>JBBELK010000328.1:0-1258503 GCA_037783545.1 Henricia sp. BOLD:AAB3569
AGGAATGTGAAAGGATGAAAAACCTGAGGGATTAGAGAACCTGAGGCCATTACCATCGGACATGCTGTGTGGAAGGAGGGTCAAAACAAAAAAAGGGCAAAAAGGGCATGGACAATTCAAATGACAATTCAAAAAAATGTGAATGATTCAAAGAAAAGCGGGCGTGTTGGACGCATTATGCGCAACACGACAAAACAATTGTCAAAACAAAGGAATGTGAAAGGATGAAAAACCTGAGGGATTAGAGAACCTGAGGCCATTACCATCGGACATGCTGTGTGGAAGGAGAGGGTCAAAACAAAAAAGGTAAAAGGGCATGGACAATTCAAATGACAAATCAAAGGGAATGTGAATGAAACAAATTCAAGCGGCGAGTTGGACGCAAAATGCGCAACACGACTAAAAAAGCATTGACGTTTCTAAAGAAACGTGAATGATTTAAATTCAAGTGGGTGTGTTGGACGCATTATGCGCAACACGACAAAAAAAGCATTGACGTTTCAACGAGACGTGAATGAATCAAATTCAAACGGGCGTGTTGGACACGCATTATGCGTAACACAAATGAGGGTGTGAAATGCGCTAACAAAAAAAGGGGGGGGGGGGTTGTGAAAAAAATGAATGAATGAAACATCTCCGTTGAAAGGAAGGAAGAAAGAATAGAAAAGGTAAATCAGAAATGAAAAAATAGGTACAGGATAAGAGTAGAAAAGGATAGCTGAACGGTCCAAACATCTCTCGGAGACCGAAAGAACGCCGGTGCAGACTACAATGGTTCTGTCAATCATATGTTCTTGGAAGACTGTATGAACCTAAAGTTCTAACAGGTATCTAGGCCTACTACGTACCTCTCGATACGTGAGACGATCGGACGATCTCCGTGGTAGATGAAGGATTTCAACCGTTCGGAAAAGTGCCTGATGATGGGTGCTGACGACCGGTTAAAGATCCAGCCATTGCCAGTCCCGGCACGAGGGGATAGCAGTATGGTAGTGGGGTACAAGAATAACACAAGGACAAAGTGGAGATGTGTTTCACGTCATAAATTTAAATTTAATTGGGATGTGTTTCACGTCATAAATTTAATTAAATTGGGAGAGAACCTTTAAAATAAAAAAGATACATTTTAAGTAAACAATTTTAAGAAAAAGAGGTGCAAAAAAACATCACAGAAAATTGTCAACATTCGAAATGTCTAACAGCAGGTTAGACTCGGAAGGTGAAACTTGAAAAAAGCATCGGATGAGAGAGGTGTGTTTCAAAAAAAAAAAAAAGTGGAGTTAAAAAACGCCTTAACAAAGCTTGTTACACCTACAAAGTAGGTAGGCCTATAATAAGGAATATTTTAAGAAAATTTACAAAACGGTTTTTAAAAAATGTGAAATAGCTTGTTGGAAATGGCGCCAAAAGAAAACAATTACAAAAAAAGAAATTAAAAAAGCAATTAACAATGAAGGGTGGAGGGTTGAAAAATGTGCTATTTGAATGAAAACAACGTCAGAGACTTAGAGTGACAAGGGTTTCAAAGGAAACGAAATGAAGCTTGAAACCGAAAAAAGGGGGGGGGGGGAGGGGTTGAGAGAGATAGAGAGAGTGTAGTGGCAACGCCTTGTCTCACGTAGTGAGCAGCTACTCGTGGGATTCGAAGGAAAATGCGAACAAAACAGTTTGGGAGGGATACATTTTCGGTGTGAAACGAAAAACCTTGTGAAAAACGAAAAATAGTTATGAACAATTTGATGAGAAGGTGTCGGTTATGTCACTTATAGATATTGAAATGTTTGAGAAGAGTAGTGGCAACGCCATGTCTCACGATGTGGTGAGCAGCTACTCGTTGGTTTACGAATATAGAAAAGGTTGATATGGTATGTTAACGACGCGAGATCAGCATTAAAGGGAAAAAATGTCTATGGTTTAAAGGCAGCAATCTTTTTGTGAATGTTTCGACTAGAGCAGAAGAGTTGCTTGAGTTTAATCGCGTTGGTGGTGATAATTTGGGTTTGGAATTTCTTGTTCAGCAGTTTTTCGTATTTCTTGAAGATCCGTTTAGCAAAGGCGATGTTATTGTTGGCTTTATTGAAGGTGATTTTACAAAAAATGGTATCCTTGGCTGAATGGGCCTTCCGGGGAAGAGTTCGTTTGCGGGCAGAGAGATTTCGTCGGATGAAGGAAGCTGGATATCCACATTTACGTAGTCTAATTTTGAAGAGTTTGATGATGTGTCGGAATTCGTCTTTATCTCTGGAGTGTGATTCGTAGCGTTGGCGTTCTCCTTGGATGACGCTAGAGAAAATGTTCGGGTTGTGATTTGATTTGAAGTTAACGTTTGTCGTGTTGCGCATAATGCGTCCAACACGCCCGTTTTTCTTTGAATCATTCACATTTTTTTGAATTGTCATTTGAATTGTTCATGCCCCTTTTTGCCCTTTTTTGTTTTGACCCTCCTTCCACACAGCATGTCCGATGGTTATGGCCTCAGGTTCTCTAATCCCTCAGGATTTTTCCTTTCACAATTCTTTTTTTGTTCCTCCCCCCCCCCCCCCCCCTTTTTTTCACCCTCAGTCATGTTGCGCATTATGCGTCCAACACGCCCGCTTGATTTTGAATTACCCCTCGGAAATGTCGCGCGTAATTCACGCAACACGCCCATTTCAGTTTTTATTCACGCGCACAGTTATTTTTAGACTTTCAATTTCGACCGTCAGTCATTGAGCGCATAATGCGTTCAATACGCCCGCGTTTAAAGAACATACGCTCGAAATTAAATGCTACTTTGTTTTTAAATTTGAACGTCCGTCACTGCACTGCACACGTCGCGTCACATCATTTTGGAGCCGAGTCAAGTTAACGGCCCATCACTCCTTTGGTGTTGTTTCAGTCGAATCCTTATTTAAACGACATTGATGCTGTTTTGCAACTGATTCCACCGTTGCCGTCATCCGTTTTATTTGTGCTACAACCTTCCGTCCGTCACCTTTGAGACTCCGACTTTTGTTCTGCTTCACGTTGGTGCTTCATGTTCAACAGAAGCTATCATTTAGGCTACCAGTTGAACTTCAACCTTCCATTCGTCATTCATTGAGACGTTTTACTTGTATCCAAGAAAACTCAGATATTACTACTACCTTGGTTTTAGTGCCGTGCCTAACCAATTTCGACGTTATCTGAGAAGCACTAAATTTGCTACAGCACATTCCGTTCGTCACTTCTAAGCCATTACAATTGTCAACTCCGGTGAGTCAGCCAACTCCTTGTCTATCTTTATAAACGAATCCTAACCTTTTGTTATCGCTTCGATAAATTATTTTCACATATAAACAAGATCGATTTTCATTATCCTTAAAAATTATTCGTAAGTTATTCTCGTTCACAATCACAGCCACCGTTTGCACCACCTTGCCTGGTCAACTCCGAATCAATATCAACAACACTCGCTTCCCTTTTAACTGAGACAACCACCTAGTTGCAAGATGCCCCACACTAACGCCGCAAAAACTATCAAGAAAATCAAAACTTGCCAGTCCCTCGCGACATGGAGACGGTTCCAACACAAGTCGACCAATCTGTTTTCCAAACACATCGGCCTCGTTAACAAACTCCACCTCCTGTTAGATAAATACGTTCCAACCTTGTTCAAGTTAGAATGCAACTTTAACATAACACTTGTCAGTCAGGCTAACGTTATTACGAAAGAAGAAATGCATCTTGATACCCACCATAACATCTGCAACCTTAGATCACTTATTTCATCCACTAAGGAAGAAATTGAAAGAACCACCATTGATGTTGACTCTCTCTACGAAAGGTCTATCTACCAACTCAAAGCCTCTGCTCCCCTAAACTATAAACGTAAAATGTATAAACTTTCAGTTGACTACCACGTTGCAAAAGGTCTTATCGACAGCAGATCCGCTATTCACTCCAAGTTCATTTATAATAAAATTAGATCACAACGTCAGAAGGCTAGAGAAGACTGTTTAAGCCAAGAACTTAACGATCACCAAGCCCGCTACCATAACTTCACAAAGTGTACCATTGATCCAAAACTCAGTGAGATTATCAACTGCGGGCCATCATTCATCTTGACTGATCCTTCTGTCGAAGAGAACTACCACAAGATAGCACTCCACAAGTCATTTATGCTCTCTATGAGACAACTTGTTCTTCGGGATCGCCTTTTCCCTCGACGTCCTCCCCCTGCCAACAACATTTTCAAATTAAAACAAAAATTCACTCCCCCCAAATTTGCTACCCTAATCAGTAATCCTAATGTCTTCAGAAATACATTCGAATACACACAATCTGTTCTGGAAGAACTTAATGCAACACCAACTGACGGGTTCAATAACCAAGAAGCACACATCAAATACCAGAAAAATATCAGTTGCATCAAACAAATCCAAGAACTTGCCAATGACAAAAACATTATTATTAGAATTTCAGACAAAAACATGGGCCTTTGTTTCAATAATGTGAGCTGGTACATTCAGGAGTATAAGCGGCAGACGCAGTGCGAAACGTACACCTGCCTTGGTAAGATTAACACCACATCTGTTTCCTCACTTATTGAAAAAGGCTGTGAACATTTGGATAAGATCTTTGCAGAACAAAGTTCCCACCATGCCGAAAACGACTTCTCCGAAATTTCCAAGATTCTGAAATCTTCAAAAATCCAACTTCCATCCATGGATCTCCTCCCTAAGGTTCATAAACTTGTTGAACCCCCTTCCGCCGATAACGAAGGATCTCTGAAAGGCCGACCTATCATTACTGCCCATAGTTGGGTAACTTCTCCTGTTTCCAAATGTCTTGGATTCCACCTTAATAACCTTATCAGCAAATTTAAAGATAAATTCTCTGAAGCTAACTTCCCGTAGCCCATCATCACCAACTCCCTCCAATTGATCAGTCGTTTAAATGAACTTGAAATTTCCTTCCACGACAACATTTCCTTGATCTCCTTCGATTTCGAAAGTCTTTACACGAATATTTCAACAGACGACATCAAAGAAACCCTTCAAAATATCACAGAACTTTGCGATGAACCCTCGGATTTTTTCTCCTATCTATTCAGCCTTCACAAATTCACTAATCTTTTTAGTAACTTTTCCATCGGTAAATTCCTCTTTCAACAGAATAAAGGCGTTCAGATGGGCAGTTACCACTCGGCCCAAATTGCCAACCTTGTTTTAGGTTTCAAGGAATTTAAGTTTTTCTCCGAGTTCAACCATCCTAACATCCTCCTGTTCGTTCGCTACATCGACGACGGATTGATCATCGTTCGCAACTCTGACGATTTTAATTTCAAAGACGTCATCTGTTCTCTGTCACGACTTTACCCCACATCAATCCCAATCACTTTCTCCGTCAATTCTAAAACGATTAACTTCCTAGATCTTACGCTTGCTATCAACCACTTCTCCCTTGTTTCAAACAAAATCCATTTCCGCATCTTCCAAAAACCTTTCCAGAAATTCACATACGTTAACTTCAAATCAAATCACAACCCGAACATTTTCTCTAGCGTCATCCAAGGAGAACGCCAACGCTACGAATCACACTCCAGAGATAAAGACGAATTCCGACACATCATCAAACTCTTCAAAATTAGACTACGTAAATGTGGATATCCAGCTTCCTTCATCCGACGAAATCTCTCTGCCCGCAAACGAACTCTTCCCCGGAAGGCCCATTCAGCCAAGGATACCATTTTTTGTAAAATCACCTTCAATAAAGCCAACAATAACATCGCCTTTGCTAAACGGATCTTCAAGAAATACGAAAAACTGCTGAACAAGAAATTCCAAACCCAAATTATCACCACCAACGCGATTAAACTCAAGCAACTCTTCTGCTCTAGTCGAAACATTCACAAAAAGATTGCTGCCTTTAAACCATAGACATTTTTTCCCTTTAATGCTGATCTCGCGTCGTTAACATACCATATCAACCTTTTCTATATTCGTAAACCAACGAGTAGCTGCTCACCACATCGTGAGACATGGCGTTGCCACTACTCTTCTCAAACATTTCAATATCTATAAGTGACATAACCGACACCTTCTCATCAAATTGTTCATAACTATTTTTCGTTTTTCACAAGGTTTTTCGTTTCACACCGAAAATGTATCCCTCCCAAACTGTTTTGTTCGCATTTTCCTTCGAATCCCACGAGTAGCTGCTCACTACGTGAGACAAGGCGTTGCCACTACACTCTCTCTATCTCTCTCAACCCCTCCCCCCCCCCCCTTTTTCGGTTTCAAGCTTCATTTCGTTTCCTTTGAAACCCTTGTCACTCTAAGTCTCTGACGTTGTTTTCATTCAAATAGCACATTTTTCAACCCTCCACCCTTCATTGTTAATTGCTTTTTTAATTTCTTTTTTTGTAATTGTTTTCTTTTGGCGCCATTTCCACCAAGCTATTTCACATTTTTTAAAAACCGTTTTGTAAATTTTCTTAAAATATTCCTTATTATAGGCCTACCTACTTTGTAGGTGTAACAAGCTTTGTTAAGGCGTTTTTTAACTCCACTTTTTTTTTTTTTTGAAACACACCTCTCTCATCCGATGCTTTTTTCAAGTTTCACCTTCCGAGTCTAACCTGCTGTTAGACATTTCGAATGTTGACAATTTTCTGTGATGTTTTTTTGCACCTCTTTTTCTTAAAATTGTTTACTTAAAATGTATCTTTTTTATTTTAAAGGTTCTCTCCCAATTTAATTAAATTTATGACGTGAAACACATCCCAATTAAATTTAAATTTATGACGTGAAACACATCTCCACTTTGTCCTTGTGTTATTCTTGTACCCCACTACCATACTGCTATCCCCTCGTGCCGGGACTGGCAATGGCTGGATCTTTAACCGGTCGTCAGCACCCATCATCAGGCACTTTTCCGAACGGTTGAAATCCTTCATCTACCACGGAGATCGTCCGATCGTCTCACGTATCGAGAGGTACGTAGTAGGCCTAGATACCTGTTAGAACTTTAGGTTCATACAGTCTTCCAAGAACATATGATTGACAGAACCATTGTAGTCTGCACCGGCGTTCTTTCGGTCTCCGAGAGATGTTTGGACCGTTCAGCTATCCTTTTCTACTCTTATCCTGTACCTATTTTTTCATTTCTGATTTACCTTTTCTATTCTTTCTTCCTTCCTTTCAACGGAGATGTTTCATTCATTCATTTTTTTCACAACCCCCCCCCCCTTTTTTTGTTAGCGCATTTCACACCCTCATTTGTGTTACGCATAATGCGTCCAACACGCCCGTTTGAATTTGATTCATTCACGTCTCGTTGAAACGTCAATGCTTTTTTTGTCGTGTTGCGCATAATGCGTCCAACACACCCACTTGAATTTGAATCATTCACGTTTCTTTAGAAACGTCAATGCTTTTTTAGTCGTGTTGCGCATTTTGCGTCCAACTCGCCGCTTGAATTTGTTTCATTCACATTCCCTTTGATTTGTCATTTGAATTGTCCATGCCCTTTTACCTTTTTTGTTTTGACCCTCCTTCCACACAGCATGTCCGATGGTAATGGCCTCAGGTTCTCTAATCCCTCAGGTTTTTCATCCTTTCACATTCCTTTTGTTTTGACAATTGTTTTGTCGTGTTGCGCATAATGCGTCCAACACGCCCGCTTTTCTTTGAATCATTCACATTTTTTTGAATTGTCATTTGAATTGTCCATGCCCTTTTTGCCCTTTTTTGTTTTGACCCTCCTTCCACACAGCATGTCCGATGGTAATGGCCTCAGGTTCTCTAATCCCTCAGGTTTTTCATCCTTTCACATTCCTTTTGTTTTGACATTTGTTTTTGTCGTGTTGCGCATAATGCGTCCAACACGCCCGCTTTTCTTTGAATCATTCACATTTTTTTGAATTGTCATTTGAATTGTTCATGCCCCTTTTTTGCCCTTTTTTGTTTTGACCCTCCTTCCACACAGCATGTCCGATGGTAATGGCCTCAGGTTCTCTAATCCCTCAGGTTTTTCATCCTTTCACATTCCTTTTGTTTTGACATTTGTTTTTGTCGTGTTGCGCATAATGCGTCCAACACGCCCGTTTTTCTTTGAATCATTCACATTTTTTTGAATTGTCATTTGAATTGTTCATGCCCCTTTTTGCCCTTTTTTGTTTTGACCCTCCTTCCACACAGCATGTCCGATGGTAATGGCCTCAGGTTCTCTAATCCCTCAGGTTTTTCATCCTTTCACATTCCTTTTGTTTTGACATTTGTTTTTGTCGTGTTGCGCATAATGCGTCCAACACGCCCGTTTTTCTTTGAATCATTCACATTTTTTTGAATTGTCATTTGAATTGTCCATGCCCTTTTTTGCCCTTTTTTGTTTTGACCCTCCTTCCACACAGCATGTCCGATGGTAATGGCCTCAGGTTCTCTAATCCCTCAGGTTTTTCATCCTTTCACATTCCTTTTGTTTTGACAATTGTTTTTGTCGTGTTGCGCATAATGCGTCCAACACGCCCGTTTTTCTTTGAATCATTCACATTTTTTTGAATTGTCATTTGAATTGTCCATGCCCTTTTACCCTTTTTTGTTTTGACCCTCCTTCCACACAGCATGTCCGATGGTAATGGCCTCAGGTTCTCTAATCCCTCAGGTTTTTCATCCTTTCACATTCCTTTTGTTTTGACAATTGTTTTTGTCGTGTTGCGCATAATGCGTCCAACACGCCCGTTTTTCTTTGAATCATTCACATTTTTTTGAATTGTCATTTGAATTGTTCATGCCCCTTTTTGCCCTTTTTTGTTTTGACCCTCCTTCCACACAGCATGTCCGATGGTTATGGCCTCAGGTTCTCTAATCCCTCAGGATTTTTCCTTTCACAATTCTTTTTTTGTTCCTCCCCCCCCCCCCTTTTTTTCACCCTCAGTCATGTTGCGCATTATGCGTCCAACACGCCCGCTTGATTTTGAATTACCCCTCGGAAATGTCGCGCGTAATTCACGCAACACGCCCATTTCAGTTTTTATTCACGCGCACAGTTATTTTTAGACTTTCAATTTCGACCGTCAGTCATTGAGCGCATAATGCGTTCAATACGCCCGCGTTTAAAGAACATACGCTCGAAATTAAATGCTACTTTGTTTTTAAATTTGAACGTCCGTCACTGCACTGCACACGTCGCGTCACATCATTTTGGAGCCGAGTCAAGTTAACGGCCCATCACTCCTTTGGTGTTGTTTCAGTCGAATCCTTATTTAAACGACATTGATGCTGTTTTGCAACTGATTCCACCGTTGCCGTCATCCGTTTTATTTGTGCTACAACCTTCCGTCCGTCACCTTTGAGACTCCGACTTTTGTTCTGCTTCACGTTGGTGCTTCATGTTCAACAGAAGCTATCATTTAGGCTACCAGTTGAACTTCAACCTTCCATTCGTCATTCATTGAGACGTTTTACTTGTATCCAAGAAAACTCAGATATTACTACTACCTTGGTTTTAGTGCCGTGCCTAACCAATTTCGACGTTATCTGAGAAGCACTAAATTTGCTACAGCACATTCCGTTCGTCACTTCTAAGCCATTACAATTGTCAACTCCGGTGAGTCAGCCAACTCCTTGTCTATCTTTATAAACGAATCCTAACCTTTTGTTATCGCTTCGATAAATTATTTTCACATATAAACAAGATCGATTTTCATTATCCTTAAAAATTATTCGTAAGTTATTCTCGTTCACAATCACAGCCACCGTTTGCACCACCTTGCCTGGTCAACTCCGAATCAATATCAACAACACTCGCTTCCCTTTTAACTGAGACAACCACCTAGTTGCAAGATGCCCCACACTAACGCCGCAAAAACTATCAAGAAAATCAAAACTTGCCAGTCCCTCGCGACATGGAGACGGTTCCAACACAAGTCGACCAATCTGTTTTCCAAACACATCGGCCTCGTTAACAAACTCCACCTCCTGTTAGATAAATACGTTCCAACCTTGTTCAAGTTAGAATGCAACTTTAACATAACACTTGTCAGTCAGGCTAACGTTATTACGAAAGAAGAAATGCATCTTGATACCCACCATAACATCTGCAACCTTAGATCACTTATTTCATCCACTAAGGAAGAAATTGAAAGAACCACCATTGATGTTGACTCTCTCTACGAAAGGTCTATCTACCAACTCAAAGCCTCTGCTCCCCTAAACTATAAACGTAAAATGTATAAACTTTCAGTTGACTACCACGTTGCAAAAGGTCTTATCGACAGCAGATCCGCTATTCACTCCAAGTTCATTTATAATAAAATTAGATCACAACGTCAGAAGGCTAGAGAAGACTGTTTAAGCCAAGAACTTAACGATCACCAAGCCCGCTACCATAACTTCACAAAGTGTACCATTGATCCAAAACTCAGTGAGATTATCAACTGCGGGCCATCATTCATCTTGACTGATCCTTCTGTCGAAGAGAACTACCACAAGATAGCACTCCACAAGTCATTTATGCTCTCTATGAGACAACTTGTTCTTCGGGATCGCCTTTTCCCTCGACGTCCTCCCCCTGCCAACAACATTTTCAAATTAAAACAAAAATTCACTCCCCCCAAATTTGCTACCCTAATCAGTAATCCTAATGTCTTCAGAAATACATTCGAATACACACAATCTGTTCTGGAAGAACTTAATGCAACACCAACTGACGGGTTCAATAACCAAGAAGCACACATCAAATACCAGAAAAATATCAGTTGCATCAAACAAATCCAAGAACTTGCCAATGACAAAAACATTATTATTAGAATTTCAGACAAAAACATGGGCCTTTGTTTCAATAATGTGAGCTGGTACATTCAGGAGTATAAGCGGCAGACGCAGTGCGAAACGTACACCTGCCTTGGTAAGATTAACACCACATCTGTTTCCTCACTTATTGAAAAAGGCTGTGAACATTTGGATAAGATCTTTGCAGAACAAAGTTCCCACCATGCCGAAAACGACTTCTCCGAAATTTCCAAGATTCTGAAATCTTCAAAAATCCAACTTCCATCCATGGATCTCCTCCCTAAGGTTCATAAACTTGTTGAACCCCCTTCCGCCGATAACGAAGGATCTCTGAAAGGCCGACCTATCATTACTGCCCATAGTTGGGTAACTTCTCCTGTTTCCAAATGTCTTGGATTCCACCTTAATAACCTTATCAGCAAATTTAAAGATAAATTCTCTGAAGCTAACTTCCCGTAGCCCATCATCACCAACTCCCTCCAATTGATCAGTCGTTTAAATGAACTTGAAATTTCCTTCCACGACAACATTTCCTTGATCTCCTTCGATTTCGAAAGTCTTTACACGAATATTTCAACAGACGACATCAAAGAAACCCTTCAAAATATCACAGAACTTTGCGATGAACCCTCGGATTTTTTCTCCTATCTATTCAGCCTTCACAAATTCACTAATCTTTTTAGTAACTTTTCCATCGGTAAATTCCTCTTTCAACAGAATAAAGGCGTTCAGATGGGCAGTTACCACTCGGCCCAAATTGCCAACCTTGTTTTAGGTTTCAAGGAATTTAAGTTTTTCTCCGAGTTCAACCATCCTAACATCCTCCTGTTCGTTCGCTACATCGACGACGGATTGATCATCGTTCGCAACTCTGACGATTTTAATTTCAAAGACGTCATCTGTTCTCTGTCACGACTTTACCCCACATCAATCCCAATCACTTTCTCCGTCAATTCTAAAACGATTAACTTCCTAGATCTTACGCTTGCTATCAACCACTTCTCCCTTGTTTCAAACAAAATCCATTTCCGCATCTTCCAAAAACCTTTCCAGAAATTCACATACGTTAACTTCAAATCAAATCACAACCCGAACATTTTCTCTAGCGTCATCCAAGGAGAACGCCAACGCTACGAATCACACTCCAGAGATAAAGACGAATTCCGACACATCATCAAACTCTTCAAAATTAGACTACGTAAATGTGGATATCCAGCTTCCTTCATCCGACGAAATCTCTCTGCCCGCAAACGAACTCTTCCCCGGAAGGCCCATTCAGCCAAGGATACCATTTTTTGTAAAATCACCTTCAATAAAGCCAACAATAACATCGCCTTTGCTAAACGGATCTTCAAGAAATACGAAAAACTGCTGAACAAGAAATTCCAAACCCAAATTATCACCACCAACGCGATTAAACTCAAGCAACTCTTCTGCTCTAGTCGAAACATTCACAAAAAGATTGCTGCCTTTAAACCATAGACATTTTTTCCCTTTAATGCTGATCTCGCGTCGTTAACATACCATATCAACCTTTTCTATATTCGTAAACCAACGAGTAGCTGCTCACCACATCGTGAGACATGGCGTTGCCACTACTCTTCTCAAACATTTCAATATCTATAAGTGACATAACCGACACCTTCTCATCAAATTGTTCATAACTATTTTTCGTTTTTCACAAGGTTTTTCGTTTCACACCGAAAATGTATCCCTCCCAAACTGTTTTGTTCGCATTTTCCTTCGAATCCCACGAGTAGCTGCTCACTACGTGAGACAAGGCGTTGCCACTACACTCTCTCTATCTCTCTCAACCCCTCCCCCCCCCCCCCTTTTTTCGGTTTCAAGCTTCATTTCGTTTCCTTTGAAACCCTTGTCACTCTAAGTCTCTGACGTTGTTTTCATTCAAATAGCACATTTTTCAACCCTCCACCCTTCATTGTTAATTGCTTTTTTAATTTCTTTTTTTGTAATTGTTTTCTTTTGGCGCCATTTCCACCAAGCTATTTCACATTTTTTAAAAACCGTTTTGTAAATTTTCTTAAAATATTCCTTATTATAGGCCTACCTACTTTGTAGGTGTAACAAGCTTTGTTAAGGCGTTTTTTAACTCCACTTTTTTTTTTTTTGAAACACACCTCTCTCATCCGATGCTTTTTTCAAGTTTCACCTTCCGAGTCTAACCTGCTGTTAGACATTTCGAATGTTGACAATTTTCTGTGATGTTTTTTTGCACCTCTTTTTCTTAAAATTGTTTACTTAAAATGTATCTTTTTTATTTTAAAGGTTCTCTCCCAATTTAATTAAATTTATGACGTGAAACACATCCCAATTAAATTTAAATTTATGACGTGAAACACATCTCCACTTTGTCCTTGTGTTATTCTTGTACCCCACTACCATACTGCTATCCCCTCGTGCCGGGACTGGCAATGGCTGGATCTTTAACCGGTCGTCAGCACCCATCATCAGGCACTTTTCCGAACGGTTGAAATCCTTCATCTACCACGGAGATCGTCCGATCGTCTCACGTATCGAGAGGTACGTAGTAGGCCTAGATACCTGTTAGAACTTTAGGTTCATACAGTCTTCCAAGAACATATGATTGACAGAACCATTGTAGTCTGCACCGGCGTTCTTTCGGTCTCCGAGAGATGTTTGGACCGTTCAGCTATCCTTTTCTACTCTTATCCTGTACCTATTTTTTCATTTCTGATTTACCTTTTCTATTCTTTCTTCCTTCCTTTCAACGGAGATGTTTCATTCATTCATTTTTTTCACAACCCCCCCCCTTTTTTTGTTAGCGCATTTCACACCCTCATTTGTGTTACGCATAATGCGTCCAACACGCCCGTTTGAATTTGATTCATTCACGTCTCGTTGAAACGTCAATGCTTTTTTTGTCGTGTTGCGCATAATGCGTCCAACACACCCACTTGAATTTGAATCATTCACGTTTCTTTAGAAACGTCAATGCTTTTTTAGTCGTGTTGCGCATTTTGCGTCCAACTCGCCGCTTGAATTTGTTTCATTCACATTCCCTTTGATTTGTCATTTGAATTGTCCATGCCCTTTTACCTTTTTTGTTTTGACCCTCCTTCCACACAGCATGTCCGATGGTAATGGCCTCAGGTTCTCTAATCCCTCAGGTTTTTCATCCTTTCACATTCCTTTTGTTTTGACAATTGTTTTGTCGTGTTGCGCATAATGCGTCCAACACGCCCGCTTTTCTTTGAATCATTCACATTTTTTTGAATTGTCATTTGAATTGTCCATGCCCTTTTTGCCCTTTTTTGTTTTGACCCTCCTTCCACACAGCATGTCCGATGGTAATGGCCTCAGGTTCTCTAATCCCTCAGGTTTTTCATCCTTTCACATTCCTTTTGTTTTGACATTTGTTTTTGTCGTGTTGCGCATAATGCGTCCAACACGCCCGCTTTTCTTTGAATCATTCACATTTTTTTGAATTGTCATTTGAATTGTTCATGCCCCTTTTTTGCCCTTTTTTGTTTTGACCCTCCTTCCACACAGCATGTCCGATGGTAATGGCCTCAGGTTCTCTAATCCCTCAGGTTTTTCATCCTTTCACATTCCTTTTGTTTTGACATTTGTTTTTGTCGTGTTGCGCATAATGCGTCCAACACGCCCGTTTTTCTTTGAATCATTCACATTTTTTTGAATTGTCATTTGAATTGTTCATGCCCCTTTTTGCCCTTTTTTGTTTTGACCCTCCTTCCACACAGCATGTCCGATGGTAATGGCCTCAGGTTCTCTAATCCCTCAGGTTTTTCATCCTTTCACATTCCTTTTGTTTTGACATTTGTTTTTGTCGTGTTGCGCATAATGCGTCCAACACGCCCGTTTTTCTTTGAATCATTCACATTTTTTTGAATTGTCATTTGAATTGTCCATGCCCTTTTTTGCCCTTTTTTGTTTTGACCCTCCTTCCACACAGCATGTCCGATGGTAATGGCCTCAGGTTCTCTAATCCCTCAGGTTTTTCATCCTTTCACATTCCTTTTGTTTTGACAATTGTTTTTGTCGTGTTGCGCATAATGCGTCCAACACGCCCGTTTTTCTTTGAATCATTCACATTTTTTTGAATTGTCATTTGAATTGTCCATGCCCTTTTACCCTTTTTTGTTTTGACCCTCCTTCCACACAGCATGTCCGATGGTAATGGCCTCAGGTTCTCTAATCCCTCAGGTTTTTCATCCTTTCACATTCCTTTTGTTTTGACAATTGTTTTTGTCGTGTTGCGCATAATGCGTCCAACACGCCCGTTTTTCTTTGAATCATTCACATTTTTTTGAATTGTCATTTGAATTGTTCATGCCCCTTTTTGCCCTTTTTTGTTTTGACCCTCCTTCCACACAGCATGTCCGATGGTTATGGCCTCAGGTTCTCTAATCCCTCAGGATTTTTCCTTTCACAATTCTTTTTTTGTTCCTCCCCCCCCCCCCTTTTTTTCACCCTCAGTCATGTTGCGCATTATGCGTCCAACACGCCCGCTTGATTTTGAATTACCCCTCGGAAATGTCGCGCGTAATTCACGCAACACGCCCATTTCAGTTTTTATTCACGCGCACAGTTATTTTTAGACTTTCAATTTCGACCGTCAGTCATTGAGCGCATAATGCGTTCAATACGCCCGCGTTTAAAGAACATACGCTCGAAATTAAATGCTACTTTGTTTTTAAATTTGAACGTCCGTCACTGCACTGCACACGTCGCGTCACATCATTTTGGAGCCGAGTCAAGTTAACGGCCCATCACTCCTTTGGTGTTGTTTCAGTCGAATCCTTATTTAAACGACATTGATGCTGTTTTGCAACTGATTCCACCGTTGCCGTCATCCGTTTTATTTGTGCTACAACCTTCCGTCCGTCACCTTTGAGACTCCGACTTTTGTTCTGCTTCACGTTGGTGCTTCATGTTCAACAGAAGCTATCATTTAGGCTACCAGTTGAACTTCAACCTTCCATTCGTCATTCATTGAGACGTTTTACTTGTATCCAAGAAAACTCAGATATTACTACTACCTTGGTTTTAGTGCCGTGCCTAACCAATTTCGACGTTATCTGAGAAGCACTAAATTTGCTACAGCACATTCCGTTCGTCACTTCTAAGCCATTACAATTGTCAACTCCGGTGAGTCAGCCAACTCCTTGTCTATCTTTATAAACGAATCCTAACCTTTTGTTATCGCTTCGATAAATTATTTTCACATATAAACAAGATCGATTTTCATTATCCTTAAAAATTATTCGTAAGTTATTCTCGTTCACAATCACAGCCACCGTTTGCACCACCTTGCCTGGTCAACTCCGAATCAATATCAACAACACTCGCTTCCCTTTTAACTGAGACAACCACCTAGTTGCAAGATGCCCCACACTAACGCCGCAAAAACTATCAAGAAAATCAAAACTTGCCAGTCCCTCGCGACATGGAGACGGTTCCAACACAAGTCGACCAATCTGTTTTCCAAACACATCGGCCTCGTTAACAAACTCCACCTCCTGTTAGATAAATACGTTCCAACCTTGTTCAAGTTAGAATGCAACTTTAACATAACACTTGTCAGTCAGGCTAACGTTATTACGAAAGAAGAAATGCATCTTGATACCCACCATAACATCTGCAACCTTAGATCACTTATTTCATCCACTAAGGAAGAAATTGAAAGAACCACCATTGATGTTGACTCTCTCTACGAAAGGTCTATCTACCAACTCAAAGCCTCTGCTCCCCTAAACTATAAACGTAAAATGTATAAACTTTCAGTTGACTACCACGTTGCAAAAGGTCTTATCGACAGCAGATCCGCTATTCACTCCAAGTTCATTTATAATAAAATTAGATCACAACGTCAGAAGGCTAGAGAAGACTGTTTAAGCCAAGAACTTAACGATCACCAAGCCCGCTACCATAACTTCACAAAGTGTACCATTGATCCAAAACTCAGTGAGATTATCAACTGCGGGCCATCATTCATCTTGACTGATCCTTCTGTCGAAGAGAACTACCACAAGATAGCACTCCACAAGTCATTTATGCTCTCTATGAGACAACTTGTTCTTCGGGATCGCCTTTTCCCTCGACGTCCTCCCCCTGCCAACAACATTTTCAAATTAAAACAAAAATTCACTCCCCCCAAATTTGCTACCCTAATCAGTAATCCTAATGTCTTCAGAAATACATTCGAATACACACAATCTGTTCTGGAAGAACTTAATGCAACACCAACTGACGGGTTCAATAACCAAGAAGCACACATCAAATACCAGAAAAATATCAGTTGCATCAAACAAATCCAAGAACTTGCCAATGACAAAAACATTATTATTAGAATTTCAGACAAAAACATGGGCCTTTGTTTCAATAATGTGAGCTGGTACATTCAGGAGTATAAGCGGCAGACGCAGTGCGAAACGTACACCTGCCTTGGTAAGATTAACACCACATCTGTTTCCTCACTTATTGAAAAAGGCTGTGAACATTTGGATAAGATCTTTGCAGAACAAAGTTCCCACCATGCCGAAAACGACTTCTCCGAAATTTCCAAGATTCTGAAATCTTCAAAAATCCAACTTCCATCCATGGATCTCCTCCCTAAGGTTCATAAACTTGTTGAACCCCCTTCCGCCGATAACGAAGGATCTCTGAAAGGCCGACCTATCATTACTGCCCATAGTTGGGTAACTTCTCCTGTTTCCAAATGTCTTGGATTCCACCTTAATAACCTTATCAGCAAATTTAAAGATAAATTCTCTGAAGCTAACTTCCCGTAGCCCATCATCACCAACTCCCTCCAATTGATCAGTCGTTTAAATGAACTTGAAATTTCCTTCCACGACAACATTTCCTTGATCTCCTTCGATTTCGAAAGTCTTTACACGAATATTTCAACAGACGACATCAAAGAAACCCTTCAAAATATCACAGAACTTTGCGATGAACCCTCGGATTTTTTCTCCTATCTATTCAGCCTTCACAAATTCACTAATCTTTTTAGTAACTTTTCCATCGGTAAATTCCTCTTTCAACAGAATAAAGGCGTTCAGATGGGCAGTTACCACTCGGCCCAAATTGCCAACCTTGTTTTAGGTTTCAAGGAATTTAAGTTTTTCTCCGAGTTCAACCATCCTAACATCCTCCTGTTCGTTCGCTACATCGACGACGGATTGATCATCGTTCGCAACTCTGACGATTTTAATTTCAAAGACGTCATCTGTTCTCTGTCACGACTTTACCCCACATCAATCCCAATCACTTTCTCCGTCAATTCTAAAACGATTAACTTCCTAGATCTTACGCTTGCTATCAACCACTTCTCCCTTGTTTCAAACAAAATCCATTTCCGCATCTTCCAAAAACCTTTCCAGAAATTCACATACGTTAACTTCAAATCAAATCACAACCCGAACATTTTCTCTAGCGTCATCCAAGGAGAACGCCAACGCTACGAATCACACTCCAGAGATAAAGACGAATTCCGACACATCATCAAACTCTTCAAAATTAGACTACGTAAATGTGGATATCCAGCTTCCTTCATCCGACGAAATCTCTCTGCCCGCAAACGAACTCTTCCCCGGAAGGCCCATTCAGCCAAGGATACCATTTTTTGTAAAATCACCTTAAATAAAGCCAACAATAACATCGCCTTTGCTAAACGGATCTTCAAGAAATACGAAAAACTGCTGAACAAGAAATTCCAAACCCAAATTATCACCACCAACGCGATTAAACTCAAGCAACTCTTCTGCTCTAGTCGAAACATTCACAAAAAGATTGCTGCCTTTAAACCATAGACATTTTTTCCCTTTAATGCTGATCTCGCGTCGTTAACATACCATATCAACCTTTTCTATATTCGTAAACCAACGAGTAGCTGCTCACCACATCGTGAGACATGGCGTTGCCACTACTCTTCTCAAACATTTCAATATCTATAAGTGACATAACCGACACCTTCTCATCAAATTGTTCATAACTATTTTTCGTTTTTCACAAGGTTTTTCGTTTCACACCGAAAATGTATCCCTCCCAAACTGTTTTGTTCGCATTTTCCTTCGAATCCCACGAGTAGCTGCTCACTACGTGAGACAAGGCGTTGCCACTACACTCTCTCTATCTCTCTCAACCCCTCCCCCCCCCCCCTTTTTTCGGTTTCAAGCTTCATTTCGTTTCCTTTGAAACCCTTGTCACTCTAAGTCTCTGACGTTGTTTTCATTCAAATAGCACATTTTTCAACCCTCCACCCTTCATTGTTAATTGCTTTTTTAATTTCTTTTTTTGTAATTGTTTTCTTTTGGCGCCATTTCCACCAAGCTATTTCACATTTTTTAAAAACCGTTTTGTAAATTTTCTTAAAATATTCCTTATTATAGGCCTACCTACTTTGTAGGTGTAACAAGCTTTGTTAAGGCGTTTTTTAACTCCACTTTTTTTTTTTTTTGAAACACACCTCTCTCATCCGATGCTTTTTTCAAGTTTCACCTTCCGAGTCTAACCTGCTGTTAGACATTTCGAATGTTGACAATTTTCTGTGATGTTTTTTTGCACCTCTTTTTCTTAAAATTGTTTACTTAAAATGTATCTTTTTTATTTTAAAGGTTCTCTCCCAATTTAATTAAATTTATGACGTGAAACACATCCCAATTAAATTTAAATTTATGACGTGAAACACATCTCCACTTTGTCCTTGTGTTATTCTTGTACCCCACTACCATACTGCTATCCCCTCGTGCCGGGACTGGCAATGGCTGGATCTTTAACCGGTCGTCAGCACCCATCATCAGGCACTTTTCCGAACGGTTGAAATCCTTCATCTACCACGGAGATCGTCCGATCGTCTCACGTATCGAGAGGTACGTAGTAGGCCTAGATACCTGTTAGAACTTTAGGTTCATACAGTCTTCCAAGAACATATGATTGACAGAACCATTGTAGTCTGCACCGGCGTTCTTTCGGTCTCCGAGAGATGTTTGGACCGTTCAGCTATCCTTTTCTACTCTTATCCTGTACCTATTTTTTCATTTCTGATTTACCTTTTCTATTCTTTCTTCCTTCCTTTCAACGGAGATGTTTCATTCATTCATTTTTTTCACAACCCCCCCCCCTTTTTTTGTTAGCGCATTTCACACCCTCATTTGTGTTACGCATAATGCGTCCAACACGCCCGTTTGAATTTGATTCATTCACGTCTCGTTGAAACGTCAATGCTTTTTTTGTCGTGTTGCGCATAATGCGTCCAACACACCCACTTGAATTTGAATCATTCACGTTTCTTTAGAAACGTCAATGCTTTTTTAGTCGTGTTGCGCATTTTGCGTCCAACTCGCCGCTTGAATTTGTTTCATTCACATTCCCTTTGATTTGTCATTTGAATTGTCCATGCCCTTTTACCTTTTTTGTTTTGACCCTCCTTCCACACAGCATGTCCGATGGTAATGGCCTCAGGTTCTCTAATCCCTCAGGTTTTTCATCCTTTCACATTCCTTTTGTTTTGACAATTGTTTTGTCGTGTTGCGCATAATGCGTCCAACACGCCCGCTTTTCTTTGAATCATTCACATTTTTTTGAATTGTCATTTGAATTGTCCATGCCCTTTTTGCCCTTTTTTGTTTTGACCCTCCTTCCACACAGCATGTCCGATGGTAATGGCCTCAGGTTCTCTAATCCCTCAGGTTTTTCATCCTTTCACATTCCTTTTGTTTTGACATTTGTTTTTGTCGTGTTGCGCATAATGCGTCCAACACGCCCGCTTTTCTTTGAATCATTCACATTTTTTTGAATTGTCATTTGAATTGTTCATGCCCCTTTTTTGCCCTTTTTTGTTTTGACCCTCCTTCCACACAGCATGTCCGATGGTAATGGCCTCAGGTTCTCTAATCCCTCAGGTTTTTCATCCTTTCACATTCCTTTTGTTTTGACATTTGTTTTTGTCGTGTTGCGCATAATGCGTCCAACACGCCCGTTTTTCTTTGAATCATTCACATTTTTTTGAATTGTCATTTGAATTGTTCATGCCCCTTTTTGCCCTTTTTTGTTTTGACCCTCCTTCCACACAGCATGTCCGATGGTAATGGCCTCAGGTTCTCTAATCCCTCAGGTTTTTCATCCTTTCACATTCCTTTTGTTTTGACAATTGTTTTGTCGTGTTGCGCATAATGCGTCCAACACGCCCGCTTTTCTTTGAATCATTCACATTTTTTTGAATTGTCATTTGAATTGTCCATGCCCTTTTTTGCCCTTTTTTGTTTTGACCCTCCTTCCACACAGCATGTCCGATGGTAATGGCCTCAGGTTCTCTAATCCCTCAGGTTTTTCATCCTTTCACATTCCTTTTGTTTTGACAATTGTTTTTGTCGTGTTGCGCATAATGCGTCCAACACGCCCGTTTTTCTTTGAATCATTCACATTTTTTTGAATTGTCATTTGAATTGTCCATGCCCTTTTACCCTTTTTTGTTTTGACCCTCCTTCCACACAGCATGTCCGATGGTAATGGCCTCAGGTTCTCTAATCCCTCAGGTTTTTCATCCTTTCACATTCCTTTTGTTTTGACAATTGTTTTTGTCGTGTTGCGCATAATGCGTCCAACACGCCCGTTTTTCTTTGAATCATTCACATTTTTTTGAATTGTCATTTGAATTGTTCATGCCCCTTTTTGCCCTTTTTTGTTTTGACCCTCCTTCCACACAGCATGTCCGATGGTTATGGCCTCAGGTTCTCTAATCCCTCAGGATTTTTCCTTTCACAATTCTTTTTTTGTTCCTCCCCCCCCCCCCCCCCCCTTTTTTTCACCCTCAGTCATGTTGCGCATTATGCGTCCAACACGCCCGCTTGATTTTGAATTACCCCTCGGAAATGTCGCGCGTAATTCACGCAACACGCCCATTTCAGTTTTTATTCACGCGCACAGTTATTTTTAGACTTTCAATTTCGACCGTCAGTCATTGAGCGCATAATGCGTTCAATACGCCCGCGTTTAAAGAACTACTTTGTTTTTAAATTTGAACGTCCGTCACTGCACTGCACACGTCGCGTCACATCATTTTGGAGCCGAGTCAAGTTAACGGCCCATCACTCCTTTGGTGTTGTTTCAGTCGAATCCTTATTTAAACGACATTGATGCTGTTTTGCAACTGATTCCACCGTTGCCGTCATCCGTTTTATTTGTGCTACAACCTTCCGTCCGTCACCTTTGAGACTCCGACTTTTGTTCTGCTTCACGTTGGTGCTTCATGTTCAACAGAAGCTATCATTTAGGCTACCAGTTGAACTTCAACCTTCCATTCGTCATTCATTGAGACGTTTTACTTGTATCCAAGAAAACTCAGATATTACTACTACCTTGGTTTTAGTGCCGTGCCTAACCAATTTCGACGTTATCTGAGAAGCACTAAATTTGCTACAGCACATTCCGTTCGTCACTTCTAAGCCATTACAATTGTCAACTCCGGTGAGTCAGCCAACTCCTTGTCTATCTTTATAAACGAATCCTAACCTTTTGTTATCGCTTCGATAAATTATTTTCACATATAAACAAGATCGATTTTCATTATCCTTAAAAATTATTCGTAAGTTATTCTCGTTCACAATCACAGCCACCGTTTGCACCACCTTGCCTGGTCAACTCCGAATCAATATCAACAACACTCGCTTCCCTTTTAACTGAGACAACCACCTAGTTGCAAGATGCCCCACACTAACGCCGCAAAAACTATCAAGAAAATCAAAACTTGCCAGTCCCTCGCGACATGGAGACGGTTCCAACACAAGTCGACCAATCTGTTTTCCAAACACATCGGCCTCGTTAACAAACTCCACCTCCTGTTAGATAAATACGTTCCAACCTTGTTCAAGTTAGAATGCAACTTTAACATAACACTTGTCAGTCAGGCTAACGTTATTACGAAAGAAGAAATGCATCTTGATACCCACCATAACATCTGCAACCTTAGATCACTTATTTCATCCACTAAGGAAGAAATTGAAAGAACCACCATTGATGTTGACTCTCTCTACGAAAGGTCTATCTACCAACTCAAAGCCTCTGCTCCCCTAAACTATAAACGTAAAATGTATAAACTTTCAGTTGACTACCACGTTGCAAAAGGTCTTATCGACAGCAGATCCGCTATTCACTCCAAGTTCATTTATAATAAAATTAGATCACAACGTCAGAAGGCTAGAGAAGACTGTTTAAGCCAAGAACTTAACGATCACCAAGCCCGCTACCATAACTTCACAAAGTGTACCATTGATCCAAAACTCAGTGAGATTATCAACTGCGGGCCATCATTCATCTTGACTGATCCTTCTGTCGAAGAGAACTACCACAAGATAGCACTCCACAAGTCATTTATGCTCTCTATGAGACAACTTGTTCTTCGGGATCGCCTTTTCCCTCGACGTCCTCCCCCTGCCAACAACATTTTCAAATTAAAACAAAAATTCACTCCCCCCAAATTTGCTACCCTAATCAGTAATCCTAATGTCTTCAGAAATACATTCGAATACACACAATCTGTTCTGGAAGAACTTAATGCAACACCAACTGACGGGTTCAATAACCAAGAAGCACACATCAAATACCAGAAAAATATCAGTTGCATCAAACAAATCCAAGAACTTGCCAATGACAAAAACATTATTATTAGAATTTCAGACAAAAACATGGGCCTTTGTTTCAATAATGTGAGCTGGTACATTCAGGAGTATAAGCGGCAGACGCAGTGCGAAACGTACACCTGCCTTGGTAAGATTAACACCACATCTGTTTCCTCACTTATTGAAAAAGGCTGTGAACATTTGGATAAGATCTTTGCAGAACAAAGTTCCCACCATGCCGAAAACGACTTCTCCGAAATTTCCAAGATTCTGAAATCTTCAAAAATCCAACTTCCATCCATGGATCTCCTCCCTAAGGTTCATAAACTTGTTGAACCCCCTTCCGCCGATAACGAAGGATCTCTGAAAGGCCGACCTATCATTACTGCCCATAGTTGGGTAACTTCTCCTGTTTCCAAATGTCTTGGATTCCACCTTAATAACCTTATCAGCAAATTTAAAGATAAATTCTCTGAAGCTAACTTCCCGTAGCCCATCATCACCAACTCCCTCCAATTGATCAGTCGTTTAAATGAACTTGAAATTTCCTTCCACGACAACATTTCCTTGATCTCCTTCGATTTCGAAAGTCTTTACACGAATATTTCAACAGACGACATCAAAGAAACCCTTCAAAATATCACAGAACTTTGCGATGAACCCTCGGATTTTTTCTCCTATCTATTCAGCCTTCACAAATTCACTAATCTTTTTAGTAACTTTTCCATCGGTAAATTCCTCTTTCAACAGAATAAAGGCGTTCAGATGGGCAGTTACCACTCGGCCCAAATTGCCAACCTTGTTTTAGGTTTCAAGGAATTTAAGTTTTTCTCCGAGTTCAACCATCCTAACATCCTCCTGTTCGTTCGCTACATCGACGACGGATTGATCATCGTTCGCAACTCTGACGATTTTAATTTCAAAGACGTCATCTGTTCTCTGTCACGACTTTACCCCACATCAATCCCAATCACTTTCTCCGTCAATTCTAAAACGATTAACTTCCTAGATCTTACGCTTGCTATCAACCACTTCTCCCTTGTTTCAAACAAAATCCATTTCCGCATCTTCCAAAAACCTTTCCAGAAATTCACATACGTTAACTTCAAATCAAATCACAACCCGAACATTTTCTCTAGCGTCATCCAAGGAGAACGCCAACGCTACGAATCACACTCCAGAGATAAAGACGAATTCCGACACATCATCAAACTCTTCAAAATTAGACTACGTAAATGTGGATATCCAGCTTCCTTCATCCGACGAAATCTCTCTGCCCGCAAACGAACTCTTCCCCGGAAGGCCCATTCAGCCAAGGATACCATTTTTTGTAAAATCACCTTCAATAAAGCCAACAATAACATCGCCTTTGCTAAACGGATCTTCAAGAAATACGAAAAACTGCTGAACAAGAAATTCCAAACCCAAATTATCACCACCAACGCGATTAAACTCAAGCAACTCTTCTGCTCTAGTCGAAACATTCACAAAAAGATTGCTGCCTTTAAACCATAGACATTTTTTCCCTTTAATGCTGATCTCGCGTCGTTAACATACCATATCAACCTTTTCTATATTCGTAAACCAACGAGTAGCTGCTCACCACATCGTGAGACATGGCGTTGCCACTACTCTTCTCAAACATTTCAATATCTATAAGTGACATAACCGACACCTTCTCATCAAATTGTTCATAACTATTTTTCGTTTTTCACAAGGTTTTTCGTTTCACACCGAAAATGTATCCCTCCCAAACTGTTTTGTTCGCATTTTCCTTCGAATCCCACGAGTAGCTGCTCACTACGTGAGACAAGGCGTTGCCACTACACTCTCTCTATCTCTCTCAACCCCTCCCCCCCCCACCCCCTTTTTTCGGTTTCAAGCTTCATTTCGTTTCCTTTGAAACCCTTGTCACTCTAAGTCTCTGACGTTGTTTTCATTCAAATAGCACATTTTTCAACCCTCCACCCTTCATTGTTAATTGCTTTTTTAATTTCTTTTTTTGTAATTGTTTTCTTTTGGCGCCATTTCCACCAAGCTATTTCACATTTTTTAAAAACCGTTTTGTAAATTTTCTTAAAATATTCCTTATTATAGGCCTACCTACTTTGTAGGTGTAACAAGCTTTGTTAAGGCGTTTTTTAACTCCACTTTTTTTTTTGAAACACACCTCTCTCATCCGATGCTTTTTTCAAGTTTCACCTTCCGAGTCTAACCTGCTGTTAGACATTTCGAATGTTGACAATTTTCTGTGATGTTTTTTTGCACCTCTTTTTCTTAAAATTGTTTACTTAAAATGTATCTTTTTTATTTTAAAGGTTCTCTCCCAATTTAATTAAATTTATGACGTGAAACACATCCCAATTAAATTTAAATTTATGACGTGAAACACATCTCCACTTTGTCCTTGTGTTATTCTTGTACCCCACTACCATACTGCTATCCCCTCGTGCCGGGACTGGCAATGGCTGGATCTTTAACCGGTCGTCAGCACCCATCATCAGGCACTTTTCCGAACGGTTGAAATCCTTCATCTACCACGGAGATCGTCCGATCGTCTCACGTATCGAGAGGTACGTAGTAGGCCTAGATACCTGTTAGAACTTTAGGTTCATACAGTCTTCCAAGAACATAGTATAGCTTGTTGTGCCAAAGCCAAATGTTGTTTTCCAATGCTGATATCATCTTGTCTCATCCAAATAATACCTACCTGTGGAAGAATTTTACCGGCCCCCGATGTCCCTGATTGCCCATATTTGTCTCCAACTGACCTCTGCAGCCGGACAGGGAGAAAATGTAATCTATTGTTCTTGCACACTATTCAAGAAAAGTTGTTTTTAACTTTGTTATTGAAGTCATAACTTTACCTTTATTTAGTGATTGTGCAGCATTATATGAAATTATAGTATTGTACTATAACTTTATGTATTAAATCGAAAAAAATACCCTTAGATTTAGGTTTATAGAGAAATGTGGAAACCACGCAATCCTGAAAAAAAAAACAATCTCACTGCCAAAGTGTCCAGCCACGTGGAACTCAAGTGGGAAAATAAAGGCAGCAATAAATATAAACAGCCTGCTGGGCCAGGGAAGACTTCAAAGGCACCTAGCCGACTGGACCCTGGGGAAAGTATGACTGGCAGGCCCGGACGATAATCGTTGTCTGGGTGTAGCCTGACAGGCGAGGTAAGTTTTTTTTTTTCGGCACATATTTGTTTTCTAAAGAATCTTGGTACTTTGAAAATGTCCATATTGCTTAAGAAATTATGATGAGTTGTTTGATAAGAACATGCATAATAAATTATTTAATCGCAATAACATCAGATTAATTACTTTTTTTGTAAAACAGCTACAAGTATGACAAACCTACATTCTGGCGATTTATATAGGGAATGGAGCAGATACTACGCGAATCAGGGTCAATGGTTTATTTGAGGAGTTTATGCCCAGGTTACAGTTCCCTCGCCAAGTGCAGCATCTTTATTTACTTCCATATAAAGGTACTACCGAAAATGCCCATTGAACAGGTCCTCCAATCCACGCTTGGAAGAACAATTTGGCATCAAACCCTGGATATTGTGGTGACCAATCGTGAACTCTCATTAATATTCATGCGACTTTTTACTGTTTCGTGTATCAGTTCATGAAAACAAACCAGGAGCTGGTACGTGGTACATTGTAGTAATCCACATACACAGGGCTGCATTACAGCCAATGAACAGTCGTCTGCTACATGATAGGACCACGTGTTGCGAGCTCCTGCTGCATGCATGCATCACGCACTCCCAACACTGCACTGTGCGGGCGGCGAGCCGAATTGAAGACCCTGGATCATGGACAATGATGGCCGATTTAGTTCATGGTAGGCCTATATACGGTACATGTTGGCAGAGTTTAAAAGTTGATTGAAAAGACATGTCCCAACGTTGGATATTTGAGATAAAAAGGGTGCTCTTATTTAAGCTCTAATAATTAAATTATCGTTATTTTCACTGTCATTTTCAATGAATGATGATCAATCTATGTCCCAATGATTGAAATTATCTGACGATCTCCACCCCATTTATAGACGGTAAAGGTTCCCACGTACCATTTTCCCTTTCCTTGATCTTACAAGTTACAAATGTATACAGAAAACGTATTTTTCTGCCTTTTAAAAACCTTCAAAACATATTTTCAGGCAGTCATAACCAATGTTACTTGCATACAATAAAAATTGTGGGACTTTATATCTGGCTCGAAGTCTGCTGTTCGCCAGGTCCCGCGTGATATTGCACAATTATTTGCCAGCATTGTGACAGCAATAAAGAACTTCTGCCGGAGAGAAAGAGAAGAAAATATCGTTAAAATAAAATTATTGCGAGTTGCGTTCTTGTATTTTTTTAACCAAACAAATAAATCACACCGGGCTTCAGATTGTGTATTTTCATATATTTCGAACGCATGGGTTCATGTGCTGATACATTACAAATAATTGAGCGATCGAGACAAAAAAAGGCTGAAACAGAACAGGAAGCTCGCCGCGAAATGCTTGATTGACGTCGGAATCGCGTCTATCGGCACACGAAACGGAAAGGTACAGACGTGCGCTAAAACAATTCGGGCCGGTCTGACCGTAGGCCTACACCGCACGACCAGGGCAAGTCGAACTTGTATCCGCATTCGATGGTCCGCGTGTGCCGGTAAATCGTAAAGGTGCGCGGCTGGCTTAACTATAGAGTGACGCAATTTTAAAAATGGCAGAGTATTAAGAATACATGTCACGTCAAAAAAGGCTAAATCAAAAAGAACGGTGAGTAACTGGTGAGTTGGCGTGCTATGCGACAATGCGCAAGCGTAACTCCGAAAAGGCATGATTGCGAAAGGTTTAAAAATAGAGCTGTTGCTAGCAAAGATTTAATGGCCTTGAACCGATTCCAATGTGTCATTTTAAGAGGTGCTAATTGCAGTATCCTACGGCAATTACATTGATCCAAAGGATCCTACCGCAGTACCGTTATGTTTGGAGCGTGGTCCAATGATTCTCAGCACGGTTAAAATGTGTGCGTTCTGCCAGCATCGCATTCATGCATAACAATGGAAGGATTAGCGCAGCGCTGAGGGTTGAAACACGGTTGAAATGTGACACTTTCGGTGGCGAAAAAAACACGGTTAAAAAAAGTGTTCAAATACTGGTTGATTTTATTTTAACCGAGAAACGGTAATTTTAACCGAGTAGATGTTCATAGTGGTACGGGCAATGCAACTTTAATTACTCCGTTTATCAAAGGAACTCCATCATTGGCTTTTTCGTTTAGGACGAAAAAGCCTTTGTTTTCGTTTTGATTTTTTTTTTTTTTTCCGTTTATTTCTTCTTCTTCTGATTTTTTTCCCATAGACAAAGCGCATGGGCGTTGTCGGCGCTTTTTCAGGTTGTTCCCAAACATTGATCTTAACCAAACTTGGTGACATCAAAGACATAGTATAAGAGGTGTGCACCCAAGAATGGCTTCATTGTGACGTCATCAGTTACGTCATTATAACACTTTAAAAATGCCTAAAAAGCGGAAAATTGCCGAAATATGCACTTTTTAAAATGGTTCCCTTGCCCAAACCACATGACCCAGGGTTTTCATATTTGGCAAACATTTAGATCAGATCATGAGCTTCAATGTCCTTAGTGTAGGCATTTTCATCTGACCCTTCCTTCCTGGGTCAATCGAAGGTCAAAGTTCAGCCAATTCAAAAATCACAGTTTTTGTATTTGTTTGTACTTATGAAGCAATATTAGCTATTCAACCATGCTTGATTTTCATAAAACTAGGTACAGGCATGGGCCCCATCACAAACGTCCACCACCATGTAAAACGTCACCATGACGTCAAGGATTTCGTAATTATAATAATTTTAAAATGGCACAAAAGTGGATTTTTATCATGAAAAGTACCAAAATATGCATTTCGTAAAACGCTTCCCTGTAGGAACCCACATGACCCAGGGTCTTCATATTTTGCATACATATATATCAGATCATGGGCTACAATGTTCTTCGTGTAGGCATTTTCATCTGACCCTTCCTTCCTGGGTCAATCGAAGGTCAAAGTTCGGCCATTTCAAAATTCACATTTGTTGTGTTTTTGTGTACTTATGAAGCAATTTTAGCTATTAAAGTACGCTTGATTTTCATAAAACTAGGTACAGGCATGGGCCTCATCACAAACTTCCACCTCCATGTACAACTTCACCATGACGTCAATGATTACGTAATTATAATTATTTAAAAATGGCAAAAAAGTGGATTTTCTTCATAAAAATTTGCAAAAAAATGCATTTCGTAAAATGTTTCCCTCTATAAAACCACATGACCCAGGGTCTTCATAATTAGCAGACATTATAGATCAGATCCTGCGCTACACTTTGCTTTGTGTAGTCATTTTCATCTGACCCTTCCTTCCTGGGTCAATTGAAGGCAAAAGTTCAGCCAAGTCACAATTTGCGTAAAACCATGCATAACCAGGCCATGCACTCGCGTTTTGCTACCGTGAAAGTGATATAGCGCCCTCATAGTGATACTTGTATAGCTAAAGAGAGAATGCGCAATACGTGTAAACATATATTACATGTACTTGTCTGATTACGAAATTGTCCTCCTTGGCCAAACTCTTTTTAATCTTAACAAATTATGTGCTCTGATTTCTGCCTTTGATGACTAATATATGTATATTAGTATTTCGAGTAAACATCGCATTTTCCATCCCAAATGTGAACAAAACAAACTAAAAAATGAACAGTTTAGAATTCGCAAAGGGAAATCAAAATTGCCTCTAAACTGAGTTTTCAGGATAAACTTTTTAAATATTTAATTTATAACGCCATGTGACATTATTAAAAATAGTACTAATTTTACAGTAACTTAATTGATGTTTTTAAAAGTGCAAAAACTGAAAATTGCCATATTTTCAAATCTAAACAAATCTTTTCTCAATCGATGAAGGCTTCTGTTCTATTTACATAATATACATGTTATTTTGTTTTATATGAAATTTGGCTCAAGACTCTCTTAGTATAAATCCTGAACCTACATGTTATGATACTCCTCAAGGAGCTAATTAAGTAATCAAAAGTTTTTACCTGCACCATGACTTGGTATCTCACAGTTCATCAAACACCTTGAAGTGGTAGATCTGTATAGCAGTACTTCCCCCACTCAGGCAAACTGACACAACTCAAAAACTGTTCATCATCAGTTATAAGATTAAATGAACATACAATTTAATGTTTTCCATATTCAAACATTCGTAACAAATCAGCCGATTCACCTATGATCGTGATTCCTGCGCCATATACGATCATTAACAAAGGTATTTAACTGATGATCTCATAATGACGTCATCACGTGTCAGATTAAAGGTGATACAAATATTATAAATATAAAATATTAACAAATGCGAGCTACAACCTTGATTCCTTCCCATATACGATCACTAGCAAAGGTCGTTAACTTTTGGCTTTTCCGTTTATTTCTTCTTCTGATTGTTTTCCCCATTGACATAACGCATGGGCGTTGTCGGCACTTTTTGAGGTTGTTCCCAAACTTGAGGTTGTTCTTAAACAAACCTGGTAACATCAAAGACATAGTAGAAGAAGTGTGCACCCAACAATGGCGTCATAATGACGTCATCAGGTGTAAGTTTAAAGGGGATGAAATTTAATGTTTCCATATGCAACATTTCATAAAAAAATCAACCGTTTGACCTACGATCTTGATTCTTTCGGCATATACGATAATTAATAAAGGTCTTTCAGATGCCCACACGCCTTCACATTTGACCTCATTCCCTATTGGTCAAACAGACTTTGCCTCGCCATTTGAAACTGGTAAGAGGTATTTGGATGGGGTCAAAGGTGTTTGAGTTCGACTAGGGTGGGGTATCCAAAAAATATCGCCATAACCTGTGAACTTGCTCACTTCCGGTAGAAACCGGAAGTGCATTTAAATGAACCTATTTTGTGAAAGTGGGGAAAGCTGCCGAGATGCGGTTGGTAGTGTTAGTGTCTAAGGTAAATAGGGTTTCCAAAAATGTAAGTTTCTACGTCATTCCATAAAAGGGCGCCCTTTAGCGGCGAAATTAAAAAGTCTTAAAATGACTCTTTAAAAGCAGTGTTTGCGCAAATTAGCCCAGTAGTGGTGATTGTAGAGTGCGTCGACCACCAAACATGTCTGTGTTGTTAAAACATTGATTACGTCATCAATCCTTCAAAGGTAACACATTAAAAGTAAACATTTTTAAAATTAAATACTTGATATGCTAACATCTAATTTTGCAAGCTAAGCATGCTTAAAAAAAGTTTAAAAAATTAGAAAAAGCCCTACGATCTGTTCAAAGAACAGACGTAGCTCTAGTTTTCTGTGTAATTATTGGCGACGGCTTAAAAATATTGTTCTTGATCAGCTAAGCAACACAAAATAAAGAAAAATTAATTATATGTACGCGTTTATGTAGATAACACACGCACGCGACGTTGTCATGGTTGTTGCGTTAGCCTACGTGCTTAAAAATGTTGATATTTTCTCACCCACAAAAAAAATGACACTTATAAATCTTACATTAATAAAAAAGTTTATAGACAAAATAAATTATTTATTTCAATAAAAGTGATAAACTGAACTGAAAATGTGTACGTTATTTTTATCGATAAGATAAATTCTTATTCAGATGATTGAGGGCGCTAGTCATGTAAATCGAAATCGCATTATGGACAAAACCGGGCCGTTGATACTGGAAAATTAGTTTACAAATAATCGGTGGATTTTCGACGATATCCTCGGAAATATGAGGCATACAGAAGCGCGGGATTTTCAGATTCGTAATGCACCAGTATTTACTTCAAAAGAGCTTCATTGTGAGCCACAATTTCACCGTTTTCACAAAAAAGGTAATAGTAGATTATTGTCATATTACATCAAGTGTTTTTTAAGTTTGCATTTTGAATTACAAGGACAAAAAGTGCATAATGAACATACACTTTGTATATTTTCCATTCAATACTGTACAGGCCGTTTTGTGTGCTTCTTAGGATGACGTCAAAACCCTGTTTATCAACAAACCAAGTAACCTCGAGCGTTTCGGGTGAAGAGGGTCAGAACTGAATTGCGTTTTAAACAAAACGCTGTCGATTTTTGGTGGAAAACAAGTTGTGATGTTGTTGTAAACACATACACCTTCATGATAAACAGGAAAACTAAAACATTGTGGACGGGGGGGGGGTGGGGGGCGATACTAGCTGTTTAAATTTCCTATTTTGGAACGATCGGCGATTTAGACCTCATGCAATGCGGTGAGCGCAACGCGGCATTGTGATTTTTTCCGCGATAGTGTGAACTCCCTTATAACGGTTAAGCACTCCTAAAAATAAACGCATGACGTAATGCTTAGTGCTATTTTAAAGGCAAGGTTCGTTAGCAATGCGCGCGCGCCAAATTCGTGCCTCGAAATCCGCAGCTCCATAGCAAAGGCATGGAGCTGCGTATTTCATGGCACGAATTTGGCGCGCGCGCATTGCTGACTAGCCTGTGCATTTAAACACCACGGTAGCCGGTCCTCATATTCAGTCGTTGTATGTTAAAGCTGGGTATAATTATTCATCTGTCTGTTATTTCCTTTAAAAATGAAGTGGCCGATTGACACACTTACGGTTTCTTAAATTTCTGAGTATAGTTATCCCTGACAAACGGACCGAGTACACTGATGAGCACATTTCCCAGACATGACAAAACATATTAAAGTGTGTCTGTCATGCAGAAACAACTGTCTAATCATAATACAATAACAGTCAAGCGGAATACCCCCCTAATAAAATATCTGCGTAATTATATTTATAAATATATATATTTATAAAAACTATAACATTTGCTTTTACTACTAATTTTTAAGCCATTTACTCATGTTTGTACGAACAAATGCTTTCACTGGAAAGCATTTGCTAAATACTGAATGTATTTACTTATACTTGCAAAACAACTAGCATTTGCTTCGTTTTGTATGAATGAAGTGCTACCAATTCCAACTGAGCATTTACTACAAATTCCACTGTACTGGTGGTAGATGCTGAACAGTAAAAGAAACGTTTATTCGTATAATAGTATTTGCTTATTCTAGATGACTAATCTTCATAGTAAATGCCTACCTGTTAAACTTGAACTTGCTATAGCATTTGCTAGGTTTTATATCTATACCACCAATTATTCCTAAGTAACTTATTGTAAGTATTTTATACGCCATAGCTGTTCGTATATCGTATTAACATTTTTACATAGAACGAAAGTGATTTATTTACGCCACTTTTCTTTTCAGCTTGGGTTTAAAAGCTTGTTAGGAATTTAATTAAACAAGGAGTTATATCAGTATTTGATTGTATTCCAAAATGTCTAAAAGTAAATCATATAAACAAACTCACCTTCACTAATTGGATCTGAGCTCACAATGCTTACGAACACGGCGAGCCAAATCCATCCAAAGTAATTTGGATGTAAGCGGAATCCCATCGTAGAAAGCCGATTGTCGAGCTATGAAACGGAATTCAGAAGGCGGAACGTCTACTAAGTTTCCATATAAAATGGGCTGGATTCGATTTAGGTCTTATTCTTAAATCAGTCGCAGTTGCATCTCATCTGACACAGCCCGTAGTTTATCCTGATAATAAATATTTCGGTACTAGCAGGCCTCTTTTCGGAACGCGTACATACAAGGAAGTATGAACCAGCAAAAAAAATAGTTATTTCTGTTGTACAATCGTTTATTTTCGGACAATATATCCTGTTGGTTTCCTGTATAAGCGATTTCAGTGACATTGTTATTTAGTGGTCACCAGTACTTTGAACGAGGAAATGTACTAGGGGGTCGTCCATAAAGTGCGTACGCATGAAATGCCGACTTTTTAGATGTTTTTTTTTAAATATTAGGGCGACACCAAATTGTCGCCCTATTGAGCATGTCGCCCTAATATAGCTTTTTTACACACAAATTGTCGCCCTATCCTAGCAAACAGAGTTTTTGAAGCGGTAAGGAATTGGCCAATCCCGAGAACGGTGAAAGACGCAAGTAGTTTTGTGGGCTGAACGTCCTATATGCAGACGAGTCATCGAGGGATTCTCATCGGCTGACAAAAAACATCGGGAATTCGACTACCTTTACAGAACTGAAGAAACCTCTGACTGAGGCACCAGTCCTTACATACTGAGCCAGACTGAGCCAGATGGAAAATGTATTCTCGAGACAGATACGAGTTCTGTACAGAAATCGGAGGGGTCTTTTCACAAGAGAAGGACGGGAAAGAGCGAGTGGTGGCTTACGCCAGTAAATTACTGAAAAAAAGCCGAGGACAATTATTGCGTGACGAGGAGAAAAACCCGTCTTGTGGTTACCTTCCTCAAGTACTTCCGACCGCATATATACGGCCGTAGAATAAACATGGGGCCTAGAAATGGCTGGTAAATTTCAATGACCACTCTGGCCAGGTAGCGCGATCGCTACAAGTGATTGGAAAGTACAACATTGAAATAATCCATCGTGTTGGGAGGTCGTACCAAAATGCTGACAGTCTTCGCCTCGTCTACACTGGCAAACACTTGCAAACTTTTTGTTTGCAAACATCACCAAACGGATATGTTTGCTGATGTTTTTCTGTGTGCCTTTATTGGCAAACAGAAGCAAACCTCTGGAACAATTATGTGATCACGATTGGCTGGCTCTAATCACATGACCTGAAACTTGTTCCTGATTGGTTCAGACATAAAACACGAGCAAACAAATGTTTGCCAATAGCAGCATGTCCAAACACGAGCAAACACATAGTTTGGTGAAGTTTGCTGTTGTACATAATGTGCCGTCCACACCTGGAAACCTTTCTGAAAAACATGACAAAACTTGAAGTTTGGTCATGTTTTGTGTGAAATGTTTGCCAGTGTAGACGAGGCTTAGAGAGGTTGCCTTTGCTGTACTTAAGTGTTTAAAGGAACTTACTAATGAGGGAATTGCTGGTTAAACTGATGTAAGGAACTCACTTAAGGAAGTAACTGAATGAACTTTAACCTCCAACGATGACGTCAGCCTACTGTACTATCGCTCCATTATTTCGCACGAATGGAGAGATGAAGACAATGCGCCCCGAGATGAAAGAGCATCCAGCGCTCCATTCATGCAAATTACACGTATGGAGCGATAGAATAGATGGTAATACACATCGTGAATACCTGTAACAAAGGTCGAGTTGATTGAATTTTAACATACTTAACAAATACGAGTTTTTCCAAAGCTAGTGCGTGTATCAAGACATTTACATGAGTAACTATACATATTATTTACATATTTTGAACACCCAGAACTTGTAAGTAAATTCAAGCACATTACATATACTTAACGCATACACAACGTCCAACGCAAATATAACTTTTTAAAACCAGGTCCACAGGGTTTATGCACAGACTGAAAAGTGAAGATATTAAATTAAAATCTTTCCGAAATGTAGTCGAACCTAGTTATAAATAAAAAGCTTGGTAATAGTTTACTTTAATACCTGCATCACATTTTGCTTAATACAGCCTATAGCCACCAAAATGTGCAGATCAGATAACAACAATTTGGGTTTTTCCATCAAATCTGCACTTGGGCCTACCGATGCTAGATGAGTCATTTTAAAGAAAAACATTGCTGATCAACTTCTCAACTCTTACCGTTCAAACTTTCATAAACGTTTTGGAAAGATTGTACTTTTACACCTATTATCGCTGCCGTCAGGAAATCATCAGAATCATCACACTTTAATGGAGATGGAAAAGAAAAGAAAAAATGCTGTTATTTTAAGGCCCCTGATGAAATGGTTAGTCAATCCATGCTTATTCTCTAGTGGACATTTGAAATGGTTAGTCAATCCAGGCTTATTCTCTAGCAGACATTTTAAATGGTTAGTCAATCCATGCTTATTCTCTAGTGGACGTTTGAAATGGTTAGTCAATCCATGCTTATTCTCTAGTAGACATTTGAAATGGTTAGTCAATCCAGGCTTATTCTCTAGTAGACATTTGAAATGGTTAGTCAATCCAGGCTTATTCTCTAGTGAACATTTGAAATGGTTAGTCAATCCAGGCTTATTCTCTAGTAGACATTTGAAATGGTTAGTCAATCCATGCTTATTCTCTAGTGGACATTTGAAATGGTTAGTCAATCCAGGCTTATTCTCTAGTGGACATTTGAAATGGTTAGTCAATCCATGCTTATCCTCTAGTGGACATTTGAAATGGTTAGTCAATCCAGGCTTATTCTCTAGTAGACATTTGAAATGGTTAGTCAATCCATGCTTATTCTCTAGTGCACATTTGAAATGGTTAGTCAATCCATGCTTATTCTCTAGTAGACATTTGAAATGGTTAGTCAATCCAGGCTTATTCTCTAGTAGACATTTGAAAAGGTTAGTCAATCCATGCTTATTCTCTAGTGGACATTTGAAATGGTTAGTCAATCCATTCTTATTCTCTAGTGGACATTTTAAATGGTTAGTCAATCCAGGCTTATTCTCTAGCAGACATTTTAAATTGTTAGTCAATCCATGCTTATTCTCTAGTGGACATTTGAAATGGTTCGTCAATCCATGCTTATTCTCTAGTAGACATTTGAAACGGTTAGTCAATCCAGGCTTATTCTCTAGTAGACATTTGAAATGGTTAGTCAATTCATGCTTATTCTCTAGTGGACTTTTTAAATGGTTAGTCACTCCAGGCTTATTCTCTAGTGAACATTTGAAATGGTTAGTCACTCCAGGCTTATTCTCTAGTGAACATTTGGAATGGTTAGTAAATTCAGGCTTATTCTCTAGTAGACATTTGAAATGGTTAGTCAATCCATGCTTATTCTCTAGTGGACATTTGAAATGGTTAGTCAATCCAGGCTTATTCTCTAGTGGACATTTGAAATAGTTAGTCAATCCATGCTTATCCTCTAGTGGACATTTAAAATGGTTAGTCAATCCAGGCTTATTCTCTAGTAGACATTTGAAATGGTTAGTCAATCCATGCTTATTCTCTAGTGGACATTTGAAATGGTTAGTCAATCCGTGCTTATTCTCTAGTAGACATTTGAAATGGTTAGTCAATCCAGGCTTATTCTCTAGTAGACATTTGAAAAGGTTAGTCAATCCATGCTTATTCTCTAGTGGACATTTGAAATGGTTAGTCAATCCATGCTTATTCTCTAGTGGATATTTGAAATGGTTAGTCAATCCAGGCTTAATCTCTAGTAGACATTTGAAATGGTTAGTCAAACCATGATTATTCTCTAGTGGACATTTGAAATGGTTAGTCAATCCAGGCTTATTCTCTAGTGGACATTTGAAATGGTTAGTCAATCCAGGCTTATTCTCTAGTGGACATTTGAAATGGTTAGTCAATCCATGCTTATTCTCTAGTGGACATTTCAAATGGTTAGTCAATCCATGCTTATTCTCTAGTGGACATTTCAAATGGTAACTTTGGTTTGAAATAAAAAGAAGCGGCTTTCTTTTACCGTTTCAACCTTTTTTGCCAAAAGAGGGCGCTGTTTCATGACGTCAGGAACCCAACAGTGAAAAGTTAAGTAAGCATTAGAACTGTGTACCCACGTTTAAACCAATTTATTTATTCAGCTATAAACACCTTACAAATTAAGGAAATAAATTTTGAGGTATACAAAAATCCAGGGATAGCAGTTACTATAAAATGTTGCATAACTTCAACCTTATAAAAATTATTACATATTTTAAATCACATGATCCCAGCTTATAGGTATTGGGCATCACCTTCTATGTGTGCCTTTAAGTAAAATATCTGGGTACTATATTACACCTGTTTGAACATTTCAATACGTGTAGGTTTCAGTAAATATCTAATTATGTTTAACCATTATAATTCCCATTTGTTAATCCGTAAATGCCACATCTTCTGTGTAAACACATTGACCCCCACATCTCAGGCAAGTCAGTGTATTGCTATGATAGATGGTATTCGCAAACCATGAAAGTCATTGTCCTTTGTTTTTCTTCTAAAAGAATAATGGAACACACTGTACGCAAACACAATGGATGTTACACGTGAGCGTGAACCAGTAACCATAGCAATAGTCCAGTGACCCCGAAGTGACGTCACGATTTTGCCCGCGAAACGAGCATGCGCAGGTTGTCTAATTTGGAACTGTCCAAAATATTTCTGCTTTGTTGTCCGCAATCTTGGGAAGTACCCTTCTGATTAATAATAATGCACCTATCAATATCCCCCCCCCCCAGCCCCAGCCCCAGCCCCCCCCCCCCCCCCCCCCCCCCCCGCGCTGCGAAAAGTGACAATCCCCATCCCTTAGGTGTGGGGGGGGGGGAACAATTGATAGGTGCATAATACATGTACATTTTAAATTGTAGAAGGTATGTAATAGCTACTCTTATAGACCGTATCAAATAGCCGCCATTTCGTGAGGCACCTTTTGTTACTTAAACCGTTCAACAATGGAAGCACAATATGTGCAACCATGCATGTCCTCAAGGAACAGAGAAACTGCCCCACTTAATGGCCCGGTCACACATAGACAACGCACGGGGGACGCACGGCCTGCGCATTGAAAATTTGCAATTTTGGCCAGTGCGTTGTCGTTCGCTAGGTGTGCGTCATTATGCGTTACTCGTTCGTCGAGCGCGTTGGACCAACGTTATGCATTCGACGTCATTCGCTGTGTGCGTCGGGATTTTTTTTGTGCATGTACAAAAATGTGCGCGGAGCTCGACGCATGAATGTACACGTCAAAAGGACGCCAGACACGCGCAGAGCGCGCTAGACCAACGTCAGACATAAGCGGAGCGCTATCTGTGTATTCGTTTGTAAGTTCGGCGGCTGAGGTCTAGCGAACGCCTAGTGCACACCTAGCGCACACCTAGCGTGCTTCAAACGCATGCCCAGCGAACATGCGGCGAATATGAGCGTGCTGAACGGGTCTCTAACGCACCCAACGTTCTTCTTGCGTGTTCCTAGCGTATACCTGGCGTGTACGTAGCGTGTACGTAGCGTGTACGTAGCGTGTAGTCATAGGGTAAATAAGCGGGTCCCGCACCACCTCCACATCACTTCTTCTCTGACCCTCATGGGTGATGACAGAGGTTCCTACTGATCGTGTCTAGAAGAGCCACCTCAGAAGATGAAATACGATTTACGAGCCGACGCTTTTTATAGGCACAGTCACGTGACCGCTGCCGTTCGCGGGCTGTGCGTTGAGCGCGCGGTGCATGCGCTGGCCATTCGTCCCACACGCTAGAAACACGTGATGCATTCGTTGGGGTTTTTGACATGTGCGCTCTGTATACGGTCTGTATGCGCTTTGTATGCGCCCAGTATACGCGCAGCGCGTCAGCAACACGCTATGCATTCGGTGTCAGCTCGCTAGCCTCTCCTAAATCCTGACAAAAGTTGGGCGCACAACGACGCACTGATCCTATTTTCCATTTGTTGCTGAATTTTCAGTGCGCGGGCCGTGCGTCGTCTATGTGTGACCGGGCCATTATGGCGGCTATTCGATACGGTCTATAGCACTGTTGCAATTCTTACCACTGCCATCAGGAAATCATCTCGCTTAAATGCCGTTATTGTTAAGGGCCCTGATGAAATAATTAGTAATATGTGCTTATTCTTCACAAAGTGGACATCTGAAATGTTAAAATAACAAGAAGCAGCCTTCTTTTAACATTTCAACTTTTTTGCCAAAAGAGGCCGGTGCTGTTTCACGACGTCAGGAACTCACCAGTGAAAAGTTAAAGGGACACATTGCCTTTAATTTCGCCAAGATTGCCATTTGGAAATGTTCCTTATACCTATGAAGAGTTGTTCATGCAATGTGTGGTATTGGGCATCACCTTTTATATGTGTTTTTAAGTAAAATCAATGTGTGGTATTGGGCATCACCTTTTATATGTGTTTTTAAGTAAAATATCTGGGTACTTATAACACCTGTTTAAACATTTTAATATGTGTAGGTTTCAGTAAATAGCTTCTGTGTAACACATTATATTACCTTTTGTTCATCCGTAAATTCCAAGCATACATTTTCTGTGTAAACACACACACATTGAAACCACTGTATCATTTACAATGAATTTTACTTCATGAGTTGACAAAAAAAGCAACTAAATTTGTTGCAAAATGCATTACAAGCAAGCATTTTCTTTTTCTGTTTTTATTTATAATTCTAATGAACCTGTGTGTGAAACATACTGACATAGCAGATGGGTCTATTACCACGAAGTTGGAGCAGAATGGCAAATACGTAATCAGCAAGTTGTTATCTATATAATGCTGGTGCATGATATGGTTGCTTTACCCGTTCTGTGATAGTTTTTTTTGAGTCTTCAGTCTTTATAAAGTTTAGCCATTTTAAATTATTTGACAAAATGATGCTGATGTAACAGGGACGCCACACTAATTTACCTCAATTTACTCCATCCTTGAAAGTGATCTTGATAAATTTGACAGTTCTCGATCTAAACAATCATTTGTAATTTTAATGAATGTTCATGTTTTTTAAAACACCAAATGTCACACCTACATTTGCACAAAATTCCATTTAGTTGACTGATAATGCTATATTTTGTCACACATAATGGAGGTTTTTTAAGTATGTCATTGAGCCGTTGGTATTTCTGATGAAATTCGTAAGTCCAAGGGTAATAAGGTCTCTAGTGTAACAGGGGAAAACCGTATCCCAACTTCATGGAATGACCCAGATAAACTCATAACAAAAATTTTCTACTGTTGGGTTCCAGAAATGGACATATCAAAGTTTGTGGTGTGCACAGTTGACTGTGATGTGGCCACAGAGCGAGACACTTGGTCCAGATCATAGGAGGGTTGACTGGTAAGACTAGTCTTGTTACAGTCAAGGCCACAGCAGAGGCGCCTGATGTAAGGTGAGGCGGCGGTACGGACTTCCTCACGGCGAGCGCAGAACATGATGAACACGATGACGCCCTAAGAACAACGAATCAAGTTTTTATAGCGTGAGTTTTCGGCCTGTCCCCGAGAAACGCACTTAGTGTGAGTCAAATTTTTTTTTTTTAAATTACCTGTTGTGTTTTAGTGTACCAATATTTATATGAGATGTTTTGACATGTATTTTGGATAAGTTCTCCTGTGTATTTTGGTAGCAGTTTAATTAAATTATGTTTCATGCATGACCGCACATGATGAAAATAAGGGTGTCGGGTGGAACACGACTTGCGCCAACTGATCAGAATTGAATCAAGAGAATAAAACAAAACCCCAAAAAACTTGCCTTTGTTTAGGTTGTGGCTTGTCACTGTGGCTTGGTATTTACGAACAATTGAGTGGCACGAGTTAGACGTCTTGCATTAGGAAATTGCTGGCGAAAGCTTTGGAACACAGTCGTGGCACTTTGTGTGCGGTGGAATTCACTTACCATGTAGGCCCTTTGCTGGGGTGTGAGCCGAGGACGAGCCATGTTTTAAGATGAAGAATAGCCCACAAGATGTTTCATTGTACGTATGTTCAACGAGGCTCTGTTGAGTCTTGACAACCACCAAATCAGATCACTGGTTCAAATCCTTTTTCCAAGCCATACTGAATTGGCGCAATTCATGTTCCACCTGATACTCATGGCTCTATAGGGGGGAGTTTGTGTCCATCTCAAATGTACGAAGTCACCCATGATTTTATTGTTGTACATACCAAGACCTTTCAAAAAAGTTTGGGTGTCATGCCCAAATCTGTATACATTTTGCTACAGACCCCCACGAATTTTTGCGCTTACCCCCCACGGAGAAATATTATTTTCTCAATAAATTGGCCAATACACAACCAATCTTGACAAACAATGTATCTTTTCCCATTGTTTCAGAGTCAAGGATCATGGTAGGATTGGTTATGTTATGAATGGAGTCATTATATGATGTCATAAATATGTTAATTAGGTTCAGAATTTTCATTAAAATGCATTATGCAGTACGATATGTGGCAGACTATATAGAATACCCCCTTTCATTATTCCCCTCTCATTGTTCCCACATTGTGTCGCAAACATCCAAGGGATTTTAAAGGAATGTTTTTACACTGGGGTAACGAATCAATTTTACCGGAACTGCAAAATTCAGAATTGTAAAGATAATACATGTAAATGTAGTTGAGACAATACCTATACATGTATTTAAAAAAAAAAAAGATCTATAATCTTATTCTGACAAAAAGATTCAGGAGGCTCTTAGATGTATCATTTTGTATCAGTCTGTAATATGTGTGGACAGATCTGGTGGCAAGACTGACTTCTCAAGCCTCCATAGGAGCCACTGGGGTAGGGTGCGCCACTCTATCTGAAGTACATATAGAGAACCTGCATTTGTATGCATTTATATCGATCATCTCTAGAGGTCAGCTCTTGGACCTGGAGGAAATCAAAGAAGCGATTCCAAAGTGGTTGGTTCGTGCCTTGTTATTCACACTGTACTCAACAAACTTCTATTCTTATCAAGAATTGGCATTTTAAGAATATTGCATTTCTTTGATGAAAGAGGATGCACCAGATGCATTTGTATTTTATTGTTCTTGCATAAGTGTTGGTGCCCTACCGACAAGACTGCTAAAGTGAAAATGTCACCGTCTGTGTGTTGCCAAGGTTAGTAGGTTACCGGGTCTAAACCTAAAACCAGTGAACAATCTTAATGCAGCTTAGCAATGGACGTTTCAAAACATGACGTATTCACTTCAGCAGTCTAGTCGAGATATTTACAGCTGCACATAACTGCATGTAAATGTGAGGCCGGAATGTGGCAAACCATTGTTTACCAATTGCGTTTCAAACATCCAAAACATTTCCAAGGAACTCCTTTCAGTTTTTAGGGGTGTTGGTGCGTTAACAAAATAAAGAGTGTGTTGAGATAAGCGGTCCGTTTGCCACATATCGTGCTGGGGTATATCTTCCGCAACACTCGTTGAAAACTTTCTGCAATGGGGGCGAGCGTACAACATGTATAATCTAATCTGCCACATGTTGCCTTTAATTGCTGCACCCATCCCCAGTCAGCAGGACTTTGTGTTTTTGGCTAGCACACTACATGCAGCCTAGGCTGCCTGGCAGGCAACATGCTTGGCGTGTTGAAGGAGGGCTGCTTTAGATTGAAGAATAGCTTCATATCAGCGGCAGCATATATAAGGAAAGTGACGCCTAGGGGAAACCTTGAAATTACACCCCTGTCCAAACATCTGACACACATTATTTAGATAAATTTACCTTTACCATAATATCAACTCGTTAATCACGTACAAAGGTACAAAAAATGTACGAAGTTGTAACATATTCCTTGCTTTCATTGAAGTGCCAGATCAAGGATTGGTGTCCCTCGGGAAAATAATTATGGCACCATTACACCACATTACAAGGCTAAAGGGTGCTGTCATACTATGGCCCCGCCAAAAGGCGCCTTCTCACCATAGCACACGGCGAAATGGCAACATTACACCATAGCGCATAGCAAAAGGCGCTGTCACACCTTAAGGCATCATTAAGGGCACATTCCCAAAGGGCGCTGTCACACCATGTAAGATGCCGCTAAAGGGCACCATTTCAACAGAGCGTGCGACTAAAGAGTGCTAGTAACACCATAATGAGCTGCTGAAGGGCGCCTTCCACCACAGGGTACGGGCTAAAGGTTGTTGTGATTGTGACACCATGTACCAGCATAGGGTGCGGCTAAACGGTGCTGTCACATCGTAAGCGCCGTTAAAAAGCGCCTTCCCACCATCCCACTATAGGACGCAGCTAAAGGGCCAGATATTTAGGTCTTTTGTCAATTAATTTGAACATCGGTACTAGCGCAACTAGTACCGATATAATATAGATATTACCAGCGTTGTAATAGCATTGCCGATAAAGCCGTGCCTCTATTATTCTGTAATTTTCAATATTTTTCCCGACAGCACCATGAATTTGCCGAAGAAAATAAATATTAGACGGTATCACACCATGCACCCTCTAGCTGTGCCGCTGACATGTATTCAGTATTCATAATCCAAATTATGATTCTAGCAGTCAACCTAGACAGTTTTTTGAACATTCTAATCAATGTATGCATATTCAATGACTACTTATATGAGGCTGCGTTAACTGTAAATTTATTCTTGGAGTAAATGGGTAACATTGGAGAAGATGTCATGTTTGTCAAAAGTGGTTGTGGATTGGCACATCGTGCTGCATAGTACGCATTTTTATGACAATTAACTTAATTTGCATATTTATGACATCATAATTGATTTCATTCATAACTCAACCAATTCCTGCATGATCATTGACCCTGAAAATATGGGAAAAGATACCTTGTTTGTCAAGATTGGTTGTGTATTGGCCGATTTATTGAGAAAATAAGATTTTCTTCGTCGGGGGTAAGCGGATATCTTCGAGGGGTCTACACAATTTCTTTACAGATTTGGGCGCGACACCCAAACTTTTTTGAAAGGTCTTGGTACGTACAACAATAAAATCATGGGTTACTTCGTACATTTGAGATGGACACGAACTCCCCCACCCCCTAGAGCCTGGACTGTGACACCCTTATTTGCCTCATGTGCGGTCATTCATGACACAATTTAATTAAACTGCTACCAAAAGACACAGGAGAACTTATCCAAAATACAATGTATGTCAAAACATCTCATATAAATATTGGTACACTAAAACACAACAAGTAATTTTAAAAGTGTATACATGTATTATATTGTTTACTCGCACTGTAGTGCATATACCCCAACGGTACGTACCGCAACGTGGGCAAAATTACTTCCACTTAACATTGTTTGGACTGACACAATATTTTTTTATTCATGTAAATTACAGTCGCCCACTGTAGGCTCGCCATCGGCATGCTCGGTGGTCGAGTGGTCAAGACGGAGTCGGAACGCGAGGTGTACGGCCGGCTTTAGAGACGGCTATATATTGTTGCATCACTATCTTAAAGGGCCCCTTAGGATTTTTGTCAATGAAATATATGCTTTAAAACCACTCTACTCGGTTAAAGTCATAAAAATCCTATTTGGAGCTTGCTTTGGGGGTTAAAACAAAGGTTTTTAGTTTTTATGATAATGAAAAAATGCATATTCATGACCAATGTCACGATGTCACAAGAGGCAAACACAGGAAAATCACATTCAACTGTGCACAAAAGATTCCAATTTTCCTGAAACTTTTGTAATCCATGGCTGTTTGAGTTTGTTTTAATGTTGCCTGCTGTAAGCCATGACAAAACTAGGGGTAGAAACTGCAGCAATTTGCCACAAGTCCAACTTGAAGTCTTATGTTTTTTCTTAACTTTTTCCTTCTGTCTTCCTTATGTGATGCACTCAAAACAGCGCCCTCTGTCATTGATTTATTGCAGTGAAATCTTCAAAGTTGAAAAAGGCCACCTTTTATTGATTTTACATCCAAACGAACAATAGTATGTCTTGCTGAACAAGTAATCCGTCATTATGAAGCAAAGCGTAGGCACAAAGTTGTTTAGCATGTCACAGGCCCTTTAAGCAAACTCTGGCCCTGCAGTTGAGACAGGTTGAGACGCATTTTCAGTTGCTTACCGTTAACGATGTCTATGAAGTAGCCTGGTTAACAGAAAATAGGCTGTTAAAGCAGCTCTATGAAATTGGCCCGAGGTCAATACATGGGCATTTGGTTTTCAGTCAATAATGCTGTTGACTTGGTAAATGAAATAAATAAACTGTGATAATATTGATGAATACATTAAAGGACCATAACCAAAAAAATGGATTTCGTTATAAATCCATTAATCAATACCTTCCCAAAATCCATGGGAAGAAAACAGAAAATTTGCAATCTCCAATTTGGATGTGGAAGCAAACAGGTCGGTGTGATCACTGCACTGTATTATGGAATAGATCAATTAGTTTACAAACCAGCGATGGTTTGTTGACGATAACCTTGAAAATATACGGATTGAGGCTTGAGAGCACGAAAAAGGTATATGGTATCAAGATCTCGGCACCCATGCACTCTTAAAATTAAAGTGTTGAATTTTAACCATATTCTGTTGTTGGGACAATGCAACTTGATAAAAGTTGAAAAGTGTTGTTTCAACAGTTGACATTTGTTAATGCAACCATTTCCCTTTGTTGATTCAACTTTTTAAAATTAGTTAAATTAAGTCTTGCATTTTGTGCAGATCGCGCGGAGATAATTTTCCTCGTAAATTTTACTGGAAAATGCATTGTTTTAAGCTTTACGTTGTAACCACACACTGCCTAATTTCAAATGTATGTACTTTTGTATATAAAACCCATTTATAATCTAAAAAGGTAATATTTTTAAGAAATAACAGAACAATGTGGTTTCCAATGTCCGCCAACCGTGACTACATGCGAATGAAATTCAAGGAGCATATATATGTCAAGCGTCCTTACTATACCCAATAAGAGGAAGTGACTGGTATCAAGATCCCTGGAACTTCAGGTAATATGTAATTACGCATTGAAAATATTCTGATAACGTCATTAATTCAGATTGTCATAATAAAGGTGTCGTATGTACAATAGACAACGTCCCCCGACGTTCAGCTATTTTAAAATGTTAATTTAACAATATAAATAGTTGCATTACAACACATTGAACAGGTTAAAAATTCAACCATTTCGAAAGTGTTGATTTAACTTTTTAAGAGTAGTCACTGACCGCACACTTTGATCATGTTAAATCCAGCATTCATTACGTTGTATTTAACAGTCTAGTTTTAAGAGTGTGGGAAAAATGGGGGCTCAAAAATGTGATCTGGTCACGCTACTTTAATTCTTAGAAAACTGTGATTTTTTGTCAGTGTCGTGCAACAATTTAAAAAGGTTTCAGCCACGTATGATTATATCACTTCTCCACGTACCTGCAGAGAGTTGGCCAGACAGAAAATGAGTTGGAAGACGAAAGTCGCCTCGTTAATCGCCAAGAAGCCAAAGACCCAGGTCAACCCCATCAGGGCGGAGATTCCCACGGCATTCTGGAGACGTTTAGAGATCTGCGCAGATCGCGATGCCTCCTCGACCTTGAGGAGACTGCGCATGACCAAGATGAAGGTGATGATGTTGTGGATGAGGATGAGACCGATCGGCGCGAGGAGAGCCAGGTACAAGACCAGATCGGGCTCCAGGAAGCAGCTGGGGATGTACATGTATGCGCAGATTAAAGCCTTATTAGTTGCAACATATGCAGACTTGACCAACAATTTTACTTCTCGAGTTGATAGCAATGGTAACAAACACCGCATGATTTGTTTCCCTATATGATCAATGGTACCTTTGTGGGAGAAATTGCCAACTTTTAAAAACAGTTGTCTACCATTCATTCAAGCACAAATACTATGCATGGATTTTTTCAGGTTTTCTGAAGTACAGTACACATGTATTAAGTACTGCATCTACGTGGCTAAAATTTCTACATGTATACATAGATTGAACTTGTTTTCTTCGCAAACATTGTTAACCGAGTTTAAATGGGGTACCGTGGCCGAGCGGTTTGGGTCATTGACTCGTAATCATAGGTGAAAACCTGGGGTTGCGGGTTCGAATCCGGCTGCGGTACATGTACCTGTGCCCTTGACCAAGGCACTCAACCACACTTGCTCCATCCTTCGGAAGGGATGTAAAGCCGTTGGTTCAGTGTGTTAGGTAACGCACTCTAAAGATCCCAGAGCATTATTTCGTGAAGAGCAAGGGGATTCCCCGGTGTCTCTGGCCATTTCTAATTCTAATTCTTCATGGGTTTCCTCACGATTGCGAGTGACAGTGCAATGAGCACTATTGAGGAATCCTTGGTATGAATACCAGAAAGAAATAATAATAATAATAATAATAATAATAAATAAATAATCTAGGCTTCCTATTAAAATAACCTTCAACCTCTAAATCAGGTATTTGTTTTCAAATCAAATCTGAATTGTTTGTGCAATAAACGAATACACCGATGTCGGCCACTCTGTCAGAAAATGTCCTCTCCGACAAAAACGCTTGGTGGTCCTATGCATTGTGAAAGGCCTGGATTTAAGATGAATTAATAAAAAAAAAATTTAAATCCACACTTACTAATGCTCATTAGTGTAGTGATCCACCGCTGCACCGAGCGCTATGGCCACGAGGATTAGTGGCAAGCCTGCAATATATTGAAAGAGTTTGTAATAGATTACAGGTCATTAGGACATTGCAGATTACCTTGTTATAACAGAAACCTTGTATAATCAGGAATGAAAACAATGAAGAACCTAATTATTGGAACCTAAAATTGTCCTTGTTATAAGCAGAATGATATATTAACAGTACATGTTCTGATTTTCGACGTTAGACTGTTTTTTCCCCTCAATTTCTAAGAAAATTGTGCTTGAATATCCATGTTGTCAAACTGCTGTAACTCACAAAGAAATCTTTAATTTAACTATTTTTTGCTGGTATAAGACTAGTACTGCAGTATATGTACATGTACCAGAGTCCATTACAAATCATTCACATAAACAAACCTGATACAAACTGACCGATATGTCAGCCTGAGTCAATTCGAATCATTTAGTTTTCGAATATTCGATTTTTAAATTATTCGAATTTTCGAATATTCGATCGTGTATTTGTTCTCAAAAGAAAAGGCTCCAAACCTGTGGCGGTGGCGGAAAACACATGCCCTAACTTCCGGTATTGAAATTTGAGATGTTTGCTTTGATTTTGAGGGTATCCGGATACCCAACCATTACGGTTACTGTGAATTACTTGAATTACTCTTCAAACCCAAATATCATAAAAATTCTTATTTCCAATTTTTGTTCGAATATTCGAATTCGGAATTGTTGTTCTCGAATATTCGATTTTCTTCTTAATGCTGCAAACGGTCGACACCACGGAAAACCTTTCCCGAACGATCACCGATATTTTCGGCAAGAATCACTCAAATTGACACCAAATTGCTCTACCCAGAGCTTCCAAAAATGGTTCTAGACCTAATAAAAATGGTTCTAGACCTAATAAAAATGGTTTTTGACCTTTAAAAAAAAGTTTTTGACCCCAAAAAAATGGTTTTTAACCTCCAAAATATTGGGGCTGTCATGTATTGAGCACCGTAGTTACAGTTGACCTACGACCTGTGTGTCTGAATAAACGACACTGTTGATTCCCGTACACTCGTCTTCGTAGTCAGTACTTAACATGGTGTCAGAATCAAGGAGCCCTTAAAATAATCTCAAAGGGTAAACGGACCAGACAAACTCGCCAAAGGAATGAAGATAAGTTCCTGATGTCGCTAGTATAAAGGACATTGCGTGAGTAGCCAGAAATAACTGTAAATTTTCGTGCAGAAAATTGAGCCTCTTCCACACGTGCTAGACAACACGGTGCGGTAGACTGGCACAAGTTCGTGACCAGAACGTGGACAATAACTCGCAGTAAATCATCAATATAGTGCAACGGACAACCGTACGACTAGTTTGGAATAACTGTAGAGTTAAATAACCCATAACTGAACCTAAGTCACCGAACTTGAATCGAATTTCGGCTCATATACTCACATCATTGGCGAAAGTAAAATCTACGGAGGCCTGTAAAAGACATCAAAATGTCAAAGACAGACAAACCTAGCATGAACTGGCTTGCCAGTGATCTACACAAAGAGTGGAAGCGTTTCAAGCAACACAGTGAATTCACATTCAAAGGCCCTCTTTCTTCAAAATCAGAAGTAGAAAAAGTTAACTACCTGATGACATACATTGGAGACAAGGGGAGAGAGATCTATGCGACTTTCACATGGGCACCTGCACTAGACGGCGCCCCAGCCGAGAATGACACTCTGGTGGGAGTGTGTGCTAAATATGAAAACTACGTGGCACCAAAGAAAAACCAGATCAGAGCAACAGTAAACTTCCATCGCAGAAAACAACAAGATGGAGAAAAGTTTGATGCGTTTGTTACTGATCTGAAAATTCTAGTCAAGGACTGCGGCTACACAGAAGAGGACCGCATGATCCGTGATGCCATCGTATGTCATGCCTGGCATTCCAAAGTCCGAGAAAAGTGTCTAGACAAGGGTGATGACCTGACCTTGGACATAGCGATAAGCATCGGGCAAAATCATGAGACGTCGCAAGAGAGCCTGAAAATAATCAGCAAGGAAGAGGACTCGAAAGTCCATTTCATCAAGAAACGTTACTCCTCCAAACCAGATGAACGCAAAGGAGGACATTCAAAACAGGCTCAACCCAGACGTTCTCCAGCTGCCAAGGCTCCACAAAAGTACACCAAAAACAACCAGGGTGCCCAGTCAAGTGATCAACTATGCCACAAGTGTGGATATGGCTCAGCACATAGTAAGTGCCCAGCTAAAGACCAACGATGCAGCAAATGTCACAAATTGCATCACTTTGCAGCAGTATGCCGCCAACGCCAGGCAACACATCTCGTTGAAGAGACTGAGATCCACACATCCGATGACGACCCTACATCGGACAACGATTATGCTCATCTGATCAGCTCAGTTGGAGATCCGAATGCCAATGAGTGGTACGAGAATGTCAAAGTAACTGGCAAACCTGTACGCATGCAAATAGACACTGGCGCAGCCCAGAGTATCATGCCATACAACGTCTTCATCGCTCTTGGCTCTGAGCATAAGTTGAAGCCAACGAAGCAGAAATTCGAGACCTACTCCAGTCACCCCCTTGATATAAAAGGATGCGTGACGATGACAACACAGTACAAGAACAAGTCAGTCGATGTTCTGTACTACATTGTCAATTCCAACAAGAAACCGCCACTCTTGTCTGGAACAGCTAGCCAACAGCTTCAACTGATTCACAGAATCTTCAGCATAGACAAATATCCAGAGCTGAAGAAAACAACTGGCACACTCCCAGGCACGTACTCACTGAAAATCGATCCGACAGTCACACCGGTAGTACACGGCCCAAGGAGACAACCACAGGCGCTGAGAGAGAAAATTATCAGCAAGCTTGCAGAAATGGAGCGAGATGGCCACATCACCAGAATCACAGAGCCCACAGACTGGGTCAGCTCAATGGTGACGGTGGTCAAGAATGGTAAAATCAGAATATGCTCAGACCCGAAGGATCTGAACAAAGCCATTCGAAGGGAGTACTACCCCATCCCGACAGTAGAAGAGATAGTAGCGGCGGTTCCAAACACCAAAGTATTCTCCGTCATTGATGCCAAATCGGGATTTCTTCAAATCAAACTTGACTACGAGTCCAGCCTGTTGACAACATTCAACACGCCAGTTGGACGCTACAGATGGCTGAGACTCCCATTCGGCATCAAAAGCGCGCCAGAGATGTTCCAACGCATAATGGACACCATGCTCGAAGGCATAGAAGGCACTCGTGCAGTGATGGACGACATACTAGTTGCTGGCAGAGACGAAGCACACCATGACAAGATCATGAAGGAAGTCGTCAAGCGAGCAACAGAGTGGAACCTCAAGCTAAACTTCGACAAGTGTCAAGTCAAACAGCGGAAAGTGAAGTACGTTGGACACTTGCTAACACAGAATGGTCTTGAGCCGGACCCTGATAAAGTGAGAGCACTCAGAGAACTACCAACCCCTAAATCAAAAGAAGACATCCGAAGGTTTCTTGGAATGGTACAGTACCTGGCTAAGTTCATGCCGAACCTGAGCGCTATCGACGCCCCACTACGAGAGGTCACAAGCAAGGATATAGAATTCCACTGGGACAAGCCGCAACAGCAGAGTTTTAACAAGCTCATTGACATGTGTAGCAGCACACCTGTACTCGCCTACTACGATGTACGCAAGCACGTCACAATTCAGTGTGACGCCAGCAGCTTTGCTCTTGGAGGCGTTCTCCTTCAAGATGGTAGACCCATAGCGTACACCTCCAGAGCCCTGACGAAAACAGAACAGCGGTACGCCCAGATAGAAAAGGAGATGTTGGCCATAGTACATTGCTGTAAGAAGTTTCACCACTACATCTTTGGCAAAGAAGTAACAGTGGAAAGTGATCACAAGCCACTCCAAGCCATCTACAGCAAACCACTCCTTGCAGCACCGATGAGACTGCAAGCGATGCTACTCCGACTCCAACCCTACGACTTGAACGTGACGTACAAGCCAGGGCGAGAGATACCGATAGGAGATGCACTCAGCCGTGCAAACCTACCAGAATCTGAGCCAGACATGAAGCCAGTGGTAATAAACATGACTGACTTCATTTCCGTGATGCCAGTACGATATACACAGTTCCAGAAATGCACAGCGGATGAGCTCAACGAGCTGCATTCCATGATCCTCAAGGGATGGCCTGATACGAAGGAGGAAACTCCTTCGTATCAGACAATTCTGGACCTCAAGGGACGAACTGTCAGTTGCAGACGGTATTGTCTACAAGGGCATGCGAATTGTTGTACCACCAAGCATGAGAGCGGACATGCTGTCACAAATCCACGCATCGCACCTTGGCATCGTCAAATGCAAGCAACGAGCTCGTGAAGCCCTCTACTGGCCAGGCATGAGTGAACAGATTACAAACCTTGTTCAAGACTGTCATCTGTGCAACTCCAACCAGAACCGTCAACATTCAGAACCGCTAAAGCCCACCAAGCTTCCAGACCTACCATGGAGTGAACTAGCCTGCGACATATTTGATTTCGAGCGACAACAGTACATCGTCACAGTTGACTACTTCTCGAAATTCATAGAGGTGGACAAATTGCCGGACATGAGCAGCACATCAGTCATAGATGCACTGAAGGCACAGTTCAGTCGTCATGGTATCCCAGAAAAGCTAAGAACCGACAACGGCCCACAATATTCCTCATCTGAGTTCAACAACTTCAGCAAGGACTATGAGATACAACACATCACTTCCTCACCTTATCATCCACAGTCGAACGGCGAGGCAGAACGAGCTGTCCAAACGGTCAAACGCCTATGGAAGAAGTGCCCAGACAGACACTTGGCTCTTCTTGACTATCGCACAACACCTTTAGCCAGCTGCAACCTATCTCCAGCCCAACTACTAATGGGACGCCGACCCCGGAATAAGCTACCAACAGCGAAGTCGCTACTGCAACCGAAGCTGTACAGCACCCCAGAAGTGAAACGGCATCTCAACAACGACAAAACTAAACAGCAGTTCTACTATGACAAGAAAGCCGGTCAAAACCTTCCTCCACTCATCTCTGGAGATCCAGTCCGAATGGTCCCACTTCCAGGTTCAAACCGTTGGCTCCCAGCTACAGTTGTTGATCATCACTCAACACCACGTTCCTATGTGGTCGAACACAATGGCCGCAAATACAGGAGAAACAGACGGCATCTTCGTCTTGCCACTCACGAAGCCAACAAGCCTCTTCATCGCAATCCAGCAGATTCCGACCGTGCAACCTTGCCGGTCACAACGCCAGTTGCCACTCCAGCAGCCAAACCCATGGAAGAACACCGCACCTCAACTCCCAAGCCAATGCCTAAACCCCCTGAGCCCACTACGGAAACCAGCATTGCAACCCCGCCGACCTATGTGACGAGAAGCGGACGAGTCAGCAAACCCCCAACACGCCTGGACTTGTGAAGGATCTTCTTCAATAGTTCTTCTTCAAAGTTCTAATTAAAACAGTTTCTTCTTCAGATTACTGTTCGGTTCAGTGATTACATAAAATATTAATCACTATCAAATTTTGTTGGTTTTCACATTCAAGTTTTTGTTTTTTCTGTTCCGCCAAAAGCGAATGGCAAAACCGAACCGATTTTCTTTTTACTGTTTCTTTTTTAGTTTAGTTAAATAAAATAAAAAGGACACCTTGATAATGTTCACATTGTTCTCAAAAGGAGGAAAATACTTCAGTTGATTGAAATGAACATTGAACCCCTTACTGATGACATCTCAATTGGATTCCAGCTGTAAGAACCATCAGCGTTGAGTTCTTCATGAACAGTCGAAAATTGTGTTAATCACACTTGGACTCTAATCAATGTTTCAGAGACTTTACATACTTCTTTTGTTTGTTTAAAGAAAGAAAAGGAGATGTCATGTATTGAGCACCGTAGTTACAGTTGACCTACGACCTGTGTGTCTGAATAAACGACACTGTTGATTCCCGTACACTCGTCTTCGTAGTCAGTACTTAACAGGGGCTACACCAAATTGTCGCCCTAACATAACTTTATACGCAAACAGTGTCACCCTATTGGATAACATAGAAAAATAGCAGGATTTTATATAGCGCCATTCCATATTAAATCATGGCGCTGCCATCAGGGAATCACCAGAACCATTTTGCTTCAACTAGGTGGCTACCTAACCAAGGCGCACAACCCTATCAGCAGTTAGATTGTGGCATTTCCCCCCCCCCCCCCCCCCCCCCCCCCCCCCCCCCCCCCCCCCTCGAACCCATAACTTCTCGTTCACTAGCACGGCTGTATATACCCACGAGGCCATACGTGCTCTATACCTGCTCTATACCTTACAGGCCACACATACATGTAACATAAAAGCATTTTTTTACCATTTTCTTCAGTTTAACTCACCCCAGGCAATCAAACAAGCCTTGAGCATGTACCGAGTGTCATCTTCAGGAAACACCTTGACCGTACTGACGTACATGTTTCTGGCTTCGACCGCCATCCACATCATGGTAGTCAGAGTCAAGTAGTGGAGTAATGCGGCCACAAACACACAGCCACCGCCTGAGCCCTTTTATTCAAAGATAACGATTTGTTACATTTTGCTACAATTTGTTACAATTTGTGTAAAGACCTATATTTGCATCAGGCATGTCAACTTGAAAAAGGCATTTTCAAGAAGTTCAATATACTCATCATGTTAGGATTTCAGGTAGCAAAATTCAACTCTTTTACTACGGAAATTGTTCAAGGTCTGTGACAATTAAATGAATACCCGATTTGTTTGTTTGCAAGCGAGCCGCTGGTAGCAGCTTTCTAGCTGAAAGTGGTCGTTTCATTTTAAATAAAGCCGAACTTCATTGAAGCACACTTTTTGTAGCCATAACCTTTTTATGCAGACCAAAACTAAAAACCAATAACCAAATTATATTTCAATTTATTGAATTAGGTTTATTGAATTGTGCGCGCACTTGCAACTACTGGCAACTGGAAAAATCTCAGTTGCCGCGAGTTGCTCATGTTCTACTCTCTGCCTTAGCTGTATCCAGTTGCGGTCAGTTGCGACGATGTACGCGTACGTCTAACTGGTTGATCAGACGCACTCGTTCAACCGACACCGGTTGAACGAGTGCATCTGATCAAATGAGACACACATCGACAGCAACTGATCAGCTGAGTTGCTTCCAGTTGCAAGGTCTAGGCTTTAGCATATACAAAGAACACCCACCTTAGCATTGTCGATGCCAGCGAGAAATACGACGTACAGCATCAACAGCGAGAAGCAGAAATGGATGAAAATCTGACGGGATTTACCAGTTCGTAGTTTCCTTGCGACAGAAAATTAGAATATACACACATGTAAACAAAACATTGGTAGTTTTTCTATTTTTTTGACTTTTTCCCTTACAAAAAAAAAATTTGGCAAGTAAAAGAGACCTATCTCTGGTATAATTATTTCAAAAGGAACATTCTGCCCTGAATGCTCAGATTTTTCTAATTTAAAGTCCAATACTGTATATACATTATCGGTAGTTACCCAACATTTTTACTTTACAAGTTGGAAACAAAATGACTAAAAGTTTTGATAGCAATGGTAACAAACACCACATTTGTTCACCGTAAAATGATATATTTGTGGTAGCAACTGCCAACCGAAGGTGCCTTTTTTACCATTTAGTCATACACAGAAAACATGCATGGATTTTTCAGGTTTTCTGAAGTAATACTGCATCTATGTGGCTGAAATTTCTACCAGGCAGTTTATCAACATTATTATTTGGTAATGTGATGCTGGTGTTCCTGTTTTTAAAGGTTTCCCAATCATGTACTTTGTCTTTAAGTTCCTATTTTGAAACTATCATAAATTAAAATCGGCATAAATGTCACCAGAAACTGGCCTTGCAATTATCAAATCAGAAGAGCTGGTCTAATCAGCAATGATCCTAGAAGAATCCTCCAAATGTTCACCTGATAGCGAGATAAATAATCAGGGTAATAGCCAGAGCAACGATAGACAGAGCGCCCCCAATTTGACTGATGATGTCCAGAGCCCGATCAGCAGGAGTGTTCCTGGCTTTCTGACCTTTGACATCCTGCAAAATAAAAATTAAACAAAATTTTAAAAGAACAAATTAAGAAAGAAAAAGTTACTTTGTAATGTATGGGCGACGTCAAAGTTACATTCCACTGGCATGAGTATGGATAGACCCTCAGGACGGTTCAATAGTGTCCCCTGAATCAGGGGCCGATTTCATAAAGCTGTTTAGCAGACAAATTTGATTAGCAGAAAAAGTTGGTACCTTTCCAACCAGCATCCTGCACACTATAAGTCTGATTTCACTCAAGTGAACAAATGTTATAGTTGCCTTGTATCTACCACATTATGTAACCACAATGGAGGTAGGAAGTCATAATGGACGCACTGACAGCATTAGCTCGCTTTCGTTGTGGAAACCACCACCTTCCATCATCCGAAGTCCGTTATTTACCCACCCAATCACCTGTTAATATCACAGTATGCCCGTTATGTAATATTGAAGCCAATTGTGATGAATTCCACTATACTCTTGTTCGTAATGCACTTCGCGAAGACAGACGCACTTATATAAAGACGTTTTATTGGACTAACCCAAACACTGTTAAATTGGAGTTATTGTTTAATGTACAAGGTTCCCTTCAATTGTTTAATCTAGCTAAATTTATTAAGACAATACTATCTAAATTTCCGTAAGTCATTTGGTTATACTAATTCTTGCATATTGATAATGTATTATATAAAGCTAACTTGTACTTTATTTTCTTAACCTACATAACCTATATATTAATTACTTTGTAACCTGTACTGGCTCTCATACTCCAGTTGGGGTCGTAGAGATCAATAAACCACTCAACCATTCAACCATACATGTACATTCTCAGTTTAGTTGTGGCTCTATTCTGCAAGGAATACTTGAGAAGATATTTAATGACGAAATTTTGCCCGTTCATGACGTGGTATGCACTATGCGGCATGCACTTTTCACAAGGACATGCTAAAAACTTGTGCATACTTGGCAGACGTCTTTTACCACTCGACCACCGAGCTTGCATATGGCGAATGGCGGGTTCGATGGTCCTACGCCGGGTGAGTGGTTAAGACGTCTGCCTAGTAAGCATGCAGGAGCAGAATAGCTACGGTACATCACATTCAGAAATTTATTATTAAAATGCGTGCTACTCACTCTATTTATCGTCTTGCTCCGGGATACCCTCAGGGGCGGATCCAGGAATTTTTCCAGGAGGGGGTTTTGCCACCAGGGAGGGGTTTTGCCTATCAGATGTTTATGTCTGCTTGTTTCGGACAGGTGGACACGCAAAAAATGCATTACATTATATTTTTTGGTGTCGGAGCAGGGGGGGGGGTTGCCCCCCCCCCCTCCCCCCCCCTCCCCTTCCCCCCTCCCCCCCCCCCCCCCCCCCCCCCCCCCCCCCCTCTGGATCCGCGCCTGACCCTGTTTGTTTGTCGTATCTCGGTAGTCAACCACGAAGAAAGAAGAACTGTCTAAATGAAATTTTGCGCACAAAACGTCCGATCCCGACCAAATCTTGGGAAGCATCTCCTTTGCACGTTCCTTATGCGTCAAATCCATGAACTCGAGTTGTACCGGCGCGTGTTATTTATTAGACGGGTTCCCGTATACCGTTCCGTAGCTAGGAGCAGAACTGCCAGCCCTCCCGGATTTTGACACAGATTCTTCAGAAAATGACTAATTTTGTCAGTCCTGACATGGATAAAACCCTCCTGCATTGCCAATTAACAATCTTGGTGATTTTTAGATGTGTTTGGAGTCAAGGAATGAACATGTTTTTCCAGCTGTCCTCTCCAAAATCCGGGAGGGTTGGCAGCTCTGTAGGATGTCGTTGGTTTGAGTCCTGCCCGAACACTCTATAAGTTTTAGTGTGTCCTCGGGAAATACTTAGTATATATTGCATACTGCATTGGCAATGTGCAAAATTACTTCCACTTAACATCGTTTGGACCGACGCAATGTTTCCTTACTTATATTTAATGATGTCGTTTAGACGTTGATAGCTTACCACTAAGACTGCAAAGTTGGTGGCATGACTGCAGTGGCAAGACACTCTATTCTTTGTCAATTCTGCACGGATACATCCTTTAGTCGACCAATCACCAATTCCATCAGCAAGGGCAAAATCCCAGAACACACATGCCGTGCTGTTTACTTCTTCTTCAGTTGCATTAACAGGTGTCTGGTAAAACAAATAAATGCTTTTTCGAGTCACATGGAAACTCAAGTTTCATATATCTCATATGTAACTTTTTGGTCCCAGATCACATTTTTGAACCCCAATTTTTACCATGGGTGATAAGATTTTGATACTGTGGCGGACCCGGGTAGTAGTGGTTTTCTACTACTTGGTTCCTCGCCCCCACTGAGTTGGTCACAAATGTAAGGTCTCAAAAACGAGCGTCTAGGGCCTCACTAAGCGCCAGTCCGTTTGGCCAGAAATATACCGCCGCGTGTGTAGAGCCAAAATCGGAGCCTATCCATGGAGAAGGGGACCTCGTCTAACGGGTAAATAAATGACTAGACCTTGTACTGACTTTAGTTGATGACTACTAATGATAGCCCTGCCGTCCAACTATATCAGGTGGCCTGACCGCTCGCGCTCAGCGAGCTAGGTTCGCTATCTCTTATACGCGACACCGGCGCCCCAGGACACAACCGTTATATAGCGGGCGTCCTCCCTAAGAGGCGTCGGGTCTGCCACGGGTCGCCTCTCTACGGGCGTCGCTTACCCGTTAGCGCTACCACGGTTGTATGTCAGATCCGTTCAGCTCGAAGTCTCCCGAAAAAAACTGGTCCGTGGGGGGTTTTGGAATTGACGACTTTTGGACACTAAAAACGATGGTTTTTCGACTTTATCTACCTATTTCGTTTAAACCCTCACGTTTGGCGGTTACTAGAGACCCCCAATTTTGATTTATTAACAGAAAATCTTGAATTTTCCTTAAATAATTTTTTGGTGCGAAACCAAGGACTGTCGAGAACCCCCAAGGACCCGAACCCCCGAAGGACCAACCCCCACAAGGACCAAATTCTGGAAATTCTCCAACTGCTCACTCGCGCGCTGGCAGCAGGATCACGCATGCGCTGAGCTCGCAACTCGCGCGTGCTCGCTAGCTACTTCGTAAGTGTGACGTCAAAAACTACGGTGTTTCTAAGTTACCATTAACATCTATAAAACATAAGTCCTAATTTGTGTCCATGCTACACGGCTTCCTTCTGAGCCTGAACGTCCTCGTTCAGATAAAGCTTAACACAAACAAGCATGAGCAAATTAACTTCTAAAAATTATCAAGGGCATTTATACAAGTGTTCATCATTCGTCTCCGAGGTAGGATAAGTTCTTTCATAAGTATCTCAGAGAACCTTTGGTAAAGTTTAACAAACATAATAAACGGTAGAAAACAATTAAAAACTGGAACAGTATAAATCGTTATGATTTAAGAAAATCACGAGACAGTCATTGGAATAAATCAGTTCTTGGGAACATCAGGTAGAAACGTGGTCAAACTGCAACCTCATCGATTCTCTCTAATCGGATCTCTTTGACCTGGGCGCCGTTCTGGAACGTAGCTCGGTGCTCGTCTCAGTCCCGGTTTACTGGGCTACCGAAAACGGTGAGGCAGCTGCCTTGCCCGCGCAGGGTTCCGTCTTGGTGGGGCCCGCTCGTTATCGGTTTCATGTGCGCCCTCGACCGAGTCGGTTTCTAGACGTGGGGAGCTTCCTTCTAAGCCCCCCACTATCTCCCGGTAACTGACCGATCGGATCTCTGTCCACCAGTTCGGTCCACCCATTTGTCGTGTGATGCCAAGCCTGTCGTTCTGGTCCCTTGAGGCGGTCGAAGTGGACCACTTGCATCTTTCCTCGTGGACTACGTTGTATGCGGTATGTCACGTCCGACAGCTTCTGAAGAATGAGGTAGGGGCCCTCCCAGCGTGAGGTGAGCTTTGGAGACACCCCTTCTTCCTAGCATGTACGAACAGCCAGACGAACCGACCCACAACAAAGTCAGTCCCTGCCGTCCTTCTATTGTACGTCTTCTTCTGATGACGAGCACTGCGCTTCAGTGCCTCTCGCGCACGTTCATGAGCGGCCTGCATTCGCTCCCGCAGGTCTTGCGCATAATCACTTCCAGCGTTGGTCCGTTCCGGTGCTGGCATTTGTGTCATGAGATCGACTGGTAGCCTCACCTCACGTCCCAACATGAGCATATTGGGCGTTTCGCCCGTTGACTCATGCGGAACACACCGATAGGCGCACGTGGCGAATGCCAACTGCCTGTCCCAGTCTTTCTGATTTCGGTTGGGTTCTATCATCATAGACACCGTGTTGAGAAGCGTCCTGTTGTAACGCTGGACAAGTCCGTCGGATTTTGGATTATAAGCCGCTGTCCTAGTTTTCTCGATCCCCAGAATCTTGCACATCTCTTGGAATACCTCGGCCTCAAAATTCCTCCCCTGATCCGAGTGTAATTCCCGTGGCACTCCCAATTTACACACAAAGTTCTCCACAAAGGCCTTTGTCACGGTTTCGGCTGTACTGTCTGGCAGGGCGTAAGCGTCCATCCACTTTGTGAAATATTCTCTTAGAACGAGAATACACTTGTTGCCGTCCTCCGTTTCCGGCAAGGGCCCGATGAGGTCTATCGCAACCCTATCCATGGGCATGTCAACTCGATACTGCTGAAGACGTGCGCGTCTCTTTTTGGGTGGCGATTTACGATGGGCACACTTCAGGCACCTCCAGCAGAATGACCGTACGTCTGCAGCCATGTTAGCCCAATAGTACCGCTTCTTCACCTTGGCTAGCGTTCGTTCCACCCCAAAATGGCCTCCGGTTACAACTCCGTGTAGTTCCTTAAGCACGACCTCTCTGAGTTCATCGGGTAAGACAATCTTCCATTCAGTCACCGTTCCATCTGCCGCGTCGACAGAGTACTGAGTCTCGCATTTCCAGTCTTTCCCACTGTCCCCAGTAAATTTTGCCAACGACGCCCCGTGCCTGAGCGTAGCTCCATCCCGGGCGCTCCTCGGACTCCTCCTTACAGGTTATAATCCCGCAAAGCACGGGATACCGTCGTTGGGCTTGAGCTATCTCAGTTGACGTTATATGTGGTCTCATTTGCAGCGATCTTGTTCCACGCTTCGCCTCCTTCCGCGTTATCGCTCCGTCCTGTCTTAGCAGATGTAGTTTGGTCCGACAGTTGCACCTTATCCGGCAATCCGCACTGTCTGCTTGGCCTACCTTTTTTTGGTTTTGTTTTTATTTATTTATATACCACATCCATTACAGGAATGGGAGCAAGTGTGGTTGAGTGCCTTGCTCAAGGGCACAGGTGCCACTACATTCTAGTACTAGCACAAGAACTTAAGTTCGACGCACTAGACCGCTCGGCCATAATACCCCACGACAGGCCATCAGCATTTCCGTGTTTCTTACCCGGGCGGTGTATTATCTCGTAGTCGAACTATTTGATTACTTGTATCCATCGGGCTACCTGCCCCTCAGGGTTCTTAAAGTTCAAGAGCCATCGCAAGGCGGCATGATCCATCCGTATTGAGATATGCCTCCCGTACAAGTACTTTCGGAAATGCTTTTGGTAGTAAACTACCGCCAAGAGTTCCCTGCGGGTGACGCAGTAGTTTATTTCGGGTTTCGAGAGGGTCCTGCTGGCGTATGCAATAACTTGCTCTTCTCCGTCCTGAATTTGGGATAAGACCGCTCCAATTGCTTGCTCACTAGCATCCGTATCCAACACGAAAGCTCCTCCTAACTAACCCACATAACTAACCAAAGAATCATCATCACAGCATTTCGGAATCGCAAAGCGGTACCCAGAGTCTCTATTTGCCGCTATATTTACACGATATACAGTAAACTCTCATTATAGCACTCTTCAAGGGACCAAAATAATTTGAGCTTTATATCCAGAGAGCGCTGTAAGACACAATGCACATAATAATGGACGGGACTGAGACAAGGGAGCTTTATATCGAGAAGCGCTTTATATCAGGGGTGTTAAAACGAGAGTCCATCGTAAGTCTATCACAAGTCCAGATCGAGCTAATAAAATCACAAGTCCGTGACAAGTCCCACCCAAGTCCTTCACAAGTCCAGTATCTAGTAATAAGAAGCAAAGGATGAACACGCACAAAAGAATGCGTTTGTTGGAGTTCATTTGAATAGCTTGTGACTTGAACTAAGACCCAGGGACTTGTGGTTGACTTGTGATGGACTCGATTACAACCCTGTGATATATAAGGTAGCTCTTTATATTGAGAAAAACACAAGAGGGCCTTTTTTGCAGGAGCGTGCATTAAGAGGCGCTATCTGATTGCTCCTTCACGGGTCCGCCCGGGCCCGCTTTTGAAGGCAAAAACATACCGCCTAGCCCGAAAAATTGGAACGCACATGGGTTCATACCGGCAGACAAAGTGACCACCACCCTGGAATACTCTGAGCTGTTTAGCTGGTAAATTGTCTCACCTGGAATTCTAGGACCACAGGTTCAGTCAGATTGACCAACTCCAGACCTTCCACTGACAGCGAAATAACTGGTCCAGCAACTTTGCGAGTTGAATTGGACTTTGTGAGATTTTTCAGTGTTGCTGACTGGAACAGCGTATCGTCGGCGTAGATCAGGAAACTCACTCGTAGTTTTATCGAGTCATTGCCTGCATGGAATGATTCATACAATGATGAGAGACACAAAGATCAAATCAGGTAATGTCACTAATAATAAGGAACTACTAGTAATTATGAGAGAATTTATACTACATGTAGTAATTATGTTAGCAGCTGAAAGTTGTGAAACTAGAGGCATCACAAAAAAAGTAACTCGGCCATTGTAAAGACATATCAAACTATCAAACTAATTATCATATTAAAATCTCTATTGTTGCCAAATCATTTTCCTTGAATTTGGTATCATTGGAAAGCTCTGTTATTCATCTTTACAATGATGTGTCATTTGTTATGATTAAGCAAGTGGGGCATGTGCAGCTACATGTAGCACAGCTGAACACGACGGTGGGTGTAAAGTGAAATGTCACAAAATTCACTGCTATTGTCATGCAGTGCATTCCCCTTTTGCTTGGGGGATGGGAATGTGTCAATACACTTTTTGACAATAGCAATGCATTTTGTGACATTTCACTTTACATATACCCCCATATTCAGCTGTGCTGCACATCCCCCAATTGCTTATAATTGTAACAAATGTGCGAGGGCCATAATCAGTGCCCAGGACCCTAGCCGGTTTTAAACGTATGTCTGAGACTAGCCAAACCTACTTTTAATCCCTAAGTAAACAGTATCACCACATTAATGTAATACAGCTAAACCTCATTAGTAAGAGGTCCTTGGGACTTTGTATTATTGAGAAATAAACAACGAGGATCAAGGAATTTGGGCAAAATTTTTCTTGTTACATTATAAACAGATGGTTGTGTTAACAGTGCTCTATCTTATCTGTATCTGTATCTGTCTGGTACTGCACAAATCGCCTAGTGGCTATAAACGTGCAGGTCATCATGCATCGCATGCGCAACATCTACATCTACATGTTGTTACCGGTAGCTTGATTTCTGTCATTGATTAAGATCTTGAATTTAGCCACGTCTGATGCCATTTTTGTACTGGCCGGCAGAGAATTCCATGTTGGTATTGTCCTGGGGTAGAGTGAATATCTGTAACAGTCCTTATTTGATCGGATGACATTGTAGTTCAGTTCATGTGATTGACGAGTGGTCACTGATGAATTTCTAACCTGAAGATGATGACTAATGTTTGTCGGGATGATCTGGTGGGTTGCTTTGAAAAGTAATTTCAGGCGTGATTTTTCCCTCCTATCTTGTAGCGTCTCCCAGTTTAAGTCCTGGAGCATGTCAGTCACACTGGATGTACGTCTGTAATCATTTTTGACAAATCTGGCCGCCCTCCTTTGAACTTTTTCTAAGTTCTCTTGATGAATCTTTTGGTGAGGATCCCAAATTGGGCTGCAGTATTCAAGCCTTGGTCTTACGTTTTATATGCGATTTCTTTAGTACGAGGAGTGCAGTTCCACAAATTCCTTTTCAATAATCCTAGGATACTGTTTGCTTTGTTCACAGTCTGATTAATATGTTGAGCCCACGATAGAGTGCTTGACAACTTGACCCCCAAGTAGGGATGATGTTCCACCCTTTGGAGGACAGCGTTTCTCATATGATATTGATGAGGTGTAAAGTTCTTCTTGTGAGTAACATGCATGATGAAACACTTTGAAATATTAAACTTCATTTGCCAGACTCCTTCCCAGTTACAGAGTGAATCAATATCATTTTGTAGTATGTCACAGTCCGCAGGGGAATCAATAGATCTATATAGGATCAGGTCATCTGCAAAGAGTCGCACATCTGATTTAACCCAGTCAGGAAGGTCGTTAATATACACCAAGAACATCAATGGTCCCAGGACTGTCCCCTGTGGAACTCCTGAGAGCACCGGTGAGCTGGAGGATGACCGACCATCAATGATAACCTTTTGATGACGTGTGGTGAGAAAGCCCTCAATCCAAGACTTGGTGTTTCCCCTGATGCCAAGATGGTCTATCTTTGCAAGGAGGCGTTGATGTGGAACCATATCAAATGCCTTGCTGAAATCCATTATACAAAGGTCAGCACGGCCTCGGTTGTCCAAGATATTTGCAAGATCATTTACCAAGCCAGCGAGTTGAGTTTCGCAGGATCGACCACTTCTAAATCCATGTTGTCTGTCACAAAGAAGGGAGTAACTTTCCAGATGATCCATTATATTACTATGGATTATATGTTCCAGTTGCTTACAAACGATACATGTCAGAGAGATCGGACGATAATTACTTGGGAGTGATCTGTCACCCTTTTTAAAAATTGGAGAGATATTTGCATTCAGCCAGTCCCGAGGCAATTTCCCTGATGAAATGGATTTTTGATAAATCTTCTGCAGGATTGGTGCAATACTCGAGGCACATTCCTTCAGTATTCTGGCTGGGATGTCATCGGGTCCAGTAGCTTTATTAACTTTTAGGTTTTTAAGCAACTTTTCAACCCCAGTTGTGGATATTTCTAGTTCTGGCATATCAGGAACGGCACTATTCCCCAAATCTGGAATAGTGGACATGTCTTCTCTAGTAAAGACTGAGCAGAAGTGTTTATTCAATAATTCAGCCTTTTCTGTAGCACTTGATACTGTTCGGCCCATTGAAGATAAAGGGGAAACACCAAATACATCTCGCCGCAGTGCTTTGACGTAATTCCAAAAAGGCTTGGTGTTATCGGTTTGTAGACTATCGCCAATACTGCGAACGTGTTCTTGATGTAGTTTCCTCATTTGTCTATCATTTCTGCGTCGGATTTCTTTGAATTTATCCCAAAGTTCAAAGTCTCCAGTTTTTCGAGCCTTGTCATAGAGTTTGCGTTTCTTCCTAATGTTTCTTTTCATGGTTGCATTTATCCATGGAACACTGGGTTTCGAGGAGGTCATTTTTGATGGAATGTTAGCATTCATCGATTTTTTAATAATGTCAGAGAAACGGTTCCAAAGCCCATCAATGTCCAACTGTTGAACAACATCATCAGTTAGCTCATCATTGAGTTCATTCAAATCTTCAGCTATTTTACCAAACTCTGCTTTTTTGTACAGAAACACCTTCCGTTTTGGGAGCTTTACAATTTTGGGTTTAATTGAAGCATTAACTACTACCACATCATGGTCGCTGATCCCAGGTTTCACATGTACACCTTCCACAAAAGCTGGACAGTTTGTAAAACACAAGTCTAAAATACTACTGTCCCTTGTTGGTCTTAAGACAACTTGCTTTAGATTGTAGTCCAAAGCGACTTCTAACATAGTTTTACTGGGTCTGGGATATCTGCCACTTGGTTGAAAAGACACTGTATCCCAATTGATGTCTGGCATGTTGAAGTCTCCCAAAATCCAAGTAGAAGCATTTCTGGGAATATTTACTAACGAACTTTCTAAAAGGCGCACATAGTCGGAATCTGTTTTCTGCGAGCGGTAAAAAGCTCCTATGTAAACAGGAGCAATACCACTAACATGGATACTAATCCACTTTAATTCACAGCCAGCTTGATCCAAATCAGGTTCATCCTGGGCAATAAGATCAGTTTTAACTGCAACAAAGACACCTCCGTGTCTGTCACTCTGATTGTCTCTATCTTTACGAAACACATTGTAATGCGATGGGAAAATTTCACCCGAAGCAATATTGCAATGAAGCCATGATTCAGTTCCCACAACTACATCTGGATCCTCCGACTGGAGAAGATACTGAAAGCCAGCCAGTTTCGCACGTACACTCTGGCAATTTACATTTAATATTTTTAGAGAGCGCACTTTGGATTTAGGTTTGCAACATTTTGGTTTGCCAAATTTTTCAGTTCTAGTATTACCGGTACTGCTTTTGTTAGGGCTAGATGTTTTGATTGGGCTATCATAATTCCCGTCTGAAGGCAAGCTGTCGATCGAATCATCACTCAGGTGAGAAAGTACATCAAAGTTGTTTTCCGTTTTCATTTCATTTAAGTTCACGAAAAGTGAAGAGTGGAAATTTGGTAGTCCACAGTCATCACAAAGCCAAGAATATGATGCATGATTAGCGAGGACTTCATAGACCTCCTCACTCATACCCAAGCAAAATCTGTGAAACCAGTTGTTACAATTTTCACATTCGATGCATTCCTGACCCCATCTGGCTGCAGCTTTGCAAATTTGACATGGGTATTTCAATCGTTGCGGCCCTGGATTGGGATTAACATCTCCGGCAAGCATCAACAGGAGTGATAATCTTGATTTATTGTTCAATCCTTGTAGAACGAAGCATTTCGAGTAGTGATGGTTGTTTATAATATGAAGGGAGACATGGAACAGATTCACCGGGCAGTCTTCCCAAAAGGATCCAAATCCATCTGCTGGTGCAGTCCAGTCGTCCAAATTGTAGTCAATATCATGAACATTGTAGTCAGGAAGTAACATAGGATTCACACTAAACACGCGTATTCCAAGGCACAGGACAGTAGCAAGGAACATCAAATAAGGTCTCTGAAGACAGTCCATTGTTCGTTTTCGCGTATACATGTGCACGTTAACGTTTTTAAAATGGCGACCAACTCGGACGGCACGCCAATCCAGAAACGACGAAGTAAAAAACCAGCAAAATACTCCAAATGGTTAAAAATGTGTAAAAATCATACAGTTCAGCAGAAGCTTCGAAGGTTAAAAAACATCCAGACCACAAAATATATCGAGAAATCACAAGATAAAAAGCTAAAAATGGATAAAAACATGACCAAAGTCACGGAGCAATTTTTAGGAGATGTTATCGCGCGCGATGCATTGGACGATCAAACCAAAAAAATGCCGGGCTATCTGAAATCCCAAAAATAGTTGTTCGTGGACAACCTGAAAACCTGGCAAAGCTACTGCACTAATTTGAGTTAGATTGTCATACTTTTTACTTCCGATTGTTTTTATTTTTTTGAAAATCAGGACAAAGAATGTTTTGACACAACTCACAAACTTAAGCAGAGTAACGCGAGAATTAAACGGCTGCTCAAAGCTTCCTCTGTGGCTGTGCGAGTTGGGCCTTGCAACATTCCACATGCATACATGTATGATGTAAACAGAGACCACAAACAATTAAACAATTGAGACTGGTATAGTTGACTAAAAAAATAGACTTTGTTTAATGAGATTTCTGTGAACATTTTTAGAAATATCGCAGAGTTGAACTCTTACCGATTTCGCCGGTACTTCAATAATTTTAATCTGGGCTACCAAGTTGACATCATGGGCATCCATTTGTTGAGCACTGCTTATTATCGAGGTTCGACTGTTCAGCATTTTGCTTGTAACAAGCAAAATGTCGGATCATAATTTTTTTGTTCACTTTTCAAGGTTTGTGTTATAACAAGGTAATCTGCTGAGTCCCAAGGACCTCTCATCGTTGACAAGTTTCAACTGTATTCCTGTATTTAACAATTTTAATATTAAGCCCACAAGTGTTGACCTACCAACGGCAGGGCTAGCAATGTTTCCTGGTAGACGAGCTGATGCCAGGACGAAGGTATCACTTGGTATCTCATCTGCATCCTCAAACGTCTTGACCACACTGTCAGCAAGCGTGTCTTGTGGACCTTGGCTAGATTGCCGGAGGGACACAAAGATGAAACCATTGGCAGCCTGCTCCGGGTTCAGACTAACAGCCTCCACATGGATGGTGTCTTGGCGGATACGGACTTTACCCTCCTGCTGAAGAGTTAGAGAGACTTGCCTTTCTACAGACTGGACAATGGCTGATGAACTCTCAGCATCAGGGGAGGAGTCTGGAGTCGCCTCTGCCTTTAAGATGACATTATTCACCGTCTCAATGACCAGCTCCGTCACCTTTATGGTATTGTAACAAAGGATGGTATTTTTTCTTTACATTCTTTCTAATACTTTTTTATTTAAGGCTTAACTCGATTTCCGTCTCACTGCATGTGTCTTTTATAGTTTAGTGGGTTTTTTTAAATTGGATAGTTAAGCCATTTGGCTTTTGCCCGCCCGTGCCCACGCTAGTTCGGCCCGTTACAATTTTCCAAGAAGAAAAAATAAACATTCATAATTAGACCAATAGAGGTCTAGGAATTTGCTCAAGTGAGTAAACAACAAATCTGTTTCACAATGTTCAGACTCCTATCATCATGACATCTTTAGATAAACTCCGCATGTTGTAAACATGAAATCAGAGAAGAATGTACATGTGTATAATTTTAGAATGAACAGCAACCCAGCTGTTGTAGGGTGGATTCACACAGAGCCTTTTCGCGCAAAACTGTGACCTGCATCGCTTTAAGAATAAATAATTTTTGAGCAAATTTTGAGTGATACGATGCACTAATAAAATCAGAGAATCAAATTCGGCAGGCACCAGTATGTGTTTGAGTGATTCTTTGATTTTTAGAGCGTCGTGTCACTCCAAATTCCTTCCACATCGATTTTTCTCGAAGTCACGTGCGTCATATTTACGCGCAGAAAGGTCCAGTGTGAATCCAGCCGCCGGTCAGTTTATACTGTCATTTTACATAAATGTGACGTAAACCTGAAAAACATTTCATGGTGAACATTTCATGGTGAACATTTGTACAAGTTATAACTGTAAATGTAAACTCCTAAAAAAAAGTTCGGAAAGTCAAGTTTGACTGACGATTTCTTTCTTTTTGCAAAATCCTTGAATTTTATATCATTGGAAAGCCCTGTTATTCCTCTTTACGATGATGTGTCATTTGTTATGATTAAGCAATTGGGGGGATGTGCAGCACAGCTGAATACAAGGGCGGGTGTAAAGTGAAATGTCACAAAATGCACCATTGTATAGTTTACTCACAATAAGGGATATTGTGTTTTGTATGCAGATACTATATTTTATTAAGGGTTTTCTTTCCGCTTGAATTATTTTGTGTATAATTAGAGAATTGTATCTGCATGACAGCCACACCTTGCTTTGTCGTGTCATGTGTTCAGTGTACACGGTCCGCTATTGCTATTGTCAAAAAGTGCATTGACACATTCCCATTCTCCAAGCAAAAGGGAATGCACTGCATGACAATAGCAGTGAATTTTGTGACATTTCACTTTCCACCCACTCCTGTATTCCGCTATACTGCACATCCCCCAATTGACACATCACTGTAAAGAGGAATAACAGGGCTTTCCAATTATACCAAATTCAAGGGAAATGATTTAGTAACAAGAGAGAAATCGTCAGTCAAACTTGACTTTCCGAAGATTTTTTTGAGGAGTTTAGTTTAACTTTCTGCAAATTTGTGGCAGAGATGGTAAATGCTTGTTCGTGTGCACTTTTGTGTGGAGTATGCGTGAAACGAGCCTGTACCAAAAAGTACTGCAGGCTCGAACATGCAGGTGCTTCAAGTTTCGGCAGGACTTAGAGCAAACCGTGACATGTCCCCTTTAACACCTGTGTTATAAAGAGGGATTCATAGTTCACCAACATCGTACCTCAAGTTCCCCAGAGCCTGCGTCGGCGATGTTCATCAGAATCTCAGAAACAGCCTGAACATTCTGTGAGACATCCGCTGATCTGGAGGTTTGGTTAGCTAGAAACTCGGCCACTTCCATAGCATTGCCCTCGGTGACCTCGACCTATTTGAAAAAACAAAAATACCGTTTTAGATTTCCACGTCGACTGTGTGGATTGAGACTGAGACCAAGTTGTGATGACGTCATGTTAAGCCTAGCATACATCGACCTTGCAACTGGAAGTACATCAACAGCAACTGATTATATAGTTGCGCAACTAGCGGCATCCAGCCATGTCTACATTTCCACAGCTCGCACATCGACACGGCAACTCGGTAAAGCCTAGAGAACTGGAAGCAACTGTTGCTTGCAGATGCAGTCCATGTGCGCCCACATCAACTGAGCATACATCAACTGACCGCAACTGGACAGTTGCCAGAAAGTAGAACTTGAGCAACTCATGGCAACTGGGATAGTTGCAAGTGCGCATACAATCAGTTGCTCCCAGTTGCCGCAATTTGCTTCCAGTTGCAAGGTCGATGTACGCTAGGCTTTAAGGTTTCAGATAGAATGCCAAAACTGTACTTGCCACGTTCTCGATTCCCGCAGTGGACAAGAGACACGACGTGATGCATGCGCAGAGGCTTAAAATTACGTCATCACGTCGCAGTCCACCAAATCTGAAACTCCTTATCTTAACTAAGTAGCATTATCATTTGACTGCAGTTATAGTAAAATCTTCAGTATATATACCTTGAGATACAGTTTCTAATATTTTAACGAATATCAAAATAATATTCATATACTGACTTAGTCACAGATCCCAACGAAGACCACATGATTGTTTTTACAATTAGGCCTACATGTATCTTGTACTTTGGGACAAGAACTTGAACATAATACAAAACAAAACCACACGTATATGTCGCTGGGGTTATAGTAAATGAAATAAAAAAGGCTGATACTGTATTTGGTTTATGGAGTTATAGGAGGATCATCCGGGGTAATCAAGTTACATGTATAGTCCCAAATCACACTACAACAAGCTGAATTCTGTAACATCAGTATTAATTTGTCGGTAATTTGACAACACTTTGTGGATGAACTGCTATAAGTACATGATATTGCAATTGAAACTTGGTTCACTGAAACGCACCTCTTTCACCTCCTCAAGGGTAATGACCATCTTTTCTTCTCCACAGGTTAGAGTCTGAGCTCCTTCCCACTGGAAGTATACAGGACGTCCCACGATTGAACAGTTCCTTACAGCGAGAGGCCGACCCGCTATCAAAAGCAAGTACACAGAATTGGCAAACATCAAAAGACTGAACCACCAAATTTGTATGGAATATTAATTTGACCGTAACGAAATGATCTTCTGAATCATTGTGCGATATCATTATCATGGTGCATGGTGTGCTCTCGGTTTCAAGAAAAGATGATATATGTATTAAACTTGGCATGGGCGATTCCAACATTTTTGGATTCTACTCATGCTACTTAGGAATTGTGATTCTAATCAGAGTCGTTTCCATTTTCAAAACAAAAGTTGGCAAAAAACAAATATTGCAAACCACTGCCAAATTCCTGGATTTTTGTAGGAAGCTACCACTATTAAATAGTTTACTCACAATAAGTTAGGGATATTGCGTTTTGTATGCAGTTTTGTATTTTGTTGAGGGTTTTCTTTCCGCTTGAATGATTTTGTGTATGAATTAGAGAATTGTATCTGCATGACAGCCACACCTTGCTTTGTCATGTCTGGGGAATATGTTCAGTGTACACGGTCCGCCTGTCATACCGGGGCAAAACTCACAAATTTGAAAAACCGAAAGTCATGTCAATTGGCCACTCGATCCTTCGTTTGTTAAGGCTATATACATCATACCATCACCAATGAATGCACGATGTCAATTAACAGAGGAGCAGCCTAACCCGGCTATAGGTCACCTGGCTATAGCCCACCTGAGGTTGGAAACAGTCTGACGTCACAAGTGAACTTGTGTCTCAGAATGTGATCAGTAGACTGTTTCGCCGTCATGATCATCGAGACACTTGTAGCATACGCGATCGGCACCACCGTGGAGCACCACGTGTTACTGATCTGGGTGACGACCACTATATCTGAGGAACTACGCCCTCAGACACTGTGATGCAAGGGCCTCCCAACTCCAATCACGTTTGCGAGATAAGAGGCACCAGGGTGTCCCAACAGATCATCCGCAACCGACTTCAGTGTTGCAGGTGATACCATTCACACCATTGACAGCACGGCACCGACGTGATCGTCTGCAGTGGGCACGTCACCACCTGACCTGGAATAGGCAGCAGTGGTCCACTGTGGTGTTCATGGATGAATACCGGATCGTCTTACACGGAAATGATGGTCGTCAACGCCGGTGGAGCTTATGGGAGAGCGTTATGCGGTGGTCAACATGGTTTCGAGTCAACGTTTCCACGAATAATTGACGCAAATGGTGGAAATACCCATTACTAAAATTGTCAATTTATAATTATGAGGGTACATCTGAAACAATTTGAAGTTGATAATAATGTGTGAAGATATATGAAGTGCTTTTTGTGTCCGTAAATAGTCACAGGAATAGGTGCAAACAGTCATTTGAAAAATTAAAATTCCATAATTTAACCACGCCCTAAAGCATACCAATATCCCTAACTTATTGTGAGTAGTATATGTCAACCACCAAGTTCAAATCACGACTCTCTGAGATCCAACAAAAATGCTTTAAAAGAAATTATTTCTGGTTCAAGAGATCATGAGCTCCAGCTGCTTCATCATTTTGGATTTAATTACTTAAGCTGTCAGGCTGTCTTCAATATAATTTTTATTTCCACAAGGGCAGACGTTAGATTGATTTTTCAGAAGACTCCCGGCAAAATTTTAAGAATCGTCATGACAGCTATGTGCAGCTTTGTGCATTACAAGTATTTAGTATCAGGACTACAACCAAGAGATGATCATAATGCGTAAGACTGAATGACGTACCGTTCAATGTCATAAGTGGACATCTCTGTACAGACTCTGCAAGTGTCCCTGCTTGTGTTGCCAACCATATGAAACCAGTAGTTTCGCTTTCGCATTGACCTTCGTGCGATAAAAAAAACAATATGTTATGTGCCCTTCGGTTCTCTGAGACACCCATAGAAAAGAGCACATGTAGGCAAAACGTCGTCATCTATGTCTTGGGTCAACTGTTATCATTGCAGACTTTGTACAAAGACAGAAATTATTACAATGGCAGTTTCATATTAAATGATCTAAAAACATGGACATTTTATTCTGAACAAATTACAAGAATTTGATCGACTCCGCGAAGGCCCGGCAGCCGTCGGCAAATTTTTTTCACACCACCCCCCATTCAAAATGGTCCAGCGACGCCGTTGCTTATGCATAAGCCATAAAAAGAGACCATGTCACACTTACTGCCACTCTCAATTTTGACACAGCCAGGAAGCCAATATTGACATCAGCACAATGGGAAAGAGCAGTCGGGCGACTAACAGCTGGGGATGACCCAACAGCAGTGGCAGCTGCTTTCAACGTGCACCTGTCAACAGTATACCGCCTACGGCAACGTTTTGCCAACACTGGAAGCACTCTTGATAGGCAACGAAGTGGAAGACCTTGCGTGACCTCACCAAGACAAGAACGCCAGATCTTGCTGCAACATGTCAGAGATCGGTTCCGGCCAATGAAACTGCCCTGGGAACACCATTGTGAACCACCATATACCTATCAGTGGACAGACAGTGCGCCAGCGACTGACTGGGCGAAGCCTCCAAAACTGCCGTCCAGCTAAAGGACCAGTCTTCACCCAAAGACGCTGCGTAGCGCGCCTGCAGTGGGCCCAGAATCACATCAACTGGAATTGGCGGCAATGGCGAGACATTTTGTTTTCTGATGAGAGCCGCTACTGCATCAATGATGGGCGCGTCAGCGTATGGCGAAGAAGAGGTGAGCGTTATGTTGACGGCTGTATCATGGAACAAATTGCCCACGGTGGACCAAACGTGATGGTATGGGGTGGAGTCGGCCTCAACCAAATCCTAGGACCTGTATTTTTCGACAATCTTGGTCCTGGTAGGGACAACATTGATCAGGCTCTACGCCCTCATGCCGTGCCATTTTTTCAGGTCGTCCACACACAGCCAGGATCACCCAGGACTTCCTGCAGCACCACAACATCAACACCGTGGCCTAGCCTGGCCTGCCCTCAGCCCAGATTTCAATCACATTGAACATTTCTGCGATGAACTCCAACAGCATCTCAACCAGATTCACCCAGGACCAATAACAGCTGCAGAACTGTATATCAGGCCATCCTGCAAGCCTGGGGCAACATTCCGAGGGCCGCCATCAACCGACTCATCCACTCCATGAGGCGCCGCTGCCAGGCTCTCAACGCCCATGGGGGTCACACACCAGCATACTGACCATCTGGCAAGGTTGGCTTTGCCCATGGCAAAAAAGACAATACCATACCAAAGTACAGTGTTTGAAGAACATTTCACCTTTATTGCAATAAGTTTCGATATCAACTTCATTATAATTTGTTTTTCTAAAATATTTGATTAAAGGGCTTACTGTTTACATAATGTAGCAATCTAGCATCCTTGACAATAATTTCACGTAATTAACTAGAAATGTTTAAAATTTTAAAAAAGAGACAAATGTTGGGCTATACGCTTTACCAGCCGTCGCGATGTATTATGTATCATGTGTTTGTAAATAAAGGTGGCGTTCCATATGGGTCGACACGTGTTTAACCTCGATTCCTTGTTTTCCCTGACTCATCACACTTTGCATGATCCCTGAGGTTAGCGCTGACTCGAAGAAGCAACTCGAACGCAACGTTTTGGTGTCTTTAGCGCCCTCAATAGGCCTATGCTGTTTTTGGTGGATATTTATGCTGGATATTATTTATCGCCGCGAACGCGAAGCGACGACACGAAAATCTGAGAGATTCTCTCGTCCATATCAACACCCAGAAACCCTTCTGAAATATGTTGGCAGATTTGAGTACAAATTGGAAAATACGGTATGTACATGTAGGCCTACATAGTGTTCGTAGGACATTATTTTCCAACAAGAAGAGAAACCAACCGTGAATGACATAAGCGACTCGCACTTCAGAGTTGTAAAGAACAACTCTGAAGGGACAATATTTAGCAAGGACACATGCACTTTGGGCTGTAATGTACAGTGGGCACCAATATTCATAAAAAAAATTATACAAAACAATTAACAGATAATGGGATAACTATGTAACTTGAACAACTCAATGTGCAACTTCAAATGTTTGAGATGACGTGACTCTGTACTGTCATCTGGTAAATAGGTGTTTTGTGCCAAGGCCGACAGTGAAATCACAATGCGTGCATAATGTGACGTCATTTTCAAGAAAAGATAATAATAATAATTTATTTTTAATATAGCGTTTTACATTAAAACATCTCAAAACGCTTTACAAAATGTCACAATTAAAAATCAATACTGTCATCAGCTGCGCAGTCGTGACACTATTATTGGTCAAATCCGTAACCGAAGTTTGCAAGCTTGGATGGATCGCTGCGTGAAATTGCACTGTAAAGCAAACTGCCTTTTGTTTATGTCATTTAATATACCAGGCTGGTTTCTTTTTGGTGCAGTTTTTCTCTATATTTGTGCCAAATATCACCCAAATCCACCGGTGCACTGGTGATATTTTCCACACCAAAATATCACCAAAATTGGCAGTTGAATGGTTGAATGGTTTAAATGGTTTATTTATCTCTGCGACCCCAGAGAGGTATGAGAGCCAGTATAAATTACATGACAATAAGTACGTTAATTAATAAGAAAAACATATTTACAAGTAAACGTAATAAGTTAAATGAGGAGTAACCAGAGAAGACTGTAGATACAATACAAGTTTGTATGGGAACTTGGATAAAATAATCTTTATAAATGTTGCAAGGTTATACAGTTGATGGGAGCTGGTTATGTTAAAAAGCAAACCCAATTTCTCTTTGTTTGGCCTAGTCCAGTAAAAATTCTTAATCAAACTCGATCTCTCATGGCTAAGTGCAGTGCAAACAAGAACATAATGAAATTCATCACAAAGCTGGTCTTCATTACACAAAGGACATAATAAAGTGACATTGTTAGATGAGTTGGATGAAATATAACGGAATTCAGTTGCAGGTAAATGATGATGTCCACAACGAAAAAGAGCTAGGGTTGTTCTACAGGAGTTATTAAGTTTAACAATATACTTTTCTAAATTTAAGTTTGTTTTAACAGATTTATAGAAAGAACAGTCTATTATTTACAATATCACTCTGCCAGTTTTGGGTGGCAATATCTTTAAGTCTTCTATCAAAGCACTTACTTAGTCTACTCTTAAAAAAGCGTTAATGTTATTTTCCCCCCACAACATTGAAAAACCAGTTGGCGAGCGCCGTCAACTGCCTAGTCTTGATTCAAGACACCAAAGCCCATGCCTATAGTGCTCTGCCTGGCACCGTTTACAATCTAATCTAAATTTAAGACTATTCATTTTCATTGACGATTCTGCATGTAAATTTGATGAATTTTTGTAACAAAGTTATTTTTGAAATCTGTTGCAACTTGTCTGTTGTCTTGAAAGTGGTTTTAACTTAAAATATCAATATTTTGATTTTTGTTATCTCAAGTCGCTAACTATCACACACTAAAAATTACCAGAACGCCTTTTAAGAAGGAGTCTTCAAATCAATAATAGCCTTCATGTCCCCAGGTAGACTATTCCACAAAACTGGTGCTTAATTATTAAATGCACGGTCACCATGTAGATTATTTTACATCAATTTCAAACGACTACATTTTTGGCCAAATACTGTAGCTTTTAGAAATATTTCCTGCATCACTTACCTACAATCGTCACATTAAAGGAGCACTCCAAATCCAAATCAAACATCTCAAACCGCTGCTTGTAGAAAATCTCTTTAGTTCCGATCTGAAATATGTCACCAGGATTACTAATAGCAGTGACATTTGTCGGTCCGTTCCATCCGGTTACAGCCGGTTCGCGCCAGTTTACACTGGTTCCTGTTGTACCAGGAGCTGCTGAGGCTGATATGCTGGCTGGGCAAATGAGACTGACAACTGCGGACACAAAATAGAAACACACCAAATGTACAAATGAGGTTAACTTGCAGTGCAGAAATAACTTGACAAATACAATCATGAAAAAATAAAAGTTTTGATTATTTTCGAAAAACTTCATACCTGTGACAGTAACAATGAAGTCACAAATAGCCTCATTCCCAGATGGGTCTTGAGCTCTGTACGTCACTAAGGTATTGCCGATTATAAACCATCCACTCCCAGTTTGATAGCAGTTGGTTGCCAAGCAACTGAAAGTGACGTCAACTCGGCCAATGTTATCAGTGATTGTTGGCGGTACCCAATCATACTGAGCATGACTGGATGAAGGCATGATGGGTATGATGACGTCATCGAGACATTTTTGTATATCGGGCGGTTGTACATCTATAATATTTTCTAGAAGAGAAAAAAAACCATGAACATTAGACTGTAGCAGATATCATTTGCAGGATTTAAGGATTTTAAAAGGGAATTTGTTTGTCTTTACCGGCCTAATTTTTATTAGATCCATATAAATATGTACTTTGACTGACGTCAAAAGACTTGACCACTTTAATTTTGGTTACCGCTCTTTATTTATTTATTTATTGTGTTTTTTTTGACAAGCTTGGCTATATCAATTTTCCAAGAATAGTGCAAACAAATTTCCAAAGCCGTGTGTGGGTCGTTCAAGTAGCTCAAATTCAGCTTTTTAAAGAGGTTTACAGGGAAGCAAATCAAATAAAATGCAGCTATACATGACTTACTCGAAATAGATGAAGCATCTCTATATAAAAAATGATAGAAATGTTTGTGATATTAAATTGAAAAAGACTATTCATGCACATACCTACGACAGTGATGTTCACGTCACACAATGCTCTGTTGTAGGACTCGTCAAGAGCAATGTAATGCAGCAAATGCGGGGATCGCACCAGACTTAAAGTCACAACGTCACCAATCGAGAAGGCTCTGCCTTCAGTTGAGCCCTCCAAACTAATGAGGATGGTTACGTCTCCAGTGTTATCAGAAACAGAGGCCACGTCAGGTAATGATAGTGTTGCCAAGTCCCTGCCATGGTCAGTTTCAACCGTTTGACTGGCAGGGCACCTAATGATTGGAGATTCCAAGTCTGATAAAAAATATACCATTGAATATTAAAACAAAAATAAACTGTATGTAAATTAAAGTTATTTTCTATGGCAGTGAGGTCCGATATCAAATGTTACATTCATTACTGGTACTTAATTTTGCAGGTACAGGTGCACATCGGTTTTGTAATTTTCAACATAATTTTTAAAAAGCAGGACTATTAATAATAAACAAGTTAAATATCCCAGAAATTTTAAAATAATTATTTGGAAGTTTAGAGAGAAGGCCAATTAATTTAACAAAATTTAACCAGATAATTATATACACTAGTCAACAGCAGCCCTGGGCAATGCATGTTCGTGTTTTTCCTTGAAATATATTGTCATCCGCTGTTCCGTATGCTTTGGGACCAAGAATATGAAATATTAAAATTGTAAGCTCAAAATTTTGACATCTTGCAAAAGTGGCTTAAATTGCACCATTCGATCCCTGACTTCCTAAATATATATTTTTGCCAATTAAACTCATTCCACGGATATAGTTACTTCAGAAAACATTTTAAAAATTAGACATATTATTCAAATGTACTCTTCAGAGCAGAACTCTGCTGCTTAATGAGGGCAAACTGTACATGAATAGGAACAAAACTCTGAGTCGCAAATGGTGTTGGATGTATATACTAACCAGGGGCCATTGTTGTTCCAGTATTGCAAGACACACCTACATCGGACTGGTGGCTGTAGTAACTGTGACTAAACCATTCACTGTGTTCACACTGCTCAATGCTGGATTCGTTTCCAGTACAAACAACATCACTTACGAGAACTGTTCCCGATCCTCCGCCAAAGTAGGCACGGCGCCAAGCCTGTGATGCAGATGGGTAGCCAAGCTGTCGACAGACAACATCCGCTTCCCTAATACTCCAACTTCGACGACCATCGCTGATTGTACCCCAAATACACTGGTGAAACACCTCAACTCTCCCCTCATTCGAAGCCTTTCCATCCACAAGACGAACTGTAACTGATAATTATATGAATCAAATTGATTAATTATGATTTATTTTTATCACTGTAAGAAACAACACTACTGTGTATACTACCTAATATTAGCATTTTGTTTTCATTAGTTTTGTGTGTGGAATAGAAGTGTACCTGGTGGGGAGGTTGCCTTGACTTGAACTTCTCCGCAAGTCACTCCACGAATTTGACCCCCGGAGCAAGACGAGAAAACCCATTCGCCATGATCGCACTGGTCGATGTTAAATTCACTTCCATTACATGATATATTGAGAGTTGGACCCGACCCGGATTGATCGCTCTGCCAGACCCGTGAAGAAGAAGGGTAGCCTAGTTGTCTGCAGATGACATTAGCCTCTTTAATGCTCCAGCTATCGCCACAGATTGTGCCCCATTGGTCCTGGTAGTATACCTCCACAATGCCTTCGTATGGGTTGCTTCCATTGGCAAGACGCACTAGTGCTAGGAGGAAAAATAATTTCACCAATAGTTTCACCAATTGACCAAATAGGGACCTATATAGAACAATTTGTCCTCGAACTCGGTCAAATACAACATGAATTTACCTCAATATATGTTTAGTACTGCCAAGTTATAAACGACTGTGGATGGTGTGTAACTCACATTAAACAATATACATAATCCAGCTCATGCCACATTTGACCGAGGGTCAGGGGCGTTTTCTTTAGTTTTCTTTTTTTTTTTTGTTTTTTTCCCAGATTTATATATGTATTTTGGCTTTCATTGAGACAATTTGTTTACTATTTTTGTGATCAATTTGGAGTTTATGGGAGTTGAGGCATGGTTTACCAGCTTTCATGAATGTAGTCTGTGCCGATGCTTATTCGTCAAGATGCTAACCTATCGCTGCCAACTTGTTGGGTCAGTTGTTGTTTCTTGAGAATTTAAATAAACATTGTCCCACAAGATTGCAGTTATATTTGATGCGGCCTACTTGCAGTGCACCTTGATTATGAGGACTAATCATACCTACCCGAGGTAAGGGCTGCCGTCTCACAAGTTACCCCAACGTCATTGTAATGTATGCAATAGGAATCACTATATCGTCTGTGATCACAATGTTCAATACTTGATTCGTCTCCAATGCATTCAACGCGACTAAAAAGACCAGGGCCTGTTCCTTCACCGAAATGAGCACGTCCCCATGTCTGATATGCAGAGGGGTAGCCAAGCTGTCTGCATACGACGTTGGCATCTTCAATGGTCCAGCTATTATCACAGACTGTACCCCAGAAGCATTTGTAGTAAACCTCCACTCGGCCTTCATGAGGTGTGTTTCCATCTGCCAAACGCACTGCAACTGTTGTATAAAATGCTCAATTTCGGAATAAATTAAATGACAGGGGTTGTAGTCCAAACTGGTCAATCGGATGCCGAAACCAAGACTGCCATTAGGGGACACAATCCTAACTTAAGGAATAGATATATACGCTTTTCACAATTTCTCAACCCGTGTTTAGAACCAAAATTAACGTAAAAACGTTTTTGAGTGAATCACATCAAACACTTAGACCTGAATTAAAACCAAACAATTAAACTATGCACTGTCCTTGGAAACTGAGGAGTGGGGCATGCATATAGCTAGCTTTTTTTTTTTTTCAAGCTTGCTATTTCAAGGAGGTATTAACACCCCACCCCTCACATAACACACACAATGTCTACAAGCCCTCCGCCACCCTTTGTGTGTACGTACTTTGGCCCCTAAGCAGAAAGCAAGTCATAGACCGATCCAGTATGCTCCGCCCATTTTGGAATTGACCAATCACAGCCTCAGGTTGAGGTAACCAAACATTTTGGTTACCTGAATCCTCAAAGTTGTGTGCACAGAGCTACGGCAAACTGCAGCACGAGTGACGCAAAAACACCATAAACATAATTGTTATCAGCGCAGAGGACCCTAGCCGGTTTAAAACGGATTGTATGAGACTGGCCAAACCTACTTTTAATCCCTTCATAAATGTGTTTTTGTGTAAATCGGTAAAACTCACAAAAATTAGCTTGTCGTTTTGCTATGTTGTGCATTCACTGCGTTCTAGATGTGTGTCGAGTTGTTTTTATTCGATCGCGCGTTACGCGTAATGCAGGCGACTGTTGTATGTGCAAGCACACGACCGGATACTTAAGTGCATATTTAGCTTTCGAGCGGGCAGTTTCTGTGTGCGTGTGTGTTTCAATACGCGCTGACCATGGCGCAGACGTTAACGCACGGCGCGGCCACGCGACTTTACTGCACACGTGCCTCACATGTGTGGCATGTTGCCAGGCAATTGCTAAATGGGCGGAGCTTACTGGATCGGTATATTATAACGTAGCATGTACATCAGCAAAGGAACAAATTGAGTAATTGATCATGGCTTAAGACCTTGGGTACAAAATATATTAGACAGGCTGAACAAAATTATTTTCTATAAAGGTAAATCTTTGATTTTTTTACCACCCCCTCTTAAAAAAGTGTTTTCTATAAAGGTAAATCTTAGATTTTTTACCACCCCCTCTTAAATGTTAGGTTTTCTATCAAATTTACATGGCAAGATATTTTAAGAAAACACATTGGTAATCAACTTCTCAATTCTTACCATCAGCAAAGAAAAAAGACGCCAGCAAGGTACCAACTTCCTGGCGCTGCTAATTACAGAACAGAAATTCTTTAGCAAAGAGAATTATCTCATGGCATTTTTATTGCTTCGATTGGCACACTGATAAGTTTTGCTAAGGACAAATATTTGCAAAGCAGTACACATTTTCTGCTAAGCAGAGCAAAGCTGTGCAATCTGTTGCGTCTGTTTTATCTGCACAAAGCACACTGAGTTCCTGCATCGTAGCAATAAGATTGCCATGGAATGTACATGTACCTGGTGGAGGGTCTGTAATGTCACAGGTCACTTTAGCAGCATAGTTGTAGTCATATAATTTGCTGTAATGACACAGATCGAGTCTTTCTTCATCGCCTCTGCAAACGAGATTACCGATGACGAATAAATGTGATAGTTTGGAGCTCTGGAACAATCTACGGATGTAGGAAGCGGAAGGATACCCTAGCTGCCGACAGATGACGTTAGCTTCATCGATGCTCCAGTCTTTGCTGTCGACCAACCCCCAACCACAGGTATCAAACATTTCCACAAGTCCTTCATGGGGACCACTTCCCCCAGCTAAACGAAGTGGAACTGATAAGAAGAAAATAAAGTGGGATAGATGGGCATGGGCGGTAGGGGCGCGGCCAAGGGCGGGTGTGAGTGGGAGGTGGGCGTGGTTGGGTGTTGCAGGTGCGTGATAAGCGCAAGTGGGCGGGCGTAGTACTACATAGGGAAAAAAGGTGGGCGGGCGGGCGTGGGCCGGCACGTGTAATCGGGCGGTCACCAGCTCTGGTGGGGTGTATGTGGTTAGGCATATGCACATAGCATTAAGGCTTGTCTGTATTGAGATTTTTGTCTGACAAACATATTATATTTCGCTTGCAGAGTGGAGACGACACATTGCGGGCGCCGGACCATAACTATGGTTATTGGTTCACGATCACGTTTTACATTCATTGTGTTTGCGCACAGTGTGTTCTACTATTATTCTTTTAGAAGAAAATATTGACATCACATTCCCAAGCCCTATACACCAATCCGGTAACTAAGGTCTCCTTCCCTGTACATCCGCCATAGCTGGGGGGTCTCCACTGAACAAACTGTATGTTTTTGGTGTTGCTGAAGCTGCATTTGTTTACTTCGAACAAGTTGCGCGTCTTGGTAGGGTTGTACGCGAAGGCGGGTGCGTCGCGTTACGCGAAGGCGGGTGCGTCGCGTGACGCGAAGGCGGGTGCGTCGCGTGACCCAAAGGAGGCGCGTCGCGTGCACGCGGAGGTGGCGTGTTCGTGCATGTAATGGATGAGCGCTTTTTCGTTCTAACAGCAACACAAAACGCACATTCCATGCACTGGAAGCTCCCCAGCTATGGCGAGTTTTGACAGCTGTGTCCGAGTGAGTATGGGGTTGCCACCTGTTAGGTTGGAATGACCAGTTTGTTGTTAATAACCAGTTTGTTACTAATTATCTAGATGTCACCTTCAAAAACATAATGACACTTTAAATAAATTTCTTAAAAGGGCAGCAAGATTAATTTTAGGATGCCACTACTTGACCCCGTCGGCTGACATGTTTAATGAACTCAACTGGCTTATTTTTCCACAAAGGGTCAATTTCAGAAAGGCTGTTCTTGTTTTTAAATGCTTACACTCTATGACCCCAAGCTATATGCAAAATTATTTTACTAAATTTGAAAATGAATGTAGAACTAGACAGTCCAGTAACCGCACTTTGAGAGTTCCCGCTGTCCGTACAGAATATTATGCTTCCAGCTTTTCAGTCAGTGGTGCCAATACTTGGAATCTACTGCCACCCCATGTAAGGACCGCCTCTTCACTAACCATGTTTAAATCACAACTCCGCAACTTTTATTTTAGCAACTTTTCTTTAGATTCTATATAATTTTATCCTGTCGTTCGTGGTGTTTTATACATGTATATTGTCATCTTGTTTTTACGTTGCTGGGTCCAGATTTACCCTTATCTTTATCTTTCTTTTACTGCCTATCAATTTTAATTTTAATCATTTTGTATTATTTGGGTTGTTTGTTTGTTGTTTGTTTTGTTTTGTTTTCGTTTCTGTTTTTGTTTTTGTTTTTGTTTTTGTTTTTGTTTCTGTTTTGTTTTTAATTTATTTATCACTAAAAACGTTATTTTACTCTCTTGTGGTTTTACTTTGGAAATTCTTATTTTATTTTAATTATATTGTAAACAAAGAATTATGTACTTTATATTATTTTATTTTGTCATTATAACAGGGCCTCAATGAAAACCAGCTTTATGCTGTTTGAGCTTTTACCCTGTATAAATAAAGGAAATAATAATAATAATAATTGTACTTACCTTGTCAACAGAGGGCGCTGTTGCACACCACTGTAAAGTACACATAATCTAGGTCATGTCAAACACGTTAACATAACGTCACGCCTTGTGCGTTTCAGCCACGTATATAGTGCGCAAGCCGCGGTCGGGCCGTCAGCGGCCCGCTAGCGGCACCGCTAGCGGGCCGCTGGTGGCAGCCACCCGCGGACCGCGGACCGCTAGTGCTCCGTTGGCGATTGAGGAGCGGCAGTGGCACTGGATACCGCTAGTGGTTCGCTAGTAGTTCGGGAGCTGTAAAACGCTGTTCGCGTGCCACTTGCAAGCCACCGGCGAACCACCGGTGGTTTTTGGTCGGTGTGCCGATGCCGACCGGCCGCTTGCGCACTATATGTCGGGTATTTTTGTAAATCTTTAACCTAGTAGAACATTTGGACATTTATTGCTGCTATTTTTAGTGACTAAATTTACACCGTTCTATCTGTGATTTTTGTGAGCTTAGAAATTTGGTCAAAAACATTACATGAAAACACTGTTGTTGCATATGTACGTGTGTTGTGATTGCTATGGGATTTTACATGCCACTGTATACATTTATGGAGGTACTACGTGTATTTTGCATGCAAAGTATAGCATCTTTGTTGCTATGGACCCACATTATTATTTAGTGCCGAGGCCAGACAAATTGTAACGAGACACACATTATGACACCATTGTTAATTGAGCAAATCTTGAAACAATTGTTTATTACTTGATTAATTTTGTATTTTAAACCGTGTTCACCGTGATTCGTGTTTTAAGTCAAGCATTTCACCGTGTTTGCTGTGTTTTGTTTCATGCTTCATTCAAGTCATGTCAAGTTGTAGTGCTGCATAATTTGTCCGTCAAGTTCATTGGAACTTTTAAGTGTCAACCGCCACATATGAGTTTAATAGCTGGGCCTCAAAGATTCATCCGCCGACATGAGCACTAAGGTAAAGACACCATGTCACGACGAAAGTCGTTCAGTTGCATCAGGGCAAGGAGCCACCTTGGATAAAGACACAAATCAACATGAAGAACTTGTGCAGCCACATGACTCTTTGGCTGCGTGCGGGCGTGTACTCGTGTTAACACGAGTTATACTCCTGCGCGCGTGAACGGCAAGAATAACGACACTCGGGTCAGTTAGAGTATGCTCTCACTACTCCCCAACAAATGGGGAGTGTGCTCGTACTCCTGTCAAGTGTCATGTGATTTGTACGAAGATGGTGGAATATGGGTGGGATTTTTGGTGAATTTGCTCAACGTGTCAACTCAATAACTGAAACAATAACTCACTAAGGTTTGTTTTAGACGGCATCAAAGGTTCTCACGACTTACGGCCTGTATTTCCTCAGTTTCTTGTGAGCAATGAAACGGCATCTTTTGTGCAGTGAAGGCAAGAGACGTCCATCTTCACTGATTGCCATTCGCGCACGCGGACTGCGGATTTGCCGTTCGCGTTATGTGACCCGAGTGCAATGCGCACGCATTACTCCCGAGTAACGAGAACTGCACGCCCGAACGCAGCCTATTAGTCAGTGTGTGTCAAAGGTCAGCACGACAAGGTCAATCGCCAGTGCTAGAGTAAAGGCAGCAGCAAAAAGAGCCGCTTTAGAAGCTGAAGAGTCACTGATGCAGGAGATACAAGCCGTTGAACTTGAAGAATTCAAGATTCAACAAAGAAAGACACAGCTTACCATGCGTACGAAACTAGCAGCGGCACAAGCTGAAGAAGCTAGCTGTTTATGAACTTAACAGCAGTGAAGCGTATAATGATAGTGCAGCTGACGATGAGGTTTACATTGCAATGCCACCTCAGAATGCTCCAAAAATACAGCACACGCCACCAGTAGAACAGACTTATCAGTTGGAGTCACACAAGGTTGATTCAGCTGGGGATCCAGAACCTTGTGTCGGTGAAAAACCGGATGACGTCACACCAGAACTTGGTGAAACAGTTCACACAGTCAAGAAAACAGGAAACAGTTGGCACAAGGACGCCGAGGCAACTGTTCTTGAGCTGGTACAGCAAGGGCAGCAACAACAGCAGCATTTGATCGAAATGTTGCAGCTACCGAAAGCAGACCTTGTGACATTCGACGGAGATCCCTTACAGTATTGGGGTTACATGCGATCCTTCGAGAACAGTGTGGACAGTTCCAAGTTAGAGGACAATGCTAAGTTAATTCGGTTATTACAATATTGTATTGGAATAGCAAAGAAGGTCATACAATGTTGTTCTGTAATGCATCCAAGTGAAGGGTATAAGAAGGCCAAGGCCTTGCTTAAGGAAAGGTTTGGTAGTAATCATACAATTGCCGAGGCTTGGGTTGGTAAGGTAACAGAGGGAAGTAGCATTGACCCACATGACAAAAGAGCACTGAGAGAATTTGCCGATGACCTTAAGACCTGCAGGGAGACACTTGATGCCATGGGATATATTCAGGAAATAAAAACCCAGAAAGTGTTGCTTACAATGGTCGAAAAACTGCCAAATTACCTTCGTAATCGATGGATAAAGCAGGTCAGACAAATCAGAAAGAAAAAAATAGGTGACTTGGTTGAGTTTGTTGACGACGCAGCAGAGGAGGCCAATGACCCTGTATATGGGGCCTTGAGTAAGCCTAGAGAAAAACATGTAACTAGTACTACTATAGTAAGAGTAGTAGTAAGTACTCTGTAGGCCGGTATACCAAGGGTAGCTATGCCATGATGACACATGTGAAACCCAACAGTGACATGGCATGTATGTTGTGCAAAGGTGGTCACACCTTATTTGGGTGTCCAGATTTTAAGGCCCAGCGACCAGAAGACCGATTTGAATTTGCTAGGGTGACAAGGTTGTGTTATAATTGTTTACGACCTGGGCACATGTCAAATTCATGTACTTTGAACCGAGTTTGCTCTGTTGCAGGGTGCGGAAAAAAGCATACAAAGTTTTTGCATCAACCGAAGGCAACCCCTGAAACCCAGTTTACACCAAGACACGAGGTCGCGACGACGCCAACAGAACCTAGCTACGGCAGTGCAGAATGGTTTTGTGGACACAGAAGTTGACACGAGCTGCACGTCACAGGGGTCGGCTCCATGCGAGTTGCATTACCCATAGTTCCAGTGAAGGTCAAGGCCATGGGCGGTAATATTTGCATCGACACTTATGCGCTCTTAGACAGTGGGTCTACGAGTACCTTCTGCACAGAGGATCTGGCCAGACAGTTGAAACTCGCTGGTGAGAAGCAGCAGTTGTCTCTTACAACATTAGCAGAGGCAAATGTCCAGACAACAACCACCATTGTCAGTTTGACCATTAACGGTATTGATTGCGAGTACACAGTTGACCTTCCATTGGTGAACACAAGAAAAGAGCTTCCCATCCATTATGCGAACTTAGCCAAGCAAGAAGACATTGAAAGATGGGCAAAAGGAAAATCACTCAGAAATAAGCTGAATTACATGGCTGAAAATCTCAAGTTACAGCACATAAATAGCTGTATTAGTGACTCCAAAAATGATCCGCGTGGGCTGTGGAAGACTTTGAAAACTCTCTTACCTGGTAAAAATTCGAATACAATTTCATCTATTGAAAATAGTACTGGTATTGTAACAAGTGACACTGATATAGCAAACGCTTTGAATAATTTCTTTGCAAATGTTGGTCAAAATATTGCAAGTAGGTTTGGAAGTACATGTATAAGTCAACAGTCAAGTCAATGCGAGTCTCATAATGAACATAAGTCTGTCTTTGCAGAGATTAATGAAAGTCAAGTATTGAAACTACTACAAAAATTATATGTTAAAAAAGCAACTGGACTAGATAACATATGTCCTAAATTATTGAAAGCAGGGGCGACCCCACTTGCTGCACCTCTGACTTTCCTTTTTAACTTGAGTTTAAATAAAGGAAATGTGCTTTCCAAATGGAAAATATCTAGGGTCACACCACTCTATAAAGATGGTCCAAAAACAAATGTTAGCAACTATCGCCCTATCTCAGTTATACCTGTTGTAATGAAATTACTCGAGAGGTTAGTTCATGATCAACTGCATGATTACCTTACACAGCATGAGATGCTCTCGAATGAACAGTCAGGCTTCCGACCACAGCATTTGACACTTACAACCCTCCTTGAGGTCTCAGACTACATATTAAAAAACATTGATGCTGGAAATCTTGTTGGCGCAGTGTTTCTAGACCTCAAGAAGGCATTTGATACGGTATGTCATCCAATTCTTATCAACAAGCTGCAAAGTTTCGGTTTGCTGGGTCTGGAGCTTGACTGGTTTAAATCATACCTCGATGGTAGAGAGCAAATAGTAAAAATTAACGGTACTTACTCCGAAACTACTAATGTAAATTTTGGTGTCCCACAGGGCTCAATTCTGGGTCCCCTTCTATTCACGCTGTACATTAATAGTCTGCCCAATGTCGTCACATATTGTAAGATCAATCTTTATGCTGATGACACTGCGGTATTATATGCAGGCAAAACCGTAGAGGAAATAAATAACAAACTTGGGACAGAGTTAAGTGAAATTGCAGAGTGGATGGAAGGGAACAAACTTACTCTCAATGCTTCGATGCATTTGGGTCTCGCCAAAAACTTTGTAAAAATCCCCCGTTAACTGTGTGTTTAAAAGGTGCCCCATTAGAAATCGTTCAAGCTTTTATATCTTGGTATGTACTTTGACCCCACTCTATCATGTTGTAATGTTGATCATATTACCTCATCTGTTACAAAATACATTGGTCTGTTTTACAGAATAAGGAAATACCTTTCAACTGATAGTCTCATAACATTACATAATTCCTTGATACTACCAAAACTTGATTATTGTGATGCTGTATGGGGAAATTGCAATAAAACCCTACAAGATAGGATCGAGCGCCTTCAGATTCGGTCAGCCAGAGCAATCCTTAGAGTCCTGGTTAGAACTAATTCAGAATTTCTCCGAGCTAAAATGAAATGGACCCCAATATCCCAGTGCAGAGACTATCATCTGGGCATTTCTGTCTACAAATGTATGGCTAATCTAGTTCCCTCGGCCCTTTGTAATTATTTTACTTTGGTTGGTGACTCACATAATATAGGGACTAGGGCAAGTACGCATGGTAAAATTTAACCAATAAGCCAGCGCGCAAATTTGAAAGGCGGACATTTCTTTACAGGGGGGCAATACAATGGAATCAATTAAATAACGTAATAACTTCCCCAATCCCTATCAACATACTTTCTTTTAAATCTATGTATTTACGTTTTTCATCCTAATCTTAGTCACCAATGTAATTTCTTAACTGTTTGATTTATACTTATTCTTTATTGGTATGTTGTATTGTATTTTAAGTTGTATTTAATCGTGTTTGTAATTGTATTTGCTGTACATGTATTTGCTGGGCCATATGGGAGAACAGAGGGATACTTAAATTTCCCTCTGAATATGGACCCAGGGTTAAGAATAAATAAACAAACAAACAAACAAACAAGATGGCCTCACTTGAGAGGTATCAAGCTACCACACGTCGACAAGGGACGGGTCAAGCTGTTGATTGGGCAAGACGTCCTGGAAGCACTTCTACCACTGGAAGTCAGGAAAGGCAAGAAGAATGCTCCTTACGCGACAAGAACACAGCTCGGATGGTTTCTCAACGGGCCACTGGGAATTGCAGACAAACACGTAGCCACGTCAAACTTCATCGCAGTTGATGACAACCTAGAAAGGCAGCTGCAGATGTTTTGGAAGTTAGATACGACTGACTCACTCCATGGTGACACTAAAGGCTGTCGGTAAAGGACAAGGAGGCTATTGCGATATGGCAGGAAGGTGTTCGTGTCATTGATGGGTACTATAAGTTGCCAATCCCATTTAAGAGTCACCCTCCAGCTTTGGTTGATAATCACACAGTTGCAAAAAAACGCCTGTGTTCCTTGGGCAAGCAGCTGCAAAGAGACACAGCGCTGCAAACACGCTATGTGGAGGGCAGGCAGGAACTTGTTGACAAGGGGTATGCGGAACGTGTACCAGACGAAGATGTTTATCCTACAGACGGGGTCGTGTGGTATATTCCTCATCACCCGGTCTATCATCCGAAGAAGCCTGAAAAGGTGCGCATAGTGTTTGACTGCGCGTCTAAGCACAGTGGAACCTCTCTGAATGAGCAGGTGCTCAGCGGACCAGATTTGACAAACACGTTGCTCGGTGTTCATTTGAGGTTTAGGCAAGAGAGAGTTGCTCTTATGGCAGATGTTCAAGCCATGTTTCATCAGGTTAAGGTTCCTCTTCAGGATCGAGATGTCCTGAGATACCTGTGGTGGTCTGATAGCGACAGCGGTCGAGAACCAAGTGTGTACAGGATGACTTCACACCTTTTCGGTGGTACATGGAGCCCAAGCTGTTGTATCTTCGCTCTACAACGTACAGCTGAAGATAACCAATGTGACTTTGAACCAGATACAGTGAAGACAGTTCTTCGTAATTTTTACGTAGATGACTGTTTAACATCAGTCTCCAGTGAGGAACAAAGTATCCAGCTGGCACGGCAACTTCGCGATCTCTTGGCAAGAGGTGGTTTTAGATTGACAAAGTGGATTAGCAGCAGCCCTCAAGTACTTGCATCCATCCCTGTAGAAGAGAGGGCAAATGAGGTCAAAGAGCTCGACCTGAACTACGAAGCGTTGCCAACCGAAAGAGCACTCGGAATGCAGTGGGATATTGAGTTGGACTGCTTTGGATACAGAATCAGTCATAAGGACAAGCCATTGACAAGAAGAGGCATACTCAGTGTTGTCAGTTCTATCTATGACCCACATGGGTTTGTGAGTCCATTCACTCTGAAGGCCAAGATGATAATACAAGATCTGTGCCGAAGGAACCTGAGCTGGGATGAGCCATTGCCCTTATATAGATCACCTTGGCAACAATGGAGACGGGAATTACCAAAACTAGAGTACTGTAAGGTGAACAGGTGCATCGAGCCTCATGGGTTTGGTGAGGTGGTAAAATACCAGCTGCACCATTTATCCGACGCGTCAGAAGTGGCTTATTGGACGACATCTTACTTGCGTATGACAAATCCAGACGGGGAAAATCATGGCTGCCTTCTTTTGGCAAAGTTGCGTCTTGCCCCCCTGAAGAAAGTAACTATACCCAGACTAGAACTAATGGGTGCGACACTCTCCGTCAGACTTGACACCATGTTGCAGAGGGAGTTGGAATTGCCACTGGAGGAGTCTGTCTTTTGGACAGGAGCGACGCTTTCACACATTCGTAGCGAATCGGGTTGCAGTTATCCACAGTTGGTCATCGCCAAGTCAGTGGCATCATGTAGAGTCCAAACTCAATCCTGCAGATGACGTTACTCGAGAGCAAACTGCTGAGGAGTTGCTCACTAACAAACGATGGTTGCATGGTCCCAAGTTCCTTTCTCAGATGGAGAATAGTTGGCCGCAATCGCCGAATCTAAGAAATCTCACAGACGAAGATTCAGAAGTGAAACCAGAGAAACAGGTCGTCACTGTGTATGCTGTGAACAAGCCTACGCAGGCAGATGTAGTAGACAGACTGTTGGAAAGACATTCCTCCTGGCATAAATTGAAGAAGAATGTTGCCTGGTTGCTGCGAGTAAGAAACTACTTGCTTGCAAAGTCAAAGAGACAACCGGCATCTGACATGCTGAAGTTTCTCACTGCGGATGAGATGGAACAAGCAGAAAAGGCTATAATAAGTTATATCCAGCAGCAGTCATTCAGTGAAGAAGCACACGTTCTTACTAAGAAAGTCAACACAGCTCTCAGAAAACCTGGTATCAAGAAAACCAGTCCCCTATACAAAGTACAAGTTGGACCTAGTGTTGTTGGCCGATGGCTTTATACGGGTCGGTGGCCGTCTGAGAAATGCCCCAGTGGAGACAGGGATAAAGAATCCGGCCAGGTAGAAACCGCTCTCCTTCGTGTCCATGACGACCTGCTGCTTGCTTTAGACGAAGGCCAAGAGGCACTGTTGGTTCTACTCGATTATTCTGCAGCGTTCGACACCATTGATCATGAGATCATGTTGCATCGTCTTCATCATAGATACGGTGTCTCGAATTATGCCTTAGACTGGTTCACATCATATTTCTGCAATCGTCATCAGTCAGTCGTCATTAAAGAATCGGCATCACTCCTGCATCAGGTCAGCATCGGAGTGCCGCAAGGGTCTGTTTTTGGGACCGCTGTGCTATGCACTTTACACAGCCCCTCTGGAGGACATCATTAAAAACCATGGTATCCGTTGTATGGTTTATGCAGATGACGTCCAGCTATACGCAACCATGACTGAAAACCACCGTTCCACTGTCATTCCCAGTCTTGAGGCTTGCATCACCCATGATAAATCATGGTCCACTGTAAATAAGTTAAAACTCAACGACGATAAGACCGAAGTCCTCCACATTGTTTCTAAATTTAGACGTCACTCCCAAATTCACAGTCTCCGCATTGGCACATCATCCATCCCAACGGTCGATTCAGTACGTAACCTCGGAGTAATGATCACTTCAAACCTTCTGATGCAAAAACATATTAACAATAATTGCCGTTCTTCCCCCTATGCCCTACACAAAATCGGTCAACTACGCAAATACCTCGACCAGGAGACCACTGAAAAGCTGGTTCATGCATTTGTTTCATGTCGTCTTGACTGCTGCAACAGCTTGCTCCTCAACCTTCCCGAATCACACATCTCGAAACTTCAACGCATTCATAATTCTGCTGCCAGACTAGTCACACGATCATCGCCCCGAGAACATATCACACCAATCCTCCGCTCACTACAATGGCTCCCCGTGTCCAAACGCATCCAGTTCAAAACTCTCCTTCTCACTTACAAATGCCTCAAAGGATCCACACACCCATACATCCAGGACTTCATCCAAGTTTATCAACCTCGCCGCACACTTCGCTCTAGTTCTTTAACTCAACTCAAGCAACCAGTCACTCGCACTAAGTTTTATGGTCATCGCTCCTTTTCGTTTTCAGCCCCTGCGCTCTGGAACTCTTTACCACAACACATCAGGGATGCGCAAACCCAATCAGAATTTAAAACATTGCTCAAGACACATCTATTTTTATAATTGTTGTATAATTTCTTTCTCTAGTTCATTGTATACTACAAATTAATGTAAAACAAATTATTGTCAAGCGCTTCGGGACGCCAGTGTGAAGCGCTATATAAAAACCGTTATTATTATTATTCTTATTCTTATTATTATTATTATTATTATCCTTCTCCGAGGACACCACATAGTGACTCTGATCGTGAGGCATCTTCATCAGGAAACTGGGCACTCAGGAAGAGAACATGTGCTGTATCTGCTTCGTCGACGGTATTGGTTAATCTGCGTGACTGTTTTAAATGCAGACGTCAATCAGCCACCCCAGTTGAACAGAAGATGGCAGATTTGCCACCTGACACCGGATAAGCCGCCATTCAGTTTGGTTGGCATGGATTGCTTCGGGCCCTTCATGGTTAAACGGGGTCGGAGCCTGGTCAAGCGATTTATTTATTTATTTATTTCTGATATTTACCAGGATAACCCGATTCACTACGTAAAGTGGTCTTCCCCGGGGTCCTGGAGTATAGAAACACAAATATAAAATACATGTATATAAAATAAACAAGTACAGTCAATATATTTATTAAACAACATAAAACCAAAGAAAATTTAAATTAATATTAAAAGAGATTTAAGAGTGTGTCCATGAGAGGACCATGCAAATCGTGGCAAGGTGGGGGTCGGCAAATTTAGGTAAAATTTGGTGGGTAGGTGGGCTATAGGGAGCCTTGAACTTATACAACATTTTAGGCCAAACCAATCTCCGTACCACAAATGAGAGCCCAAAGTATATTTTACTTGTAATGATTGGGCTATTTTCGCTATTTTGGGCTACATAACTTCAAACGCTTGCTGCTGAACAATGGAAAGTCGTAGAGCAATCAAACTTACAGGGTCTTGAGGTTGTATCCTGACCTATTTGGGGAACTACAAATCAAGAAAAAATAATACTCATAAAAGGCAATGGCAAGTCATTATTAAAGGGTACCACTAAATATGTTACACATTATGTGTCATTTTTGAGCCACCGTACTGTCATTAGTGCAGGTCTTTCAGTAATGAATTTCTGGTAAAAGAGTGTTGGTATGGTGATCTCTTGGCAGCACTAATAAAAAATTTGTCAGCAGTTTCTAGTATGGTGTAGTGGGACTTCAATTTTCATCATAATTGTATCTAGCTGTTTACCAATAGGAACCTATATTTGCATGTTTTTCCAAATGTGGGGTGGGGGTGGGGGTGGGGGTGGGGGTGGGGAGTGGGATGGCGTGGCAGGGGGTGGGGAGGCATGTCAGGGGTGGGGGTGAGGCAGGGGTGGGTTGGCATGGCAGGGGGTGGGGAGGCATGGCATTGGGGCAAGGTGGTGGTTGGAGGCGGGGTGGCTAGTGGCAGGGGTGGAGAGGCATGGCAGGGGCGAGTCAGGGCATTGGGGCGAGGTGGTAGGCGGAGGAAGAGTGGAAAGTGGCAGGGGTGGGGAGGCATGGCATGGCGTGGGGTGGGAAGGTGTGGCGTAACTAGGTGAGACATCCGAGGGGGCACCTGGGGGTGCACACATTTTTCCAGTGGGGCACTAACCGTAAAAAAATGTAAAATTGTGAAAAATACCCATTCCCGAATTTCAAAAGGGGGGCGGTCAGGGCATTGGGCGAGGTGGTGGGCGGAGGCGGGGTGGAAAGTGGCAAGGGTGGGAGGCACGCGCTTTGTGAAGCATTCTTTCTTGGCAGCCCGGGAATAGTACTACGCGTGCGATTTACGAAACAACTGGACATAGCGCATACAGCGCGCAGTACACACGATACGACAGCACCGCGACGGTACAACGCGCGTGCAGACACACGAGCGTGTCAACTTCCAATACCTTGGGGAGCTAATATCGACTATTCAAACTCAAACTATGTGATATTTGTATAATAATTATGATGTACCTCAAGCCGGCAGGGGTGTGGTGGCAAGTGAGGGGCAGGACAAGTCTCTACAGTCCACACTGCTCCTGCACAGCATCTGCAAGAATCTGTCTTTCAGCCATTTTCACACTGTTCTCAACATTAGAGAGGTCCTTGGAGGGTACATGTAGAGTCCCTGATTTCTGCAGGACAGTGAGACGGGAGAAGTAACTTGTCATTTGTTGGACAGTCAACCAATCGTCTTTGCGGAACTGACTTTTCAGACGGCGGGACACAGTTTCTGGGTTTTCCTTTTTTTCCCGTTTCAACTCCAACCATGAACTGAGCAAGCAAGAAATCCTTTATTTCCCGCGAGAACCTCTTGTTTGGCCTGGACATTTTGCGAGCCCATCCACACTCGAGTGGCTGGGACATGGAGGCAGAAGCTGCTGTTGAACCTTTATCAGAATGAGAGGTACCAAGTGGCATCTCACCAACCTTTTCAGCCCATTGACGTGCAATCTGGTCAAAACGAGATTCCCGCAGGGGACGAAACATATGTTGTCATGCTGCCAAGTGTTGTGTGAGGAGCTCATCCGTTCGGAAGGTTTTGATGCAGTTTGATTCCGGGCAGGAGAACTGAACAGCTTCTTTTTGACAAATTACTCCTGTAAAGACTTTGGGTTCAGTGTACTGTCCAACAGAGTAAACGGTGTTCAGTGGGTCAAGGGGTCGTTTGATCAGCTTCGCATATGGATGGAACTGGTTCTCGATGTTGTAAGCAAGCCAGGAGCGCACTCCACCTTCCTCAAAACAGAACTGTGTATAGTTGGTAACACCTGGCCATCTGAGAGCTTCCTGTGAAGAAGGCATGTCGCCGATTGTCATAACAGCGGCATAGCATCCTCTCACTTGTTATGACTCCAAGGCAGTGTGCATGTCATCAGCAGTGAGTGCGTTGTTTCCTTCACATTTACATACCTCTCGATATGGGCTTTCATTGGTGCTATCTTACGATCACATATGTCCTTTCCTGCCTGCACCTCAGAGAAGTCATACCTTCAAATGTTGATGCTCACTTTTCTTGAGAGATCAGCCATGGACAGGATAAGAGGTGCACAATGGTAACAGCCTGCATTATCTGACCTGAGCCCAAGGGTGGGGATTTTGACCCACTAATAATGTGATATGCATAAATAGCAAGGCGTGCATGTTTTGCACCTGAGGATTGGGATTTTTTTGTCGCCTAAATTTTGCTCTAGGGGTGGGGATTTCGTCGCGCAAAAGTTAGAATCCCCACCTCCTGGGCGGGGCACCCGGGGAGGGGGAGGGGGAACAACTGATCAGGTGCATAACTCTCACATGCATGACATGACTGGGAGAAGGGTACCCCATCGATCAAACACCTCACGACTTGTTGTTTTATTCACATCACGAAATGGTTTCACTTTTCCTTCCTGGAGTGGATGAGTACATTTCCTTGTTGATGTCCAACTCAACCCTAATTTGTACCTATGTGCCGGGCATATTGTCATATCACCATGAGCATCAACATCGAACAAACCACAGCGCAGGAGAATTAGTCTCCATTCCAGTTTGCGTCATTTGCAGCAACTTTTCACTTTTGCAAGTGCCTCCGAATGTCTTTTGTGCATCTGCAAATAATGCTCAATGTCTTCTTTTCATTTGGATAGAACAGGTAAATACCACACTGAATGCTTCTACATTGGTCTAAATCAGCAAAATCGCACTGCAATGCCACAGTCGGCATATCAACAGCCGCTATCTACGCGGGAAGCGTAATTTTTTTTACACCACTGCGAGGGGAAAACGAGGGGTTTTGTACCTTTTTAGCGCCTTGAGAGGAGACTATATAATATGTTAGGGGTTAGGGTTGGTTATTTTTAAGGAATTTAGGGTTTTGAATGCGGTCGGTTTGCAACCAGCTTCGTTGTCTGGTTAGAAGAGATCTCGACTTGCAATCATAAGGTCCCTGGTTCAAATCTCAGTGTTTGGGATTTTTCGAAATTTCTCGTTACTTCTTTTTCTCTAATAGTGAGAGTAAGAGTTCTGACTATTTCCAAGATTGTCACTTGAGAAGTATCAGTCATTGGAAACTTAGACTCTATTCGTTGCGGTGTAAAAAAAAAACACGCTGACGGGAATGTGCAATGTGATGGCGCCCTCTGTTGGTAGCGCGCTAGTACAATGGGCGTGGCTTTAACTGGAATTGGTAGAAATTCATTCCGCTCCTGACGCCAAACTAAAAAAGCTGACAAATGTTTTATTTTTTATTTTTGTAGCTGGATAATTGAACAATATTTTTGACCAAGATTGGTGATTTTTTTCCCTGCACTAATTGCGTTATTGATCAGCGCGTAAAAGATGTATTTTTACTACGGGAACTGATGTATGTTTTCTCAAGGCCTAAAAACCTGCCGTGATTACTTGCAACTCCAGGGTCTATGGTCCATCGTGTAGAGCAGAAACAGATCTTTCATTTGATGTACAGGTCAACAATATACGATTTTGGTAGAGCGAATAACGCGACGATAATTATACGCTAAAAACGTCTCAAAAATGACTACCCAGAAGTCCCTCATTTTTGACGGAAATCGTTGGTGCCTTGTTCTCGGCCCCTGTGTGATTATTGGCCGAGCTACTACACTGGGTCTCATTGTTCCAGAAGGGGGTTAAGTGGGTAGAATTTGACTTCGATTCGCTGACCCCCCACCTTGCCGATTTTTAAAGATTTTGCATGGTCTTTTCGTGGACTGACTCTTAATAATACGGCAGCTAACATAACAGGGGCAGTCTTTCAATAACCTTATTTCAACAGTGGCCAAGACTGCCCATGTTATGTAGCCGTCGTGAAATTGACCCCACCCAACGTAAAATCCCGATAAATAAAAACAAAGTTCACATAAAACAAAAAACAACACGCACAGGTAAAATCCAAGTGTTAAACCCATATAGATTAAATAGAATTAAACATAAACATAACTTTACAATATCAATATATCTCTGTATAAAACATACATTTGAAGCGATTTGGGTGTATTTTCATTTGTCTCTTAATCCGAGCCGTTCACATTGAAGTCTTGCATACCATGGAACCAGATTCTTTCATTAATGCATTCCAGAGGTTTATTTCTCGACGTGGGACACCTGACGAAATCAGGTCGGATAATGGTTTCAACTTTGTTGGAGCCGTGCGTGAGCTCAGAGAAGCAACGATGTCCTTGAATCAGTCAAAGATAAACGAGTTCTTCCTCCAGAAGGGAGTTAGATGGAAGTTTAACCCTCCTACCGCATCACATATGGGCGGAGTCTGGGAGAGGCAAATTAGGACGACACGGAAGTTGATGAATACTATTACCAGAGAGCAGTCCATGCACGACGAGGTGTTATCTACATTGATGTGCCTGGTTGAGTCTATAATTAATGGAAGACCGATAACTACGGTCTCAGACGACGTCAGTGATCTTTAGCCGCTAACACCGAACCATTTGCTCTTGCTTCGCGAGGGAAACGTCCCACCAGCTGGTGTATTTGACAAAAAAGACATGTACGGAAGGAGAAGATGGAGACAGGCACAGTATTTGGCGGACATGTTTTGGCGGAGATGGGTACGTGAGTACCTCCCCATGCTTCAAGAAAGACAGAAATGGTTTGAGCCAAAGAGAAACCTAAAGGTTGGCGACCTAGTACTTGTGGTCGATGACGGCTTGCCAAGAAGCAAATGGGTTTTGGGAAGAGTTGTAGAAACTCATCAAGGAAGTGACCTGCTAGTCAGATCCGCTAAGGTGAAGACGAAGGCGACTACCCTTCGCGACCAGTCCAGAAGCTTTGTCTTTTGGAAACAGTAGAGAGAGCTGAAGCATAAATTCCTTACCCAAGTTGTTATTAAGGAGTTACCCTTATGCCTAGTTTACCAGTTCTAAAATTGAAACTGTTACTATTTTTGCAAGTATGTGATTTGTATGTAACTTATACATGTTTTTATGTACACACGAGGACTGGAACACATGTATGGTGCATAATGTAGTAGATTTAAAGGTACACTTGCGTTTTTTGTGTAAATGTCATGTTTGTTAGGTATGACATTTAAGGGGTCGGGATGTTAGGTTGGAATGACCAGTATGTTGTTAATAACCAGTTTGTTGCTAATTATCTAGATGTCACCTTTAATTGTATTTACCTTGTCAACAGAGGGCGCTGTTGTACACCACTGTAAAGTACACAGAATCTAGGTTATGTCAAACACGTTAACATAACGTCACGCCTTGTGCGTTTCAGCCACATTTGTCGGGTATTTTTGCCCTTAGGACAGCCCAAAGCTGTAAGTTTTGTAAATCTTTAACCTAGTAGAACATTTGGACATCCATTGCTGCTATTTTTAGTGACTAAATGGAGACATTTACACAATTATTTCTGTGATTTTTGTGAGCTTAGAAATTTTGTCAAAACATCGCCGTACTTTTGACTGTGGAAAATGATACAGTTTCGTCACTTTAATTTACACTTCATTATATGCACCTATCACTTGCTGTCAATCACTTGTTTTCGTTCTCCTCTTGGAAATGCACCAAGCCTTGCGCGCAATATTTGCTTTTGAAATGACTGGTTGTGCTCACGTCTAGGCAAAAGTAGTTTTTTTGCCTAGCTTGTTGGCACGCCGGTTATCGTTGCGGAACTTTCAGGCGGTGCTTCACTGCTTGGGTCACTAGCCACCGACTTCCATTCTACGCCTAATATTTCAGCTCTCTTTTGGGCATTTTTATAGGGATTGGACACAATCTTGGTGCACAGTCTGTTGTACTAATTTATAATTAGGGATTAAAGGTAGGTTTGGCCAGTTTTAAACTTACGTTTAAAACCGGATAGGGTCCTGGGCACTGATAATTGCCCAAGCCGAAGGCGCGGGCCATTATCAGTGCCTAGGAGGCCTGGCCGGTTTTAAACGGATTGTTTAAAACAGACCAAACCTACTTTCAATCCCATTCATAAATATCATTTTGCGTAAATCGGTAAAACTCACAAAAAATAGCTCGTCGTTTTGCCATGTTTTGCATTCACTTTCTACACCCACAGTGTCAACACCGCGTTCGTATGTACAATTGCTAGCTGTGCGTCGATATGTTTTTGTTCAATCGCACGCACACGACTCAGGGTACTTAATTGTCACAGTGCACAACTTGCTTTCGGGAGCGTGCAGTTGTGTGTGCGCGGACGCGGCCGCTACAGGCTCAAAAGTGTTTAAGACTGACTGTGCCTTTATCGCTTGTTTAAAAATGCCCACGTGGTGTGCTTTCAGCCAATAGGGATGCGTAAACTGTCTATGGTATTTATGAACTTCTTTTTTATGTTCTGTACAAAAGAGTGACTTTTATTAAACTGGAGTATTACAAAAAATGTTCTCACAGAAACTGGAGCCTGTAAAAAGGTAGCATTAACTCACCAGAGGGCACAGTGACATTGCTGCGTTCTTCTCCGCATGTCATTCTACCAATCTGACCACTAGGGCAAGATGAGAAAACCCATTCGCCATGATCACACTGGTCGATATTTAATTCGCTTCCATTGCATGAGATATTGAGGGTTGGACCTGACCCGGATTGATCGCTCTGCCAGACCCGGGAAGGAGAAGGGTAGCCGAGTTGTCTACAGATGACATTGGCCTCTTCAATGCTCCAGCTATCGTCACAGATCGTGCCCCATTGGTCCTGGTAGTATACCTCCGCAGTGCCTTTGTATGGACTGCTATCATCAACAAGGCGCACGATAGCTGCAAAAAAGCAGATCACAAGACTCTTGCCGTGATTACCTAAGTATTATCATCCTGCACAGAAATGTTAAGCCCCCGTCACATTTATTTGGAATTAGCAGGAATCAAGTAGAACCAGCCGGAATGAAAAATTTTCAAAATTCGTGCCACATTCGGGCGGGAATTTCAAACTGACCAACATTTTTACAGCTTTGTAAGAATGCCGTTAATTCGAATACTTAGAATGCGCTTCGAACCCTCCTCGAATGATTCTTGCACCTAGAATGCTGTTAGAATGCAGTAAGAATATTAAGAATGCACTTCGAATGCCGTACGAGTGCGGTTCGATTGCTGCCCGAATACCACCCGAAGTCTGGTTGGAAGGTACCTCGCATGCTGTTCGAATTCACCTCAAATGCAGTCAGAACGCTTCCGGAATAGCCGCAGAATATGTTTCGAACGTCAAAGAATTCAAAGAGAATGCAGCTCGAATACTTCAATGTATTTCGAATGTGCAATCGAGATGCACTCGAGGTGCATTCCTGCTCATTCGAGGCACATTCGGGACATTCTGGCAGGATTTGAAGTGCATGGCTTGTCATTTCGATTTTTCCCTCGAACACGAGTAGAATGTTTCGAATTCTGTTGGAACGCCGTAAGAATATTTATAATGCAGTCAGAATGCAGTTAGAATACACTTCGAATGCCGTTCGATATTTCTCCTCTTCGATTGCACCTCATGCCCACAAGAATGGGCCCGAATGTTTGGAATGCACTCGGAATGCAGTCAGAATATCCCGGAATATACGAAGAATTTTCATTCCGACGGCATTCCGGCTCATTCCGCCTCTAGTGTGACTATACCTTATTACCGACGAGAATTCATATATGCCAAAGACGGTTTATACACATTCCTATTGGTGGAGAGCATTTCACGGATGATAATAAGCACTCTTGTCTAGACCTTGTCCATTAAAAACACTTGTCTAGTTTTGAGTACCGGTACCCGTCAAAGGCCAGAAATGCTACAATAACCGTACTTTATAACACTAAAAATGTGCACTGGGTAAGGGACGCAAATGCACGTTTTTGCCCCACCTCTCCCCTCAAATCCCGAGGAAGACCACATGATTTTTCTCTCAACCCATTTATTTCAAGGGCCAAACTCTATCGAGCTCCCACAGGGAAGTGCACAGGTAACAAACCCTGATAATAAGAACACTTTTAAGTATACAGCATTCTACAAGGAAAATGTAGGTCCAAGTCTTAGTTTTAATTCCTCATAATACAAGGTTCCAGTTTAGTGCCCACAAGGTAAACTGCTAATTTCTATTTAACAAAGTTCGAATGTACGTAGCCCAGGTTGGACGTCGTCTTCATTGCATTACGAGTGACGTCCAAGTTTAAAATACGATGTCTCTAAACAGGGGGAATGAAACTTGCACATAATTATTTGAGCTTTTTTACCTTTTAGTGGCGTCGAATTTATGTCCATATATCCTTGACGTCTTCATTTACAGGAGCGGAAGGTTTAATAACCATGTATCGTCAGTACTCTTAAATCCTTGCGGTCCTATTTCTACGCACTCACCTTAATGTTTGGCGCGTGCATAAGCGTTAGGTGCGCAGATTATGGAGGATCGAGGATACATCAAATTTGACGAAAATATGCTGGGATTTTAAGCACGAACTAACTAAGCTGTCGGTATCTTAAACTTTGGATAAGTACAGTGCGCGCCACAGGACTTGCGCGCGCGCTACTTGCGTAGCAACCGCAAATATTGCGCGAACGTAAGGGCGGCCATCGGGGCAAACAAGGAAACAAATTAAGTCTAAAAAGAATTAATAAATAAATAAAAAATTCAAAAAAAATAAAAATTCACACAAAATAAAAATTTAACCCAAACATATTTTTACGAAAAAGAAAAAAAGTAACATCGCAAAATTTAACATAGCAAAAGAAGAAAAAAAGGACATCGTACACCAAAAATTGACAAACTGTTGGTGTTGAGGGCGCTTCCATACCGGCCATGCACCAGCAGGCTGCGTATTTTCACTCGTCGTAGGCAGCATAGCCTATTACTATTCCGGGAGCCCAGCAGGATTTAATCGTACTTTTGAGTGCAAAAGGTTTCAATTGTGGGATTGGTAAAATAAAGAAAGATATATTCGGTGCTTTAGCCACTTAAGAAAACGGTTAATTGGCGCTAATTAGACGTTTAATCATAATTCAAATCACAATTACGGAGAGCAAATTTAAAACGTGTTCAGATATTTAAAACGTGTACGGTTGAAAAGTAGGAGCGCACCTAGAGCGAGTCCATAACGATATTGTACAGGGAGCACCCCTAGAGGACGTAGGAGCGCCTCTAGAGCGAGTCCATAACGATACTGTACAAGGAGCACCCCTATAGGGGAGTAGGAGCGCCCCTAGAGCGAGTCCATAACGATACTGTACAAGGAGCGCCCCTAGGGGGGGGGGGTAGGAGCGCCCATAGAGCGAGTCCATAACGATACTGTACAAGGAGCGCCCCTAGGGGGGAGTAGGAGCGCCCCTAGAGCGAGTCCATAACGATACTGTACAGGGAGCGCCCCTAGAGAACGTAGGAGCGCCCCTAGAGCGAGTCCATAACGATACTGTACAAGGAGCGCCCCTAGGGGTGTAGGAGCTCCCCTATAGAGCGAGTCCATAACGATATTGTACAAGGAGCGCCCCTAGGGGGAGTAGGAGCGCCCCTATAGAGCGAGCCCATAACGATACTGTACAGGGAGCGCCCCTAGAGAACGTAGGAGCGCCCCTAGAGCGAGTCCATAACGATAATTATCAACCAGTTCGACGATATTAACAATGCATGCTCCAGTTATTGTAGATTTGGACATAAGGGGTAGAAATACGTTCCTATAAATTTTGCACAGGTCATTTTCATTTTTTAAGTCAAGTTTCTGCCAACAACCACCACCATTATGCGTCGGAATCACCGTGGTTGTGCTCAGCACTCTAATTTTGAAATGTACTCCATTACCAAAGTTGGTAAAGGTATAACAAATTGTTCTTAAGTTGTGGAATTTGTTTCAAATAAGGTTCGTTAGCTTTTTTGTGAAGGGTTTGAGCTTGTGCACCCTACTCAAATTAATGCCAATAAATGGGCTAATTAAGTTGTTATTACAATATGCCGTTCTCAAGTTGCTAATTATTGAGCTAATCTAAATCACTAACAGTGGTTCGGGATTATACTTTGACCAAATGAATATTAAATTGAATATTCTTCTGAAAGCCATCATCCTGTGTGATAGTTTTATTTCTTACAAATTTTCGAGCGTAACCCGCTCCTCGTCAGGTAAGACTGAATATATACAAAATACACGAAATGCAACGAAAACCTTCGATAAACTCGAATGCGCGTATAGCGCGGACACGCGTAAAGCCCGGTATCCAACGCAACAAACGCGGGGAGGGAAAACCAACGTAACAAAACATGGACGCAAAGCCCAGTATTCGTCGCAACAAACGCGACAAACAAACAAACAATCTAACAACAAACAAAATAAACAAAACCCCCCTAAAAAAAATACAAAAAAAACAAAACACAAAACAAAACAAACACCACAACAATCCAAACAAACAAACAAAAAAGCCTAACCCGGAATACGGGCACCAAACCAAGACACCGTAAACCAACCCAACCTGTCCCAAGAAAAGTCCTAAACCTAAGAAATGTAAGGAATTATTGTCCTTACTTAAACTTCGACGGGACTTCCGACTACTTGACGATACACAGTTCTCTGACGCGTTCATACACTGTAGATCCTAGCTCACACTCCAAAAATAACATAGCAAAATCTTGATGTTCAACGTGAATATTGTTTGTACATTAATTTGTAATAGTTGAACGATATCGCGTTTCTAATAAGGTTGCACCTGAACTTATGCAGCTCGATTTGGGACATAGGTCTGCCCCTACTGCCCAACACCTATGGGAAAATAAGATATTCCTTCTCGTGACTTACACAAATTATTTTATGAACAGCCAACTCCTACGGCGATCTTGAAAACCGCAAAAAAATCCTTAAATTCATTTTTTGGGAGTGGGTTTGGGGGGTGGGGGTGGCGGGCGGGGGGGGGGGGAGCGGTTGACAGGGTTGGGGGTGGTTGTCGGGGGGACCCGGGAGGAGCGTCGTGCCAGGGACCATGGCGTCTGGCTCACAATTTTTGAGTGACTTTAAGAGGCTGCCCCCTCCCAACGCACCACCCGGAACACTTAAGAAAGCCCGTTTGGAAGATGTCCCAGATAATTTTACCAATCCCACACTTCAAACCTTTTGCACTCAAAAGTATGATTAAATCCTGCTGGACTCCCGCGGACTAATAGGCTATGCTGCCTACGACGAGTAAAAATACGCAGCCTGCTGGTGCATGGCCGGTATGGAAGCGCCCTCAACGTCAACAGTTTGTCAATTTGTTTTTTGCGATGTCCTTTAAAAAAAAAAAAAACAATTATTGTTTTTTAAATTTTTTTTTGTTTTACTTATTTGTTTTCCTTTTTTGCCCTGATGGCCGCCCATACGAACGCGGTAAGAACAAAAAAACGCACTGCGCGTTTCGAGCCGGCTATTCGCTGGTAGAGTCGTGACTTCACATTGCGGGCGCTGGACCGTAAATATGGTTAATGGTTCACGCTCACATTTTACATCTATTGTGTTTGCGCACAGTGTATTTTACTATTATTCTTTTAGAAGAAAATATTTAAAAAATAAGGACCATAATGACTTGAAATGGTTTGCTCATACCTACTCTCATAGCGATACGCTACCATACCGCCTTATTTTGTGATGTTTGTAACAGAAAAACTAAACAGAAAATGTTCCGCGTGTGGCTCCTATGCAAAACGAATGGAGAAACGCGTTGCCATGCAAGTAGCGTGAACCGTTGTCAAAGAAGTGAACGCGTCCGCGCGGAAATTGACGTCACACTCTGCCAGCTAATAGACCTTTATCACGGTGCGTCTATCTTTGTCTTGTTCGTGTTGGGTACGATCAGTGCGTCTGTGCGACCGCGCGATAGCGCGTGTAATCTCCTATTGAGAATCACTGTACACGCTGCGCGCTCTCTTGATCCTGCAACGCCTGTGCCATTGTGATACACACAATGAACAATTTCAAAACGGGACCAAACTATTTTTTTCTGCAAGCCTCGGTTTGGTTGCGTTCATTTTAATACGAAAAAATGGAAGATGGCCGCACCGTGATAAATACGAGATTAATGAATATTAATCAGGTTTATGGAAAGTGCGTCGATCTGTGTGTTTGCAATTCCGAGACCTTCACCGATTGCACCCCTCCTTCATAACCATTCTTTGTCAAGTTCTTTTGTCATGGGTGCAGCCCAGCAATGCAGTACCATATGTGTTCACGGTTCAATGATTCAGCCTATATAAATGTCGCTGCGACATGGTTCGCTCTCTTTTCTGACTACCCTCCGATCTGACGTATTGTATAGAACAAAAACGTAACCACCTCCCACCCCTCCTGCCATGTCACGGTCGTTTGTTTTTTTCTCGGGTTGGGTATGGCATGTTCTTTATTTATTATGGTGGCTGAACGTAATTATGAGATGTGACTTCAGTTCAGAGCCGAGTCAGAAAAGTGAAGATATGTCTTGAGTCTATACAAGTATTTAAATTATAAAAGATAACATTTTACGGTTGTATGGTTATCCATTGTTTAAAGATACGAATTAGTCCTTGTATCAAGTTTGTTATATTATTGTATTCTGTCTTGTGGCGGTTCGGCCCCACAAAAACAACTCTCTTAAGTTATTGCAGTATTCATATTCTCAAATGCCTTTTGAGGTTTAAGAAAACCCTTGATGTGTTTGGATTCTTGCTTCTCCGATTTGTTCCATTTTGTGATAATGGGTTTTCGTTGATAAACCAGACTGTTAGCTACATGTGAGTTATCAGTTGGTCCTTCGTTGTTCCATATAAATCTTACTATAGTAACGATGTTTTGGTAATCATTTGTTGGATTATATTAATAAATCATTGGACTCTGAACCCATAATTCCAGTGTGGTAAAATGGTTTTTCATTCCGACGTGCGAATACATAAAGGTCTATACACCAATCCGAGCTGCAAAGTCATGGTCCGTGTATACACGAATCCGGTTGCTAAGGACTGCTTCCCTGCACGTCCGCCATTACTGGGGGACCATCCACTGTCATGAACTGGGCGCTTTGTCTTGTTGTTAAATCGAACAGCGCACAACGCGTACGCGTACACAGGCTTCGCAAGCAAATAAACGCGCAAAATTGTTCGAAGTGACAACATAATGTAACAGCATATCATCAACACAAAACCCACAGTTCATGGCACTGGATGGCCCCCAGCTATGGCGGCCGTACACCAATCCGATAACTAAAGTCTCCTTCCCTGTACATCGCTGAGGGTAACCGGATTGGTGTATACCTTAAAGGCCCAGTATATCATTTGCAATGACCCCAAAAAGTAATCGACGAGGTTACAGGGGAAAAGTTCTGAAAGTAAAGATTGAATTAAAAGCAACTACCCAATGAAAGGTTTCCGCTGAAAATGATATAATTTTACCAGAAAATAATCTGTAAAGATGAAATTATTTAGATCGTTTGGAATACGATCTACTTATTTTTGGTTCGCATCTATAGGCCTATCTACGCGGTCCAAAATGCATGGGCGCTGTGTATGTACTGCGTGTATATGTTCCAACGCAATGCATTTGATCGCGCGCACACGCAGTATATGATTTGCGCCACAGAGTGCATGACGCAAGCCACATAGTACCCGATCAACTGAGAACGAATATTTGAAACACCCCGCCAAGACCAGTAAAACGCATATGGATTTTTATGGGGTTTTTTAAACGTGGTACATTTGACAAAGCTGAAATTTCTTCGGATGAGTTTGTTGATGTCTTTCTTTTGATTTACAGATCATCTACAGGGCCTTTAAAGAGCTATAATCCCCCTTGAAGGAATATCCAGCATTTAGGGTTTTTTTTTGATAGTCCAAACATCCCTCTTGCCGCCGCCGTGGATAGCTGGGTTTTTTTCAATTGTCGGTTTTAAGTGAATAAATTGCAAGCAAAAGTGCGCTTTTCGAAAATGAGATTTTCGCGATTTCTTAAACGCTCATTAGGTATTCATGATATGCGCGTGACCCCGTGACGCAATTCTGAGAAAGAGAAGTCAACACGATTGTCAGCTCCATACGTTTACACGCAAAAAACACGGAAAACCGTCTCTGTTAGATGGTGTTTTTTTATAAATTATTTCGTCCAAAAAGCCGGAGATATGCCCAGTACATGTAGTTGCGTGGTTGTATGTTTTACCAGACACTATGAAAAAAAAGAGCAGAAACATTTTCTTTCTTATTTCCAAGAATGAGAAAATGAGTCACGCAAAGGAGTAGGTGAACCTGTACCAAGTAGGCTGCCGTGTGTGCGTAAGGACAACTCTCAAAAATTGCAAGATTTATTTTTCCTTTTAGTAATCCACCAATTGTTTGCCAACTCGACTTATTAACAAACATGACCAACTCGGCCGTATAGAGTACAAACTTGACATCAAAATCGACTGTTTGCCAACTGCCGCTGTGGCACTCGGGTGTTTTGCTTTAGTAAAAATCATAACTTTGTCTGAGTCGTCTTTCTTTTTCCATCAAACTCTCACCGTTCCGTGGTTTACAGCTCATAACAAGATGTGGAATTCAACTTCTAAATTCATACCCAATGAATATTTTTTTTTCAATTTCAAGACGGCCGTTGGTGTCAAAACCAACGGCCGCGATGCACTGAAATTTACTTTAAAAGAGCGTCATTGTGATCCACAATTCCGTTTTTTTTTCACAAAAAAGATAATAAATAAATTGTTGTCATATTACATAAAGTATTTTTCACGTTTGTAATTTAAATTACAAGGACGAAACAGGCATGATGAACATACATTTCGTATATTTTCCATTCAATACTACACAGGCCGATTTGTGTTCTTCTCAGGATGACGTCACAATCCTGTTTGTAAACAAACCAAGTGACCTCGAGCGTTTCAGAATTTCGGGTGAAGAGGGTAGGAACTGAATTGCGTTGTAATCGCGTTGTAGAAACATAAACCTCCATGATAAACAAGAAAACTAAAAAAAATGTGGATGGGGGGATTCTAGCAGTTTAAGTGTTGGGAAATTGTGTGCACACTTAGTGCACAATTTAGCGTGACTTTTCACCATTTTCCTCCGGATTATGCAGTTTGGTGCTTTGTAGAGGATTTCAAAACCCAGCAATCCCCGAGATTAGGACACTACTTTGTTAGCACATTACCGGCTTCCAGCACAAGGTAGAAATATTGATTTTATCCCCCCTGTTTTTGGAGCTTCGTATATAGACTCCGTCCCCATAGGCCTATGTTATAGAATTCCAAAACGGACAGGCAAACGTCGTACTTTAACTTTCAAACGTCGTACATCAGTTTTCAAACGTCGTACATCAGTTTTCAAACGTCGTTCATCAGTTTTTAAACGTCGTACTTTAATTTTTCAAACGTCGTACTTCACTTTTTCAAACGTCGTGGTTCAACTTCACGCATCCTGGTTCACCTTTTCAGCAGAATGGATCCACCCATCGCGCGACGCGATTTACCGCAGATCGACCGATCGCGCCCAAAAGCCGCCCAAGGCCGTGTTTGTTTCACGACAGATCCGAATCCAGACCCGAGTTATTTTACGCGCAGAAACAAACGTACTGCTCTCGACTAGGAATTCAAGTCACGTGAATTGGATCTGCGCAGATCTGGATGCGTCCGAAACAAACATACCCAAGCTTCCCGGGTCCACTGATAATAGCGCACGCGCTGTGATACTTGACCTCGCACACGCGTACACGTGGCCACACAGACAGCCATACAATGGGCGAGGTCACAATTATGTGTGTGTTACGTGTTAGTGTGATGTTACAGATATGTTAACAGATCTGTTATCCTAATTAGAATTGTGACCTCAGAACAAACGCCATGTTAAGCCCGTGTTAGTGTTAGTGTTGAAATTCGAGCAGAACCCTATACCGACTTGACATTTCTCAAGATGCCGAGCCAACATATATGTTAACAGATCTGTTACATTAACATTAACACTAACACGTAGCAGAACTGCGCTCTCACTCTGCGCACGACTAAGTGGAGCCCCCAAAAAGTCTCAATTGTGGGTAGAATGCAAGATCCAAAACATTTATGAGCTGTGTTGAAAAATGAAACTTGATTTATTGAGAATCACGAAAGTTCCAAAATAATCAAAACTACCCACTTCGTTCAGATTAACTTAACAGGGCCCAATTTCATAAAACGTGTTAGCACCCGATTTTGATTAAGCAGCGCTCTCTCCATTTCATAAAACTGTTTAAGCACTAGCAAACCAAACGGCATGCTAACCTACCGATTTTTTGCTAACGTGACGCCATCTTTTTTCTTCGCCATTCTCGGCAAAATTCGAGACACATTTTCCAACAGATTCACAACTTTCAGCTGTTGTTGAAATATTCCAGTCAGCGACAGGCAAGGGTCTTCTGTGGTAGTGATAATCATCCCAAAATGGAAACATAACCAATGATGGTACTTTGAAAATGTTGCCGTTGACTTATGAAAGCAGACGATGAACGCGTTCGAACAAAACAGACGACAGCGTTGCGCGCGCACTCTCTACGCGCGCTTAGAACAACAAGTTTTATGAAATAGGCCCTTGCTTGAGCGAATATTCGTGCTATGCTTAATCACAATTTTTGATTAAGCGTAACATGTTTTATGAAATTGGGCCCAGATCTGTTACACTAACATATCTGTTACATGATGTGTAACATGGGTTTTGAACTAACATTAGATGTAACACTAACACGTCTTAAACATCATGTTAACATCGAGTTAACACGGTATTTATTCCGAGGTCACAATTCTGATTAAAGATAACAGATCTGTTACACTAAAACTAACATGCAACCTAGAGTTGTGACTTCGCACTATGTACAGTGCAGAGAATTAACATGGTGTTAACATCGTGTTCACAGATCTGTTAACATGGTGTTAACCTGGACGTTACAGGTCGATATTAATTTCGTGTTAACAGATTTGTTAACATATCTGTTAACATATCTGTTGAACTAACATTAACACCTAACACACACACACACACATACATACTTGTATTCGCCGGCAATCGGGGACATCCTTCTGAACTTTTTAAAACCTAACTATTGGGAAGAATTGTTTTAGTGGCACCTAACTTAACTTTACCTAAAGCTACAAAGATGAAATTTAAACCTAAATGGTTTGTGCCCTAACCTATAATGGTTTCTAAACCAATAGGTTAGGGCAAAAACCATTCACATTTAAATTGCAGCTTTATAGGTACCGTCCCCAATTGACGAAACACGAATACGTGCGTGAGTGTTTGCCGGCAATCGGGGACTTTTTATTGCTTCTCTTTTTTGGACATAGTTTTTTTTGCGAAGGCCTCCATAGGATTTGCATGGGATTGGCAATCGGGGACGGTTGCTCAATCGGGGACCTATTGTCCGTCTTTTGTTCAAGCAATAAAAAGTCCCCGATTGCCGGCAAACACACACGCACAGAATTGTGACCTCACCCAATTGATACGGTTATAAACATAGATAGACTGGTTCCTCTAACATTTCTCAGACACGCTATTAATTGGATAATCGCTGGGTCTGGGAAACATACTCTTGTTGTTGCGTTGGGCGGCTTTTGGGCGCGATCGGTCGATCTGCGCTAAATCGCGTCGCGCGATGGGTGGATCCATTCTGCTGAAAAGGTGAACCAGGATGTGTGAAAGTTGAACCGCGACGTTTGAAAAGTTGAACCACGACGTTTGAAAACTGAAGTACGACGTTTAAAAACTGAAGTACGACGTTTGAAAACTGATGTACGACGTTTGAAAAGTTGAACCGCGACGTTTGAAAGTTGAAGTACGACGGATATATACGGAGTCCAACCTGGGCTAGAATGTACAGTACTTATCTACTCTATCTCAACAATAATTAGTGCAGAAGATAACTTACCACGAGGAGGAATGTTAACATTACACGTTACTCCAACATCATAGTAATAGCCACTGCTGTACACAAATGGTCCCAAGTTATCACAATCCAGGATACTGGATTCATTTCCGAGGCATTCCACTGTATCAAGTACTGTAGGCCCTTCCCCTCCACCAAAGCAATCACTGTCGCGTCCCCGTTTCCAGGCGCAGGCATGAGAGGCAGAGGGGTAGCCGAGCTGTCTACATATAACGTTGGCATCTTTCATCGTCCAGTCAAAGTCAACAATTACGCCCCAGTAGCACCGGTTGTAAAGTTCAACTCGACCCTCATGAGGGGTGGTCCCGTCGGCGAGGCGAACTAAAACTAACGAAATTTTTACAGAATTTGAATGTATAAATTGTAATTTGTGGCATTCATGTACACGTATGACAACTCAGTCAGTGCAGTGAGGGCAACGTGGTGCATTTTCCTTTCACGTGCTTAAAGGAAATAACAGTTGTATTTTATCTTAATAATTAACCCATGTAGCCATGGAGTACACAGTCTTTTTCACAATTTTTATGATTACCGGAAAGACAATTAATCAGCTGTACTACCAGAGCCGTCACAGCCAAATTGAATGTTTCCTTAAAACGTTATCTAATTTACGTACTTTTTAACGTAATTCATTGCATGTCGCAATGCTTCTTATGCCAATGGCAATAAAAGAGTGCATTGCATGCTTGGGAAAGAATTCTGTTTATTTACTAGTCACCACTTTAAAGGAGCGTGACCAGATTACATTTTTCAAGCCCCAACAATTTTTTCCCATTGGTGTTGAGATTTTGATACTATATTATGTGTCATATTTGTCTCATTACCATTCTAAAATTTCGCGTTCCCAATCCGTATATTTTTGGGGATATGGTCATACATAAAGCAGTGCAGTAATTACAGCAACCTTTTTGCTTAAATTGGGGATTGCAAATGTCCTGTTTTCTTCCCATGGATATTATTTTAGGATGTAGGCCTACTCCATATGATTGTGAGGTTAGAACAAAATCTATTTTCTGGAAAAATCTGGACACGCTCCTTTAACCACCAAAATGTGTTAATACTTTAAAGGGAAGTGAACTTGTAAAAACAAATACTTGAATGTTCTCTGCCATGTTCCATTGACTTTGCACTCGGCATCTCAGTGGCGACCAATGAACGTGGTCCAAGTAACTTGGACCCTAAATATGTTTTTAACAACGGGGGCGTGACTTGCAATATCGAGGGTCCAAGTAGCCTTGACCAAGGCCGTCTCCAGGTTGTTTGCTGTACGAGAGAATATTGGGTCTAGCACATGCCAACTGCACGCGGCATCAAAACGAGCCACTTAGAGATAACGACTTCCGTAGTAAACCCGTACGGCAACACACTGGCTGCGTACATACTGCGTACTAGCTGCGTACGGCCTGGCCTAGCTCGAAAGACAGCATTGACGAGTCTGCACTTCCGGGTTTAATGTTTTTCCTTATTTTTTTCGGCCAGTTTTGGCCGAAAATGGGCGGGCTTTGGATATGCGGGTATGCAAGGTATGAATATTTAACATTTGTCTTGATGATACTAGGCTACATATATTATCAATTCATATAGATCTCAAGATTCAAATTTGCATGTTGACTGTTGAGATCAGACTAATAATGTATTCTGGTTGACCAGATTTACTAACCTGGTACTGGAGATAAAACATCACATGTCACTCCGACATCATAGTAATGATTGCAGTTAAGCATGCTGAACCAGCCGCCATGACGACACTGGCCGATACTCGATTCACCTCCATCGCACGCCACATTGACAAGAGCGGTAGGTACCGTCCCCTCTCCGAAGTGAGAACGCAGCCAGGCCTGCGATGCAGAGGCGTAGCCAAGCTGTCGACAGACTACGTTGGCTTCCTGGAGCCACCAAGTGTACCCGCACACTGTCCCCCATCGGTTGCCATACTTCACTTCCACTCTACCTTCATTGGGTGTATTGCCATTTACCAGTCGAATGGAAACTGTATAAAATCAAATACTGTAAACTAAACTCTAATAAATGGAGAAATATAGCTGGTGTGTTTACCACGCAAAAAATGGGACAATAATGAAGATCTACGGATGCACAAATTGGGCCTATAATCAGATAATAAAGATCTACGGGCTCAACTAAAAAGTACGAAGGACCATTAGCGCCACTGCAAGTATATAGGCCCCTAATTCGTACTAATAAATTCGTAATTTACGTATTACCTATTCGTGATTTACGCATTACTATCGTAATTACAAATTACTAATTCATTTACATTACTATACATTTTTGAAAACATCATGGACTGCAGGAGACCTACGTTTCCATCTTTTCGAGGCCTGAATGGCGGCCATCTTGTATTTAAAAACAAAGGCGACCTTGAATTTTTCAATATAGCGCCCAGATCATGTTTTGTGTATAGCTAAATCTACATTTTGGGCCGGGTACAAGGAATCCAATGCTAATTGGAAACAAAGTACAGACTGGAAAAAGCACTAGTATTGGCGGCCATCTTGTATTGGTAGATGTTTCAGACAATATTGTACCGTCCAATTAGAAACTGAAGAAACCAGTGGCCGAACAACCTAGGAAGCTGAGAGTTACAGCATATTTTCCCGGAGAGTCCTGAGTATGAACACCTGTTGTAGCAGACTGCACCAGCCTCTGTAAGAGCCACTGAGACAGGGTGCGCCACTCTCCCTGATATTCTCTGGGACGCTGGCTCCAGAGGTTAAGCCTCGTCTACACTGGCAAACACTTGCAAACAAAACAGATATGTCCACATTGGCAAAGCAAACCTCTTGACGAAGGGTCACGTGATCACGATTGGCTGGCTCTAATCACCTGAAACTGGTTCATGATTGGTTCAGACATAAAACATGAGCAAACAGAGGTTTGCCATAGCTGCATGTCCAAAACACCGGCAAATACGGTTGGGTGTTGTTTGCTAAGGTTTTATGTGCTGTCCACACCTGCAAACCTTTCTGAAAAACATTACCAAAAGTGAAATTTTGCCAGTGAAGACGTAGCTTTAGCTCATCACGCACAAGTTTAATCAGGTTAAAAACTCTACAAAATGGGTTTTCTGCGAGCCCTTGACCTACTGCATGATTCTCCCACAAACAGGGAATGTCACATTTGGATATCTGTTTGTTTTAAAAGGTTCAATTGGACCTGCAGGGATGAAAGCGATTCCAAAGTGCTTGGTCGATCAATGCCTTGCTATCTACAAGATCACAAACAAGATCACAAACTTCTGCTCTGTTTAAGAATTGACATTTTAAGAAAATTGCGTTTGATAAATTTCTCAATACCTCGGCTTCGTGTGGGATAAAAGTTTTTCATATGCCAGAATTGTTTCAAATTTATAACTTGCCACTCTTATCAAATAAAGTGTTGCACATTAAAGGGTACAGAAGCTATACACAGAAGCCTATATCTGCACAATGTGATATCCTGAGATGTCTAAACGGGACGACTGTCGCTGTCACTCGACTGTTTACTGTACCGTGTACACTGCGCTGGTGCCTGGAGTGTTTTTCAGTTGTGAATTTATGCCACTTAAATCACGAATTAGCAAACACGGACCGCTAGCAACATCCGAAAAGACAATTAATCTGCATAAAGCTTACTATACTATTTTTACCTTCATTACTTAATTTATGTTACGAGTATTTTGTTGCTCATATACACAGCAATCTTTTGCGATCAATCGATGATTCCTGGCCGGCCGGCGCCGTGCGAAAAGGACATTTCAGTCTGGCTCTCTGACATGACGTTAAAATGCCGTATATTTATATCTCACAGGCCTGGATCCCAGACTTAAGGGCCAATCATCAGAGTGGTCGATTTTATAGCAGGAAATACACAAGAAAAATAAGCACAATAACGATTTAAATGTTCAAACAAGAAACATGTATTCTGCTACAACGTGATGTTAAAGCATTCCAAGTGTTATGGAATACAATTGTGATGGTTACATAATGTATATAGTGGCGACGTACTTAAACTTTCATAAACTATATACCGGTACCCCTTAAATAATGGTACGTTCTCTCGCGGAGTGACATCGATATACTGTTGACTCGGCGACGCACTCATTACGAATTCAACAAAAAACAAAGTTAGTTCCAACATTAAAAGCCCGAAAATTTAAAAAAGGGCCATCGGAAGTTCTTTTTAACATCGAATTTTATTATCAACAATGAATAAGGACTCTTCCTTTGTAGGTCTCGTTAAGTATTAAATTCCTACACGGACGACGAAATTCCGACTGAAAAACCAGTGGCTCGATGCGAAACAGTCGACTGATCACATTCTGACCCTCAGACGGGCTATGGCCAGTTGGCGCTGCTCCTCTGTTAATCGACGTGCATTCATTGATGGTATGATGTACTGGTAAAGCTATATTCATAATGTCAGCTATTTGTAGCCTTAAAAAAATGAAGGAGTGGTCGATTGACACGACTTACGGTTTCTTAAATTTCTGAGCAGTTCTACAGTATATATTTCCATAATATTGGGTAGTATTAATAATAAGTAGCATTTGGGTCATTCTATAAATTTGGGGTCCAACGTGTGACATTACCGTGGCCGAGCGGTTTAGGTCATTGACTCGCAATCATAGGTGAAAACTTGGGGATGCAGGTTCGAACCTCCCCACGGCTACGGTACCTGTGCCCTTGGGCAAGGCACTCAACCACACTTGCTCCATCCTTCGGAAGGGATGTAAAGCCGTTGGTCCAGTGTGTTAGGTAATGGAAACGCACTCTAAAGATCCCAGAGCATTCTTTCGTGAAGAGCAAGGGGGATCATCCCCGGTGTCTCTGGCCATTTCTAATTCTAATTCTTCATGGGTTTCCTCACGCTTGCGAGTGACAGTGCAATGAGCACTATTGAGGAATCCTTAGTATGAATACCAGAAAGAAATAATAATAATAATAATAATAATAATTTTTCTGTCCCCGTTACACCTGACATACTGCTATTTGCCAAGTATCATTAAAAATGCCTTCAAACAATATTTTTATGAATTGTATTTTATGTAATCACTCTTTGAAATATGTCCTGAATTTACAAAATACAACATTTTACAAGATGTCAGATGTAACGGGGACAGAAAAAGTGGACTCCAAATTTATAGAATGACCCATTTGCTTTTACTACCATTTTGGAGCGTTTACTAAGTACACGCTTTTACTGGAAAGCGTTTGCTAAATTTATTTTGGTTCTAGCATTTCCTAGACCAGTAGCATTTGCTTCGATTGGTATGAATAAAAAGTGCCAGTAATTTCGAGTGTTTACTATAAATTTTCAAGGATGGGTATATATGGGTAGACTTGAAAAGGGATAACTAAATACTAGTACACAAAATGGCAGCGTTCAGGATTGCAGTTTGGAAGGAAAGGGAGTATACACTTAGAAGGGATTATCCTGAATCGAATAAAAACATCTGTACCGATTTTAGAAACGAAATGTGGGGAATAGATGCCAGTCGCGCGCCCATACTCAACCCATGTTCTTTTTGTAGCTTTTACGACGTCGTTTTAGGATTTCCATCGCTCTGTATACGCACATAGAAGACAATTAAAGCCCTATTGTTAAAAGCCATTCAACTGCTCAGGCAAGTACACCCAACCAAAAAGGTAAGTTCCCGTCTATTACTTTTTTATGGAACTCAAAAACTATTTTATTGATTTTTGTCATTCAAAAAATCTTGAACTTGCTAGCATTTGCTAGTTTTTATACATGTATATACCACCCATTATCCCCAATTACCTTAATTCGAGTAGTGTATACGCCTTAGCTTAAAAACTGTTTATAGACCGTATTAACATTTTTACATAGAACGAAAAGTTATTTATTTACGCCAATGTTGATACCCCCAATCGCCCAATTTCTTTTCAGTATGGTGGCTTTTTTTAATAAAAAAAAAGCTTGGGTTGAAATACTTGTTAAGAATTTAATTAAACAAGGAGTTATAACAGAAATATTTGATTGTATTCCGGATCGTCTAAAAGGAAATCATATAAACAAACTCACCCGCACTAATTGGATCTGAGCTCACAATGCTTACGAACACGGCGAGCCAAATCCATCCAAAGTAATTTGGATGTAAGCGGATTCCCATCGTAGAAAGCCGATTGTCGAGCTATGAAATGGAACTCAGAAGGCGGAAAGTCTACTAAGGTTCCGTTTAAAATGAGCTGGATTCGCGGAAGACCATACTGTCCGATTTAAGTCATATTCTCGCAGATTAAGTCACAGTTGCATCTCATCTGACACAGCTCGTAGTTTATCCTTTATACAAGGAAGTAAGAACCATAAAAAGGTCATTTTCGTGGTACAATCGTTTATTTTCTGACAATGTATTTGTATATGGTTGACTTGGTTCGCTTTATAAACGATTTCATTGACAGTAGGGAGGTTTCGCACCGATACGGATACGGATACGTCATGACTTTATGCGCTTCTCGTGACGCGTTAAGCCCAATTCATACTCGCTCGGTGACTCACATGCGGAACGGATATTTTGTCCGCCGCAGTTGCGGCGAGTAGGGTCAAACAAGTTCAACAGTGCGCGGTCAGTCCGCATCTGAGCGGACGGGTCGTTTCCACCCGTTTCTATGCGCGCGCTCTGAATTAAAACGCGCATACAAAGTGCGCCGCAGAGCCCGTTTATACCTCGACGACTATACTAAAAACTCTGCGGCGACTACACTCGGCGCCCAGATCGGAAATAATGAAGGCCGGTGCTTGCGAACCTGTTGAGACCCTATATAATTATGATAATCTCAAGTCATGTCCCATGTTAAAAACTGCGATTTAGGGTCCAGGTTACTCGGACTAGTTCAAGCTTCTACACTGAAAACTTTATTTCGTCAATTGACACAAAAAAATTAGTCATACTCTGGGTCTTATTTGACTAATTTCCAATTAGTCATACGTGGTTCGAATTGACTAATTTTAATTAGTCATGAAAAAGGGTCTTATTTGCCTAATTTAAAAAATGATTAGTCATGCGGCAAAATTAATTAGTCTTACACACAAAAATATTAGTCCTGCAGAAAAATTATTAGTCTTGCAGGAAAATTAATTAGTCCTGCAGTAAAATTAATTAGTAATGTCAGTTAGTCAGCCTGACAAACTTACTTTGTCACGTGCAATACACGGTGTGTTTCGTATAACGTACTGAAATAGGCCTACGCAGAATACGTGCAATGACTGCACGGTGTGTTGTGTTTAATAATGCAACAAAGACATCCGCAGTTTGATGACGATAATGGGGACAACAAACATGGAAGAGGCAACGATGTACCCAGGAAAACATCAAGTTACTATTCGTAGCTCATTTTATAAACTTACTTCTAACTGCAGCGAGAAAAGGAGTCTAACCTGGGCTGACCTAAAATTACGAATACGTACTGAGTTGTCCTTATAGATCATGACTATTTGTGTCAATACACGGATGTTGAGACCCGAAGCACGGCCTCAACCATGTCTTTACTCCGACAGACGACATAGTTTGAAACATGCAAACCAATGTTTGCCTTAGAAATCTTAGAGTCCCGCACAATTATTTGGTGTCACACAAAACCCGTCACACGCTTACCTTTCCAGAGTAACGTCACAGAATGTTTAGTCCAGTCAAACACGACCTCATTTTACGGTGCGGTTCGCATGTAATGGCGTCGCACAGCTGCACGAAAACAAGAACTGAAGATTTATTTTCCCACGACTGATTTCATGACTAACCTTTTATTACATGATCAATGTAAAGAATAATCCCGCCAAAACTCATGACTAATTAAATTAGTCGTGAGTTTCGGCTGCATTATTCTTGCCATTAGTAATGCAATTAAAAGTTAGTCATGCAATTAGTCATGGGAAAATAAATCGTCAGATGTTGTTTTACGTGACAATACAAATTAGTCAAAAGACGATCATCACATTTGTCAGTCGTTCAGATTAGTCTTTCGCTAATATTAATTTGTCCTGCAAAAGTTTTAATTTGTCATGTACCAACAAAGATTTGTCATGCACCAACAAAAAGTTGTCAACTGACAAATTGTATACATGACTAATCATTTTGCCCTGGTTTGACTAATTTTCCACTGTGATTGACTAGATAAAGTTTTCAGTGTATAGGGTCCAAGCTGAAGCCCTTAAGATGATACTAGGCTACATGTATTATCAATTTATATAGATCTCAAGATTCAAATTTGCATGTTGACTGTTGAGATCAGACTAATAATGTATTAGCTCATCACGCACAAGTTTAATCAGGTCAAAACATTACAAAATGGGTTTTCTGTGAGCCCTTAACCTACTGCATGATTCTCCCACAAACAGGGAATGTCACATTTGGATATCAGTTTGTTTTAAAAGGTCCAATTGGACCTGCAGTGACGAATTCACTGAAACAGAACAGTCTTGAAAGCGATTCCAAAGTGCTTGGTCGATCAATCCCTTGCTATCTACAAGATCACAAACAAGATCACAAACCTCTGCTCTGTTTAAGAATTGACATTTTAAGAAAATTGCGTTTTATAAATTTCTCAATACCTCGGCTTCGTGTGGGATAAAAGTTTTTTTATATACCAGATTTTTTTTTCATATCTATAACTTGCCACTCTTATCAAATAAAGTGTTGCACATTAAAGGGTACATAAGCTTGCACAGCATCTCTACTCCCATCACTGTTATCTGCCAATGTGGTATCCTGAGTGTCTTCATCGTTCAGACTCGCTGCTAGTATATGCTAGTATATAGTGCACAAGTCTGTGCATGGTATGTCCTTTGATGTACAAGAGCAGCGGGCTAGCGGTGTGAAGAGCAGTCTGTTTGCATTGGCATCTCTAACCCCTTCAATGATGGCCATGATGGCCAGTTTTTCCATGATCAACTACTAAATTCTCCTCATTAAGATGTCTAAACGGGACGACTGTCGCTGTCACTCGACTGTTTACTGTACCGTGTACACTGTCTGTACTGCGCTGGTGCCTGGAGTGTTTTTCAGTTGTGAATTTATGCCACTTAAAGGGCCCTTATTTAGGATTTTTATCAATGAAATCTAAGTACACGCTTTTACTGGAAAGCGTTTGCTACATCTATTTTGGTGTTAGCATTTCCTAGACCAGTAGCATTTGCTTCGATTGGTATGAATAAAAAGTGCCAGTAATTTCGAGTATTTACTTTAGTAAATCTTCAAGGATGGGTATATATGGGCAGACTCGAAAAGCGATAACCAAATACTAGTACACAAAATGACAGCGTTCAGGATTGCAGTTTGGAAGGAAAAGGAGTATGCCCTTTAGAAGGGATTATCCTGAATCTAATAAAAACATCTGTACCGATTTTAGAAACGAAATGTGAGGAATAGATGCCAGTCGCGCGCCCATACTCAACCCATGTTCTTTTTGTAGCTTTTACGATGTCGTTTTAGGATTTCCATCGCTCTGTGTACGCACATAGACAATAAAAGCCCTATTGTTAAAAGCCATTCAATTACTGCTCATGCAAGTACACCAACCAAAAAGGTAAGTTCCCGTCTAATACTTTTTGATGTAACTCAAAAACTATTTTATTGATTTTTGTCATTTAAAAAATCTTGAACTTGCTAGCATTTGCTAGTTTTTATACCACCCATTATCCCTAATTACCTTAATTTGAGTAGTGTAGGCCTATACGCCATATCTTAAAAACTGTTTAGTTATTTATTTACGCCAATGTTGATACCCCATTCGCCCAATTTCTTTTCAGTGGTGGCTTTTTTTAATAAAAAAAAGCTTGGTTTGAAAAGCTTGTTAGGAATTTAATTAAACAAGGAGTTATAACAGAAGTATTTGATTGTATTCCGGACTGCTAAAAGGAAATCATATAAACAAACTCACCCTCACTACTTGGATCAGAGCTCACAATGCTTACGAACACGGCGAGCCAAATCCATCCAAAGTAATTTGAATGTAAGCAAATTCCCATCGTAGAAAGCCGATTGCCTATATGAAACGAAACTCAGAAGGCGAAAAGTCTACTATGGTTCCGTTTAAAATGAGCTGGATTCGCAGAAGACCACAATACAGTCCGATTTAAGTCATATTCTCAGATTAAGTCACAGTCGCATCTCATCTGACACAGCTCGTAGTTTATCCTTTATACAAGGAAGTAAGAACCATAAAAAGGTCATTTTGGTGGTACAATCGTTTATTTTCTGACAATGTATCCGTATATGGATGACTTGGTTTGCTGTATAAGCGATTTCATTAACAGTAGGGAGGTTTCGCACCGTCACAGATACCGATACGGATACGGATACGTCATGACTTTATGCGCTTCTCGTGACGCGTATAGCCCAATTCATACTCGCTCGGCGACCTACTTGCGGAACGGATATTTTGTCCGTCCGCCGCAGTAGACTGCCGAAGTGTGACGTGCGTTTCCATGGCGATTGGATCTAAACTATCATGGCCGTCGGGAAAAGTACCATTGGAAAAGCACTGGGACACGGTTGAGTGATTTTTAGTTTAGATCCAATTGCCTAGGCAACCAACAAAAGGTGACGTATTCACTTCGGCAGTCTGTTCCGGCGAGTAGGGTCAAACAAGTTCAACAGTGCGCGGTCAGTCGGATTTTTACGATCGCGTGAAAACTCTGCGGCGACTACCCTCGGCGAGTGTGCGGCGATTGAGTTCGGCGGAGAAGTATGAACCTAGCTTAAAGCCCAACAATTCATACTCGCTCGGCGACCTACTTGCGGAACGGATATTTTGTCCGCCGCAGTTCCGGCGAGTAGTGTCAAACAAGTTCAACAGTACGCGGTCAGTCCGTATCTGAGCGGACGGGTCGTTTCCACCCGTTTCTATGCGCGCGCTCTGAATTAAAACGCGCATACAAAGTGCGCCGCAGAGCCCGTTTATACCCCGGCGACTACTATGCGCAAAGCGGATTTTGTATGATCGCGTGAAATCTCTGCGGCGACTACACTCGGCGAGTGTGCGGCGAGTGAGTTCGGCGAAGAAGTATGAACCTAGCTTAAAGCCCAATTCATACTCGCTCGGCGACCTACATGCGGAACGGAAATTTTGTCCGCCGCAGTTGCGGCGAGTAGGGTCAAACAAGTTCAACAGTGCGCGGTCAGTCCGTATCTGAGCGGACGGGTCGTTTCCACCCGTTTCTATGCGCGCGCTTTGAGTTAAAACGCGCATACAAAGTGCGCCGCAGAGCCTGTTTATACCTCGGCGACTACTATGCGCAAAGCGGATTTGTATGATCGCGTGAAAACTCTGCGGCGAGTGTGCGGCGAGTGAGTTCGGCGGAGAAGTATGAACCTAGCTCTAGGTTCATACTTCTCCGCCGAACTCACTCGCCGCATACTCGCCGCACTTTCGCCGAGTGTAGTCGCTGCAGAGTTAATACTGACCGTGCACTGTTGAACTTGTCTGACCCTACTCGGCGGACAAAATTTCCGTTCCGCACGTAGGTCGCCGAGCGAGTATGAATTGGGCTTAATGTGTGGATGTGTGCACGTATAGTCACACAGTGCGAAATCCCGTTCAGTGTGCGCATCGACGTGAATGGTTACCGTTATCATATCCGTATTCGTAATCGTTTTCGTCACCTTGCGAAACCGCTCTACTATTGTTATTTAGCGGTTACCCACCAGTAGTTTCAGCGAGGAAATGCATTAACCGGAATATGTATTTAATACACACGTACAAAATGTCATGTCTGTTCTTACATTATACAACGTATACATAAACTAAGCACCAAAAGACTTGGAAAGCGAAATTATGTTTTGAATATCCTTCGTGTTTAGTTGATAAACCCTTCTTTTAATTAAAATTGTGAGTGGGGTTCTCAGTGTACATACACTTAAAATACCAACTTGACCAACTACAGTTTGGAATCTTTCAATTGTTTTGCAGTGAGCCAAGGTCTGACTAAAGTGATAATTAAATGTGACCATAGAAAACACGAAGATTGTTAACAAAATATTCTGTTACTTTAACATCAAAAGAATAACGTAAAGTTTTACACCAGGTTGGTGTCAGAATTTAATACCAGAGTTTTGGCAGAGTGCAAGTGGTCGTGATATGCACCCACTATACATGTATTATGAAACATGCAGATTTAAGTATAGGTTGCCAGACTGTAGTATACTTGTTTGGTAAACTGTTAAAAACGGCATGATTTCCACTGGTAATTGAAAGCATATAAAACTACCTTGTCGAAATTTCAGCTAATAGGGCCTACTTTTAAAAATTAAAAACCGAAAAATCCAAGCACGTTTTTTGTGCATGAATTAATTAATAATGTTTTCATTTTTCTCAAGAATGGGGGTAATTCAGAGGAAAACAATTTCCAGGATGATTACTACCATTACCATCTTGATAACAAGTAGGCTACAGTTGTGCTAAAAATTAATCATACCCTTTAAAAAATTTAAATAAAATCAAATTTCCTCACTCCCAAAAACTATTGCGAAGGAACTTCCAGGATAGTTAGTTGCCACGCACAAGATGTTTAGAATAACAATAGTACATTAGAATAAAAATAGTAATGTCCAGATTTGCTTTCTTGTGCCTTTTCAAAATTATTCATACCCCTTACATAAACATAATTTTAAAAATTAGCGTTTACATTTTTAAAAATTAAAGTTTCGGGAATTTTCTTTATTTTTCTTGATGGTTCCTGACAACTTCCTGACGGTTCCTGGCGGTTTTTGACTGTTTTCTGACGGTTCCTGACGGCTCCTGACGGTCCCTGACGGTCCCTGACGGTTTCCGACGGTCCCTGGCGGTTTCCGACGGTCCCTGGCGGTGATTAGTGCGACCGCAACTAATGCACCTATCAATTGTTTCCCCCACCCCCAACCCCCCCGGGCTACCCCACCTAAGAGGTGGGGATTGTCACTTTTTGCGTGCCAAAATCCCCACCCCTGGGGCAACATTTAGGTGACAAAAATCCCCACCCTCGGGTGCAAAACATGCGCAAAATGCACAAAAATGCACAGGAAATGGGCCAAATGTCCCACCCTGGAACATGAAAAATGTGACCAAACTACCACCTAGGGGGTGGGGCAGCGCGAAGGGGGGAGGGGGGGGGTTATGGGGGGGTGGGGGTGGGGGGGGGGGGGGTGGGGGGGGGGGGGGGGGTGGGGGGGGGGGGGACAATTGATAGGTGCATAACTGTCTAGGCCTATAGGGGCGTTCGAGATGCTGACACCGGGTAACACCAACTTACACCGGAGCGTTCTTTTAGCCATCACGTGCTATACACGAGTCTGCCCCGGTGGCAGCCACCACTGCCCGAGCTCGCGGGCGGGTCTGTGGTGTAATGCATGATGTAATGACGTCATCTACATGTAGTAACCGTGAGGAGTAAATCATGGCGGACAGTTTGGAATCGTGACGTGATGAGTACGAAGAAAAACACAGATTTATGACACACAATAAGAGGGAATAGGGCTAAATACATTTTGCTGAATCAGTAGATGTCTGTGGGCATTGACAAAGTTTATTGCGGTACTTTACGACAACTATTTTTGCGTGGTGCCGGCTTCATTTTTCATCGTGAGTCAAACGATAACAGCGTTTATAAAGCCCCACCCGGCAACAACCTTTGAGTTTTGACCACGTGTTTCCAAAATTCAAAGCGAGACCCTGTGTCGTTCGTTTTGCATCTTCTGGAGACTTCCCCTGCTGTAAACCCCGTGTTACCCGGTGTAAGCATCTCGAACGCCCCTTATAGGATACAGTCTGTGGTACGGTGGCCATAGCCTTTTGTTAAGGCTGTGCTTTACAGGCGCCGGTATAGCGCCCTCACAGTGCTCGCGCCATCGATGCGCCGGTATAGCGCCCTCTTCCTGGTGAGCTGTTACGGAAAAATACACCAGCCATGAGCAAGTTCGGGTGGGCGACTAGACTTAACCATAGTTGATATGGGCAGCGTTCGAGTGACATCTAGTTCGAATATGGTTAGTCTAGTTAACTATATTCGCCCGCCCGAACTTGCTCTATGTTACCCGAACGCTGCGTGGTTTGACTAGCTAGTCTGACTAGAGGAACCAAGCCCCGGGGGTAGGTTAGTCGCCCACCCGAACTTGCTCCATTAGACTTGACCAAGTCCGACTTCGAATAATTTGTAATGTTGGCGCAAGAGGGCGCGCTACTAAGGAAAGGCGCAAAAGGCACGGAGCCGTTTTACAGAAACAAACAAAATCGCGTCTTTAACAAAGACTACGGTGGCCATAGCGCGCGCCACTACTCCGCCCAAATAGCGCCCTCTGTAGGCAAATAAACATTAATCGTATCTTGTGCAGTAACCATACAGTGTAGGCCTACTTGTTTTGTGTCAAGATTTCGACATTCCAAAGCTGCAATTTTGCCGTCTTATTATGCACATATGCCCGTCGTGGTTAACGAGTAAAAAGGAGACGTTAGGCCCTTATTGACTGCACACATTGACGCATATTCATCAATCAGGTGAGATAACAAGCTTTTCGGTTCCTTCTTGCATGCGAACTTTATAATAAACCTTATCGACGTTCTCAATGCATTATGGGATTGGATGACAAAATTGCCCGGCCAAATGTGCATAAACCTACATGTATGACTGAGCGGACACCAACTCGGCAACTTTTTTACTCATTTTCACGAAAACCAAAAAGAGTTCAAGAATCAACCTCCCACCACTTTATCTTTGACACATATCAAACATTCTGACATACATGTCCCGAAACAGAAATGTTGCAAATGCGAGAAATCTTTCATTCTTTGGGGATTCCCTTCGTATCGGTAGAGTCCGAGTACCACGCTCGCAGCTCGGTATGCGCTATGCAACACACGCCGTATCGGCACAGCGCTGGACGGATTGAGTGTGCTGCATACGAGTCCGTGTACACGGACTCCCCCACCAATATAAATTTTACGGCGTGTGTTGCATAGCGCATACCGAGCTGCGAGCGTGGTACTTGGACTCTACCGATACGAAGGGAATCCCCAAAGATTTCTCGCATTTGCAACATTTCTGTTTCGGGACATGTTTGTCAGAATGTTTGATATGTGTCAAAGATAAAGTGGTGGGAGGTTGATTCTTGAACTCTTTTTGGTTTTCGTGAAAATGAGTAAAAAAGTTGCAGAGTTGGTGTCCGCCTCATAGGTTTATGCACATTTGGCCGGGCAATTGTGTCATCCAATCCCATAATGCATTGAGAACGTCGATAAGGTTTATTATTAATATTAACTAAGGCCAATGGACTGGTAGGGACTTGGAAAAAAAATCAAAGTTCGATTTTGATGGAAAATATAATTTCACATTACAGATTATTTTATGTTAATTGTAAAACAGCATTTATCGCATCAATTGAGCAAGCGGTAGCCAAGATATGCGTCTTAGGAATCGGCCTTTTTCCCGCGAAATTGTGCGTGTAAACTGATTAGGAGAGAGCTCGAAGAATGCGATGCAGTATGAAGCGCCCCCACTGTGACATATTGCCAAGCCAACAAAGATATCTTCAACTTCAAGTCTGCTTATTCTAAATTTAACACGGTTTCCCGTTTTGCGTTAAACTGAGTAATAAGCAATGCGCCCTCACGTGGCAATTGCGCGCCAAAATAACACTCATCCACAATGTACTGGACGTTTTTTGCGTGTTGGCAGTACACGCGTACCGAAGCGTAGAAGGGACAGGAATAAAAAATTAATATGGCTTCAATATTATAAGTCATAATTATGACTAAGGTAGGGACTTGGAAAAAAAAGTCAAAGTGCGATATTGATTGAAAATATCATCTCACATTACAGATTATTTTATGTTATTTCTAAAACAGCATTTATCGCATAAATTGAGCAAGCGGTAGCCGAGATATGCGTCTTAGGAATCGGCCTTTTTCCCGCGAAATCGTGCGTGTAAACTGATTAGGAGAGAGCTCGAAGAATGCGATGCAGTATGAAGCGCCCCCACAGTGACATATTGCGCCAAGCCAACGAAGATATCTTCAACTTCAAGTCTGATTAGTCTTAATTCAACACGGTTTCTCGTTTTGCGTTAAACTGAGTAATAAGCAATAAAGTGCCAATGCGCCCTCACGTGGCAATTGCGCGCCAAAATAACACTCATCCACAATGTACGTTTTTTGCGTGTTAATTGGCAGTACACGCGTACCGCGGCGTAGAAGGGACAGGAATAAAAAAAAGTCACACATGTAATAGGGTAAAAGTGGGGGTATTCGACCGGATAAGAATCATTTTAGCATAACAGTTGCGTCTGAGGAGAAACAAGGCAAACGTTTTTGACAATCGCAAGTCTAGGTAACTGTCTTTCATTTGCATCAAGCCCGAAACTGGAGGACCGATGAATGATGTGCAGTTTGACCACCAAAATGAGGTGTAGATGATGTGGAATTCGACTACTGTGTTGGGTTATTCGTCCAGTGCCATTTGTACTGAATACATAGTATTGATGGGACTTTGTTTGTTCGAAAATAAACGTACTTGAGTGGTAATTTTATTCTAATCGGCGCAATTTCATAGCGTGCTACTTGTGTGTGCATGCATTAGAAACACTTTTGGCCATCTATTGAAACATACAAATGATATTCAGAGGATAATTTTCCTGCATGCCAAGAAAATAATAAATGAAAAATATTGAACCTTTCGGATCCGTTTGCGCGAGGCGCATGAAATAAAATTGTCAGTGCTTTGAAATTTTGAATTCTTTTCCGAGACGTGTGGGGACGTCCGCGATTGTCAGTGAGTTCACACCTGTCTGTGTGGTTTAGTGTGTGTGTTTGTTTGTGGTAGGCCTAACAAGTGTTATTTCCTCGATTCCCGCACTTAAACGCCAGAAAAGGGACACAGTCACAGGATTTCCGACTCCACAAGAAAGACAAAGCCGAGTTATCATTCAATATACTCTCCAGCTAACATACCGCAACACAACAACGAAGTCCGGGGCCGTGTGCATCATAAGCACACCGCACAGGAAGCAAGACTAATACAAATAATTGGTAATACATGTACAATGTTATACAATGTAATACATAACCCCAGGCGGCGGCACGTGGCCAGACTCTTCTGGCACGCGCCAAAAGGATTGGCGCGTGCTAGCTCTATACGCAAACTAGGTCAATGCTTGGCAGAAGTTCCGTTCTGCCTCCAGAGTCTGATTAAAGGCACAGTCTCGTCAGCAATGCGCGCGCGGCATATTCGTGCCGTAGCTCGACGAAATACGCCGCGCAATATATGACTGCTTCAGCTGATGTCTAGTCAAAAGCGGTCCCGGTTTTCTGGCAGGCCTAGCTTGTTCGCACAATGGTGTCTGTTGCGAAACTTTATTGCAATGCGGCGGTGCTCGGCCCGGTCACAAGTGCAGATACGTATTTTAACCATTATATTTTGACAAAAATATCCAGCAATGACTGGTCACAATTATTTTAACCAAAATGAGTCTCATTTTAAGGCAAACCCTATGCAAAAGAATGGAAAACCATGACGAATGAAAAACGAACCAAAGGAAAGGCGCCTTATCTTTTTTTCATCCGTCTTGCGTGCGCGTTTTGCTCCACCCGTTTGTCTGTATCGGGCCATAGAGCGATTGAGATGCAAATAGATAAAACAAAAACGCAGGATGGATAAAATAAACTTATCGACCTGTAAAGGAAAGGCGCCTTTATTTGGTGTAAACCGACACGCAAAAAATTGAACAATCGCAAACACCTAAATTCACCAACCAAATTGATTTTGCCAATTTTCAGTATTGTTTCACTCTAGACAAAAACATATATTCGTGCCGCGTTCCCGTAAAGTGCACGGACAACAATCGCTTAAAAACGATACAGGTCGATTATTTTATCTAACAATTTCGAAATGGTGTTACCAGCGTCAACTATTATGTGGACATTTCAGAAGTGTAGAATAACAAAAGATATACTCAACGTACGTAATGCAACTATAAATTGTTCCCTATAGCCTATAGAAAAATTAACGTATCCGAAGGTTTCGTACGTCAAATGACAGATTACGGAAGAGTTGATTCGAGGTCTACTTGTCCGTCGATTTTTCATCCGTCATGTCCGTTGTACGTACAACAGCGCAATCAAAATACATCCACCATATAGTACCACAATTAAGATGGTTCGTTTGAAAAAAAATCCTGTGGTGAATGTATTCTTTGTTTTGGAACATGTGTCTAAACTCAGGCGGCTGGATCGCTGCTATGAGCTAGCTTTGCTCGCGGAATTGGAAGGAACGGATGAAAATGGCGCGCGCGATGCGTGCTTCTCGTGTGTGTTTTGCTCAGCTCCGCATATGCGGTTGTTTAGATGCGTCGATAGTGTGAACCACTAGTGAAGACGTTAGTGTGTTTCGTGATGATTCATGATACACCACAAAGACAAAAAATGCATACAAATTATTCATCCATCACGAAAAAAGCGACAAATCCCCATAACCGGTATCCGTTTTTATGCTACGCGTATGGAGGCCGACATCCGTTATTTACGCGTATGAAAACGTGTGTACTTCGGTTACGCATCACGAGAAGCGCATAGAGTCTTGACGTATCCGTATCGGTATCCGTGACGGTGCGAAACCTCCCTAATATGCACACGTGAGGGCGCGCGACGTCTTTGTCTATGTGTAAGCTCACATTTATGCCTGGAATGAAGACTACGCACTCGACAAAGTGTGCAAGACGGAGCCGTTAATCATTTTTGTGTTCTAAAAATAACAAGCAAGGGGAATGTTTTCTTCAATGAAATTTGGCACAAACACAAACAACTATCTCCCCAAACTGTGTGTTGGTTTCACAAGTCTGTTTAGCAACATGAACTACCTTTTTTTGGGTCATAAATCTCACTATCAAACAAACATATTGCTGCGCCCCACTATAAATCTTTTACAAATCGTTTTAACAAATGCATATCGTCAGAAAAGTATGCCTTTTTCCACGCATCTATTAAAAAAATGAATTGAACAATGTTGTGAGATTTTAGAGCGCATTTTTCATGATGCGCCACTTCAGAGACAGCAAAAATCCGCTGTGAAACTAACCATTAGGCCAAAAAAAATAATAGTTCTGCTTCCGGTTTCCCGACCGACCCTATTTTTAGGCTGCGACCCTAAAAATTTTATCAAGGAAAAAAAAAAAAAATAAAAATAAAAAATAAAAAAAACAAAACAAAACAAAAAAAAAATTTAAAAAATGAATAAATTTTTAACGACGTGCTTCAAAGGCGCACGCTTTCAATAAATTTTACAACCGCGACGATCCCCGGGTAGTTCCCTGTCTCATCAAGGGTTATGTAAGCTGCGCGCCGCGCCTGGACGATCTTTTCGCCACATACGGCGGTTGAGGCGGTCATCATATCATGTACATCGTACGTCATGTCAGCGCACCAGCCAACGAAGTACATACGCGCGCCTGAATACAGAAACTGTGCATGCAGAGCTAGAGCTGAATGTAGTGCCCTGGACTGGTGAGTACGGTGGCTGATTCTCGCCATTTTTTTAGCGCGCACCTTGGTTTTTTTTTTACAGTAAAACTTCGCTGTACTATCATGACTATAGCGTATTTTCGCCGCACTATTGCGTATTTTCGCCGCACTATTGCAAAATTTCGCCGTACTATTCCCGCGAAATTTCGCCGTACTATGTACGGCGCGTAGAATCCATCAACTAAAAGTACTGCATTGGAGTACATGTACAGTGTCTATAATCCTTCCAGTGTATGGATTCTACATTTATTCGGATCGATTTCGATCACGCACTGCCTAGCGGTGGCGCGACTGCTTTTCAGGGACCAAATAAATTGATTAAAAGTTTGTTTTGGACTGGATGGCAGGGATTGACTTGTACTTTTCCTTAAACTCAATTTTTTTCTTTAAACTCTTGTTACCCGACTTCGACTACACGCAGATGCCTCCATATGATTGTGCACAAAAAAAATTGGCAAAAAAAAAAAAATTCCCTACCTACCTACCCTATTTTGAAATGCCATGTAATCGGAAGCAGAACTATTTTTTTTTTTGGCCTTACTAGTGTACCCAGTGCGCGCGCGATGACGTCACTGATTTCCAAGTCCCTACTAAGGGCGGATTCACACTGCACTATTTTTGTCCGTCAGACCATGGGTCAGACCATGGGTCAGACCATGGGTCAGACCATGTTTCCTTCCTCCATGGTCAGACGTACATGTAGGAGCTACGTAAAATTGACGTACCGGGTACGTCGTCTCCGATCCGTTATTTTTTTGTTCCGTTGATGCGTTTTCAATGTGAACTGTCTCAGGAATCAGCTTCATTTACGAACGTTGAGTAGAAAAATTAACGTATCCGAAGGTTTCGTACGTCAAATGACAAATTACGGAGAGTTGATCCGAGGTCTACTTGTCCTTCGATTTTTCATCCGTCATGTCCGTTTGTACGTTCAACAGCGCAATTAAAATACATCCACGGTCACCACCACAAGATGGTTCGTTTAAAAAATAATCCTGTGGCGAATGTATTCTTTGTTTTGTAACATGTGTCTGAACTCAGGCGGCTGGATCGCTGCTATGACTATGAGCTAGCTTTGCTCGCGGAATTGGAAGGAACGGATGAAAATGGCGCGCGCGATGCGTGCTTCCTGTGTGTGTTTGCTCAGCTCCGCATATGCGGTTGTTTGGATGCGTCGATAGTGTGAACCACTAGTGTACGTGTTTCGTGATGATTCATGGAAGAAACACCACAAAGAAACAAAATGCATACAAACTATTCATCCATCACGAAAAAGCAAAAAATCCCCATAACCGGTGTCTGTTTTTATGCTATGCGTATGGAGGCCGATATCTGTTATTTACGGCTATGAAAACGTGTGTACTTCGGTTACGCATCACGAGAAGCGCATAGAGTCTTGACGTATCCGTATCGGTATCCGTGACGGTGCGAAACCTCCCTAACATGCACACGTGAGGGCGCGCGACGTCTTTGTCTATGTGTAAGCTCACATTTATGCCTGGAATGAAGACTACGCACTCGACAAAGTGTGCAAGACGGAGCCGTTAATCATTTTTGTGTTCTAAAAAGAACAAGCAAAGGGAATGTTTTCTTTAATGAAATTTGGCACAAACACAAACAACTACATGTATCTCCCTAAACTGTGTGTTGGTTTCACAAGTCTGTTTAGCGACATGAACTACCTTTTTTTTATTGCTGCGCCCCACTATAAATCTTTTACAAATCGTTTTAACAAATGCATATCGTCAGAAAAGTATGCTTTTTTGAACGTACATGTATATTTTAAAAAATGAATTGAACAATGTTGTGAGATTTTAGAGCGCATTTTTCATGATGCGCCACTTCAGAGACGGCAAAAATCCGCTGTGAAACTAACCATTACTAGTGTACCCAGTGCACGCGCGATGACGTCACTGATTTCCAAGTCCCTAACTAAGGCCAATGCCAATGGAATGAAATTTCATGTTTTGCGTCCAAGCAATAATTTATAAGTGAAGACCACTTATATTTTATAAGAGGAATATTTTGTCCTCTTCTAAACTCATTGCCAAAGTGCCACCCCATTTCACCTCTATCCCCTCCTCTATACTTTGAAGTACCGGTAAGGTTTGGCAACGCGGCTGTCATACAGTTATCGTGTACACGTGGCATACGTACCTGTACATGTAGCCACATGGGTGGAAGGGGCAGGGGTCGGTGGATGGGGGGACGTGGGGGGTTGGGGTGGCGTGGAGGAAGTGGTGCCTGTACTGGCAGCTTGAACAGGATACAAGTTACAGCACAGGAAATTATAAGGTTAGGCAAGCATGATGTATAGGGCAGCGCTGTGACTGTCTGGCAAACGGAGAACGTCTGGCCAACTTCATCAGGTGTACTAGTACAACAAGTGCTGTGGTTTCTACTGTACATGTACAGCCAGTATGTCATCCCATGCCAAGTACTGATGGTGAGTCTTGCCTCCTGGTTTTATCTTTGCCCAGCACCAATTTCACAAAAAAAGTATGTACATGTAGATTCCGCAAAACCTCTGCAACTTGTGTGTAATTATCACCAGATTGTAAGGCAGCTTGCATACCAGTATAAAGCATGCAATAAATTATTGCATTAAATTAGCGAGGTTACACATAACAATTGCATACAAGTTTTTGTGAAATCGGCTGCAGTACTTGTATACCGAGCAACAAAAAAAACGCAGATTTACAGTTCAATCAAAATTTAAAAATGTCTTTTGTAATTAAGTTGACATTGAAATAACTGAACAGCTTCGTAAATGCACGACTGCTTTATAAAGTTCCCAAGTGCTGAAATTCCCACTCTCAGTTCGACTGCATTTTGCAATCAAAAAGTGGAGAAATCTTTTTGCGTTTCTTTTGTTACTCGGTAGGCCCCTATAAATTTACGGTACATAGGAGAATTTTGCTAGTACATGTAGGCCTACAATGTATAAAGTTGCTTTATTTTATTAAAAATCTTTATTTTATGAAAATCCTGTTCAAACTAGAAGCAAAAACTAGGGCTGGAAATACACGGAGGCTACAGAGGCCATTGCCTCTGTAGCCCCTGGTCTTGGCCTCGGTGCCCTTTTACAATTTTCCCATGATAGACCTTTTCAATTTCAGATAGACCTTTTTCAACTCCAAAAGACTATTTAAAAAAACACAAATGGCACTGCCGCAGTGCCCTTTTAGTCACAAATGTCCTGCCCTGTTTCAACATTGTGTCTCAATGTTTAGGTGTAATCTACTTGGCCTCATTAATCCATTATGATGTGCAGAGCACATTACACCGTATTTACACTCGAACCGGCAAAGGTGGATACAGACCCAGCATTTTTTTATTTTGACCGCAAAACAGAACATTTGCCGCATATTTACGTTTACACTAACTCGCCTTCAGAAACCGCAAAAGTCACTACTAAGTTGTAACTGCAGCGCCTGCGTGAGCTGTTAGGTGTTATGGCACTTGTGCCAGATTGGTCAATTAAATCTAAGTACTACACGGTGGGCACTGACCCAAGGACACTCAAATTGCCGAATCTGTTTTCGGGTAGCGTTTATTACACTACAAGCGACCTTGACGATTGCGGGGGGGTCTACCCAGCAATTGCGGAGTTCAACCCTACCTCAAAGGTGACTTTAAAAAGGCAAATCAGACCCGGGTCTGATCCACCTTTTTCAATTCACCTTTTGCATTTACACTTAGCGCCTACCGGGCTTCAACTCCCCAATATATAAAAATTGCTGAATTCGATTCGGCAAAGGCCGAATCGAGTGTAAACGGGCTCTAATAATCCATACCGGTATATAATGTGCACTTTTTAAACTACATGTAACAGGCCTAAATAATTATCATTGTAGCCAGGTTAAAGGAACACACTGGCTCACTCTTTTTACATAATTTAGTGATGTAGCATCATTCAAATAATTTGTTGATAGTCCTTGTGAAAAAATGTCCCGTAATTATAATGAACAAAAATGGTCAATACAATGTACATGTACATGTACCGGTTTATAGTCGGGTTATACTCTTTACCAGCCGTTATTCACTATTAAGCAAGCCTCATGGCGACTTTGTCGCAAACGATTCGCTCTTCTCTTGGCAGCTTTTCCTTGGAATATATACATATACATGTACATGGGGTACATTTGAAAAATAAGTCAATAATTCCTTTCAGATGTCTTTAGTTTATCTCAGAATAAAAGAAATGTCCTTGTTTTGTTCTCAGGAGATAACTTTTGCCCAAAAAGGTAAGAAATTGCTGCCACAACATACATTTTTGAAAAGCAAGTGTACAAATTTTCCTATTACGTAGGTAACGTGGACAGACAATTTTGTGACATTTTTTTCCGTCTTTGTTACATGCGTAATAGGAACATTTGTGCACGAGGTTTTCACAAATGTATGTTGTAGGACTATTTTTCTTACTCCTTGGTGAAAAAGTTATTTCCTCAGTTTAGCTTGATAATTTAAAGATAAAATTAAGACATTTGAAGTGAACTGGGACCTAAGATCTTGAATGTTACAGAAATGTACCCCATTACTGTGGACAGACCCACATGTACATGTATCTCATTTTCTGCTGATAATTTCACTGGACAGCCCGGACCACCAAATAGGTTTTTCCGTTTTCTTTGGAGGAGCTGACATTTATGGTTCGATTTTTTCATATTATGTTTAACTTTGTTTCATAACCTGAATAAATAGTCTCTTTTGTCAAAAATCAGGACTGCAGTAATAAATTCCAAGAACATGATTTATCCGATCCAGAAATCATGTGACCTTGATTTATTTTAAATGCTAAAAAACGACCAAATTTGGTGGTTTGATTCAGGTTCGATTCAGTCTATTTCGGAAAGACTTTCAGAATCATGCACATGTATGGGTCTATCTCGAGCCCAAAATAGCCTGTGCCCTTTGGCAAGGCACTCAACCACACTTGCTCCATCCTTCGGAAGGGATGTAAAGCTGTTGGTTCAGTGTATTAGGTAATGGTAATGCACTCTAAAGATCCCAGAGCATTCTTTCGTGAAGAGGCAAGGGGGATCATCCCCGGTGTCTCTGGCCATTTCTAATTATAATTCTTCATGGGTTTCCTCACGCTTCCGAGTGACAGTGCAATGAGCACTATTGAGGAATCCTTGGTATGAATACCAGAAAGAAATAATAGTAATAAAAAATAATAACAAAGCCAGTATGTTCCTTTAAAACTTTTTTTTTTACAAATTTGGCTAGATAATCTTTTTTGACAATACAGTTGTGAAATTATATATCCATTTTACATACATTGTACATGTACATCTACAACTAATCACTATGCATGCTACATGTACCCGGGAGGTAGAATGGCAAATTCCAATAAGTAAAACAGTTTTTGTGTGTGTGGGATATAACAGAGTTTGCCAATAATCTATTTGACGAACGTATGTAACAATGTAGGGCTGTACATGTGTACATATCTCTATTTTGTTGGATATGCATTTATTGCAATTTTTGCAATGAAACTCTTCATATAATCAGTAAATTAAGGTTCCTGAAACATGTATTTTCCAAAGTTCCACTGTTTGTCTGCTATAAATGTGTAGGCTACAATGTAGAAGGCAGACTATAACATTTCATGTTTTGTCTGAGTAATGAGACACTGTGACCTTCGCTATGGGAATTCCTGTGCCCTCTGCCCATCTGGCATGTTGCCATTCATTCATTGTAATATAAGGGATCTACATGTAGTGTGATGATATCCTGTTGATTGATAGTAGGTCTGCTGTAATAACTGCTGTTACATTGCCAGTGGGTTGCTGCAGACTGATCTAACCAGCCACACCCACTAGCCAAATTACATGTGTACCTGTAGGCATACATGTACATGTACTGTACATGTGTACTGTACCAGGGGCCAATTTTAAAAAGCTGTTCATATGCAGTGCAGACAAATTTGCTTCATCCAAAATTTGTAAAGTTCTGTCATTTGTAAAATATGATGTGTATTACAATTGACTGCTAAAATTGTACAATTTTGACTAGCATTAACTCATTTTTATAAAGCAAACAAATTTTGGATGAAGCAATTTTTTTCTGCTAAGGCTTAGGAAATTGGTCCCTGGTTGCTGTGTTGTGGGTCAGTTTCTTTGTTCCTTGTGGATATGGGTGATAAATTCGGGCCCCAATGGCATGAATGGGTACCGTAGATTGTACCATGATTGTACTTTCATGTTGAATTGTCAAGTTACTTCGGTCCACATGTTATTTTTTGAGTTTTGCTTGTGTCACCAACATCAAACAAAACCTTCAAAATTGGTATCATGAATATGTGTTGTCCTAATTCTGACTAAAAATATCACTTTTTAGGCAAACATTTGTGACATTTTAAACACATCATTTTAAAACTAAGATTTTCCTTGTTTTCGGTGGGTTAGCTTGGTTATTTGTAAACTGAAATTATTGATAACGCATTGCTTTTGACAATAAAACCCACATTTGATGAACAATTTGATATTTTAGTAATACAAAAGGTTTGGCAAAAAAATGTGTTTCACACGTAAGATTTGGTGTTCCCTCTTACGCGTGAAACATGTGTACGTAACTTTTAAGTGTTCTGGCCACACCAACTGCCACAACTTATCAATTTCCATGCATAATGTAAGCCTGTACTTAGTTTCAAATCACTTAAAGGGCCCCTTATTTAGGATTTTTATCAATGAAATATATGCTTTAAAACCACTTTACTCAGTTAAAGTCATAAAAATCCTATTTGGAGCTTGCTTTGGGGGTTAAAACAAAGGTTTTTAGTTTTTATGCTAATGAAAATATGCATATTCATGACCAAGGTCACGACGTCACAAGAGGCAAACACAGGAAAATCACATTGACCTGTGCACAAAAGATTCCACTTTTTTCTAAATTTTCCTGAAACTTTTGTAATCCATGGCTGTTTGAGTTTGTTTTAAATGTTGCCTGCTGTAAGCCATGACAAATCTGGGGGTAGAAACTGCAGCAATTTGCCACAAGTCCAACTTGAAGTCTTATGTTTTTTCTTAACTTTTCCCTTCTGTCTTCCTTATGTGATGCACTCAAAACAGCGCCCTCTGTCTGTGATTTATTGCAATGAAATCTTCAAAGTTGAAAAATGCCACCTTTTATTGATTTTACATCCAAACGAACAATAGTATGTCTTGCAGAACAAGTAATCCGTCATTATGAAGCAAAGCTTAGGCACAAAGTTGTTTAGGACGTCACAGGCCCTTTAAACGTTTGGACATGGAAATTTAGGCAAACAATAAAAATATGGTCATTCTGATTTTCGTCGGACCACTTTGGTGTCCCCCTAATATTTACGTCGTGAAACTTTACAGTTACTATAACAATATTTGCCAAACTTAACATACGGACTTTTCTAGCAGAAATTTATTTTTGTGGAGCCTTTTAAACAAACAGCACAAAACATTTTGTAAACTTGTTTCAGAATTAGAAAATTTAGGCAAAACAACTTTGGTGTCCCCAAAAACTCCTTACACGTAACACATTTGTTTTTGTGCCATTAAAAGTGTAATGAAAACACTGACAGACTAATCAATTGAGTTTTTAGTTTGGAATTGACTACATCTTCAAAAATAAACACATAAATGTAAATGGTATGAAACAAATATTACACTGGTTCTAATGAGAAAAAGGCATTTTGGTGTCCCCCCTTACGCGAGAAACCAAAATTTTTTCGATGAATTGCATGTCACAAGTTGATACCCTAATTTATGGAATCACCCATGTACCGGTACATGAGGATACAGTTGAATATATGTGCTGTACGGTGCGACTAAAATGGTCGCATTGGCGCCTAAAAATGCTCACATGCGACCAGTGATTAAATTCTTATCGCCATTATCGACCACAAAATTCGCACCTTAGTCGCCCAAGGTGGGCATCAGTGATGTTTACGGGCGGTACAATCTAGTGTTCTGCTCTTTTTAATATACTTGCGGCATGCAAATGCGCGCTCACTTAATTAATTTTTCCATTTCGCCACGTGCAACACACGGCCACAGCTTGGATCTGCATTGTGTCCAACGCAGCTTGTGCATAGCCATACACGCATCTGGTATCCGACTGCGGCCCCAGACTGGCTCGGCCCCAAACTCGGCCCCAGACCAACTCGTCCCCCATTGCCTTGTGTACAAACTCGGCCCCAGACCGACTCAGCCCCAATTGCATTGTGTACAAACTCGGCCCCAGACCGACTCGTCCCCCATTGCCTTGTGTACAAACTCGTACCCAGACTGACTCGGCCCCCATTGCCTTGTGTACAAACTCGGCCCCAGACCAACTCGTCCCCTATTGCCTTGTGTACAAACTCGGCCCCAGACTGACTCGGCCCTTATTGCCATGTGTACTGACTCGGCCCTAATTGTCTTGTGTACAAACAAGTTGAAAAAATAAAAATGCTGGCGCCCATCTTTTTTTCCTTAGGAGCCAGTGGCTCCTTATTTTATTTTTCTCTGTACAGCGTTGGTACCTGGTAATAACTGGATAAACAAATGCCATTGTGGCCTAAATTTTAGTGTGATTGTATAGCCTAATAATGGCCATGGGTGCATATACACACATTTATAAAAGACCATCTACCGTACATGTACATGTAGGACAGAAATCATTCATGTGTTTTTTTTTTTACCATTACGATGATTACCATCACCATTTTGAGTAAAGTTTGTTGTCAACTCATGATACATGTATTTGGGTCATTGCAAATAGGCCTTTTTCATAAAGTGATACAGTAACTGGGCCTTTACTGTGCTCTTAATATGTAGATTCTTGACTGTACACTGAGGTCTGTCCCATATGGAAAAATAATACCGATAGACCTACTACAAAAAAGGTCTGCGTACTGGTACATGTATGGACTCGGTGATTGCACAGCCAGTTTAGTGGATTGGGATTGGGAGTGGCTGTGGCTGTACTGTGCAGGCAACAGTCTGTCTTGTTCAGTTCGTTACAGTATTACATGATGCATGCAGCCCCTTCTTAGACAGTGTTTACACTGGTATCCCGAGCTCGGGGTCAAACACCGAGCTCTGGAACAGCCCCGGATCACAAACTGGGTGTAAACGCTCTCGGGACCAAATTGGCCACGGATCAGACCCCGAGATTTTAGTCTCGTGATGGCGGAGGGTTCGATCCTGAGTTCAGGATCAGTTTGCAGTTACATGTAGATAAGCAATTAATCTTTACCGCATCTGCTCCACAGCCGTAGCAGGGGAAAAGCCCGTGAAATTGGCCTTGCAAGATGGCCTTGCACACTGTATGTACCGTGCACACAGAGCACGACCTTTGACTGCAACTTCTGGCACCGCCTCGAGATCAACCACTGAATGTAAACGCAGCACTCAGGATCATTGCGGTTAGCACTGACGCATTCTTATCAGGGGATCAATCTTGATCCCGAGCTCGGGACCAGTGTAAACACGGTGAGTTTTAACCGCAATTATCCTGAGTGATGCACTGCCGCGTTTACATTCTGTAGTAGATCTGGAGCGCGGTGCCAGAAGTTGCAGTCAAAGGTCATGCTCTGTGTCTACATGTATACATGTACATGTACTGATCAGTGTGTGCATGGGTTGTATCGGTATGTACAGTGTACAAGGCCACTTGAATTTCACGGGCTTTTCCCCAGCCCGCTACGCGGCTGTGGAGTGGATGCAGCATGATGCGGTAAAGATTGATTGCTTATGTAACCGCAAACTGATCGAACCCTCCGCCAACGCGAGACCAAAATCTCGGGGTCTGATCTGGGGCCAATTTGGTCCTGAAAGCGTTTACACTCAGTTTGTGATCCGGGGCTGATCCCGAGCTCGGTGTTCGACCCCGACCTCTGGATCAAGTGTAAACAGGGTGTTAAAGATAGCAATAAGCAAACTGGGTCATGTTAAAGGTAGACTACATCATTTGCAGTGACCCCATTTTTTTTCATGAGTTGACAAGAAAAACCTTACTAAAAAGTTAATAACATCAGTTTATTTCTGTCCAAAATGGTATTTGGTGTGAGAAATTAACAACTGAAGTGTGGTTTTCTAAACGTTTTTTGCAAAAGACTTTTTTAACATTCAACTCGATCTTTTTTTAAAAGCTACCAGGTATCAATGAATTTTTAAAGTTTTCTAAAGTACATTACTGCCTATACCGTATGTGGCTGAAATTTCTACACCGCAGTTTTATCAACATTGGCTTTAATCACGAGTGGAAATAAAGCCCTTTAACAGTTTACCAATCATGTACTCTACATGATAATGATAATGATATTAGACTAAATCTAAATATGGTTGGTAAAAAAAAAATCCATCATGGATCGGAGTAACCAGCATGACCAGCAAAGATCATTTTAAACTGAGACCGGTAACCCAAGGCTAATTACTGTACCATGGAGGAAGGAAAGTTAGGTGAATGATAAAGGCATGTTCCTATTGGACTTTGAAAGTTATCGCGACCTTCGGTACATGTAACATTCCTTCGTGTAATATTCCCATGCGTTCCCATTTGCAATAGCTTTCAGTGCCCATGCGGAAAGCTACCACGACCTTGCAGTAAACTTTTGCCGTGCAGGCCCATAGTTTACTGCAGGGTCGTGTTTATTTTACAGGGCGAAACTGTTCCCATTGGAGTTTTCGAGGGCCCTGTAAAACTCCAGCAGAAAGTGTCCGCGGCCTCTTTCACCCTGTAAGTTTTACAGAGCGGTAACTTTACAGGGACGCTAATTCTCCGTGCCTCCCAACCACAGGAGAGTCCAATACATGTAAGGGCAATATTTGCAAAAACAATTTCATGTAATGTACTTTTTGCTTGAAAAGAAATTATGCTAATTTTTCTAAGGGCCTGGGCTCATTATTGGATGCTTGGTGATGACTCAGCCCAATGGACTGTGACTGCACGCATCCTAACTCAGCCATAACGTCAAATAGACAAGACATCTAAGACAAGATACATGTAGACCAGGCTATGTATCCTGATGATACACAGCGTGTATGAGTGATAACATATGGAATGTATTAGTTTTATCAGATCCCCTGGGATTTCAACATCTTGTACAGCATGTATATACATGTATGCAAATAATAATTGGTCACACTGTACAACAATGTACATGACTGATAACACAAAAAACCTTGTTTTACATTAATACATTTTTGTTAAATATTTATTCACTAAATCCAACAGCGAAAGCATCCCCAATTACAGGATATAAAACAAATAGAAAAAGGGAATAATGAACATCAAAAATAATGAACATCAAAAGATGTAATTGTTATGCCTGAAAGTACATGTATGGCGGAACAAAAGGAGAAAGCGCAATTTGTTTTGGGTATGAATTTTTTTAACAATTGTATTTCTTTCCAAAATCATGATTTACATATTGCAATTATAATACAGTGAAAAATGCAAAGTGAAAAATGCAGTTATATTGCATTTTATTCGGTTTTATACCCACTTCAAAGTGTGCCCTCCTACATGTATAAAATTGTATTGTGTCCGCCATACTCAAAAAGGTTAATTGCTCATGGGGAATTATCAATGATCTGCAATGGGAAATGCACACCACCATTCACTTTTTCTCAAAATAAATAGGCCTATACTGTACTTGGTCTTTTCAAGTGTTTTTGTTTTCTTTAAAACATTTGGAATCAGACTTTTTACTTTTTGCCCATTGACCTGTTTACATACCGGTATGTACAAATGTAGATATACAGTAGTGCATGTTTCAAATTCCATATGACGGCAACATTTCTAATACTTAGACTCGTCTAATCTCATAAAACTTGTTGGGGAGCAATGTCACAGATATTCCAATTATTCCAACTAAAAATTAAGCGATTCGACAAACTTGGTAAAATTCAATTCATTATCTAATCTAGATTTGATACATACATGTAGTTGTTTGCCATGGCACAGTTTTATAACCTCAATCTCATATTGATACAGTTGTTTACCTTAAATGGGATCACCTGACCAAAACGACAATGACTCAGTTAATGAAACGATAGAGGCTTCCAAGAATGGCTTTTTCATATAAAGCAGTTGTTTCAAAACAATAAATAATGACTCAGTTGTCACATGATGAATCTATGTACATGTATGTAGATAGAGGATTCAAAGAACGTGTTCTTCAAATTCAAGCATTATAAAGCAGTTTCCCAGTTGAAGCTTCACACACAATTAGAAGATTTTGCAAGGGTGAGTGGTGGTACTACGTGTAAAGCCTAGCGTACATCGACATTACAACTGGAAGTTACGAAAATCCACAGCGTACATACGGTATTTATTTTATTCTCCTTTTTTGTTTTTTTAATACGTACATGTACGTACCGTACGTGATAATAGTATGTACGTACGATACCGTACATGATAATAGTATGTACGTACGTACGTGATAATAGTACGTACCTGATAATAGTACATGTACGTACGTGATAATAGTACGTACCTGATAATAGTACGTACATGTACGTATGCGATAATATTACGTACATGTACGTACGCGATAATATTACGTACATGTACGTACGCGATAATAGTACGTACATGTACGTACGCGATAATAGTACGTACATGTACGTACGCGATAATATTACGTACATGTACGTACGCGATAATATTACGTACATGTACATACGCGATACCTGATAATAGTACATGTACGTACGTGATAATAGTACGTACCTGATAATAGTACGTACATGTACGTACGCGATAATATTACGTACATGTACGTACGCGATAATATTACGTACATGTACGTACGCGATAATAGTACGTACATGTACGTACGCGATAATAGTACGTACATGTACGTACGCGATAATATTATGTACATGTACGTACATGTACGTACGCGATAATATTACGTACATGTACGTACGCGATAATATTACGTACATGTACGTACGCGATAATATTACGTACATGTACGTACCTGATAATAGTACGTACATGTACGTACATGTACGTACGCGATAATATTACGTACATGTACATACGCGATAATATTACGTACATGTACGTACGCAATAATATTACGTACATGTACGTACGCGATAATATTACGTACAGATACTGTACGCGATAATATTACGTACATAGATACTTGATAATAATACATACTGTATGTAGGTACCGGGGTACGTATATATATTGTTATCACATATGTACATATTGTTATCACGTACGGTACGTGATAATAATGCGTACATACGTACTAGTATCACGTACGTTCGTATTAAAAACAAAAAAGGGAAATACTTACATGTCCCCTCTGGGTCTTCGTAAGAAGCAACTCAACTAATCGGTCGCTGTTGATGTGTGTGTAGCGTACACATCGACAGCAACTGATCAGTTGCGCAACTAGCGGCAACTGTGAGCGTCCAGCCATGTCTACATTTCCAGAGCGCGCACATCAACACGGCAACTCGGTAAAGCCCAGAGTACATTGACCTCGCAACTGGAAGCAACTGTTGCTTGCAGTTGCTGTCAATGTGCCCGCACTTGATCAGATGCACGCGAGCAATTTACGGCAACTAGTTGCAAGTACGCGTACATCGATGCAACTGACTGCAACTGGGAACAACTACGGTACATGTTGTTGCCAGATCAGTTGCTCCCAGATCAGTTGCTCCCAGTGCATGCCGCGAGTTTCTCCTAGTTGCCGGAAACACCAGTTGCCACTAGCTGGTTGCTTCCAGTTGCCACTAGCTGGTTGCTTCCAGTTGCAAGGTCGATGTACGCTAGGCTTAAGGCTTAAATACAATTCATATAATTGTTTCCTGTCATTCTGTGCTATTTTTGTATTCTCTTTTCTAAAATAAATCTCTCTAGATGAATGATCACTATTGCAGTTCCAAATGTGGTTATTTAAAGGAGCGTGACCAGAGTTTCTGGAAAATAGTTTTCGATGTAACTTACCAATATTATCAAGTAACTCCCATATACACCTCCCATGTCCAAAAAACCCGAAAACATTCGCAATTTCCAGTAAAAAATTGAACAAAACTATCGAGTCGGCTTTCAACGGATAAACGTTGATACTGGAAAATTAGTTTACAAGTAATCGGTGGATTTTCGACGATATCCTCGGAAATATGCGGCCTAGAAGCGCGGGAGTTTCAGTTTCGTAATCAGAAAAATATAACGGATGTTATGATATAAAAATCTCATGACCCATAAGGTAAGTCCCGGGGAGTTATGGGTAAAAAAAAGTGATCTGGTCACACTCCTTTAAGTTGACTTTCCAACAACAGAATGACAATACATACATGTACGCTGTTTTTGTAATGTATCCAAATTCATGGATGTTTCTTGTGACTCAACCAGTTTGAATCGTGATTCGCACCGATTACTCAACACCGGCCAGCTCAGTGGTTGAGTGGTTGAGACATCTGTCTAGTATGCAGGAGGTCATGGGTTCGAGTCCCACCCAAGCACGCTATGAAGTTTTTATCAGTGTCTCGGGGAAGCACTGAGTATACAGTGCTACAATGTAATTAAGGCTGTGCGTAACGAATCAAATAAAATATTCGGTCGTCCATCGAATATTCGAAAAGCATTTTACCAAATCAAATATTCGGTATGAGCTTTTACTACTCTAAACCAAACATGTCTTTCAGCTCGGAAGAAGTAAAAAAACTTTTTCCTTTGCCAAAAAGGCTGCTTTGATGTGTCCAGTGTACAAGGGCCGACGATAATTTCTGCATAAACGTCTTCGGTCGAGAGACTGCTACATGTATACATATGCAAGTAACAACATGAAGTCTGTTGTTTGCGCACAGATAATTTTGAGGCGGCAAATTCGGCAATAAAAAGGCTGCTGTACATTGTATTCCTGTGAGCTGTGAGTTCGGATGTGCCAAAATCAATTAATTTCACGGCAAACGTTTTTGTCAAAATCTTAGGAAAAAATTCACGCATATGAATATCGAATATTCAATCGAAAATGGAACCGATTATTTGAATAGTAAATTATTTGGAAATGCACAGACTTATTGCTAATCGAGTTACGTTGGGTGGGACAAAACAAGTCCTATATTTCAGGTTTGACTGCAGTTCCAAGGCAGATTAGTTCAAGCTGTAAACTCCACACTTTAAAAGTCTGTATCATCAACCTACACATGTACATCTTATAAGCACACACATGTCTGTATGAGCAACTAACAATGGAAATTGGGCCCAAACCATTGTTATTAACAATGGTTTGGGCCCAATTTCCATTGTTAGTTGCTCATAGTGTGTGCCCTCATGGTCAAACCAGCCATGCAACCCTCTATAGCCCTCTTTGTCATGGTTGCTAGGTAACATATTCTACATCCAAATCAAATTTTCCACTGGTGCAGTGCTCTAATATTGACCTTGTATATATACAAGCCACACCTTGCCTCCAAATCACTGAATTGACAAAACGGACAATAAAAACAGCTTTCAGATTTAGAGCACTTGCAGCACAAGTTGGTACCGGTATGTATTGCTGTTGTTTCTCCCAGTTCTTCTCATTTCATGTAGTAGACATGCTTGTGCGATCTTTACAGAATTGAATATTAAATATTGTTATTATCACCATGTGCCACATGAGTGGTTTGCTTGCAACTTGGAAGATACATGTATATCGCAGTTTTATTGTCCAACTACATTGTCCGTGTTTATGTGGTACGTGTTTGGGTTTTTTTTTCCACCCACACGATCTGAAAATTGAGTCTTTACTGACATAAGGCGTATTTCTATTGAGACCCATTTACCGCATTTACCGCATTATGCTGGAAAAGACTGAAACTGTGCTCATTAGAAACTGATCTTATCCGCTATTTTCCAGTAAATGGCGGGGAAATTTTCCCCGGCAATTTTCCGTCTCGAGGAAGGAAAATGACGGATAATTTATCCGGTAAGCGGCAATAGAAACATGAACCGTTCCGCCCGAGTGCACATACAGGAGAGAAAACGTAAACGTGAGACCGCACAATGATCCAACGCGCACGTGCTTGACCCCTGCATGTGACCTTTATCCGGCAAACTCATGCATGCATGACGAAGACCAGCAAGCTCGGCTTTTTTCCGGACGGGGCTCAGTAGAAACTTTGCGTTTCTCGTTATTTACTGGTAAATTACTAGTAAAATGCCGGATCTTCAACAGAAAAACGATAAAAGTCCATTCTAAACACATTCTACTACATGTACATGTACATGTGTAGGTGTCTACTACCAACATATTTTCATTGTGGTCTCTCTCCCACTCTTTGCAAATTCGCTGTGGAAATGGGCGTCCCAACAAAAAAATATGCAGGCGAAACAGAGCAACCTTCTGAATCTATAGATTTTCCCATATGTCTGTTTTCAATACTAGAGAGACCTTTTCCTCCAGGATTATATCTCTGTACAATGTCATTCATCTTCTCTCAAAACAAACAAAATATCTTAAGATAGATGATCTATAAGTAGATAACTTCAGCTAAAGAACTGCAACAAATAATAGTGCCACAACATACCTTCCTGAAAGCCCTGTGTGCAAATTTCCAATATACTGTATGTAACGAGGACACCAAAAAATGTCGCAAAGTATGTGTTCTATGTTACATACGTTAAATAGGAAATTTGTACACAGGGTTTTCAGAAAGGTATGTTGTTGCACTATTTGTTGCTTAAGTTATCTCCTTAGATCTGTCTTAAGATATTTCTTTTGTTTTGAGAGAAGATAACTGGTATTGCACAGAGTTACGGTATGATCCTGGTGAAAAAGTCTCTCCAGTATTGAAAACAGACTATACATGTATGTTAGGGAATCATTATACCGTAGGTACATGTACATGAAAAATAATTGTTATTTTAACATCAGAATCAGTAATTACAATCAAGGGTTGTGTCAATGTTTGTACAGCAAAGTCACACACTAATTATGAGAATTTATTATTATTATTTAATCGGCCATCAATCAAAACCAGTACAAGCACATGAGAGTTGAAAAAATTAGATTTAAAGGCGTCAACGTGCGCGTGAGGCCAAATTCCTGCCACGAAATACGCAGCTCCATAGCAAAGGCATGGAGGTGCACACTTCTTGGCACGAGCCTGGCCCCACGCGCGCACCGACGAGCTAGCCTTCCCCTTTAAATGTATGTAAAAATAACAAAAACAGGGTTAACAAAGAGAGGGATGGGCTGAAGGGATATCAGAGCATAGAGCTATAAAAAGATCAGAGGGACGGGAATGGGGAAGGTGGGCACTGGGTTGTCAGGGCAGGCAAAGGGGGCGACGGGGACTAAACACAAGCATTATAAGCTGGCCTGGATAAACAAAAGTATAATAAAACTCTTTTATAATTTTAATTAAGAAGAACTGGCTGCCCATTTTAGGATAAGTCAATATAGTCAGTCACTTGCCTTATAGGCAGTACACATGATTGGTATCTCGAAGAATCAGAACTGTTACAATATAAAAATGACGACGGCAGAAAACTTGCTTTTGTCTGAAGTGCTATAGTCTTTGAGAAATGAGCAAAACAATTAATTTTCGTCTCACGAGACGTAAATTAAATTCGCCCTAAAACCATTGGGTTTGGGGCGAAGTGGTTTTTGGGCGAAATGACCTGGTTTTTGCTCAGGTTGGTTTTAATCATGCATATCTTCAATCACACAGGGGGATAAAACTATTTGTAACAGTTTACCAATCATGTACATGTACATGTACCATAATACTATCTTTAATTTTAGTCCGATTTTGATGAAATAACCACAACTTTTCATGTGAGAAAATTCCCTATCATTATCTGGGGAAATCTAGATTCTGAGGTTGCCTGGTTTGGCCCAAACTTTTTTTTTGTGTGAACACCCTGAAAAGTCAATAATCCATTCATATGATCTAGTACTCATAATGTTCACACCAATCCTTCATGCTAGAATTGCTATAAATTCACAGTGCATTGTGTCAAGGTTACCGGCTCATTTCATTCTGTATGCAGCAAAGCTTGTTTGTTTTTTTGTACTCTAGTTGTTTATCGTTACCGTGGTGATGATGCACCTGTTTGCTCCCAGTTGCTGTTGACAGCACGTACATGTGTAACCAGGGTAGATACCAGTACTTAGCAAACCTCAAATTAAATCATACTCGGGACTACATGTAGATGTCACTACCTGGTGTTGCATGCTACACTTTATCAGGGTAATTACATTGATCATTTTAATAGAAAAAATACTTTGGTTTAAATAAAATGGTTTACATTAAGTCATATTGCAAAAAATGTTTAAGTTGTACTGTAAACGAAGCTGGCACCAATCATACTTTCCTGACAATGTCCCCATCAAAAATACTGCTGTTTTGGCAATATTTTTTGTGGTTATCACATTTTGTAATGATAGTCTAAAATTGATTGTGTTTTTAAGTACAGCTCAAAATTTATGTAGCAGATGGAGCTTTGTGTTCTTGGTATGGTGTTTAAAACTGCCCAGCGTGATCCAATTTCGTCCCTCACGTGAAGGACGGAAATCAAGATACAAATGCCCTTTCCTTAATCAATACAACAAATGAAAACTAAAATGAACCTGTCTGTTTACCTGCTACTGATGTTAATACACACACCCAGTTTATCACATGTTGAAATTGACTTGACAGTTTTATGCAGAGGTTGTTTTTATGCGTGAGGGACGTCCATTCAATACAATTGACAAAAACTGCAATTTTTACATGCATTTTCAACTATTTCTTGAAAATGTGATAGCACAGTGTGCCCAGCCAAATTTATTATGTTAATGATTGTAAAATATGGACATTTCTTTACTGTTTGAAGTATTATTTTGATTATTTTAAGAAATTTTGAAATTTTTCATCCAGTGTTTACCAGTTTGGGATCATGCTCTTCCCCATATTTTTTTTTCTTTCTGGTGAAAATGTTTGGGTGATTAAGGTTATGGTGTATTAACCTAACATTGCCTAAGTAGCAGCTATCATACAAATTACCCTGTAGGGGCCGTCCAAACAGTACGTACGCATGAAATGCCCACTTTTTAAACCTCCCCTCCCCCCTGTACGCATGTCGTATGCAGTGGCTCCAACCCCCCCCCCCCCCAACTCCCCCCCCCCCCCCCCCCTGTACGATACGCATTCCATATACATTGTACCTCAGAATGCATACATGTAGTTCCGACCTGTCAATCAAGCCGAACTCGCCGACCAATCAGAACAGAGCTAGCAGACGGCGCCCACAAAGGTCAAAGTGATGCAATCATCACAACAATCACGCGATTTTCTGCCCATACAGTTTGTATGTTGTATGCGCCAGTGACCGGGTGAATTTTGGTTTCAATGTCGGGCGATTCGCTGTTCAAAGGTAGGAAAGCGCATTACTAGCCCTTCGCTCAGTGTGTGCTACGGTAACTGTCGACCCTAAAACATAAATACCTTTGAGTTCTTTCCATGCCGAGTCCCGTTGCTTTGTACGTTGTGTGTCGCCATTTTTTTGCGATGGCTTGTGAGCGCATAGCAACAATATCTAAGGGGCGAGGTTAACTGGGCAATCTCGGAACTATGCATTGGTAATAAAGCATTGGTACATGTACATGTACATGTAGATGGTTTAGTACTACATGTACCGTACATACATGTGTAGTATGCATAGTGCTACATATACATGTACTACTAGTCGATTCGCATGTCGCCTCCTGATAGAAATGACAACATTTATAAATTTAAAAATGACAAAGTATATATTTAATGAGAAAAATGTGTACGTACGTACTTTATGGAAGGCCCTGTATTTGCATTGTTCATATTTGCATGGTCCTTATTTTTTAGCCTTTTGTGCGTAAATTTGATGCGCATCGCTTTGAGAAAAAGCAGTTTGGAGAGAATTTAGAGTGCAACAACGCACTGAAAACCACATAATCATCTTGGATGGTACCCCCGGTATTGTCATTATTATGCGGTTTGCAGTGCATTGTTTCACTCCAGTTTCCCTCCACACCGCTTTTACTCAAAGTGACGTTTATTAAATTTATCCACCCTTAAGATATTAATCATTGTTTGTGTGAAGACCGTTATTTTGTTAAAAGGATTATGCCTGAGATAACTGAAATTTTTGAGCAAGGAAATTAAGATACATTGAATCACCTAGTTCCTGTCTTTAATAATTTTGTAATAATTTTGTGTGTGTGTATTAAATAAGCTTTAAAAAAATGTATTTTTTGTATTTTAAACTTAATTGCTTAAGTACCGGTACTAGTTGCAACGCTGTAATACTCGTACTTGTACTCGCACTTGTACTCGCACTCGTACTCAAGTACATTTTTCTGTACTCGTACTCAAGTACATTTTTCTGTACTCGTACTCATTGTTAAAAAAAACGTTTGTACTTATAATATACTCGTACTCATGAAAATGTACTCATACCGGTACTCGTACATGTACTCACGAAAATTTACTCGACTACAACACTGCCTGGTTGTTCTAACTTGTCTCATTTTGCTTTGTTCCAGAAACAGATTTGAAGCCAAACGTGCTACGGTACCTAAAGGAAGGTAAACCTGCTTGTTACCTCATCCCATCAGTGAACCATTCCACACAACGTACCATCATAGCATACAATGGCTGGCGGTTGTGCAGGCATCCTATGGGCAATCATCTGGATACTCATCCTCATCTTCCTGGGTTGGCCCATTGCCTTCTTTGTGGCCTGGATCTGGGTATGCCTCATGCCGTTCGCTGTGTGTATGAGTTTCCTTAAAGACATAATGGAGGCATTGCAGAAGGTGGTCATGCTGCCTCAGACGTGTGGTGAGAACATTGTGGGCATGAAGCCACTTTGTGATTGAGCGATATCGCAGCCATAAACTGGATCTATGACTGATGAATTGTTGGGTAATCATCGTGAGGTCTAGACAAGAGAAAAACTGTTCCTGACTTGGACTTAAATGTGTGGTTATTGTCGTAAGGTGCGTCCACACTGAAGTGAATTGCGATGGAAGCGGCAACCAACGGCGACGGAACGTCACCGTCGGCGGCACTGCTGAAAGTTGACACTTTTCAACTTTTGGCGTTTGCCGCTAACGGAGATCATTGTCGTTTCTGTGGACCTTCACACTGTGAACGTCCAAATTTGGGCGCACACCCAAAATAGAACGGCAGCGGAATGGCAAAATGCTCCAGTGTGGACGCTACTTTACTGATGGCTGCTGAAGGTCATGGGACATTGAAACTCTGTATGAATAATCCTTTGTCTTAACTCTTTCACGAACAGCCTGTTTACACTTGATCCTGAGCTCGGGGTCGAACACCGAGCTCGAGATCAGCTCCGGATCACAAACTGAGTGTAAACCATCTTGGAACCAAAATTGGCCCCAGATCAGACCCCATGATTTGGTCTCGTATCGGCGGAAGGTCGAATCCCCAAGCTCGTGATCAATTTGCAGTTAGATATATATATACCGCATCTGCTTAACAGCCGTTGCAGTATAACTACAATACATGTTGCGGGGGAAAGCCTGTGAAATTCAAGCGGCCCTGTACACTGTACCGGTACATGACAACATTGTTCTGTGCATACATTACACACCTACCCCGGTACATGTACAGTAAAACTTGTGTATAGTGGCCACCCAAAGGAGCGACAAAAAATGGCCAGTATAAGCAGATGGCCCTTATATAGAGGTTTAGCGTACACATGCAGGAATATTCAAACATAAAAAAACATACCACAGTGCATGTCTGTAGTTGAAAAACTGCTAAAAGTGAAGTGTATGAAAGGTTTCCTCATTAAAAAGTGGAACATTTTTCAGTTTTTAATAATTTGTTAAAGCTTCTCATAAAATTTCCCAGAGTAGCTTGATTAATTGAGGCAATTTACTGTGTGTGGTCAGATTATCCAGGTTTAACTGCCATAGGATTGTACACACAGAAATCCTAGTGCCCTGGCCACTGGCCGATTTAGAGAGGGGCCCTAATAATACCAAGGTTCCACCTCCATATGTTTGTGTACAAACTGGTTTGGGACCGAACAAATGTGGCCACTTTAGACAGGTGGCCTCTTTATAGAGGTGCCTGAGGAGCAGGTTTCACTGTACATGTACCGTAGAGCATGACCTTTGACTGCAACGTCTGGCGCCGCGCTCAAGATCAACTACATGTACGTATACAGAATGTAAACACGGCACTCCGAATCATTGCGGTTAGGACCGTGTTTACACTGGTCCCGAGCTCCAGATCAAGATTGATCCCCTGATAAGAATGCGTCAGTGTAACCCGCAATGATCCTGAATGCCGCGTTTACATTCTTTAGTTGATCTCGAGCGCGGTGCCAGAAGTTGCAGTCAAAGGTCATGCTCTGTTTGTATATACTGATCAATGTGTGCATGGGTTGTGCATACATGTACAGTGTACAAGGCCACTTGAATTTCGCGGGCTTTTCCCCCGCTCCGGCTGTGGAGCGGATGCGGCAGGATGCGGTAAAGATTAATTGCTTATCTAACCGCAAACTGATCCCGAGCTCGGGATCGAACCCTCCGCTAATGCGAGACCAAAATCTCGGGGTCTGATCCGGGGCCAATTTGGTCCCGGGAGCGTTTAGACTCAGTTTGTGATCCGGGGCTGAACCCGACCTCGGTGTTCGACCCCGAGCTCGGAGTCAAGTGTAAACAGGGTGTAACACTGGCGCATTCTTATCAGGGGATCAATCTTGATCCCGAGCTCGGGAGTCGGGACCAGTGTAAACACGGTGCACGGCCTGTCACTCACAATGCTCACAGTGGTTCCAGAAATGTCTACAAATGTACTGACCAGACTAATCTGGCCATCATTTAATTATGTCACAGTCCTTAGAAACAGAAAAATCTGCAGTGCGAGAGTAAATTTCAGTTTTATGTTGGAAATGTTTACTCTCATGCAATACTGGTACATACATTGCATTGTAACTGTATGTCAACCTCAAAAATTCAAAGTGATGTAAGAAAATGCTTACATTCAACCTTGGAACTGTAACGTGTACAGTGTGTACACATGTACATGTACTACCGGTATAAAGCTGCCCTCATCAGGTCGATCTTGCAAATTAGACAGAACAGTCAGCGACTTGTGCATCCCAATCACACATGTCGTCGGTCGCACCACGACGTGGCGTATCCGTGAAAAAAACTTTTTTTTTGCAATTTCTGTTTTTGGTATTATTTGACTTTATTTGGTGTCCTTAACATTTATGCAAGGTTACGAGACTTGACAATTTGTATTTTTTTAATTGCAGAAGTTGCCTTAAACCACGTAACTAATGGGTTTGCAAATTTACTTTTCCACGAAGTGGCGTATCGTGATACGCCACTCATTGAAAAAGATGGTATGTGCATGAATTGCTTTTTCACGAAGTGGCGTATCGCAATACGCCACTTCGTGAAAATGCCACGCGCTAGGGCGACGTTGTAAATATTACGCACGCAGAGAAATACAGACAGGGGGCGAATTCTGTGGCAAATCACGCATGGTCGGCATTTTTCTTTTTCACGAAGTGACGAATAAGTTTTAAGCTAAAGTGTTCTTTAATTAGACAATCAATACAACAAAAAAGTATATTTTTACATCATTTAACTCATACTAAAAAGTATCACCTAAAAAGACTAACGGCTTTTCATAGAATAACCGGCGAAGTTGGAGTTTTAAAAAGTGACCAACTTCAAAAGCGATTTTCTCAAAACAAAGTTTTACTACTGCGTTCGCGGATACACCACTTCGTGGTGCGACCGACGATGTATACCCCTCACTTAACCTTGGGCACATTTACAGAACTTACATGTAGCAGAGAATCTTTCAAAACATAGATTGGGAGTAGAAAACTGTTAGTGTGATTGAGGATGAGTATGAATAGTTAGTACCGGTATGTACCGGTATGTACCGGTACGTACCGGTATGTACCGGTATGTACCGGTACATGTATGACAAAAACCAATGCGTGTATAATTTATTTTATCTTCAAGCAAACTTGAATCCGTGTTTCTGATTAGTGGATCCATGGCAACAACAGTGTGACATTGTACCATGTATCCCAAAGTGCGATTTTTGTGTCGCACTCTGCGTGATGCGCCCTGGTATTTCAAACGCACTGCGTCCCCTACACTCTGCATACTACATGACTGTGAATTCAAATGTGACACGTGTGCGTCCGATGGGGCTTGTTATGCGCATGATTCTCTGTACTGCGTCCCGCGCGTGTATTGCAGCCTGCGCATGTATCGCAGAGTGCGCGAGTTATTAGTGCGTAAGTTTGCTTAAATATAAATTTGTTGCCCCACTCGCGCTTGCGGAATACCGCATAATCTACATATATGGGACATAGACACACTACACGTGTACATTATGCCGTATTCCACTCGTGGGATAACTAATATTATCTTCGGTACATTCCGAGAAAACAAAGAAACTCTGTCTATGCTTTCAAGAAATTGTGCGAAACCACCATCCTATTTAGGCTGGTTCCCTGGCTATACTGCATGACAAATAAAGCCATTATACCACAGTAGTCAGGGTCCTACACATGTAGCTTTGTTCACATGAGAGCGCCCTTGGAATAAAATTTGTGTACGCGCTTTACATGTATATAAATTTATATTCAGTTATCGTTTTCTTATAAAAAAGATACCCGGTATGCTTAGCAGCATCTTGAAATTTCTCTTTGGCTTTTTTTTCTTAGTAGTTATTTTGTATAGTAGAGCAAAAGAAATTAAGATTGATGTGATTATATTACATTATATTGAAAGTGATATATTAATTATTTTATTGTAAAATTATAATGCAATACCGTAATGGCTGCAACATCTGTACCAATGTAACTTTTACACACTGAAAATGTTCACTTCATAATCAGAAATGTTATCAGCCGCCTGTAGAGGATCATTCTATTTGTCCCGTTGTCTAGAAACGCGACTGGGAATTGAATTTCCTTTATAAAGATATTTCATCTTATGCAATCCTGTTTTTTAATACATAAGTAGTGTAATAATGTGCACAAAAAGTTGTGGGAGGGTGTGTGAAAAGTTGCATTGATTTTAAAAGATTGATGGGTGTTACATTTTTAAAATGATAAAAATTGGCTCAAATCAAATTAACTGCCAAATGGAAATTAACTTTTAATTACTGACAATCAGACATGGGTGTACCATATGTGCCTTATTTGTGGAATTAAAATAGTCAAATGCAACTAGATTAAAAGACAACTGTACATGTACATGTACTTGTGGCATCCACTTTGTTTAAGGTCTCTCACCTTATTGACCACTCTCACAGACGCCATGTGTATTAAATGCCATCAAGTACACAATGGAAAATGTTCCAAACACGTGTGCGTGTTGCTCAAATACGGCGCAGCCGATGCACGTCACAGAAATTTACACTCAAGATCTTGATGCACAAAGCAATCTTTAGGAAGTGATGTCATTTGAGAGTGGTCAATAGATCCTGGCATTTTTGCAGTATTTTTCATCGCCACCTTTTTATTTTTCAAAGGGCCAAATTTTTTTTGAAAAATGTGAATTAAACTTGTACCATGCACGTGGTCCCACAAAAACTCTTAGCAAAACTCTAAGGTCTATAGGTCTAATATTAAGTTGTTTTGGGAGTCAAATGAAACCATGTTACAATGCAGTATAAGCGCGTGTTGCGCCTTTCAAACCAATGCTGTAGGACTCGAATCCGGACTCGGACTCAAGTCTCGATTTTTAAGGACTTTGACTCGGACTCGGCCAAACAGGACCCCGGACTCGGACGGTAAAGACTCTGAGATTTGTGAAAAAAATACAATACATGCGTATTTTAAATAGTACACATTATTACAAGCACCAGAAATTATTTCAAGTGCCTTGTGCAAATTTATTTTGAAGCTCAAAATATGTTGAACATGTGAAATGAAATTGAGGATGTGAAATAAATTATTATAACCGCTTGAAGTGATTTTGAGCACTAGAAATGTATTTCACCTTCCAAAGGAATACTTTTCTCAGTCTAAAGCAAACTTAGGAGCTGACAAAGATCATACGCATAATCATTGACACTTGACATGCACTTAAGATTGAATCAAGGACTCGGGACACGGAATCAGCCTGCTGAGGACTTGGGTATATGCTGGACTCGGACCCAAAGACTCGGGTTCTGATACCAAGGACTCGGACTCGGAAAGTGAATTCTAACACAGGTCTACACACGCAGACCGTCATGACCGTTACCACATACACTAAGCGGTCTTCTTTTTGTACTCGTGCACTGTAGAAAATTTGGCCGAAGATCTCTTTTTCTCAAAAACTAAACTTTACGAAGCGTTTAATTTATAAGGGCATCGTTACATACCTTATACTCCTCCTTTCTCTATCCTTTTTAAAATGCTAAGACAACTCATCTGCGGACCTGTACAATTCCACACAGTTACGGTGCTACTGTGTACCTGGTTTATGCGGACCTCTATTGTGTGCAGGTTTGTATAGTGTACTACACGCTCGTACACACAGTCATCCCCCCCCCCCCCCTTCCCCCATACACTATGCGGACTTCTCTTTCTTCTCGTGAACTGTAGAAAATTTGGCCGAAAATATATTTGTTCTTCAAAATCAAAATGCAGGATTTCACCTAGCCCAGGTTGGACTCCGTACCGCATACTACATGGGGATACGGAGTCCAGGATATGAAGTTCCAAAAATAGGGTGAAAATTTTTGTAACATAAAAAATCAATATTTCTACCTTGTGCTGGAAGCCGGTAATGTGCTAACAAAGTTCCATGTGTCCTAATCTTTGGGATTGCCGGGTTTAGAAATCCACTACACATCACCGAACTGCATATTCCGGAGTAAAACGGCAAAAAGTCATGCTAATTTGCTATATATTTGTGGACAAATAATCCACTACTAGTACTACAGCCAGCCAAGTTACGTTCAGCTTATTTTGTTCTAACCGCGCGCGTAGTCCTGCGTACGCGTTCTGGCAGGCCGTGCGCGCGTCGCAACTAAACTAGGCCATGGCCTCGGCGCATTGCGTGCCTGACATCGTGGCGCCGCACGCGCAAGCCTATCCAAACTTCACGAAGCGTGACGCGACGGCAGCTGTTATTTATTTCTCTGAACTTTAACGTTAGGTTGTGCCTTAGATTTCACTATTTTGTTCATCAAATTTGGTATATGACATTTAAACCTCCCGTTCCTGTAAATGAAGACGTAAAGCATATATGGACATAAATTCGACGTCCATTAAAAGGTAATATATAGCTTAAAAATTATGTGGAACTTTCAGTCCCCCTGTTTTGAGACATCGTGACCTGGACGTCACTCGTAATGCAATGAAGACGACGTCCAACCTGGGCTAGATTTCACCCTAACTTTACAATTAGTTTAAGGGCATCACTACACACCTCATCCTTTTTTTGTTTAACCCCCTCCCCCACCCCTTGTCTTAACTCGTCTGCGGACCTGTGCAAATCCACACAGTTACAGTGCTACCTGGGGCGCGTTCAATAGCGCAATACGTATGCATACCGAAAATACCTTTAACAGTGAAGCTATAGGAAAATACCCAATACCGGCGTACGTATTATGCTATTGAATGCAACCCTGGGGCGAGTTCAATAGCACAATACGTACATGTACACTGGTATTGGGTATTTTCCTATACCTTCACCGTTGAAGGTATTGTCGGTATGCTTGCGTATTGAACACGCCCCAGGTTTATGCGGACCTCGATCTTTTGTCCAAAAGTTTGCATAGTGTGTGTAATGCTCGTACACAGCAAAACACCAATGAGATGCCTTAATTTTGAATTCAAAATGACATTTTTTACACGTACTGTACCGTACCGTATGCGGTGGTCTGCACTAGCCCAATTCGTATTTGGACAAATTTCAATTTTACATACATACATACATACATGTACATGTACTGCAGTCTACATGTATGATGTAGACTGCAGTACATACATATTGCAGTCTACCGACATGTATGATGTAGACTGACAGGGTAATTAATTATTTTACCCCCAAAAATCCAGTGGGAACTTGGTTGTGTAAAACAGGAAGGGAAAGATCATTTCCACATGTACATGATGTAACTGAAATAGAAGAAGTCTGTACTTCAAAGGGGAAGTAGAAAATTTACTTTGGGAGTTCCTTGGTAATGTCGACTTCCTTCTGTCATTTTATGGTTTGATGTTTGTTTCTGAGGGTCACCAAGTAATGTGGTTCTAAGTCAGTCGGGAAGTTAGGGAACTGGAAAGAATGCTGTGCCAAGTAATAATGTGAATATTTATACAGCGCACACATGTATCACGGTGCTTCACATATTGGACCCTTGATATCATTCTAGACGTCTGCCTTGTATGCAGGAGGTCGTGGGTTCGAGTCCCACCCGAGCACGCTATGAAGTTTTTCATAGTGTTTCGGGAAAGCACTGAGTATACAGTGTTAATAATTACGTCGGGTAAGGGCAAAACAAACCCTAATTAATATTCAGTCTTCCCGACGCAAGCTACATGTACTGTAAATAAATTGATATTCTTCACATCGTTGGGTTCTTCATATCATTCCTCATAATGAACCTTCTTATCTCCCTGGGGAGTATACAGTCCCAACTGCCTGTTACATGTAGGTGCTCAAGAGCTACACAAGACATTCACCCATCTACTCCTTCCTGGGTGGAAAGAAGTAGTTTATGTCAAAGTGCCTTGCCCAAGGGCACACCCACCGTACATGTAGACGCGGGCCGGACTGAATTCGAACCCGTGACCTGCAGAAATAACCAAGATGAGAAAGTGTTTTCATTTCCCGATTGCATTTAAATCCTCAACTTCTTGCTGTGGAGATTGACGTCTTGACTTCTGCCAAGATTCTTGGAATTCAGTCATTCCCGTTCGGTTCCTGATTGCATTCAAATCATGGCTTCTGCTGCCAAGGTTGCTCTCTCGACTTCTGCCAGGACTCCTGGCATTCGGTTAGACTCCGAACCCACCAAGCTCGACATGCTAACGACACAAATACGACACAGATGGTCCACGACACGCACCGACACAGTCTGTGTCAGCACGTGTCGTGGATCATCTGTGTCATGTATCTCAAGCGTGTCGTGGGCCAAGAGAATGACACACCCGAGTACATGGGCGCTATCTTGTCATCTGCTATCAAAATGGATGTACAGGTGATAACACTGACCAATATCACAATTTGTGGACATACATTTATTTATTTATTTATTTATTTATTTATTCCATTTATTTACCCAGGGTGTGCCCAAACAGTTTACAAAAATTGGTTTCCATTGGGGCCCTGCAAACACTCATAAAATAAATATATTAAATTAAAAAACTTCACAATCACAAACAAACTGGAATAAGTACAACTACCGGGTACAACATCAAAATTCACAAAACATCAACACTCGCACATTTGGACAAAAAAAATGGTTACAAAAGAACATCATCACCAGAAATATTATACATGCACGTGACACTGAATTTACGCTAATTACAGGAAGGGCGAAAACCCTCAAAACCCTTTTTAAGATTTTAAAAAATGGGAAAATTTCCCTCGGCTCTAAAATTAAAGTTTAATTTTATGGCAACCAAGTCAATTAGCACTTCTCCCTTGAAGTAGATCACATGAATATTATGTATAAGTTTGGCGAAGTGCCGATTGGAATGAGCTCAAAGAAGACATACATGTAGTTCTGAGGTGTGCACTAAGGCTGTTCCAAATTTCGGACACACGGGTACATCGTACGATTTTGTTAACAGATTTAAAAGTGTCATAAACCCTACTACGCACCATCTGTGTCATGTTTATGTCGTTGGGTGTTGGAATCTTGAACCCACTGCCCCAACACACCCCTGCTGCTTAGTGGGTCTAGCCTCTTAATGAGTCACTGGCGTGAATCAACTCAATGTTTTGACAAGTGCCTTGATTCTATGGTTCATACATGTAGATTCATTAGGTGTGAAGGTTCAAGTCCAGTCTTCTAGCGTGAGACATGAGTCAAGTGAAATAATTAGCTTCGATGACTGGACCAAGTCGACAAAAGTAGTGACACGAGTCAATGTCTTGGGGTTTATTACACTTTAGCCTTTAGTCAAGGCGGCCGTGGCGAGTTATGTTTCGCAGGCAGTCAGTTTTACCAACGCTTGAGGAAAGACTAGCACCCGCAGTCTGCAATATGAATGCTAGTCTTTCCTAAAGTGCTAGCAAAACCGTGCAAAAAACAAACCTCGACACGGATGCCTTGACTAAAGGTTAATTACATGTACATGTACAATCCTGAGTTCATTAAATCACAAGTTGTACTGTATCTTCTGTGTTCCTTTCAGAGCCTTCTAGACCGTCTGTATGAGTTCAACAACGTACAAACAGACTACGCGCGTCGAAACCCGCACAACCGCCAAACCGCAAACCACATCCGGCGGCCGAACCGTCGTCTACACCACATCCAATCGTCGATCAGGCGGCATGGCAAACTGCGGTTGGCTGTGGAGTATCATATGGGCTGTGATCCTGCTGGTCCTGGGCTGGCCTATTGGCATTATCTGTGGTATTCTCTATGCCATATTCTGCGCCTTTGTACCATGCTGTAGCGGCTGCGCTGATTTAGCCAACTTCCTGCATCGTGGCCTGGAGTTACCCAAGACCTGCGCTACTAACATGGTGACTCAGCAGTCTGGCTGTTAGATTGGGAGCTGTGATGCGTACTGCTAGCGTAGTCATGATGTAGGGGTTCAGAGAGGAGTTGTACATGTAGCTGTCAGGAATCTACAAGAACTACCAAGATCTCGTAGTAATGTCGTCAAAGTCATCTTTAAAAAATCGCAAGTCCACCGCCGGTCTTGCATGTCGTAACAAAGATATGAATTATGCAATAGCCCGAAAGGTAAATGACGTACTGTAACAATACCTCTCTGCGCGAAGTATGATGGGACAGGCTCGTCAGCAATGCGCCGTGCTAAATTCGTGCCACGAAATACGCAGCTCGATCCATAGCAAAGGCATAGAGCTGCGTTTTTCGTGGCACGAAATTGGCGCACGAGCCTCTGCCTTTAAATGGAGTACTCACTGAACTGGCACTCATTGTGTTTGTGTTGAGTATGTCAAATTCAATGTATTTCATGCACTTCAACTGATTGGGATGCAGCCCCCGGCACTAGAGCACCTCTGAAGAGTCTTGCAAGTACGCTACACCCCATAGGCTATTTCATTAGAGTACTCCAAACAATCCCATCATACCGTGCACATCGTGGTTTTGTTAACATTGTTCATGTCATCTCTCATTCGGTCTATAACTGTTATGGTTCCTACTCCTAATTACATGTACCATGGAAATGAACTAAGCAAAAATGGGATTTAAAAAATCATATGGTCCGCATCGGGATTCTAACCCGAGACCATGTATGTATAATATCCCTCTTTAAAGGCAGAGGCTCGTCGACAATGCACGCGTGAGGCCAAATTCATGCCAGAGAATACGCAGCTCCATAGCAAAAGCATGGAGCTGCATATTTCGTGGCAATAATTTGGCCTAATGCGCGCATTGACGAGCCTGTGCCTTTAAATAGCCCATAATCATTTTAGCCCCCAATCCTTCACCCCTACATGAGCATATAAACATATTTCTCTCTGAATCGGCCATTCTCTGTGTAGTATTCTTAATCAAACTAGCTAAATGTAGCTTCCTATTAATGTCATGTGGTCTTTTGTATAGTCTGAGAGCGTATTTTTACTAAAGCCGATTAACCGTTTGGCAACTGCTACAAATATATCCAGGACCAACAGCATTAAACGCTTTTCCTGATACCCACAATGGCAAAATGAAACCTGCCCAGAGGTTTTTGCCGATGCGCACAACGGTATTTTGGCATTCCAAAAAGCTATCAATGTTTTTCTAATGTGGCGCGTTATTTCAACTGCCGTGCATGCACCAAATATGTCTGTTGTGTGTGCAGTAGTAGAAAGTAAAAGGGGGGTGGGTGTGGAAAAGCAGAGATACATACACATGCTACATGTAGCGGTTAAAGGCGTTTTCCAACGAATTGCCAAAAAGCGTTTAATGCTGATGCCTGGAGTAGAGATATGCTCTTCAGCCTAGCATACATTGACATTGCAACTGGAAGCAACTAGTGGCAACTGATGTTTCCGGCAACTAGAAGCAACTCGCGGCAACTGGGAGCAACTGATCAGTTGTTCAAAAAGGTTGATGTGTGCACACTTGCAACTAGTGGCAACTGGAAAAATCCCAGTTGCTGCGAGTTGCTCATGTTCTACTTTCTGGCAACTAGTTGTACCCAGTTGCGGTCAGTTGCATCGATGTACGTGTAGTTGGAACTAGTTGCCGTCAGTTGCACTTGTGTGTCTGAATACGTGCGCACACATCGACAGCAACTGGAAGCAACAACAGTTGCTTCCAGTTGTCATGGTTGTAAGGTCAATGTATTGTAGGCTTTACCGAGTTACCGTGTCGATGTGCGCGCTCTGAAAACTGGACGTTGTCAGTTGCCGCTAGTTGCGCAACTCACCAATTGCTGTCGATGAGCGCACTATGCACACATCGACAGCAACTGGTCAGTTGAGTTGCTTCCAGTTGCATTGTCGATGTACGCTAGGCATTAGATACAAAGTATTCCTGTCCTTGTATTATAGTGACTTTCTTTTTAAAAATAAAATATGCATGAAAATGTGCTGTGTTATACGGTACATGTATACACTGTACAATGTACAGGTACCGTACATCATGAGGTTGCTACATGTACATGTGCCTATGTATGCATGTATTTTTCTATTTTTTTTACATGAACTTTCAAAATTTAGTTAAAAGTCTCAAAGATGTTTATTAAAACTCTTTACTATTTCGGTGTATTTTAGAAAACTGGTTTCGGGATGTATGCAGCTAATAAGGTACCTATCATCACCGCTTTTCCATTTAACTGTCCCCTTACCTATAACAAGGAAGCACTCGGAATCATGACAATAATCAAGGGTAATTCGAGAAATGTTGCCGTCATACATGTTATACCGGTACATGTACTGTACATTTAGGTCTATGGGAAGCATACATGTAAATGGCAGAGAACACCACAAACTGTTTGTTCAGTTGTAAAGCAATTAAATTTATGAAAACAAACAAGAATGCAATCAAGTGTTTTTAAAGATGAAGTAAATTACATGTACATGATGTTATTTTGGTGACACTTGACATTATCATTAAGAACATGTCAACAATCAATCTCAACATGTAAATGGTAAAAATATTCTGGAATTCAGCATTTTGTACTATTATTACACAAATCTCATAAACAGTCCATCTTTTTCATTCTTTAAATATATACAATTTGACAACTATTGCATGAAGTGTGTAGACATGAACATGTACAGTAGTATATAGACAGTACATAGATGCAACAGTAACTTTAAAATGTTCAGGTTATGCTAAATGCATGTTTTTTCTGTTTTACTTTGAGTGAATGTATGTACCGTATAGTGTATAATGAGCTTGTACCGGTATGTATTTTCCCATGGTATCAGATAGCATTGTTTTAGACTGGTACTGTAATGCTATACATACTGTATGTTCCTTGGAAAATTGATGACTGTTCAAAGAATTGTTTGGGACATACTACAGGTACATGTACATGCAGTACCCTTGAAAGGCATCCAGTATTTGCCATGTAATGAGTCACTTTCCCATTTGTACTTGCATCAGACCAACCTGCCAAATGAAGGATCTCTTCCCAGGCACTTTGACTGCTAGATGTTGTTTTAACCTTAAAGGCCCATTGTATCATTTGCAATGACCCAATTTTGTTTTTCATGAGTTGACAATAAAAACCTTACTCAGTGTTAATAACAATGGTAACAAACATCACATTAATATATTTCCCCCCCAAATGGTATTTCATGCTGGAAATTGACATACACATGATGCACGGGTCTTTTTTACCATTCACTTGTACACAAAATACATACATGTATATATGGGTCTTTCCACAGTAATGGGGTACATTTCTGTAACATTCAAGATCTTAGGTCCCAGTTCACTTCAAATGTCTTAATATTATCTTTAAACTATCAAGCTAAACTGAGGAAATAACGTTTTCACCAAGGAGTAAGAAAAATAGTCCTACAACATACATTTATGAAAACCTCGTGCACAAATTTTCCTATTACGCATGTAACAAAGACGGAAAATAATGTCACACAATTGTCTGTCCACGTTACATACGTAATAGGAAAATTTGTACACTTGCTTTTCAAAAATGTATGTTGTGGCAGCAATTTCTTACCTTTTTGGGCAAAAGTTATCTCCTGAGAACAAAACAAGGACATTTCTTTAATTCTGAGATAAACTAAAGACATCTGAAAGGAATTATTGACTTATTTTTCAAATGTACCCCATTAGTTACTGTGGACAGACCTAGATTCAAGGTTTTCTGAAGCATTGATGCATCTACCGGTAAGTAGCTAAAATTTCTTCAGGCTAGTTTACCAACATTCTTCCTTAGATATGTTACACTCTTATTCCACCAATCTGTAAAAAGTTATATCTTGCAAATGATAGATAGTTACTGGTATAGGCCTTTAACTCCCTAAGGTGCATGTTGAATCATATTGATTGAGGAGGATTGTTAAAATAAATGAATACCTACATGTATGTGTCATTGTATGACATGTAAATGCACGAAACATAATTTTCAATTTTATCACCTGAAACGGAGTTCGGGATTTTTGAAACAGAATTGTTTTGGTGAAAAGTGAAATCATTGGCCCTACCCCGGTACATGTATACCAGCCTGTATACCCTCCGGTACTTGGATCCTTTTTTTAAGTGACAGTAGGGAGGTTTAGATGCACGTAAAATGCGAACATGAATTGCTTTGATCACTCAGTCATTGTTCTGAAGAGATCTTATAGAGCAGATGAAAACCAAAAACCCAAATCTGTGACCAAACTTAAGATTCGAGTCCGACTTCTAAGATATGACCAGCGCTGAACTAATTTCGCGTTCACGTTGGCATTTTACGCGCATCTAAACCTCCCTACTGCATAGTACCTGTAACTGCAAACTTTATGGTTACAGTAAACTCTCATTATAGCGCTCTTCAAGGGACCGAAATAATTTGAGCTTTATATCCAGAGAGTGCTAAAACCAATGCATACACAATGCAGGGAATAATGGCCGGGACATAGAAAAGGGTGCTTTATAGCAGGGGGTGTACGAGAGTTTACTGTGTATTCAACTAATTTTTGCTGACTGAGTGACAATTACTAGGCTTTTTAGTACATATCACAACACAGAATATTGTCAAGTTAGTAATTGGATTTTCATCTGCATCTGAGGCAATTCCTTTTGCTGGTTGGTTACCATAGTTTGTCAAAATTCTGGCTGGAACCTGCACTAGCTTCTTTTCTACATGTATGTGTAGTCACAGTAGTCAAAGTCATATTATTTCATGGACATTTTTATATGAATTTTCTATCCATTCATGAGCCGGCCTTGAAACAAAATTTAAAATGATTCTTATTCCTGATAGAAACTTGCCTTTTTTATCATTCACATTTCTAAATTTCGTCTTCCATTTGAGTTTATTTTTGGTGCAGATTTGACTATCTGAAAAATAATGCGCATTTTAGAACTTGTTTAAATCTATGATGACATTATGTACGAAATCACTGTACGTGTAGAATAAAATTATCTTTTTTTTTTCCCGTTTAGAATTATAGAAATACATTTCTTGCCTTACATGTACTTGATTAGAAAAATGGAAACGGAAAGATCATTGGAAAATACATGTACCGTATACAGTTATCACTGAAGTGTCATTGCGAAGCCTTTGAACAAATTTTGGTGTGGTAATGTGATTTTTCCTGACCATTATTTTGTTGGTTTTGTCATTGCATTATTTCTACAACTCTCAAATATTGGACTTACATTAACCAAAGATATTTATTTCTTGATAGGAATAATTTATACTAATAGCAGTACTATATTGCATGTATGTGAATTTCCACAAATACAAAAAAAGGTTTTGATACAAGCAAAATGATTTAAACCGTCTGCTTAACACCGGTTAGCTCGGTGGTCGTGTGGTTATCTGCCTTGTTTGCAGGAGGTTGTGGGTTAGAGTCCCACCCAAGCATGCTTTGAACGTCTTCTCATAGCGTCTCGGGCAAAGCACCGAGTATTCAGTGCTAAGGCCAAACAAAATAAATGGTGCGTTTACGGTAACGGCTTTAAAAAAAATCCAGGTAGATACATGTACATGTAGGTAGTAAAATAATTTTATTTTGTCATTTTGTTTTTACATTTCAGTTCATGCATCTGTTTCTGCGTATTGTTTTGCAATGTTTGAAACTCACTATTAACAGCTTCAAGTGTAGAAAATGTTATGTTGGTTGGAAATTATTGCAAAAAGTGCTCATTTAAAATTATCAACTTGAAAATTGGCAATAAAACGTTTGAGGTCGGCAATTTGGCCTCAAAAATTATAGGACGGTCCGGTTACCGTAAACACACCATTTATTTTGTTTGGCCTAATCAAGTTAGTTACGTCAGGTAGGGAAAACAGACCCTCATTAGTATTCATTCTCCCTGACGCAAGCAAAATCACATTCTCTCATCAGTTGCAGTACCCGCTGCTAAATTATTCAAACCAGCAACTCGGCACTGGACAGCTCGGTGGTCGAGACATCTGCCTAGTATGCAGGAGGTTGTGGGTCCTACCCTAGTGTACAGTGCTGAAGTTACGTCGGGTATGGCAAAATAAACCTAACATGTAACATTCATTCTTCTCCCCAACGCAAGCTACCCATGTAAATCACCATCCTTCATTAAATATTGACATTCATTTATTCCAATGTGCAATTTCTCACTGGGATGTATTGCAGAACAGCAGGCAATTTCACGTAGCTTGCGCTACTTTTGAGAATGGCATGATCCCCATAGGCTTGCGTGTAATTTTCACAGGAATGTTGCGCAGCTTATGCAATAAAAAGTTGTGCAAGCAGACTTGCGTAAGGATTTGTGAAATCGTCTGCTGGCCATCTCCAGGGTTCCTCTGGTTTTGTTGTACTTAATCTTCGAATTATAGATTTCAGTATTTTTTTCAATGTAACAGTTACATGTACACTTAATTTGTTTTCATTCTTGCATGTATTTTAAAGTAAATTCATAGCATTGTACTTTTAATAGTTACATGTATAAGTATTTATTAGTGTCTAGTGTACAGTAATGAAGATTAAAACTACCGGTAGTTGGGAAACAACTTGCTTCTTCCTGTTTGTTTTGAAAATGCTAGATTATTTCTTTCTGGTACCGCTCAGCTTCACGGATTACCGTGACAACGGGTTTTATTTATTGATAAATCAGTCTCTTAGCAATAAATAATCCCACTGCAGGGTCGCTTTAAGATTTAAAGAACAGCAGTCAAGACAAATCTTCCAGTTGTGCACACAGTTTATTACCATTTGCTTGATGCCATACTTGGAGCTGTGTCAGCATATAGGGCCCATTATAATTCATGAAACAACAGCATTACATGTTGGGCACATGCACTGGTGTTGCAAACCAGTACTTGATGAGTTATATGAAAGTTTTGTATACATGTACCTGGTACATGATACAATGGACATAATTTACATGCGAGTATTATTTTATTGCTGAAGCATTCACATGTTATTGCCAATAGAGCCTTTGCACGGCAGCCATGACAGGGGGCAGCCACATTGTGTCATACATGAGTAGGTGCTTTCCTTTGTGGATCTATTGTCACACATTTAAATATGAAAACCTGCCCCTTGTCATGGCCACCTGTGCAGAAGCTCTATTAAGCAAACATTGCCCTGTGAAGTTGTGGCAAATTTTGCTGCAGTTGGCAGCAAATGGGCTGTTAAAATCAACAGGTCTGTGAACTGGTCCCAGACATTTAACAGCTGAATTTCATACTACGCATGGATTTTATGTTCATGCACCTTTACATACAGTTTTACATGTACTATTAAAACTGTCCATGGTACATTGTAATCCGAACAAAGCAATAAAAGTATACAAAAAAAGTATACAAAAAAATGCGTCCACACCCAAACTATGTGGGTTCAAATCTCACTCCCATTTTATTGCTCGTTTGATCGATATTCTAAACCAACTCGCATTGCGTTAAGTATGCATTATATTTATCAAGCACCACACAACTGCATTAACCTTTCGCTGCAAAAATTTGAAAATACCGGATGTTTTTTCCGTACCCCAACACAAACTGTCTCGGGTATTTATGAACCTCTATTAATAGCGACACTGTATGCTAAACGTACTGCCTTTATTTACAGGAATAAGAAAAAAAGTTATGTACAGGAGATGACATTTTCCGCAAAAAGCACAAAGCTGTTTGAAGTGTCTCGTTTGGGATTATTTGGCTTTGCACACATTGAAGCAATATTTACAATAGATGTTTGTACGTGTGTGACCCTTTACACAAAAATGAATCAGATGTAGTCTTGGTGCAAGACGTTCTAACTTAGTTCATGTACGTATGCACGAGCAACAGTTCACCGTAGGGACTGGAAACTTGTCTATTTTTCGGCGCTGCACTGCGACAGTTGGATTGTCTTTGGACATTACTCATCGTGAGACCAAGGATTTTCACCTACAGTAATTTGAAAATCCAGTAAGCTCCGCCCATTTTGGAATTGACCAATCACAGGTAGCCAAAAAGTAGATCGCCAATTTGGCTACCCGAGTCCTCAAAATTTTGTTCAGAGCTACGGCGAAATGCAGCGCGAGTAACGCAAAAACACCATAAACATCATTTTTATCAGCGCAGAGGACCCTAGCCGGTTTAAAACAGATTGTATATTAAAGACTATCCTACTTTTAATCCCTTCATAAATGTGTTCATGTGTTTTTGTGTAAACGGGAAAAACTCACCAAAATTAGCTTGTCGTTTTGCTATGTTGTGCATTCACTGCGTTCTAAATGTGTGTCGAGATGTTTTTGTTTGATCGTACGCGTAATGCAGACGTGTTGTACGTGCACGCACACAACTGGATACATTTTGCTTTCGAGCGTGCAGTTTGCGTGTGCGTGTTTCAATACGCGCTGACCAGGGTGCGGACGCCGACGCATGGCACGGCCACACGAGTGGCATGTTGCTAGGCAATTTCTAAATGGGCAGAGCTTACTGGATCGGTCTATTATTATAGGCTTATTCAAAAATGCAAAACTAACTACATTTCTTCATGAGTAATGACCATGGTGCATGGTATGCGTGGAATGTGCTTGTAATTTGTTCGGGCAGTTCATACAAGTTTCCAAAGATGTTCTAACAGTCTCAGTAAAATAGACATGTTTCCAGTCCCTTCAGTGAAATGTCGCTTGCGTGTACGTACACAAACTAAGTTAAGACTACATGTAAGATGTTAACTTGCATAACTTAAAACCAGTAGTGGATCGAGGCTCATTCAAATCTGAACATACAATGGAATATCTACATTGTAATTAATAGACCCTATTCACACGTTTATACGGTTCAATCGTTTGCCTTGAATCAGTTCTATACCATCCGATTAGAAAGCTGCCAGTAATGCATGCGCTCCAAACCTCAATCTAAAGACGAGGCTTGGAATGCATAATTAGTCTCGCCCCCTCTCCAATCAGCAGTTAGCATTCTACAGAACTGATTTAAGAGGCCCAATTGAATCATTCAAATGCATGAATAGGGTCTATACCCAAATTTCCAGGTATTATGCAGATTTTCCATTGTATTTTTGTATGTTAATGAGCCTGGATCCTCTGCTTATTTTTTGTTATGCCACGAGGAGGCGCCGCGGTCAGTACATTTGTTGACCGACACCAAGACTGCGTGGCCATCAATGAATCAAATTTTCTGACCCCCTATAAGGTCAGACAATTTGGAGGCGAGTTTGTCCAAGCAGGTCTAAAAGCAAATTTAATGACTTGATATCTGAAATATTTTGACTGCTTTCTCCCTGGTTATGCTCGTAAAAGCTCGGCCCAGGCTGTGCAACATCAGACTCATTTTCAGAGAGTGGGTCACATATTGAAGTACTTGACGAGCTTGTCATGGCTCCAATTCAAAGGAGAGAAAATGTCGCACTTGGATCAGGAGCTACACGGTGCGAGTCAAAAAGACTATATACACTTTTAAAATTACTTGCCGTTTTACATGTATAGTGTACCAATATTTATATGAGATGTTTTGACATGTATTTTGGATAAGTTCTCCTGTATCTTTTGGTAGCAGTTTAATTAAATTATGTTTCATGAATAACCGCACATGAGGCAAATAAGGGTGTAATGTGAAACATGGCTTGCGCCAGTGTGGCTAGGAAAAAGAAAAGGATTTGAACCAGTGACTTGGTTGTTGTCAAGAATCCACAGAGCCTCGTTGAACATGTACGTACAATGAAACATCTTGTGGGCTACGGTATTCTTCATCTTAAAACATGGCTCGTCCCCGGCTCACACCCCAGCAAAGGGCCTACATGTACTTGGTAAGCAAAGTGCCACGGCTGTGTTCCAAAGCTTTCGCCAGAAATTTCCTAATGCAAGATGTCCAACTCGTGCCACCGTTTACTCAAATGTTCATAAATACCTAAACAAAAGCAAGTTTTTTTGGGTTTTGTTTTGGTCTCTTTTTTCAATTCTGATCAGTTGGCGCAAGTCGTGTTCCACCTGACACCCTTATTTTCCTCATGTGCGGTCATGCATGAGACATAATTTTATGAAACTGCTACCAAAAGACACAGGAGAACTTATCCAAAATACATGTCAAAACATCTCATATAAATATTGGTACACTAAAGCAACACAAATCATTTTAAAAGTGTATGTTTTTTTTTTGTCACAATGTACAACTTTATCACGGTACGGCCATCTTTGTCTTGTTCCCTGTACGATCGGTGCATGTGTAATATACCGTTACAATCAATGAAAGAATCACTGTCCGCGCTGCGCATTTACGTGATCGCGCTATGCGTGTGCCATTGTAATGCACACATTAATTACAACATGGGGCCAAACTATTTTTCCTGCTAGCATCACTTCGGTTACGTTGATTTTAATAGGGAAAAGGGAAGATGGCTGCACAGTGATAAAGGTCTTTTCTAGTTTGTACAATTTCAAACATACTGTTGTTTCCTGCAGGGTTGTAGTCGAGTCTATTACAAGTCTATTACAAGTCCAGAGGCGATAAAATCACAAGTCCGTCACAAGTCCAGTAACAAGAAGCAAAGGATGAACAAGCACAACAAATGCCTTTGTTGGAGTTCACTTGAATAGCTTGTGACTTGAATTAAGACCCAGGGACTTGTGGTGGACTTGTGATGGACTCGACTATAACCGTGGTTTCCTGGTAGGCTCACATGGCCTTGATACCTCGGCGTGCCATGATATCATTCGCCCGTTTATTAGCGCGAGTCTGTCTGGCTCCTGCGCGTCTGGTGTCGCGTGTCTTGAGGGCATGCTTTTTCTTAACGTTGACCTTTGCCCTCTGGATGTTTGATGCTGATGGGAAGGTGGACATCGCGTCAAGGGGCTTCAACTTGCCTGTTGGTATTAAAGGTAGAATCAATAGATTAGGGAACCTCGCAAGCTAAATGTACATTGAAAATGTCTACATGAAGCAAACTCCTCATCTGGTATGCTCTCTTGCATACTGCTTACATTAAAATAAGACTCAAACGAAATTTTCTAAAAAAACAAAAAAACAATTGACCTTAAATTCGATCTACGGAAATTGTGATATACCGGTACTGTACCACAAAAGAAACGTCACTTGAATCTGGATAATGGAAGCTTCATTTAAACAAAAAAAGTAGATTCAGCTGGGCATTTGGGTGAACTTTAAGTGTAATGGTAAAACATGTCAAATTAAGCACACCCAAAATGACAAACAAAAGACATAATTATTTCTGTTGAGGTTTTATCAACATTTGAAAAAGTGACGTTTCTTTTGCGGTTCAGTATAATGGTGATTTTTCAAACTAACATGAAATATCGGTCAACCAGAAATTCAAAATACAAAGTGACCTGAAATAACCGTACCTCTACAGATTTTGAACCAGTGTACACCATACATATATCTTTTGAGAAGTGTCAATGTTATAAACACTATGAGCAACTAACAATGGAAATCTGGCACACACCATTGTTATTAACAATGGTGTGTGCCCAATTTCCATTGTTAGTTGTTCATAGTGAAAGTACCTTTCAGCAGGGTCATTAATTGTTTCAGTTAATAAAATGACAAATCAGCAAAAATAGTGTCACGCAGGCGACATTCTTCTGTTGATGCGGGTGGAATCATTGCATTGAACAGTTGGAACTACTTCCGAGTCTTTCCACAGTAAAGGGGGCATTTTGGCAACACAGACCATATTTTCCAGAAAATACCTTTATCTGGTCTCAAAATAAAATAAATAAGTTTCAGTTGTTCTGAGGAAATAACATAGGCCCAAAAAGGGTTTATTTATTTATTTATTTATTTATTCACCACATCCAACAGCGGAAAGACCGCCAATTACAGGAATGGGATCAATTAACATAAATATTCGAATAACTATCAACTCCTAGGTTGAATTAGAAATTGCCAGAGACACCGGGGAATACCTCGGCAGCTTGATCGGCCGGTGCAGGACATGACTAGCGCGCGCTAGCCAGAGACGTAAAGCTAGCAGAATCTAGCATAGAAGGGCGCCCTCTTTAGGCCGAGGTTCATCAGTTTAGTTTTTAACCGGGTTTTTTTACGAAATAGAAAGCTGAAAAAGTAAAATCCACCGCACTGCTTTTTTTATTCAAATGTATAGGTAACATCAAAATATTAAAAAATAACTTATCAAAATGTTAAATAAAACTAAAAGAACCGCGCGTTTAAAATAGACAGTCGCGAAGCACAGCATGTACTCGTGCAAGTCTAGTCGCCCAGCCATGTGACATGCAGCCATGCACAATCTAGCTTACCTGGTACGTGTTCGAAAGCGCGTTGGTGCACCAGATGGTGGCACCAACTGCATGTGTGTGACGTAACGTTACCAGCGCCTGGGACCACCAGGGACGAGCCGCGCTCGAAATTTCGAAAGCAGCCCTGCTTACCGTGTCTTGCGTGTGACGGTCCGGCGAGGCTCCGTTGATTGGCCGGCTGCTGACGTGAAGCCGTGGAAAACATATGTTATTGGCTCGTCTTCGTTTCCGATGATCATGTTTTAGTATTTTTTTAATTATCCACGTTCATAAAAAGGTACATACAGTGTACTTATTTAAAATTAAACTGGTTTTTTAAGCCCTGTATTTTAGTCGAAACATTGAAAGAAATCACGCGGTGATTTGACCGCCGGCAGTTTGCCGAGATGAAAAAAAGTTTCCCCTACCCCATTTTTGGGATACTTTTCCTTCCACGTACACGTGCAAAGATGTATTTTCATGTATATACTTTTATGTAATGCACATGTATATACATGTACATACATGTATTTTCATATATATTTACATGTGTATACATGGTATATAACATGTGTATACATGGTATATATACATGTGCATAACCCTAACCCTAACTTCGGCGCGCCCGGACAAAATTGGGACCTGTGGAGAACACTGAGTGTGACAACATGCCTTTCTAAAAACCCTGTGTACAAATTTCCAGTATACGCTCGTAACCAGGACGGCCTAAAATGTAACACAAGTGCCTGTCCCGGTTACGAGCGTTCATTGGAAACAGGGTGTTTAGAAAGCCATGTTATCACACTATTTGTAACCCTTTTTGGGCCTAAGTTATCTTCTCAGAACAACTGAAACTTATTTCTTTTATTTTGAGACCAAACAAAGGTATTTTCTGAAAAATATGGTCTGTGTTGCCAAAATGCTTCCTTTACCGTGGAAAGACAAAGGCTTTACCACCCTACCTGTGTACGGTTTGTAGCCGAGTGGCTTGCTCAACGAAGCTTTCAGATCAAAGGCTGATTTATAAGCTTCAGCACCAGGCGATGTTTGTCCGAACTTGAAGGGCGTCGTGGATGCTGATGTGCAAAGAACAAAATACAACATTAGTGGATTGTACTTGAAGAATTCACAATTAGTGAGGTTAGAGTTTTGATTTGGCTTTCGATGCATCGCTTTGGGGACACTTTGACTTGGGATTAACAAGCGACTTCTCAAGTCAAGTTTGCTTGAAGATAATATTGTATGAATTGCACTTGTTTAGCATAGTGTATTGCGTTTTCAGTTTTCCCACTCCATCTTTTCATGATTACCATTCAAGGAGCGTGTCCAGATCACATTTGTTAACCTCCCTCCCCCTCCCCCATTTTTCCCATGGGTGTTTACACCATATCATTTGTCATATTTTTTTCATTACCATTCTGAAATTCCACGTTCTCAATCCATATATTTTCAAGGATATCGTCAAGAAAACACCACTGTTTTGTAAACTAATTTATCCGGTTTCATAAAGCAGTGCAGTGATTACACTATTTTTTTTGCTTCCACATCCAAATTGGAGATTGCAAATTTCCTGTTTTCTCCCCATGGATAGTATTTGGGGAGGTATTTTACATGATTCTTAGGTTAAAATGAAATACATTTTCTGGAAAAATCTTAACACACTCCTTTAGGCAGCGCCGCAAAATTGGCCCCAGTCAACCAGCGAGTATTTACATGTATCTGTTTGTTAGTACTTACCACCAAGTGATTTCCGCTGGTCTCCGATGGATTTCCGATTTGAAGTCAAATCAAAGACCGGCTTCTTGCCCGGAGTACCGATGACCGATATGGACTTGCGAGGACCTGGGGTTGATTTCCTCCTCTGAATAGGCCCCCCTCCTCCACTAACACCTCCCAAGAGTAGGGTGGCTCTCGTTGGGGTCTTAAGACGAGATGTCTTAAAGGTCACTGTCTTGATGCCTGTTGTCTTAGCAATGGGGGCTTGGATCATGCTGGGTTTGGGGGTCCTGGAGGTAAACTTGGGTGAACTGAATGAGGTAGCGTTGGCACAGACCCTAGAAATGGGCTTAGCGATCTGGAGAGACAGAAGAAACACAATATGTGACGTCAAGTCACATTCTGCTATTTCCTACCGTATAAGGACAGTTCAAATTAAAAAATTTAAGGAGGTCAATTTTAGGGTTTTGTAATATTTTTAGGGTCATCCAACAATTCAAAACATCATTTTCAGACCAATTCTGACGACAGCTTTCTTCATGCCTCGCGAGAAATTTTCTTTGAAGATTTGTAAGATTTGTTTGAACACTACCACTTCTCCAAGCTGTGTCGCATTGGGGGAATAGTTTTACCTTATGTGTTATATACCATTGGAAAGCTCTTTTTCTGCTAAATTCAAAAATGCAAATAACAAAAATACAAATATCAAATTCCGACTTTCAGCTCATTTTGTGGTGACAGGTCACATATAGTGGCCACTCTTGGGACCATAAAAATCTGGCCTCTTTATGAAGGTTGCTTCAGCATTATACACATATGCCATTTGGGACCAAAGACAGGTGGCCACTATAAACAGGTGGCCTCAATAGCAGGTTTGACTGTATTGAGATTGAAGCTCATTGTACAGGATTTACAATGTCTCAACATATGTTAATCAACCATTTTGACCGGAAAAACCTCATACATGGTTCTGTGTATCCAATGCAATGATTATGCCCAAGATCTTTTTATAGAAAAACAATAATTAAAGGTGAATTTATATACTTAGTGTAAATGTATGTGAATAAGTGTTTGGTACTGCAAAATCGGAAAATAGAATTAAGTAACAACACAGACATGTACATGTATGCTAAACGCAAGAATGGCGTGGGTGACGCTATCGATCTAATAATATAAGGCTAAAGGCGGGAATGATGTGTTCAGAATGCTGCGCGCTTATTGGTCAGCTGACAACAGCAGGGAGCATGCTACTGAGCATGCGCATTTAGACTACATATAGCGTGTGTACAAATTCTTTCTGACGACATGACAAGGGATTGTGAAGTGAATGTACAATGTATGTAGCTTCGAGCTTGTGCAGATGCATGATGCTGCAGGCTGGACAGGACAGTGAACTGCTGTTCGCTGTATTGTTTCGAGCACTCCGGGTGATCAAGCAAGTGTTGTCCTATAGCAGATGTGCATTTGGGCTGTGTGGCAGCTTTGCGAGCATTCTTGCAGACATGTGACGGCTGTTTGCGGGAAGCAGGCAAGTTGCTACGGATGGAGGATGGAACATGCTGTTTAATGCGATCCGACAGACTTTTGGACGTACGTCCTACGTACTGAGCTTCACATTGGCACCGAAACTCATAAATAACACTGTTAAGTTGTGCGGTAGGTAGTACGTCTTTATGGACTGCCAGGAGTAACTTGCATGTGTGCACGTTTTTTTTGTTTACAAGGAGACCCTCATGTTATAAGTATTTAATTTTTTTGCAGATAATTAGATATTATCAAAGTGACAAATCAGCAAAATTAGTGTTACGCATGGGACATTCTCGTTGACATGAAAAGCGTTACGTACGCATAGGACACATTTCCAGAATGAAATTTGCGGCTGCACCTAAGCTTGGCAATGCTCAACACACAAGAAGACATTTCATAAAAACGGGTGAAGTAGGGACTTAATTGGTAGTAATTGCGATACAGCCTGTTGGCATTAACTTAAAATTTCAGTTGATTTTGAAACACCCCTGCTATACCGAGCAACAAAAGTAACTTTCATCAAAATTTGAAAATTTCATTTGTAATTACGTTGACATCAAAATATAACAGCTTCGATATTGCATGACTGCATAAAGCTTCCGTGTGCTGAAAATGTTTTATCAAAAAGTGGAGAACATTTTTGCATTTCTTGTGTGGCCCGGTATACAAATTGTAGTGTACATGTACATACCTTGGCATGACCACCCTGGGGTGTATGAGACAGAACAGCGCTTTGAATCTCATCAGCAATCAACTGTAATACAAACATACACACACAGGGCACATCTTATTAGTAGGCCGGTCAAACACACTGTACGGTCCCACTAGACAACGCATAAAAACACGACAACGATGGACAATTTGTTGATGATATTTGACAGGGTTCCACAACAATTTACAGTTTATTTTCGGTATCATGAAAAACTAGTCTCCTTTTTACAAGAATATTAATAAAAACTCCAAATTACCACAAATATCAGTGAAATTACCCACTTCACGCTCTTCAAGCTCGGCCGACCGGCGCGGCGCGCGGGTACTGGTGCCAGGTGTTAAAATTGAGAATTTCTCACTGGCAAATCTTGCCCAATCTCAAATATTTAGGGCGCACTTGAAAGCTTATGACACGATCTTTCCATTTCTGCTTGCACGTTTTAGCGATGGCTGACAGTTTTGGGTCGAAACGAAGCTTTGAAAAATTTTTATGAAAAAATCAGCCGATTTTGTGAAACGCGCAACTTTCAACGAAAAATAGGAACGATTGTCTGTCTCCAGGTGAAATGGGAATGACATCTGCCAGTAGAAATCAGGCCGTAAAATCTGGTATTATTTGCTGCAAATTCGTGAATATTTTTTACCCCTGGCCCAAAACTCAACTTTTAAGAAATTTGTTAAGTTACTTTTCTCTAAACCTGTTGTTTTCATATTGTGTACTGACCAACTGACCAAATTGAACTACTGACCTACTGACCAAATTTCAGCTAAATGGCACGATCAGAACCTGAGATATGACCTTTTTGCATATGTAATTAGTTGGACTTAGTCTCCAGAGCACAAATTATTGAAATTTGGTCTTTTAGCCCAAATTTGGGCCACTGTTTCACAAGAACTGAAAATTAGTATTATTTGTATCCACACTTATATTTTTGATAAAGGCAGCAGACATTTATATATTTAAAAATGACACGTTACATTGCCTCAGATCACCGAGAATAAGGCATCTGAACAACATACCTTCTTATAATGTAGGTGATTTGGGCTTAAAAGTTTTCCCGTTTTTGAAGTTACAGGCTTTTTAATGCACTGTATTTAAATAACGTGTATAACTTGGAAAGAAACACCAATATATAAAGTTTGGGTGATTTACTTCCAGGAAAAGAGCAAATAAGACATATAAACCCTATGAAAATAATAGAAAAGTTGGAGTGAAAGCACAATTGGTTTATTTTGCCATTTATTTGTTGAGTAGTCTAGGAAACGGTCATTTTTTCAAAAACCTTTTTGGCCCTAACTTGGGAACCCCTGTACCGATATTCAAAATTCAAAGTGTTTAGTAATCTACTCAACAAGGTCCTTCAGAAAAATTGTAAATTAGATTCAAAGAAGCACATTTAATTTGTTCGGAATTCGAACCAAAGACCTGAGTCTAAATAAACAGCAAGACTTAGAGTTCGCCCACTAACCTTGACCTTCTTGGCCGATGCACATATTGACTCAGTCCTCTTGCGTTTCCTGGCCATGTAATCACCAATGGACTCCATTTTATCAAACTGCGCCTGGTGGATGCGATTCCAGTCCTTATTACCGGGGGTGATGGGCTTTGTTGCCTTAGCAACCGCTGTCTTTGGCTTGGGGATCTTGCTTTGAAGAGACACTACTAGGCAAAAGTCAAGAGGAACATTCACATTGCAAATAAAGAACTTAGGCAACAGAATGCTAAGATTGCGGACTTTGCACTTTGCAAAGTAGAGTTTTGCAAAATAATGGGATTAATGTGTTTAAAACTGCCTAAGGTGTTTACAATGGATCTTGTTTGACAAGAAAGAAAATAAATAGCCGTGTTTCCTATTACCCGCCTCAACCTAGAAAATCATGCAGACCCTATATCTTTTTGCTAAAAAATCAATAAAAAATAAAACATTATCCTGCCTACCTAAAACCTAAATTTTGTGTACATGTACTTCGCCTTCAAATGTGTCAGGTGACATGTTTACGGTGTCAGATGACAGAATCTGGCCAATCGTGGCTTGGTGTTGGGCGACGTCACGCAAGCACTTCGCAGGATACATTGCGAAGTTTAGCAGTAATTGGAGCAGGCAAACTAGTGGGGCGCGCAAAGCACTGCTAAAGGAGTGTAGAACTCAACATGTTTTGTATTTTTGAATAAAAAAATCTGGCTTTTTGACTCGCTTTCAAGGCCGAGAAATATGTATTAGGTAAACGGCCTTTTTTCTTCCTCGTACATGTACCGGTACCATACACGTTCGCCACTTATTCTTCCTAATATGAAAACAATTAAGATTTTTATTTCATGCTCCATAGACTAATTAGTGCATGGACAGGAGTCTCAACTGGCAAACGTGTATGGTATTTTTTCCATACCTTTTTCTTCAGCCGTTTTTTCCAGGTCTGCCATTATCATTTTCTTCATCTTAGGGTCGCTCGAGACACTTCTCTTCTTGCGAACGTTTCTCCTAGTATTCTTTGCCTCTTCCTTAGCCGGTTTACTGCTATCTCCTTTGGGAGTGACACTGCGTGTTGTCCTGCGGAGTACCGGTGCCTTGGCAACTATAGGGATGATTTTATTCTCCGTTTTAGGTGTTACACTATGTGTTTTTCGTCGGTTGGGTACCTCATAGGTGACTGTATCTGAAGGAGCAGTGCTATCCATCTTAGGGGTGCTTTTGGTAGAGGCGACTTCTGTCTTCTGCTTGTCAGTAGATTTAGTTGTGGACGTTTTTGGTTTCTGTGTTGAGAAATACATGGCCTGTTAAAAATATGGCACCATAGATCGAGTAGGTAGGTAAGTCGTTTGCGCGCCAATATTGGCTCATTCGGCCGGTACTCATCCCCGGTTTCCGTGGCATGGAGTGACTAGGACCAATGCTACATTTACTGATCCTCCTGGATGGGATGCCAGTCCATCGCAGGTCTACCCCCAGCAACTAGTTGGGTTTCCCCAACCGTATTTGCTGGTACCCATTTATACACCTGGGTGGAGAGAGACACCGTGGAGTGAAGTGTCTTGTCCAAGGACACTACGCGGTGCAATAGCCAGGTTTCGAACCATGGACATCTCGACCGAAAGGCCGACATGCTATCTATTAGACCACCACGTCTCCTCAGGCACCATTAAGTAAGTATAAAGTGAACATGCCACCGTGTGTAGCCAAGATTACATGGCTACACTAAAAACCAGTGAACTGTTTCACTACACTTCAGTTACGCTGACAACAGACCTGAAACATAATGACGTCACGGTTTATTTCCTATGGCCCTAGACCATCTGGTACCCTGAATCTCCCACATTTTCGCAACACACACAGACCATGTTTTTGAGGAAATGCCTTTGTCTGGTCTCAAAAAAAAAAAAATTATAAGTTTTAGTTGTTCTGAAAAGATAACTTAGGCCCCAAAAGGGTTACAAATAGTGTGTCAACATGCCTTTCTAAAAACCCTGCGTACAAATTTCCAATATATACGCTCGTAACTGGGACGGACACTTGTTACATTTTAGGCCGTCCCGGTTACGAGCGTATATTGGAAATTTGTACACGGGGTTTTTAGAAAGCCATGTTGTCACACTATTTGTAACCCTTTTTGGGCCTAAGCTCTTCACAACAACTTAAACTTATTTCTTTTATATTGAGAGCAGACAAAGGTATTTTCTGGAAAATATGGTCTGTGTTGCCAAAATGCCCACTTTACCGTGGAAAGACTTGTGTAAACAAACCATGACGTAATTATGTGTTAGGCCTATTGACATCACATTTTAGACTACATACTATGTTCGTCGGAAACAGCGAACAAATCTTGGAATGAAGAGCCGTGTCTTCACATAAAGACATCTCGTTGTTGAAACCTGATTTCCCTAATGTGACCCTGATGTGTTGATTGCAATGCACCATGATTGTATACATACTTGCTGTGCTGTCTTGTCCGGTGTGATGATGGCATCATCATTGGGTTTAGCCTCATCCTTAACCCTCGTCTTGCGCCCCTTACGTCCCCTTCGCACAACCCTCTTTGGAGACATGCTGCTCTTCTCCACCGACTCCTATAAAAAATAAAAACATTCTCCCGGTCAACCACAGAACCCCAAACCAAAGTCACATTTAATGGCTTTTTCCTGCATGTAAATGAGGGACATTCATCTGTCCATTTACACATTTTACACAAACGCAAATTCAAAAATAAATTGAACTAAAGGCGAAATGTCCTTCAAACACTTCTTCAGTAAGGCATAGCCCTTCCTTGTTGCCATGGGCAGAGCATGCCTCGCCAGATGGTCATCAGTATGGTATGTAAGAATATTTTTGCATTTTTCTGGAGGAAGATTGTGGGTTTTTAAAAATCAAAGAGTGAGCACATTAGCATTCATCTAACACAAAAATCAGAGTCATAATCCCTAAACATAATCACTTATTCATCAAAAAAAACGAGAATAGACTTCAAATGCTGTTGTTCGAGGAATATGAACTGCTGTTGTTCCAATAAAGTTTTGACTTTATACTTAGTGACAACAATGTTCTGGTCACTGTGCCAAAGTGCTAGAGTATGTAATACACACGTGAGATTACCGGTAAATATATGTGCCGGAAAGCATTGTGCAATACTAGGGAAGTTAAGATGCACGTAAAACGCAAACGTGAACCTGAACGTGACATGAAATGCTTTGAGCTCTTGTCATCATTCTTAAATCTTAGAACAGAAAACTCACAAGATTCAGACCTGGGTTCTAAGACCTACATGTATGATAATGACCAGTTCTCAAAGCATTAAATCCGCGTTCACATTGGCATTTTATATGCATCTAAACCTCCCTATATGACAGACTGCTTACTTCATTGGCAGAGGATGCTGCAGAATCTGAAGTAGTCTGGGCACCAGATGAATCATCTGATCTGCTGCTGTTGCTACATGTAGGCAACTCGCCAGAATCACTGTAATACTTTTGTAGGGCTTGAATGATAGCATCCGTCTGAAAGGGAATCACATTAGAGAAAAGAATTAAGTACATGTAGTTGACCATGGTTAGTTTTTCCATGAAATCTGCACTTAACATGTAGGCTTATTGATGTTTGAAGGAAAATGTGACCTGCCACAATATCCCCCAAATGGCAAAATAACTTAATCAGTCTTAATTATCATTGGCCTAAAATAAAAAAATAAAAATGATGTCAAACTCAATTTGTGATTTCCATATTTTTTGATTGATTTTAGCATTTTACCGTGCTAAAATGCTTTTTTGTTTGTTTTTTCTTGGAACATCAAAAAAATTCAAAAAGCATTGATATATTTAAAAAGAATTATAAATTTGTATTACTAAACAGTTACAAGTAAGGATTTTAATTTTATGTTCAGATATTTCCATGTTGGCTGTCAATGTTCTTACAATTTATTATAGTATGTATTTGTCTTGTCCTTGTCTTTGTCTGTCATTAGTGTCCCTGTCTTTATTTGTCTTGTCCTTGTCTTTGTCTGTCATTAGTGTCCCTGTCTTTATTCGTCTTGTCCTTGTCTTTGTCTGTTGTCTGTAAGGTCTAATATTTTGTAATCTTAATGTTTTCTTTTGAACACTCCACATGACCCAGTATTTCTGTAACTTTTCCTAATTCATATACTGGGTCATGTGAGAGTGTAAGGGGCTCATATTTACAAGCTTTGCTTTTAATGAGTTCCTCTACAACGTCAATTCTTGTATCTATGATTTAAAGAATACTACTTATTTTTCTTTAGAGTACCGGTAAGTGAATTGTAACATTGGAGAATATTATTTATGATGGTTGTAGAAATAAAAGAAACCTTGAAACCTCGAAAGACTCAAGATTAATCTTACTCCTTAGACTTTGGGCGAGGGCTACTCCTAGAATCAGAGGCAGTTCCGTACTTTCTCGATCAAATTTCCCAACCCCCAAAAAAACCATCGTACAGCAGCAGCCGATTTCACAAAACTTTACGCAATTGCGCAAGTCACTTACGCCAAACAAAAGTGTGTGAACATGGTGAAACTGGTGCCGGGCGAGCAGTGCGTGAAGCTCGCGAAGAAAGAGGGCGTGCGCGTGATGATCCGTTTGGTTTCTGGCCGGCCGCTTTGCGTGCAATCATATCATATGCAATATTTTTCTCTAAAACTAAGCCTTTGCGACAGAAATGTATACAGTAGGGCCTATTCGTATTCTAAAATTGTCCAAGCTATCGATTCCAATAATTATTTTCCTTAAATTCGAGTTGGGACATAAACTTTTAAAAATCCGTAATTTCCTTAAAGGACATGTGAAATAGGGTTTTTATTAAATATAACAACAGTAGAGGGTGTGTTTTACACATTTCGGTCAATTTCAGAAAATTTGATTGTTCCGTTTTGGTGTAATTGCAAGTTTTTTATTTTTATGCTAATGAGAATTTCCATATTCATGTGCAAATCCGTGATGTCATCTCAGGACAACAGAGGAAATCTCCATTGACTTGTGTACAAAAGTTGTTGTCATTTTCAGTAACTTTTTGGTGTTATGATCTGTAAGTAACCATGGTAACAGTTTACTGAGTTTGTTTAGTAGGCCTATGTCATTTGCAACAATCCTGACAAGTTTGTAAATTTGGGTAAAAAATTGATCAGCTGGCCACTGACACTGTTACTGTTTGAAATGTAATGTTCTTTCTTTGTTTTTTTTAACTGTGGGTTCCCTCCATGACTAGCATAAACAGCGCCCTCGTCTGTCAAGCAAATTTGAAGTAGAGAAAAGGTCACTTCTTTCTGAAATGAAAACAAATTTGAGTTTGCCCCTTTTTCTGCAACACATTGATCTTTTGATTCGTGTATAAAAACAGCTGGTTCCCAGCTAACCAAATAACGTCCCCCGAACGTTAGGAATGAACGTCCGGGGAACGTAATTGTGTGGAGTTTTCTGGACGTCCTCGGCACGTTCAAAGCTAACGTCCCCCGAACGTTCCGCGAACGTACGGGGGACGTTCTCTGGACGTCCTACGAACGTTATAAACGAACGTTACAAAAAGACGTTCAGAGGACGTGTCAATTGAACTTACGACTGCTTTATTGTGACGCAATTGTGATGTAATCATGACGTAATCGGACTATTTTCAATGTGTTATTTTACATATCAACTAATCTCTTACCTGCAGTTCCAGTGCTCTTGATACCAGTCACTTCCTCTTACTACAGTAAGTACGCTTTGTATATATGCTCCTTGAATTTCCTTCGTATGTAGTCACAGTTGGCGGTAATGGCGGACATTGGAAACCACATTTTTAAATATTATTTCTTGCAAATCTTACCTTTTTAGACTATAGATGTTTTATATACAAAAGTACATACACTTGAAATCAGGCAGAGCGTGGTTACAACGTAAAGCTTAAAACAACGCATTTTTTCGTGAAATTTACGGAAAAATTATCTCCACGCAATCTGCTTTGTTAACAACGTTCTCGGAACGTTCTTAGAACGTTACACTGCAACGTTAGATTCTAACGTCCGCAGAACGTCCCCTCGACGTTCAAAACAAACGTGACCAAAAACGAACCTTTTCAGAATGTTATTAAAAAACGTTCTTAGAACGTTATAAGTGTAACGTTAGATTCAAAAGTCCGCGGAACGTCCCCTTGACGTTCAAAACGAACATGACTAAAAACGAACTTTCTCCGAACGTTATTAAAAAACGTTCTTAGAACGTTATATTGCAACGTTAGATTCAAACGTCCACAGAACGTCGCCTCGACGTTCAAAACGAATGTGTCCAACAACAAACAATCTCCGAACGTTGTTAAATAAGCATGTATAGTCTAACGTTAGATTCAAATGTCGGCAGAACGTCCCCTCGACGTTCAAGACGAACGTAACTTCCACGAACGTTCGGGGAACGTCCCCTCGACGTTCAAAACGAACGTGACCAAAAACGAACATTCAGCGAACGTTATGTGTTAGCTGGGTTGATAATTTTCACTTCACTAAACCTTTAAAATCTTTGCTCAAGTCAATGTATCGTCAGACCTCCTAAATCCACGCGGTCCTATTTCTACGCACTCGCGTTAATGTTGCCGGCCAATGCGCGCGCGTGCATAAGCGTTAGGTGCGCAGAATATGGAGGGTCGAGGATATACGAAAAAAAATACCAAAATTAGATTTGCACTTCAAGGAAAAAATAGTGATGTCGGCTACTAAATTCTGTTTACCCCAAATCCAGTAACGGCTGCCGTAATTCTTCCTCCATGCTCTAGCCAAAGGAACATGGGATTCCAATACCTATCATGAATATGTGAGCGTGGTACGTAGGCGCACGCAGCCTACGGTGAGTCCGATTCAAGTTTTTCGTCATCAACATCTGTCTGCATCATCAACCTACCTTCATGTTAGCTTTTATTCCAGCTTTTTTAGCAAGACGCTGAAGTTCAGCACGTTTCATCCCTTGCAGTTTAGCGTCTACCATTTTTCTCTCCATTGTTTTTAAGCGTATAGGCGAGTAAAATGTTAACAATGAAACATTAAAAATCTATCAAAATTTACACTGCGAAATCGTCTTTACGCGGATAATACGCGAATCATCAAGCGGCCGACTAGTACTGAGTAGCCGTACATTTCAAAACATCCGCCGCGCGCCCCGACGTCATTGGTCGGTTACATGAATGGCAAGAAGTGATTGGTGCAATTTTTTAACCGACGGCTGATGATTGTGTTTGTTCTCGTGCGCCCTCAAGCGTCGGTATGCGGCAAGGCGCACGTCTACGAAACGACGCGCTTTCATTAATTGCTTCGGCAATCTTATTAACATGTGACAAAAGGGTGGCCCAGCACGGGGTATAATGTATATGTACATTTTTCTTCAAGGCCTTGCAAAGAGTCATGGGCCAGTCACAAATCAGTTGCGATGCGTCGGCGATGGGTAAAACCGGGAAATTTGAACAAAATCTTGAGACAGATCTCACGATTTTGCACCCGTCGGAGGCGCTCTCCGGACGCCTGCGGCTTGTCGCAGATTTTTTTGGCATCGCCACACCCGTCGCGGTCCCCAACTTTGAACTTAAAATTTTAAGATTGCTCGCAAGATTTTTCACCCATTTTGGGCATCCCAGACACAATCTCTGATGACCTACGATGCCCTCCGATTAATCGGAGGCGTCCTCCGAATAATCTGAGACTAGTCGCAAGATTCTGTGTGGGATTGGAAATTCAGGTTGAGATTCAATGTCTGCGAGTGGTCTCCGGCGCCCTCCGACTGAATCGGAGGCGCCCTGCGACGATTCGTACGCTTTCTGTGATCGTCTCCGACGAATCGTACGGTGGAATCGTAGTAAATCGCCGTGTATATAAGGGCGCCTCCGATCGGATCGCTAAAAGTTTGAGACGCTCTTGCTGCAGTGTACAGGGAGAAATACAGATGACCGAGGTCAGAAAACCCTCCTTTTCCCCCACATATACCCGGGGGGGGGGAAATTAAAAGAAAAGATGCTCGCAGATATCGTCTCCGATGCAATCGGAGGCGATCGGAGGCTAATCCCACGATTTTTCGACAAAACCGGGTCAAAATCCTTGAAAAAATCTCAGACAATGTAACTGCTCCACTTTTATTAGGATTATTGCTAGGATTGTTCAAGGCTTCTTTATTTTCTACGACGACCCCCCGCCAAAACTAATCCCCGACAGATCGCCGACATTGTGACTGGGCCATCAGCAATTTTCGCTCGTTTCCCAGCCGCCCATACAAGGCGCTGGGCCTGGGACGCGGGCTGCGTGTTTTTTTTTTACACCACAGCGTGCAGGGTACACCCAAATTTTCCCCAACTTTTCAACCCGAATAGAGTCTGCGAAGTTTCCAATGACTGATACTTCTCAAGAAGTGACAATCTTGGAAATAGTCAGAACTCTTACTTTCAATTAGAGAAAAAGAAGAAACCGAGGAATTTTGAAAAATCCCAAGCAACATATTCTGGTAGCCCAAACACTACCCAAGGTCATTTTTAATTTCGGTATGCACTAGAGAACTGAATTGAAAACATCACCTTTGCATGCTGCCAAGGTTATGGGTCTACGGTTAACGTAATAGTAGATGGGGGAAATCTGGGTGATTATGCCTATGTCACCCTTTTGTGCGAAAATTTTCTCCGACAGAACATTCATAATTATAATTTCAAATCAAAATGCTCCACTACATCATAACTACCGGTTAGCGTAAACATTGTTAATGTCCTCGATTTGGTTTATTTGTGAACTTTGTGAATAAATTGTGTTGGACTGAAACGGACAAAAATGGTAGATGGAAATGGCCGTGACGCGCAAGGCCAGGGCCATGGGACGGTTATAGTTTGAACCCTTTATTTTACAAGACGCTCCCGGCCAGTCCTGTTGTTTTGGCACTATAACTGGGGAGGTGATCAGTTGGAGTATGTCATGACAACCTTCATACCTTACAAAACTACCTCGAGTAATAATTATAATAATAATAATAATAATAATAATAATAATAATAATAAATATGGTATTATGCGCTTTTTACCGAATGATACAAAGCGCATGAAGAAGAGAAAAATGAGGGATATCGAATCGCTCAAATCCTAGACGAAAGAGGTGGTCTTAAAAGTGCCTTTTTGGAAGATGTGATGTTGAGTGAATTCTTGAATGTATAGCTGGCAAGTTGTTCCGAAGGCAATTAAGGCCAGAGACGGAAAGGGGCCTATCACCAGCTTGAGTGCGTCATCTGGGAATATCAAGACATGTGCTAGTTTGAGATCGTAGTGAATATGATGAAGACTTCCTAATTCCTAGAAGAGCTGAGAGGTATAACTTGGAGATAGATTATTCAATGACTTGTAATATAGGCCTGTGTGTGGAAAGAGTGCGAAATTGAAGCAAATAATAGCGGGTGTTTGGTATGATCGGTGTTAATGTTTGGCACTCATCTCTCCAAGACAGTTTGTTTTCTATGGTTTTTCTCAGAGTGACGGTCAATCTTAATCTTTGTTTCTCAGATGTTGACAAGTCGTACGTCTGTGCGCCGTAAACTGCAATTGCAACATTTCATGAGGGACCTTCCAAAGTTACCGATATTTTAACAGTTCTACAGCAGAGAGTAGTTAGTATTTTGCAAGACGGTCCCTTATCAAGCCACGATCCACTTTTAATTCTGGCACGAAGACGGCCCAAGGCGAACTTGAGAGGTATACCTAAAACTGACCTCGTGTGACTCAATGGTCGGCGTGTTTCCGTCGTTCGGGCGCAGGCGAGAACGAGTGAATCCGTGTCAAGAACCAAGAACAGACCGCTCGAACTCGACCAATGAAATGATTTAAAACTATTTACCGAAAACAGGTGCTATCGAGGCGGGCGAGGATCCGAACCACAGACCGAACGCACAAGTGGCGGAAATTACAGTGCAGTTGGATACTACTAATTGTGACGTAACAGCGCGTATCACACTTACGTCATGGTTACGAGTAACGCGCGGCGCGCATCGCGTTTCACCGTTTCAGCGTTGCTTATGGGGTAACTTCAAACAGAACCGTGTACGAGCAGCACACAGGCAACAGCGCATCGCATGCACACCATCTGCTTCCAACTGCACAGTGCATTTCTTCCATGATCATCGCATTGCGACGCTGTAGTGCACGACAGTTAGTTGCATCATGTCTTCTCTTCGAGTGTTAAGTCGGACATTGTTCCGGCCTACCAGGGCCAGACTGATCAAGACCCCAATGCCAAGACGTTTGTTTCAAACAAGCAGGGTAGGCCACTCGTCTCGGGACTTAAACACAATTAAGTGCCGGGTTCTGCTCTCATGTTAATTCTTTTAACGCAATGATGCTTGGTCGTATACGGAACGAATTTTGTACATGCAGGTGTGACATTCGGTGTTTTTAAACTTTGAAACGCATGAATATTCAAGTTAAAATTCAAAATTTATACATGTATCATGAAATTATCGTTTAGATCGATAACCTAACTGCATGTGTACTAATTTCGAATTCAACAAGAACACTTTCAGTTTCAGAAATGAGATAAATCAGTGGCGGATCCAGCCTCATTAAAATACAGGAATACAATGGATTTCAGGGGGCTGTATCCCGCTTTTTCTTTGTATTCCTGTATTTTAATGAGGCTAGATCCGCCACTGTAAATTAGCGTGGCGTCCCCATTACGTCACTAACCGTTTGTCAAATATTTCAAAATTGCTATTAACGCCAGTTGTGACGGATGATTCAAAAATTACCACAGAACGGTCAAAGCAACCATATCGTGCATGCAACACCATTATTGCTGCTCACTTATTGACCATTTCTATGTGGAAATAAAGAAAGTCACACTTAGTGTCCCAACTTTGTGGAACGACCCATATCACAGATTTCTTAGTTTGCAAATATTTTCGATGTCGCATTCTTTTTCCGCAAATATCTTTGCTTATATATCTTTTGCAATTTTTGCGATGTTATGATGGGTAATTCCCAAAATTAGGGGTCCAAAATGTTTGGTGTCCCAGTTATGTACGACACTCTGTGCTTCAAAAATCACCACTCATGATCACAAATTTTCAGTAACAGACTGCAGGCCTATGATTATAGGGGACAGCATCGTATTCTTAAATATTTTGTTCTCTAATTCCTGAAAAAAATATTCAAAACAAAAGACCATAGGCCTTAAGGCCCATAGGTTGTTCCATGGTATTAAAAATATGAATTTTGTGTCCCTGGTTACATACGCCAATGAAAATTGACTGTATAGAATGAGTTTGCATTAATCTTGATGCGAGAGGCCTATATCCATACACAAACATTAAATTTAAAGTTTGTTGAAAATAATAGTTGAAATAAAAATAATTATTTTCTACTAACTAGGAAACCACTTTCAATCACTAAAAACACTTAGAAATCTTAAAAAGCATGGACCCCAAATTTTGGGAATTACCCTTATTCATTCTTTGCAAGTATATCTTTGCAAATACATGTATTATGTTTTGAAATGCCACACATTTTCTTTACAATTATCTTTGCGAATATTGACGATGTCGCATTCTGTACAGGCGAAGGCCAACTACTTGCAGCCGTGGGAGACCGCCGTTGGTCTGGGCGCGATAATGTGCGCTATTATGGGGCCGATGTCCTGGTTCTACGCCAATCTGGAAGATTACTGTAAGAAAGACGATGATGCAGAGGACACTAACTAGAACACCGCGCTAACTCCACATCCGTCTCGCCTCCTCCTCGGAGCATTCAATAAAATACCAAAACTCACTTCAAAGGGAAGTCGCGAGTACAATCCGGACTTTGATACATCAAATGGCAAATGCAAAGCCAACGTTTTAATGTGGGTTAGGCCTATATATATGCCTATTGTGTCTTAAAGTATTGGTGCCATATCTCGGCATCAAATACAAATTCACATTTTCACCGGAATAGGAATTAATATAAGACAATCAATACATTTATAAGAAAAACTTTATCATAAAACATTAAACCATAACTCGTATTTTGTTTGAAATGTTTTTATGTAAATAAAATATTACAAATTCCCTCACCTAGGTGAGAACATGTTCTTTCTACTTTTTCGCAACAACAACAAATTGTTATACTTTTTCTGAAGATTGAAAATGAGTGTTTATTTACCTTCACTCTTTTTGTTAGTGCGAAAATTTAGTTTGTAGTAAAAATGAAAGAACTTTGATCATGCCAACATTATAAATTAAAACAGCAGTGTGTACATGCAATGTTTTGTAAAACGCGACATTTTGCACAAGAAAAACTTGGCTCAAGCTTGAATATTTGGGCTTGTTTTCGTGACCATAACCAGAAACATGTAAATAGCCTTGGTCGTCAACGAGTGAAGCCGGTCATTGGCTGATTCAGTAATTACGTCAGAAACGTATAGAAACGTATGTTTCTGACGTATCACTTTATTAACCAATGAACAGCATTTGTCGGCGATAACGGAAGCTCATCATTGGCTGATTCATTAATTATGCTTGAAACACGTTTCTGGTTATTTCCGCCAAGACGGGCCCCAGTGCAAACGTCAGGTCTAGCTGCACAAGTTTGCCACAAGTCCTGTGACAATAATCCATCAAAATATAGTTTTAGCCAGCGAGGTGTCCAACGGTGTACAGTTTGAGACCATCGATATATATATACACTGGATTAAGTGTGCAATAGCAGTTGGCTATATACGAGAATTGAAGCCACGCGCCGGCCACCATTGTACCCCACGAACAATGCTTGACCTAGACTGCTCCCCGGTCCATGCGATCGCTTGCATTCCACTTAACACATCCCAGGTAACATTCCCACATGGGGCCCATATTGGCCCCATATGGGCAAGTATATGGGCCCCATATTGGTCCCGTATGGGCTGCACCCGACGCCCATGTGGGGCCCATATGGGTCAACCATTGTTCTCCTGCCCAGATCATTCCCACATGGGTCCTATGTGGGTCCCATGTGGGAATAATCTGGGCAGGAGAACAATGGTTGACCCATATGGGCCCCACATGGGCGTTGGGTGCAGCCCATACGGGACCCATATGGGGCCCATATACTTGCCCATATGGGGCCAATATGGGCCCCATGTGGGAATGTTACCTGGGATGTAGACAATTATGTAGACTATACTGAAGACAGTATGACCAGTCTAGGCAAGGCATTGTATTCGGTGGGGTACAATGGCGGACGGTGGCTTCAATTTTAGACGTCGTTGTTTCATCCAGTGTATACCGATTTTTGAGACACCCTTTTATAGAAGCAATGTTAATGTAATTACAGATGTAACAGTACACCATATCAGCAATTTGGATATGCCATTTTGAAGCATCATGGCAGTTTGGATACCCGAGTGGATGCCAAACCCTGATTAAAATCCTCGACTATAAAAGTATAAATCCACTCACAAACAACTTTTCCAAACAATGAAGCAACGTGTTGACAATTGGATAACTTGCAAGAACTTCAATGGACTAATTTAAGACACTATACTAGCGAACATACAAACTTTTTTTCCATTAATACAAATCTAAACGACAATAACATGACAAAATTAATACAAGAGTCATCAATGGGAAGCAGTGTAAGAAACAGTCCTCAGGAGCAATGGAAGGAGTGCTGTTATGGTATAAACCATGATAGCTGCCATCTTGTTGGGCAGTTTCTTTGTCACGTGAGGATATACGCATGGTTGCACATTTTGTGCTTACATTGTTGACAAATTTAATTCAATAAGAAAAGTTAGTCCACAAGACGGCAGCTATCGGTTTATGGCGTAGATGAGGTGGTGGAGAACAAAATAGGAATGTGTGTATTGCAGGTCGATGATTTCTCCGAAGACAATTCTCGTGCTGTACAAATCCAAAGGAGGTTACTGACACATTAGTCCCAACAAAACAAGGAACATGTAAGGCGCGAGGTCAAAATTGAAACGGTCTGTATACCGGGAAACGGTACATACACTGTTGCACGGTTTTGAGTGAGCAAGCAAACGGTTCAGCTGGTCTGGCTAAACGGTATATAATTGGCAGTGTTCAACACACCCGTGTTTGCTGAACAAACGGTTTTCTGCCCACAGACAAACGGTTCAAAGGGGGATTAACTCGAACCGTTTACCGGTATACAGACCGTTTGTATTTTGACCTCGCGCCTAAACTGCCAACGATTCTTGAATCCTTATAGACTGCCGAAGTGAATACGTCACCTTTTGTTGGTTGCCTAGGCAATTGGATCTAAACTAAAAATCACCCAACCGTGTCCCAGTGCTTTTCCAATGGTACTTTTCCCGACGGCCATGATAGTTTAGATCCAATTGCCATGGCAACGCACGTCACACTTCGGCTGTCTATTGGGATTTGACCTAGACTTCTGGCAAACCAGCTACCAGCTGATACATGAACGCAATATTTGGTATGGTGCCTAATCTGGCCTAATCACCTTTGAAATGAAATGCCTGAAGGAGTATACCACTGTGCCTTATAGCTCAGTTGGTAGATCATCTGCCTGGTGAATCTGAGGTCTGTCTCAGGCTCGAATCCTAATAAGTCCCATATCATTTTTTTCTCATCCCAAGTTCAGCTGATACACGAGGACAAGGCAGCAACAGTAGTGTGGCCAGACTTTACAAAGTGGAGGGGGACGGTCACAATGGGAAAAAGGGATTGCTTACTAATTCTCAAAGTACTAGCTTTAAGCACCTTAAAGGAGCGTGTCTATATCACATTTTTAACTCCCTATTTTCCCCATGGGTGTTGAGATTTTGATACCATATTCTTTGTCATATTTTTCTCATTATCATTCTGAAATTTTGCATTTCCAATCCGTATATTTTTTAATAATTTATCTCGCTCCATAAAGCAGTGTAGTAACTACACCAACCCTTTTTGCTCCACATCCAAACTGGAGGTTGCAAATTTATTGTTTTCTTCCCATGGATAGTATTTTGGGGAGGTATTTTAAGTATGATTCTTAGGTTAAAACTATTTTCTGGAAATAAATCTGAACACGCTCCTTTAATATGCAAGCAATTTTCAACCAAAAATCTCATTTGGGGGAACGCTTTTATTTTTCAACAATGACCAAACTTAGTGATGCAAGGATGCACAACCTGATAGTGACAGCTGTGCACAGAAATGAACACAATATTTGATGAAGCACCTCCCACAAGACTGAACGAGTGATGTTTCAGATCGGATCCCGGATGAGTCCTCATTCTCACAGATAGCCCCTTGGTCCATGAGACTGCCCATGGCGTGTTTTATTTCTGCTCCCCATGCCCCATCCAGGTGACTGAGATCCATGCAGGGATTGCAAGCACTCCCACGCTGAACATCACCCCGGCTACAGCAAGCTCCTATATAAAAACACATACATGTACATCAGTATCAATGATCAAACGGGGATATACAGTGGGGGTGGGCTTGGAGATTGCAAATTTCCTGTTTTCTTGGATAGTATTTTGGGAAGACATTTTATATGGTTTATATTAGGTTAAAACGAAATCCATTTTCTGGAAAAATCTGAACACGCTCCTTTAAATATTTAAGTTTTGTTTTCTTTTACAACCTTCAAAATTCAACATGTCCAATGCATGTGCTACTGCTAGGCCTACATGGCAAATCCGTTTTATGATCACACAAAAGATTGTACATGTATTACAATACATGTAGGCCGACATGTACACGTACATGTGTATGTAATTAAGGTTTGTTTTGCCATTACCCGACGTATGAATGGATGTGTATTTCAAAAAAAAAATGTTTTGGCATGAGCGGTTGAGCCCTACGAAAAAAAATCATGCAATTGTAATATGATTTAATAAAATGACACATGAAAGACGACGTACCCCTCGTAGTCCTAACCCTACCTTATTTGAAACGGGTGTTTGTGCAGCTGTATTCCTTCCGCCGTGTAAATTTCTCTTCGGTATCAAAATCAGATGTCTATTGAGTTGATTGTAGACGCGATACAGGCGACTGAATGCTGGCCGGAACGCCGACATCTTCAGGCAAATACAGCACTTTGAACTTGTAAAATCTGTTCACAATTTAGATTTGATGTGTGCGATATGTTGCGTACGCGTTTACGTACGCGCTTGCGCGGTAACTTTCGACCAATGGATTCGTGCATTTCGTATCACGTGATTCATTCTGTGATCATTAAAGCCGTGTCCGAAATCGTGTATTCGGCTATGTCTCGAAATAACAAAAGAGTCAAGGAAAAGCGCCAGGGGTCAATTTCATAAAAGTGTTTAGCAGAAAAATGTGTTTGCTTTATAAAAATGGGTTAGCAGTCGCTCAAAATTTCGTGTAATGTGTATTACAATTTACTGGTGTTCTGCTATTCTTGCTAAGAGAACACAAGTTGACATACAATTTTGACTATTACTAACATCGTTTGCTTAAAGCAAACGATGTTGAATTAAGCAAATTAAACAGCTGTATGAAATTGGCCACCAGGTAGACAGCTCGACCACTTCCCATTTTTCATGCAAGACGTATACGTATAATTGAAACTTTGGCCCCGAAAATAATTATTTTGGTGTGGTGTAATAACCACAAACCACCAATGAAATGAGAGAAAATATCCGGTTTTTAGAAACCACACATTGCGTCTGTTATTAGTAGAGTTTAGCTTTTAGTTGCGAAACTGTGGAACTATGTCGAGAAAAGTACGGTGTCTGTGAATCGCGATGTTGTAATTTTGCTCTCATCCTATATTTAGGAAAAATGGAAATTAAAAATCCTCTCCCTCCAAAAACCTGCGCATTTTCTTGAAGTGACACATTGTGTGAATCCACTTTCTGTACTATAGTATCACCCTACACCTGTAATAAACACCATTAAATTGCAAGGTCAAGCATGCATTCATTCACTATCACACATCTGTTTTATTTAATGAACATTTTCAAATTTATGATTTCTTTCACTGCGTTAAATCACTTTACACACACAGCAAGCACGTCTTGAACTATCTGAGATGATCCCAGCTGGTGTCCTGGGAGGTACTACAGTACTTCCCACAGTAAACAGTGTACAGAAGCAGAAGTTTCGACTTGCTGATGTTTTCACAACATTACACGAAACATGTCTGTGACGTATTACTTAACATTCAACCAACTAACAATGCTGGGCCCAATTTCATGGAACCCGTTAGCACAACAATTTGTTTAGCACATAATTGTTTTGCTTTCTTTTACAAAACTGGGTTGCCAGCCAAAATCGTACGTGACGTGTATTTACTGATATTTTGCTCCTGTTCCTAAAAATACAATTTGACATACAATTTTGGCTGGTAACTCATTTTACAGAGCAAAGAAATTCTGTGCTAAACAAATGTTTGTGCCGACAGGTTGATCCGCCATGAAATTGGGCCCAGGGGCCAATTTCATAAAGCTGTTTAGCACAAAAATTTGCTTAATCAAAAATTTGTTTGCTCTATAAAAATGGGTGAATAGTCAAAATTGTATATCAACTTGTGTTTTTAGCAAGAATAGAAGATATTCTTGTGAAAAACACAAATTGACATGCAATTTTGATTATTAACCCATTTTTATAAAGTTAACAAATTTTTCTGCTAAACACCTTAAAGGGCCCCTTATTTAGGATTTTTATCAATGAAATCTATGCTTTAAAACCACTCTACTCAGTTAAAGTCATAAAAATCCTATTTGGAGCTTGCTTTGGGGGTTAAAACGAAGGTTTTTAGTTTTTATGCTAATGAAAATATGCATATTCATGACCAAGGTCACTATGTCACAAGAGCACAGACAGGAAAATCACATACAATTGTGCACAAACGATTCCACTTTTTTCTCAATTTTCCTGAAACTTTTGTAATCCATGGCTGTTTGAGTTTGATTTACATGTTGCCTGCTGTAAGCCATGATAAAACTGGGGGTAGAAACTGCAGCAATTTGCCACAAGTCCAACTTGAAGTCTTATGTTTTTTCTTAACTTTTCCCTTCTGTCTTCCTTATGTGATGCACTCAAAACAGCGCCCTCTGTCTGTGATTTATTGCAATGAAATCTTCAAAGTTGAAAAAGGCCACCTTTTATTGATTTTACATCCAAACGAACAATAGTATGTCTTGCTGAACAAGTAATCCATCATTATGAAGCAAAGCTTAGGCACAAAGTTATTTTGGATGTCACAGGCCCTTTAATGAAATTGGCCCCTGGTCGGCAACAAAGCAAATAATTGGCTGATTTAGTAATAATGTCAAAAACATGTTTCTGTCTATGGTCGCCAAAACATGCCCCTGGTGATGAACTGTACATAATTATTCATGTAGTACCCTGGAGCTGGGATCATCCCAAATAGTCTATACAATGTGTTAATCCTACCAATAAAATAACTACAGTCAAACACTGATAATAAGAGCACTGTTAATACAAAGTAATGCTTATAACAAGGACAACAATAGGTCCCAAATCGTTGTTTTCCTTTGTTTTCATGACTGATAATACAAGATTACTGTTAATTGTACATTGTATTATCAGTCTTCGACTGTACTCAAAACCCCATGCACGTCTGCCACTAAAGTTCTTAAGTCAGGGAAATGAATTTCGGCTGAACCACATTTTTAAAAGCAACAGGCATAGTGATACAGAGGACTGTCAATAGACCTTTATCACGGTGCGTCCATCTTTGTCTTGTTCCCCACTGCATAGTACGTCTACGTGTCGGGCATGATCAGTGCGTGTTGGTGTCTGCGCGATAGCGCGTGCAGTCTTTCGTTGTTGTTTTGAGAGAATCACTGTCCGCGCTGCGCGTATTCTTGATCGCACCGCGCGCATGTCATTGTGATGCACAAAATGAACATTTTCAACACGGGGCCAAACTATTTTATTTCGGCAAGCCTCGCTTTGGTTACGTTTATTTTAATAGGGGAAAGGGAAGATGGCCGCACTGTGATAAAGGTCCATACATTGTAATTCAACTGATAATTCACAGTGCTACGCAGCATCACAATTTTTTAATACAGAGGTGTACATGTACAACATTAAACATTTACTTGTAATGCTCCATGTAAATCTCTGCATGCCAGTTTCTTTTAAAACAAACGACATGAATTCCGTTCACTAGTTGCCACAGATGCCATGTGCAAAGTCACTTACGTCTATGGAATATACCGTAACAGAGAAAGTATTTTCAAGGATTATTAAAAATGTTTGCCACTCCTAAATTCACTTATCTTTAAAAATTAACACTTTTGGTGGTTATTGAGAATAAGGAGAATATGTGCAAGTGGTGACCAATGAAGGGAATTCTTTCCAAACAAGTTGTTTTTTTCAAACATGATTTGGTGGAAATATAAATATGAAATTCAATATAATTTTTAAAAGAGTGAGTCAGCAGTGTGTGCACAATCAGAGGGTCATATGGATCAACATTTTACCTTCACAGTGATTGGTTAATACAATGTGGCAAAGATGTTTATGCATATTACTAGGGTACATCGACATTGCAACTGGAAGCAACTCAACTGATCAGGTTGCCGTTGATGTGTGTGTAGCGCGCTTATTGACAGCAATTGATTAGTTGCGCAACTAGCGGCAACTGGGAGCATCCAGCCATGTCTACATTTCCAGAGCGCACACATCGACAGGGCAACTGGAAGCAACTGTTGCAACTGTTGCAAGCAGTTGCTGTCGATGTGCGTGCATGTGATCAGATGCATGCGTGCAACTGACAGTACGCGTACATCAGCGCAACTGACCACAACTGGGTACAACTACATGTAGTTGCCAGAAAATAGAACATAAGAAACTCGCGGCAACCAGGATTCTTTCAGTTGCCAGTACATGTTTGCGTACATCAACCTTTTTAAGCAATTGATCAGTTGCTGCCAGTTGCCACGAGTTGCTTCTAGTTGCCGGAAACATCAGTTGCCACTACATGTACACGTATGTAGATGCTTTCAGTTGCAATGTCGATGTACGTTAGGCTTTAAATAAACATACTACGTAACATACAGTCATATGCTCATATTTTTAAGAGTAAATTACACAGAAGTATTTCTCGAAACATGATCGATCATAAAGGGATGAGTACAAGCTACATGTAGTGTAAAAAAATCAGTAAGACACAAACATGTGTCTTAATAAATTGTTTATGTTTTGATTTAGATTAGGATCCGAGGTTCAACAAAATGGTCTTGGAACGTGTCACAGTTCCCACGTGATCTACCTAATCCAACTTGAGAAATACAGACACACGGTAGCAACTTACATGTACAAATCCCATTTCAGGTCAAAGCGCAAGAAAGATTAATTGAGACACATGATTTAACAAACGTAGTGGGATCCATAAAAAGGTTCTTTACATGTATAGTCGTCTTTCATTAAAGTAAACAAATATATTTTAATTGTTTGAGGCATGATTGATGTTCACTATAACAGAATGATCATAATCGTCATATTAGTGGTGTTAAATAATATTACAACTTTCCATTGTTAAATACATGATTGCTCAGTCACTTACTCAAAATTAGAAATCATATTTGTGCAAGTGATATACATGTAATCCATTGCCTACAATAACTAAATAAAGCGAAGGGCACTGTTTGCAATGTACCGGTATGTATGCTGTAACAGCTACTGTATGGACCAATTTGGTAACAGCACTGTAATCTCCTTCCCTGTACATTCACCATACATACATGTAGTTGAGGGGCTTCCAGTGCATAAATAGCTTTTGCTTTACAAGCGTTCACCGCCCGCGCCGCGCCGGTATACCGCCTTCCAGGGGAAATAAACCAGCCGCTAGACTTGAACAAGTTCGATTTCAAGTGTACACGTAATATTGGCGCAAGAGGGCGTGCTGCTGAGGAAAGGCACAAAAGGTGCGGCCGGTGGTCGCTGCGACAACCGTTTTACTGAAACAAACAAAACCGCATCTTTGACAAAGACTAGTGCATGAACTGTACGTTGCTAAAACATACATCAAGCATTCATGATGTGTACACAGTGCACCTCCTTCGAGTATACAATCTGACAAAGATGTGCAAATTGTTCAAAGTGACAACAAAATGCAACAGCTCAGCAACAGCACAAATCACACAGTTCAACCAAACTTTGGACCGGAGAAAAATATACAAGGGCCTTATCAGGATTCTAACCAGAGACCTCTGACTGAGTCACTGGGCAGAGGTCTCGTGTTTGCATCCCAATAAGGTTCAGGTTCGAATCCTGATAAGGTCCTTACGATTTTTCTCTCATCCCAAGTTTGGTTGTTTCATTTCAATGGTGATTAGGCACTGTGCCAGATATTGCATACAGTTCATCCAGTGGAAGCCGCAGAACTAATGGCAGATGTATTTAGGGAAGGAATCTGCAGTTAAAACGGTCTGCACATATGTGCATATATGCATTCTGTTTCATACATGTATGAAAGCAATACAATTGTGTTGAAGCAATACTGAAATAACTTTACCAGAACCTTTTTTTGTCCTTATTCTGTTTGCTGTTAAGTTGAAGTGTAGACTTGCTAACACTGGACCGATTGCCGCTTATTACTTATTGCGAGCATTCTATTTTTCTAGGTGAAACATGATGCAATATACGAGTTCAGTAAATTTCTTGCTTATTGTTGAGTGAAGAGGAGAGATCTGCTAACACTCACACTGATCGCTGCTTATTACTCAGCATGACCCTTGAAGATTTCCAGTTGAAACACGATGACATAAATGAGTTGGAGTCCATTTGCTGATTACTACATGAAGATCTGCTAACACTCACACTAATTGCTGCTTATTACTCATCGCGAGCTTTGTAGTTTTCTAGGTGAAACATGATGCAATAAATGAGTTTGAGTCCATTTCCTGTACCCGGTACTAACACTCACACCGATTGCCGCTTACTAATCATCGCGAGCTTTGTAGTTTTCTAGGTGAAACATGATGCAATAAATGAGTTTGAGTCCATTTCCTGTACCCGGTACTAACACTCGCACCGATTGCCGCTTACTAATCATCACGAGCTTTGTATTCTTCAAGATGAGTCATGATCCAACATGGAATGACCAGACAGCCAATAGAGAGCGCCGCCAACCCTGCTGCACTCTCCTACAATGACAAAAACCACAAGTAAACACATAATCAGTGGATTTTTACAACTATTGGCATGATTGGTGAGAATCTGTGTTTGATGTGCAGCATCACATGTAACTTGCATGCATGAATATTAATGAATCTTCCAAACAGCATAACGTGTCAAATGTGCATATTTTGCATTACAACATGCCTCTTTCTGATTCTTTATTCTGACTGGCTAAAATGCAGTCACATGGGGTTCACTAATATAGGCTAGTGCATGAAATTTGCGCCAGCGTGAACTAGAAGCACACACCGGTATATCAAGCTTCAAGCGCGCGCATCGAGACGTCGCGCACGTGCATGATTTCCTGCTAGTGTTCCAGACCGGGCTCTAATCTTATACACATATGGACTGGCAACGAGGTGAATAGTGCACGATGCGCTCCGAGGGACTGCGAGGACCCTCTTCAGGGCTTGCCCTTAATTTTTTCTGAGAGTAGCCCACTGGGCTAGTAAATTGTGTTTTTTACTAGCCCGCAGAAATTTTTACTAGCCCATGAAATGTTTGAAAAATAAAAAAAACAAAGCATTAAAATATTGACTAGCACTGTCTACTGAGAAAGTTGATTTTTGTTCATCCCCCCATGGCTAGAAATCACTGTCGCTGGTAGTGGAGTCGGGATGTTCTTCCTCCTCATCTTCAGTCCTTCATTTTTTTAAAAGTCAGGAGAGCCCTAAATTGCTCTTCTGAGATAATCGAGGAGAGCTAATAGCTCTCCTAATAAAAAAAAGTTCCTTAATAAAACACACTGCTTTTGGGGAAAAATCAAATGTTTAGCCTGTTTGGGGCCGAGTCAGTCTGGGGCCGAGTTTGTACACAAGGCAATAGGGGCCGAGTTGGTCTGGGTACGAGTTTGTACACAAGGCAAAGGGGGCCGAGTTGGTCTGGGGCCGAGTTTGGGGCCGGGCCGAGTTTGGGGCCGAGCCAGTCTGGGGCCGCAGTCGGATACCAGATGCATGTATGTCTATGCACGTATATTGCACACAAGCTGTGTTGGACACAATGCAGACCCAAGCTGTGGCCGTGTGTTGCACGTGGAAAAATGCAATGCGCAATCGTCGTTTGCATGCCGCAAGTATATTTTTAAAAAGCAGAACACTGGATTGTACCGCCCGTAAACATCACTGATGCCCACCTTGGGCGACTAAGGTGCGAATTTTGTGGTCGCCAATGGCGATAAGAATTTAATCACTGGTCGCATGTGAGCATTTTTAGGCGCCAATGCGACCATTTTAGTCGCACCGTACAGCGTTGGGCCGTTCGGACACTTGGTCATTGATGGTCCCGTTATTTTTTGAGGGGCGCTATTTTTTACACTCCCCGAAAATTACGAGGAGCGCCTGCGCGATCGCGCTCCTTGAAAATGAAGGTCTGTGACACACAAAAGGTAAAGCTTTGAAGAGTTCGTTTTATTTTCAATTATCACATCTGGAAAACAAGGAACGTGCACATGTTTTAAGTAGCCCGCCGGGCAAGTTGAAAAGTGGATTTTACTTGCCCACAGCAGTTTTTACTAGACAATGTACGCCGGGCTAGCGTTAAGGTCGAGCCCTGCTCTTGTGGTCAACCACACACTCCCGAGGGGCATATAGACGGGCACCGGTGACCGAACTATGCCAGCTCATTTGTTTTATTTATAACAGGCCTCTGGTAGCCAAAATGTTCACCTTTCTTTTGCAGATATTTTTTTTCGTACTGAACAAAACATGCTCGTCTTAGTATTGTTTGATTATTTTTGTCGTGTTCTGTTCAATGACATTGATTTCATTGAAGTATGGGTTCATTTCCATGTACGGACACCTTTATTTAGAATTTACAGTAAATTGCTTGTCCTTTACCTTGTATATCAAAAGGAGATGAAGAAAATGAGCCCCTGACTAGGGAAATCGGAAAACGAGAAGTTGTACTTTGAAGTTTGAGCCAAGATTCTGAGCACATCGTGACAAAAACTGGAGTTGCAAAATCAAGGTGCACATGACCAGATCATAATTTAGCGTTATGATTATTTACTATAGGTTCATCCATTTCTACACGGGTAGGATGAGTGGTAGCTGAGGGGCTCATACAATGAGATGACCACAAGAGGGCGGGCTATCTGGACCGTGATTGTTTATCTCTAAACACGTGGTAAATCATGGCTCTTCTCCCGAGTTTGCTCGAAAATGTCAAGAAAAATGACGTTGTACTAATTTTTTTCCTGTTTAGAAGAATCATCGGGGAAAACGGTACAACATTCTGGAGACTCCAGGGACTTCCATGGTAAGTTTTTCAATGTTTAATTTTGACTGTAAAGTAAAATTTTAGTTTGGAGTACGGCGGCCATCTTGGTCGTGCAGGAAAATTCAAGATAGCGAATGGGGTTAAATTGGTAAGGGGCTAAAAGTGTTATATAGAAAATTATAACGTCCCAATGTAAACGTCAGAAAAACACTTTTAGCCTTCTAAAAGTACCACAGCTCTGTCCAGGCGACGCTAGTTCAAATCCTGCGGGACCTCACGGATCAAAAAAAAAGAAGAAAAACAGGTGGAAACAGAAATAGGAGATTGGAAAGGAGTGATCTATAGAGAGGAGAGGAGATGGATAAAAGGAAAAAATAGAGGTAGAATTTTCGTTTTTGGAATTTGTTTTTTTAATCTCAGAAAATAAACCTTATCGACGTTCGCAATGCATCACGGTATTGGATGACAAAATTGCCCGGCTATTTGTGCATTAACCTATGGGGCAGACGCGAACTCGGCAACTTTTTTGCTCATTTTCACGAAAACCAAAAAGAGTTCAAGAACCAACCTCCCACCACTTTATCTTCAATACATATCAAACATACTGACAAACATGTCCCGAAACAAAAATGTTGCAAATGCGAGAAATTCTCGGGGATTTCCTTCATAGTGGGGGGAGTTCGTGTATCGCGCTCGCAGCTCGGTATGCGCAATGCAACACGCGCCGTATAGCCACGGCGTGGTTGGATTGAGTGTTCTGCACTGCCAGTCCGTGTAACACGGACTCGCCAGCCACGAAGGGAATTCCCGATGATTCCTCGCATTTGCAACATTTTTATTTTGGGACATGTTTGTCAGTATGTTTGATATTAGCCCTACAAATAGGGTTGTAAATAGCTCGCTTTTTCAAATCTGACTTATTACAGTCGCAAATCACAGCCCTACTACGGGGGTGTACGTAGAGGCTAAGTTTTTAACTGCTGAAATCCGAGAAAGTTCCACTACAAATATTGTCCGAAGCACATCAAACCAGAGCACTTTCACATACACCATTGCAATCCTGATAGTCTAGTGTTTCATAAAATAACGGTAACACTTACGGAATCGTCAATTTGGCCATCTACGATGTCTGGAAACATTGGACAAATTTCGGACAACGTTCTGAGCTGCATTCCCTGGGCGACGCCATCTCAGCTGATATGCTGGTGCTTCTCGATCATGAGACGTCAAGGAGCCCGGCTAACTGTGCAATATGCATAATTCATATTGACGTCGCGTGTGTTTAGCTGACAATACGTAGGAACGTGACAAAAAAATTTAAATTTTAAATATTGGAATTATTTTTGTGCCAAAATGTGCAGTCTTAAGTCAATAATAAGACCACGTAAAAATAATTTGACAACTTTGCCTAAAACAAAAGATATGGCCAGTTGAACCATGAAAATTGACGTCTCTTTTTTGCCATAGGTTATGCAAAAAACCGTAATCGCCGATGTGCGTTTGCATGTGCTACTTTGAAAAGCCGTAACTTCCCTCATACTGGTCCGAATGTCATCAAATTTTCTCCACAGTTAGTAGATTAATACAATTTTATAACTGTATTAGTTTAATTAAATAAAATTTGTTTTTCTAATTATATAAAAAACTCCAAATTTTTGTTATTTTTGACGCCGCCGATCTTGATGGTTTGAAACTTTAATAAAAATATCACGTCAGTAAATGTTAATTTTTGGAACAAAGATTTGGTTAATCCTGAAAGAAAAAAGAAAGTTTGTTCCTAAGCAGTAAAAAAAACAACTTGTAATTTGCTTTAAAAAAGATGTGCAGCAAGTCAGAAACCCCCTTGATGGAATAGGCTAAACCATTTTTATTATCCCAACCTTCCAATGAAACCGCGGCGATTGCCGGAGAGGCGATATACATATTCATATACAACAGCAGGCTTAGCAACGTACACGTGTTGGGCATAAAGTGGCCTTACACATACTGTACCCATTGCCATAAAGTTCTATAGGCGTAGGCCAGCGGCGTCGCCAGACCTTTGAAAGTGAGGGACAACTTAATTTGGGTGCTTACAAGACTCATGATTTATTGTCTTTTCTTTTTAGTTTGGTGGTGGTTGCACATTAATTTTATCAAAACAATTTTGCAAACTTTTTGGATGAGTTTACTAACGCTCATTCACACAGAATCTTTTTAGGCGATTGTTGTGCGTGCATTTTTGTGCGTGTCACTTCACGGAAACGCGGCACGAATATATTTTGGATGGTGAATTTAGGTGGTTGCGATTGTTTAATTTTCTGTGTGTCGGTTTACACCAAATAAAGGCGCCTTTACAGGTCGATACGTTTATTTTATCCATCCTGCATGTTTCATCCATTTGCATCTCAATCGCTCTATGGACCGATACAGACGAACAGGTGGAGCAAAACGCGCACGCAAGACGGATGAAAAAAAAAGGATAAGGCGCCTTTCCATTGGTCCGTTTTTTATTCGTCATGCGTTTTCCATTCGTCATGCGTTTTCCATTCGTTTGCATCTATAGGGTTTGCGTCTGAATTGCTCCATAGTACAGACGGACGAGCGCAGCGCCAACGCAACGCACGCAAAACGAATAAAAATCGGACCATCGGAAAGATAGTCCCCTTTTTAGGTAAAGCCCGGCGCCTTCTCATATCGTAGGTCCGTTTTGCGCGTTGCGGTAGGCCTATAGCCGCGCGCGTAATTTTTTTACACCACTGCGAGGGGAAAATGAGGAGGGTTTGTACCTTTTTAGCGTCTTGAAAGGAGACTATAATAGGTTAAGGTTTAGGGTTGGATATTTTGAAGGAATTTAGGGTTTTTAATGTGGTTGGTTTGCAACAAGCTTCGTGGTCTGGTGAGAAGAGAGTTCGACTTGCAATCATAAGGTCCCTGGTTCGAATATCAGTGTTGTTTGAGATTTTTGAAATTTTATTATCGGTTTCTTCTTTTTCTCTGAGAGTAAGAGTTGTCACTTCATAAGTAGGTAGAATCATCAAATGTTAAAGTTTATTTGATAGTTGTGGAACCTATTTTATCTTAAAGAGCTTTCAAAATGGAATTAAATAAGGGGTCTCCTAGCTCCATAAGGCGAGCGCTTCTCAAGTTATCATTTTAAAGTCGTATTTTTTGCCTTAAAATGAGACTCATTTTGGTTAAAATAATTGTGACCAGTCATTGCTGGATGTTTTTGTCAAAACAAATGGTTAAAATACGTATCTGCACTTGTGACCGGGCCGAGCACTGCCGCAATGCAATAAAGATTCGCAACAGACACCATACATTGTGCCAACAAGCTAGGCCTGCCAGAAAACCGGGACCGCTTTTGACTATATAGACGTGAGCTCAAGCAGTCAGATATTGCGCGGCGTATTTCGTGGCGCTACGGCACGAATATGCCGCGCGCGCATTGCTGACGAGACTATGCCTTTAATCAGACTCTGGAGGCAGAACGGAACTTCTGCCGAGCACTGACCAAGTTTGCGTATAGAGCTGGCACGCGCCAAAAGGATTGGCGCGTGCTAGAAGAGTCTGGCCACGTGCCGCCTGGGGTTATGTATTACATTGTATAACATTGTACATGTATTACTAATTCTTTGTATTAGTTTCGCTTCCTGTGCGGTGTGCTTATGATGCACACGGGACTTCGTTGTTGTGTTGCGGTGTGTTAGCTGTGCAGTAGTAAAAGTTGGAGACTATTGAATGATAACTCGGCTTTGTCTTTCTTGTGGAGTCGGAAATCCTGTGACTGTGTCCCTTTTCTGGCGTTTAAGTGCGGGAATTAAGGAAATAACACTTGTTAGGCCTACTACAAACAAACACACACGTCTCGGAAAAGAATTCAAAATTTCCAAGCACTGAAATGAAATAATGATGTGTTATACGTCTACCCATTGTTTAAACACAAGATGGCATTTTCGACCAGCGATTTCTTTCTGGTCAAATCAGCAGCATGCAAAATGAAAAAAAAAATTCATTAAAAGCCACCATTCCATCCAAAAGACATCCAAACTTACGCCACAAAGTAGCATAATTCTTACTGGATCCCAAGGTGATCACGTTAAATCACGACGCTTCTTTATTTTTCATGTTTCAAACTCATTTGGTTTTATTGTGCGAGCTATTGGGTTAGTACTCAGTACACAAATCGCCTTTGAGGGTATGACTAAAACAATACATTTTTCGAGGTTAAAGCCACAGGCTCGTCAGCAATGCGCGCGCGCCAAAACGATGACACGAAATACGCAGCTCCATGCCTTTGCTATGATGGAGCTGCGTATTTCGATCGTGGCACGAATTTGGCGGGCGCGCATCGCTGATGAGCCTGTGCCTTTGACGTGCATCGCTTTGAGAAAAGGCGAGGTGGAAGCAATATCGATATGGAGTTTAAAAGACGCACTGAAAATCATAGAATCACACACATGAAAAAAATCACACCCGGGTTCATTGGTGGTTTTCGGGGCATCGTTCAACTTTATAAATGTATTTCCTCCCATGTCGCTGGTTTTTTTTTTCTTCACAAAGCGGTATCGTGTGCATCAAATGTACGCACGATTTGTGTATTTATTATGTTTCCAAATGAATCAAATTAGCCTTTTTTAAGCATGGCGGGCACAATTATAAGGGCGCGCGTTGAAGTGGGTAAAACATTTTTCACTTTGCACTCTCTTTGTATTATAATTGCAACATGAAAATCATGTTTTTGGAAAGAAATACAATTGTTGAACAAATTCATACCCAAATAAAATTGCGCCCTCTCCTTTTGTTCCGCCATTCTGTACTTCTATAATCCAAATGCTTTATTTACACGTAAAGGGTGGCTAATGCTGCCGTGGCGTTAACTTACGAACTGGATTGCACGCCCACTTCATAAATATGCATTTCCAAGTTGGAGTATAGAGTCGGACTATACCATTATTGGACACAGAATAGGGGTTTCATTTAGCTTGCACGTGGCGAGTCGGTTTACAACCGATTTTCCGATTCAAAGCAAACCATCGTCGCAACGAGAAACTGTCTTCAAATTTTCACACATTGCATAAATAAATCTCGATTTCATTTTCTATTCCTTAGAAATGTTAATTTTGCCCATGAAGATAGGAACTTAACAGTTTGTTGTGGTCTCATTTTTACTCCATTTTTTCCTCTTGAGCAGCATCGACGATTCCAAGATTTTGGGTATCAGGCTATAAATAGTTTCATTGTGTACAATGTACGACTAACTCATATTTAAACAAAATTAAAACATCCCAGATATGGATGTTTGAAAATCATACACCTCAGGCGACAGAAAAAAAACTGAACGTAAGTTAGTCACACAAATGTGGTCACGTGATGTCGTTTGTCACGTTCCTACAATACGTCACGCGCGCAGTGCAGCTAGTTATCGAACTGTGCGAGTGACGTACTTGCCAGCTGGGATAAACACACGCGACGTCAATATGAATTATGCATATTGCACAGCCGGGCTCCTTGACCGAGAAGCGCCACCATCGTCCAGCATATCAGCTAAGATGGCGTCGCCCAGGGAATGCAGCTCAGAACGTTGTCCGAAATTTGTCCAATGTTTCCATACATCGTAGATGGCCAAATTGACGATTCCGTAAGGCCATCGGAATTAAAGTCATAGAATACCGTCCTCCGCCCGCATGACCAAATGGCCGCCGCTGAAATTTTTCATTATTCAAAAAAATTTCATTATTTCCAAAAATTTGGAACTTCAACATACCGGTACTTTCAATACTTGTTCATGAAAGAAATCGATATATATGGCGCCAAACCGAGAAATTCCAACCAATCAACCATATTTTTCGAAATCAGACGGCAGACGATAGTCTTGAGCGCGAGATCCAAGTGCTGACACACAATTCCACTGTTCGTGTTTCGGTGTAGCCGCGCGAGACTGCAAATCCGACTGAACTGAAGTCCCGGGGCATACCGACACTGCCTTCAACGGTGAAGGTATAGGAAAATACCCATACCGGCGTACGTATGTATTGTGATTGCAATGGTGTATGTGAAAGTGCTCTGGTCTGATGTGCTTCGGACGATATTTGTAGTGGAACTTTCTCGGATTTCAGCAGTTAAAAACTTAGCCTCTACGTACACCGGCCTCGTAGTAGGGCTGTGATTTGAAAAGCGAGCTATTTACAGCCCTATTTGTAGGGCTAGTTTGATATGTATTGAAGATAAAGTGGTGGGAGGTTGGTTCTTGAACTCTTTTTGGTTTTCGTGAAAATGAGCAAAAACGTTGCCGAGTTCGCGTCCGCCCCATAGGTTAATGCACAAATAGCCGGGCAATTTTGTCATCCAATACCTGATGATGCATTGCGAACGTCGATAAGGTTTATTGGGTGTCCGTCCATGGAAATTTTTCCACTGTATTGTTCGCCACTAATTCTTCCTAATATAACACGACTTTCGCGAATCTCCACGAACTTTTCCCATTGAACGCACAACGGTCGAGTTGGTACATGGTCGAGTTGGCAAACGATCGAGTCATGCGAGTTGACCTGCTGCTCTTAATCCGGCCTTTTTTTACCCATGTTTGAAGAGGTGTAGTCGGCTTTGTGCATCTGACTCCTCGCTTCTGGAAGATCATAGACCTTAACGTTGGCGTCGATCGGACAATCACACCTCTTAAAATACCCGACATATTAAACAAATGTCTTTGCTAACTATGCTTTGCCTGAACTTTTTGTGGAAGAAAACGGAGTTCGGAGTGCAATATCAGTCTGTCGTCGGACCCGTACGTAGTACGTACGTACCCTATGCAAAATACCGTACTGTTAGCTAGACTCTCATTATAGCATGTGCCCAATTGGTGGCGCCCTTTTCCCTTTTTCTAATCGCATTTTGTAAATCCGACTTTAATCCGATCCGCTTCGAATTAAAGGCATAGGCTCGTCATCAATGCGCGCGCGCCAGATTCGTGCCACGAAATACGCAGCTAGCTCCATGCCTTTGCTATGGAGCTGCGTACGTATTTCGTGGCACAAATTTGGCGCGCGCGCATTGCTGACGAGTCTCTGCCTTTAAGCCGGACTGATTAACGAAAACCGAAAACCAACAATACCTCAACACCGACTCCCTTTCAGTGTTAAAGGGGCAAACTTTTATTCCTGGAGGGCATAGACGGATCTCTAATGTGGATTTCCTGTCGGAGCCTTTTGGCTGCCCCACCAGAGAATTTGTCACGATTTTCATGCCCCAGCTAGTAGGGTGGAGTTTGGCCCATTGGAATAAAAATGTCTGTGCATCTAAAGACGCGCATGTTTTGCACCCGTGGGTGGGAATTTTTATCACCGTAAATTTTGTTTCAGGGGTGGGGGATTGTTGTCACAAAAAAAAAATGACAATCCCCACCTCATACGTGGGGTATAGCCCTGGGCAGGAGGGGTGTGAGAAACAACTGTCGCCAAAAGCCATTACCGTTCCCCATCGTCGTCTTCATATCATAATATTTTGGTATGGATGGTCGCAAATGGTTCTTACTTCATACCAGGGGCCAATTTCACGGCGCTGCTAAGCACGAAAATTTGTTTAGCACATGATTTGTTTGCTTTATTTTGCAAAAATGGATTGCCAGCCAAAATCGTAAGTGATATGTATTGAAAGGTATTCTCCTACTCTTGCGAAGAACACAAGTTGGCGTATATTTTTGGCTTGTAATCAATTTTATAAGGCAAATAAATCCTGTACTAAGCAAATTGTTATGCTTAGCAGCGCCATGAAATTGGCCCCAGATGTTGCGTTCGTTCCTTATGGGTATAGACGAAATCGGTATAGTCATCCAGGCCTCAGGGGTCGATCTCATCTAATTAATTATAAATTCACCCATTAATTCAAAATTTAATAACTTTTTCGATCACATTGATTTATTGCATAATCTAAGTATAGTGAGTCGTCAACATGTGCTAGTCTTGTCGTGTATTGGCATTTTAGTTATTCAAGTAAATTCCTTCATCAGCTGGTTATTATTATTATTATTATTTCTTTCTGGTATTCGTACCAAGGATTCCTCAATAGTGTTCATTGCACTGTCACTCGTAAGCGCAGCGTGAGGAAACCCATGAAGAATTAGAATTAGAAATGGCCAGAGACACCGGGAATTCCTCTTGCTCTTCACGAAAGAATGCTCTGGGATCTTTAGAGTGCGTTACCATTAACTAACACACTGGACCAACGGCTTTACATCCCTTCCAAAGGATGGAGCAAGTGTGGTTGAGTGCCTTGCCCAAGGGCACAGGTACCGCGGCCAGGTTCGAACCCGCAACCCCAAGTTTTCACCTATGAATTCGAGTCAATGACCCATACCACCATGACCACTCGGCCACGTACAGAAGCGTGAAGCGTGAAGTTATTTAAAGGGCTCATACTTGCTGGTACTTGGTTGGTTTCCTCCTGAAAACATCCTCTTGGGATCTTGGGAGTGTCGTCATCCCAATTCTAAACCATGGTCGCAATGTGGTTATAATAATTATCTCTGAGGATCTTGCGCGTCGTACAGTCGATAATGTATTTGGGGCAAGTCATTCCACAACTAATTAATGGTCCTTGGAAAATAATGAAGTCTTGAATGCGGTTAAGGATATTTGCTGTATGATAATAATTGGTTGCTCCTGGATCTCTGCATTTTTTGCTGAAGACAATCTAAAGGGTCAACGTCAAATGTTTCAGTGATGAATGATCTTATAGAGATTGGTCATCTGGTGAGTTTCTCTTCTATCAATTAACTTCTCCCAACCAAGAGACAACAACATATTGGAGACACTACTATTCCTTGTATAATCTCCATATACAAAACGCGCTGCCCTTCGTTTAACTTTCTCAATCGCCAACTGGTGACATGTTTTATATGTATTCCATGCTGTTACACCATACTATTGGTTTTTAGAACTCATGTAGAAGTTTTATTTGATGAAGTTAATGACTCTTATTGCCTTAGCAATAGCATGCCGTGTCTGCTTTTCCCATCCCAAATCATTTTGAATTGTTATGCCTAAATATATGTGAACTCCTTGGTAACGCACACCATCCATTTCATAAGATAAGAAGGTTCACCAGGATTGCGTTTGCGAGAGACTCGCATCGTTTTACATGAACCATATTAAACCGCATTACATACCCCAAGCAGTAGCCCATTCACTGAGGTTATCAAGGTCGGCCTGCATCAATTTCTCATCTTTTTTGGAGTTATCTGGAAAATTCACCATTGACATTAAAGGCAGTATACATGATTGGTATCTCGAAAATCAGACATGTTCATACATTTACGCCTAACTTACACAACATAAACATGACGACCACCGTAGAAAACTTCCCCTGAAATGGTTTTGTCTAAAGTGCTATAGTCTTTGAGAAATAAGTAAAACAATTAGTTTTCGTCTCATGAGACGACAATTAAATTCGCCCCAAAACCATTTCGCCCAAAATCACTTCGTCTAAACACTTCATCGCCCAAATGCTACTTTGCCCCAAAATCACTTTGTGCACAGGCCGTGTTCCAGGTCGAAATGGTTCAGGGCGAAATGGGGCGAAATGACTGCAGACTCTTTTTTGACTGTTTTCTCAAAAGTTAGACGAAGTACGGAGCTGGTTTTTGCTCAGGTTGGTTTTCAATCGGACAGTAACCAATCATGTATACTATCTTTAACATATTGCCAGACCTTTTTGGGGTCATCGGTAGATGTTACAGCTTCCACATGGGCACGATGAGCTTTACGAAGTTCACGGTCCACATAACGACGGATCGATTTGAACTTATCCCAATCAGATGGTTGACCAGATTTCTTTGCACCAACGTGACATCTCTGTTTTTCTGGTGAGACGTAAAAGACGAGTTGACAACCATCGTGGCCTAATTTTACCTTTAACAATTTTCTCTGGTACAAACTTTTTAACAAGGTTGCTTAGTCCATCCCTAAAAAAGCTCCAGCTGGATTCAACAGTGCTTTTATTCCTTCGAGTCTACAAGAAATCATTTCTCAGTTCTTCTGCAGCAGCTCTAAAAGCCACTTCGTTCACACTCTTCCACTGCAATTAGATACTCCTCGGTGCATGGTTTTAAAGCGCAGCATGAACAGCTTTAATGGAGATATCAGCTGGGACAATTTCGTGGTCACTCAATCCAGAAGCTGCATGAACATTATTAACTGTTTAGCATGTCATGGCATGCTAAGCAACTTTACGCCTATTACTTGTTTAGCAAGACATTATACTATTGTTCGTTTTGATGTAACATTAATATTACAAAATTGCCTTTTTAGGGTGCGTCACTTCAGGAAGACACAAGGAAAGGTAAAGAAAAAACATAAGACTTCAAGTTGGACTTGTGGCAAATTGGTGCAGTTTCCACCCCCAGTTTTGTCATGGCTTACAACAGGAAACATGTAATTAACAAACTCAAACAGCCATGGATTACAAAAGTTTCAGCAAGTTTGAGAAAAAGTAGAATGTGATTTTCCTGTGTTTGCCTCGTGTGACATCAAAACCTTGCTCATGAATATGCATATTTACATTAACATAAAAGCTAAAAACCTTTGTTTGAACCCCAAACAAGCTCCAAATAGGATTTTTATGACTGTAATCTAGTAGTTTCATAGCGTGGATTTCATTGATAAAAATCCCTAATCATGGACCCTTTAAAGGCACAGGCTCGTCAGCAATGCGCACGCGCCAATTTCGTGCCACGAAATACGCAGCTCCATAGCAAAGGCATAGAGCTGCGTATTTCGTGGCACGAATTTGGTGCGCGCGCATTGCTGACGAGCCTGTGCCTTAAATTTATATTTTTCAGCAGCAGTAACATGCACCAGCGGCAGCGGCCCGAGATATACACACAAAAACATACCGGATAAATAAAGATATCTTCGAAAATAAGATATCTTCGTTTGGCGATGCCACAAAGCAGACGATCATTCAATGTATGCCACATACGACTAAGCCAGTAAGGGTCTCATTTAGAGGACTTTTTCTATTTGGCGCCAAAGACGGCGCCATACAGCATAATTAAGGTTAAAGTCTGTAATTTGTTATTAATCATTAACTTCAATCAATTATGTCTCGTTGTACCAGCCAGAGCAAAGTACGCAATGTCCGCATACCAGACATCAAGCCTAACCACTTCATTGGTCCGTTTTCATTTGCACAATATTTCTGACATGACGCTTCGCTCTTGATTCAACACCAGCCAGCTTTACCTCCTGTAGATTAGTCGTGAAACAAGTCGCCATAGACAAGCAAGCGTGGTGTCTGATACAGTATAATCTACAAAAGCTTCTTTAAAACGACTGTAGCAAAGGTCACACATATCTCTTGTTTAGTTATTCAACATTATACGACTGCAGTGAATTTCATTGCGACGCCATAAAACATCCAACGGGAACGCCATTTTTGTGTGTATCAGGCAACTACCTGAAAAAGGGCAAAAACAATTTCGTTGGTTCGTGTTTTAAAGCTTGTGATTTGACCACACCAAGCACACAGAATGAAGGCACACGGCACACTGCCCCGAGTGGAAGTCGAGGACGATTTGAATGTTTGGGAGCGATATGTGCAGCCGGTTTTTGCCGAGTTTATCGGGACCGTCCTCTACACGTTTGTTGCCTGCTTGTCTGTGGCTATGAATAGCGTCTTTGCTATCGGCATTGCACACGGCTTCGGAATTGCGGTTCTCTGTACTGCTTTTGTCAAAATCAGGTTAGTTTTTCAATGCTTTTTGTTATTTGAAATATTTTAAAAAGTAATTGATATCTTTAGCGCGTCGCCCTAATAAATAAAATGGTTGTTAGGTAAAACGAAATCCATTTTCTGAACACGCTCCTTTAACGAGAGCTGAGTGATTCCTTTCTCAATTCAATTGTGTCGTCCATGTGCACAGAAAATTTACAAAGTATTTTTTCGAGATGAATTTCAAAACACGAGAAAATTGCAGTGCCCCAACTGGGATTCGAACCCAGGTCCTCAGCATACATGGCCAACTGCTCTACCAACTGACCTATCTGGGCGTCCCGCTTGCGTGTTTTTTTTTACACCACAGTGAGGGGTACACTCGAATGTTTTAACCCGAATAGAGTCTACTAAGTTTCCAACGACTGATACTTCTCAAGTGACAATCTTGGAAATAGCCAGAACTCTTACTCTCACCATGAAGATATGCTCTCACTATTAGAGAAAAAGACGAAACCGAGAAATTTCGAAAAATCCCAGACAACACTGAGATTCAAACCAGGGACGTAATGATTGCAAGTCGAGCTCTCTTCTAACCAGACCACGAAGCTGGTTGCAAACTAACCGCATTCAAAACCCTAAATTCCTTGAAAATAACCAACACTATAACCCTTACTATTATATAGTCTCCTCTCAAGACGCTAAAAAGGTACAAAACCCCTCATTTTCCCATCGCAGTGGTGAAAAAAAATAAAACGCATCCCGCTTGCGTATTTTTTTATTTACACCGCAGCGAGGGGTACACGCCAATTTTTCAACCCGAACAGAGTCTAAGTTTCCAATGACTGACAATTCTCGAGTGACAATCTTGGAAATAGTGACAACTCTTTCTCTCACCATTAGAGAAAAAGAAGAAACCGAGAAATTTCGGAAAATCCTAAAGATGCATAGATTCGAACCAGGGACCTTATGATTACAAGTCGAGCTCTCTTCTAACCAGACCACGAAGCTGGTTGCAAACCAACCGCATTCAAAACCCTAAATTCCTTTAAAATAACCAACCCTAAACCCTAACCCTGAACCCTAACCTATTATATAGTCTCCTCTCAAGACGCTAAAAAGGTACAAACCCCATTGTTCTCCCCTCGCAGTGGTGTAAAAAAAAATTACGCATCCCGCTTGAGCATCACAACAATCTCGTGTTTGCCTCTCTTTTTCCAACAATGCAGTGTATGAGGCAAATCCAGCCAAAAAATGTCGCTACATGCACTGATGGCTATCAGTTGTAGAGCAGTTGGCCATGTATGCCAAGGACCTGGGTTCGAATTCCAGTCGGGGCACTGCAATTTTCTCATGTTTTTAAATTCATCTCCAATAATATTGTCAATCCTATCATATATATACACCTTCAAAGTATCTTTTGCGGGTTAGGGGAAAGGGTTCAATTCATCGCCAATAAGGCAAGAGTGTTGAGGGTTCATTCCTTCTAACAATCATGCTACATCCTATCAAGTATCAATTTGGGAATTTCAAATTGTCATCGAAAACGAGTGTCTCGGTGCTTTCTTTTGTGATAAAATTTGCAAATAAAAGACGCGTGACGTAATACAATGGCTCAGCATCTGAAACGAGGCTGCCAGTGCTGATTTGAAATTTGTCAATAGACCGTATCGAATAGCCGCTATTTCGTTGGGCAGTTTCTTTGTTCCTTGAGGACATGGTTGCACATATCGTGCTTCCATTGTTGAACGGTTTAAGTAACAAAAGGTGCCCCACGAAATGGCGGGTATTCGATTATGGCGATTATCTAACTTTATTTCCCCACAAAGATCTTGCAGGCGATTCCTTTCCTATTCTAGACAGTGCAATGCAATAATTCCGGTATTATTGTGGCCATTACAGTGGCGGTCATTTCAACCCAGCAGTAACTCTAGCCTCGCTGATATCTGGCGGTACGGGTCTCGTCGGATTGGTTTACTTTCCTGCCCAGTTCATCGGTGCTCTACTCGGATCAGCCATCGTTAAGGTATTGCGAAAAAATAACAATCTCACATCTTTATTGATTTTATTGATTAATTTGTTTAATTGTCGTTTTCTGGCAGTTAAGCATTACCAAACAGTCCCCCAAATTTAAAAGCGCCCGCGACACTGTAGTCATACGCCTGAAGAAACTCGCGAAGAGAAGACGATGAAGAAATGCTTCATTTTAGGTTGGAGAACAAACTTAGTACCTCTACATAGTCATGTATCGGAGAGAGAAGAAATACAAAATAAATTTTCAAGAATCTTTGAACTACCGGATCTGACCATCCTCTTGCAACAGTGCCCCTTTAACGCACTCCCTAACTCCTGCGTACAGTGGCCCTGTTGAAAAAGGCCCCATTTGGCGGTGGGACTAGCGACAGAAATCTTGTCGCCTCTGCTGGACCAATCAGGACGCTTGGCAGTGCGTTGCAGGCATTTAAATGTCACGCGCGCAGATTGTAAACACCGTGCATGCATGTGATACATGTACTCGGTATAGGGTAATGCTGGCCGTTGTCCGCGTCGGCGATTGGCTGCTATTTAAAGCATATTGGGGAATCCGTTCCATTACATTCGTCAGCATGCATCCCTGTTATTAATTTTAAAAACTGCGGAGTAAGGAACGGAACCCAATACAATTTCTGGAAAGTATAGAAATGTTTTCTTTTCGGCATAACATGACCGAATTGATTAAATTACATCAAAATGACTCGGGCGTGAGTTGGCTCAAGACAACAGCCGGCTCGCTCCAGAGATTTGCGTGTATTTCCTCAGGGTATTGTCACGTCGCTTTGCAGAGTAGAAATTCCCTGAGATCTCAGGATGGATCTGACACACGCAACTCACATTATGTTACATTCCCCAAACTTACCCAGGGCATGGTCTTCAAATACGACACGTATGATCAGTTTCATGGAGGCGCCAGCATGCTGCATGGAAACCGACGTCTAGATCCCTTCACTGCATACGACAAGACATCAACATGGCAGTTTAGTGTCCTGTCTGCTATTGGTATTGAGATCATTGCAGGATCGATGGTGTATATGTGCTATCTACTAAACAACATTGACGATCGCCAACCACACCGTGCGCCGCTCTACTACGGTATGGGCGTGTCTGCCGCTGTCATTGCCACGTAAGTTACATTTCACGCGAACGCGAACGTCAATGCGAACCCCAAAGCGAACGCGAAAGTAAACGCCAGAGCAATACTTTACGCGAATGCGAACGCTAACGTAAATCTGACGTCAAATATTTCGTGGTGAACATTCGCGCAAGTTGAAACTACAGTCCAACTTTCTGTTAAACCACGGCATATAAAAGTTGAACTACTTTCAACTTGCGCGAATGTTTGCCGCGTGATGTTTGACGTCTAGTTTCAACTTGGGCGGGGGCGGTCGGGTTGGCGTACGGGTTCTTTCCTCGCCTTTAACCTCTGGGGTCCCGGGTTCGAATCCGGGGCGTGTATGTGAATTGGGTTTGCAGTCCCTACTTGACCGCGTGGGTTTTCCCCTGGGGCATTTCTCTGGGGGTTTTCCTCCCACTTCTAAAACTGCAACTCCTTCTTCGTCATCTTAAGTTGATAATATAGTATAGTTAAAGCTAAAACCGTATAGTTGATGGCATAAAGGGCCGAAGATGCCATAAAATATACAACAACAACAACTTGCGCGAATGTTTTTGACTTCAAATTTGCGTCGTCAGACTCATGTTCGCACTCGCGTCCGCGTCGAGTATGAGCCGGCGTTCGGGCGGTGTCCGAATTACTTGGCTACGTCTTGAAGTTCGTCCTACTATATCACCTGCGTACGTATACGTACACGAAAAGACGCGATATAAGCGCATATCGCGTTTAGGATATCAAATACGGCACAATAATTGTGACCTAATGAAATGAGCCGCGTGTCGCGAATTAGATCCAGGTGTGCGAAGGCCGGGAACGTATTCAGAAATTTTTCAGAAAATATTTTCATTCTTATACTCTTTTTATGGTTTTTATTTAATTGGGAATAATGCTCTCATTCCGCAGTTACTTCACTTCTGGTGGAGGGTTCAACCCGGCCGTGTCCTTCGCTGCGGCAATCTGCTCCGGCTACTGGGATAACCACTACGTGTATTGGGCGGGGCCTATTGTGGGTTCACTGCTTGTTGCATTTAGCTATCGGTAAGTTGCATTGTCTTTGGCTATTGGGCGGGGCATTGCATAGTGCCGACCAATCAAAACAGAGCTAGCAGACGGCGCCCACATAGGTCAAAGTGATGCAATCATTACACAATCACGCGATTTTCTGCCCAGTTTGTATGTTGTATGCGCGGCGCCAGTGACCGGGTGAGTTTTGGTTTCAATGTCGGGCGATTTGCTGTTCAAAGGTAGGAAAGCGCATTTTTATGAATATATGTCATCCCTGCATTACTAGCCCTTCGCTCAGTGTGTGCTACGGTAACTGTCGACCCTAAAACATAAATACCTTTGAGTTTTCTCCAATGAATCTGTGCTTTCCATGCCGAGTCCCGTCGCTTTGTACGTTGTGTCGCCATTTTGTTGCGATGGCTTGTGAGCACATAGCAACAATATCTAAGGGGCGGGGTTAACTGGGAAATCTAGGAATTATGCAATTGCAGACGTGTACATTTGATTAAAGGCCTCTGTATATTTGCAAGATAAAACTTTTCACAGTTTCGTGGAATAAGAGTGTAACATATCTAGGAAAGAATGTTGGTAAACTAGCCTGAAAATTTTAGCTACTTCGATGCATCAATGCTTCAGAAAACCTTGAAAATCTATACATGGATTTTGTGTACGAGTGAATGGTAAAAAGTCCCATGCACGGGACGTTTTTTGAAAACCACCTTCGGTTGTCAATTGAAATACCATGAAATACCATTTTGGACGGAAATAAATTCACGTGGTGTTTGTTACCATTGCTATCAACACTGAGTAAGGTATTTCTTGTCAAATCAACAAAATTGGGTCATTGCAAATGATACAATGCCTTTAAAAGGCCCTGTAAATAATCTGTTTTTGAGCGATTCTGCGAATAAAACCATTATAAATCAAAAGAAAGACATCAACAAACTCGTCCGAAGAAATTTCAGCTTTGTCAAATGTACCACGTCTAAAAAAAACCATGAAAATCCATATGCATTTTTTGGTCTTGGCGGGAGTCTCAAATATTCGTTCTCAGTTGATCGGGTACTATGTGGCTTGCGTCATGCACTCTGTGGCGCACATCATATACTGCGTGTGCGCGCGATCTATAAAAATGCATCGCGTTGGAACACGCACACGCAGTACACAGCGCCCATGCATTTTGGACCGCGTAGATGCGAACCAAAAATAAGTAAATCGTTTGCAAACGATCTAAATAATTTCATCTTTACGGATTATTTTCTGGTAAAATTATATCATTTTGAGCGAAAACCTTTCATTGGATAGTTGCTATTAATTCAATCTTTACTTTCAGAACTTTTCCACTGTAAACTCGTCGATTACTTTTTGGGGTCATTGCAAATGATCCACTGGGCCTTTAAAGCCCATTACATAATTTTGCAGTTATACCCAAACTTTTACTTCACGAGTTGACAAGAAAAACCCGACTAAAAAAACCGACTAAAAAACACCGCATGATTTGTTTCCCGTATAAAATGGTACCTTTGTGAAAGAAATTTCAAACTGAAGGTGCTTTAAAAAAAATTATGCAGACAATGTTTTGTCATTAATTCAACACAAACCCATGCATGGATTGTTTTCAGGATTTTTGCAGTATTAGGCCTACTGCATCTATGTGGCTGAAATTTCTACAAGGCAGTTTATCAACATTACACTTTGGTTATGTAATGCTGTTCCTGTTTTTAAAAGTTTTTGAATCATGTAAGCTAATCTGCTTTAACTTCTATTTGCATTTCTGCAGACTGATTATAGGCGACAGAAGAAAGAGACTCTTTACGTGTTAGAAGCCATCAAGGATCAAGGATGTGAACACAAGCAACATTGAAGGTGGTCTTGTTGATAAATGATAGATTGATGCTTTGTGTTGGATACTTAAATATACAGCTATGTGTAGTTTAGCAGAAAAAACAATTCCAAATTTAATCGCTTTATAAAATGGGTTAATAGTCAATTTTATGTCGGTTTGTGTTCTTATCAAGAATAGCAGAACACCAGTCAATTGTAATACAAATTTTGCATTATTTAGATTTTTCTGCTGAACAGATATAAATAATTGGCCCCAGATTAATTGATCAACACCAAAAACATAAAAAACCAAAAGACAACTATTTGTAACCCTTTTCAGGGCCTAAGTTATCTCTTCAGAACAACAAACGTATTTTCTGGAAATTGATGGTGTGTTGCCAAAATGCCCCCTTTACCATGAAAAGACTCAACTATCAATTTAAAAGTCTTAATTTTTTATATAAAAAAAATTATTATCTTTTCTTAACCCTCTTTTTTATTTCCTTTCTTGGGAGTGTAAAATAGTCCAAGTAGGTCTACAATAGTTCAGTCTTCCTTTGTACATTTACTTATATGTAGTCTGTAGCTTAACAGCCTTTATAAACTTGGAATCACATGAAATTAAACTGAATGAAACCAGCTTGTCAGAAAATAAGGTGTTTTATCGGATTGTTGGATTAGAACAAAATCCATTTTGTGGAAAATTCTTAACACCCTCCCTTAATATTGAGATATTCAACACTGTGCCTCTTTGTAGCTCGGCTGGTACAGAGCATATGCTACATATTAGAGCTTTTGACATGTTGATACACGTAAGTTGTAAATTACTGGCATCTCTTATGGCAAAGAAAGTATTGAATGTACTTTGGTTTAAGATTGTACTATTTCTTAGAATTGTATGCACTCTGTTTAATAAACATTTGGATTACCAGATGTAGTTTCTTACATAAAGCAAATCTTATTTGCAATTTTTTCATGTTGAGCTAAATTACTAACGAAATTATTTTTAAATAAAGATGTAAATAACAGAAAATGTTTTAATAATTTTTATGAAAATATATAAGTAAACTTGCTTGGTAGTTTACGGGGTTATTTGGAAAGCACTTCTTTGTTTGATGGTCATCATTGCTGACGATGCCTTTTGGTTTTATGCAGTAGTTTGTTTACAATGACGTCATAAAACTCCAAAATGAAACATTGTCCTTTTAAAAATTTATTTCATGTCAAAATAAACTTGTGTATTTGATGGTATTAGTTTTAGGACATCTCTTTTTTTGTAAAATATTTTAGTTGTAAAAATCTCCATTGTGAACATCAACTCTTTTTCATTAATGCAACCTACAGATTTCTAACTGTTAGTAATGCTGTGCGCTTCTGTTTTGCTGCTGTTCCATGCTATAAAAACGCACCCAGTCACTGACCAATCAGAGGGCAGGATATTATTAACCTGCAACTTTTCTCGTTACGCTGAGCATACAAAACCATATTAAATTTAGCGAATATTTACCAGCATGTTGCTATTCTTACCCAAACATTTCCCTCAACGATCACAGCCCTGCCCTCTGAATCAAAACAAACATGTTTTATTCTCTTATACGGAACTGGGGCCTGAACTAATGAATGTCTATTTGATAGAGTTGGCACACGACTTTGTATAAATAGGGACTACAGTAAACTCTCGTTATAACTCCCCCTAATATAAAGCTTTTTTTTCTAAATCCCGACCTTTACTCTCTTCATTGTGTATGCACTGGTTATAGCGCTCTCTGGATATAAGGCTTGCATTAGTTTAGTCCCTTGAAGAGCGATATAATGCAAGTTTACTGTAGTAGATTATGGTTTATTTTGCATTTGCACATATCATCTTGATACATGTACCAAATGTAGGAGGACTTTACACTACTCACAGTAAGTTAGGGATATTGTGGTGTGTACGCAGTGTATTATAATGAGGGTATGCATTCTGCTTATATGATTAGACAATTGTATCATCATGATAGACACCTTGTAACAGGAATAGGTGAAAACAGTCATTTGAAAAAAAATCCCAAATTGACAACATACCAATATCCCTACTGTGAGTAGTGTATGTTACCACATGATCACCGACAGTAGTACTTGCTGTATACTGTGTACTTAGTTTTCATATTATTGCTTTGAAGTAATTGAAAAAGTAAATTCCAGTCATAATATAATATTACTGTACTCGGATATAGAGAAAAGTCAAATTGTTTGAATGTATAAACTTTAATAATAACAGTGTTACATGTATGTACTTTATTCTGCTTATAACAAGGACAATTTAGGCCCTGGTCCTTTGTTGTTATCCCTGATAATACAAGGTTCCTGTTATAACAAGGTAATCTTCAAAGTCCCAAGGACCAATGCATAGTTCCGACCTGTCAATCAAGCCGAACCCGCCGACCAATCACAACAGAGCTAACAGACAGCGCCCACATAGGTCAAAGTGATGCAATCACCACACAATCATGCGATTTTCTGCCCATACAGTTTGTATGTTGTATGCGCTAGTGACCGGGTGAATTTTGGTTTCAATGTCGAGCGATTCGCTGTTCAAAGGTAGGAAAGCGCATTTTTATGAATATATGTCATCCCTGCATTACTAGCCCTTCGCTCAGTGTGTGCTACGGTAACTGTCGACCCTAAAACATAAATACCTTTGAGTTTTCTCCAATGAATCTGTGCTTTCCATGCCGAGTCCCGTTGCTTTGTACGTTGTGTGTCGCCATTTTTTTGCGATGGCTTGTGAGCACATAGCAACAATATCTAAGGGGCGGGGTTAACTGGGCAATCTCGGAACTATGCATTATTAATGAGGTATGACTTTAATCGCCAGTAAGCTAATCAACCTAGCTGTAAATGTCTTATTGTAAATAACACCCCTTTACACACATGAGAACTTTCTTTGCTGTAAAATGTTTTTCTTGGCCATGAAAATTATGTTTAGCAAATTGTTACATTTGAATCCACTGTACCTAAAATGAACTGAACCATCAGAACAAAAAGGGCAAGTTAAGTAGCATATATCCACAGGCCTTGACATTAGCCGAGGCCACCAAGGCCAATAGTATCATGCCCTGCTGAGTTGGCCCTGATGCCCCTTCAAGATATGTACATTTTCTGAGGCCAACTTAACCAGCATGCTCTCAGGCCTCGACATTAACCAGGGCCACAGAGGCCAATGGCCTCATGCCCTGCTGAGTTGGCCCTGATGCCCCTTCAAGATATGTACATTTTCTGAGGCCAACTTAACCAGCATGCTCTATCTCAGGCCTCGACATTAACCAGGGCCACAGAGGCCAATGGCCTCATGCCCTGCTGAGTTGGCCCTGATGCCCCTTCAAGATATGTACATTTTCTGAGGCCAACTTAACCAGCATGCTCTATCTCAGGCCCTGACATTAACCAGGGCCACAGAGGCCAATGGCCTCATGCCCTGCTGAGTTGGCCCTGATGCCCCTTCAAGATATGTACATTTTCTGAGGCCAACTTAACCAGCATGCTCTATCTCAGGCCTCGACATTAACCAGGGCCACAGAGGCCAATGGCCTCATGGTCTGCTGAGTTGGCCCTGATGCCCCTTCAAGATATGTACATTTTCTGAGGCCAACTTAACCAGCATGCTCTATCTCAGGCCTCGACATTAACCAGGGCCACAGAGGCCAATGGCCTCATGCCCTGCTGAGTTGGCCCTGATGCCCCTTCAAGATATGTACATTTTCTGAGGCCAACTTAACCAGCATGCTCTATCTCAGGCCTCGACATTAACCAGGGCCACAGAGGCCAATGGCCTCATGCCCTGCTGAGTTGGCCCTGATGCCCCTTCAAGATATGTACATTTTCTGAGGCCAACTTAACCAGCATGCTCTATCTCAGGCCTCGACATTAACCAGGGCCACAGAGGCCAATGGCCTCATGCCCTGCTGAGTTGGCCCTGATGCCCCTTCAAGATATGTACATTTTCTGAGGCCAACTTAACCCGCATGCTCTATCTCAGGCCCTGACATTAACCAGGGCCACAGAGGCCAATGGCCTCATGCCCTGCTGAGTTGGCCCTGATGCCCCTTCAAGATATGTACATTTTCTGAGGCCAACTTAACCAGCATGCTCTATCTCAGGCCTCGACATTAACCAGGGCCACAGAGGCCAATGGCCTCATGGTCTGCTGAGTTGGCCCTGATGCCCCTTCAAGATATGTACATTTTCTGAGGCCAACTTAACCAGCATGCTCTATCTCAGGCCTCGACATTAACCAGGGCCACAGAGGCCAATGGCCATATGCCCTGCTGAGTTGGCCCTGATGCCCCTTCAAGATATGTACATTTTCTGAGGCCAACTTAACCAGCATGCTCTATCTCAGGCCTTGACATTAACCAGGGCCACAGAGGCCAATGGCCTCATGCCCTGCTGCCCCTTCAAGATATACACTTTCTAAAACCAACTTGGCCAACAAATTTCATGAAACTTGAACACACATAACCAGGGGCCAATTTCCTAAAACCTGTTAGCACCCGTTTTCTGATTAAGCAGCGCTATCTCCATTTCATAAAACTCATTCTCTGCTTAAAGGGCCCCTCAAATGGTATTTTTATCTATGCTATGCAACTACTCCATTACATAGTCATAAAAACCCTACTTGCAAGTTGTTTTAGGGGTTAAAATCAAGGTTTATTATTTTTATGCTAATAAAAATTTACATATGCATGAACAAAGTGGCGATGTCACATTAGGAAAACAGGAAAATCTCATTCAACTGTGTACAAAAGATTCAAAAATTTTCCCCAACTTACTGAAACATTTGTAACCCACTATTGTTTGGGTTTGTTTTACATGCAGCAATTTTCCACAATTCCAGTTTGAAGTCTTATGTTATTTATTTGCTTTTCTGCTGTGTTCCTAAAGTGACAGCGCCCTCTTTCTGTGAGTTTCTGTAAAGAAGTTTTTTTAAGTTGAAAAACGCCACCTTTTATTCATGGGGCATCAAAATGAACAGTAGTATTGTCTTTCTAAACAAGTAATCCTTCATATGCAGCAAAAACTGTGCATAAAATTTAGCATTTTAGGGCCCTTCAAGCACCTAGCAAACCAAACAGCATGCTAACCTATTTTTGCTAACACAAAACCATCTCTTCTTCGCCATACTCGGCAAAATACGAGACATATAATCCAACAGATACACAACTGGCAAGGGTTTTCTGTGGTAGTGACAGTCATCCCAAAGTACATTACCAATGATGGTATTTGAAATTCTTGACGTGGACATATATAGCAAATCAAACGAACGTATCCTCGCGTGCAACAATAAGTTTTATTAAATACGCCTTTGCTTGAGCGAATTTTCGTGCTATGCTTTATCCTAAATTTTCGATTAAGCATAACATGTTTTATGAAATTTTCCCCAGCACACTTTTGAAAGAAAGTTGGCTGTGGTGCCCTTCCAGTTGGCTGTGGTGACCCTCCAGTTGGCTGTGGTGACCCTCCAGTTGGCCTCAGTGACCTTTGACATTTAGACAAAATCAAGTACAGACCTGAGACTGAGTTAAAAAGCTACAAGTACCATGACACAAACCTCATCTGGCTAACTCATGACTGGCACTCATTGTCGAGTTTGTCGTTTGCTGTTCTTCATTAAGCATAACATGTTTTATGAAATTTTCCCCAGCACACTTTTGAAAGAAAGTTGGCTGTGGTGCCCTTCCAGTTGGCTGTGGTGACCCTCCAGTTGGCTGTGGTGACCCTCCAGTTGGCCTCAGTGACCTTTGACATTTAGACAAAATCAAGTACAGACCTGAGACTGAGTTAAAAAGCTACAAGTACCATGACACAAACCTCATCTGGCTAACTCATGACTGGCACTCATTGTCGAGTTTGTCGTTTGCTGTTCTTCATTAAGCATAACATGTTTTATGAAATTTTCCCCAGCACACTTTTGAAAGAAAGTTGGCTGTGGTGCCCTTCCAGTTGGCTGTGGTGACCCTCCAGTTGGCTGTGGTGACCCTCCAGTTGGCCTCAGTGACCTTTGACATTTAGACAAAATCAAGTACAGACCTGAGACTGAGTTAAAAAGCTACAAGTACCATGACACAAACCTCATCTGGCTAACTCATGACTGGCACTCATTGTCGAGTTTGTCGTTTGCTGTTCTTCATTAAGCATAACATGTTTTATGAAATTTTCCCCAGCACACTTTTGAAAGAAAGTTGGCTGTGGTGCCCTTCCAGTTGGCTGTGGTGACCCTCCAGTTGGCTGTGGTGACCCTCCAGTTGGCCTCAGTGACCTTTGACATTTAGACAAAATCAAGTACAGACCTGAGACTGAGTTAAAAAGCTACAAGTACCATGACACAAACCTCATCTGGCTAACTCATGACTGGCACTCATTGTCGAGTTTGTCGTTTGCTGTTCTTCATTAAGCATAACATGTTTTATGAAATTTTCCCCAGCACACTTTTGAAAGAAAGTTGGCTGTGGTGCCCTTCCAGTTGGCTGTGGTGACCCTCCAGTTGGCTGTGGTGACCCTCCAGTTGGCCTCAGTGACCTTTGACATTTAGACAAAATCAAGTACAGACCTGAGACTGAGTTAAAAAGCTACAAGTACCATGACACAAACCTCATCTGGCTAACTCAAGACTGGCACTCATTGTCGAGTTTGTCGTTTGCTGTTCTTCATCAAGTTTGTTGTCTTTTTCTTGGCCATTTCCATTAATGTCTTCATCAAGTATTGATGGAGGCCAGTCAACATCTACTGACTGCAAAGATAAACAAAAACGTACTCAATTCGTGTTTACTTGGCAAAATTTCCTTTCGGTGAAAGATGGAATATGTTCCATTCAACCCGGCTTCGCCTCGTTAAATGGAACATTCCATCTTTCACCTCATGAAAATATTCCTCCCATTGCACTCATAAACATTCATTATTTGTATACTATTCAACCAACATAGAAAATGTAGTACAGAATGTAAAACAGAATGTACACTACCCATCAAAACTTCATCCTGAGATATCAGGGAATTTCCACTCTGCAAAGCGACGTAACAATACCCTGAGGAAACACACGCAAATCTGTGGAGTGAGCCGGCTGTTGTCTTGAGCCAACTCACGCCCGAGTCATTTTGATGTAATTTAATCAATTCGGTCATGTTATGCCGAAAAGAAACGATTTCTACACTTTCCAGAAATTGTATTGGGATCCGTTCCTTATGACTGTCCCATTCCTACCAAACTTTTAAACGACGATTTAATTTACTCCGCAGTTTTTCAAATTAATAACAGGGATGCATGCTGACGAATGTAATGGAACGGATTCCCCAGTATCCTTTAAATAGCGGCCAATCGCCGACGCGGACAACGGCCAGCATTACCGAGTACATGTATCACATGCATGCACGGTGTTTACAATCTGCCCGCGTTACATTTGAATGCCTGCAATCATGCTGCAATGCACTGCCAAGCGTCCTGATTGGTCCAGGAGAGGCGACAAGATTTCTGTCCACATTAGTATCGAATTCATTCACCCCGGCGTCCCTGGGTCACAATCCCTAAAAATTCACACTATAAATTATCAACACGACTTGAATTAGGATTTGGCCAACACTTGTAGGGACCTGAATTAAAATGCAGTGCCATAGAGAATGTAACATCTATAAATAACTGACCTCTACATCCAATTCCAGTATATCCACATCACACTTAAGTAACGTGCCGAGTGAGGGAGTGGTTCGGCCAAAATCACCGTGGACAAACTCCTTGATGTATCTGAAGAAAGTTCGTTGTTAAGAAAACATCATGGAAAGCCAATGGAAAGCAAATGGTGGTGTTGGTTTTGTTAACTTCAGTCATTTCCAGATTGTCCTTTTTCAATAAAAATGCAGAGTTAAAAGTAGACGTGCCTATACGGTTCCCTCACAATTCCCTGATGGGATGGAATTCTAGTACACCGCACAGGAGCACCGAGTTTGATCATGTACAAACGAATAGGATTTTGCAGTGGAGTGGAGCTCTCGGCCGTTTCAAACGTAGTTTATATTATATACCTGATGCGTAGATTCCTGTCATCTGATTGGTTAAAAGTGGGGGCATTGAATCTGACTATGCCCACGGGGATAGTCTTTGCTATGCCCATGGGCATAGTCATTTAGCGGGTTCCGGACGCGCGCATCACATGTGTAGCATAGCTGTGCACCAACTATGCAGCTGCGCACTTCACGTAAACATTCAACCAACCAGATGACAACAATCTACACATTCGGTATATAAAACAAATATTGACTGCTGTTTATTCGGGTCATGGTTAAGACTATAGGCCCTCGGTGATCTCTAAGCCATGACTATGCTTCTCGGCTTCCGCCTCGGGGCATAGTCATGGCTTTGAGATCACCTTGGGCCTATAATCTTAACCATGCCCCTCATTGCAGTCAATATTTGTATATTGTGATCTTCAACTGATGCAGTTAGCCTACGGTACTGGAGCCACCACCTCCGAACAATCTGTAGAATATTTTGGTGACAAATTATTATGGTAGCGAAGTACCTACTACGTTAAATTCACGGACCAACACTATACTGCATATGCCATTTTTTTAAAAAGTACTCCAAACAACCTCTGCGTGCCGTGGTTTTGTTTACATTAATGATGTCACTTCTCATTTGGTCCATTCAGTCTCAAAGGATACGTGCCAGCTTGTGTTCTGAGAAACAGTCTGAAATGATGCGCATCAATGATTGTAGCCGACAAGCAGTGTACGTCGCGTGGTCTTGTGGCTAAGGGGCGTCGGTGGAGAACACGTATAGGGGTCTTCTGGTGTAGGGTGAGATCCTGAAACAGGGAAGGGACAAGAATGATGCGCATCAATGACTGTAGCCGACAAGCAGTGTACGTCGCGTGGTCTTGTGGCTAAGGGGCGTCGGTGGAGAACACGTACAGGGGTCTTCTGGTGTAGGGTGAGATCCTGAAACAGGGAAGGGACAAGAATGATGCGCATCAATGACTGTAGCCGACAAGCTGTGTACGTCGCGTGGTCTTGTGGCTAAGGGGCGTCGGTGGAGAACACGTACAGGGGTCTTCTGGTGTAGGGTGAGATCCTGAAACAGGGAAGAGACAAGAATGATGCGCATCAATGACTGTAGCTGACAAGCAGTGTACGTCGCGTGGTCTTGTGGCTAAGGGGCGTCGGTGGAGAACACGTATAGGGGTCTTCTGGTGTAGGGTGAGATCCTGAAACAGGGAAGGGACAAGAAATGATGCGCATCAATGACTGTAGCTGACAAGCTGTGTATGTCGCGTGGTCTTGTGGCTAAGGGGCGTCGGTGGAGAACACGTATAGGGGTCTTCTGGTGTAGGGTGAGATCCTGAAACAGAGAAGGGACAAGAATGATGTGCATCAATGACTGTAGCTGACAAGCAGTGTACGTCGCGTGGTCTTGTGGCTAAGGGGCGTCGATGGAGAACACGTATAGGGGTCTTCTGCTGCAGGGTGAGATCCTGAAACAGAGAAGGGACAAGAATGATGCGCATCATTGACTGTAGCTGACAAGCTGTGTACGTCGCGTGGTCTTGTGGCTAAGGGGCGTCGGTGGAGAACACGTATAGGGGTCTTCTGCTGCAGGGTGAGATCCTGAAACAGAGAAGGGACAAGAATGATGCGCATCAATGACTGTAGCTGACAAGCAGTGTACGTCGCGTGGTCTTGTGGCTAAGGGGGGTCGGTGGAGAACACGTATAGGGGTCTTCTGGTGTAGGGTGAGATCCTGAAACAGAGAAGGGACAAGAAATGATGTGCATCAATGACTGTAGCTGACAAGCAGTGTACGTCGCGTGGTCTTGTGGCTAAGGGGCGACGGTGGAGAACACGTACAGGGGTCTTCTGGTGTAGGGTGAGATCCTGAAACAGGGAAGAGACAAGAAATGATGCGCATCAATGACTGTAGCTGACAAGCTGTGTACGTCGCGTGGTCTTGTGGCTAAGGGGCGTCGGTGGAGAACACGTACAGGGGTCTTCTGGTGTAGGGTGAGATCCTGAAACAGGGAAGAGACAAGAATGATGCGCATCAATGACTGTAGCTGACAAGCTGTGTACGTCGCGTGGTCTTGTGGCTAAGGGGCGCCGGTGGAGAACACGTATAGGGGTCTTCTGGTGTAGGGTGAGATCCTGAAACAGGGAAGGGACAAGAAATGATGTGCATCAATGACTGTAGCTGACAAGCTGTGTACGTCGCGTTGTCTTGTGGCTAAGGGAAAAGAAAAAGAGCTCTGTTTAGCGCGCGCCTCACTTTCAACCCTGTGCATCAAAGGTTTTTATTTTTTTGTATTTTTAGTGTTTCGATTAAAAACATGACTTTATTACAAGAGAATTCACTTACCAAATAAAAAAAAGCGTAAAAAAGCCACGTGACCATGTCATTTTGGGAGACTTCAACTTACGCTAAACATAGTTTTTTTTATTTTTGGCCTTATATATAGTGACAGTTATATATAGTGATGTAGATTAATATTTTTTTATTTTATTACTTCACTTGATTTTGTAATGTCTTTTTGGGTGGTGTTGTAGTCTTTTATGAAACGCCTTGAGGTATTTTACGTAAGGCGCTGTTATAAATTACTATCAATGCTAGAATAGGGCGACAAATCATGTGTAAAAAAGGTATATTAGGGCGACGTGCTCAATAGGGCGACATTTTGGTGTCGCCCTAATATTTTTGAGTTTAAAAATCATTTTTTTAGGTCAAAAACCATTTTTTTTAGGTCGAGAACCATTTTTATTGGGACTGGAGTTGTTTCTCTTCGGTCTGTAACCATCTCCGGAAGCTTTGGGTAAAAAAAATAAGGTGTCATTTTGAGTGATTCTTGCCGAAATTTCGGTGGTCCCCGGGGAGAGTCTTCCCGATGTGTCGCCCTATTGCGGCATCCAGCGTTGTTTAAATATTTATGTTATTAGAGAACAATCATGATTTTTCTTTCATCCCAAGTTTGGTATATAGTCAGTTTACCTTTATGTCATTTAGGAATGCTAAGCTCTCTGTAGTCTGCTCCACTGCTGACCACACGAGGGCGCTGTACGATTTGGTCTTAATCTCCTCACCAGCTTTTAGTTTATTAGTGTCTTCCCTTGAAAGAAAATTATATTTCAAGTAATGTTTAAGATCTGAAAGTCAATAATAAATCTGTTCAGGCCAAATATACCATTTGCAATATGAAATATGTTACAGATTCTCGGAATGAGGGATAACAATAAAGGAGCGTGTCCAGATCACATTTTTCCCATGGGTGTTGAGATTTTGATATCATATCATATCATTTGTCATATTTCTCACTCTCAATACGTATATTTCTGGCGATATCGTCAAAAATCCACCGAAGTTGAGTAAATGAATTTATTAGTTACATAAAGCAGTGCAGTGATTACACCAATCTTTTTGCTTCCACATCCAAATTGGAGATTGCAAATTTCCTGTTTTCTGCCCATGGATAGTATATTGTTGAGGTATTTCATACGACTGTTCAATTAGAATGAAATCCATTTTCTGGAAAAATCTCAACCAGCTTCTTGATTAAGATTGTTGGTAAACTAGCCTGCAGACTGCTGCAGAGCGAATATTATACTAATCATTCGCACACCAGGACCCACCCTAATTTTTATTCTGGCAATTAAAATGTTTTGTGTTCTAAAGTACACTACCCATCAAAACTTTGGAAACACCTTGAAAGTTTTAGGTTTTTGAGAAGGAAGTATTATTTTGTTTATTCATAATAAACCAAGCTATTAAAGCAAACGGAGGTGTGAGGTGTATCTGGAGAGAAAGCAGTCATCTTTAGTGATGTCCGTCATGGAATGGCCTGCCCAGTCACCTGGGGCGGTATTCAATTTAATACTTAAATTTAGTAAAACCTTTACTTAGTATTTGGCTTGGCTAAGAAAATGACCTATCTCGTATTCAAAGCCTTTTAAGAAATTGTGACGTTACAAATGAACGCAGAGCGCAGAACTCCCTAAACAGCCAATCGAATACAGCGTGGGACGCGCTATGAACTGCGCCTTCTCTTAAGCGTTTTTCTCACGCAAAACGCACAACACGCGCACCAAAACAAAACCGGTCTAAACCAGTTGCAGTATGCCTGTGATGTAAAGTAAAAAACTTAGCCACTTGCGAATTGAATACCGATTTTGGCTAAGTATTTTACTTTAGCCAAAAACTAAGTAAAATTCTTAAATATTTGGCTTAAGTACTGAATTGAATATCGCCCCAGATCTCAATCCAATTGAGCTGCTCTGGGAGGACAGGGCTCGAAATACCTGCTGGACCGAGTCTAGTATTTTAAGCGTCGGTCTAGTGGTCTTTATGACCGACTAGACCGGCTGTCTAGTGATTTATTTCTTAGACAGTGAAACAAAAAGACATGTGGTTTTTTGGTGAAATAAACAACTCACACTCAAGTCCCATGTCGCACTATCATTACTGTAAAATCATGCGGCATGTGCGCGTGAAATTGCACTCTGATCATTCCGTACCGTCCGCGTGGACTCACCGGGCTCAACGCAACGTGGACGGTACATGTACGGGATGATCGACCATGTCGACCGGCGTACCGTGCGCGTGGATGCTGGCCATCTCCGCTTCGCCTAGCCTGGTTGGTTCCCAGTCCAAAGTACCAGTCACGTTAAGGTTTGATGCACTGTTTTGCAACGCCTGAATACAGTACGTCATATATGAATAATACATGTGTATTTTCATTGGCACGGTACATGCACAAAATAATACACGTGGTAGACGATATTATTATTCATAGTGTGACGTATCAGAGTCGGAATAACACACTGCACGGTCGTGCTTCAGACATGTCGGATGTCATGTTGTCGTTGGACACGCGTACCCGTCGGAGGTACCCAAAGGTGCCCGGAGGTAGATTTGTTTTGCTAACGTGTAGTTGGTGCATTGACAGTAGCTCCGGAGCTACGTTGTATTAAAATAACAAGCCGGAGGTAGGTTGTAGCATGTACTACACGGTCACAAAAAATTCTACCTCCGGGTTTTAACCACACCCCACGGCATGCACAGGAATTTTGACTACACGTGCACGTAAGTTTGTACTAAAATGTGGCGATTTTTAGAAGTTGTACATGTATCTAAACCCAAAGAGCCTCCCAAGCGGTCTGCAAAAGAGAAACTTGAGGCCGCCCGGCAGTTTGAAAAACGTGGGAAACGGACATTCCAGGAAATTGTGCTTTGTCTTATTTTGAGTTTGGTCCAGTAAAAATATTTTCGGTCTTGTAAATGGTTTTTGGTACTAGACCGGTGGTCCAGTGGTTTTTTTACCGAAATTCAAGCCCTGGAGGAGTTAGATAGTAAGGTCAGAAAGAAATGCAAAACCAGCCAAGAAAACCTCTGGAGAATCTTAAAAGAGGCGTATTTCCACTGAATGTTTGGAGAAACTGACAATCAGGATGCAGAGATTGCGTGTAGCTGTCATAGCTGCTAAGGGGGATTCTTTATTGAACATTAAGTTTAGCCGTTTCTTTTTGCATGCTCTCAAATTTGTTGATAAAGCCCACTGCTGAGGCCGAAGATGGCACTAAAATTAACATATTTTGTTAGAATACACCTACATTTGCTCTCACAAAATTAATATTCACAAAATTATACGTTTTCTTCTTAAAAACCTGATACTTTCAAGGTGTTTCCAAAGTTTTGATGGGTAGTGTACATACATACAGTACTTTAATGGGATGCATATGTGCATATGTGCAGAATGGATGCATATCTGCATAAATGATTGGGGTAGGAGAGAGGGATGGGGGAGGAGAGAGGGATGGGGGGCGGGGGGAGAGGGGGGAGAGGGAGGGGAGGAAAGGGAGGGGGTAGGGGGTGGGGGAGAGGTAACACATTCAAATTATTAATGATATAATATTGGATGACTTCGAGATGGATGAGAGAATATACCGCAAAAGTCATGAAAATACTGAACGAGTGCATGCACGTGCATCAGATTGGGGCTCTGTGCTGCACAGTATCACAAAAGCACGGTATCTGCAAAAGCTTCATTTTTATACAATACTACAGAATATTTTAAAATACAGCAATATTACTTCACAAGTACTGACTCTACAATTACCTTTCTATGCATTGGAGATCCCTGATGTGGACATCCGAGTTACTCTTGTTGATTTTCTAAAAGTGACCAAAAAAAATTCACAGTATAGCAGTTCTGAACCAAACCGAACACTGAAAGAATAATCCAACTCAATCAGCAGTGATGCAATAGACCGATCCAGTAAGCTCCGCTAATTTAGAAATTGCCTAGCAACATGCCACACGTGCGATGCACGTGTGCAGTAGAGTCGCGTGGCCGCACTGTGCGTCAGCGTCCGCGCCCTGGTCAGCGCAGATTGAAACACGCACACGCACACAGAAACTGCACGCTCGAAAGCAAATTGTGCACTTAAGTATCCGGTCATGTGCGTGCATGTACAACACACCTGCATTATGCGTAACGTGCGCCATCGAACAAAAACATATCAACACACATCTAAAATGAAGTGAATGCACAACTTAGCAAAACGACAAGCTAATTTTGGTAAGTTTTTCACGTTTACACAAAAATACATTCATGAAGGGATTAAAGTAGGTTAGGATATTCTTATACAATCCGTTTTAAACCTGCGCTGATAAAAATGATGTTTATGGTGTTTTCGCGTCACTCGTGCTGCATTTGCCGTAGCTCTGTGGACTCAGGTAACCAAAATTGTTGGTTACCTGAACCTGAGGCTGTGATTGGTCAATTCCAAAATGGGCGGAGCTTACTGGATCGGTCTATTCAGGGAAATTATATTGGAACCCCATTTTCTCAAGAGTTACACTAGTCAAACCTCTGAAAGAAGGCTATTTTCAGAGCAACATGTCTCAAACTAATTGATTTCACAGTGTCCCACAAATTATGTAAAACTGAAGACTAACCCTCTGTAGTGCAGTGAGTTCATGTTGGGATGGTATGGGTCGTCTAGAGTTCAGTATCTCGACGACAAACGGTCGGCCTGGTAACAAGTAAAGAAAATCCAGATTTTGAAAAAAATCACAGATTTACACAGAGCCAAAGCAAGAAAATCATATAGATATATAATGACAGGGATGACAGAGGCTCTAATACCTTCAGGGATGGAAAAAAAATCCACTATGCGTGTACGTATACATGTACCTGCATACGTGTGCACACAGCCTTGCCAGCACATGTACAGTGTGTACAAGTACAGTGTGCAATGTCACTGGCACCACTGCTGTATGGATACAGCACCCTCTATCGTCTATGTACTTCTGATCAATAGTCTGGTTTCGTGGTACTTTATCCGTGAATGATTATGGCCGGGATAGACACATACTGCATGTGTGCAAATCATGTACATAGGCTGTACATACATAATGTAGTATACATGACATAGGGCATATCCGGACATCGTTGATCAATAAGTGAGAAAATTTTCCACGTTTTTTGGACTTAAAGAGTGAAAATAAAATTTCAGGCCGTTTTGTTTTTCCGGCCTGGAAAAAAGGCTTTGCCGGATTTCTTTTTCCAAAAAAAGAAAAAGCCGGAATTCCGGCAATAGCCGGAAGACTGGCATCCCTGAAATATGTAATTTTTACAATGGTGTCCAAAATTATTGGTACACTTAGGTAGACACTTTAGTTGTTTGTGATGAAAAGTTTGATAAAAAAGGATGGCAGGACTGGCAGATGGGTAGTTACCAAAATTAGGGGTCCAAAAGTGTGACATGCTTTTTAAGATTTCCAAGTGTTTTTAGTGATTGAAAGTGATTTCCCAGTAGAAAATAATTATTTTTATATCAACAAATGCCACTCAAATTTAATGTTTGTGTGTAGATATGGCACCAAGGTTAATGCAAACTCATTCTACAGCCAATTTTCATTGGCGTAGGTAACATGGGACACCAAACTCCTATCCAATACCATGGAACAAATTATAAGCCTTTGTGGTTTCAGGAATCAGAAAACAAAATATTAAAGAAAATGATGCTGCCCCCTATAATCACAGGCCACAGTCCATTACTGGGAATTTGTGATCATGAGTGGTGATTTTTGAAGCAGAGAGTGTCGTACGTAACTGGGACACCAGATGAAAACAATGTAAACCAGGCATTGTAAAGCATTCAATATGAATGGGTTGAGATGTCAAATGTTTGAATAATTTTGCACACCACTGTACTTTAAAGATAGTATACATGATTGGTAAACTGTTACAAATAGTTTTATCCCCCTGTGTGATTGAAGATATGCATGATTAAAACCAACCTGAGCAAAAACCAGCTCCGTAATTCGTCTAACTTTTGAGAAAACAGTCAAAAAATGGTTTCCAGTCATTTCGCCCCAAAGCCACTTCGCCCTGAACCATTTCGTCCTGAATCACGGCCTGTGCACGAAGTGGTCTAATGGCGAAGTAGCATTTGGGCGATGTAGTGTTTGGACAAAGTGATTGGGGGCAAAATGGCACTCGGGCGAAGTGGTTTGGAGGCAAAATGGCACTTGGGCGAAATGGTTTTGGGGCGAATTGAATTTTCGTCTCGTGAGACGAAAAATTATTGTTTTACTCATTTCTCATAGACTATAGCACTTCAGACAAAACCATTTCAGGGGAAGTTTTCTACGGTCATCATGTTCATATTGTGTAAGTTAGGCGTAGTAAATCTGTGAACATTTCTGATTTTCGAGATACCAATCATGTATACTGCCTTTTAAGATCTTCTTCCAAAACAACTTTCATTCAATTTCCGAAATAAAAAACAAAATCATAAATAGATAAAAAGATTAGCCAAAGGATGTGCTTCCTGCTTACCATTGCCAAGAGTTCTCACATCAACATCTTCCCGTCCCGAGGCCGAGAATCGGATATCTGTGGGAAAAATGAAGACATCACAGAGATAAAAGATTCAGCAGTTTCACCTCCATACAATGTTGAAGGATCTCCATTTGCCGCCATAAGTGCTTACTGCTCCCAAAAAATAAATGTCTTGCAATATCCCAATGTTAGGACGTCTTAGCGAAGACATAAATGTTTGTATGTCTTTACTGTTGTGAACAGCGTGTAATACCATTGCACACGGGCATTACATTACTTGCCGGTTGTTGGTGCCGTACGTGTGCTATAGTGGTGTGAAAAACATTGAGAAAACGTTCGTAATTAACATAGCCCCAGCTTAAACTGTAATTACCTTTCAGTGAAAATCGAGTTTAAGACAGACAAACTATCACAAGCGAATGCTTGATCCTAGTCACAAGACTTCTTTTCTCGGAATTGAGCACGAAATATAGAACAATTTATTAAGCCATAACTTACGACACATATTAGGTGTCTTCATTTTTATGTCCTAGAACACAAGCTAGGTCACATACATTTTTATTGCAAGACAAAATAATGTATGATGTCTTAGTGATGTCAGAGTTAAGACGTCCTAAGATTTAGGATGTCCAAACTTTCTTTATTGCAATCCACCCCTGACTCGCCCAATACCTGAAGCCCTGAAGAGTTCTTGGATGGGATCACATATTATTTCTTGCACAGATGACTCTGTCTTTCTTTCTCCTGCGATCAGCCATGGAGTTTGGCTCAATCTGCGGGAATACTTGTTGTATCGTCCTAAATAAGAAATCCAAACAAAATTACAACTCAGACCGTGAAAGAGTCCAGTCTGTGCTAGGGGTACGTGTCATAACAACTGATGAACCGGTTGCAAAGTTACGACTACCAAACAGGTAATCGCAACTTTGCGAAGGGATCTGCACAAAGATGGTATAGTACAGCGTAGCGGTTCTGCCCACAAATTGCGTGTGTGTTTTGTGAAATGCAACTATAAAACCCATCGTAAAGTTACAAAGGGTTTGGTGAGTTGCCCCCAGAAAATGCAAAACAAACAACACAGGTCAAAGGTTGTTGCTGGGTGGGGCTTTATAAACGCTGTTATCGTTTGACTCACGATGAAAAATGAAGCCGGCGCCACGCAAAAATAGTCACCCTAAAGTATCGCAATAAACTTTGTCAATGCCCACAGACATCTACTGATTAAGCAAAATGTATTTACAGCCCTATTCCCTCCTATTTTGTGTCATAAATCTGTGTCTTTTTTCGTACTCACGTCGCGATTCCAAACTGTCCGCCATGTTTTACTACTCGCGGTTACTAGGTGACGTCATTACACTGAGCATCACACCACAGACCCGCTCGCGGGCTCGGGTTGTGGTGGCTGCCACCGGGGCAGACTCGTGTATCACGTGATGGCTAAAAGAACGCTTTGGTGCAAGTTGGTGTTACACGGTGTAAGCATCTCGAATGCCCCTACTTCATGTAACTACATGCAGCAGTATCGAAAAAATGCAAATGCCTCCAAAATCGGCCAGAGCCACAAGTAACAAATGTTTGAAGGCTGAAGTAATTCAAACATGAGCCCGTTTCCCTCTATTCTTAGTTCATTAATATTAATTGGGAAATTCAAGATGATTTAGATACCTGCAACAAATACTGCCGAGTAGGAACATGTGACTTCTGTACAGCAAGGAGAGTCAGGAACCAACGGTGGGCAAGGAAACAACCTGAAATAAGGAGCAGAATACATGAACTGACTGAGGGGGAATAGTAAGAACTATTGAACCTCTGTACAGCAAGGAGAGTCAGGAACCAACGGTGGGCAAGGAAACAACCTGAAATAAGGAACAGAATACATGAACTGACTGAGGGGGAATAGTAAGAACTATTGAACCTCCGTACAGCAAGGGGAGCCAGGAACAAACGGTGGGCAAGGAAACAACCTAAAATAAGGAAGAGAATACATGAACTAACTGAGGGGGAATAGTAAGAACTATTGAACCTCTGTACAGCAAGGGGAGTCAGGGACCAATGGTGGGCAAGGAAACAACCTTGAATAAGGAACAGAATACATGAACTGACTGAGGGGGAATAGTATACAAATATTGACTGCTCATGAGGGTGATGGTGCAAACTATCGTCCCGAGGTTATTTTGAGACGGCAGGCCTGCTATTTTCCCGAGGCCGTAGGCCGAGGGAAAATAGCAGGCCTGCCGTCTCAAAATAACCGAGGGACGATAGTTTGCTCCATAACCCGAATAAAGAGCAGTCAATATTTGTTTTATATACCTCATACATTGATTTTATGTGTCAAAATTATTGGTATTTTTGACCTATGACGCAGAGGTCAAACAATAGTACTTTTTCAGTTGCCCAAAATTGTACTATCCTTTGACCTATGACGCAAAGGTCAAACAATAGTACTTTTTTTAGTTGCCGTCGGAAATGGTTAAACTATTCCATGTCAGGTGATCTGCTTTTAACCAATCAGTTAACGAGACTCAATGTATGAGGTATATAATAAGAACTATTGAACCTCTGTACAGCAAGGGGAGTCAGGAACCAACGGTGGGCAAGGAAACAACCTGAAATAAGGAACAGAATACATGAACTGACTGAGGGAGAATAGTAAGAACTATTGAACCTCTGTACAGCAAGGGGAGTCAGGAACCAATGGTGGGCAAGGAAACAACCTGGAATAAGGAACAGAATACATGAACTGACTGAGCGGGAATAGTAAGAACTATTGAACCTCTGTACAGCAAGGGGAGTCAGGAACCAACGGTGGGCAAGGAAACAACCTGAAATAAGGAAGAGAATACATGAACTGACTGAGGGGGAATAGTAAGAACTATTGAACCTCTGTACAGCAAGGGGAGCCAGGAACAAACGGTGGGCAAGGAAACAACCTGAAATAAGGAACAGAATACATGAACTGACTGAGGGGGAATAGTAAGAACTATTGAACCTCTGTACAGCAAGGGGAGTCAGGAACCAATGGTGAGCAAGGAAACAACCTGAAATAAGGAACAGAATACATGAACTGACTGAGGGGGAATAGTAAGAACTATTGAACCTCTGTACAGCAAGGAGAGTCAGGGATCAATGGTGGGCAAGGAAACAACCTGGAATAAGGAACAGAATACATGAACTGACTGAGGGGGAATAGTAAGAACTATTGAACCTCTGTACAGCAAGGGGAGTCAGGAACCAATGGTGGGCAAGGAAACAACCTGGAATAAGGAAGAGAATACATGAACTGACTGAGGGGGAATAGTAAGAACTATTGAACCTCTGTACAGCAAGGGGAGTCAGGAACCAATGGTGGGCAAGGAAACAACCTGAAATAAGGAAGAGAATACATGAACTGACTGAGGGGGAATAGTAAGAACTATTGAACCTCCGTACAGCAAGGGGAGTCAGGAACCAACGGTGGGCAAGGAAACAACCTGAAATAAGGAACAGAATACATGAACTGACTGAGGGGGAATAGTAAGAACTATTGAACCTCTGTACAGCAAGGAGAATCAGGAACCAATGGTGGGCAAGGAAACAACCTGAAATAAGGAAGAGAATACATGAACTGACTGAGGGAGAATAGTAAGAACTATAATTGAACCTCTGTACAGCAAGGGGAGTCAGGAACCAACGGTGGGCAGGAAAACAACCTGAAATAAGGAAGAGAATACATTAACTGACTGAGGGGGAATAGTAAGAACTATTGAACCTCTGTACAGCAAGGGGGGTCAGGAACCAACGGTGGGCAAGGAAACAACCTGAAATAAGGAACAGAATACATGAACTGACTGAGGGGGAATAGTAAGAACTATTGAACCTCTGTACAGCAAGGTGAGCCAGGAACAAACGGTGGGCAAGGAAACAACCTGAAATAAGGAACAGAATACATGAACTGACTGAGGGGGAATAGTAAGAACTATTGAACCTCTGTACAGCAAGGGGAGTCAGGAACCAATGGTGGGCAAGGAAACAACCTGAAATAAGGAAGAGAATACATGAACTGACTGAGGGGGAATAGTAAGAACTATTGAACCTCTGTACAGCAAGGGGAGTCAGGAACCAATGGTGGGCAAGGAAACAACCTGAAATAAGGAAGAGAATACATGAACTGACTGAGGGGGAATAGTAAGAACTATTGAACCTCTGTACAGCAAGGGGAGTCAGGAACCAATGGTGGGCAAGGAAACAACCTGAAATAAGGAAGAGAATACATGAACTGACTGAGGGGGAATAGTAAGAACTATTGAACCTCTGTACAGCAAGGGGAGTCAGGAACCAACGGTGGGCAGGAAAACAACCTGAAATAAGGAAGAGAATACATGAACTGACTGAGGGGGAATAGTAAGAACTATTGAACCTCTGTACAGCAAGGAGAGTCAGGAACCAATGGTGGGCAAGGAAACAACCTGGAATAAGGAACAGAATACATGAACTGACTGAGGGGGAATAGTAAGAACTATTGAACCTCTGTACAGCAAGGGGAGTCAGGAACCAATGGTGGGCAAGGAAACAACCTGAAATAAGGAAGAGAATACATGAACTGACTGAGGGGGAATAGTAAGAACTATTGAACCTCTGTACAGCAAGGGGAGTCAGGAACCAACGGTGGGCAGGAAAACAACCTGAAATAAGGAAGAGAATACATGAACTGACTGAGGGGGAATAGTAAGAACTATTGAACCTCCGTACAGCAAGGAGAGTCAGGAACCAACGGTGGGCAGGAAAACAACCTGAAATAAGGAAGAGAATACATGAACTGACTGAGGGGGAATAGTAAGAACTATTGAACCTCTGTACAGCAATGGGAGTCAGGAACCAACGGTGGGCAAGGAAACAACCTGAAATAAGGAACAGAATACATGAACTGACTGAGGGGGAATAGTAAGAACTATTGAACCTCTGTACAGCAAGGAGAGTCAGGGATCAATGGTGGGCAAGGAAACAACCTGGAATAAGGAACAGAATACATGAACTGACTGAGGGGGAATAGTAAGAACTATTGAACCTCTGTACAGCAAGGGGAGTCAGGAACCAATGGTGGGCAAGGAAACAACCTGAAATAAGGAAGAGAATACATGAACTGACTGAGGGGGAATAGTAAGAACTATTGAACCTCTGTACAGCAAGGGGAGTCAGGAACCAATGGTGGGCAAGGAAACAACCTGAAATAAGGAAGAGAATACATGAACTGACTGAGGGGGAATAGTAAGAACTATTGAACCTCTGTACAGCAAGGGGAGTCAGGAACCAATGGTGGGCAAGGAAACAACCTGAAATAAGGAAGAGAATACATGAACTGACTGAGGGGGAATAGTAAGAACTATTGAACCTCTGTACAGCAAGGGGAGTCAGGAACCAACGGTGGGCAAGGAAACAACCTGAAATAAGGAAGAGAATACATGAACTGACTGAGGGGGAATAGTAAGAACTATTGAACCTCTGTACAGCAAGGAGAGTCAGGAACCAATGGTGGGCAAGGAAACAACCTGGAATAAGGAACAGAATACATGAACTGACTGAGGGGGAATAGTAAGAACTATTGAACCTCTGTACAGCAAGGGGAGTCAGGAACCAATGGTGGGCAAGGAAACAACCTGAAATAAGGAAGAGAATACATGAACTGACTGAGGGGGAATAGTAAGAACTATTGAACCTCTGTACAGCAAGGGGAGTCAGGAACCAACGGTGGGCAGGAAAACAACCTGAAATAAGGAAGAGAATACATGAACTGACTGAGGGGGAATAGTAAGAACTATTGAACCTCCGTACAGCAAGGAGAGTCAGGAACCAACGGTGGGCAGGAAAACAACCTGAAATAAGGAAGAGAATACATGAACTGACTGAGGGGGAATAGTAAGAACTATTGAACCTCTGTACAGCAAGGGGAGTCAGGAACCAACGGTGGGCAAGGAAACAACCTGAAATAAGGAACAGAATACATGAACTGACTGAGGGGGAATAGTAAGAACTATTGAACCTCTGTACAGCAAGGAGAGTCAGGGATCAATGGTGGGCAAGGAAACAACCTGGAATAAGGAACAGAATACATGAACTGACTGAGGGGGAATCGTAAGAACTATTGAACCTCTGTACAGCAAGGGGAGTCAGGAACCAACGGTGGGCAAGGAAACAACCTGAAATAAGGAGCAGAATACATGTACATGAACTGACTGAGGGGGAATAGTAAGAACTATTGAACCTCTGTACAGCAAGGGGAGTCAGGAACCAATGGTGGGCAAGGAAACAACCTGGAATAAGGAAGAGAATACATGAACTGACTGAGGGGGAATAGTAAGAACTATTGAACCTCTGTACAGCAAGGGGAGTCAGGAACCAACGGTGGGCAGGAAAACAACCTGAAATAAGGAAGAGAATACATGAACTGACTGAGGGGGAATAGTAAGAACTATTGAACCTCTGTACAGCAAGGGGAGTCAGGAACCAATGGTGGGCAAGGAAACAACCTGAAATAAGGAACAGAATACATGAACTGACTGAGGGGGAATAGTAAGAACTATTGAACCTCTGTACAGCAAGGGGGGTCAGGAACCAACGGTGGACAAGGAAACAACCTGAAATAAGGAGCAAAATACATGTACATGAACTGACTGAGGGGGATTATTAATATTGACTGCTCATCAGGGTGATGGTACAAACTACTGCCCCTCGGTGATCTTGAGACGGCAGGCCTGCCGTCTCAAGATCACCGAGGGGCAGTAGTTTGCACCATCACCAGAATAAAGAGCAGTCAATATTTGATTTATATACCTCATGCACTGATTTTTGTGTCAAATGATTGGTATTTCAGGAGTTTTCTCAGAGAGCCAAGCCAAATTAAAATGCACATTGTCCGCGTGAACGTGAACACCACTACTAGTTGCTTCATGCGAACGCCCTCGCGATGTCAAAATGAAATCCAGTTTTTGAGAAAATCTAGACAAACTCCTAGACAAACTAAAATAAACTTACTCCTTGAATTGACCATTAGGTAGATCTTTGATGGCTTCCATGACTACCGGTCTGCCTGGTGAGTTGGCCGGGGCATTGGTAAACTGGAACTGCAACACAATAACAGACTAACATTCATATCTTAAAACACTAAATGGTTCTGATTGTGATTTAGGAACAGTTTCAAATTGTTTACTTTTAAAAGATAAACTCTACAGAGAAAAAAAATTGGGTTCGTAGGGAAAACCTGATGAAGTATAATAGGGCGAGTTTGTTTCACGACAGATCTGAATCCAGATCCTGAGTTATTTTACGCGCAGAAACAAACATAACTGCTCTCGACTAGGAATTCAAGTCACATGAATTGGATCTGTGCAGATCGGAATCTGGATCCGTCCAAAACAAACTCGCCCCAAGTGTGCCTTATAGCTCAGCTGATAGAGCATCTGCCTGGTGAGTCAGAGGGCTCGGGGTTGAATCCCAATAAGGTCAATATGATTAATCTCTCATTCCATCCACAGATTATACTTTGGGATTGCATAACAAAGAGGCTGTCCTCATCCCATTTCAAACTTAAGACCTCTCTGACACACACTGGGCAGATGCTCTACCAGCTGAGCTATAAGGCACAGTTGTATACTCTCTCAGGTTTTGCCAAAAGAACCCAACTTTTCTCTCAATGTTACATGGATGCGGAACTATGCAAAGCAAGGAAAGCAATATTTGGTATGGCAGGGTTTGAAATTAACGGAGGCCACGGAGGCCATTGCCTCTGTTGCCCCTGCTCTTGGCCTTGGTGTCTATTTGCAATTCTCCCATTGACTTTTTCATTTTCCAATGGAAGTGCCCTTTTTAAACTCAAAAAAACGACTCAAATAACAGAAATGGCAGTGCCCTTTCAGTGACGAATTTCAAGCCCAAATCACCATAGAAATAAAACAACCCAACATGGGATGAGAGAAAAATAATATGGTCTTTATTGGGATTAAAACCCGAGACCTCCGACATTTAAGACAGATTGCTCTACCAGCTGAACTATAATGCACGGTAGTACACACTCCCTCAGGTTTTTCTTATGAACCAATTTTTCTCCCAGTGTTCCATGGATGCGCAACATAGCAAAGTATTGAAAGCAATATTTGGTATGGGGGCGATGGGGAGGGGGAGATTTAGGGGGATGGGAGGGTGTGTGGGGAAGAGGGGGGTGGGGGAAGAGGGGGGTGGGGGGTTGGGGGTGAGATGGGGTGGGGGTTAGGGAGTTGGGGGTTGGGGGGGTTGCAACCCGTCCCTTTAGCAGCAAACTAATGTTTAATAAAGAAACAATTAAAAAGCCCCTTTAAAAAGCCCCTAAAAAGCCTTAGATTGCAGGAGAATGTACCTAAACTTCAAAATTGTCCCGACCACGCCCCAGCAGAACGTGTTTTCGGCACACTGTAGGAGCCACAACCCCACCCTTAACCAAAAGTGGAATCTGCTACGGTCTATTTAATGAGCATCTGACCTTTGATCTTTTCCTTGGAGGTGCACCATCTTTGCCCCGTTGTAATCTGTGAGAAGGAAACATCAAACAAATGAGTGAACCTTCAAATTTGTTAAATGTTGCCGAGTTGGTAGAGTTACAAGAGTATTTACATTGAGGAGTTCTGATTTATGTTTAGGACTGTGTTATTCTACCACTGCCTGATTCAAGACTTTCTAATCTTTCTCATTTCCTAATGTACAAAGCTTCTTGTGTTTAATAATTCTCTCCAAACAACTTGTTGATAAATATATCACAATTAGTTTCACACGAATAGCGTCTGGTGTACTGGCGTACTTCATTTCTCATGCACATTTAGTATCCACTTGAACAGACTAAGTTTCTGTTGCTATGTGGTGCATGTGGCAGGTGCAAAGTACAGAATCTATACTGTGTTCACTGCAGGAGAGAATGGGGCAGGGCTTTGTAAGGGTGGTTCCAGTTCGGATGTCAAAGTTCATTTGTAGAATTCTGTTTTAATCCCCATATTGACAGTTGTATTAATTTCAGTAATAAATATGCTAATAAGCTTCATAAGTTTCAGAATATCCAAGTTTTTTGAATATCCAAGTTTTGACATAGTACACCCTTATTGCATGCCATTGGAGTGCCTAAAGTGAGTGGCATTATTAAGGGTTTACAGTTGGGTCTTATGTCTCAAATGTTTAATAACGATTCTGCATCCAGAGCATTTTATTCTCAATTGTTAAACTGTCATAACACATGCGATTTATGGTACTTTGGTGTCACGTGTTGTTGAGAATTGCAAAAGTAAGTTTTCTCTGGTAAATTCAATTTTTGATGCAAAGTATTGTAAACATGCTAAAAATTCTTTTAAGGATAATTTGTGTGTTAATCATGGTATATGTGATAGCATCAAGTTTCTTTTGTTTAAGAATGACTTTGATGGTATTCAAAACTTATTATCTCCATTTAAATTTTAGTATCTTGATGTCGTAAGGTATTTTAGTTGTGTGGAAATAAATTAAAAAAAATACATAACAAAATACATATGTAGTACATATGTATTGACCAATAAATGAAAAAAGCTTGAGGTCTGGCAATTTCCTGAACTCTGATATCCCTAATTTTAGCTCACAATTTATCCAGCTCCGCGTCTGTCTCCTTGTGTGCGAATGTCACCATGATCTCCATTGGGCTCTGTACAAACAAACCAATTGATTAATTATGTATGAAACCAATACAGTTTGATTGTTAATGATCAATTAAAATGATCTTGAATGGTCTCACCGTGACTTTTCTTTGAGGTCTTTCCGAGACTTTTTTTCCTAAAAATTGAATATATTCTCTCGCACTTCTCGCATGGTTGTGCTAAAAAAGCTCCTTGTTGGCTACAGGACAATGCCTAAAGTCGGCCAATCTCAGCAACTCAATACCTTTAGTGGATTATATGAAAATGAGTTGATACTAAATTTGACAATTTGGCTTTGGCATTGCAAGGCGGAAGCACTTTCAGGTTGTGGGCTTGAGTCTCTGTCTGCTAGGAGGGAGGATCATTGCCGCAAGTTCACCGCAAGGCTTTCTTAGTCAGTGCGGACAAGTGACCTAATTCCCCCGACCAGATTTATTTTTATGCTCGGACTTGTCGGTTTCAACGTAGTTCAATACCATATTTTAGTCGGTTACTAAATGAATGATTTTAAGTGAGTGCTCGCATATGTATGTGCAATGTTTTATTGTCCTCGTTTTGGTTCTTGGTAATTATTGTTTTAATTTTCAAGTAATTTGGATGTTTGTTTTTGTTTGTAAAAAAATCGTAATTTGGCCTTTGGCTACGACGATTTTTATAATAAAATGAAATGAAAAAAAATGAAATAATGTTAAAAGACAAAGGACAAATCTGAATTAAACAATGAATTCTGAAGTTGAGTATTTATTGCATAAGCTGCACAATAAACCTGTGATATTTACACAAAAGTAATGTCAGAAATTGATTTAGAAATGTCAGAAATTAATTGTGATCCCCATTGCGAAATGATTCGAACCGGCTATTTAACACTGGCTAGCTCGGTGGTCGAGTGGTTAAAACGTCTGCCTTGTATGCAGGAGGTCGTGGGTTCGAGTCCCACCGGAGCACGCAATGAAGTTTTTCATAGTGTCTCGGGAAAGCACCGAGTAAACAGTGTTAATAATTACGTCGGGTAAGGGCAAAACAAACCCTATTTAACAAAGGTAATGTCATTTGCTTTTGTGTAAATATCTGAGGGTTATTGTCAGATATGCAACTGTAATTTAAAAAACAAAGGAAACTGCAAAAAATCTTCTACTATTTTTCTTCTATTTTAAAATTTCAATGTGACAGATGAGGAAACAAAAAATAGGAAATTGGATAACAATCAGCTGAAAAGTTGCATGCCTGTATTATGCAGCTTGTGCAATGCAAACAACTGGATGCGTTCCCTTGTGGATGGGCCTTTAACGTCCAATACATCATTTGCAGTGACCCAAAATTTTACTTAAGTGTTGACAGCAATGGTAACAAACATCACAATTTGTCCCCACGTATTATGGCACCTCCACGTAAAATGGCATCTCCAAACAATTTTTTACCATTACAATTTTAACCAAAAAAATGCATATATTTGTTATTGTTTTCTGGAGTTTTTGAGGCCACAAAGCGTGGCTTTGTTTCCAGGATTTCTTCCACCTACAACAGACTCCATGGGAGATGTGATGTGTTCGGTGTCGCAAGCCTTGGAAGTTTCCAGAATCAAATTTACCGTGCCATTGCAGCTGATACAGTCTGATGTGCTTTGTTATTGTTTGCGCTTTTCTTTTTGTATATAGTGCCAGTTCTTGTATTTATATTATTTCTTTTATTTTCAATTATTCAATTTGCTTTTTGGCGACTTGATCGCTGTTGGATTTGGTTAATAAATAAATAAATAAAAATAAATAAAGTATTACTGCATCTATGTGGCTAAAATGTCTAAAAGGCAGTTTATAAATATTATTCTTTAGTTACTGGTGATACTGTGCTTACTGTTTTTTAAAGGTTTCCAATCATGTAATCTGTCTTTAAATCTGTCAACTTCTCAAAAGCCTAGTTCAATGATTAATACCTTAAAGTAAAACCTGACATCCAGCGCATTGCCCATGATCGGTCCACACACCCACTTATAGACTTCCTTGATTGTAGCAATGGCAGTAGAGGGGAGATTCTGATAGAGTTTACTGAGGAAAGAGGGAAAGATGAGACAAGGGAGAGAGGAAAACACATCAAGATTGTGACCAGAACTGAAATCAATACATTTATCTTAAAAGTGCAGTCAACGCATATGTATTTTCATGTTTTTGGAAAAAGTGGTACATTTGACAGAGCACTGTATTATTTGCAATGACCCCAAAAGTTAATCAACGAGTTGACAGGGAAATCATTACTCAAAGTAAAGATTGAATTAGTAGCAACTATCCTATGAAATGTTTCCACCCGAGATGATATAATTTTACCAAACGATTTACTTAGTTGGTTCGCATAAGGGCGGTCTGAAATGAGCGCCGTGTACTGAGTTTTTCATGCATTTCTGTACTGAGTTTTTCAATGTATTTTTGTCTATGAGTCGAGCACGCACTAAGTACGACGCAAGCCACAGAGTGCATGACGCGAGCGACAAAGTACACAACTGACTCAGAATGAAGAGACGAATTAAGAATAAGTTATTTTGAAACACCCTGCCAAGACCGGCAAAACGTATATGGATTTTCATGTTTTTTGAAAACGTGGTACATTTGATGGAGCTGAAATTTCTTCAGATGAGTTTGTTGATGTCTTTCTTTTGATTTATAATGGTTTTATTCGCAGAATCGCTCAAAAACAGATCATCTATGGGGCCTTTAAGGTCACCTAATTTTTGGTCCCAAATGTCAAGCAGCCACCTGTTTATAGTGGCCAGCTTTTTACAGTCTCGATTGAGGGTGGCCACTATAGGCAAGTTTCACTGTATTATAGTCCAAAGCTGACTCTGTCTAATGATGTAATGATGTAACGAAGTTTGGGTTCGGTTCGGCAAATGTTCGGACATTTCTTACCGAACATTTGTTCGGTTCAGGTTCGGCAAGTATTGCCGGCGGTGTGAGTTCCGGTTGAAAGTGATCACGCACGTGCAGCTAGCTTTCTTTATAAATTAGGGCCTGTGTATTTTTTATCTTCAAACCCACTCTTTTACACGGTACGGTGGGCACCGCCGCAGGGCTCAACATGTTGGATCTGATTTGGCACAAGAATTTTTTGTACAGTGCATGACGTTCGACAGTTAAACACGAAGCACTTTTGCAAGCATAAGAAGTCATTTTGAGTGCGTTTTTTGACATTCAGGAAGCCAGCTCTCTTTCACATTTACAGTTAAAATACGTAAGATGTGAAATCCAAAGTGAAACACTCTCGAACAGCCGAACTGAGTGAAATGTTTGGTTCGGTCCGGTTCGGTTCAGAAGTGCCAAGTTCGGTAAAATCCCGTTCGGTTCGTCCGTTCGGTTACAGCATAAACTCTGTCTGTCCTGTCTGTCAGACAAAAGTCTGGACTGCGCGTCAAACACCATCAGACATGATCCAACTTGTCTGCCAAAAAATTGAACATGCAGCTAAATTTAGACAAAGTCTGAAGTCTGGACAGTCAGCAGCCAATCAGTAGACGGTTTGGTAACATGTGACCTTCCAGTGGCCACGTGATTGAACAAAATCATCAAACATCATCAGACCTGTCTGACAGTCTGGACTAAGTCTTCAAAGTCAAACAACATCAAACAATTCGGGCATTTCACAATAAGAGCGCGACCAAGCGTTTCTGTCGGAAAGGGGCATTTTAGTGACAGAGCGGTCGACATCGGTGTATTCGTTTACTGCACAAACATATTGGATTTGATTTGAAAATGAATACCTGATTTAGAAAGCCTGGATTATTTAAACACGGTTAACATCGTTTGCGAACAAAAAACATTAAATCAATGCTCTTTTCTTGAGAATAAACAACATAATAATATGCTTTTTCACACGTCTAGGAATGATCGTGTTGACGAGATCAAATGTAGCCTTTCCGCATCATCTGTATCTGTCTGATACTGCACAAATCGCCCAGTGGCTCTAAATGTGCAGGTCATCATGCATCGCATGCGCAACATCTACATGCTATTGCCGGTTGCTTGATTTCAAAATAAACTGGATGTAGTTGGCATCAAACGCCTTTATTGTGTACCGCCTGTCTGTTAGACAAAGATCTGATAGTGTGGAAGCCTTTACATTTATCAGACTTTTGCCCAGCATTTTCTCGGTACGCACGAGTAGGGGAGTGCGTTAAAGGGGCAATGTTTGCAAGAGGATGTGACACTTTGAAAAGTAATTTTTACAAATGCATCTAAATGTCACTCTACTTCGGTTCCCATCTTTATGGAAGGACCCATATTTTAACAATAATGGCTACTCTTAACATTTGGCATGAAAATGTACCAATAACTTAGCTCTCATGACATTTATGTTATATAAAAGGTTCAACAGACTGAATATAAGTTAAATTTTCTAACATAAAGGCAATAGAGATCATTAGACATTTCTTACCCAAACGCCGACTTTAAATGTAGATAGATACAATGCTGCAAAACAAAAAGTAGAAAATGTGTTTTAAACAAACAAAATTGCAAATTTTGTACGTAGTACATATTATTTAATTGTTACACAAATGTCTTAACTCAATCTTCATTACCAGCTTCCTAACATTAATGGTACTGCTCTTTCTTTGATCGTTGTAAAGTAAGATGTGAATGTGAACTTCATTAACTAATGAAGCACGGAGGGCACGTGTGGTCTAGTGGGTACACAGCCGTGCTCGTGATCGAGGGGTTGTGTGTTCGAGCCCCACTTGTGCCAACGTGTTTGTGTCCGTGGGCAAGACACCTGATTCCCAATTGCCTCGTCAACCCAAGCGATATTTGGGGAGCTGTCGGGGGGAATGCTACAATCTTAGTGCTGATAGGGTTGTGCGCAACTAGCCAGGCAGCCACCTAGTTGAAGCGAGATGATTTTAGTAATTCCATAAGGGCAGTGATAATAGTGGCTACGGCACCTTTGAATGACAGTCATGTTAGATACTGTGCACCTTATAAATGCTGTACCATTATTATTATTAACGATTACCCCTGCCAATAAACTAATTTCTGTCAAACAGAGTTCAATATGACATAACTGACCTCTCTGATTAGCAGCTGTAGTGGCAGTGTTATCGACATGGAGAAATTATCAAAGCCGAAGTCAGCGCGTTTGACCTGCTCAGCTAGCTGTAGAAAAACAATAGTGGGTCTTCCCATAATAACCAAGAAAGACACAGACATAAAACGAAAACGAAAAATTCAAATTATGCTCAGACCGAAAGATTGAAAAGACTATTAAAAGATAAGCTTTTATTGATCATGGTATGGTTTTGGTCTCTATTGCATTGTAGGGTATTCACAAAAACCATGGTCTCTACTCCAAAATTCCAGTTTTTCATGTCCATAAATATGATGAGTAGCTTTAGGCCGTTTCCCACCGGGACAATCCCCAGAGCAAACTCGCCCGGGGGCCGCCCCAGGGTGACTCACCCCCGAGTTTAACCCCACGTCGATTCACACTGAATCTCGCTTGGGGCGAAATCACCCCAGAGATCGGCACCTCGTCCCTCACTTGAACAAGTTAGAACTCGTCCCTGCACCTTTTCCACTACCGTTCTCGCCCCGAGGCCAAATTTTCAACCCTGGTCCTGAGACTTGCAAGTGGGAAATGGGGCTTATTTTCACCCCGGCGTCGCCCCGGGGCAACCCCCGAGATTTTGTCTAGTGGCAAAAGGTCTTTAGAGTTTATAGGACTCACAGTTTGCACATGGCTCTGATCACACAGTTCCTGCAATATGCCAAGACACACGCTGCAGACTTTTCTAGACATCTGATTGGCTGAATCCTCTGGCTTCCCATCATGCTTTGCAGGTTGATCTTCCTTGGATGAGTGACCGGTAGGAGGGTCATTCTTATCAGTTCCCAGTAACTGAGATAACACCTGGTATAAATGTAAACAAATACAGTGAAATCATGTGATATCATAATCTGGTAATTTAAGAATTTACTTTTAACCAATTAACGCCAGATTTTTGTTTCAAACATTGCTGTACGTAGGCGCAGGTTTATTTTTAGTTGAAATATGGATGGCGGAAAACAACTGAACTCATTAACCATGTACAGTAAGGTATTGTTGTTACGTTGATGCACCGTCATTGTACACCATGATGTCGCTTTGTTATAAACATTTTTGGGCATTTGTCTCGGAAATTACTGCCATTGTAGACGTCAAACGCAGTAACAAATTTTTTATTTATTTTTTTCACATATCTCAGCTGGTAGAGCATCTGCGCAGTGTCAGAGGTCTTGGGAAAAACCTGATAGAGTATACCACCGTGCCTCATAGCTCAGTTGGTCGAGCATCTGCCCAGCATGTCAGAGGTATTGAGGGAAAACCTGAGGGAGTATACCACTGTGCCTTATAGCTTAGCTGGTAGAGCATCTGTCTGGTGTGTCTAAAATCTTGGAGAAAAGCCTCATAGCTCAGCTGGTCGAGCATCTGCCCAGTGTGTTAGAGGTCTTGAGGAAAACCTGAGAGAGTACAATGTACATGAATACCACTGCGCCTCATCATAACTCAGTTGGTTGAGCATCTGTCTGGTGTATTTATTAAGGTCTTGGAGAAAACCTGAGGGAGTATATTATTGTGCATCACACATGTACATGTAGCTCAGTTGGTCGAGCATCTACCCAGTGAGTCAGACAGCTCAGGGAAAACCTCAGGGAGAATACTAAGTTGCTTTCAACAAATTGTGCAAAACCATTGTCCTACATGTAATTATATTTTTAGGCTGGTTCCCTGGCTATAAAAAATTGAGCCATAATTTATTACTACAGTAGTCAGGAAGCCTACAATGTAGTTTTGTTTATATGAACATGCCATAGTAAAAAAAGTGTGCACACATCATTTATATTTTAATTTATCTTTAATTAGTGTTTTCTTAAACAATCTCGGAAGGAATCATTTCATTGGACAGCTGCTAACACTTGAGCAAGTTGCTTTTACTAGGGTATGGTTTCGCTGTCAACTCATTCACTAAGCTAGGTTAAGGATCATTTGCCAATCTAATCTGTCTTTACATTACCTGCTGTGGATCGCTGTATAGTGATTGTCGTTTCACACCAATTAGCCTGAGAATACACCTGTCACAACAGCCGCACTGCTCAAGCTCATGGATAATAGGTCCACATTCTGATTCTTGAAATAATGTCTCCATAGTCAGCTACAGGGTAGAGGAGGTGGAAATATATCAATAGACAATGATTATTGGTTGGAGGTCGAACCTCGTTATTGGACTGTTATCTTCACCACTGCTCCATTTCTTTTTCAATATATTACAATCACACCATAGTACTTTACACAAGAAAAAGAGCATTTTATATAGTTTTGAAAAAAATTTAAAAATATAAAAAAGGAGGAGACTATGGTGCCATCATTTTTTCCTGTTTGCCAAATTTACAGTTGGGGGCCGACTGGTACTAGTAGGGACACATTTTCCATGCCCCGGCCACGGTGGTGATTTTGACCCATTGATATAAAAATGTCTATGCATCAGATAGCAAGACGTGCATGTTTTGTCACCTAAATTTTGCCCTAGGGTGGGGATTTTATCACGCAAAAAGTGACAATCCCCACCTCTTTGGTGAGGTACATGTAGCTGAGCGACACCGGAGCGACCAACTGTGCCCCCACACTTTTTAAGAGCTTGCTACGCTTATGTATTCAGTTACAATACCGGTACATAGGCCTCTACGATTTTGCGGGAAAACAGTCAAATTCTAAGATACATATCTCGACTACCACTTGCTCAATAAACCTTATCGACGTTCTCAATGCATCATGAGATTTGATGACAAAATTGCCCGACGAAGTGTGCGTAAACCTGTGACGCGATGGCCAACTCGCCAACCTTTTCACTAATTTTTACGAAAACCAAAAAGAGTTCAAGAATCAATCTTTCAGGACACCTTCTTTGACACATATCAAACATACTGACAAACTTATCACGAAACAGAAATGTAGCAATTGTGAGAAATCATCGGAGATTCCCTTGGTGGTGCGGGAGTCAGTGTACACACCCAATTCAACCACGCCGTGCCGATACGGTGCGTGTTGCATCGCGCATACCGAGCTGCAAGCGCGGTAATCAGACTCTCCCACTACATGTACGAGGGGAATCCTTGATGATTTTTCGCATTTGCAACATTTCTGTTTCCGGACATGTTTGTCAGTATGTTTGATATGCTTCAAAAAAAAAGTCCTGAAAGATTGATTCTTTAACTCTTTTTGGTTTTCATGAAAAAGATTAAAAAGGTTGCCGAGTTGGCCTTCGCCTCATAGGATAACTTACAATTCGCCAGGCAATTTTGTCATCCAGTCTCATGATGCATTGTACATGCACTTGGCGGACCGTCGTACGAGTTGGTCGGCGTACGAGTTGGCCTGCGTACGAGTTGGCTAGCATTCCTAGTAATAGTAGAGTAGGGAACATGTGGATTCCATGAGGTAATTTTTTACTTTACAGTCACTTAGCCCCATTTCCACTTTGCCCCGTATCAGTCCGCCCCATACCACTTCGCCAAATTGCCACTTTTCCCCATTGCCACTTCCCCCACCTATGCTATTTAGCCAGCAATCAGTCGATGACATACATGTAGGAATGAGAGTAACTTACTTTAACATACATGTAGCCCCGCGAGCAGTGCTTCGGAAATCTCGATTTCCGAAGCACTGCTCGCGGGGCTAACTTTAACACTGCGCCAGAGGTGGTTTAAATTTGTCCAACCAACAAAAATAACAGAAATATTTCATCCAATTTATTTTAAGCTGAATTTAATTTGACATTTTTTTTTTCTGTTTAGTTTGCAAGCAAGCCGGCAATCGAAGAAAAAAAAATCTGCTCTAGCTTTTTGCCCGTTTTCCAAACTTGAGTCCCTGCAGTGGGAGTGTGAGTGAATAAACTTTAGGAATTGGAACAGTTTATTTTAAACTAAAGCGGTCTAGGGCCTAGGCCTATTGTTAAAAAGGGAATCAGGTCAAGTTGCCCCCTGGCCGAGTCGCCCCTTACCTACTCGCCCCTTTCCAAGTCGCCCCCTGACCGAGTCGCCCCTTACCAAGTCGCCCCTTACCAACTCGCCCCCTTGACCCAATTATGTAAAGTGGCCAATCGCGAATTTTAAAGTGTTTGGCGAAGTGGCGCCGCGGGCCATCATGATTGTGATTCTTTTTGCGATATGTTAATGGAGTACACACACGGCTGAATACAGTGTGGGTATTTCCTTATAATTGTACAAACATTTTCCGATTCCAACCTTGGAAACATTTTTCGCCCATAACAAAATGTTTAAAATAAATAAATAAAACAAAATAAAATAAAACAAAACAAAATAAAGCCTAGGCCATGCGGATCTGGCGTTGTAAACACATTCCCGTTAATACCTTCGTCTTTTAACGTTTGTTACTATTGGGGAAAATGCAGCCGACATTCGCCTACCTGCAAACTATTTAAACTTTCTGCAAATTTGAGCCGCGCAAACAAAAACTTTAAGCGTTCGCGTTCGGGCCACTTTTTGCAATTGGGCCGGGGGGCGACTTGGTAAGGGGCGACTCGGTCAGGGGGCGACTTGGAAAGGGGCGAGTAGGTAAGGGCCCGAAAAAGAGGCGACTCGGCCAGGGCAGGGGGCGACTTGACCTACAATCCTGGTGTCATTCACTTATTATGAGACCTCAACTCTTTTTCTCTATTTTATTGACCGACTGCCGGCTAAATAGCATAGGTGGGTTAGGTGGGTTAGGTGGCAATGGGGCCGGGGCGAGGTGGCAATACGGCGAAGTGTGATGGGGCGAACTGACCATGCTGATGACATGGGGCAAAGTGGAAATGGGCGAAGCGTCCGCGTCCGACACCCTAGCCCCGCGAGCAGTGCTTCGGTTTTCGGAACCTTAGCCCTGTCTTCTGCTATACACCAAATCTGTGGCAAACTCACGCAAATGAAATTTGGCCCACGGCTCTGATATTTGCTCAATAGGTGCACTCACCCCAGTTTATAAATATTCCGAAGAGTACGCATCGATCCGATGTCTAGTTTCGGAGAAATCGTGGGGACAGTTTGAGACCTTTCTTGCCATCAAATTCACACTCTTTGACAAAAAATCAAATATGCGCATGCGCGAGGGCGGAGAGGTCAACATAATAGCGCCATCTCGCGACGGCGTCGTCACGTACCAGCTGCACGGGTATCGTTGAAACCCGGAGGTAGGTCGGAGGTAACCCGGAGGTAGAATTTGTTGTGACCGTGTAGTACATGCTACAACCTACCTCCGGTGTAGAACGTACCGCGCGATAGAGTCGATGTGCTCTCTCATGTAACAGCCGTGTGCAGCTGGTACGTGACGACGCCGTCGCGAGATGGCGCTATTATGTTGACCTCTCCGCCCTCGCGCATGCGCATATTTGATTTTTTGTCAAAGAGTGTGAATTTGATGGCAAGAAAGGTCTCAAACTGTCCCCACGATTTCTCCGAAACTAGACATCGGATCGATGCGTACTCTTCGGAATATTTATAAACTGGGGTGAGTGCACCTATTGAGCAAATATCAGAGCCGTGGGCCAAATTTCATTTGCGTGAGTTTGCCACAGATTTGGTGTATAGCAGAAGACAGGGCTAAGGTTCCGAAAACCGAAGCACTGCTCGCGGGGCTACCATGGCTACCGACACCCTAATCTTCTTAAAATCTTTGTTCAATCTGAACGAAAAAAATACCAACACCCAGGGCGTAAACGTTTCTCTGCAATGAAGATGCCGTTTTTGGGCTAAAACATTTAGGCCTATTTACATTGTACAGTTGTAAGGAAAATTTACATGATTTATTTTTCTCCGATCATGCCGTTGTCGCCATTTTTCAATCCCAGTAATGCAATGCAAATTAGGCTCTACAAGTTATTTACAGTATGAGATAAATACAGTTCGGTAAAAAATAATATTAAGAATATAAAATCCAATTAAAAAATTGTAAAATAAATATGGACATTTTATTGGATCAAATAGTACAAAAACTTAACCTTTAAAGGTAATTTAAATAAAGTAAATTTTTCTAGTTGCATCTGTGCCGACGACAGACAGTGTGCCGAAAACCGAAAACATGACTCATCCATGCATCATCATCTACATCATCCATGTCATCACTAGTTTAGGCTAAGAGTGATTGTCAAAAATTGCTTTACACAGAAGCACAAAGACACCCCAGAATCATCATGTCTGTTACTGTGATAGACTCTCAGCCCAAACGGAGCTCAGTTCCTCTGGATCATGGGGGTAGACCAGTGGAGGAAATCGCCGACGAATATTTCTCCTGGATGAATCCGATCGGCCGCAAAATTGTCGTTGAAAAACGAAAGTGCATGGACTCGCACCGGCGCGACTGGGAGCGGCTGACTCAAAAAGAAAAAGATTCCATTCTTAATGAATGGTTCATTGACCCTAAAGCTAAGCTGAGGTACGAGTTGAAGCTGGGTACGAGGACTGCGTCTTCTGCAAAAGGCTTTCCCCGTCTGAAAGTTGAGGGCGGGCAAAAGGTTGCCCATTATTCCGAACACGACGATGCATCTCAAACGAAGGAGGTACAGGCCAACTCATGATGTTTCAGTTTTTGAATGTGAGACATCTCGACCGTTGATGATACAACTCCACAAGTCGTCCGATGCTTTTGCCCAAATGCCACTTTGCCCAAATACCACACAGTCACTTCGGCCCAAATACATGCCACAGTTACATGGTTTATGCTAGCCCTACAAATAGAGCTGTAAATAGCTCGCTTTTCAAATCTGACTTATTACAGTCGCAAATCACAGCCCTACTACGAGGGCATACGTAGATGCTAAGTTTTTAACTGCTGAAATCAGAGAAAGTTCCACTACAAATATCGTCTGAAGCACATCAGACCAAAGCACTTTCACATACACCATTGCAATCCTGAGAGTCTAGTGTTTTATAAAATGACGGTAACGCTTACGGAATTGTCAATTTGGCCATCTACGATGTCTGGAAACATTGGACAAAATTCGGACAACGTTCTGAGCTGCATGCCCTGGGCGACGCCATCTTAGCTGATATACTGGACGATGGTGGCGCTTCTCGATCATGAGACGTCAAGGAGCCCGGCTAACTGTGCAATATATGCATAATTCATATTGACGTTGCGTGTGTTTATCCCAGCTGGCAATACGTCACGCGCGCAGTGCAGTTATCGAACTGTGCGAGTGACGTACTTGCCAGCTGGGCATGCTGGGATAAACACACGCGACGTCAATATGAATTATGCATATTGCACAGCCGGGCTCCTTGACCGAGAAGCGCCACCACGCGTCCAGCATATCAGCTAAAATGGCGTCGCCCAGGGCATGCAGCTCAGAATGTTGTCCGAATTTTGTCCAATGTTTCCAGACATCGTAGATGGCCAAATTGACGATTCCGTAAGCGTTACCATTATTTTATGAAACACTAGACTCTCAGGATTGCAATGGTGTATGTGAAAGTGCTCTGGTCTGATTAGAGAGAATGATTCTGTCCCTACGGGTTTCCCGTAGGGACAGAAGGTACCCCTTTCATACGGTGGATTGTTGTCATTTTGCCTCGAAATTAGAATCACACCCAACTATTTCCAGCTAGTTGTTTCCTGTAGTGGTTTTAGATATTCTTGATTAGAAGACAAATAAAAAGCACTACTTACATTGCCGTTTTTGAATCAAAAACGTCTATTTCCGACAATCTTCGACGAACAAATTTCTCGGACTCCTTATCACGATAAAAACGATTGCAAACGTGTAGTTGTGCATTGACGGACGCCCAAAGAGAACGTCAAACGAAACTGTACATTGTATGCCGCGCCGTATAAATGCGCGTGACATAAGAGCGCCACCCGTACTCTCATTGGGCCTCCGTAGATGCACACCAACTGTACGTTCGCAAAAAAAGACCACGTCGAACTTTGGCGTGACTCCACACTAGAATCGATTAGAATGGGTTTTCCTGGACACAACAAGAAATCGCAGTGTACACGTAATGTTTTCATACGAAAAATGGAATCGATCTGGAATAGAATTTTGATTCTTTTTGGAATCGGAGTCGACTCCGAAAATGCGGGAGCGCCCCCAAGCGTTAAGCCTAGCCAACTTTATTTTAGCTGGTCACATCGTAACAACATATTTTCTCGTCGAAGATTGTCGGAAATAGACGTTTTTTATTGAAAAACGGCAATGTAAGTAGTTCTTTTTTGTTTGTTTTCCAATCAAGAATATCTAAAACCAACGCAGGACACAACCAGCTGGAAATATTTGGGTGTGATTCTAATTTCGAGGCAAAATGACAACAATCCACTGTATGAAAGGAAAGCTCACTGACTATGGTCTGATGTGCTTCGGACGAAATTTGTAGTGGAACTTTGTCAGATTTGAGCAGTTTGAGACTTGGTATTGTCGTACGGACCTCAAGTAGGGCTGTGATTTGCGACTGTAATAAGTCAGATTTGAAAAGCGAGCTATTTACAGCCCTATTTGTAGGGCTAGACCCGTGAACAGGGCGTCGTATCCCCCTCCCTGGTGCCGTTTTTAACCCCAAATCTGTGGCAAACTCACGCAAATGAAATTTGCGTGAGTTGGCTCTGATATTTGCTCAATAGGTGCACTCCCCCAATGTTCAAATATTCCGAAGAGTACGCATCGATCCGATTAAGCCCGAGTCAATTCGAATAATTTAGTATTCGAATATTTGATTTTTAAATTATTCGAATATTCGATTATTCGATCGCTTCGTGTATTTGTTCCCAAAAGAAAACGCCCAATACCAATCTTTGACATAATTATGTGACTCACAATTAGACAAGGTTACCTCGGCTAGAATTTTATCATGTGGTAATCTGTTAAAGCCGAGGTTACCGGTACCTATGAACATGAACACGCTATCTGAAAAAACTTCAAATCAAAATGTGTAATTTTCTCCCCGTGACACACTAATTCCCCCCGGGACTCACCCCAACCTTGTCAGTCATAACCACTACGCAGGTCCTTGAGGGAAATACCGAGCCACGATGAAGATTTAGCCTACAATTCCAGCGAAACAAATAGGTATGCTCACAGCCATTGTTGTCTCGGATCATGTGCAAAACTTTAAGTTGTAGATAGTGGCGTGGCGTGGCGTGACGTAACCGTCTAAGTCTAACGACTGGTTCCCGCTCCACATATTCCACGATTGAGGACCGGTCCTCATATTCAGTCGTTGTATATGGAATATGTGGAGCGGGAACCAGTCTAACCGTCACGCCACTATCTACAAGTTAAAGTTATGCACACGATCCGAGACAACAACGGCTGTGAGCATACCTCCCCGTTTCGCTGAAATTGTTGGCTAAATCTTCATCGTGGCTCGTTATTTCCCTCATATGCCTGACAAGGTTGGGGTGAGTCCCAGGGGGAATTAGTGTGTCACAGGGAGAAAATGACACATTTTGATTTGAAGTTTTTTCAGATAGCATGTTCATGTTCATATGTAACCTCGGCTCTAACAGATTACCACATGATAAAATTCTAGCCGAGGTAACCTTGTCTAACTCACAATTGTGTATTTCTCTCACAATTGTGTATTTGATTCTTTTCAAACCCAAATTATCATAAAAATTCTTATCTCTCATATTTGTTCATATATATTCAAATTCGACAACAATTTATTCGATGTCTAGTTTCGGTGAAATTGTGGGGCAAAATTGAGGGTATTTTTTTAGTTTATGCCCCAACTCGAATTTAAGGAAAATAATTATTGGAATCAATAGCTTGGACGATTTTAGAATAGAAATACCGGGTACTTACATGCATTTTACGTCGCAAAGGCTTAGTTTTAGAGAAAAATCACGGAAAAAATATTGCATATGGATCATCACGCGCACGCACTCTTTCTTTGCGCGCTTGACACACTGCTCGGCTGGCAGCAGTTTCACACACTTTTGTATGGAGGCGGGCTTGACAAAAACACAGAATTTTTATGGAAATGCAACATTTGCGACGGTAATGCCAATGGAAAAGGTATGCTAAAATCGTTCAAGCTATCGATTCCAATAATTATTTTCCTTAATTTCGAGTTGTGGCATAAACTAAAAAATTACCAAATTGAGACCTTTCGTGAGATAAAATATGCGCATGCGCGAGAGCGGAGAAGTCAACACAAGCTAGACTAGTTCGCTGTCCTCATTTTTACTTCCCTTCATCTTATCTGTGCATAGTAATCTTTCTGTAGTTCATTAGTTTCTCTGCTGCACATGCACAAACACAAGATGCCGCTTGCTGCTTCACATGGACGAAGGTATATACTGTATTTTGGCGAAGTGGTCCGTTCATCAGGTTGGTACATGTACATGTATGTATTATGGTTGAGAGTGAAGTGGTTTAGGGCGAAGTGGCGTTTGGGTGAAGTGACTGACATCGGAACCTTTAAACATTGTTGTTTGTACGCATTACCCGAGTCCAGGCAGGGCTAATTTTATGGTGCTGCGAAACACAAAAATTAGCTTAGCAAGTTAGCACATACAAAATTAGCTTTAATACACATCACATACGATTTTGGCTGGAAACCCATTTTTGCAATATAAAGCAACGAAATTCTGTGTTAAAGGCCCTGTGTATCATTTGCTTTTTTACATATTCGTGGAGTAAAACTTAGAGTGTAACAAGGAAGAATGTTGGTAAACAACGGTACGGTAGAGATTTAGCTAGGCTACATCATGTACATAGATGCATCAATGCTTCAGAAAACCTTAAAAATCTATGTATGGATTTTGTGTACAAGTGAATGGTAAAATGAAATAAGGTGTTTGTTACCATTGCTATCAACACTTTGAGTAAGGTATTTCTTGTCAACTCATGAAAAACAGAATTGGGTCATTGCAAATGATACAATAGGCCTTTAAGCAAATTGTTGTGCTTAATGATACATGTAGCAGTGCCATAAAATAGGCCCCATCAGACTCAAGTTCATCTTGTGTCACTTTTTCGGCGATTCACCAAATAAGTTGGATTTGGTTCAAGTCATTTTGGCAAAGGAATCAGACTTGGGACGAGACTATATGACTCGGGCCGGGCATTTGGGACTTGTGAATTCCTTTTTAAAGATTGTTTTTGAAAAAGCACTTAATGTTTATTATCCAAATAGCCATGCCATGTATTGTTGACCTAAAGCATGAACGGTTTCGTAACTTTGCAAATACATAGTATGTACATACATACCGGTAGGTTCGCTCACTTTGTGCGATACTACAATGTATACTTGTACATGTACAATGTAGTTCAAAGTCTAACAAGTAATTTGCTTTATTGGTTGTACACAGACGGTTTCCTGGAAGGATGAATTTTCTGGTCCATTTTGTTGGGAAACAAAGGTACGTTGTAGACTTGACTCCTTTTATGAAATTTAATTTAATTACTGTATTGCATGATGCCTTGTTATAGACCTTATGCATGGCGGCCATGACAGAAGTGCCTACTCGTGCATGACGCACTGTGACAATGTGACTGCCCTCTATCATGGCCGCCGTGCTTAAGGTCTATGTGGGGTGTTATGGCCGTGCGGTCTAGTGCGTCGAACTTAAGTTTCTAGTACTAGAATGTAGGTTCGATTCCGGGCCGCGACGGGTTGTGGCACCTGTGCCCTTGAGCAAGGCACTCAACCACACTTGCTTCCATTCCTGTAATTGGCGGTTCTCTGCTGTTGGATGTGGTAAATAAATAAATAAATAAATAATACAGAGGTTCCAAATGTTTTAGAAGATTCCTGTAAAAATTAGCCAATCTTCAAGCTCCTGAGTCATTTAAAAGCTCACAGTACGATATTGGCCCGTCGTTCTGACCCGAGCAGAGTGTCTTTCAAAGGCAGAATGATTAGGATAAAACAACACATTAAAACATGATGTTGGGAGGAACACAAAGAGAAGCAGTAAGACAGAAAGATAGGTTGGAGTGGAAAGCCAATTAGGGGGGAAAAGGGCAGGTCTGGGGCTGGAGGGGGAACAATGTATACGGGGATTAGGAGTAGCAGGGAAGAGGGGAGTGGGAGGAAAGGACTATGGAAGGAGATTAGAAAAGGACAAATAAGGAGTGGAGTGGGCAGGTCTGGGGCTGCAGAGGGAACAAAACGGGGATTAGGAGTACCAGGAAAGAGGGGAGTGGGGGAATGGACAAACAAGGGCCTTTTTTCAAATCACGGCTTTGTCTCCGGCTCCGTCTCCATTCCGCCATCTTGAAGTCGCATACCAAACATGCCAAACTTGGGCTCGGCTTCAGGCTTCATTTTGAGGCTTCATTTTGGCCCAAATGAGGCTCCAAAACGAAGTCAACTAAAGAGGTGACTTCGGCCGGCTTCTTGACGTCATGAACTGGAAAATCACGTGAGAGCAACAAAAACTTTTGCAGGTTTGCTAAACTTTGCCGCCGACAAAACTCGTCTGCTAGCGCTTTAAAAAAAACGGTGAAAAAGAGTGGTAGGCCTACTAGGCCCGACTAGTGTTCCAAACAGTTTTTGGTTTGACTTCGCTATAGTGAAGCCGGAGGCGGTTGGAGCCGGAGCCGCATGAACCTGGAGCCTGAAGACGGAGTCGAGATTTGGAAAAGGCCCAAGGTGTGAAACTGAAAGGGGGAGAAACACTGGTGTGGGATGGGAACATACATACATGTCACTACAATGTACGTATGTACATGTAGGAGGGAAAGAAAATACAAGAACAGAAAAGAAGGGAGAATTTATAAGGTTGCTTAAAAAAACCTTTTAAAAAGTTGGATAGATTCTGGAAAGCTGTAGGAGGGTTATAGACAAGGTAGGAGCTGCAAGACAGTAAATCGTCCAATTGTCTTCCATAAAGTCTTGAACCATTGGCACCTACATCATTGACCTACATGTAGGTTATGGGCCAGGGTAATGGTCAAAAATTGATTGCTGTTTCAACATCACCTTTTCAAAAAGTTTCCCTTAGTTTCTTTTTCGTATTTTTTTATTTTTATTTGTGTCCTCAGTGCCAGCAAGAGCTGACCATCTTAACCTCTGAAACCTTATCAGCATCATCAATCCCTTCACCTTCAATAACTCATGACCTCATCAAAGTCTCCGATCCCGATGTCGAGACGGACGCAGAGTGGTTTGCCAAGAGCAGTAAGGACAAGAACAAACTGTCTGTTATGCTGATGCGCGATGTCAGTAATCGCAGTAGCTTCGGAACCAACCTGTTGGGATCAAGCACGGAGAGACTAGCTTTCGATCAGGCAGTCAGCGCAGCCACGGCAGGCAAGCCAGTCCCTAAAGAGAAGCCATCTGTACATGTAGGTTCAGCCAGCGAAAAGGGGTCTAATGAAGAGTCATCCCTGGAGAGGAGAAAGAGGACCAAAGAACCAACCAAGCCTAAAATGCCACCACCGGTATCGGCCAAACAAAACACTGACGGCAAAGAACACGACCGGAAGGCAGGCAGCGGAGGCAAGGGAAAGGACAAGAAGAGCTTTCCCTCGTCTCCAAGACAGAATAGCGGCTCAAGGAAAACTGAGATGCCTTCTCCAAGGAGGAACAGCGGGTCTAAGAAGAGAGCAACAAACAGCGAGAAGAAGCAGCTAGTACTGCCTGCAGGGTTGCTGACGGAGCTGAAACAGGAACTCAAAGTACATGATAATGTGAACGTTGACCCTGGCAGGAAGGAGAAGGAGGAGGGACAAGGGGATGCAAAGGTCAGGAAACTTGTATTGTACACATTACTGGATGTAATTTAGCTTGCATCTAGGGGGAATGGATATTAATTTGGGTTTGCTTTGCCCATACCCAACATAACTTAATTAGCACTGTATATGTTCTCGGAGTGCTCGGGTGGTATTGGAACTCACTACTTTTAGAAGGCTAAAAGTGATTTTCTGACGTTTACATTGGGACGTGATGAATCACGTTAGGCGCCCGTTCACCAATCTGAAATTTCACCTTACAGTCAAAATTAAACATAGAAAACATACCGTGGAGGTCCTTCCACTCTCAAGAAAGTTGTGCCCTGGTCCGTTTTCCCCAATGAATCCTCTGAACAGCAAAAAACGCTTCCAACTTCATTGAACTGTTTCCGCATAACCAATGAAAGCCTGATAGTGCCAAAAGAGCCCGCCCTCTTGTGGTCATCCATTGTCATGATCCAGAAAATATCACCTTTTCAATATCAATCCACTTCTTATTCCGTCTCTAAAACTTAATTTTTTTCTAAAATGGCTGGCTTTGTCTCCGGCTCATAGATATTAACATGGCTAAAGAAACACCTGGTTCCAACACCAAAGTAGACTTACAGTACACCTCTGTATTTAAAACATATTTAAGGTCAGCAAGAGGAACTGGAGGATGTAAACTGCACATAAAGACAGAAAATCTCAAAAACTGAGCCTGGAGCCAAATTCAGTCATTTTAAAAACTGCCTTTTAATAGAAACATTGACTTTTTAAGACTAAAGGTCTGTCCGCATTGGACTTTTTTTTAAGGAAAACTTACCGAGACGATGGGTACTTTTCCAATTTTAAGTCTAATGCGGACAGCCTAGGACTGTCCAGCGGTTACTTTTCCTGGCCAACTTCTGCCTAGGAAAATTGACCAGGGAACTTTTCCCGAGACGATAAGTCCAATGCGGACACAGCGAGTCGGTAAAAGTGCTCTGGCAGGTCAAACTGCGAAGGGAAACTGCGCAGGCTCTCCCACGGTCTTGGTAACATTTTCCCATGTCAAAAAATCCAAGTGCGGAGAGCAGTACAATTTACGAATTGTTTATTTTACCATCGTCTCGGTAAAACCTCCCCAAGAACGAGTCTAATGCGGACACGGCTTTCAAATCTTTCCTTACCAAGACCCCACTCTTTGCCAGGTAACTTATGTTATTTGTTTTCCTCTTCATTCCAGACCCAACAATCGGCTCCAGTTGATGACGCCACAACTTTCGAATTCCTTTTTGATTGGTAACACAAAAATGCAGTTTGAATGATGAAATCTTTAAGCATGTTAAGTAGCTGGTAAGCATGGTAAGTGGACGTATACAGCGTAGCAAAATCTTGTCTTAGAAATGAGCCGTGGTAGGCTATTTGCTTTACATGTAATGCATGGCTACTGGTTCAGAGATTGAATGCGTGTACAGTAGATGACTATGTGTCTTGCTATATTTATGGTACACAGTATTAGCTTTCTTAGCACATTTTATATTGTGGTATGTTTTGTTTTTGTTTTTTGTTTTTTTACAGAAAAGGCATATTTTTTTAATACAGTCAGTTTACGTTTTATTATGCTATACTTTGGCTTTTTTATTTTAGGTATTAGAGCAAGGCAAGATTTAGATTTTACTTCTTGTTAAGTTTCTGTTTTTCTGTTTATTTGTCCAATTTTAATGTCAGTTTAATTGGCCTTGTTCAGGACATTTCATACTGGATCTACGTAACTCGAGACTAGGGGCAGGTGCGGTCTAGTGGGTATGAAACCTGGCTCACAATCGGGAGTTTGTGGGTTCAAACCCCACTATGGGCAATGTGGTTGTGTCTTTGGGCAATCCCGATTGCCTCATCGACCCACACAATAATTGTGGAGCTGTTAGGGGGAATGTCACAAAGTGCTGATAGGATGTGTGCCACGGCCGGGCAGCATGCCTAGACGAAGCGACATGATTCTGATGATTCCCTGATGGTGTTTGACAAGATGTTTTCAGACCCGTTTTCCCTTGTGTTGAGGTCCCAGAAGGAGGGTGAGCTGACTTACATGTACCTTCTCAGGTTGACCTTTAGTTGGTTGATGGATACATGTACATGAAAACTCCACAAATTATTTCATATTACAGCCTTTTATTCATTTCTTGATTACCCAGAATAAAATAAAAACCTACAATGTAAACATGCAATAGAAAGACATACCATTGACTTATTGTTGCAAAACTATATAAAAACTCAACCAGTGCCATGCTGTGCAGGTCCGCACAGTATGTCAATTGTACAGAGCTTATTTGGCAGTGGTCCACATCACAGTTACATGCTACACTTTCCTGATTTTACACACTGTGCGCAAAAATACATGTCCAAAAAAGATGGGTTTTTTTATACTACCGGTAATATGGTGTTGCAGCATCTACCAACAATGATTCTGGTACAGCAGTTGCATCCAGGTCCATGTCTTCGACCCGGGGCCTTTTCCTGTTTGACTTCTTCCATTGTCTCTTCTTGCACTTCAGCAGGCCAAGGTTTACAGCTAAATGGTTACTGGTTGTACCTGGTGGCATCCCAACATTAACAACAAATAAACATGATGGTATTGCACAGTCATAAAATAATTCAAATCAGTTAATATTGGCATTTGTTGCTTTGTAAAAGCTGTTTTTGTGCAGTTGTAAACAGTGGTTTGGAATGTTGGTCTAGACCTGTCTGATAGTCAAGTCTTGTATACATGTATAGGTCCGCAAAGCATGTACATGTATATTTGGCAGTGGCAGTTCTAAAGGGGAAGTGCAGTTCAGATTGGCGCGAACATAAATATTAGCAAGTCTGGAATCTTGATTGTCATCACCATCATCATTGTTGATCTCCGTGAAGACACTTCCGCTATATAAAGACACAAACAGCTGCATGTCGTCCAAAGCAGCTTCAGCTGAACTCTAGTCTGCTGATGTTTGACCTTCCGTTGTGCATACATGTATATCAGCCTCCCCTTTCTGCAGTCACCACATTGTAGGGTCAGCGCCCCCTTCCCGCAGTCACCACATTGTAGGGTCAGCCCCGAGTTCCTTGCATATTGAGCAGATGGGTTAAAAGGGCACCCATGTCTCTTTTCTGGAGCTGCTTTTCTCGATGGCAGATGCTCTTCGCAACCTAATACATTTTTTGGAAACACAGCATATGTCAACTTCTAAGAAACTTTTCTCCTCTTCTCTCCGCTCTCCTGTCTCCCCTACCTCATGATTCTCTCTTCCGTCTGCTTCCTAGCTCCTGTACTGCCACTCCCACATCTCTGCCCTGCCGATATTTTCTCTTTTCCTCATTCACTTTCCCCAGGTTCCCCCTCTCTTAATTCCTATTTGACCGTCTTCTGGTTGCACTTATATTCCTCGCTGGCTTCTCGTCGGAGCCAGGTTTGTGTAATCTCCAGGTGTGTTTAGGCAAGTCTTCGAATCGGGTGAAGCCAGCATTGCACCTGTGGCGCTCTCGCTCACTCTCATGAACTACTTGATGCCGCCGCAAATTCCATTGCCGCCACTACTATGGGTGTAGTTTGTCGGCCTTTGCAATAGTACATTCTCTGTTAATCGGGCACTGTGTTTGCCGCTTGGCCAGGTTTTCTTTGGTCCACAGCTGGCTTGGCCTTTGCTGGCACGATAAGACAGACTCGCATGTACCGGTAGTCGACATCACAATTTTTAGCGATGAAATTCCGCACGAAGGTGATGATATCGGGTTCAGTTTTGACCTCAAGAGAAGATGCAATGTCAATTCCTTTATTTTGCACACTGCGTGCATTAAGCAGTGGGACAGTTACCTGTCTATAGCTTGGTGATTTTAAAGTGGTGGGTTTGGGTCCTTTGTTTGGGGAGTTGATCTGCTACGGAGGTAATTGCTAATCACTTCGAAAATGTCGAATGTCAACAAATATTAGTCGGACAAATGAAGCAGTTCACAATAGTGTCAAGTCCATTGAGTGGTGGAGTTTGCCAGTATGTTGTACATTGCGTCACCCAGTCCCACGCAGCGTGCATGATACCACGTGTCGCACAAGTCACACTGAATACACTTTTGGTTATTGCAAACAGTCTTGTAGCATTCACCACAAGGAAAGCAGGGAGGTCCAGGGTTGGGGTGAATGTCGCCATCTTTAACGAAGTTCAACTTGAGTTGCCAAGTAGATGTCGAATTACTATAAAAGGTGATGTGTATGTGTACGAATCTCCACCGAGGAAGTTTGGTGAGGCCGATGTCATTATCCAGTTTGAGAATCCAATATGGCGGGCGGCCCCGTGGAGCAAATACCCACCACGCACACAAGAGCAGCCATACAAAAGCCAGCGATGATCACGTCATGTCGGAATTATATGCCGCATACGTACGTGTAGGTGCGTTGTACAGTTAGCGATTGTTGCTCAAGTTGCCGATGCAAAAGTGGCCCCAAAATACATTATTTCACAGAAGGAACCTCTCAATTTGATCACAGTAGCTGTTGGAGGTCTACCTGCGTGTGTTCCTTATATAATTACTTATCGACAGAAATAATATAAAGAAGTTTCCAGGGATTTTCAATGATTTCAGTGATTTTCAGCAAGAGTTGACCAGTGCATGCGTGCGTGGCATGCATCCATCCATCCATCCATCAGTTGAATGGTGAAAAAGTCTTTTGCCAAAGATGTTTTTGAACTTCTGGGAAAGATTATAAGATTCAGAGATTCGGAGGCATGCATGGCAGTCCGAGAAGAATCTTGCCAATTCTGCGTACCGCCTGTTTGGCAAAGGTTAGCCATTGCAACAATCCACGCAGATATTTAACTTGGGAAAACTCAAAGGCCTAAATCAGGGAACCAAAATTAACTGCTGCCTGCTTCAACTTTCCCAGTCGACGGTGAGAGCAGGAATGGCAAATGACTCATCCCTCATACAAGACACCCTCATGTCCAATGAACACAAAATATACGAAGCACCTACATTTTGAAAAGCAGCGCTACATACCATCGCATTGGCTGAGGTATTCTCGCGGATTACTTTTACCAAATAAGAAAAATTACTCCAAAGATAAATATTTTTTTAAAAATGTTACATGTATGTATACATGTATGTACACCTGTGCTAATAAAAAAAGGTTCTCAGTTCGTGAACAATCGACCAAAGAAATTAGACTTCTACAGGTCGCTTGATCACACAATAAACATCAATTTCACTCGCATAAAAACATTTCTTGAAATGGTATGCTGTTCTTTATTGCACCACTTCACTACCAAAAAAACCCATTCACTAGCTTTAATAAATCTACTGCAGCTGTCCCTGACAAGTTATATCGCAGAACATACATGTACAAAATGCCAAAAGGCTAATGCTTGCACATTTGTAGTGTTTGTTATTTTCATCTGAGGAGTGTCAGGATTTTGAGGTTCTTAGATGGTGAATGGTGATGACCCAAGCCTTCTTCCTTTATTGTTGCTGGAAAGCTGTTTTAGTAAATAACAACAAATTGCGGCATCTACATAGTGCGTCGAACTCAAGTTCCTGTGCCAGTACTAGAATGTGGGTTCGATTCTGGGCCGTGGCACTTGTGCTCTTGAGCAAGGCACTTAATCACACTTGGTCCATCCTTCGGAAGAGATGTAAAGCCGTTGGTCCAGTGTGTTCGGTAACGAACTTTAAAGATTCCAGAGCATTCTTTCAGGAAGAGCAAGGGAAGGTGATTCCCCGGTGTCTCTGACTGTTTCTAATTCAACTTAGAAGTTGATAGTTATTCAAATATTGATCCCATTTTTTTCCCATGTCTAAATCCCATTTTGGCAATAGAGTTTTTGTTTTCCCTAGATGCAGTTTCCAATCTTTTCTAACCTTGAGGCTATTGCTACAGTATCTGCCTTTTAAAATTCCAGGATCAGCGCTAAATGAAAATTACAATGTATCTTCTCTGAAAATGGAAGAAATCATTTGAAGTTGTTCTAACAATTAGATATTACAAATAGTCTGACAACATTCCTTTCTTAAGCCTCCCTGTACAAACTTCCCAAAGACAGACACTTGTGGGACATCTTGGTACCTATAGGGAAGTTTTGAAAGAGTATGTTACACATACGGTACACTGTACATGTAGATACCTTTCTAAAACTGTTTTGTTTCCCTTTGGGGCTAAATTATTTCTTCTATTTTGAATAAGTAATTTTTTAGGGATAGTGGCCCGCTAAAGTGAATTAATTAATACTCGGGTGAAAACTTGGGGTTGCAGGTTCGATACCCAACCATGGTAGCTGTGCCCTTGAGCAAGGCATCTAACCACAATTGCTCCATCCTTCGGAAGGGATGTAAAGTGGTTGGTCCAGTGTGTGTTGAGTTACGCTCTTACAAATCCCAGAGCACTCTTTCGTGAAGAGTAAAAGTGGGAATCCCTGGTGTCCCTGACCGTTGGCTGCCAATGGCGCCACCCACCTATGTATCTCGATGTTTAGGTGGAGGATACTTGTAAGCTTCTGTAAACTCATAATAATGTACAGTGCATTGTGAACATGCTCGTATGGAATGTGTGCTATAGAAATGTAATAATTAAACAAATAATAAAAATAATGAGTTTGGGGAATCTACATGTAGATGCAGTGAAAACAACTTGGCTCCACTGGAAGTTGAATCCCAGTGCAGCCGAGAATTACTTCTATTTTAAGAGAAGATTGAAGAAAAATTGTATCTTGACTGCCAAAATGGACTGGTCTGGAGAAAGACCCCTGTTTAATCAAATTGTAGACCCATGTATTACAGTTTAACAATCGCTTTAGATTTTTATGTCAAATATATCAAGGAATAAGTTATTCTTTGATAAATTAGTTTATTTTGCTCGGTGCTGAAACGGTATCCAAAGAATGATGGGCCTTTTTATTCATTTCTTTTTTAATTTTGTAAGTTGTAATTGCCAAGCATTTTATTTAAAGAAATCCTACATGTAAATTCAGTGGTACATGTACATGTATGTGTATGTGGGTCTGTCCACGGTAATGGGGTACAATTCTGTAACATTCAAGATCTTAGGTCCCAGTTCACTTCAAATGTCTTAATTTTATTTTTAAATTATGAAGCTAAACTGAGGAAATAACTTTTTCACCAAGCAGTAAGAAAAATAGTCCTACAACATACATTTGTGAAAACCTTGTGCACAAATTTTCCTATTACGCATGTAACAAAGACGGAAAAAATGTCACAAAATTGTCTGTCCATGTTACATGCGTAATAGGAAAATTTGTGCACAAGCTTTTTTAAAATGTATGTTGTGGCAGCAATTTGTTACTTTTTTGGGCAAAAGTTATCTCCTGAGAACAAAACAAGGACATTTCTTTAATTCTGAGATAAACTAAAGACATCTGAAAGGAATTATTGACTTATTTTTCAAATGTACCCCATTACTGTGGACAGACCCATGTGTTATAGTGAATTGTTGTACACATAAATAATATAATATGGAGGCATTGATTCCCATTATCTTGGCATTTCTAGCAGTACACACCATTTTGGATGTTAATGGATGCAAAGATTGCAAAATTCCAGTGTTTTTATCGGGTTTAATTGCAAGAAATGTTTGTTTTCAGTGCCACCTTTTATATTGTAAATGGAATCGTTGAAAGCGATTGTGAAATTGGAATCACCCAGGCTATAAACATGTACATGTACATACACGTATCAATTGCCGTTTGGTGAAAGTGTCTTGCACTCCACAGCAAGGTGATGTCCCATTAGAGCTAGGGGCTGGTGTGGCCTGGTTTTAGTATCTAGACACAGAAGTTGAAGCTGTTGGTGAAACCCCATCCTCCTGCACCTGCTCCTGGGCTGGCATCATCAGCCAGGGTGTATACACAGCTCATACACAAAGGCTGATGGTAACATACATGTATGCTGCCTCTCTCATTGTGTGGAGTAACACTACGATCATGTTATGTATGATTTTAGGGCACGGACATTGTGTAATTGGGTCTTACTCATCTCCAGAGCTCCATTTGGTAAACATTTTCTTACAAATGCTTTTTTACGATTCTCTTAAAATAGACTTTGTTCTGATGAGAAGATAATGTAACTTGATCCCCCAAGCAAAGGGTAACAGATTGACAACATCCATGTTGTGTACAAATTTCCTTTGTGTTAGAGGAGCGTGACAATTTTTTTCTCAAAAAAATTGGATTTCGTTCAATTTTATGTAAAATACTCCCCTAAAATACTGTCCATGGGAAGAAAAAGTGAAAATTTGCAATCACCAATTTGGATGTGGAAGCGAAACAATTGGTGTATCACTGCACTGCTTTATTAGTTTACTAAACTTTGGTGCATTTTTGACGATATCCCTTGAATTATACTGATTGAGGGCACGAAATTTCAGAATGGTAATGAGAAAAATATGACACGTCACACGATTATGGTATCAAAATCTCAACACCCATGGGAAAAATGGGGGAGGGGAGGGGTGTCAAAAATGTGATCTGGTCACGCTCCTTTAAAGTTACACGTTGTGGTTCTTCTATTTTGAGAGAAGATAACAAATGTATAGAATATTATCTTAATCGACAAAGGGAGCTCTTGGGTTAAGAAAGACCCATGTAAGCAGACTCCAAATCCTTTGAAGTGCTCATTAAGAAAACCCCAACATTATCAATTTTTTGTTACAAATTGTTACAGATTTGTTGTGTATGCTGTATTGTAATTTTTGTAATTTTTCAAAAATATTCTGTTTAGGCCGTGAAAATTATCGCCTTTAATCAATGAGACTCTGCATAATAAGGAATGTGGCTTTAAACCTTTTTACGCTGCTGCTTTTTTAAAATTTTAAAATTTTTTATTTTTTATTTTATTTGTGTTAATTTTTTCGTCTTCACATTTATTTTCTTTAAATTTGAAAAACTTAACTGGTATTTTCAGGTTTACGCATAGTGCAAGGATGATACGATAAAACTCCTTACTTTTATTTAAAAACAAACTTAAATGCATTTCACTATATTTGCTTAAATGTTCTGTGACTATTGCCTGCCTTTTGCAAGTATATTCTACTCACTTTTAAACTGGAAACTATTTTTTTATTTTAAAAAGTTTAACATACATGTATGTACATTGTATCTTGCTTATTTTTATGTATTCCTATTTAATTAATACATTTTAACCTCATTTTAATTGGATTTACATATACACATTAATGCCAATTTTGCTTATTACTGGTAAGTCCACATATTTAATTACACCTTTACAATATTTAATGTTTCCTTTGTATTCAAGATGTTCATTGTTTGGAATAATACTGTTATTAATGTTTACAACTCACAAGTTCTACATGTACATACAGAATTCAAATTCAGAAAGAATTCTCGGTAAACAAAACATTGCCCAATTAACCCTGCCCCCCTAGATATTGTTGCCATGCCTCACAAGCCATCACAAAAATGGCGACACACATTGTACGAAGCAATGGGACTGGCATGAAAAGCACAGATTCATCGGGGAAAACTCAAGTTTATGTTTTAGGGTCTACAGTTATCGTAACACACACTGAGTAAAGGTATACTAATACAGGGATGCCATATATTCATAAACTATGTGATTTCTTACCTTTGAACAGTGAATAACCTGACATTGAAATCAAAATTCACTTGGGAAGACTATATACATACATACAGGCAATACACGAGAACCGGGCTTACAAGCATGTGTGTCTGTTGTGAGCGATATGCTAATGCACACTCTGCGTAGCTCTGTTGTGATTGATCATATGGTCACATGGATTGGGCTCAATTGACATGTCGGAACTATGTACATGTACATGTACATGTATATGTATTCAAATGACCAATTGCAACAAATTAAAGTTGCACTGTCCGTGTTTGGGTGAAAGGATTAAACAAATAAGTTTCACAAGCGAACAAGTTTTAAAAGCTTACGTGTCTCTGTAAGGAAAAATATAAAAAATTTAAATTTCTGCAACGGCAAATGGAGATACAACCCCTTTTCTTGAAACAGGCTTCACATGGGCGGGTACGCTCATACATGTACATAATATGTGTACAGTGTACACAAGTACGCGCACATTTACGTCATAACCCCGTCGAATAAAAAACAGGGGCTGTCACGGATTTTTACGTTCTAGTTACCAAATAAAAGCTAACTTTTTCTATTTTAGAAAAATAGCAATTCAACTTTTAAAAAAATGTTGATGCTCAAATCGGACAGTCATCTTTAAACCCATTATTTCTTTTTTTGTTAGCGGTTGAGTTGGCGTAGTGGTTCTTTAAAGCTTGTAATTATTGTATGATGCAGTTTTGACGTTTATAAATCATGCAAATTTCCAGATGACAGTTGCTCTTCTGGTGTTGCTACATACATGTGCAGTATATCATGTATTGCTGGTAGTTCTAAATTAAATGGGTGGTAGCGCTTAGGATACCGGTACATGTTTCAGGGATGATCATTTGCTGGACTATACAACCAAAGGGAATACCAGTAGTTGAAATAAATATGAAGTTGTGCTTACTTGACGTTTTAACGATCCTTGTAATTCTTAATTTGGCCCATTCCGTCATGTCTTGCATCTGTTTCAAGCCACTTATCACCCAATCTCTGGCAAAATATACTTTTGAAACCAGGGGCCAATTTCATAATTACTGCTCAATCCTAAATTATTTTAGTTTATAAAAATGGGTTATTTAGCAGTCAAAATCTTGTGTATTACAATCAACTGGGGTTCTGCAATTTGACCATCAACCCATTTTTATAAAGCAAACAAATTTGGTTTAAGCAAATTTTTCTGCCCCCCGATATGAAAATAGAACGCATGTAAATCAGTGTTTTCAATGTTGCAAAGTACATGTAATAAAACCCATTTCCTGTTGGACTGACAGTCTGCTAAAATTCAATTTCAAAACATCTCTATAGCCTCAAAACTGCACGAGATTGTGCCTGTAGCCATTTGCCCTTTGCAAAGATTCTTTTCACAAATACTGCTTTGGGTGAACTTCAGAATTTGAACGATCAAACAACCTTCCAACAACACCGTTCTACTTCATTAGCATATAAACGCAAACCGTATTTGTCAAAAGGTCCATTTTATTGACATAAACTCAGTGAATTTGCACTGACATGTATTTAGGTCTTATGTGAATTTACCTGTTTGTACAGTAATTACCATTTAATCTGTCACATGATTGATAAAAACACGTTTTACATCTTTTCTCACCATCCAGATCAAACATTAAAGTTCATTCCATGGCTGCCTGGTCTAGGTTGTTGACTTGGTTTTTACCAAGTGCTGTTTGTGTTCCAAAAGCTTTTTTTTTTTAAAGTAGAATTGATAAGGCACTTTACCACTGGTCTCATGACAATGGTTCACGCTCACAGATAATCCATTTTTAGACGTTAAAGATAAAACATTGTTACTTGGTCATTCTCCGTCTTACCTGTACCAAGGAGCTTAAAAAGGATAGCTCCATGCATGCAAGTGATATGGTCAAACGTATACATGTACATTTGTGTTCAGAAAATGTTTCCAGAAAGTACATGTAGTAAATATGGTATGATACCTAAATCATGCGGTCCTTAACTGTTGGGATTCAATCCCAAGACCATTGACACACTAGGAAGATGCTTTACTTTTACCGGTAATACCAGCTACCTTTTTCTCTCGGTGTTGCAGGGATTTGCAACTGGGGATCTTTTTTTTTCTTCTCCTATACCATGGTGCACTGCGTTCAAGAAAGCATGCACATTGGAAAACGACAACTGCAGTGTTACATACTGTGCAATTTTAGCAAACCGAATTTGCTTAAAGGTAGAACGCATGATTGGTAAATGGTTACAAATAGTTTGATCTCCCTGCGTGATTGAAGATGTGTGATTAAAACCAACCCGAGTAAAAGTCAGCTCCGTACTTCTTCTAACTTTTGAGAAAACAGTAAAAGTAAAAAAAAGCTTTCCAGTCACTTCTGCACTGAAATAAAACATTGAAAGGAATGAATGACAATTTTCTTGTCCATCAGAGGCAATGCCAAGCTTGTATACTGAGGCAAACAATTTATTTCAATTGTTTAAAAAAATGAAAATTACTGAAAATAAATCATTCGGTTTTGATCAGAGGAAAAACAGAAAAATGAAAGACAATGAAAAAAAGCTTCACAAATAATGCAACGGTGGTACATTACAAAACAAAGGCACATCGGAATTAAAACTTAGATCACTCAAAATTCCTAAAATCAAAGCACAAATTTAGTGAACTATTTGTAATTAAGAGTTTACTACTGAAATGTTAACGAACGCAACATCTGGTATGGTGCCTAATCACCATTGAAATGAAACAACCAAATTTGGGATGAGAGCAAAATCGTAAGGTCCTTATCGGGATTCAAACCAGAGACCTCTGACTCACCGGGCAGACGCTCTACCAGCTGATCTGTATAAGGCACAGTTGGTATACCCGAGTCGGAGGTTTCGGGTTCGATTGATATTTTGACATACATGTAATGCAAACAATACCAATGTTAATTTGTTCTTTTCTCTGATTCTTAATTTAACCACATTCAATAATTTAACAACAAAAAATAACAGGTTAATATCCTTTTCCTAATACAAGTTATTATATAATTTGGTGGGATAACAATTAACAGCACCATGCAAATAGACCGTATCAAATAGCTGCCATCTTGTAGAGCAGTTTTCTTGTTTCTTGGACACTTGCACATATTGTGCTTGTACATTGTTGACCAATTTAAATGTGAAAAGTTGCCCCACAAGACGACAGCTACCGTATTTGATACGATCTATACAAATTTTGATCTGAGCCAAATGCATATCTGAATAGAGCCTGAAACATGTTTTGGGCTTATAAAGTTCTTTTACACCGCGTTTACACTCGAATCGGCAAAGGTGGATACAGATCCAGCATTTTTATTGCGACCACAAAACTGAACATTTGCCGCGTTTACACTACACCCCAACTCGCTTCAGCAACCGCAAAAGTCACCACTAAATGTAACTGCAGCGCATGCGTGAGCTGTTAGGTGTTGCTGCATTAGTGCCAGATTGGTCAATTAAATCTACTACACTGCGGGCACCGCCCCAAGGACACTCAAATTGCCGAATCTGTATTCGGGTAGCGTTTACACTACATGCGACCTTGACGATTGCAGGGTTCAACCCCGCAATTGCGGGGTTCAACCCTACCCTAAAGGTGACTTGAAAAAGGCGAATCAGACCCGGGTCTGATCCGCCTTTTTCAATTCACCTTTTGCGTTTACACTTAGTGCCTACCCGGCTTCAACTCCCCTTTTTGGAAATTGCGGAGTTCGATTCGACAAAGGCGAATCGAGTGTAAACGGGGTGTTAGTAGTTCCAAAGGGCATTTTAACACAAGCTAAGCATTTTTCTGTGATTTTTCAGACCAAATGATTAACAAAACCGAAAATCAAACGGTAATAAATCGGATAAAAATCAGTTACAAATCAAAAAAAAATTCATCTTTACAAAATATGAAATAATATAAGATATTTACAAATATTCAAATATTTTGTTTGGATAATTTATGCCTAAATCAGAGGCAAATCTTTTCACAGTGCGATATTTATAAAAATGCATCTACCATTAAAAAAAAAAAAATCCCAAATTTGGTTGGGTAAAAAATATAGATTTTGTAGGTCTACATACATGTGTACATTTTAATCGACAATCACAGACAAAGTCATCATAATCAAATGAAAATATGTTACATTCGTTTTGGAAAGACAATTGGTTCAGGAATTCTTTTGTTGACAAAGCAAAATTAATATGTGTACATAAAATTAATTAAATTAATGTAGCATGGTATAAATCTTAATTTACATCTATTAAAACTTGTGTACTTCAATAAAGAAAGACAATTAAAATATTATAGCATTTTACATTGCATGCATCAAATCATTAATTAAGACTCATAATTGCAATTTTATAATTTTTGTAGAACAAAATTTACTTTCCCAGACGGTCCATTTCCTTCCATGAAATGCCCAATTTACATGCACATGTACATGTATGCATCTACTGTAGCTTCATAAACGGCACACTAAAAGCTTGAACAATTCTGTGTTATCAAGTAAATTCTATAAACATTAAATGTTATAGGGCCGAGTCCACGGGTCCAATTATTAGACCCTTTTCACACAAACACGACACGTGATTCAAATCCATAACATTTCAAATAGAAAATGGGTGCCAGCTTACATACACGTACGTATTGCAATACATACATGTACATGTATGTACAAGACCACTTACGCAAACATTGCCAACGTTCGCCATTCGTTACAGTGCTTTTGTGCAGCACGTATCTATGGAAAGTCGGGTACTAGCTGTTGTTGGTGAACGTATCAAACGTACGTTTGCAATGTTAGCGTACATGCATTTAGAACACAGCCCAGGACTGTGTTGCAAAACATTCTGGCGCCTTTGCAATATCAGCAGGATATAATTTGTAAAAATTCTGAAGAATATGTACTAGTTTGTGTATGACATTATATACCTCATGCATAAATTCCTGTCATCTGATTGGTTAAAAGTGGGGGCATTGAATCAGTTAGACCCGGCGTGTGTAGAATTCTGACTATGCCCACGGGCATAATCATTTAGCGGGTTCCGGACGTGCACATAACATGTTTTAGCATAGCTGTGCACCAACTATGCAGCTGGGCACTTCACGTAAACATTTAGCAGGACGGTAATGACGGAATTTTGACGAAGTCATTTTGTCGTAAATGATGAAGTCCTTAAGAAAGTAAGAGAAGTGGCCTACAGCGAAAACTGTGTCAGGTGAAACATGTGAAATGTGCTACAATTTTTGGCTGTAAATATACAACTTTTCCGCCGTAGACCAGCCTCCGAAATCGAAACTCGAAGGACCACTGTCATGACTGTGAATTGTTAGTTTTAACCAACCAGATGACAAAAATCTACACATTCGGTATGTAAAACAAATATTGACTGCTGTTTATTCAAGTCATGACTACATTGTGTATGCCCATCGGCTTCCGCCTCGGGGCATATGGCTTTGAGATCACCAAGGCCCTATAATCTTAACCATGACCTGAATAAACAGCAGTCAATTTTTGTAAACCCTGGTAACTATAACCCCTGATACCAGATTTTTGAAATCACCCACAAACTCTAATTCACATTTAGTCTCCCCGGCGCAAGCTAAATTAATTTCTGATCTGCGTTGCAATATGATTCAAATCGGCCATTCAACACCAGCTAGCTCGGTGGTCGAGTGGTTAAGACGTCTGCCTTGTTTGCAGGAGGTTGTGGGTTCGAGTCCCACCCGAGCACACTATAAAGTTTTTCATAGTGTCTTGGGAAAGCACTGAATAATAATAGTGTTAACAATTGTCGGGTAAGGGAAAAACAAACCCTAATTAACATCATCCACAGCATTAATTGTTTGTACACAATTTATGTTTTCATGATTTTAGAAACACTTTTCTTCATCAATCTGTAACATACAGAAATATTCAATTATAAGTGTTTCTTTCAGAATTTTAAACTATTGCAATTGCCTTCCATAATTTGATCATTTTGTGCTTAAAAAATTTAAAGCAAATAATTTACAATGTACATATTTCTGCAAAATAGTGTTAAAATGGCATGAAACTGTAATATCAGAATAATTAAAAATAAACTTGCTTACCAAACGGCAAAATCTAGAATATAAACTTGTAAACTTCTGACCCTTTTTTCAAAGGCTGAGTGATGAAGGCTACAAGTATCTTGTCACATTGTAGGTTTTGAAAAGGACAGCTGTAAAGCTGTCAATTTTAAAAGAAAATGTATCTATTAAATTATGTTTCACCGCTTGAAGAAGTCTCAATGCCGAACGGTTTGGGTCATTGACTCGCAACCATACATGTGTAGGTGAAAACTTGGGGTTGCGGGTTCGAATCTAGCTGCGGTACCTGTGCCCTTGGGCAAGGCACTCGACCAGACTTGCTTCATCCTTCGGAAGGGATGTAAAGCCGTAGTGTGTTAGGTAATGGTAACGCACTCTGAAGATCCCAGAGCATTCTTTCGTGAAGAGCAAGGGGATTCCCCGGTGTCTCTGGCCATTTATAATTCTAATTCTTCATGGGTTTCCTCACGCTTGCAAGTGACAGTGCAATGAGCACTATTGAGGAATCCTTGGTATGAATACCAAAAAGAAATAATAATAAAAATAATAATGCCACAATGGGATCTCCACTGAAATGTGACTGCGTCATAATAGACTACAATGTACACGTCATCTGTACTAAAACAAGTGTGCTCTAAATAGAGTGCCCGTTAGCTGAAATATTTTGCTTTGGGACAGTGGTCACTAGGGCAGCCCATGGAACCATGCACAGGGTTCAAATACTTGTTCATCATATTGTACGATTAAATTCTCTAAAATACTCAAAACCAAATACTGATAAAAAAAATGTGAAAAATAACGGGGGCTCTTCCTCAATCCACGCTAGTGCTTTTACATGTACCTTGAAGGACTGTTTATAATACGCATCCTTGTTCTACATAAATTTCTTGAGAATATGGTATACATGTATTATTTAAATGAGGTAGTCGTCATCAACATTTATTTTGACAAACAAGGGTTCAAAACGTTTCAAGTCTCGCCAATAAAAAATTCGAGGGCGTTATGACTACTTGGAAAAAGGTCAGACTGTAATGTACAGGTATCAGTTGGAAAAAGCATTGATTCATTTAGAATGAGTATAAAAAATCAAATGATTTTTGACAAAATGGAAAAGAAATTAAGCTCTACATGTACCCTACATTGTACATTAGCACAGACCAAAAGGCAACAATGCTTAGGATGAATTGCCTCCGTCTCATACAGGAAGCTGAAATGTACACATTGCCTTTCATTGTCGATTTGACACAAATCAATAAATCATTAAACCGATTGTCCAATGTTTCAAGCTACATCGTGTATCGCTATGACAACTGGTATCCTAGGATCGAACGTGTTCACACTCTGTTCTCACTAGAGAAATCGCTTCGTGCGACAATGATTCAACGATGATTCGACGAAGAGTTTTCCTGATGTGAATGCACGTCTCTTTATTCGACGATGATTAGAATCGCTTCATTCGATGAAGCGAAAAGCTTCATTCGATGAAGAAATCGCTTCATTCGATGAAGCAATTTGGCAGGCCTGGTTGCACAAGCCCATTGTGTGTCAAGCGCCCAGCTAGCATTGTTTTTGATGCGCCACTGAAAAACCACAGCGCGTCTACACATGTACGACCAAGTTCATCCGATCTTCGTTAGCGGTCGCTTATAATGTGTAGGGCACTGCTCTTCATTCGATCTTTGTTGAGTGATGTGAACGCACTCTTCATTAACTAATGATGATCAACTAATCTTCGTCTAACGAAGTGATTTCTCTAGTGAGAACGGGGTCTATGATCCATGTGTGAACGCACTCTAACTTGCCCCTAGGTTGAATACGTGACCTCACATCATCATGCCACCTCCACCGAATGACGAGCTGCTCGATGACATCATTCCAGACCCACCTGCTGCCTTCCTGGTAGAGGATAAGTAGTCAGCCATGTTGACTTTCTTTAGTAGATTCTACGAAGAATATGAGCAAAAACAGGCCACAATGTCAATATTCATTATAATTTTACGCATGTATTTGATGCGAATACGTTGCATTGTACTAGCCATTTTCAAAACCCCTTGATTGGGCTTCGAACGGACTTTGCGATTTTCTGTCCTATAGCCGCATGTATACTTTATTTGTTCAGGTTTTTGTTGGTGGTTTTTATCTACTCTCAACAGAATTAGTGAATGTTCAAGTTGACATTCAAACCAGATATTTGTTTAGCCATTTTAATATTTCTGAGATGCACTAAGCCTCATGCCATTCGCCTCACTTACACAATATAAACATGATGACCGTAGAAAACCTCCCCTGAAATGGTTTTGTCTGAAGTGCTATATTCTTCGAGAAATTAGTACAACAATTAGTTTTCCTCTCATGAGACAAAAATTCAATTCGCCCCAAAACCATTTCGCCCAAGTGCCATTTCGCCCCAAACCACTTCGTGCACAGGCCTTGATTCAGGGAGAAATAGTTTAGGGCGAAGTGGTTTTGGGGCGAAATGACTGCAAACCCTTTTTTGAATGTTTTCTCAAAAGTTAGAAGTACGGAGCTGGTTTTTTGCTCAGGTTGGTTTTAATCATGCATATATCTTCAATCACAGGGATAAAACTATTTGTAACAGTTTACCAATCATGTTTATACTATCGTTAATACTAGTAATCGACCTCGCCCAGAGGAAGTCGCAACAGAGCAGTTTGTAATTTGAGTCATCACTACCGCATATACACGTACTGGTATGCTGTTTATTAAGTCATAAAGGAAACCGAGAATCTTCAGGTGATATATTTCACAATGTCTTGTATATATATTGACATTTCCCACTCTAAGCTGTTCAAAAAGGGTATGTTCAGATGGAGGGCTACTTTTTTTTCAGCCCCAATCCAATTACCGGACTTAGCGGGGGTTCGCTGGAGTGAGTTAGTCCAAAATGCCCTCCCGTTCAAACAGTAATGATAACTCCAGAGCTACAGTTTCAGAGGAGCTAAAATGTGGTCAAATTTGATAGCATATTAACATTGGCCAGATGCCACAGAGCGAGGTCAGTTGTGTTCAGTCAGTAAATAACGGTGGAGCTAATTAAGTCATAAAAGAAACCCCTGCTGTGCTGAAAGTGGGGCTAGCCCAACAAATTTTGGGGGCTAAATTTGGAGAGGGCTAGCCCCGGAGCTAGCCCCAGAGGTGGAGCTAATTGTGTTCTAACAACGGGAGTTTGTGGTAGAGCTAGCTATAGCTCCAGAGATGTCGTCTGAATGACCTATATGGGCCACTGGGACTGCAGACTGCAATTACTGAACATGAATTACAGTGTATATCACAGTACGTGCAGTCGGCCCCTTCATACATACATGTACATGTAGTAATAATTGACATTGCATTCTGTTTGTTTTTTTAGAGTGGTTCTCCAACCATTATGAAGTGGGTCTGGTCAAGTGTCTACACACATCTTAATCCGCAGGCTCCTACCGGTACTACAAGCTGCATTAGTAGCAATTTGTCTTCATTAAATTGACAAAATCTGGGTTCTTCCTCCTACATGTAGAAACCATGCAATGTACGCATCTTGAGAGTCAGTTTAATTTTGGAGTGTAAAGGCATTAAGAATGATGGGGTTCCCTCTAAGGTAAATGAGAGAAAAATAAAGCTGTAAGGTTGGTTACATATTGACTCATGAATATGGGGATCTACATGTAGAACTGGGCTGGGGGTGGGGGTGGGCTGGGGGTGGGAGGGGGAGAGGGCGGGGAGGGGGAGAGGGCGGGGAGGGGGAGAGGGCGGGGAGGGGGAGGGGGGAGGGGGGAGGGGGGGGGGGGGGGAGGGCAGTTTGGGTGAGGGTGGGAGGAGGCACTGTTCTTCATCAAGAGTACATGTATGTCCACTAACATTAGTAGGCCTACTTGTAACCTTTTCTTGATTTGAGGATCCTACATGTCCTATAAAAATAAGAAGTGTTGTAGTCAAATCCTTGATAACTATAGAAAGGAAAGGAAGGGGCATGCGCAGTTTTTGCGCTTTGCTGCGGGCACTCATCTCCCGACTCCTTGGCTTTTGAGCCTGCATTTTTTTAAATAGGCTACCCGGCGATAGAGCCGACTACTGCTCGGGTCTGCAGTTTCCTACCCCAGTGCAAGCACCAGGTACCCATTTTACCCCTGGGTGGAGAGAAGCAATGCTTGACAAAGTACCTTGCTCAAGGGTACACGCAACATGGATGGGCCGGACTGGGATTCGAACCCACAATAATAACTAGGGATAGGATGTTTAACCGGTTAACTAAAACAAAATTGAAAAACTTAAAAAAAAAAACATATATTTGGTATTTAGAAGACCCTATAGAAAAAAAGTAATTGCTGTGTGCATTGTAGTTCGTATTATCCAGCTAGTCCTGCCATCCTTTTTATCAAAACTTTTCCTCACAAACAAGTTAGTATGCCAGGTGTTCAAATAATTTTGGCACAACACTATATGTACATGATGTACATAGGTATCCTGGGACCTACATGTACATGTAGTGTGCCATATAATTATTCTTTTTTGAACATGTCATATTTTGCTGACAAATTACAGTGTGTGGTGATAAATGTGCCTCAGTCATACCGGGCATGTTTATCAAAAATGAGAGGGTAGAAATTAAAGGCACCTACCATGCCTACATGTAGGCTCACGCACACGCGTGCCAAATTCGTGCCACAAAATACGCAGCTCCATATAGCAAAGGCATGGAGCTGCATATTTTGCCTTTAATCCAAATTCCAAATATTAATTTCTTTCTTTTTGTTTTAATACTTTTTCACACAGGATCAATTTTTTTAACATCTTCATCAAGCACATCAAATTTGCGACAAAGGCCCAAGCGAAGACAAGCTACATGTACATGTACATGTACATGTACATGTACATGTACATGTACATGTACACCATAACTACATTGGAAAAATCTCTGGACCATACAAGATACATTCTATGAATATTTACAGTACGCAGCGTTTGCCCTTAACTTTTTTCCCAACTGGCCACCAGGACCAGTTGGCTTAAGTTTTGACTGGCCCGTTGGCGTTTCAAGTGGCCCGGTTGAAATTTCAATTCTGGTTGTTCATTTTGCACACAGTCAACCTTTAGTGTTTGCAAAAAACACATTTGAGTGATTAAATCCCCATAGGCATGATAGGCCTATGCGTGTGTAGAAAACGGGAAATAAAATCTGCCACGCTCAACAAAAAGCGGAAACTTTGCCAAAAAAAGGCGTATTAAGGAAATTGAAAATCCGGAAATCCGTTAAAAAAGGAGAAATTTCACATGCACGACATATGTCCGTTTTAATTCAACTGGACAGCCGGACCATTTGGGGAGGCCTTCTGGCTGGCCCGAGACGATTTCAACCGTCATTTGGCCAACGGAGCAGTGCTAATTCGAACGCTGGTACGGTACGTGTAGCAAACCCCAGGTCCAAAAAATTAACCTGACCCAAGTTGAGCTGGTAATGGGGTTATATTGATAACACCCTGCATAATGTCAAGAACGCTATCTCATAATAGTTAATTATTGAATGCCGTGCACTTGGCGTCTTGATTTGGCAATCTGATAAGACTGTGAACTTGTGGATTCCTGCAGTGTACATGAAGGTGTGTTTGAGGGTCGTCACAGAACTTGAGAATAGTGTTTACAGGGGGATTAATAAACTTAGTGTTATTGTTGGTTGTCCATCCCTCCATAATGGCAATGACAGTTCAATACGGGCAGACGTTTACAAAAATGTCATTTAAAGCCCCAATACATCATTTGCAAGAATATATACCCAAAATTTTACTTCACGAGTGGACAAGAAAAACCCGGCTAACAGTGTTGACATGGTTGATAGCAATGATAACTACCGGTAAACACCACCATGAAAATATACCTTCGCGATAGAATTTGTAAAAAAAAATTCTGCAGACAGCTTTTTACCACTCATTTTAATACATGCACAATAACTATGCATCCTGTCATGCCTGTGGATTTGTCAGGTTTTCTGAGGGCCTACTGCATGTACCGGTATAGCTGAATTTTAGTTTATCAACTGTTAAAAAGTTAATTACCAATCATGTAGCTGTCTTTAAAGTAGAATGTATTAAGTTGATGGGACGTTAAGCCACACTACATGTAGACTACCTTATCAGAAGTTTACATTTTATATAAAAAAAATAAACAAATAATTCCCGGGACACAATAAACCTCGTGCTTATTCACAAAGGCTGATGGGACTGGATGACAAACATTGCCACTACCAGCAAAGTGTGCATGTACATGATGAGGTGGAGGCCAACTCAACTTTACCATATATGCCCGCATAATAGCTTGTGCCGGTATTCAAATTTATCACAGTGGTATATAGGCCGCCCGGTGAGAAGGCACATCACCGGGCCACAGATACTGTACATCCCTTATACATGTAGCATGTGTACTTAGACAATTGGACATTAATTATTTATGGTGTATAAAAACAATGCAGAACAATTTAGAAGGAAAAGTAAATAAAGTTAAACTTGCAGGCCTATATGCAATATGGCTTACTAGCGGCCGTGCGTCCATTTTGGCATTAGTTTTCCACGAAACATAAAGCTATATGCCGCAACTTTTTAAGGCACAGGTGGGTCATTCTTCAATAAGTGTCTATTTTTGGCCTTAAGAAATCGTGGACAAAAAGTTGTTCAAATGTTGATTATTTTTAGTGGAACATGATCATTAAGGTACACAACAACTATAATTAACGTTCGGCACAATCTTTAGGGGAGTTTTATTTAATTTCATTAACATTAACTTTTCAGTGTTGTAGCATAGGAAAAATGTGCTAAAATCATATCCGTCACACTTTCGTGACGGAAATGACGAATTTTGACAGTGACTTCGGAAACTGAGTAAATTCAAACAAGAGAATTTAAAGTTTAAACATGGAATAACAACCAGTGACCGGAGGGCTTTGAACAGAATATAACGCAACTTATTGTCCTCATTTTATTGCCATTATTGGCAAATGAAAATGCAAAACAAAATCAGATATGACACTCCAAAATATCGTGACGGAGATGACCCAAAATGCCAAAAAATTATCTCCATCACGGCAAAAAGTGATGGAACTGACTGTGACGGATATGACTAAATAAACAATTAAACTTTTATAACACCACCCACAGTCTGTTTGAAGCCCAAATACAACAGAAGCTTGGAAGTTTGCACAATTGTGATCGTTTGCATGAATACTTTTAAAGATTAAAAACACAAATCAGATATGTTATAAAGCGTTCGGAGATGACGTTAAATAAAGGTACTATTGTAATTTTTTGAGAAAGTCCACAATTCCTTGGCTATTACGGGTTGCAGTCTTCTTTAATGGGTTATTTCTCGCTCTATAGGCTCTGAGGTATCCGATGGACTAATGCAAGTCTTGTTCATGGTCAGTTCTCTATCAGATATGATGCTCCAAAATATCGTGACGGAGATGACCAAAAATCCAGGGACACGATTTTTGACTCTTAAAATGTCAGATTTCATGCAAATATGGTTTAATGATGTAATTTTAAATTTTGCATTTGGAGGAGACCAACTATACTTGGCTTCTGGTAGTATAATTATTTTTTTAAGCTGCTTATTTTAAAAAGTATGGCAATGGGGACATTTTGAGAGATACCACCGGGACATGCGTTTTTGGGGTATTTTGAAGGTTCATCGTAAAAAATAAGCACCCTGTCGATTTTTTCAAGAATTTGTACCGCATATAATCATAAATATGTTAAAGATTATTTTACCGCTTAAAAATAAGATTTTCAATATAAAGTTTTTGAGATGTAGCATCTCGAAGTGTCGGGACACGAAAATAGACACTTACTGAAGAATGACCCAGGTACATGTAAGACCAATTTACAAACAAGTTAATGCAGGCGATGAAATATGACCAAGTCATGTTGTGCCTGCAAATATCGCGGTGAATATCTCGGTATTCCAAAAACCAGACGATATTTATACCGGCTGAAATTTAATACCGCTATATTCGATATGTATTGGGTCTTTCTATAAATTGGGGGTCCAACGGTGTGACATTTAGTGTGCCCCGTTACACCTAATATGTGTTATTTTTCGTACAAAAATAATTAAAATGTTTTTTAAACCATTTTGTATGAATTGTACTTTATGTACTCACTCTTTGAGATGGAAAGTATCTAAAGAATGTGTACTGAATTTACTAAAACAAGATGTAAAATGTAACGGGGGACACCAACATTGGACCCCTACCGGTAATTTATAGAAAGACCCTACAATGTATTATCGTCTACCGACACTAGCTTATCGCGTAATGCAACTAGCTCCTGGACGTGTGTATGGTGCAAGTTGCATTGCATGTCTGTGTACGCACATTCAATACCAGTATGAGTGAAATCCTAGTGATTTGGCCCATTTACCACCTTTCTGTTTCGGAACATGTTGGTTACCATGCTCGATAAGGATTAAGGGTTCGAGTCCCACCAAAGCACACTGCAAAGTATCCTAGTGTCTTGGGAAAGACGCGTGTAGGCCTATACAGTGCTCATGCAGAGAGTGAGATCTGTACATGTAGAGGTCTTGGGTTCGAATCTTGATAATGCACCTACCGGTACATGTATCTTGATAATGCACAGGTCTACATATACAATGGATTTGGTCAAGATTTTCGTGCCCCAGGGTGGGGACTTTGACACATAGAAATCTAATTTTCAGCACAACTGGTGGAAACATGTGTATTTTGGGGATTTTGTCACCCAAATTATGCTCCAGGGGTGTGGATTTTGTCACGCAAAAAGTTACAATTCCCACAGCTTAGGTGGGGCAGCCCGGGGGTGCATGGGTGGGGTGTGGGGAAACAATTGATACATGTAGGTTCATAATAAGGATTATGATCCTTGTTTGGTTGTGCTTTACTACAGAAAAAAAATACCAAATACACACGACAGATTCTAGACAAAACAAACTAAACAATAGAGTGAAATTTACCATTTTTTGCTTGTGCTTCTCATGTTTGATGTTAACTGGTGGCCTGGTCCGCGATTCGACCCACGCTCGGTACATCTGACTCCTGGGTGGCGGATCCACTGTATCCGGTGCGAAGCTTACACTCCTTGGACGTGATGTGGTTTCAACGACTTCGCCTGCATAGCCAAAGGTTGCTGAGCGTCCCCTCAAACATGACTTGGATGCAGACGATGGCAGTGGGCTTAATTGGTCTTCTTCTTCTTCTTCTTCCTCTTCCTCCCTTTCTCCCTCCTCCCCCGTCTCCACCTCTTTCTTATCATTTGTAGATGTATCTTCCTCCTTAAACGCCAGTCTTTTCTTTTCCTTTCCGCTGTCCTTTTTATCGTTCCCTTTCAGCTTGATCTTCGTGACTTGAACATCGGCAATAGCCGACAGCGATCGCATCCGGGCTGCCTTGAAGGAAGGCGATGTGCCGACTGGTTTAGACTCAATGCTGCTGTTTGAGGCAAACTTAACTTGATGAACCACCTTTGATGGTTTTTCAGACTCAGGAACATCATCCTTAGGAAGCTCATTGTCAGCAGCATCATCCTCATCGGGTATATCTAGGACAGGGTCAGCCTTGACGGACGTAGCAGGCCTCTTCAAGCCATCTAACTTGTCTAACATCTTGTAGGAGGCTTCAGGACTGTGGCACTCCTCAGTAACCTTCTTAGCACCATCTTTCTTCTTATTACCGCTGCTGAAGATCTTGATGCTCAATCGCGGCCGCGATTTCTTTTTCTTATCACCACTCTCGGCGTTCTCCTTGTTGCCTGAAGACATGTCGACTGGGGTTTTCTTCAAAGCATCACTACTCAATAGCTCATACGCAGTTTCCCCATTAATCTCCATTACACAATCACGATCATCGCACACAGCATGGTCAGTTTCTGTATGTCGGACCTGGCTTTTCACCAATGTCCTATCCCAAACATTCCTCCCATGCGCTTGTTCTTGTCGCAGTGACTCTAATCTGCTATAATGGTCTCAGTCGCATACTGGAAAATAAAGATAACCAATTTATTTGTTAGGAAACCAAAGTTCAGAGCTTATTTATCAGATTGCACGCGTACACAGTCCACAGATCAGAAACTACACTGTATAAAGTCAGCTTGATAACCCATTTCCAATTGTTTCATGCTCAGGGTAAAGTCACCTCGCAACTGAAAAACAGTTGTACCGTATCCTCGAGTCATGATATTTCACGCACATAAGCCTTTATCACTGTTTTGACCACAATAAAGCAGCCAGAAAGAACCTTTAGGCTCCTATGTCAGATTCCTTATGTCCAACCCTACCTGCCTGACCTGGGAGTAAAATTTCAAGAAAGAGCAACGTCGCCGTACAACGCCAGCTTTGTTTTTGCAAACGCATGCAAAAGTAGACTTGCCAAAGTTACGTCATGTAAATTGGCGCAGACTAGTCACATGTCACACTACTGTGTCCCAGTTGTGCCCAGAATCTGAAAATTATGCTTCTACAAGATCAAGTGCTTTCTAAAACTATGATCCAGTACGTTATATAAGGACATAATTGAAAGATAATTTGAGTTTTGGAGATGATTCAGTCATGTACACATACATGTAAACTGCACACTTTTTCTGGAACATCTAGTATTACCAAAACCAGCAGTGAAGTTGACTGAAGAAGGTCGGAATGGGCTCAGGTCCGATATATATATTGCCGTTGATTTCATTTTATTATGAAGCCTTCTGTTTCTTTGTTTTTATCATGTTTCATTATGTGTTTGTATTCTCTCGGTCTGTCTTCCTGGTGGGGTGAGAAAAAACACAAAATTGTATTAAAATCCTATGTAAATTATTATGATTATGAATGTACCACTTGTAAAATGCGTTGTAGAAAGTTTGATAAAATAATTAAGTTACAACAGTACTACAGTCACGAAAGAATATATGACTCCATCATAGATTAATTTAATAGATTAACCAGTTGAAATCGCGGCTTTGACTCCCCTTTTGCGTGTAACATTTGCATAATGGCAACACTGGCTGGTGCCCCGAGTTCTTCACTTTCAAATGGAGGTGCAGTTTAGAAAGTCACATAGGCCTACATGTACTACAGGGCCCACGCGACAGCACCTTTTCAAAGTTGAATGGAGACGTCGTAGACGATGTGATCGAACATCTAGCAGAGACGGCGATACGGGAGACGGGAGATGAGCGCCCTCTGGTGGTCGAAAGCACCAATGTGCCGTGAATTCGTTACCGGAATTGTTATCTAGCTTTATTCAACCTTTATAAAAAAATCTCCGAAGTACAAAGTGTCCGAGAAGGGACACTCTGTCTCTGAAGACGGCTGTGAATGTTTCGGTCGATAATTAAAAGAAAAGCGCCCTCTCTGGACACCGAAGTACTTTGAATAAAAACTCCACTGTTTCCTGTCTTTATTTACCTTTTTAAAAACATCCCTCTCACTATGAACATCTAACCATGGACTCCATGATCTAACAATGGAAATTGGGCACACACCATTGTTACTAACAATGGGGTTACAATGAACATGTACATGTTCTTGCTCATAGTGTCTCGTGCCGCCATTTCTCTTGGCAAGAGGGTCTCTGGAGACGCGGAGACGGGAGACGGCTGTGAATGTTTTGAATTGGAGGGTGGTATCCGGTCGATAATTAAAAGAAAAGCGCCCTCTCTGGACACCAAAATACTTTGAATAAAAACGTCTGTTCCGGTCTTTATTTACCTTTTTTAAAACATCCCTCTCGTGCCGCCATTTTTCTGGGCAAGAGGGTCTCTGGAGACGCGGGTGAATGTTTTGAATTCGATCGGTAATTAAAAGAAAAGCGCCCTCTCTGGACACCAAAATACTTTGAATAAAAACGTCTGTTCCGGTCTTTATTTATACCTTTTTAAAAACATCCCTCTCGTGCCGCCATTTTTCTGGGCAAGAGTGTCTCTGGAGACGCGGAGACGGCTGTGAATGTTTTGAATTCGAGGGGGGTATCCGGTCTGTAATTAAAAGAAAAGCGCCCTCTCTGGACACCGAAGTACTGAAATAAAAACGTTACTGTTTCCTGTCTTTATTTACCTTTTTTTAAACATCCCTCTCGTGCCGCCATTTTTCTTGGCAAGAGGGTCTCTGGAGAGGCGGAGACGCGGGAGACGGCTGTGAATGTTTTGAATTCGAGGGGGGGTATCCACTGTGGGGGTATCCCGTCGGTAATTAAAAGAAAAGCGCCCTCTCTGGACACCGAAGTACTTTGAATAAAAACGTCACTGTTTCCGGTCTTTATTTACCTTTTTTAAAACATCCCTCTCGTGCCGCCATGGGGGGGGGGGGGGGGGGGGGGGGGGGGTTGGGGGGGGGGGGGGGTGCTGGGGTTCGACGGGCTCGTTTCCGAGCGCCCCGCTTGAACAGTTCATTCCAAACAGGGCGCAATATAGGCTTGAACAGTTCATTCTAAAGAGGGCGCAATATATGAATGTGTAAGTGCGTGACGTGTGTGACTCGATTATTCTGGGCAAGAGGCTATCTGGTGACGCGGAGACGGGAGGCGATATTTTTTTCCGTACCGCTGTTTAGCGAACATTGCTTCTGATTGGTTTAGCCGCTATGCATATGTTGCATACTGATGTGTTTTGTCGATAACTACCTCAACATAACCCCACACCATACCACACTCTTTCCTCAATTAATAGTAAGAAAAATTTATTCGATAGGAGATTCGAACCTGCAATCTCTCGATTGACAGCACTACGTCCTAACCACTAGGCTACCAAACGATATATATTCATTTACAATGCACCAATCGATGAAGCCCCATAGCGAATATGTGGTACGGAAAAAAATATCGCAGACGGGAGACGTCTGTGAATTTTTTGATTTCATTCTAGAGAGGGCGCAATATATGAATGTGCGTCAGTGCGTGACGGTGACTCCGTCTCCGGAGACGTTGAGATTGAAGTATAGTGGGCCCTGTATTCTATAGTTGTGCCGCACATTTTTGTTTATCGTTACGTCGTGTGGAAAGTCTTGCATACATGATACAGTACAACTACTTCGAGGTACAGGTACACGACCTTCACACGCCGAACATTCGGAAACAGGTTATGCTAACCACGTGACACGTGAAAAGATTCCAAAGACGGTCTAACTTGTCCTACCTCCATGGTCTAACAAACAGCACCCATAAACTAGTTCCCTGTCCACACAGTGCAATATCGACCGCACGTACGGCGCATAAACTAGTTCCCTGTCCACACGAACCAAGCAACGTTAGACCGTACCGTCTTTCACAAAGACTACACCGCCCGCCCAGCACGGCAAATATCCCGAGTGCACACACGGTCGGGTTGGCTGGACTTGTCTAAGCCGCGAATCGAGGTCTTCTATGTGGAAATTTACCATCGTATCGAGGAAGCCTCGCGAATCGAGGACGTCCTCGGTTTGTGATTACTACAGAAATGGCAAGTATGTTTTCACTACACAGTGTTACATGTATAATGGGTGGGGGCGGGCCTTTCATAGTTATCATAAACATGTTATGTTACATAAATTAATGAGCCAATCTCGACACCCCCCAACCCCCTTTCCCCCCATTTGAATGTTGGGACTCGCCGCGGCGGGCGCAACTCCGAACAACATTGAATTGGGGGGTTGGGGGGGGGGGGGGGGGGGGGGGGGGGAGGGGGGATAACATCCTCCTCAACTTAGCTGCGTCAACTGTACAGAATTGCTAACACGTTTTGTCGAAACAATACAAAATACACAGGCGAGTTGTAGCAGAAATTAATTTACATATTTACCAACAATTTATTGCACAAATACATTTATTTCGACGACTCTCCTCGGAGCAACACCAACAGACCAGCGCTGGGTGACCAAGGGTAATAACAGCGTACTCGACCCTTTCAGCAAAAGACCCGAAACGTAATGACGTCACGCGATGTTTACCGCGGTGCATTATGGGTGAAAAGTGGGGCCGAAATCGCTAGTTTTCGAACTTCGCGTGCGTTGCATACATAGCGCCTATATCGTATTATGCACGTAACTTTGTGAACTTTACTAACCGCTCCGCTGGCAATAAACGTCCAAAACAAAGATCGTACATTTATAAAATGGTTCATGTCAACTTAGTTGTGCCTGCGTGAGTTTTAAGCGCACGACGGACACCGGAACTATAGTTTTAACTTTTAAGGCTTCAAAAGGCGGCGAAAATGGCCCTGCAATAATTGTGCAAACTAGCGATGCAGAGATTTCGTCCCTATTTTGTACCCATAATGCACCGCGGTAAGCATTGCGTGACGTCATTATGTTATAGATCTATTCTTCCATATCTGTACCGAAAGGTACAAGTATACGGTCTTTCGACGACGTTCGACCGTCGTCGAACACATTTCGTTTAATTTGTGTTTTATATCATATTAATTTCCTCATTTCATTGAATGATGCAATTTTTACAAAAGTAATTTTATTTATTTATTTGTTTCCATTGAAGGTATGTAATATGTTAGATTTGGAAAATACATGTGGTTATTGAATGTCAAAGCGCCCCACTGGACAAGCCTGCAACGGTTAACCGTTTTAAAAAAATTATACACGCATATCCGCTAATACGACGACCGGTCGTATATAGAAAAGCCGTATTGGGATTTAGGGCGACCACCGTCGTTAGGACGACCGGCTACCGGTCGTCATAACGCAAAGTGCTCAAAAACCATCTAAATTAGGTCAAAAACCTTTTTTTTTAGGTCACTCGCCATTTTTATTAGGTCACCAACCATTTCGGTTTAGTTCGAAAAACGTTTTTATGAGAACTTTAAGTCGAGGAAATTGGTGTCAACTGGTCCCCCAGAGCACTCTGCCCATAACGGTCGTCATATTGGTGTCAACTGGTCCCCCAGAGCACTCTGCCCATAACGGTCGTCATATTGGTGTCAACTGGTCCCCCAGAGCACTCTGCCCACAACGGTCGTCATATATAACTATATATATATATACCTGAAAGTGGATTAGAGGGAAATATAATATTTAAAAAATGCAACATAGGGGGAAACGTTCCATAAGGCGAAAAACCCTTTTCCCCTTAGCGTTTCGCAGCGTGTTTTTAACAACAAAACCAATGACAAGGTCGATGTATAGGGCGTTATTTACTCGTTCACGTCATCATCTACCAAAAAAGTTCAGAGAAACTACCATTTAGACTTTAGAGGGCGCTCTTTTAAAGCAGTAAATATCAACGGCATATATTTCAAGTGTGTAAAAGATGGTCATTAAGGTGCAATGGTTTTTTGATATATATTCCGTTCGGCGGTAAATCGTCGGATAAGACCGTGACAACTGATCGCGTTGTCAGTATGACCACAATTCATAAATTCGCCAACATTTCTTTTGTTTTCGTTTGATGGCGTCTGCCCGGGTTGATTTTGTGGGTAAATTGGATGCAACCCACCGCCTCCCCCGCCCACCCCCTTCCCGGTCGACCGAGACACTTTACCAGCCTCGGTCAAACACTTATGTCAGGTTCATCTAAATAACGCATTTTAAATAACAATCATATGGATAATCACATCGGGAAAAAATAACGGCAAAACAGTATTTTTTCACAGTTTGTATTCAGCAGACGACTTTGGTATTCTTTTTTCTCAAAATTTTGACAATAAATCGTTTCGGTCGCAAACTACGTCCTCGCACTATGAACATCTAACAATGGAAATTGGGCACACACCATTGTTACTAACAATGGGGTTACAATGAACATGTACATGTTCTTGCTCATAGTGTCGGTGTCTACACGTAGTATAGGTGCTCCGGTGTACGTTTGTAAAGAAAAAACATGATGCTAACTTCTCCTAATCGGTCGTCCGGGCTGTCCAGTAAAATCGTGATCAGAAAATTGGAGATATATCCCGAGTAGGAGAAGAGCGAATTGTTTGTGACAAAGTCGTGAAGCTCGTGCGTAAACGGCTGGTAAAGCGTATAACCCGTCTTTTGACCGTTTTGTTAATTTCGCACTTCTTTAGTAAATTACGGGATATTTTGATGTTTGTTTTTCACAACGACCATCAAAAAAGTATTGTCAATGCTGCTACATCATTAAATCATGTAAACAGTAGGCCGGTGTGTACCTTTAACCTTAATACCTTCGATATATACATGTATTTTCTTTATTGAAGGGTCCCGAGTGCTGGTATGAAAGTAAAACCTCTCCAAAATATTTGTTCCAGTACATATTAAACTGCTTGCAGGTCATATTTAACATGTTTCTTTGAAAGAAATAGAATTACTGTCTGCACTTTATCATGCCATGTACATACACGTATTGTAACGTAGGCCTACATCATGGAAAAAACATGTAGGCCTAGGCCTACCCCTAGAACTATGGGGGACTGTATCCCCCATAGGTTATGTTGTTTTTTTCCAATATGGCGGCGCCTGAACTTTAAGATCGGACCGATACGGTTTAAGCTAGCGCAATAATCCGCTCCCCAATCGCCACCAAACTCCGTCTGATAGTTCTTGAGACACTCACCTTGCGTGTGTCTACGGAATTTCGGTACCATTTGTCCATTAAATTCTCCGAAAATAATGTTGGAAAATGAACGGGAACATGTGCGATGCATGTGGATGCATGATCGAGGCATTCGGTGCGATGCATGTGGATGCATCGCACATGTTCCCGTTCATTTTCCAACATTATTTTCGGAGAATTTAATGGACAAATGGTACCGAAATTCCGTAGACACACGCAAGGTGAGTGTCTCAAGAACTATCAGACGGAGTTTGGTGGCGATTGGGGAGCGGATTATTGCGCTAGCTTAAACCGTATCGGTCCGATCTTAAAGTTCAGGCGCCGCCATATTGGAAAAAAACAACATAACCTATGGGGGATACAGTCCCCCATAGTTCTAGGGGTAGGCCTAGGCCTAGTACAAGCTCGCCTCATCCCACGAATGACGGCGTGTGATGAGAATATATTTATGGCCCATAACTTCTCACAATCACCTTGCCTACCTAGTACCACGCAGTTTATAGGCCTATACTTGGCCGAGGCAACTTACCATGTGTACTGTGGTACGTTTATCATGATCAGGCTCGCTTGTCAGTGCCGATACCGGTGGAAAACAATTTACAGACAGCTCGCCGGAGAATCGACCCCATGGAGGAAATGGCTGTTTTTCTTCCTCTAGTCTAGTTCTTGATTATACCCTCGAACTACGGGATATGTATCCCCCATACTTCTCTGGGTAGTTCAGATCAGAAATCTTGGCAAAACAATTATTTTGATCGATAAAGAATTGGGCATGTAACGGCGCGGCGAAACTAGAACGCAACACGAAGACGTCTGGGTGCCATACATAACATTACATTACGTCATTGGTATGCGCTCGGTACGCTTGGAATGTGCATGGAATTTTCAGGGAACCGTGCACGTGACCCTGCCAAAGCATACAAGACCGTATTTCGGTCATCCTGAGATATCAGGGAATTTCCACTCTGCAAAACGACGTAACAATATACCCTGAGGAAACACACGCAAATCTGTGGAGTGAGCCGGCTGTTGTCTTGAGCCAACTCACGCCCGAGTCATTTTGATGTAATTTAATCAATTCGGTCATGTTATGCCGAAAAGAAACGATTTATATACTTTCCAGAAATTGTATTGGGTTCCGTTCCTTATGACTGTCCCATTCCTACCAAACTTTCAAACGACGATCTTAATTTACTCCGCAGTTTTTTAAATTAATGACAGGGATGCATGCTGACGAATGTAATGGAACGGATTCCCCAGTATGCTTTAAATAGCAGCCAATCGTCGACGCGGACAACGGCCAGCATTACCGAGGTCATGTATCACATGCATGCACGGTGTTTACAATATGCGCGCGTTACATTTGAATGCCTGCAATCATGCTGCAATGCACTGCCAAGCGTCCTGATTGGTCCAGCAGAGGCGACAAGATTTCTGTCGCTAGTCCCACCGCCAAATGGGGCCTTTTTCAACAGGGACACTGTACGCCGGAGTTAGGGAGTGCGTTATAGGGGCACTGTTGCAAGAGGATGTATTTCGGTAGGTAGAAGTGTGAATTGCGCCCTCTATCGGTAGTGGGTACAGCGCGTAGGCGGGGCGTGGAAGGGGAACCAAAATACCGTCTTGTGACAAGACTAGTGCAACTACCGCGTTTGATTCTTTTCAATGCTCCTTCGCTGCGCTCATACGCATGAAAAACAGTTTCGTTCTATACACAGACTCAAATAACCACGCACAGAACATGAAATAAGTTTAACTTAATTTATTGAGACAGCATGGGATCGCGGCTCCAGTACACAATGAACTGAATGTCTCCAATCTATACAAACAATATATAACCAAGTCACTATACAGCGAATATGACAGAAAAACACAAGACCAGTCTCGATGACTAAAAACTTTAGAAACCTCGGTGGCTCTCGGGCATAAGCATGCCTTCAATGCTTACATTATGTCCTGTGGTAACCATCTGGAACTAAGCCCTTTAGGCTCTTCGGACATCGTCCGGCTTTTAACAACTCAAACAACATAGGCTACATTTAAACAAGTAATAGTAAGAGTAATACACTGGTTTAGTACATTGTTGGTGTTTACAAAACGAAAAGGTCTATCATGTGAAAAATTTTCATCGAGATTGTTAGAACACAACACGAAAAGGCAGAAATCGTAAGCATAACAGATTTCCATGTGCTACGACAATCAGAGAAATCTCTGGGATCGAGAACTCGCCCAGGAACATAGCAATGCTTTTGACGTCAGTCCAAGCAGTAACAAACTACTGGCGCTCGGAGGCCACGAAAAACCTCCTTTATTTTATCTTTGTTTATAGGAGGAAACGTGGGTGCATCCTAGGACATCAAAAAGAGGCGCACTCCCCTTATCATTGCCACATTACCTAGGTTTGTTCCCGGGTTTTTTGAAACAATTTAAATTTGTTAAAGAGGGGCAAGCTCAAGGGAAACACTTATGAGCGCCCTAAGGTGGATTCTTCGAGTGCGTAAAAGGAACGAATTAAACCGATTATCTGCAATGCTAATACCCGAGTTGTACATTATTCTAGACTGGTTCCCGCTCCACATACAACGACTGAATTCAGTCTAGTCAAATTTTTGGTCCGGGTACCAGACTAACATTATTCCGACTATGTGCATGAGAGATAAGTAAAAGGACTAACTGCAGAATTGTCCGACTGAATATTTTTACATGGGAATAAAAATCGGACGAACTTGATCATTAAGTAAAAAGCTAAAGACAATGTAATGTACTTTCCGTTTTCGGCTCTCGTTAATGTATAACAATTAACACTCGTACGCATGAAAGATTCCGATGTGCTGTGAAAATTAGAGCATGAAAAAACGTACATCTAGAGTTGATGATTCAACCAATTACGGCCCTTAAGGCCCTTCAGACCGGACAAGGTCCGTTTCCCTTCAACTCGCTTCCAATTACTAATTGTACTCTCAAAAATACATAAAAACATTAATAAGAGTTCCAAGTTGAACGAGTTTCTAACGGATTATTGTAAAAGCCATTCACGAATATCAACTATATTATTGCGGCAGCAGTTGTGAATGACACAAAAAATCGAGATTTCAGAAAAGTTAAAACCGTAAGAAATCGTTTTACATAACAATTCACTCTACACACGAAAAAACAAAATCGTACGCATGAAAGATTCCGATGTGCTATGAAAATCAGAGCATGAAAAAACGTGCATCTAGAGTTGATGATGCAACAAATTACGGCCCTTGAGACAAGATCCGGTTCCTTTCAACTCGCTTCAATTATACTAATTCTACTCTAAAAATTACATAAAAACATTAATAAGAGTTCCAACTTTTTGAACGAGTTTCTAACGGATTATTGCAAAAGCCATTCACGAAAATCAACTATATTATTGTGGCAGCAGTTGTGAATGACACCAAAGATCGAGATTTCAGAAAAGTTAAAACCGTAAGAAATCGTTTTGCATAACCATTCACTCTACACACGCAACTGCGTGTGGTTTTAGACTTTATAATGACCGAGAATTATACCAAAATAATAGCTTCTTTGATATTGTCGCTTATAAATATAGTTTGTACAAATATAGAAACATGTTGTCAGTCCACTTAAAACTAGTGGTCGTTATACGGCTATCGAGGGCGCATAACCCGCTGCTTGCTTATAAAATCATATTCGACACCAAGTAGGAAAACGAATTTGATAGTGTCCGTTTGTGTTATCGGTATAGCACAAAAGTTAATAAAAATCTTAGCGCAAAAAACCGCGTCCTCCACAGGCAAACCAAAACCATCCAAAACTCCATATAGACCAACACAATATATTCCAACCACGTCATAATGTTAAATAACTTGAGGAATGACCATTCATGCATAGCGCGTTATGAACACCGCGTTAAAGTTGCTGTGGTTTAAACGTTATACGACCGGAAATTTCCTTAGCATATAGAATTTTTTCGTCTTTCAGATCATTCACGTGCCCCAAAAAATGCATTTGACTAACCAGCCAACAATTCACCTTAAGAAAACACAGGGTAGGCCTATTGACGGAAGTCTTTAAGCAAATTGAAGAAAATTTAAACAGCTAGAATCCCCCTTCCACATTATTTTAGTTTTTCTGTTTATCATGGAGGTGTATGTGTCTACAACACCATCACAACTTGTTTTTCACAAAAAATCGACAGACTTTTGCTTAAAACGTAAAGCAGTTCCGACCCTCTTCACCCAAATTCTGAAACGCTCGAGGTCACTCGGCTTGTTTATCAACAGGGTGTTGACGTCATCATGAGAAAGATACAAAACGGTCTGTGCAGTATTGAATGGAAAATACACGAAGTGAATGTTTATCATGCCTATTTTGTCCTTGTAATTCAAAATACAAACGTGAAAAACACTTCATGTAATATGACAGCAATCTACTATTACCTGTTTTGTGAAAAAACGATGAAATTGTGGCTCACAGTGACTCTCTTATGAAGTAAATACTGGTGCATTGCGACGGGTGGTTTTGTCAGGGAACGAACGGCATTCACAGCGGTCTGTGTACGGTCCACTGCGGCGTAGTTTCCATGTGTTTGGACATCGGCCGTACAAGTTATAGAATGAGCGACTCATTTTTCTCTCTCTTGTAATAGAAAAGAAAATCTTTCTGCTCTTTTGTTTTCATATAGTGTCTGGTAAAACATGCAACCACGCAGCTACTGGGCATATCTCTGGCTTTTTGGAACAACAAAATTCTTCAAAAAACACCATCTAAAAGAGACGGTTTTCTAAGTTTTTTGCGTGTAAACGTATGGAGCTAACTATCGTGTTGACTTCTCTTTCTCAGGATTGCGGCACGGGGTCACGCGCATATCATGAATACCTAATGAGCGTTTTAGAAATCGCGAAAATCTCATTTTCGAAAAACGCACTTTTGCTTGCAATTTATCCACTTAAAACCGACAATTAAAAAATAATAAAAATCCACGTCGGCAAGAGGGATGTTTGGACTATCGAAAAAAGCCTAAATGCTGGATTTTCGTCAAGGGGGATTCTTCCTCTTTAAGGACAAATGCTAAAGTTCAAAAGTTCCGTCTGTACGGTGTATAACCGTATACAGGCCTGAACCTGTTAATAATAGAACAAGTAGGAATTATAATAGATAAGATACCGAAAAGTATGGATTGGAAAATAATATTGGTGACAAAAATGTAGAAAGTTAATATTTTCTGGCTGATCTGCATAGGACTTTGATACGTACTAAAAAAACAAAATCGTACGCATGAAAGATTCCGATGTGCTATGAAAATCAAAGCATGAAAAAACGTGCATCTATGAGTTGATGATTCAACAATTAAGGCCCTACGGACAAGGTCCGGTTCCCTTCAACTCGATTCCAATTAACTGATTCTACTCTCAAAAATACACAAAACATTAATAAGAGTTCCAAGTTGAACGAGTTTCTAACAGAATATTGCAAAAGCCATTACAAATATCAACTATATTAGGTGGCAGCAGTTGTGAATGTCACGAAAGATCGAAATTTCAGAAAAGTTAAAACCGCAAAAAAAATCGTTTCGAAAACCAATAAATCGCTTAACAATTGCACAATAGATACCGTGTACCCTGCGAGTTGGTGGTTCCTCGGGCTAGCGTCATATACAACTGCATCGTTATGATTTGTGCTGGAATGTGACCAAAAGCTCTGCAATGATCTGAATGGTATCGAGACTTGGCTAAGACTTGCGTTTCTTCACGGCGCAGGGGCAATTCTGCTAGCGACCATGGCACTACTTGTAGGGTGCACAGTAATTTGGAGTCCGGCTAAAGAGGCAAATTTCACGACCAGTGATGTCCTGGCATACATCAGATAGGCGGATAAAGCTGAAAAAGCCTGTGGGAAAGCACAAAAAAAATCGAGAAAACAAAAACGCCGTACAGACCATAAAGGGCGGGTGGGTGGACAACCGTATGTGTAGTGTATACAAACATGGAGCAATAGACATTCAGTGAGAGTGCATAAGCCTGAAGTGGCGAAACACGCCAGAATGCCCTCTTAAATGCAAAAGTAGTCAATTGATATGTAAATTTCTGGAGGGAAAGGAATGTAAGGGAAGAATGTAAAGGCATTTGATCTATGTACCGAACGAAACTAAATTTTCAATGCTCCTTCGCTGCGCTCATATTTTTACGCATGAAAAACAGTTTCGTTCTATACACAGACTCAAATAACCACGCACAGAACATGAAATAAGTTTAACTTAATTTATTGAGACAGCATGGGATCGCGGCTCCAGTACACAATGAAACATGCTGAAGAAAACAAAGTATTAATTGTGTGCACCTGGAAAATGATGAAGGCAGGCAGGATCCGGTGAAGAAGTGTCGGTGCCATCTTGCCTTTTACGTTTTCGATCTCATTGTGAAAAAGGTCTCTTCCTTTGATTTGAAGTTGATCCCAAGAAAAAACCCCAGTTTTAATTCGTGTCCATATATTACACCGTTGCCCAGTCCGTTTCGCTATCGACGGCAATGCAGATCTTACGTATCCGTTCGTGTAACTCTCCGGGGCGTCCTGCTAACCGTATAGTCGGGGGCCGGGCCGCACAGGGATCCGATCTCTCCGTTAAGGCCGCAGTGAGTTGTCTATAACTGGTTTGTCAGTTGCCCTGGTCTGGCCAAATCCTTCGCCTATAGAAGACTATTTTTAGTTCAATAATGGAAAATCGAGAACCAGAGTTCTTGCAGATAAGTCGAGACTGCAGCGTATACTGGGAATAACGTATGTGTAGTGTATACAAACATGGAGCAATAGACATTCAGTGAGAGTGCATAAGCCTGAAGTGGCGAAACACGCCAGAATGCCCTCTTAAATGCAAAAGTAGTCAATTGATATGTAAATTTCTGGAGGGAAAGGAATGCAAGGGAAGAATGTAAAGGCATTTGATCTATGTACCGAACGAAACTAAATTTTCATGCGATGTTTACAAGTTGAATTCAAGGCAACGCGTCGTGCGCGCGATCTTGTATGTGACAAAGTGACGTCACAATAATTAATGCACAAGGCGCTTCCTGCAAACGCGTGCTTCATGTGATGACGTTACTGTTATTATTTTTTTTAATTAATCTTTTGGTGACAAATTGTGATGTTGATCAAAATTATGTTCTTTAAAGGTGACACATCTAGCTTAATTACGAATGTCCAGATTTGATTGGGAAAAAAAAAATGTCGCGTGGGAAAAATTACATATTTTTTATAATAAGGAAACACTTGGAAACTTGTAGTCTGGCCTGTTGTTTTGCACACAAGTCTTTCACTTGACACACCCCAATATATACATGTTAATTTTAGTGCCATCTTCGGCCTCAGCAGTGGGCTTTATCAACAAATTGAAGATAATGCAAAAATAAACGGCTAAACTTGATGTTCATAACAAAAATCCCCCCTTAGCAGCTTTGACAGCTACACATAATCTCTGCATCCTGATTGTCAGTTTCTCCAAACATTCAATAGAAATACGACACTTTTAAGACTCACCAGAGGTTTTCTTGGCTGGTTAATTGGGCTTTCTTTCTGACCTTACGATCCAACTCCTCCGAGAGCAGCTCAATGGGATTGATGGACATGCAGCACTCCAGATGACCATTTTCTCTCCAGATACCCTTTACACCTCTATATGCTTTAATAGCTTGTTTTATTATGAATAAACAAAATAATTCCTTCTCAATCAAAAACTTAAAACTTTCAAGGTGTTTCCAAAGTTCTGATGGGTAGTGAATCCTGTACAAAATTTTGGGTAAAATAAAGTTGGAGAATTTCATTTGGACGTTTGTTGGGCCAGTAAATAGACAGAGATCCGTGCGCCGAGCTCATGAATATTTTGTATGCCCTAAAATTCTTCTATTATATTAGAGATAATTGCGAGCTAAACAAGTGTGGTGTCTTGTGCATGGGGACACTGGCCATGTGCACCATCGTGATGTGGGCTATGTAGATATTTCAACCAACGTTGTGGTAAAAAGTTGGGCAAATTTTGCTCATTTGTTTTATCAGTGCACATGCTTAAGGGTGCACCACACTAAATAAGACAATGGTGCTAATTGGACCAACACTAAATAAGACAATGGTGCTAATTGCACCGCACTAAATAAGACAATGGTGCTAATTGCACCGCACTAAATAAGACAATAGTGCTAATTGCACCACACTAAATAAGACAATGGTGCTAATTGGACCAACACTAAATAAGACAATGGTGCTAATTGCACCACACTAAATAAGACAATATGGTGCTAATTGCACCGCACTAAATAAGACAATGGTGCTAATTGGACCAACACTAAATAAGACAATAGTGCTAATTGCACCACACTAAATAAGACAATATGGTGCTAATTGGACCAACACTAAATAAGACAATAGTGCTAATTGCACCAACACTAAATAAGACAATAGTGCTAATTGCACCACACTAAATAAGACAATATGGTGCTAATTGGACCAACACTAAATAAGACAATAGTGCTAATTGCACCAACACTAAATAAGACAATAGTGCTAATTGCACCACACTAAATAAGACAATAGTGCTAATTGCACCACACTAAATAAGACAATAGTGCTAATTGCACCAACACTAAATAAGACAATAGTGCTAATTGCACCACACTAAATAAGACAATAGTGCTAATTGCACCACACTAAATAAGACAATAGTGCTAATTGCACCAACACTAAATAAGACAATAGTGCTAATTGCACCACACTAAATAAGACAATATGGTGCTAATTGGACCAACACTAAATAAGACAATAGTGCTAATTGCACCAACACTAAATAAGACAATAGTGCTAATTGCACCACACTAAATAAGACAATATGGTGCTAATTGGACCAACACTAAATAAGACAATAGTGCTAATTGCACCAACACTAAATAAGACAATAGTGCTAATTGCACCACACTAAATAAGACAATAGTGCTAATTGCACCACACTAAATAAGACAATAGTGCTAATTGCACCAACACTAAATAAGACAATAGTGCTAATTGCACCACACTAAATAAGACAATAGTGCTAATTGCACCACACTAAATAAGACAATAGTGCTAATTGCACCAACACTAAATAAGACAATAGTGCTAATTGCACCACACTAAATAAGACAATATGGTGCTAATTGGACCAACACTAAATAAGACAATAGTGCTAATTGCACCAACACTAAATAAGACAATAGTGCTAATTGCACCACACTAAATAAGACAATATGGTGCTAATTGGACCAACACTAAATAAGACAATAGTGCTAATTGCACCAACACTAAATAAGACAATAGTGCTAATTGCACCACACTAAATAAGACAATGGTGGTAATTGGACCAACACTAAATAAGACAATAGTGCTAATTGGACCAACTTCAATTTCGTTTTCTTTTAGAATATTCCAAACTCTCTCGGGACATTGGCGCCGGGTACCCAAATAATGTTTAAGACCCGAACTTTCATTTTTTGTTTTAATTTTCACTAGGTTGACCATTGATTTTTCCCCCGGCAATTTGGCTCCAAGGAACTGAAGACCAACCCTAAACTACAATGTAGCATCACCCAGAGGCCGTCGTGTCTGAAAATATCCCTGCAGGGCAAATTATAGCACTTTTCAGCCTTCGTTTTCACTCACAATTTTCCACAGTTGCAAGTCCACAAACCAGGCATTGTATAATATTCTTTTAAACATATTACATTTGGGGTCCCCAAGACGCTTTATCCTCTGATTAATTAAGGGTGTGCACAACATTAACGACCCGGCCCTTATATTTACTGTGGCGCACCCCTAAGCACGCCGCGGCCGTGCATGGAATTAAAATCGTCTGCTACAGTAAACACGCCTTTCCCCGCCAATGCTTATTAAAGCTATATGAATTTGGCCCCTGGCTACAATGGGTGCCACTTTTGCTCGCCAAAAAAATTAACAGTGGATGACATTTTCAGTTTACTCGTTTCGACCTTAATGTTGCAGCTAATAATCAATGGGGAGAAATATATCTTTGGTATAAGCAGAAGTTAAGACAGCAGTTCAAATGTTGCCCCAATGTACATGGTTTTATTACAGACTGTCGGAAGTTGGTACACTTTGGTAAATGAGTTGTTATAACAAATACGAATTGAGCATTTTACAACGCAATTTGCAGTTACATAAATAATTATTCCATTTTGCTTCTATTAAGAATTATTTCAAACAAATCTCACTAATAAAAAAATGTTGTTTTTTTTCTGAAAAACAAAATGTCCTGTAAGTCTGTATTGTGTGCTGTAATCTCAAAGTACTGATTTTTAAACTCTGGAGAAAATTTTTCTTTCTTGAATCAAAACCCAACACATGATTTCACTGGATAATTAAATGTTCTCTATTTTGTATGCTTATCTCAAACTGTTGAAATTGAAATGACTTCAATATTTATGTTGTATGAAATTTAAACATTATTCGCCTGTCGTAGCATGCTTGAAAAAAAGGACCAGTGTTAATTATGTTTTGCTATGTTCGTGTAAAAGTACTACGTGTCAATATACAGTATTTAGTTGAAAAGTGCATCAACGGCGGATCCAACTGCTTGATGTCGAGTTCTCAGAGGATACCGGTACTCAGGGGAAAAGAGAAAACCCGAGGAGTCTGAAGAAGTCGGAGTCGGGCGGTGGTAGCTCTCTTGCAGTGGAGTGGCCTCAACGGAGTATCCAACTGCTTGATGTCGATTTCTCAGAGGATACCGGTACTCAGGGGAAAAGAGAAAACCCGAGGAGTCTGAAGAAGTCGAAGTCGGGCGGTGGTAGCTCTCTTGCAGTGGAGTGGCCTCGACGGAGGATCCAACTGCTTGATGTCGAGTTCTCAGAGGATACCGGTACTCATTCATAGCAGAAGGAGGGGAAAAAAGCGGGGAGTCTCGCAATCCCATCATACCAAGACGGAGGGGAACACCCGAGTAGTCTGGAGAAGTCGGAGTCGGGAGGTGGTAGCTCTCTTGCAGTGGAGTGGCCTCAACGGATGATCCAACTGCTTGAGTTCTTGGAGGATACTCATTGAGAGCAGAAGGAGGGTAAAAGGGAGGGGACAAAATCGGGGTGTCTGGCAATCCCATCGGGAGGTGGTAGCTCTCTTGCAGTGGAGTGGACTCCAGGGGACCCCTACATCTAGGACCATACGGAGTCGGAGTCCCTTCCTGTCGAATATATCTTTTACCTTGCTGAGTCGGTGTAGCATTATACAAAATATTAAAAAAATTATCGGCATCGCTAACTGTAGGAATAGGAGGCGTACGCAATTCAGGTTGGGTGTGGAACTGGAAGCTCTCATCCAGTGAACGAGTCCGAGTCGGGCGGTGGTCATGGTCCAGGTAGCTCGCGAGTGGAGCTGGCTCAATGTAGGATCCAGAGTCAATAGCATATCTTCTTCGACTATACAAATCACAAAAAGTAGGAGTCCGGAGGTGGTAGCTCTCTTCCAGTGGAGAAGTCTGGATGTTGTAGCTCTCTTCCAGTGGAGGAGTCCGGGTGTGGTAGCTTTCTTCCAGTGGAGAAGTCCGGGTGTTGTAGCTCTCTTCCAGTGGAGGAGTCCGGGTGTGGTAGCTCTCTTCCAGTGGAGAAGTCGGAATCGGAGTTGGGGAACGGTGGATAAACTTTTGCAGTGGAGTGGAGGAAGCTAAAGGCGGATCATATTCCATGCTAAGTGGACCGCTAATGCGGCCGAAGGGCACGGGGGAGTCCTTGAACCCCCTTGTCTTTTTTAAGACCCGACCATATTCTCGCATCTGTTCAAGTGCTGCTTTTCTCCGGTCTTCCTTGCTTTGAAGTCGAGTATGAACCAAGTATTTAAGCGGGATAGCCGGTATACGAGGTATTACAAATTTGACCCGTTTTGGGGGTGTTATTGGGATGAAGTACGCTATTGGCTTTCTCAGGGATTCACGGCGGGCACCCAGAGCTCTTGGCGGTTCCATATTTCCAAGTCCTTACTTTGAGCTGTTGACCAACGATGCCCGAAACTGGCCTCCTTTCAATTCAAAAGGTGCCTCTTCAACGTTCCGTACGTACGTGTGTGTGTGTGACTGTCGCGTTTGATTCTTTTTACGGTAAATGTTGATGCGCGATGTTTGCAAGTTGAATTCAAGGCAACGCGTAACGCGTCGTGCGCGCGATCTTGTATTTGACAAAGTGACGTCACAATAATTGATGCACAAGGCGCTTCCTGGAAACGTGTGCTTCATGTGATGACGTTACTGTTATTATATATGGCACTTTTGACAAAAGATTTGATTGGGGAAAAAAACCAAAATAAAATGTCGATTGGGAAAAATTTCATTTTTTGTTTTGATAAGGAATGGAAACTTGTTTTTGGTCTGTCTAATATGTTTTGCACACAAGTCTTTTAGTTGACACCAGGGCCCAATTTCATAGAGCTGTCTAACATCCCATTTTCCGTTAACCGAGCGTTAGGCGGTAAGCAACTTTGTCACAAACGATTCGCTCTTCTAGCTCCTACTCAGGATATCTCCAATTTTCTGCTCACGATTTCACTGGACAGCCAGGACGACCAAAAAGGAATGTCCGTTTTTTTTAAGGAGTTGGCATCATGTTTTGTCTTCACAAACGCACACCGGAACAACACACCCGGCCGTACGGTGTGTGCACCCAGGCTATTTGCCGTGCTGCGCGGGGCAAATATCTCTAGTTACCCTGCCGTTGCACGCGCTCCCTCTCTCCGGACTCTCGAAACAAATATTTATGTTCGAATTTTCATACATATGTTCAACTTTGTTTCATACCTGTATAAATAGTCTCTTTTGTCAATATCTTATAAATACTGGGGGAAATTAGAGTTGAATTTGGTGCAGTTCTGCAGTAAAAAACATTCATGCGGCTGGACACAAAACTAACTCGCAAGACCATGTGACTTTTCGGAACCAGAATCTGGTTCCGAAAAGTCACGTGACCTCGAATTTTTGAAAAATGCTAAAAAACGGCCAAATTTGAAGGCGTCTTTTCCAGATATATCTAATTTACTCTGAAATTCGCTTCAGAATAATGTATTTCGAGCCCAAAATAGCCCAAACAAAGTCCCTTTAAGCACACCACGGCCTTGAAATAGCCTAAACGTTAGCACAACTTTCCTGCACACGTTTTCAGCTAGCGCTTAAGCAGCTCTTTGAAATTGGGCCCAGCAATGGCCCAGCTATGAACATCGGGTGCAAATCAAAGACGATTTTTATTTATTTATTTAGTTTTTGACGTGTGTGTAAAATGCCTTTTTTTCAGATTTAATTTCAAGAAGTTATTTCAATACTTCTCTGTTTTAACTTATTTAAGACAAATTTTTCCAACTTAAATTAATATTAGTTGACCAACAAACGGTTATGCCTATTGTATGCTGAGTTTCTCTGCTAAATATGATACACATTTTGTAAAGAAAAACGTATTTTCGGAGAAACGGTAGAAGCTCGTCGTGCATTGACAGAGCCAAATTTTGCTTAATATAGTGACTCAACAGTGGCGGTTTCCAAGCGCGCACACTGTAAAAAATGCTGGGTGGAAAAAAGTCGGAGAATTTAATTCTGACGTTTGTTGGGTCATATTTCTTCAACATATGCAGAAAATGTTCTGTTGGGTAAAACATCCAGAACACCAAGGTTGGTTACATTATTCCTCAATAGTGCTCATTGCACTGTCACTCACAAGCGTGAGGAAACCCATGAAGAATTAGAATTATAAATGGCCAGAGACACCGGGGAAGACCCCCTTGCTCTTCACGAAAGAATGCTCTGGGATCTTTAGAGTGCGTTACTATTACCTAACACAATGGGCCAACGGCTTTACATCCCTTCCGAAGGATGGAGCAAGTGTGGTTGAGTGCCTTGTCCAAGGGCACAGGTACCGCGGCCGGGGGAGGTTCGAACCCGCAACCCCAAGTTTTCACCTATGAACATTTTGGAAACAGCGGAAATGTTTTGGGTATTTTTTTTACCTCTTGCTAAAAGTATTAAACGGTTGAGCATATAGTTATATACAGACAAACAACATCTTCTCTATTTGTGGAGATTGTGAAGACAAGAGAGGGCGCTTCAAAGTACACTACCCATCAAAACCTTGGAAACACCTTAAAGGTTGAAGGTTTTCGAGAAAATTGTGAATGTTAATTTTGTGAAAGCAAATGTAGATGTATTTTAACAAAAAAACAATATATACATGTTAATTTGAGTGCCATCTTCGGCCTCAGCAGTGGGCTTTATCAACAAATTGGAGATAATGCAAAAAGAAACGGCTAAACTTGATGTTCATCAAAGAATCCTCCCCTTAGTAGCTTTGACAGCTACATGTACACACAATCTCTGCATCCTGATTGTAAGTTTCCCCAAACATTCAGTGGAAATACGCCTCTTTTAAGACTCTCCAGAGGTTTTCTTGGCTGGTTGGGCATTTTTTTCTGACCTTACTTTGCAACTCCTTCCAGAGCAGCTCAATGGATTGAGATCAGGTGACTGGGCAGGCCAATCCATGGTGGACATGCAGCACTCCAGATGACTGTTTTCTCTCCAGATACCCCTTACGCCTCTATTTGCTTTATTACATTACTTTCCTCTTTCAAGTGCCTCCCCCTCTTTCTAACCACCACCACCACAATTTGGCACAACTGAACACCAAACATATCCCAAGACTTTTGACATTCCAAAACTGAGGTGGAATTTGAAAATGGACTTGTGAGGGGGAAGGAAAGCCGAGGGGTGCATGTGCATTTATTTCCATTCAGAAAGGTATGAAACATCGTGGGCGGGGCCTTTCTGTGTGAGACTGGCGTTTATCCGCCAATAATTTTTGTTCATTTAATAAAGATGTTATGCCGTGGAGAGATGAAACTACCAAAATTACACATTAAACCATTAAATACATTTAATTATGCCAGAAAAAAACTATTTAGAAAAAAATTAGAGTGTGCGAATGTTTTTTTACAAGGGCACTTTTTAGCCCATTTTTCAGCCCAAACTCGAAGCAAAATCTGAACAACAGCCGTCGGGCCTAAAAGTTTGACATGGGAAATTCCACGGAATCGTGACGTCATTTTACGGACGCGTCCTGCCGACGGCTGTTTCTTGTTATTCTACAACGTGGCGTTTTGCATCACCATGTCGACAAGTGACTCCAGTGTTGACGTTTTTTCCGATGAAGATAGCGATGTTTTATCTTGCTCATCGCATTCATTTCATGACGACAGCGATGAAGAACCATCTAGTGAATTCCCTACGGTTGAACCGTATCAGTTTGAGCCGGAATTAACCGAAGAATAAATCCGAGAACAACGCGAATCCGGTCACGCCGGTCACGGTGTTGCAATCGACAACCGAAGTCGGCAACAGGACACTAACTGGTACGGTACTGCCTCGGCTTTCTCTTTTTTTTCTCAACCCTTTTCGTCAATAATTATTTTGTCCTTGGAGGTTTTCATGGTAAATGTACCATGTTTGTTTGAGCCGATTGCCTACATTTTTAGACAATGTAAATGTTGAATTTATATTCATCCTTTTCTGGCGCGGCCGAAACTGCAAGTCCGTGCCGTGTAAAAACTTACCATGAACTTACGGTACGTTGTTGAGGCGAAAACCAAACCCTAAAATCTCCGTTTGATGTAAAAACTTAGACCTGTTCTTTCCTCTTCATTTGATACTCGTGGATGTTAAATTTAATCCCAACACTAGAACATTTAATCAGCAGTGTTTTGGGGGAATTTTGTGATGTCAAGGATGCAATGTAAGTTTTCGAGAATGTCCGCAGCGCGCACTCGCTGCAACCGTACCGGCTGGCGGGCCGTTCGTTCGGCGTGTAATTCACAAAACACTCGGTACTGATGAATGTGCACAGTGAGGTACGTGTAGGCTCGCTGCCCCCAAAAAATAATCCCTTCCAGCTGTGGGGAAGTTGTTTTCCATAGCGGTGGGATCAAGACCAAACACAGGTTTCCTCTCACACAATGTGTGCGGCACCAGACTATTGTATTGGCGCGGAGTGATATCGTGCGGGAGCCGGAACTATGTTTTCGGGGCTAAAAACGTATCACGAATTGGGGTGCAACCTTAACCAATAAGTGTGCATACAGCATCACCCAAGGCTTGCTTGGGGCTATTACCCAACACCGTCGTACATTTGAATTCCGTTCAAATGTATAGGGGTAATCCGTCACTTTTATTCCCTAATTTCTTGCTGAAAGTATTAAAATGTTGAGCATATAAAGATGGTGGATTGGGCCCGGCTCTTCGCACCAATTACAGGAGTCAGGGATGTCCGGGTTAAGATGATAGAGTACAGAGAGAGAGAGATGGGAAGATGTTGTGAAATAGCTTAAACTGGACGTCGTCCTCTTTTTTCGTGGAAGGCAGCTTATTTAGTTGATTCCATTGAAAAGTAGTTCCGGGGTCGAGGTGACGATTTTTGTGCCAGTAGGAGATTAATATATAATTCGACGAAGAGTTGAAGATACTGTAGATAGCTTTGGATGGTCCGGAGAGTCCATTTTGAAACGAAGAGATGACGAAATTGACGGGACTGTCCTGAAACTTGGGAAGAGCACAGAGTTGAGAAGCATGGAAACGGCATCCGGTGTCACAGAAGACAGCTGGAAAGTGGTGAAGTAGTAGCTGACGAATACGCCGGAGATCTTGCAGAAGGAGGCAAAGAGAAGGTGGTCGTAGGTTTTTGGAGGATGAGTGAATGGTCCGGGCGTCAATCCAGAGGGTGGTGTTCAAATCAATGAGATGACGGACGAGAAGAACGCCGCACGCTTTGAGCCGCAGTGGAGGCGTCAAGTCATCATCAGCTGCATTGTTAAGGAGACTAGCAATTGGTAAGTTACCCTTATAAAAATGTCCCATGTGATTCCCATGGGATTCCCATGGTGTCCCATGGGGAACCCATGGGACACCATGGGAAATCCATTGGGTTATCAAAAACACCACGTAAGTTAAAGGGATCCCATGGGATAATCCATGGGGGTTTGATGGACGGCATGGGAATACCATGGGAATTTGATGGGCGGCATGGGAATACCATGGAAATTTGATAGACGGCGTGGGAACACCATGGGAATTTGATGGGCAGGGTGGGAACACCATGGTGATTTTCTTAACAGCATGGAAACACCAAGAGAATTGGACAGACAGCATGGGAACACCATGGGAATTGGGGTTATGTATACAGCATGGGAACACAATGGGGATTTTTTGAACAGCATGGGAATTATTTAAACTGCATGGGGACACCATGGGAATTATCTGAACAGTAAGGGAACACCATGGGAATCTTTTTAACTACATGGGAACACCATGGGGATTGTGTAGACAACTGAAAATGACCTATTCAAACCAATTTGGTTTTGAATTGGAATGTACTGAATTGGTTTCAATTGGTCTGTTATCCCGGCCTCCTGTCATTTTTTTCCTCCAATTGGAATTTCAATCCAATTTCAGAACCAATTAATTGAACCATTTCAATCCAATTCGAGTACCAACTGAAACCATTTCAATCCAATTCAAGAACCAACTGAAACCATATTTCGATCCAATTCATCAAGAACCAACTGAAACCATTCCAATTCGAGAACCAACTGAAACCAGTCCAATTTAGAGAACCAACTGATTCAACAATCAACTATGCTGTCTTTAGTTGAATTAGTACATGTAGCTATATATATATTGTAACGTTAACCGAGCGGTCTGGAGCCTTTATCTTTTGGTGGTTCGTCACGTCGGGAATTCCTATATGTATGTTGTCCTGTCTAAAGTCAAGGATAGCCCCTTCTGGTCTGGTGTTAGCAAAGTTAACTCACAAAGAATTTCAGGTTGGAAACGAAGGTTTTATTCATCAGGTTACTACTCTTTTAATTCAATTCAAGAGAAAATACAACTCACGTTTCTTGTGTACTAGTAGTTTTCAACCGGTGTGGAGCTGTCAATCGTTAGCTGTCCGCACACTACCAAGCCACGTGCTAAACTAACGCGCGCTCACCCCGTTCGCCACTTCCTGTCTAGACAGCGCGCGCCAAGACTGCGCGCCCACATAATTTGCATAGCAGAGCGCGGGGGCGCTACGCAGCCAGCTCCACACTAACTCTGTATTTTCGTTACATCACCCCCTGCTCTAAAAAGGGATGTGTCCTCACATCGTCTTAATCTGATTATTTCTTCTAATAAACAAGCGTGGATTATATATTTAAAAAACGTTTCAAAGTTTTCAAAATCTTTAAAGCACAACTTTTATTAAAATGGGTACAACACTATAGTCTTTACTCTTCTAAGCAAAACAAAACAGATGTTACGCATGTTTAAGAAAACCTGTCAAAAAGTAACAATTAAAGTGGTTTCTAGTAATTTACACAAACAAAGTTTTGCAATGGTAGCAGTTCAATAAACTTGTAAGTTTAAGCAATCAAGTCATCTGACACGTTTATTTCTTTTATAAATGGTCTGTTTACAAATAAAACAGTTTAAAACCAACAAAACAAAGTTCTCTACTGTGGAATCTTTACGATTCTTTCCCGGACCACGCGTGCCACTACTTCGTCACCATCCAGGAGCTCCTTTGTGACTCGTTCAGTCGTCTGCCCGCTGGAACCGTCGGTCTGTACCTCTGCGTTCCGGTACTGGGTAAGTTGAGAGGGGTTATCTCGTCCCGAGGTGTTCCGAGCTTGTGTGGAGGACGTTATCGCAGAAAGAGATAGCAAGTTGCGAGGGACACTGACTACTAATGGCTGTGCGTGAACGCTCAGGGTGTCGAAATCTCTCCCTGGTGTCTTTGGGACTTCTGGAGACCGTTCTGGGCTCCCATCTTTTCCTCGGTGGTTTCTCTCCCAGTGCCGATCCAAATCATGTTTTCGTCTGAATGTCTTATCACAATAGGGGCACGATAACTTCTTCTTTTGGACATGTTGCTCGTCCACATGTCGTCGGTATGCTGAGAGGGATCGGAACTCCGTCTTGCACTCAACGCACCAGTTCTTTTTCTGAGGTGAACGACTTCTGCCGCGGTCCATGACCAACCTGCAGCAAAGAGCAAAATTAAACGGGGTTAGAGGCACCACTCCCCATAGCGGTCGGGTGGTTTACGTTTACGTCTAGGGGGCCTAAATTCGTCCTTGTCAGGGTCTGGGGCTGTTAAGCCCTCGGAAGTCAAAACTGGTTGGTTTTGCTCAATGATCGGTGATTCGTCTTCTATTGTCTGTGGTGATGTATCTTCCAACGGCCCGTTTCCTGGAGTACCGGCAGTGTTGTCTTGGCTATGACTGTTGTCACCTGAACAATCCCCACCCGCAGTGACATCCCTTTCTGGTGGTCTCTCCACCGTGGTGTCACTGTTTAACTGTGTGGCTCTGTCTAACCATGACCGATCAACATCTCCTTTGTATCGCTTAAGCAGATTGACGTGCACAACCCTGGGTTTGTGTCGGGGACTCTGCTGAATCCTCACCACTACGTCACTTAGCACCTTCGTTATCAGATACGGGCCACTCCACTTAGGCTGCAGTTTAGGGGAAATACCCACTTTTCTGGCATGGATACGAGCCATCACGGTATCGCCCCTTCTGTAACCTTCAGTGTGTGCTTTGTGGTCGTAATGGCGACGCTGGTAAGTAGCTGACCGTTTCAGGTGTTTTCTAGCGAGGTCATGCGCACGCTCCATTCTCTTTCCCAATTCCGAGGAATAGTTAAGGGTCTCCGAGGCTTCTTCTTGCGTCAATCCACATGTGAGGTCGATAGGCAGGTCTGTTTCCCTACCCAACATCATTCTATTGGGACTTTGCCCGGTACTCTCGTGAGGCGAGGCTCGGTACGCCATCATTACCGTGGACAAATACCGGTCCCAGTCCTTCTGGTTTTCTGCCGTGTATGATGCCAGCATGGTCTTCAAAGTCCGATTCAGTCTCTCGACCTGCCCGTCACTTTCCGGGTGATAAGGCGTAGTCCTGGTCTTGTCTATTCCTAGTAGTTTGCACATGTCTTGGAACAAGACACTCTCAAACTGTCGGCCTTGATCACTGTGGAGTTGACGGGGAACGCCAAATCTACTCACGAACTCGTCGACGAACACCTTGGCGATCGTTCCTGCATCAATGGATGGGATGGCGTAGGCCTCGGACCATTTTGTGAAGTAATCTGAAACTACAAGCACATAACGGTTTCCGCTATACGTTTCCGGGAATGGTCCCGTGATGTCTATGCCAACCCTCTCCATCGGTAGACCCGATATTTGCTGTTGAAGCTTGGCCCGGGCATGACGGTTCGGGGTCTTGTGGTGGGCACAAGTCAAACACTGTCTGCACCACTGCGATACAGTCTCCCGCATCTTATGCCAATAGAAGCGACGTTTCACCTTCTCGTACATCTTAGTAATGCCGAGGTGTCCTCCTGTGGGACTGTCATGTAAACTGGCAAGGATCTCTGGCTGCAACGGTGGAGGAACAACGAGCAAGAACAGCACGGTCTGCCCGGTGTCGTCTTCCCATTGCTTATACAGGACTCCGTTTCTGATGCACAACTGGTTCCAGGCGCCCCATAGGGTCTTGCACCAAGCGCCCTCTGCAGACATTTCACCCCAAGGTGGCCTGTCTTCCCTGGACTCCAACCATCCGATAACTTTATGAAGTGTCGGATCTGCCAACTGTTTCTCCCGCAGCTCGGCACTTGTGAACCCCTGCAGCCAGTTGGGGTCTGCTGGTTGCACAACACGACATACATTGCCTTCCAGTTGTGTCTGGTCTGATGACCTGGAGCTCCCGGCAGCTTCCTTCATCTCCTCTAGCACATTTTCTCTGACTGTGGGAGGGACAAGGGCCTGGTACGAAGGGGGAATCCCCATCGTCTCAGAAGTTTCAATTTTCATGCATTGTTTACATGGCAATCTCGACAATGCATCTGCGTTGCCATGACGACGGCCCGGTCTATGCTGTACCTCCAACTCGTACTCCGCCAGCTGCTGTATCCACCTGGCAATCTGACCTGTTGGCTCCTTGAACCCGAAGAGCCATTTCAATGCTCCGTGATCGGTTCTTATCAGGAATTTTCGTCCATACAAATAGTGGCGGTAATACTTCACGAAGAACACCACAGCTAACAGTTCCTTCCTGGTGACGCAGTAATTGCGCTCACTTTTCGTCAAGGCGCGACTGGAATAGGCAACTACTCTCTCTACTCCCTCTTGCTTTTGGGAGAGCACAGCCCCGATACCACCGTCACTAGCGTCAGTGTCCAGGATGAAATCGTCTGTTGCTGTGGGGTACGCCAAAATAGGGGAAGAAACCAGTCTTCTCTTCAGGCTGTCAAAGGCAGTTTGACACTCCTCCGTCCAGCTAAACGGGCGTGATGCCTCTGTCAGTCTGTGCAGGGGGCGGGCTACCTCAGCGAAGCCAGGCACAAACCTCCTATAATAGGAGGCAAGACCTAGGAACCCCCGTACTTCACGAACGTTAGTAGGAACTGGCCAGTTCTCCACCCTCTGAACCTTTTCAGGATCTGTTTTCACACCTTGTGCCGAAACAACATGGCCCAGGAAGGCAACTTCTCTCTGGAAGAGATGACATTTTTTTGGTTGTAGCTTTAGCCCTGCGATTCTTATCCGGTCCAGGAGCAATCTAAGACGTTCCAAGTGCTCCTCAAAGGTGCGGCTGTACACTATTATGTCGTCTAGGTACACCAAGCAAGTTTGCCAGTGTAGACCACTGAGCACCCTTTCCATAAGGCGCTCAAACGTGGAAGGCGCATTACATAACCCGAATGGCATAACTTCAAATTGGAATAGCCCACGGTGGGTTGCAAACGCCGTCTTAGCCTTGTGATCCTCTTCCATTGGTACTTGCCAGTACCCCGAAGCGAGGTCAAAGGTACTGAAATACGTAGATCCGGATAATCTGTCCAAGGTGTCATCAATGCGAGGGATGGGATACGCATCCTTTTGTGTGATTGTATTCAGGCGCCTATAGTCGACGCAGAACCTCACGGTTCCGTCTTTTTTACGGACCAAGACGACTGGTGAGGCCCATGGTCCTGAGGCGGGTTTGATGACCCCCTTCGTAAGCATTGAGGCAATTTCTTCCTCGGCGACGGCTCTCTGATGAATAGGTAGGCGTCGGGCAGGTTGCCTGATCGGTGCATGGTTCCCCGTTTCGATCCGATGTCTGGCCAAATCTGTTCGGCCTAAATCACCGTCTTTGGATGCAAACTGTGCTTGGTAGTCAGTCAATAAATCTTTCAAGTGATGGATTTTTGTTTCCTCAAGATGCGTTTGACTTCTCCTGTATAGATCGAGAATATGCTCGGGTACCTCACACGTCTTTTCTTGTATCTTGTCAAAAGGGCTAATTCGGTTAATTCTTTCTTGTCGCTCAACTACTTCAGACGGCGATAAGTCAATCCTCGGCCCAACTGCGTCTATCCGCTGGAAAGTCCCTGCTGTTGTCCCTTTGTACAGGGTCACTGGTTCTTCTGTGGGGTTCAACAGTCTCAGTGGCAGCGTTTCGTAAGCCGTGCTTACAACTGTGGAAGCAAGCACCACGCTGTTTCTCCTTGTTAAGCTGTCGCTCGGCTCTATTATCCCATAAGGAGCGTTGGTGGCAGCCTTTTCCATATGTCCTGCGACGATTACCTCGGTCTGGGGAGCAATTACGACTGTATCCACAACAGTCACACGACAGCACATCTGTTCCTGGTCAGGTTCCGCTGTCTCTCGTAAAGGCAGTTCCAGCTCCCCCCACGCCAAACTTCGGTTACTCACGTCGATCAGACAGTATTTGCTTCGTAAAAAATCCAAGCCTAGCAACACGTCGTTACTAATATCGGCTACTCTAAATTTATGTCGAACTTGCTGACCACCGAGCTGTACTTCAACGGTCACCTCCCCTATCAGGGTTAAAGTTTTGTCGTTTGCCAATTGCACAGTCATATCCGTGCTGGTTGCACTTTCCTGTTCCTTACAAGATAATTTTGTAAAGACTCTGTGAGACAGAATGGACACTGTAGCACCGGTATCCACAAGAGCAACTACGTCAACCCCATTGATTTTTGCTTCGACATGTAACCCATCACCCACAACAGCAACATTTCCAGGTAATTTTTTAATGGGCCGCTCTACCTTTGCCGAGTCTTGGCCCTCAGACGCAGCACTTAGTAGTTTCCCGAATTCGTTTTAACTTCTCCTGTTGTCGGACTGTTTGCTTCTTTGGCTTCTGCCTCCTGGTCCTTTAAAGTTGGACACTGGCGCTTCATATGGCCATATTGCTGGCATGCGTAACACTTAGGCCCTTTTGCGTTCCTCTGGTCGAAATTCCTCCCGGCAGCCTTACGTGATCGCAGTTGTTTTTCCACCCGCTCTAGCTTTTCAGCCATATCTTTCAGTTGTTGTTGCACTTCAAGTGTTTCCTGCTTGGTATTTTCTTGTACTTCTCCCGCTATTGGCGGGAATGGAACATTTCGTACTTTCTTCAGTTCCGATTGGCGGCGCTCCCTTTCAACTCGCTGTAACGCCTCCAACTCGACGGCAGCAGCAACAGCTTCATCTAGCGTTGACGTTCGCATTTGGATCACCCTAGTTCTTATCTCACTGTCGTAAAGAGCATCCAAAAAATGATCTTTTCCCATTTGGTCTTGGCTTCCTGTCGGCAGATCCACGTATACCTTGTCAACAAGCCTCCTGATTTCTTCGGCCATCTCCACCAGGCTTTCCGATGCTTTTTGTCGCCGGTTTCGCAGCTGTGCTCTGTGTAACTCTTTTCTCCCGGTTGGATCGAATCGTGCCTCCAGTGCTCTAACTAGATTGTCGAAGTCGCCAGTTGCTTCTTTCGGTAGGCTTCCTAAGACTTGTTGGGCTGTTCCCGTCAAGAGAACGGCCAAGTACTGTAATTTCGCGCCGTTGTTCCAACCATTTATTTTGGCGCACATCTCGAAATGTCTGATGTATGCAGTCCATGGACCTTTCCCGTCGTATCTGTCAGGCTTAATAACTGGCCTTTCTCTTGCGTGGAATGACCTATGTTGTTCAATGTTTTCGTTGCCAGCCATCGTCATTCCCTTCGCGATTTCTTCCATCGCTTGCCTTTGAAGCGATCCATCTACCTGTTGGCCACTGTTTGTCGGAACGAACTCTGGTGGTTTTATCGGAGTACTGGCCGCAGTCGGACCTGAAACATTTGCAGTTGGTACTGCATTTTGATTCGTTGATGCGCCTTCTGTCCGTGTAGTAAATCTGGGAGCGGCCGGTGTGTTTTCTGTCGGTGGTGCTAACCATAACGCTGCTAAGGCGTCGCCTGCCGAGTTGGTAAACATTGGAGCAACCTGATTGTCTCCATGTAGTGCCGCTAGCTTCTGGACGGCCGGTGTGCCTCCTGCCGATATAATAAATCTTGCAGGGGCATTTACGTCAGCTGCACGTGCCGCATACTTCGGAACGGCCGGTGTGTCCACCACCGGTATTGTCAACCTCCGAGGGGCCGGTGCGTCAGCTGCCGGTGCCACAAACGCTGGAACGGCCGGTATGTCCGCCGCCGGTATTGTGAATCTCCCGGGGGCCGGTGCCACAAACGCTGGAACGGCCGGTATGTCCGCCGCCGGTATTGTGAATCTCCCGGTGGCCGGTGCCACAAACGCTGGAACGGCCGGTATGTCCGCCGCCGGTATTGTGAATCTCCCGGGGGCCGGTGCCACAAACGCTGGAACGGCCGGTATGTCCGCCGCCGGTATTGTGAATCTCCCGGTGGCCGGTGCCACAAACGCTGGAACGGCCGGTATGTCCGCCGCCGGTATTGTGAATCTCCCGGTGGCCGGTGCCACAAACGCCGGAACAACCGGCTTGTTCACCGCTGGTATTTCGAATCTCCCGGTGGCCGGTGCGTCAACTGCCGGTGTTAAAAACCCCGGAGGAGCCGGTGTGGCGTCGCGTCCGGTCGGTAGAATTCTTTGGCCCATTGCTGTACTCTGGTTTCCCCAGGTGGTGTCAAATACCATTGGTTCTCTTCTTGAAAAGGACTGGGTTATAGGTTTGATCCTTTCGGCCTCCTCTGCCCTCTGCGTTACGATTCCCCCAGGATGGTCAGTGACAGGACTGCTGTGGGCAAAGTAGTCGCTTAGGCTCCGCGACAGACCGTCAATTTCTCTGGTCAGTCTCATGTATTCCTCCTCTAACTTTTTATTCAGTTCCACCAATGAAAGTTGGTAGTTAGTGCCGACTTGCCCACTTGGGTTACTTTCAGCCATAGTTACCACAGAGTCGTTTCTTGTATGGTAGTACAACCCGGTTCATTCAGTTGCAATCAGGCGCTGCAACAGGACAACCTCTTGAAACTCTAGCCAGCGAAATTTAACGAACGCCGGTACCGTGAAGCAGAGACCGGTGTTCAGAGTCCGGCCGGTAAAGCAAACTGACGGTTGACTCAAGAAAACCGCCAAAACCCCGGCCGTTACAACGCAACAGCCACCGGTAGATCAGTTGGAATCCGGCCGGTACTACAAAGTAAAGGTCGGTGCAACGGGGCTGCCAAACTCCGGCCGGTAAATGAAACACGGCCGGTACGGTACACCGGGCCGGTACAGCACTGGCAATGGGACTCCGGCCGGTACTACAAAGCAACGGCCGGTGCAACGGGACTGCCAAAACTCCGGCCGGTAAATGAAACACGGCCGGTACGATACACCGTGCCGGTACAGCACTGATAGTATGCAGTCGGTGCAACCGAGAAGCTGCCGGTAAATAGGCAGGCCAATATAATGCTTGGGCAACGAATGGCAGTTTGGACCTATTTGGCTCGGTTTTCACCACCACCAAACAATTCAAATGCAAAGATCGATTCGGTTTTTACCACTATCGAGTAGCCTAGCTCTAAACAATACAAAAACACATAAATCCAGTCCCGCCGCTGCCGCCAATGTAACGTTAACCGAGCGGTCTGGAGCCTTTATCTTTTGGTGGTTCGTCACGTCGGGAATTCCTATATGTATGTTGTCCTGTCTAAAGTCAAGGATAGCCCCTTCTGGTCTGGTGTTAGCAAAGTTAACTCACAAGAATTTCAGGTTGGAAACGAAGGTTTTATTCATCAGGTTACTACTCTTTTAATTCAATTCAAGAGAAAATACAACTCACGTTTCTTGTGTACTAGTAGTTTTCAACCGGTGTGGAGCTGTCAATCGTTAGCTGTCCGCACACTACCAAGCCACGTGCTAAACTAACGCGCGCTCACCCCGTTCGCCACTTCCTGTCTAGACAGCGCGCGCCAAGACTGCGCGCCCACATAATTTGCATAGCAGAGCGCGGGGGCGCTACGCAGCCAGCTCCACACTAACTCTGTATTTTCGTTACAATATGATCAATTTCATATAGGTTTTGTGAAAGTGCAAAATGTTTAAATAGAGAAAATCAACAAATTTTCGGGGCACATGCCCCTTCATCAGGTTGTATATATGTGAGGGGTGTCTCACAATGTCTGGATTCTCTGTAGTACATACATGTACTGTCATTACCTTAGTGGAGTTGTTTGTGTGAAAACAAGCGAACCTAAAAAGTTAGTGCTGGTTTCAATTTTGTACTTGTAGTTGAGTCTTAATGATTGCTAGTGTGTAGCATTAATAACTTGCATGACATGTACTGTACGTTCGTTATACACCTCCCTAGCAACACACACGCGGGCGGCACGGCAGTGCCTGCCCAATTTTTACAGGTGATGCATCGCAAATTTGTACATGATTTTCATCGCTTTTATTTTGTCAACAAATGTGTTAATTATTTTACATCTAGGCCATTATATTATCCGCTTGTTATTATAGATCATTTTGATGGTATTGCTAGGGAAGATTAAGTAAAGTAAATGGTGATTTTTGCGAGATAATTTCGAGAGTACCGAGACGATTTGATGAGGGTCTGAGTGGCCCATGTTTGCACTGATGGCGTGCGTAGCGTGCCATGTGCAGTGCACCTAACTTTTGTGATGCCGTAGGAATTTTGGTGGTTAATCAGAGGTATTAAGTGGACTTTCCTAGCAACTTAAATTTGTAAAGAAATCGTAAATTAGACTGGGGATTGTGTTGTCCATTTGGGGATTGATTTTTGCGTGAATGTATTAATTGTGTATCAGAGTGTGTAGTTGTTGGTCGTCCACCGGCCGGGGTCGACCTGAGTACTTGTGGTTTCATCCCCAGTTGGTAAACACGGTCCCCATGCCTAATTGACTACTTGAGATTTAGAAGTTGATCTAATATTTAATAATTTACCAAACTTTGACACACTTATTTTGATTTTATGTAATACAATTTTTACAGGTGGCCCTGGGCCCAGCAGTCAGCTGGTGTCCTAATCTGGAAAGTGGAATAAACTTACTGAGGCAAGGGAAAAGAGCTGTCACCTTGTGCACTAAGAACCTGCGTGCCTCTATACCCCCTCCCAGCTAGATCACCCCCAACCCCGAACCGAACAGAACCGAGCTAGCCCGTCCCACCCCCCTCTCCTCACAAGCGTAGTCGGCAGGATGGTGCGATCATAAAGCTCCATGTTGATGTCAGCGAAGCCAAGTCCTGGTTGTTAAGGTGCCACGTACTAAATAAGTCTCTTGGTTTGTAATCATTTACGGTGCTGTTGTTTAAATATTTTTGCAAAAGTTCAGAGCACTGAATTTTGTTTTAACTCTGGTTTAAAAGTAATTGTGTAATTTTCACCTGCGAAAGACGATACTTTAAGACCCGAGCTATATAGTTGCTTGAAAAATATAAAAATACAGCACATTCGATAAGGTTTTTCATGGTGTTTAGCCCCGTGAGTCATTAATACAGGTTTATAGTGACGCATTTGCAGCAATTACATGTGATTCAAAATTTAACTCTCGTCAAGGTCAAGTGAAAGTTTGTATACATTTCGTGAATTTATCCTGTGTATTTTCTTTGCTTAAATATAAACAGGATTTACTGAGTTACAAGTTACTGTTTTTTTAGTGTCAAGGATTTCATCTTCATTTTCAAGTTGGTTTTGATGCTGACACTATAAAATAATAATTTTTGTGCGAGCAATATTCAATTTGCATTCCAGTCACAAAAGTCTGTTGTTAATACCTGTACATGTATACGATTTTTTGGTTTCGACACACTTTTACACTGTGTGGTGTAAATTAACTTTAATTGTGTCATTTATGGTACAGTAAACTCTCGTTATAACACCCCCTGATATAAAGCTCTTTTCCCTTGCGATCTTGTCCTGGGCCCAGTGATCAACTTCGTTGAAAGAGGGACAAAACCCAGTCGTTTGGAACGAGAAGAACTCCATCATCAAGTTTTGGTTTGTCTTCATGACTGGGATCGCCTCTCGATAAAGAACGGCATTCTGTACCGCAGAGTCGCGTCTCCGGGTGATCAGCAGATCCATTACCAGTTGATGGTTCCAGATGCCTTACGTGAGCAGGTTGTTCGAATTTTTCATGACGAGGCGGGACATTTCGGTCCCAAACGCACCTTTCGTCTGATATGGACTAGATTCTTTTGGCACAATCTGGAGGAGTATGTCAAGGCGTGGTGTTCCAAGTGCCAGAGATGTGTAGTAAGCAAGCCTCCTGTCCGCCACACTAAGCCACACTTCTCGCAACTCGGTGCATCTGCACCCATGGAAGTACTGGCCATGGATTTTACCCTTCTGGAGAAATCCCAAGATGGCTATGAGAATGTCCTCGTAGTAACTGACGTGTTCTCCAAGTATTCATGGGCAATTCCTACCAAGGACCAACGGGCTATCACTGTCGCAAAGACGTTGGTCAAGAATGTCTTTCTTCCCTTTGGGTGTCCCCTCCGTATCCACTCGGACTGTGGCAGGAACTTTGAGTCCAGTGTTGTCCGTGAGCTCTGCGCAATGTATGGCATCCACAGGAGTAGAACCACCCCATACCATCCGGCCGGCAATGGCCAATGTGAAAGGTTCAACAGAACTTTGCATGGGATGCTCTCCACCCTTCCGGAAAACAAAAAGCTTCACTGGACTGAATACCTGCCTACCCTGGTATACGTGTACAACAACACAGAGCATTCCACCACGGGGGTCGATCCATTCTTTTTGATGTTTGGCAGAAACGGCAGGTTTCCACAGAGTCTATACTTAGGCAGGGAAGCCCCCAGGGAGCCGGCTAACAACTTGCCAACCTACATGAAAAGACATCGGAAGGCATTGAAGGAGGCTTACAAGAGAGCCACGAAAAATACCAAGCAGGCTGCGATGATGCGTCAAGCCCTGAGATCAAGACATGCCTTCGACAAACCAGTCGGAATTGGCCAGTACGTCTTGGTTCGTAAGCATGCACGTCGGGGTCGAGCAAAGCTCCAGGACTTCTGGGAGACTGAACCTTTACTCGTAGTAAAGCAGCCGTACGAGAACCAGCCTGTGTACGTTGTACGTAGCCAAACAGGACGAGAACGGATTGTACACAGGTCACATATCAAGCACTGTCCATGGCTCCCACATGGTGACAAAGCTAAGGAATCCTCAGACGAAAGTTCCTCATCCGATTTATCCAGTGACGATTCTGACTCGGTCCCACGAGGTTACATGTTTAGAACTCGTAGCCCAGCCCCTGAACCAGCGGCTCCAGAGCAACCTTCGCAGGGTGAAGATGACAGTGTAAGACCGCAATGCCCCAGTGAGGCTACTAAGATATACACGGTGGCATCACCACCTGAGGCAGCTATAGAACCTGGACCGCGGTACCCTGTTCGTTCATCTAGAGGCAAGCCACCATGTCGGTTTGACCCTACTTCTGTTTAGGTGCCCTTTGCATCTGCTTTCCGAGCACCCTACCCATAGCGGGTCAGTTTGATGTTGATGCTTTTAGAATTAATGTTTGCTGTTAAGAATGCTGTTCATCTCAATTCTGTTCTATTTTCTTAACATTTCCAAAGCTTTCCCTTGCCTTCTCTTCAATGTTTTAGCACCCAAGTGCAGGTGCAGTTCGCAAACGAATGAGTCATCAAGGGACGATGACTATTTAGGCAGGGAAGAGTTGTGAGGGGTGTCTCACAATGTCTGGATTCTCTGTAGTACATACATGTACTGTCATTACCTTAGTGGAGTTGTTTGTGTGAAAACAAGCGAACCTAAAAAGTTAGTGCTGGTTTCAATTTTGTACTTGTAGTTGAGTCTTAATGATTGCTAGTGTGTAGCATTAATAACTTGCATGACATGTACTGTACGTTCGTTATACACCTCCCTAGCAACACACACGCGGGCGGCACGGCAGTGCCTGCCCAATTTGTACAGGTAATTATAATGCATCGCAAATTTGTACATGATTTTCATCGCTTTTATTTTGTCAACAAATGTGTTAATTATTTTACATCTAGGCCATTATATTATCCGCTTGTTATTATAGATCATTTTGATGGTATTGCTAGGGAAGATTAAGTAAAGTAAATGGTGATTTTTGCGAGATAATTTCGAGAGTACCGAGACGATTTGATGAGGGTCTGAGTGGCCCATGTTTGCACTGATGGCGTGCGTAGCGTGCCATGTGCAGTGCACCTAACTTTTGTGATGCCGTAGGAATTTTGGTGGTTAATCAGAGGTATTAAGTGGACTTTCCTAGCAACTTAAATTTGTAAAGAAATCGTAAATTAGACTGGGGATTGTGTTGTCCATTTGGGGATTGATTTTTGCGTGAATGTATTAATTGTGTATCAGAGTGTGTAGTTGTTGGTCGTCCACCGGCCGGGGTCGACCTGAGTACTTGTGGTTTCATCCCCAGTTGGTAAACACGGTCCCCATGCCTAATTGACTACTTGAGATTTAGAAGTTGATCTAATATTCAATAGTTTACCAAACTTTGACACACTTAATTTGATTTTATATAATATATTTATCTGTGATTGTATGAGACAAAACACTGAGTGCCTGCCCAATTTTTACAGGTGGCCCTGGGCCCAGCAGTCAGCTGGTGTCCTATTCTGGAAAGTGGAATAAACTTACTGAGGCAAGGGAAAAGAGCTGTCACCTTGTGCACTAAGAACCTGCGTGCCTCTACCCCCTCCCAGCTAGATCACCCCCAACCCCGAACCGAACAGAACCGAGCTAGCCCGTCCCTACCCCCTCTCCTCACATATATACATGTATATATAGCTACATGTACTAATTCAACTAAAGACAGCACAGTTAATTTTTTCCCAAAATAATGACAGCACCTACAGATATGACAAATTGTAGCAACCAGTCAAAATTATTTGCCTTTTCAAGCCAAACCTATTATTTAATCATTATTATTATGGCAACATTTTTATATGCCTGTATTTTATCGAAGTATATTAACTGTTTACTAGACAGGGAACCATTCTAGTAGGACAGGAAACCAGTTTATTCTCTCCCGTTTCAGTTTCACGAGCGCGCGCGCGAAGCATTTAACGGTTATGTATTTGCATGAACGGGACATTTTCAACACTGTAGTAAGCCAGCACATCAGTCCATGAATAAGTTATATAGCGCCCTCTGTTGACTGTTTACTGTTGTTGTTATGCCCAATAAAAGGTCATAGTTCATCGTTAGAATGATCGCCTTTTAGTCTGCCTCGTGTGCTCTTTTTCCTTGCCAATATTACCGAAATATATGACATAACTTGGCGACGAGGACGGGATTTTGCTTCAGAGTGAATTATAGTTCTAACTGAGTAAACAGGAACAATCTAGAAGCAGAATCATGGCTGCAACGATCGGTAAAATTTGTGAATTTCGCGAGGGTGGGGAAGTGTTCGAGTGCTATTTGGAACGGCTGGAACAGTTCTTCGTAGCGAATGGCATATCGAACGACCGGGCGGTGAGTGTGTTTTTAACTGTGATCGGGGCCAATGCCTATGGTCTTCTCAAGAACCTAGTCTCACCGAGTAAGCCGAGTGAGAAATCCTTTGAGGAACTGAAAAAGATCCTCAAGAACCACTACAACCCGAAACCCCTCGTGATTGCTGAGCGATTTAAGTTTCACAAACGTGACCAAAAAGAAGGTGAATCTGTAGCCACCTACGTAGTGGAATTAAAGAGGCTATATTATATAGCTCGTACATGCAAATTTGGGAATTTCCTGAATGAGTCCCTCAGAGATCGCCTGGTTTGTGGGTTAGTTAATACCCAGAGTCAAAAGAGACTTCTGACAGAGAAAAACCTGACTTCCGACAAAGCTGTGGAAATAGCCACTGCTATGGAATTGGCTAACAAGTAGACAAGGGAATTCACTGCATCAGCCTCAAACGTGAATGGAAGCAAATCCATGTCAGTAAACAAATTAAAGGCAAGGCATATACTCCGAAGGGACCATGCACCTAGTTCCAGTAAACCCTGGAAGGATCGACCGACCTCAAGCACTGGGGGCACCAAGACCTGTTACCGCTGTACCGAGTCACATGACCCCGCTCAGTGTCCATACAAATCGTACCAATGCCACTTATGCAAAAAAGTGGGTCACCTGTCGAAGGCATGTCGAAAGCGACGTACTGGACAAAAACCAAAGAATGTGAAATTGGTTTCAGCCACGTCATCAGACGAAGATACCTTCGAAGTGGTCGATTTGTTCACGATAAAGGATCAATCTGAGAAATCTAACATTCTGCTTGATGTTGAGGTTGCAGGAATACCTCTCCAGATGGAGCTAGACACTGGAGCTGCGGTATCCATAATGTCGGAAGCAACCTTCAATGAAAAACTAAATGGAATACAGTTATATCCCTGTTCTGTGAAGTTGCGCACATATGCAGGGAATCCCATCGAAGTGCTGGGGCAGGCTCATGTTCCTGTCAAATATCTGGACCAACAATATCAGCTGTACATTGTTTCTGGGAACAAACCTGCACTCTTTGGACGCCAGTGGCTAGAGAAGATTAAAATCAACTGGCAGGATATTTTCAAGATCGAAAAGACTGTGCCGACTCCTACCATTAAGGAGATAACGAGAAACAGCCCAGTGTGGTGAAATAGCTTTCATCAAGGGGTTCAAAGCATCAATCCAGATACCAGAGAACACTCGTCCGATCTACTTTAAGCCCAGACCAGTTCCATATGCACTAAAAGACAAGGTTGAAAAGGAACTAAAACGCCTCGAGAACATTGGGGTCATATCCAAGGTTGAACAAAGTGACTGGGCATCGCCCGTTGTAGTTGTACCAAAACCTGATGGCAATATTCGCCTCTGTGGCGATTATAAGGTCACTGTTAACAAGGTCCTGAAAGAGACACACCATACCTTACCAAACGCCGAAGATTTGTTTGCGTCGCTTGTGGGAGGCAAGTTGTTCTCGAAACTTGACCTCGCCAACGCATACCTCCAGCTTGAATTAGAGGAAAATTCAAAGCAGTACCTCACAATCAATACTCACATGGGCTTGTACCAATTCAACAGACTCCCTTTTGGAGTCTCCTCAGCACCTGGAATATTCCAAAATGTCATGGATCAAATTCTTCAAGGCATTCCAGGTGTGGTGTGCTACTTAGATGATATACTCATCTCAGCACCTTCCACAGTTGTGCACATGCAGAGGCTAAATGAGGTACTTCAGCGTTTGGAGAGGTATGGGGTGAAGGTTAAGGCACAGAAGTGTGCGTTTTGTAAACCTTCAGTGGTGTACCTAGGACACAAGTTGGATGGAGAGGGGCTCCACCCAACCATGGATAAGGTAGAGGCCATACAGCAAGCGCCCAGTCCCAGGAATGTAAGCGAACTGCGATCTTACCTTGGGTTATTGAATTACTATGGGAAATTTCTCCCAGATGTTGCCACTGTGATTAATCCACTGAATGCGCTGCTGCGGAAAAACACATCATGGGACTGGACGAGTGCATGTGAGGGCGCTTTCATGGAGAGCAAGAAATTGTTGCTAAAAAGCTCCCTACTAGTGCACTATGATACGAACAAGGAACTCCGGCTAGCATGCGATGCTTCTGCGTATGGTGTGGGAGCAGTCATATCTCACATTATGCCAAATGGCGATGAACAACCAATTGCATTTGCATCGCGTACCTTGACTAAAAGTGAGAAAAACTATGCTCAGATTGAGCGTGAAGCGCTGGCCATTATTTTCGGCATTCGGAAATTTCACAAGTATCTCTATGGCCGAAATGTCACTTTGATCACTGATCACAAGCCATTGACTGCGATTCTTAACCCCGGAGTCCCCTGTTCCTACCTTAGCAGCTGCCCGTATGCAGCGATGGGCATTGATCTTATCAGCTTTAATTATCAGTACAAAATTTAGTACCGTCGGTCAGCTGACCACGGAAATGCTGACATGTTGTCAAGGCTGCCTAAGCCAAACGAGGTAGAAGTAGAACAAACAGAAGTAAAGTACTTCTCGTATGTTGATGAGTTGCCAGTGACTGCCAATGATGTGGCTAAGGAAACTCTTAAGAATCCGACTCTAGCTAGAGTGTATGACCATGTGATGAATGGTTGGCCTAACCACTTGGATGATAAGGATATGCAACCTTACTTTGTTCGTAGAAACGAATTATCTGTAGAAAAGGGTTGTATTTTGTGGGGCCTCAGAGTGGTGATTCCACCAAAGTTTCGTTCTATGTTATTAGACGACTTACACGAACAGCATCTTGGCATTTGTCACATGAAGGGATTTGCGCGTAGTTACCTGTGGTGGCCAGGTCTAGACAAAGACATCGAAACACTGGTTAACCAGTGTACTACATGCCTCTCTGTGCGTAATGCACCTCCAGTATCGCCCTTACAAACTTGGGATTGGCCCACACGAGTTTGGCAGCGATTGCATGTAGATTTTGCTGAACTGAAGTTATTCCAAATGGGTAGAGGTATACCCTATGACCACCACCACGACTAGCAAAACGCTAGACATTCTGCGGAGACTATTTAGTGCTTACGGTCTCCCTGAAGAAATTGTGTCCGATAACGGACCACAGTTTACTTCCAGTGAGTTTCAGGAATTTATGACTAGAAATGGAATCAAACACAAACGCGTAGCACCATACCACCTTGCTTCTAATGGGGCGGCGGAACGTACGGTCCAAACGGTAAAAAGAGCTCTGTTAAAACAGCTCCTGGACCCAAACACTAACAAACGGAACTTGTCAATCCACCACAAGTTGGCTAACTTTTTGATATGTTACCGTAACACTCCACAGTCCACCACCGGAAGAACTCCAGCGGAGTTGTTCTTAAAGCGACAACCGCGAACTATATAGGTTCTCGTTGTTAAAACCTAACTTGTCACAGCATGTGAAAGCACAACAAGAAAAACAAAAAAGGTACCATGACAAAGGCAGAGATGTTGAACGTGTGCTGCACATGGGTCAAGTGGTAAGAGTTAAAAGCACTCTAGCTGGGTTGGTTAAGTGGCTACCTGGAAGAGTCACTAAAGAGAAACTTTGTGACTTATATTAATTAAAGGACAACCGCACACAAAACTGTGTTAAAGCCTTGCTTGACACATTCTATTTTGAGCATGTGATCAGCTACATGTAAGTACATGTACACTCCATGGTGTATTCACATAACATGGAGGCCTACTTGGCAGATGTACATGCAACTACGACAGTTATTTGATAATCATGAATGAACCTCCACTGTACATGTATTTAACATTTTTGTTGAAATTTTGAGCAAACTGTCCAAAGAGTGAATACATGTAGACACACTTTGTGTGCTCTTATGAAAGCTCCACTGTAAAAGTGCCCAATTTCACGGTGCTGCTTGGCTTACTGATGTCATGAGATTAGCTAGTGGATTTTGAAAGTTAATTTTTCTGAGCTATGAATTACATGTATATTCCTGCCTCCATGGGAGTATGTTATAAACTGTCAACATGTTGACGAAGCGTGGTTTATCTGGCACTCGATTTTTATGGCTGTTATTAACCACCATGCTCCAATCAAGTCCAAGCGTGCTCGATGCGGCACCATACCATGGCTTGATGGAGAATTGCTCCAACTAATGCGCCAACGAGATCGTGCACATAGTGTAGCTAAAAAGTCGCGCTCATCGAAAAATTGGGATATGTACAAAAAGTTAAGAAATTATGTTACTAACAAAGTTAGACAAAAGAAAAGCGAATATTTCACTTCGGCAATTGAGGAAAATAAGGATAACTCATCACTCTTGTGGAAGAAACTTAAAGAAGTTCTTCCCAATAAACAAAAATGTGTCCCGAGTTCAATCATCTCCTCAAACGGAGAATATGTTGGTGACCCTACCGACATCGCAAATAATTTCAATGAATATTTTTCAACAATTGGTGTACGTATGGCCGCTGAGAATCACACAAGTTCAAATGAGGCCGATGATTCTCACGACCATTCTCTTGTTTCTTCACCAGATTACGAACATTGTTCTCTCCCTAGTATCCCAGAAGAGTTTGTCAAAAAGCAAATTGCATCTTTGTCGGTTGGGAAAGCAACAGGCCCAGATGGTATTAGCGTTAATATGATTAAAATGGCTGCACCTTTTATTACTAAGTCTTTAACGCATATATTTAACCTCTCCATAATAAATGAACAGTATCCCAAGGCATGGAAACATGCTTCAGTTACACCTATTTATAAAGGAGGCGATAAGTGCAACGCATGTAATTACCGACCTATATCAATCTTGCCGATTATCTCTAAAATCCTAGAAAGATGGATACACTCGAACATGTACTCGTACCTTGATGAAAATAATTTCATTCCTGTTTGTCAATCTGGATTTCGGCCTTTGCACTCGACAGAAAGTACACTAAACGATTTAACAAACGAGTGTCTTCAAGCTATGGATCACGGGAGAATGACCGGAACAGTTTTCCTAGATTTCAGTAAGGCATTTGACTGCGTTGACCATAAAATTATTTTTGAAAAATTAGAAAAGCTGAACATGTCACCCAGGTCCCGAAAATAAGGGGAATAGTATTGTCGTGGATCACAACAAAATGAGACAAAAGACTACAAGCCTTTCTGTTTTTATAAATGTATTATTACGACTTAATTATTTGACGTATTTACAATATTTACAATAAATGGTGTAAGAGTAAAGGGCCACTAAATTAAACCGAAACGTGGAGAGAATAAATAATAAATGTACCGAGTACCGCCTCAAATAAATTAAAGAACAGACTAATCTCTTGTCGAAATTAATCAAATACACAAAATATTTATCAGATGATAAATAATTCAAAGAAACGCCAAGTATAGCAGTGCTTAAACCAAAAATAAGTCAATTTGACTCAAATGAAATGTGTGTAAAACTGAACAGGTTTCTGCGTGCTCGCAACTTTAAAGCAATTAACAAAAATAGAAGCAACTCAAAATATCGCAAACTCTTTGCTCAAATCAGCAAAATTATAGGCAGCAAATCAACTGAATCAGCAGCAAAATAGCATTACGACCTTTTCCCCTTGAGAGCCCCAGGCAGCGGTTGACGTCCTGTCTTGACGGTCTAACCTATCCTGCGTCCTTGGCTGTCCTCACTGGGAACGCCTATGTACTGGTTCATTAACATGCGGGAAATAACCTCAGCAAAAAGGTCATCTGCATAAAATATAATTACTGAAAACTTCCAAATATATATTCACAAATAATCTGCTGCAATTCACTTTGAAATAAGCAAGATACAATATATCTCAATCACACATTTCAATAAATGCAATCAAATGGGTAGACGAAAGTAATAGTAATTAATTTGACAGAATCTCATAAATCATTTAAATAAATTCAACTTACGGTAGTTCCGTCAAAACCAATAGTCCATGGGCCAGACCAGATATTGATACCACCCAAGGTGGCAAAACATTAAGGGTTCCAAATGCTTTGTAGGATCGACCTAAGTACAAAACCATGTGATAGCATCTCCAAATGAGCAGCTTAGTCTCTGTTTTTCTTAGTTTTGTGTTTTGCCATTAAGTTACATGATAATTCCATATAGTACATCCTTTGGCACAGGCGTTCTGATTGACTTCTTTTGATTATTTGAAATAAAATGTTATATTATTTTATTCCAAATTTGTATTTTGTCCAATTGTACCGTTTCTACTGGGTTAATTGTACATTGGTGGTATGGGGGAGTTTCCCCGGTTTTTGGTTGTGCGAGTAAAGGAACGATTTTCAGTTCCTTTAGGTTTAGCAAGAGCTAGCTTTCTGGGCTTCCGTCTGCCCTTCATCAGTTGCGGGTTGATTCAAAATGAATCGGATTACCTCGCATTTGTGTAAATCTTGAGAGCGATAGAACCAGTATTTGTTATTTTGTTTAGTTAGAGCAGGATTGTTTAGTGTTCAGTGACTGCTCTTTTTATAGTTCTGGTTTGTTACTGGTATTGTTATGGATATTAACACTGAGTGGAGTTTTGTCTTTTTGAAGTGTCCTTTCATTATTTTGATCCGTTGGCTTGTTTAGGCGTGTGCCGGCATGCTTTCTTTTTGTCGCCGTTTGGTGTTAGAAATGATTTCTGCGTGTTTAACATATTGGCCACTCTCATTTATGAGTGTTTTAAGGCTATCCACCGCTCGTAGATTTTTCCCAATGTTTTAGCAATTGTCGGAACAAACTCTTAGTTGTTTACCCAAAGCGGTATATTTTTCAGTTCCTGAAGGATTTGCTTGGGATAGGTTGGTAGTATTTCACAGGTTGTTGCTAGTTAGGTTTTTACAGTTTGCGTTCGCATCCATTTGTAGTTGGTTTGCTTTTTTTTCAAAGTTTGGTGATCTCTTAGTTTCTTTGAATTTTGTTTAGCCTTGACATTTTTTAGGCGTTTCGGTATGAACAACGATATGCTGCTGTTTATGTTATATTCTGTAGTGTTTGGGTAATTTTTGTCAAGGCGTTTATCTCTTGTTTTGAGTTTAGAGATCTATTTTTTGCGTTTTTTTGCGTAATTTCTGCTTTTAGTTGGTCTAGGTTATGGTAGGGACTGTCAAAGTTTGGTGATGTGTCTGTTGTATATACGGTTAAGTTGAGACACATTGCTGGCTTGACAGGCCTCGTGTGTTTCGACCACGTCATTGTTGCAGTTAGTTGGTTTGGTGTGGGTTTCCCCAGCTCTTTATGCGTCGTGGATGCTTTGCGTGACCTCCCATTGTTTGATTCCGTTGTCCAATGAGCGTTCGTGTTCAGCAGAGAGGAAAATCCTGATATCTGCGTGTGATCCGTAGGTGGAAATTTATCATCGGATTGTGTTTCTATTTTGTGGAAAAGGACCTTTTTTGGGTATTTGCAATCAAAATCGAGTTAAATGCAATGTGTTGTAGTCCTTTATAGTTGGAGTTTTACCGATGTGTTGTGTTATTTTGTTTACTTTTTATTTGCACAGCTTATATTTTTGGGATTTTGTGTCATTCGTACACGTTAATTTTAAGAATCCGTTGGGTGGGATAGCTATTTTTGAGGTATAGTTTTTGTTTTGGTAATTTCAATAGTTACCCTTGAGTGTGGGTTTTTGGTAAATTACCTGATTTTTGTTGTATGGGCTATCCCGATTAATTGTATGTTCTGGATTATTTTTGATAACGAATTGGTATTTTTTCTTTCCGAGTTTATAGGATCAGTGACGTGTTCCACCAAAGTTAAATGGAGATTTCCGTTATTCAAGTGTATTTGGTGGAGATGGATTTTCCAAATATTTCGTTGGGTTAGGGAGTTGGTTACTCCGTGTGTAAAGGACAAGAATGGTCAAGTCGGTGTTGAGATACCGGAGGTACATGTATCTCGGATCTGAGAACGGTGTAACCTGAAGATTCTGGTATCTCCCGTGATAGGCACTCGGAATTCTCGGGCAGATTGAGGTTGCCGTCGACTCACGCTGTTCCCTAACACAATGAAGTTAACCCTGCAGCTAAATGAATTGGCTGTTGCCAACTTTCTATCTGTTTTTAATAGTAACCCTACATTGTAGCTTTTCATATACAATTTGCCTTAATTACAATGCAGCTGGCAAGATGCACCACTGAAGAGCAGGTTATTTGTGCACAGGATATTGTTTGGTCATACAAGTTGCTCTTATTTAGTGTCATATACATGTACAAAATAACCATCCAAGTATAGCGCCCTCTATAGATAGTTGCCATGGCAATAATTTTGTCATGTGAATTTCATCATCACGTGGACTATGGTTACTTAATGTGTGATGTCTTTGGAAGCACATTTGAGACATAGGTGATAACAACATACATGTACACATGACGCTAATATAAATACTACAATGTACATGTATGATGTATAGACAATACTGTTACTCAGACAGGTGCTATACTGGAAATTTTTTTAAATGTTACCGTCTAAATAGTTAAAACATACCTAAACCAACACTTTTAAACCATTAATTAAGTTTGGTTTGTTTCTCAGGTGACACGAAAAAAAGATTAATGTTTAAAATACTGTTTAGCATCTAAACAAAATTGTATAATATATGAACACATTATATACGTCTATGAACAGCGCCCTCTAGAGAAAAAATATATTTTTACGTGACGTCATTTTTAAAAGCTATAGCTAAACAACAATTTGACCAAGTTTCATCATCATACAACAAAGCATAATGGTGTAATTGCGAATTGTTCAACCATATCCTAACCCAAGTGCTAAGGATTTATGAAGAAGCTTCATTCTGACTAGGCTTAACAAGTGGGCATTTTCTACCACTAAGCCACCCTGGGATTGCTATCACATCAATTCATCATCCCTAGACATAGACTTTTCAAAAAAATGCATTTAGATTTTGCCACCTCAGGTGGTGTCAATAAGTGAAATTTTTGCCTCTGGCCCATGGACTAAAATCTTTCTGCTCTTTTTTGTTCATAGTGTCTGGTAAAACATGCAACCAACCAGCTACTGGGCATATCTCTGGCTTTTTGGAACAACAAAATTCTTCAAAAAAAAAATCTAAAAGAGACGGTTTTCTAAGTTGTTTGCGTGTAAACGTATAGAGCTGACTATCGTGTTGACTTCTCTTTCTCAGGATTGCGTCACGGGGTCACGCGCATATCATGAATACCTAATGAGCGTTTCAGAAATCGCGAAAATCTCATTTTTTAAAAGCGCACTTTTGCTTGCAATTTATCCACTTAAAACCGACAATTAAAAAATAATAAAAATCCACGTCGGCAAGAGGGATGTTTGGACTATCGAAAAAAAGCCTATTATTTTTTTTTTTTGTCTTGCCGACGTGGATTTTTATTATTTTTCAATTGTCGGTTTTAAGTGGATAAAATGCTGGATTTTCGTCAAGGGGGATTCTTCCTCTTTAAACACTGGCAAACGTTTGCTAGCTTCAGAGGCAAATTTGCTAAACACTCGTGACGCAACAATGCCCGTTTCCAAGCACGCGCATGCTTAAGCACGCCGCGGCCGTGAAATAGCCTTAAAGTTAGCACACCTTTTATGCTACAGTAAGCATGAAATTGGCCCCAGGTTGTGAAACAATAACCACAGTTACACTCCCGACGATTTGGAAGGCTGTATTGCAGTAATCAGCGGAGGTGCTGTGATCCTCACAACCTTCACTCTGGTAAGGTGCGTGCCAAAGGGTTGCGAGAAATAACATTCGAACAATCAAAAAAACATAAACACCTTGGTCTCATACCTGGAAAGAAATTCTGCCGCATCTGTCGTTCATCAATTTTCAGCGTGTCTGTACCACAACCTGAACTGTCTTCAATAAGATCAAGTACTGAACCTGTACTGATTCATCTGATGAACCATCAACAAGTCAAGCTTACCCATCTCAGACACCCATTCAGGAAGTGGCTGCCATCGCATCACTCTCATCTGTAAATCAGGCTCTTCATACAATTGGGGTTACTCCAATTGTGCGTAGAAAACTTGGTCATACAAAGTACCAACAAAAGAAGTTGGAATTCAACAAATTCCCCAAACTTCAACTTCCGATGAAATTTTAGAACAATTGAAATAAAAATTTGTCACTGCTACAAGCAGCGATAAGCTTCAGATTCTCACAATTGTACCAAAGAGTTGGAGTATCCGCAAAATTATGCAGGAATTTCAAACCATTATTCGTACTCCCAACGCGCTCGTGGTATAAATTATTATCAGTGGCGCTCCCGGGGGGTGGGGGGGGGGGGGGGGGGGGGGAGGTCGGTCGGGTGGCTAACCCCTCCAAGTTTGTCAATTTGTTTTTTTGGTTTTTTTGTCATCTGTTACAATTTTCTAAAGAAATTTGAAGAAAACAAATTAGCACCCACCCCAAAAAAGCCAAATCCTTTGTACGCCAATGCTGATAATTTAAAGTATGATTGCAAATTTTAAAGATCCCAATTTGTTCTAAGTGGATTCTGATAGAGGAAGACATGTTCTATCAAGTCATTTTTATTTCGTTGATTTTCGGAATGATACATTATTACAAAAATTGGGTCAAATGTCACGATGACATATTAAAGGTCACGGTGACCTACATGTACTTTACCAATACCAAATATGCATATACTCGATGAAAATTGACATGGTTTGGACATATTTGTACCAAAAGGGTGGTATTTCACTCTAAAAATGTCAGATTTTTGTGGTGTCTGCCCTGAGCACGTGGTAGGTCAGATCGGGCTAAAAATTGGTGTGTGTTGTATCCGTATGAGAAACATTGTATTTTATCGTGATGGCCCGAGTTGGGTTCTAGCTCTGTGATTGGTTGTTTATTTTATAGTTCAATGAGTTCACGTTGTCAAAAGGGTATATAAGTAAATGCATGGGAATAAACGTAGTTGAAGTTGTGCAAGTCTTTGCGGGCATTGCGTGCAGTTATTTCCATACTACAAAGGTCACGATGACATATTAAAGGTCACGGTGACCTACATGTACTTTACCAATACCAAATATGCATATACTCGATGGAAATTGACATGGTTTGGACATATTTGTACCAAAAGGGTGGTATTTCACTCTAAAAATGTCAGATTTTTGTGGTGTCTGCCCTGAGCACGTGGTAGGTCAGATCGGGCTAAAAATTGGTGTGCATTCATTGCTCATTAGGACCTACAAGCACAGCAAATTTTATCAAAATCGAAAGACATCAGGTAAAAAAGTGCGTTGGTCTGACATGGAACGACCCACATGCGTTAATCCTACATTTAAGCCGACACTCCAGTCGGTAGGAACATGTCTATGATGCCATAATTATTTTGTTGGTCAATAGTAAGTAATCAGAGAGACTACAATACAACTATATACTCCCCAGGGAGCTGGGAAGGTTTAAAGGCCCATTGTATCATTTGCAATGACCCAATTTTGTTTTTCACGAGTTAACAAACACCACATGAATTTATTTCCGTCCAAAATAGGTAGTTTGAAAAAAAAGTCCCGTGCATGGGATTTTTAACAATTCACTTGTAAAGGTTTTTTGAAGCATTGATGCATTTACATGTATGTAGCTAACATTTCTTCAGGCTAGTTTACCAACATTCTTGCTTAGATAATGTTACACTCTTATTCCACGAATCTGTAAAAAGTTTTATCTTGAAAATGATACATAGGGCCCAATAATATGTGCGCTATATGACTATTAGAAGCCGTCCAAATGTTCACGGTTATACAAAGAGTAGGAAGGGGACGGTCAGGTTGAAGGCTGCGTTGGACTTTATATGCACTGTAAAATGTTGATACTTCATGGTACCGCCAGGAAAATATTGCTAAGTAGTATTTCGGGGATATACAAAAATAATACTCTCTGTAGAACTGTGGAAATGTTGACAACTTTGGACGGCCCCTTATACAGCAAATTCCCATCAGAAACATGTTGATGGAGTTCTCATTTGCGGCAACATTGTCAAGTAGCCGCGGCTGCGTACATCATGTCTCGATATCGGTCTTGACGCGCTTTAGCCATGTCCTTGACAACGGCTGAAACAGCAGCATCAGGGGAAACAAACTGGAAGGACACCGCTACGTTGGACAGGCCGTGGCCTAGCATCTTGGCAGTTTTAAGTCCAGCCTGTGCGAGGAAAAATAAACAGGAGATAAAGTCCGTTTTGTCGTTTAAGTATGTTCCGTCAGCATCAGGTTATGTAGGCCTACCTATATAAGCATTGCATAAAAATGAGCACATGTACAGAAAGCGTGACGTCCTTGTCCTGAGCCTATACACCAATCCGGTAATAAGGTCTTCTTCCCTGTACATCCGCCATAGCTGGGGGGCTTCCACTGAATGAACTGTATGTTTTTGTTGTTGCTGAAGCTGCATTTGTTTACTTTGAACAAGTTGCGCGTCTTTGTAGGGTTGTGTGCGCGCGAAGGCGGGCGCGTTGCGTGTACGTGGCCGAGCGGTTTAGGCCACTGACTCGCATTACTTGGGTGAAAACCTGGGGTTGCGGGTTCGATCCCCGGCTGCGGTGCCTGTGCCCTTGAGCAAGGCACCCAAACACACTTGCTCCATCCTTCGGAAGGGATGTAAAGCCGTTGGTCCAGTGTGTTGTGTAACGCACTTAAAAGATCCCAGAGCATTCATTCGTAAAGTGAAGGGGATTCTCCCCGGTGTTTCTGGCTCGGCAGCCGAAGGCGCCACACGCCTATGTATCTCGATGTTTAGGCAGTTTCTAGGTACTTGTAAAGCGCATTGAGATGTCGACAGACATGGAATGCGCTATATAAGAACTTGCTATTACGCAAAGGCGGGCGCGTCGCGTATACGCGAAGGAGGCTCGTTTGTGCATGTAATGGATGAGCGCTTTTCGTTCTAACAGCAACACAAAACGCACAGCCCATGCACTGGACGCCCCCAGCTATGGCGGATATGCAGGGAGGAGATCTTAGTTACCGGATTGGTGTATACTGAGTACAGAAGTGAACATATCAGCCTTTGTATATACCTGTATTACCAAGTTTGCTATGAACTACACTAAGACCCTTGTGCTTTATAGCAATGGACGTTTCGGATTGGTGTTAAACTTATGTTTTGGTGTTGGTGTTAAATGGAAGTTTGCATTAGTGATTACCAGTTAATGCTTACACCCAGTTACTCTGGCAACTCACGTCTCACTTCAGTAGTCTATTGACACCATGCAGGGGGTGCTTCAAAAAGATAAGGATAAGATTGATATTATCTTTAAATTTAAGAACAAATGCTTTACAATTATCCTTTCTTACAATTAATCTTAAAATCCCCTTTCATAAAATAAATCTTAGGATAAGATTGATAATCAATCTTATATCATTGTGATTTGTTTCCATATATTATTGGAAGAAGATGATATGTCCTTTGACCCTTTGAGCAGCATTTCCAGCCAATGACTATGGGGCTGCGTTCGGGCGTGCAGTTCTCGCTACTCCGGAGTAATGCGTGCGCATTGCACTCGGGTCACATTACGCGAACGGCAAGTCCGCAGTCCGCATGCGCGAATGGCCATCCCACAAAAAAACGCCGTTTCATTGCTCACAAGAAATTGAAGCAAATACAGACCGTAAGTCGTGAGAACCTTTGACGCCGTGTAAAACAAACCTTAGTGCGCTTGCATGAGTTGTTGTTTCAGTTATCCAGTTGACACGTTGAGTAAATTCACAAAAAAATCAAACCTATATCCCGCCATCTTCGTACAAATCACATGGCACTCGTCAGGAGTAAGAGCACACTCCCCATTTGTTGGGGAGTACTGATAGCATAATCTCACTGACCCGAGTGTCGTTAATCTTGCCGTTCGCGCGCGCAGGGAGTATGCTCGTGTTAACACGAGTAAACGCCCCAACGCAGCCTGGTTGTCTGTATGTCACTTGGAAAGCATTATATTTCTAATTCTAATTCTTCATGGGTTTCCTCACGCTTGCGAGTGACAGTGCAATGAGCACTATTGAGGAATCCTTTGTATGAATACCAGAAAGAATTAATAATAATAATAATAATATAGTTAAACAATCTTGTGTTGTTTCATTGATGGGTGTGTTTGATCACAGAATGAGGTTTTTAAAGTAGTTTTTAAACTAGGTTTTGAGCTTAATGTATGTATGTAGGCCTATGCATGATGTCTGCGTGCATCTTGTGCATGCATGGTGTGTGCATATATGCTAGGCACGTCATGTGTATGTATGTGTGGGAAGTACTATATGGTTAGGCTACTAGGCCTAAAGCTGCTAAGTTAGCCCTAATATTATCCTTTACATAATGTTAATTGCCTTTGGGTCTAGATTTGTGCCTTGTTCGTTGTACTTGTACTTGTAGCCCCATTCTATGGCCAAATACGACACAGGCTAGTTTTGCAACAGTGGCGTATAGGATAATAGACCTTTCGCGAACAACGAGTGCTTTTAAAGGCACAGGCTCGTCAGCAATGCGCGCCCGCCAAATTCGTGCTCGAATTACGCAGCTCCATGCCTTTGCTATGGAGCTGCGTATTGCGTGGCACACATTTGGCGGGCGCGCATTGCTGACGAGCCTGTGCCTTTAAACTACAGTGTTTCCGAAGCCGTAACTCACACTAGTATTGTTAATCGCCTTAGCTCACCCTAAAAGGATACGCATAAGGTAAGGTATATCGTATAATGCCTACTTTTTTTAAGATTCCGATACTCTGCTAGACCCAGTACTGTGGCGTTTTCCTTTACAATGTGTTTTGTTTTTGTTTTTTTACAATTTTTGACATTGACTTGTCGCATAACGCCATGTGCAGAACTTGAACTGGAATACTTGATCGGAATTGTTTTCGCACATTTATGGCCCGGTCACACATAGACGACGCACGGGGGACGCACGGCCCGCGCATTGAAAATTTGCAATTTTGGCCAGTGCGTTGTCGTTCGCTAGGTGTGCGTCATTATGCGTTACTCGTTCGTCGAGCGCGTTGGACCAACGTTATGCATTCGACGTCATTCGCTGTGTGCGTCGGGATTTTTTGTGCATGCACAAAAATGTGCGCGGAGCTCGACGCATGAATGTACACGTCAAAAGGACGCCAGACACGCGCAGAGCGCGCTAAACCAACGCCAGACATACACGGAGCGCACGCTGTGTATTCGTTGTAAGTTCGGCGGCTGAGGTCTAGCGAACGCCCAGTGCACACCTAGCGCACACCTAGCGTGCGTCAAATGAATGCCCAGCGAACATGCGGCGAATATGAGCGTGCTGAACGGGTCTCTAACGCACCCAACGTTCTTCTTGCTTGTTCCTAGCGTATACCTGGCGTGTACGTAGCGTGTACGTAGCGTATATTCATAGGGTAAATAAGCGGGTCCCGCACCACCTCCTCATCACTTCTCCTCCGACCCTCATGGGTGATGACAGAGGTTCCTACTGATCGTGTCTAGAAGAACCACCTCAGAAGATGAAATACGATCTACGAGCCGACGCTTTTTATAGGCACAGTCACGTGACCGCTGCCGTTCGCGTGCTGTGCGTTGAGCGCGCGGTGCATGCGCTGGCCATTCGTCCCACACGCTAGCAACACGTGATGCATTCGTTGGGGTTTTTGACATGTGCGCTCTGTATACGGTCTGTATGCGCTTTGTATGCGCCCAGTATACGCGCAGCTAGCGCGTCAGCAACACGCTATGCATTCGGTGTCAGCTCGCTAGCCTTTCCAAATCCTGACAAAAGTTGGGCGCACAACGACGCACTGATCCTATTTTCCATTTTTTGCTGAATTTTCAGTGCGCGGGCCGTGCGTCGTCTATGTGTGACCGGGCCATTAGGCCTATAAATGCATGACTCGATTTGTTCCGAATTCCCAGTCCGTTTTTGTCTGCAATCGGTTGGAATACAATGCTCCAACGCTGCACAAATAGACAGAGAACAAGTCCTTTGGGGGATTTTGGGAATGTGTAGAACTTGTAAGATTTAAACAATGAAAAAAATGTTAGTGAGCAAGTGGACATCACCATGAGCAAGTACTGGACATAACCCTGCCCAACATGTTAGTATCATTAATTTTCAGTAAACGTTACTTTTATGATTAGATGTATTACCAGTTTCATGAAATGTTCATGCTTATACATTGTCGCACCCTAAAAACTATACGTGGAGACCAAGTTTGCTTGTTTGATGTGTTAGAAGATTTAACAAAATCTAATAATTTTAATCAGATTCATTCTTTAACTGAATATATCTTTCAGCTTATAAAACCAAAAAATGGTGTGCATACACCCTTAATGGGCCTCTCGATGATGTGCATACACCCTTGATGTGCCTCTCGATGATGTGCATACACCTCTTTATCATGACATCTATCCAAAGAGTTTACTCCGTCTCTGAAAATCCTTTGAGCCTGCAGTAAAACTGTACAGCCATGATGCATATCTGTCGGCCATCTTAAGATTAATTCCACACACAAAACCTTGTATTTGAGATCACTTGTGATTTTAAGATTGATCAACAGTGAATTTTATGATTAAAGGTACACACCGGCCTACTGTGTACATGATTTAGTGATGTAGCAGCATTGACAATACTTTTTTGATGGTCGTTGTGAAAATAAAATCATCAAAATATCCCGTAATTTACTAAAGAAGTGAAAAAATTAACAAAAACGGTCAAAAGACGGGTTATACGCTTTACCAGCCGTTGCAACTACGCGCGAGCTCAACGACTTTGTCACAAACGATTCGCTCTTCTCCTACTCGGCATATCTCAAATTTTCTGATCACGATTTCTTTGGAGAAGTTAACATCATGTTTTTTCTTCACGAACGTACACCAGAGCAACCAACACGGCCGTGTGTGTACGCAGGATATTTGCCGTGCTTCATGCACGGGGAAAATATCCTACACTCCACCGTAGTTTGCCGTACCAGCACGCGCTCGCCGAGTCCCATTCTCCGGACTCTCGAAACAAACATTTATGTTTGAATTTTCATACTTATGTTCAACTTTGTTTCATACCTGTATAAATAGTCTCTCTTTTGTCAATTACTTATAAATTTTGGGGATAAATCGGAGTTGAATTTGGTGCAGTTCTGCAATAAAAAACTTTCATGCGGCTGGACATGCGACTGGACACAAAACTAACTCGCAAGACTATGTGACTTTTCGGAACCAGAATCTGGTTCCGAAAAGTCATGTGATCTCCGGTTTTTTTAAATATTGCTCAAAAACGGCAATATTCCGTGGTTTCTTTTCAGAATCTTGTACGGGTCAATTTCGAGCCCAAAATAGCCCAACGAAGCCGGTGTGTACCTTTAATATCGCTCTTAAAGTCTTTATGAAACAGACTTAAGATCCATCTTATATTAAAGATTGATCAATGGAGATAAGATAAATTTTCAAAGGGTAAAATTAATGTTAAGGTTTTGTGAAACACACTCCCCCCCCCCCCCTTCCTCCCAGGGGCAGTACATGTGTTCAATTTAAGACTCATTAAGTGCAACTATTTGCGATGTCGCACATTTTGCCACAGATTTTGTTGCATACTTAGCATGCCTAAGCGGGGCATTTTTGGTAAGAAGCTAGAGGGTCTACCTAACGCGTGGCGCCATGAGATGGGAAACTGGCTTTAAAGCCCTCTAGCTTCCAATACAAAAATAAAAATACTACGCTTGGGTATGCCAGGTATATACCATAAAGTTTGCAACAAAAATGTACGACATCGCAAATATTTGCAAAGATATTTGCGACAAAATGTGCAACATCACAAAAATTTGCAAAGATTTTTGCAACATAATGTGCGACATCGCAAATATTTGCAAAGCTATTTGCAAATTGCAATGTCCCTTACAAAATGGTTATTCACCATTTCGACCGTGAATAAACTCTCATCCCGCGGTTATCTTTTTTGTTTCATGCCTCGGTGCGTATATATACGACAACTTGTGGTTTTTATTTCCAATAAACTAATTTTAAAAACACATATTGCACCAGTGGATTTGGATAATATATAAGTAACCTGAGTAAAAGTATTATATTGCTCTTTTTATGACATAACTTAGACGTTAATTCATCCGTACCTTCTTGACTCTTTTTTTGGCAGACTTCTTTTTCTTCTTCTTCTTCGGTGGAACCTCAACAGCCGCCGTCTCAATAACCTCAATCTCGTCCGGTATGCCTGGTTTAACCTCTGACCCGGAAAGTTGACATTCTTTGGTATTCTGTCCTGATTTGGATAATTCGTGATCAATTTTGACATCTTTGTCGTCAGCAGTAGTAAGTCCGTCTTCCATGAGACACGCCGTCGACCCACCGTGCCTACGGGGTTTGTTCCTCCTCGTGTCACGCCGAGTGTGACCCGTGCTGCCCTTGCTTAACCCCAAGCTCCCCCACGCTTCGTGGAGTATTTCCTTAGCTCCCCGGGGTTTATGTGTTCGGTTGTCACTGTTATGTGTATTGGAGCTTTCCCTCAAATCAGCTAAAGGTGGGTTCTGTTCACTTTTCCCGTCCGATTCCTCGTGGTGCTCATCTAACGTCTGATATTTCCGTTTGCGAAACGGATTCAAATTCGTCAATCTTACCCGCTTCTTTTTCTTTTTAGGAAGCTGATCCGGGGAGTTTTCCTTTATAAATTCTTTGAGAATTCCCATTTTGTCACGACTTGTAAGCTTGCACAGTTAATACTACACCCATAGAGGAAGAAAACAGATATGACAATATTAAACAAACATACCAACCACCGCGAAGTCTCCCTCGTTCCGCCCTTGTTTCTAATGGGTAGGCCTATGTGTGATTTATATAGGAGATTCTTGTAGTTCTTATTGGTGAAACGGAATTCACATCTCAAGATCAGGAAAGCACGATTTGTTACACTACTGGTAGAAAACCTGGTGCTCTACATATATATTTGTTACAAAATATATAAAACTCACCGCGCCAGATCAAAACGGTAATTTTCCGTCCCAGATCATGCAGGGGAACGCTGAGTGGCCGTCATCACACACCAGCCCGTTGTACCTTTGATCAGTACCACAGCTCCATGGTACCACTATGCGTATAATATGTCGTGATTTCTGGGTATGTAAACACTGGCAAAGTGTTTGTGTGCTCTAAACAAGTAGGCCTCCGTCATGTCATGAAACGGCTCAACTGAGAGGCCAATTACTACTGTCACGCAGTGCTATTATCTACTTATTTAAAAAAATAACGCGTGAAGGGACAAATTTGTACTTTGCTCTCTCGGTGCCGTGTTGTTCCGCGTGCCTGTTGTACTTTGCTCTCTCGGTGCCGTTGTTCCGCGTGCCTGTTGATTTTATGGAGCGAGGTCAAATCTTTTTCGGCTCTTTGGAGTTTGTGAAGCATGGTAAAGCAGCTTAAGACTACATACAACGGACTGCCGAAGTGAATACGTCATCTTTTGTTAGATGCCTATCGGCAATGGCTCTACACTGAAAATCACTATACCGTGTCCCTGTGCTTTTGCAATCACGGGCGTAGATACAAAATCATAATGGGCAATGCTGTTTATACGGCGCTGATAATATCTATATAGACTGCCGAAGTGAATACGTCACCTTTTGTTGGATGCCTAGGCAATTGGCTCTAAACTAAAAATCACTGAACCGTGTCCCTGTGCTTTTCCAATCGTACTTTTGCCGACGGCCATGGTAGTTTAGAGCCAATTGCCATGGCAACGAACGTCACACTTCGGCTGTCTAATAGGTCGGCACCACAGTAGGCCCGCGAGGGTGCTCATGCATCCGTTCACCAGCACACACCCCGCACTCCCTCCCCCGCTGAGCGACTCCGCGAAGGCCCGGTACCCCACCCAACCCCCACCCCCCCTCCCCCCCCCCCCAATAAAAATGTTCTAGCTACGCCCCTGTTTGTAATGGTACTTTTTCCGACGACCATTATGTTTAGAGCCAATTACCATCGCAACACGTCACACTTCGGCTGTCTACAGTGCATTCAGTAATATAAATTGACCTACATGTAAGTGCGACGTCAATCGTCACTGTACTGGTTCTAAACATTCGCTAGTACACTGACTGAAACTCGTATATGTAGTGGTCACCCTATAAAGTGGCCAGTAGGACCTATAGCTTCTTTATAGACGTATGGCATTAACTTATTGGGACCAACGATAGGTGGCCTGTATAAGTTGGGCTGCTTTCGAGCGCTCGTCCCTGGTGCTCTCCGGGCCAGGCGTTGGGAACGTTACGTCACACATAGCGTACATGCGATAGCGCTCAAAAGTGTTATCGGGATCCCTGGTGCACCACGGTCATTAGAAATGACATCCCCGCTAATAGAATCTTGGTTTTCCACAAAATAAATCGCTAGATATCTGATAAAAATAAATCATGAAAATATTTACACATTTGGTTTCGATGTGGAAGCTTGAACCCAAATTTCTACGACGCGCCAGCCATTTTCGCCTGCGCATGTCTCCCAGTTGTCCCGACGACTCGGAGGTCGGGAGCAGTTGGTGCCACCATAGTGCATCAACGCGCTTTCGGGCAAGCAGCATAGGACCGCACCAGGGAACACCAGGGATCCCTGGTGCCGCGCTCGAAAGCAGCCCAGGTGGCCTGTTTATCAAGGTAGCCAAGGAAACAACAATGTGCGCAAAGCGATGCTCATGCAGACAGCCCGATCGAAACTTGACCCACACTTGTTTTTCAAGTAGTGAATGCATGGGTTTATCGGGTCATTGGTTGAGATTAAAGGGACACACCGGCTTAATGTTTACATATATGTAGCAATCTAGCATCCTTGACAATAAAATTTCGATGGTCGTTTGCTGACCCATCTTCCTTTCGCAAGGGTCTTTCCTGCACTCGTACCTCGCTTGCCAAGAACCTTGCTGCATCAACTGGGTCTGAGCTGTATTGAGGAATATATATGAATATTGATTAGCCAGTGACAGTGATCGCAACTGACCAATCACACGCAGCGCATGTTTCTCGGTCATCGCATGCAGTGCCGATAGGCCCGATGTGCACGTAGCACGTATAGCGCGACATTCAAAATGCATCATAGCTAGGACGCTGTTGCCAACAGCAAGAGCCAATCACGCGCCTCGCTCCGTTTAGTGGTAGCGTCCACTTTTACTAGGGGGTGGGGTCCAATGTTTAAATAAACAGTCATTGTAAAGGCGTTTTTTTAGTAGGCCTATCTTTATTCAGAGATTCTGCGTTTAGCTTTTAGCGAAATATAGTAAGTCTTCCTTTCTTCAGCGCATCTGAACAGTTTTTCACTGGAAATTGCACTTTACAAATGACAATTTCATTCATTCATTCCTTCAGTTACGAACATTTATACTGCGTGCAAGATAAAATGATATACATGTACATAAAAAGATCTCCCCCACACAAATTGTGGTAATTGCGGCTACGATGTCGCGAGATAAACAACACGCGAGATGATTGTTCGAAACGGCTCATTAAAAGGTCAAAAGATACAGGTCAAAAGATATCTTGTCTCTCATTGGTTGAACAGCCCTAGGCCTGTAATACAGCTCAGACCCAGTCGATGCAGCAAGGGTTCTTGGCAAGCGAGGTACGAGTGCAGGAAAGACCCTTGCGAAAGGAAGATGTTGCTGACCCGGAATTTTGCTACCTGAGAGGTATCAAAATGCTAATGATCGTATGACACAGTGTGCGTGTTGCGTTGAATAGCTAACAATGCGGGCCAATCAGGTTCGCGCGCACCGGTTTGTAATCACGCGCGCGCGCTTTACACAAACATACATTCGCAGCACAACAACGCATGGATGAATAATGTAACAGGGGCTGTATACATTAATAAATCATTATTCCGGGACAGCAAAGGCCTCACGGCTGACGCTGCTCGTCACGTTCTCGTCGCATGGTGGCGCTCTAGCTCGTTCTGGTGCGCGACTCACCCAGCTGTCAGGCCTTAAAGGGGCTATGTCACGGTTTGCGCATGCGCTGCAAAACTTGAAAAGGTGTGGCGAACTTTTTCAAGTTTTGTCGCCAGGTTTTGCATATCCTATTCAATCTTTGCCATCCCTTATAATTCTTTAGTAATTTTGGCAGTGGTGTACTTGTCAACGTCCATGTCCTGATGCATTACTTTTTACTTGGAATCGCACTGTTTGCCGTATTTTTAAGCCGCCAAACATCGACATCACCGTGTGTGCGGCCGTCGTTAAAAAGAGTTTTTTCATCCCATCAATAAACTCGACAAAACATGACAAAAACGGCATCGAATGAATGACATGGTTGAATACAGCAATTTACTTAACCGTGTTTTCCATCAAAACTGACATGCTTATTTGGTCCTGACAGCAATTTTACAGCATACCTTCTGTCCTTGGAAAGACACAGTGGCCGCCACCGCTGTACGATTTTGTTTTGATCGAGCAATCGCGCGCGCGCGATGCCAAGTCGAACAAAGCGCGCACACGATGCACAATGTAGTTGAATTCTGCGTATTGCAAACATGCATGAACAAACACACTGCCCATGCGGGACGTGCCAAGTACACGATGTACACAACTTTAGCACACGCACTAATGGCGTTGTGTAACGAAATTGCACTACATTCATCTAAGCCCGCACGTGTGTCAAAATATGAAAGGATTTGGCGCATGCGCAAACCGTGACATAGCCCCTTTAACAAAGGCTAGTCTGAACATGGCTTAAGGCTCCCATTGGTGAATTAAACTTCGTCACGCCCACCAGAGGCACACACAACGCGCACGCACATCGCTTCCACAATGACTCAGCAGTATTTGACTCTCAAAATGGCGTATTCGCACATGTTCGAAAGGGGTCAATATTCAATTTTGTTTTATTTATATCAATTTAATTACCACGTCCAACAGCGGAACGACCGCCAATTACAGGAATGAGATCAATTAACATAGATATTCGAATAACTATCAACTTGTAAGTTGAATTAGAAAATAGCCCAACAAAGCCGGTGTGTCCCTTTAACTCCGTCCCAGTACTGCTGGCCCTTTATCATTGCTGTTATAATACCACGCTATAGAGCCACAAACAATCGGTTATACATGTACAGCAGACAAGCAGACGCGGTACGGTTACTCGAGACTTGTCCGCTGTTGAAGCTTTTCAATTTGGTTTTTGGCAACTGGGTTTGGGAGCAATAATTGCAGAATATCCCGTATCTCGAAAATGACCTTATTGCGCATGCTTCGTTCTTGGACCGTACTTTCCTTTACAAAACAATTTTCGGAAGTCACGAAGTCTACCGAATGCTACTGGACCGGGAGCTGAGGATCTTTGGAAACCAGAAAGCTACATGTATACTGCAGTATAACTGAGTATTCTTACACCTAAAGCCCGGCATACTGATTCTCCACAGTTTATGTCATCTGACTTGTACTCTGTCTTCTCAGCTCATGATCGCATTCAATGCATTAACACAATGCTGTGAACATGACTTTGTCTTGGAATGTAGCCTGCTCAAGAATGTAAGAAAGAGTTGATGTACATGTACCACCATGCAGGTATGTCTACGGTATATGCCTATGATACAAAATAGTGCGATACAACTTACAATTATTTAGTGGTATCTCGATAATTAAAACTTTAAGAACTCAGAGCTCACATTCTCAGAGCTCAACAGAGTTTTAGGTAATAAATGCCGTTCAGAAACGGATGTACATTTATATGCTGAATGTAACCCAAAACACCGAACTTTTCATATCCGTTTGTGTTCGGGATCTCGGAAAAAACCAAGAATACTTGTGCTCTAATTTCAGTGAATGGTTGTTCATCTTCCGTACCTTTGTCTGGGGTTGTTAATTTTTCATAACTTGAACTTTGTTTTTATGGACTATAAAATTGCTAAATTTTACTGCTCTCCGCATTAACTTTTTTGACACGGTAAATTTTACCAAGACCGTGGGAGAGCATGTGCGATGTGCAGTGTATGACCTTCACGACTCGATGTGTCCGCATTGGACTTATCGTATAACGGGAAAAGTTCCCTGGTCAATTTTCCTGGGCAGAAGTTGGGCAGGAAAAGTAACTGCTGGACTCAGGAAAAGTTACTGAGAGAAAAACGTGCAATAGCCTAAGGCTGTCCTCATTGCACCTAAAATGGAAAAAGTACCTATCGTATCGGTAAGTTTCCCCCCAGAAAGTCCAATGTTTACAAAATCATGAATCATGAAAGGTCAGCCCCATTCACTTTATGAACCAGGGTCCTTTTTCATAAAAGTTAAAAACATTCTTAAGTGGATTTTAAAACAATAAATCTAATTGTTACTATCTTTAAAAACATTAGTTAAGAACATTAGTTAAAACTTTGTTTATTTAGGAATGTTTCCAAGTAGGCTTTATGAAATAGGACCCTAGGATCGGCTGCACCGACATGAACAGGAACGAAAGGGGGTGGGGTGAGGGGGTGGGGGAAGAGGTCAGTATAAGTGGCGCTGAAGCGGCGATGAAGTTCTTTTTAAAGAAAGAAAAAGATTGTATAAGAAGAAGAAAAACAATGGATTGAATAGACTATAGAGGATTCCAGTTGGATACAACACGCGGGAAGCTGCTGGTTATTAAGATAAATCCTTGTTTCGCGGGCGACCAGAATTTGAGTTCGCAGATCGAGATTTACTACTCTAGCAAAAAGCCCGTTATATCATTTGCACCTACCTAAAATATTACTTCATAAGTTGAAAAGAAAAACCCTATTTAAAGTTTGAAGAGTAACGGTAACAAACACGACATGAGTATATCTTATGGAGTACCACAATGTGACGTCACTTGCCTTTGTGATGGCTCTAAACCAATCGGTTGTAACAATCAATTGCAAAAACACAGGAATTTCGTAACGGTCGGCTTCGCCGTCCGGCTCAGGATTGGTGCACATGTCGTTTCCACACCAACTTTCGGCGTGTTTAACACCATGTGTAGCAGGGGTAGATAACAACTTTAATTACTTTCATTTACAATGTGTAATAATTGTCTAATTTCTCTCATAGGTGCATGTTCATCCCCTGTAGTGTATTTTCAATGTCTCTTTAGTTTCCCTTGTGTAAGCCTCATTAGATTGTGTATGACCCATATCTTTTGCAGTGCATACCCAAAATAGTTTATTGTTGTAAAGGTCACTGGCCCTGTGACCACAAGCACACGTATTTTTATTTCTTAACAACTGTGTGTTTTTCTGCTGTTCTCAAAGATTTTAAGTTTAGTGTCTGCAAGTCCCTGGTGAGTTTTCTCATTTTTACTGTTACTTAAAGGAGTGTGACCAGATCACCTTTTTTTACCCATAACTCCCCGGGACTTACCTTATGGGGCATGAGATTTTTATATCATAACATCCGTTATATTTTTCTGATTACGAAACTGAAACTCCCGCGCTTCTAGGCCGCATATTTCCGAGGATATCGTCGAAAATCCACCGATTATTTGTAAACTAATTTTCCAGTATCAACGTTTATCCGCTGAAAGCCGACTCGATAGTTTTGTTCAATTTTTACTGGAAATTGCGAATGTTTTTGGGTTTTTGGGACATGGGAGGTGTGTATGGGAGTTACTTGATAATATTGGTAAGTTACATCGAAAACTATTTTCCAGAAACTCTGGTCACGCTCCTTTAATGGTTTTATTTTGTATGGTCTCATGTTAAGTCTCGTTTCAGGGTTAGGTCTTTTCCACAGTCATTGTCTCAAAGTTTTGTTTTATGGCCAGTTGCAGTCAAGCCAACACAGTGTACATGTATTAGTATTTTGTCAGGGTGGTTCAGGATGGGTCCAGGGAAGTTGACGACGCTGCAGCTATTAGGGTTTGACCCAGTGCCCCAAATAGGCAAGTATACGTCGCCACCCGTCGTCGTCACTATAGAAGATAAAGAGTTGCCGGACGCCGCTATTCAAGAGGATGCCTGCAGGTGTAGACCTCAACTTAGCTGGCTGGAGGTTTTGCATCACCAAGCTCACATGCAACATGTCATCTTGCAGCAATTCCAGCAGCTAGCCAACCTGAATAACATCCTTAGTAAGGTGGTTAGCGAGCAGCAGAGGCAACAGCTGTACATCCGGTGTCTGGAGAGTTCCCTGTATCCAGCGACGAGGAACAACACACGTCCCGTCCCCGTTGGTATTAAACTGTCTCAGTAACTCCCCACCCCGTGAGGATGCTGCTGCAACAACCCAAAGAAAATACGAGGCAAAACAGCAGCGTAGTAGTCGTCTAGGCACTGCATAGACAAAGGGGCAGTCGCCGATTCTACTTGATGTGCAGAGGATCAGTGACGCAGCCATTCGACGTGTACTGCAGCTGAAGGAGAATGGGACTTGCCGCATGAGCCGAAGGAAGGTGGCACAAGAGTCCAGACCGATGCAGAAACTACTGCGTGTCTGGGATCATCTGGAGGTTGGAGGCGGCTTGCTCCTGTTCAGACGAGGCACGTACTGAAGAGGCGCGTTATCTGGTGGTGCTGCCACGTCGCCTGAGGACGGACGTCTTCCGGGACCTGCATAAGGAATTGGGAGCCAGGGGTACAGCAAGGTGCTCAGCATGGTCAAGGCACGGTACTTGATCTGGCCGAGTCTCCACAACGAGACTATTGCCTACATGAGGCGGCATCGGCAAGAGGTCCGGAAACTCCAACAGCAGGCGACGATGACAACACCTACACTAGTACCGCGCGACCAGTGCAGGCTGCAACAAGTCATGAGACGACACCATGTACACCGGCCAAAAGCTGCTGCAACATGTCGAGGAGCACTCCCCAAGCAGGAAAGGCAGCGGAAGAGCGAGCTGTTATGATCAGCCAGTGGATTGTCCACCAGGATGAATTTGTCATTTTTATTGTCATTGAGCTTTGTTTATTTGTTTATTGCTATTTATTTCAATGTGCATTTTGTGTTATTGTTGTGTTTATTTTAAATTGTGTTAAGTAAACGTAGATAACTGCTTAAAATGTTGTCATTGCTGAGAACAGCAATGGTTTTTAGCAGGCGTGAATATAGAAAGGAATAATTAGAATAATTGTCTAATTTCTCTCATATATAGGTGCATGTTAATCACCTGTAGTGTATTTTCGATGTCGCTTTAGTTTCTCTTGTGTAAGCCTCATTATATTGTGTATGACCCATGTTTTTTTGTAGTGCATCCCCTTAACAGTTTATTGTTACAAAGGCCACTGGCCCTGTGACCACAAGCACATGGTCATTGTGCAGACCAGCATCGTATTTTTATTTCTTAACAAGAAGTTTCCACAATTTTCTCCAACTTGCTGAAACTTTTGTAAACCATGACGGTTTAGGTTTGTTTTACATGTTGCCTGTTGCAAACCATGAAAAAACTATTTTTTCACAATTCCAGTTTGAAGTCTTATGTTTTTTCTTTGCTTTTTGCTGTGTGTTCCTAAAGTGACATGCCCCAAACAGCGCCCTCCTTCTGTGAGTTTATGTGAAGAAATTGTCAAAGTTGAAAAAAATGCCACTATTTATTAATGGGGCATCAAAATGAACAGTAGTATTGTCTTTCTACACAAGTAATACTTCATATGCAGCAAAAACTGTGCATAAAGTTATTGAGCATTTCAGGGCCCTTTAAGTGTATAAAACCATGTGATTAAGAATTTCCCTTCGTTCTGTCCTAGACTCATTGAAGGCCAAATATGGTCTGCCTAGCTCAGTGGGGATTATCAGTTTGATTATATAGGCCTACCAGTATCAGGAATATTCATAATGCATACCCAGGTCCCTTGTTTAGTTTATTGTCGCCTCAATCCTGGCTTTACTGAATGTACTTATCCATGTAATTAATTCTTTGCTCTTTTGATTTTGTTTGTTTACAGGTTCCCTGATTTTGCTCATATGATTATACACCAATCCGAGCTGCAAAGTCATGGTCCGTGTACGTCCGCCATAGCTGGCGGCCCATCCAGTGCCATGAACTGTGGGTTTTGTGTTGATGATATGCTGTTACATTATGTTGTCACTTCGAACAATTTTGCGCGTTTATTTGCTTGCATAGCCCGTTCGATTTAACAACAAGACAAAGCGTCCAGTCCATGGGAGTGGATGGCCCCCAGTAATGGCGGTCTTGCAGGGAAAGAGTCCTTAGCAACCGGATTCGTGTATACTTGACACTGTGTTGGTTTTTAGCAGGTTTCTTTTTAGTTGGTTTCAAGTTAGTTTAGTTATTCATTTTTAGTAATTATACTAGTCTGGTTCATTTCGGTGTCTATTTCATTAAACCTTTGTTTGTCCACATTGTCGTCTTTATTGAGTTTTATTGAGCCATCCCTATAGTGTCAACATTTTATGTGAAAGCGAACGCGAATCTCACGTCAATCTGACGTCAAACATTTCGCAGCCAACATTCGAAACTAGTCAACTTTCTGCGAATTCGCTGCGCGAAACATTCGCATTCGCTTTCGCATGAAGTATGAATCCGGGTTTATGTTTAATTTGTTTCATAACCTGAATAAATAGTCTATTTTGTCAAATACTCATGAATATTTTGAAAACAAATCAGAGATGAATTTGATGCAGTACTGCGGTAATACACTTCAGGAATAAAATGTGTATCACACGGCCATACGGCTGGAAATAAAACACGTGATTTATCGGCACCACGTGACCTGGCTTTTTTTTGAAAATTTGGTGGTTTCTTTTCAGGTTAGATCTCTTCAGTCTATATTTCGGAAAGACTTTTAGAATAATGTATGGGTCTATTTCGAGCCCAAAATAGCCCAACAAAGTCGGTTTGTCCCTTTAAAATGTATTTTGTGCGTTACATGTAGGCAGAGAGCGAAATCAATCAGGCGTGTGACGAATGCGGATCGACGCGGAGTGGGTGCGGACCAACGCGGAGTGGGTGCGGACCAGGACACGAGTTATGCCGTGTCTTGTGGCTCGCTGTAGTAGCAGTATCCGGAGCAATTATTCACCCAATCCGCACTCTCCGACACGGCGCCGGGTTCTGTTCGCTCGCACCATATCGGGAAGTCGACAGGAGCTCTGAGGTGGAGACTGATTTGTCAACAACGGAGGAGAAACAGTGGAACACCAAAAATGCCAAGGAGAAAAGAAAACGAAAACCGACTAAACGAGTAAGACCGATTCAAGTGCCAGTATAATTGTATTGTGCCAATTGCGTCGTGCGTAAGTTTCCCTCTTGCAGGGTAATATAGTCGAGTCCATCACAAGTCCAGTAACAAGAAGCAAAGGATGAACACGCACAAAAGAATGCCTTTGCTGGAGTTTATTCAACTAGCTTGTGACTTAAATTAAGAACCAGTGACTTGTGGTGAACTTGTGAAGGCTTGTATATATATATGAACTCGACTACAACTCTGCCCTCTTGAACCAAACGGAGACAATTAAGGTGACGTAGGCCTATGATTTATGGGGCGCCGTTCGTCAACTAATTATTTAGGCGAATTATAGCATGTTTTTCCATGGTTTATCTTAATTCTGTGTAAATAATGCATTTGTTTAAAAGGCCGTTTATGGTTTACAAACCTTTAAAACTTTGTTTTGTACCAACACGATTCTTTACAAAACAGGAAATATACTTGTAGCTGTGCAAATTCATTATTTACAAATAATGAAAATGACCTCGGCGTTCCATACTTTATTAATGAAACCGACGAGTGTACATTTCAATGGTTTACAAACAAGAGAATTGTATCGTTCATAGACAATTCCGTGGTTTATAAATAATGAATACTGCACATTGCTGCACGTTTTTCTGGTTTATAAATAATACAAAACTATCACTGGTGCGCAATTACATGGTTTATAAACCAAGAAACTTGCACCGGGGTCTGATTTTCTATGGTTTATAAATAATGAAAATTGGTTAGTGGACGTACAATTCCATGGTTTATAAACAATCAAAACTGCGCCGTTCTAATCAATTTTGTGGATTATGTGGTTTGTAAACAATTAAAAATAGTCAATAGGCGTGCATTTCGATGGTTTGTAAATAATTGAAAGTGATCGTTGGCTCACAATTTCATGGTTTATAAATAATGAAAATGAACTAGTTAGCGTTGTCGCAAAATTTCATGGTTTACAAACGGAGAAAATTAAAGCTTTATACACTTGTCTGTCGTTTGTAAAGGTTGACTATCGATAACAAGAGAAGTATTATGCACTCGGTACATCTCAAAATACGATCATTGACGAAAAATTGAAGGGTTTGTAAATAATGAAAATGAACTAGTTAGTGTGTCGCAAAATTTCATGGTTTACAAACAGAGAAAATTAAAGCTTTATACACTTGTCTGTCGTTTGTAAAGGTTGACTATCGATAAAAAGAGAAGTATTATGCACTCGGTACATCTCAAAATACGATCATTGACGAAAAATGTAAGGGTTTGTAAACCATGAAAAACACGCTTCATAAACGTTTATTATAATCCAGTTACGTTGCGAGAGCAATGGGTGCGTTAATTAGCCATCATCGAGTCATAGGGGTGCTCGTTCAAAGTGTGAACAGTCCGGCAGACCATGGCAACAAAGGTATTTATGTGTACAGTCATCGAACGCCACGGCACAGCCTTCAGCGCGCGCGCGGGAAATTCCAGGTTCATTACCTGACTAAACCTAGCCGCGTATTGGGACCAAAATCCAGCCGCGGTTTCAGCCGCGGTCTCTGCCGCGGTCTTAAAATCTCAAACGAATGTAGTAAAAGGTGATAAAATCTTATTTTTTATTACACGAGTTCTGAGACTCTGGCAATGAAATTGTTAAAATTGTCATAGAAATGTATTTCTTTTCACGGTGTTACCTAACTCAGTCATCTACCGGGCTGATTAAATTTTAAATGGTAATTTTAATAAATTAATTTTTTATTAATTTTAATTAATGAGGAGTCCCCATTTCCCACCCCAAAAGTGCCGAAAACTTAATATTGCCGACAGAATGGTCCCTTTAAAAGAAAATGTACACCACATAGTTTGAAAAATTTGCATTTTTATTACATAATATATTTAATCCGTCCATGGGGCAGATCAAATTTTGGAGGAAGCCAAATCGGTCCACTAATTAGTGCTTAATTAAAGGGATAATAAGGAGTCTGGTTTCCACTAAAAAGGTGCCGAAAACTTAATACTGCTGACAAAATGGTCCCTTAAAAAGAAAATGTACACCACATAGTTTTAAAAATTTGCATTTTTATTAAATAATACATTTGAAACTATGTGGTGTACATTTTCTTTTAAAGGGACTATTTTGTCAGCAGTATTCAGTTTTCGGCACTTTTGGGGTGGAAAATGGAGACTCCTTATTATCCCTTTAATTAAGCACTAATTAGTGGACCGATTTGGCTTCCTCCAAAATTTAATCTGCCCCCATGGACGGATCAAATGTATTATTTAATAAAAATGCTAATTTTTGAAACTATGTGGTGTACATTTTAGTTTAAAGGGACCATTTTGTCAGCAGTATTAAGTTTTCGGCACTTTTATAGCGGAAATCAGACTCCTTATTATCCCTTTAATTAAGCACTAATTAGTGGACCGATTTGGCTTCCTCCAAAATTTGATCTGCCCCATGGACGGATTAAATGGATTATGTAATAAAAATGCAAATTTTTCAAACTATGAGGTGTACATTTTCTTTTAAAGGGACCATTCTGTCGGCAGTATTAAGTTTTCGGCACTTTTGGGGTGGAAAATGGAGACTCCTCATTAATTAAAATTAATTAAAAATTAATGTATTAAAATTACCATTTAAAATTTAATCAGCCCGGTAGATGACTGAGTTAGGTAACACCGTGAAATAAAATACATTTCTATGAGAATTTTAACAATTTCATTGCCACAATTTCAAGACCGCGGCTGAAACCGCGGCTGGATTTTTGGCCCAATACGCGGCTAGGTTTAGTCAGGTAATGAACCTGGAATTTCCCGCGCGCGCGCTGAAGGCTGTGCAGTGGCGTTCGATGACTGTACACATAAATACCTTTGTTGCCATGTTCTGCCGGACTGTTTACACTTTGAACGAGCACCCCCTATGACTCGATGATGGCTAATTGAACGCACCCATTGCTCTCGCAACGTAACTGGATTATAATAAACGTTTATGAAGCGTGTTTTTCATGGTTTACAAACCCTTCAATTTTTCGTCAACGATCGTATTTTGAGATGTACCGAGTGCATAATACTTCTCTTTTTATCGATAGTCAACCTTTACAAACGACAGACAAGTGTATAAAGCTTTAATTTTCTCTGTTTGTAAACCATGAAATTTTGCGACACACTACTATAGTTCATTTTCATTATTTACAAACCCTTCAATGTTTCGTCAATGATCGTATTTTGAGATGTACCGAGTGCATAATACTTCTCTTTTTATCGATAGTCAACCTTTACAAACGACAGACAAGTGTATAAAGCTTTAATTTTCTCCGTTTGTAAACCATGAAATTTTGCGACAACGCGCTAACTAGTTCATTTTCATTATTTATAAACCATGAAATTGTGAGCCAACGATCACTTTCAATTATTTACAAAACATCGAAATGCACGCCTATATTGACTATTTTTAATTGTTTACAAACCACAGAATCCACAAAATTGATTAGAACGGCGCAGTTTTGATTGTTTATAAACCATGGAATTGTACGTCCACTAACCAATTTTCTTTATTTATAAACCATAGAAAATCAGCCCCGGTGCAAGTTTCTTGGTTTATAAACCATGTAATTGCGCACCAGTGATAGTTTTGTATTATTTGTAAACCAGAAAAACGTGCAGCAATGTGCAGTATTCATTATTTATAAACCATGGAATTGTCTATGAACGATACAATTCTCTTGTTTGTAAACCATTGAAATGCACACTCGTCGGCTTCATTAATAAAGTATGGAACGCCGAGGTAATTTTCATTATTTGTAAATAATGAATTTGCACAGCTACAAGTATATTTCCTGTTTTGTAAAGAATCGTGTTGGTACAAAACGAAGTTTTAAAGGTTTGTAAACCATAAACGGCCTTTGACACAAATGCATTATTTACACAGAATTAAGATAAACCATGGAAAAAACATGCTATAATTCGCCTAAATAATTAGTTGACGAACGGCGCCCCATAATGATTGGCATACACCGATCGACAGGTGTTTAACCTCGTCTTCGTAGTCTTCCTGACTGTTGATCCCAGTTCATGGCACACGAATCGATCTACCAATGAGAACGTACTATTTCCAATAAGAGTCCCGTCGTATCCGAAAATTTGGCCATGCACGTGTTGAAATTACAATATATGGAAAGTGATCCAACAGTCTACCTAGCGTTGACTCGTGTGTACCATTGACTGTGTGTAATGTTAAGACAGCCAGAAAGCCACGTACATGTAGGGACGCAACCTTTCTCCTGCATGACCTCTGCGGAAGAGATCGAGTGTCTATTTTCAAGGTGTTTATTTGCACGGTTTGTATTTACCAACGAAGTGCCAAAATAATGTTATTTTGATAGTGTTGTATATAAAATGAAACTTTATTGCAATTTTAACTTGTCCACAGATGAAAAAGAAGTGTAAAAAGGGAGTGCAACATTACGGCAACAGCGCAACCCTTTGCGGATCGCCCAGTGGTTCGACGTGTATAGCACGTGACATTCAGCAGCGAATCAGCATGTCCAACTACAAATACCTCGAGATGCGAGAAGTCTACGTGCCTTCATACGGTGTGTTCTTGTGATTTCATTTTTCAAAGTGCATATTGTTTCACAGAACGCCATATTACGGTCTGTTTGGAATCGGTCACGTGTCGTAAACGGGTGGAATCCATTGGCCACGACTTGTCTTTGTGTAGAGCGACCAATAACACACACAGGCCAAGATAGATATTTCGCCGATAAACTGTTTTATGTACAATTCCAAATCCAAGAACGATGCTCGATGGTTGCATGGCAAAACGGATAGCCAAATGGTTTTCTTGGTCTAGATCATGCGTGAAGTTCCAATTAAATAGACCAGGTGCGTATTATATTTGCATAAACCCTAGACTCCCGCCTTTGCGCTATGTCGCTCGCGTATGAGTGAGTCAAGCACCAGACTACCTGGCAAATCAGGCCCAGCGGGTGGTGCAGTCCGGTACATGTTAGCCGGCGCAAAAGTCTGTACGGTACCTGGAATACCTCGTACATTACTCTGTGGATTTTTAAGCTGGTCCACCCAAAATTGCACGGTGAATGAACATGTTGAAATTTCTAACGAGTTAGAACGTGTTGTTGGACTTGAAAATGGATGCCAACTGTGTAAGCTGGAACGTTTCCAAACTACAATGGTAAATTTAAGAAGCGGAGTAACGATTTCGGAGAATGTGACTGGTTTGAAGTTGCCGCTGGATCAGAACAAAGGGAGACTATACACAGCGAACTTGACTTGAAATAGACTGTGTAAGTTCACCTCGAGAACGTGCGGGACTCCGCGAGACTCGTCGACTTCCGGAGACCTCGAATAGCAGCTTAACCACGGGCAGCGACCGTTTTATTAGGTACCATGTTGACACCACATCAAAATTAGCAGTTTAACCTACCGATTCGGAGTCCACTGTAAACATTCTTAAAACCTCATTGATTACTTGTGATCAAAGTTAATTGAGCAAAAAGTTCATAACATTTTTAATCTGACCTATTCGCCACTTGCACGGTTCCGCCATATTGGCAAAACAGCGAGGCTTTCCTTGCATGAACAATGACTCTCTTGCGTTGTAACCATGTCCGTTGCTGTGACGTTGACTTTCGTCCATTGTAAAATATGACGCATGCAAGGAAAGCCTTTGAGTTGCAAAGCGTTTTGAGTGCAATCGTGCAAGTATAAACTGGTAACCCTACACGTAATATAAAAGCCACACATCCATGACAGCGCGTCACTGGTAGTCCGCAAGTATAGTTGGTGCGAATATGGTGCATGGCCGTTTGCAACAGTTCTTGATTCGGCTTCAGATGGTCTTTGCGATTTCCGTCATGACCATGTGTACTTTATTTTGTTTTGGTGTTTGGTGGTGGTTTTGTCTACTCTTAACAAAAGTGAACGTTCAAGTTGTCGTTCAAACCAGGTACATGTATTCGTTTAGCAACGTTAATATTTCTGAGATGCACCAAGCCTGAGCCTGCCTTTCGTAAAAGTACTTCCACACCGGAAACAGACGTCAGACGTACCATCGTATCGTGTCGTGGCATCGTAAAGGAGCCTCGAGTCGCGTCATGCGGTCGTCTGTTTTCCTATTAATATTGCCGAAAGGAACATTGCGTCACGTCGTCGACGGCATTATGCAATGGGATGAGACGACAAGACGGCAAGACACAATGGATAGAGAATCAGTGGATAGAGAATCAGTGTGTTACCGGTGGTACAATGAAGGATAACAGGGATACGACGATTCCGATTTCTGATGGTGGTTTATTTAGATTATACTAAAAAAACGACAGTCAAGTTGATCTGTGTAAAGAATAAAGAATAAAATAGCAATTATATATGTACAGTTTGTATTTACAGTTTTATATGTACAGTTAAAAACATCTTTTCTCACAGTGTAAATATTTACCAGTTCAATAATTTCCGGTATACTTATACTTATACTTACGGTTTCGTTCCTTCAATTTATTATTAGAAGTTTGTAAATAGCTTAAATAATTGTTTTGCATTCCTGGATTTGGTTGAGTAATTACTTGAGTTTGTGATTATGTTTGTACATAGCGCTTTAATTATCTTACTGCCAAAATGTATGGTAACCTATTTTATATTTAAATATCCTTGCGGTCTTCCTTCATATGTAATATCGCAACAAAATATTATGTTATTAACATACCTAGTTTGGTTACAGATAGGGCCAGATGTTGTCTCAGGTAGGGGGATCAGTAGGTCTCGACAATATACCTGAAACAAATTATGCAAGCTTAAAATTATACGGCAATAAATAGAATCTTGAGTTTTGTAAATTATCCGTATTCAAAAGCGGAAAATTAACTTACTTGTAGTAGGGTCCTATAAGATCGAGTCGTAATCATTTACTACGAATCGAACTTAAAATCGTCAGGAAACTGACCGATACTTAAACTTGAAATTGTCATGAAAATTTCTTAATACGCAATCAAATATTGCGCAATACGTCTTGTATATAAAATGCCGCATTAACCACGGTATCACAATAGCTTCTCTTGTGAATACTAATTTACATATTTACAATGGAACTATTTTCGCGGGTTTACGCTCACTTGTCAATGACGCATTTCTAAATTCTGCTTCTTAAAAAACGGCTTTATAAATAATCTTTTGCGTTCTGTAATACTTATACGTCAAATTCAAGTTTGGGCAAATGTCTAGTATAACCATAATAAGCAATATCAGCAAAATTCACAAGATCATGAATAAACATAAGTCACACGATTTCGTAATAATTCTAGATAAATTGTACTTACCATACAGTCTTTATTTACCCGTGTCACTCCCGTCCGGTCCAAGCACATATAACACGAAGCAATATCGGGCACGATGAATGCCAAATGGCTGGGTGTAAAAATAGCTGGCACAGAGCCGAAACGATCGAGACAGGGAAACTTTGATCAAAAACACACACACGATCAGTCGTTGTCAAGGACTGCCAGCAAAACGCGCCAGTGGTGATTGCCACGCATTATTATGCAAATTGCCAGTTGACAGTTGTCACGTGAATGCAAATTTATTTCATTCATAAAATCATTTGTTAAAGCTAGGGGGAACTATATTTTTGTTACTGGAAATAGGTACATTTTCTAGAACTTACATAAATTGCATTTGAGAAACATAAATAAATTGTATTTGAGAAAAATAAAGTAAATGATGTATTGTATCGGGATTGGAATAAAGTTATATTTTCAGAAAGTCTAAAGTCTGTTTTATTGTTGGGAAGCAAATGGGGCAAGAGGGCGCTCTATTTACTTCAAGTACATGTAGGTGACCTGCCGAGCGAACAAGCCGCGCTCGACTGGTCACAAGTGGATAGAGAATCAGTGGATAGAGAATCATATAGGGAGCAATGTATCAAGTATAAAGGCGGATTCACACTATATATCGCGGAAAAAATCACACTTTCACGCTGCGCTCACCGCATTGCATGAGCTCCCAATCGCCGATTATTCCAAAATAGAAAATTCCACTCTGGTAACTTGGGGCTTGTCTGATACCTCATTGGCTGCGCGCTGGAAAGGTCAGCGCACCGCGGTCAAAGTTCAACAAATTTGAACTTTGACCCAGCTCAAAACTTTTGCGCGTCGCGATAGGCCGCGCACAAGCGGCAAACTAGTTTGTGTACAAACCAATGGAACAGTGTGATTTTTCCGCGATAGTGTGTATCCGCCTTAACTCTATTCTTGTCAAAGCAAAGACATGAGTACCATAGTGATCAAATTACAAAATCTGATCAACGTGACCTTTTCCGTGTAGTCAATAAGCTGCCGTCTCCAAAGGAGTCGCAAGCATTACCTGCGCACAGTTGCCCTAAAGATCTGGCCGACAGTTTTGCGGAGTTCTTTCACAGTAAGATTATGAAACTTCGTGATGGGCAGCATGTCATTATTAGTGGGCCCCTCTCTATTAGAGGCACAGGCTCGTCAGCAATGCGCGCCCGCCAAATTCGTGCTCGAAACACGCAGCTCCATGCCTTTGCTATGTGTAATAGTATTTGTATCAGTTAAATACTATAAATAACTCATTCGGAGACGTTCTGGGCTTAACAATATCGTGTTGTCATAACTCATCAAACATGTGAATGCCACGTGAACATGTTTCTTCCTAGAACCCATGCAGCTAAAGTAGCTGTCAAAAGAGGGCGCTATACAGGTTGACCATAACACTTGTTACACTATGGAACTGCGTATTGCGCGTGGCACACATTTGGCGGGCGCGCATTGCTGACGAGCCTGTGCCTTTAAACTATATGAGTCATGTTGCAGTACCTTCAGTTGTTTCTCCGAAGTCTCTGAAGAGGAGGTTCTTAGTGACATTAAATCTAGACCTAAGTGCTGGATCCACTCCCAGCCAACGTTTCGAAAGTGTGCATTCATGATCTTCTTCCTATTATCACTAAGATTGTAAATTCTTCCTGATGTTCTGGTATTTTCCCATAGCCCTTAAGCACGCGCATGTAATTCCACTGTTGAAGAAACCAGGTCTGGATACCGAATGCTTCCTCAATTACCGCCCAAATTCTAATCTGCCATTTCTTGGGAAGGCGATTGTGAAAGTTGCCCTTAAAGCTACAGTCACATAGGGCTCCCGGCGAGTCACGGCGAGCCACGGCGTGAGAACCGTGACGAACCGTGGTCGATCGGGGCCACGCCGTCTTGACGCCGTCTTGACACCTTGGCACTCCGTGATAAGCCGTGATGAAACGTGGCGCGCCGTGGGCCAAAAAATAATTTTTAAACATGCTTTAAACTACCGTGACTCGCCGTGAAGCGCCGTGAGGCGCCGTGATGCTCCGGGACGACACCGGGCCCACGCCGGGAGGACGCCGTGGCAGACCGGGAGCTCGCCGTGCAGCACCGGGAGCACGCCGGCTTCGATGTGACTGAGGCTTAATGCTACGTTTACACCATGTCCCCGGCAGTCCCGGCGCCCCGGTTTGGCCAAAACGTAGCGTGCCGTGGAACTTTTGTCGTCTTTTTATTACTTTGGCTCGACTCGGCCCTAGTTGGGCCGGTGTGTTGCGTTCTTCCACGGTGCGTTACGTCCCGGTACGTAAAGCGTGGCGCGCCGTGCCGGTTCCAGGCCGCGAGGCGGACGGCGCGCTACGTTTTAAGCGCCGTTCCACTACGGATGGGTCCACGTCCCAGGCCGGCCTGCTAAGTTCTGATGCGGTGCCTCACGTCCGTCCCGTTCGTGTCAAGTTTGTTGTCCCGGCCCAATACGTTCCCGACGGTGTGCGAGGGTCTGCTGCGGCGCCCTGCGACTGAACGTGGCAGCTGTCACGTTTCACGCCCCGGTGGTCACCCGGTGGTCTCCTGGTGAGCCCCGGTTGGTAAAAATAGTGCGCTCCACACCTTCATTTTCACTTCGTCCTGGAGCGCGACGCAGTGAGGCGTAACTGGCCGTGAGCAACAACCGTCACACACCTTGGCGCACCGCAGTTTACCAGGCCGCATTCACACCATGCTGTGGCCGCTACCGTGTCGGGCCCTGGCAGACCGTGGGGTGCCGGGCTTCCAAACGTGGCGGAGCGCGAGGCACCGGCCGCGATCAGAGTTCCCCGGCACCCCAAGGTGCTACACCCCGGTGAGTCAAGGCACACTGCGGTCCGTCACGCCCTGTGACGGAAGCCCCGTCCCACTGCGGCCCAGGACGATTCTCATTAGTGCCGGGACTGCCGGGGCAAAATTTTTGACAGAGCTGCTCACCGGCCGGTGGCAAGGGTGAGCTACGGTCATTCACGTTTCGCCACCCCGGTCCCTTACGCTCCCTGACGTCCATCCCGGTGCCTCCCCGGTGCTCCTCTACCGGGGCGCCGGGACTGCCGGGGACGTGGTGTAAACGTAGCATAACCAGCTACAGTCGTATCTCACTGCTAACCAACTTTACGCTTCAGTGCAATCTGCATATCGTCCTTTCCACAGTACAGAGACTGCGTTGTTGCGTGTGCAGAATGACATCCCGACGGCTCTTGATAAGCGCAATGAAGCTCTTCTAGTATTGTACGACTTTAGTGCAGCGTTCGATACGATTGACCACAAGCAGTTGATTGCTCGTTTTAAGGAACGTTATGGAATTAGGGGTCGTCCATAAAGTACGTACGCATAAAATGCCGACTTTTTAGGTCTGAAGCCATGGTCAACTTGTCCATCCTTTCCCGATTTACTAAAAAGACATTTTTGGTTTGCGTACATACGCATTGGCTTGGACCCCCCTCACCCCTGTACTTATGGTTTACGCAATGTCAACAACCCCCCCACCCCTCCCCCTCCCGCCTCCCCCCTCCCCCTCCCGCCTCCCCCCTCCGTACGTACGTACTTTATGGACGGCCCCTTAGCGGAACAGCACTTCAGTGGTTTTCATCTTACATGGCTGGTCGTACACAATCTGTTTCTGTCAAAAATGACGTGTCTGACCCAATTGCTGTGGAGTTCCTCAAGGCTCTGTCATTGGGCCACTGGCTTTCATTTTGTTCAGTGCCCCTTTACAAGACATAAATGACGCCCATGGTATTCAATCTATCATGTATGCCGATGATACCATGCTCTACCTGTCATTTAAGCCTCATGAGCGAGATACTGCTGTGAAGAGGATGGAAGCATGTAGGGCCTATATATCTGCCATTAGATCTTGGTGTAAATTCAACATGCTTGTGCTAAATGATAGGAAGACCGAGATACTGTTTTTGCGTTCACATTTTAGTAAAGCGGTCTGTCATTCCTTGCCAGGTTTGACTATTGGCAATGATGTCATCCAACCGTCAGTACATGCTCGCAACCTTGGAGTTTCCATGGATTCATCTCTCACAATGACCAATCATATCAACAACTTGTGTAAGGCTGCTTGGCATGCATTAAGACAGATTGGACAGATTCGACAATATCTTGATCAAACATCGACTTCTAGATTAGTGCATGCTTTTGTTACCTCTAAGTACCTGCTAAGGTACCTAGAAACTTAGCAGGTACATCATTGGTATGCGCTCGGTAAGCCCACCGCACACCTTTGCGATTTACCGGCCCATCGGACACCGGACCATCGGATCCGGAAAAATCAAACAATTTTGATTTGCTCCGGTCTATGGCGTACGGTCAGACCGGCCCGAATTGTTTCAGCGCACACCTTTCCGGTAAGTGGTCCGATGATCCGATTCTCCGGTAAATCGCAAAGGTGTGCGGCGGGCTTTAATGCGCGATGTTTACAAGTTGAATCACGGACGTATATATAATTTCTGGACTCGCAATGTGCCCGAAACGTCGAAGTTAAACCGGAACCAGACTACTGCCATTTTACTGTGCCTCCGTTCGACAAAAATTTGCACGGCGGGCTATGGGCACGGTCGCTTTTCGACGAAGAATTTCGCGATTTTTAAGCGATCCTTCTGGTTTCCACATTTTGCAGCCTGCCCAGTTTTTCCGCCTTGTTGTTTTACATAGGGGAAATAAACTCGGTAAGTTTATAATAAAAAAATGTAATTTTAGCGTATTTTTAAACTTGGTGTTGTGACTTTCGAAATCAACAACACTCTAGCGTACCGCGAAACGGGTCGTCTCGTCCGCGAGTCATCAACTCGCCTCTGCCTGATATTATATAATAGCTGACATGGGGATGAGTTGACAAAGGGACAAGTTGGTCCCGCAATTGCGCAGGCGTTTACATTTCGCGCTAAGTCTATATAGGGGCTGAAGTGTATGTGTGTACATGGGAAGCGAAGTCGTAAACGAGTTAGAAAGGGGTGAGTAGGGGAGGGGTGACTCGGCCAGGGAGCGACTTGACCTGATTCCCACCTGGCCAGATGCACACAATTTGTAATGCATGGACAATCATGACAATATGGACAAGTCGTTAGTTTTCATTGGCGAGTATTACAAATGTTTAAAACACAACCAAAAAATTATGCTGGTTTTGCGGGAAACAAAACATGTAATGTAAATGTTGACATGTAGGCCTATAGACATGTAGTTGCCAGGTCCGTGAGGCGACTATATGCCGACATTTACGTTACAGCATGTAATGTTCAGTTTAGGCTAAACAATGGAGAAAAATAATGACATCTCAATATCATTCACAATGACATCAATTTAGGGTCAGCGTATTTACAGTCAAGAAATGTGTGAAGTAGCGATGTGGGGAACTGATGACATGGGGCGAAACAAATGACCGACATGTATTCCAAAGTATTACCATTGTCCTGAAAGACATGTTGTGTCCATATGGGCTGGATTGTCTGATGATGGGGGTTTCCATTAACAACATGAACCGTTTTTTTTTTTTTTTTTTTGGTTTAATCTAGGTCCCGACTGTTTCTCCCCATTACTTGGTAATTCTTAATCTTTCAATTATCTTATTCAATCTCCCCAGATAGTTCCTTGCCAGCTTTAACATGTGACGGGCATCCACAAATTTTCTACGTCGGAAATGATGAATCTGTTGTTTGGACTTGCTCCGAGCTCTTTCAAGATCAGCAGATGGCTTGTCACACAAAAGTGAGAGAAACAGGGTATTGTCCAGTTTCCATTTATAGCCGCATGTGAAGACGATGCTACTCTTTTATGCCCCACATACGGCAATCATGTCTCATTTTATTGTGATTGTTTTCCTAGCAAAAAGTTTGGGCTGCTGACCCAGTTCTTTTTGGGCTAGTCCTATTGTTGGGAAAGCTGTGACAGTAAGTTAGGACTGTTGTCATAGTTGGGGCATAACTTTATCAAATTATCATCTCCCTTTGTTTACATAACAAATTTTACAGAAAACTCATTATAGTGCTCTTCAAGGGACCAAACTAATTAGGGATGGGATGTTTAACTGATTAAAGGCAGAGGCTCGTCAGCAATGCTCGCGCGCCAAATTCGTGCAACAAAATACACAGCACCATAGCAAATGCATGGAGTTGCGTATTTCGTGGCACGAATTTGGCGCGCGCTTTGCGGACGAGCTGTGCCTTTAACCGTTTAACCGAAGATTTTATTTTTGAAAAACTGGTTTTGCCGAACGTTGAAACGAAACCCAATTTTAATGAATTTACAAAAGTTTTCAGAGGGTTATCTATAATGACTTCATGAAATTTTAATAAATATAGGCCTATAAGGGGTCAGAACATTTTGATTAAATAAAGTTTCAATGATTATTTTGGGGCCTAGGGGTATTTTGTACATTGTACATGCGTGGTCTATAAACACCAGCAACAATCTTTAGTGTCCACCGAACAGGTTACCGAACTGGTTACCGAACAGTCAACTGGATACCCAACATTTCAAAGAATTGGAAACCGGTTTCTGTATTAACCATACATTCCCATCCCTAAAACTAATATGGGTCTTATTTATTTATTTATTTATTTCCTCAAAACCTCCATAAATGGAGAAGATAAAAGATAAAAGTACATCAAATTTACAGTAAAAGGGACATAAACACATAATTAAAGAAACAGGATAACCCTGACACTCTCGGACGACCCCCAGACTATACTGACAAAGTATAAAACAAAAGGATTGTCAGAACGATCTGAGTAGCCGACCAAGAGTATCAAGATCATCACATTCAAGAAACTGGTTACAAAACAAAACTGTTTTGACACTATCACAAATACCATGATTGACGCAGTTTACGTACTTAAAGTCAGAGTTAAATTTCCGTCTGAAAGAAGGACTAATAATGCAATTAAGCAGCGAAAAATCCTTGTACAAGCTAAAACTGTTTTTAACTCTATCAATTAAAGTATTCTTATAATAAGCAAAATCATCATGCCTCGCAATTTAGAAGGTGAGCATAAAAAGACCTAGCCTTGGAAGTGCTGTTAAAAATCTGACATACAAGATTAAGTTGGAATGTGGACAAAATATCATTGATCTTACATAAATTCAAACCATGTAAGAGAGGCGTAGTTTTACAGTACTTATGAAGATCCATGGCGGATTTAACAAGCTTACCCTGTGTTTTTTCAAGATTTTGGAAAGATGTGGCATTGAAATTAACACAATGACATCCATATATAAGAACAGGAATCAGAGCTGTATTCTAAACATGAGTTTTAACACAGGTTGAACTGCCGTTCCTACACATGCCAATACATTGCAATGAATAAAAAGACTTTTGACATTTACGAATTCTTTCCTCATAATGCAAATTAGGTTTCAGATCCTTTGACATAACAACACCTAAGTAAGTAATGGAGTCAGTGATATTGAGTTTACTTTCATTCAGAACCCAAAAGGGGTCCGATGATAAAGTGTTTTTATACAACTCGTTTTACTTGGGTTGAAACGCAGATCATGTGATGTAATATAGTCATTAGCATAATCAATAAGTTTTTGGAGACCAGTGAAAGTCAGACTAGAAAGCAACAAATCATCAGCATAGCAGAAAACATTAAAGCTGGATTGGGCAATTACAATACCACATTCCAGAGCACTTAGACCAGAAACGAGATCTCTATAAAACAGATTAAAAATGAAAGGAGATGATAACCCTCCTTGTCCGGTGCCTTTACAAATTTTAATCCTTCTGCCAATGTTGCAGTTCAATTTAACTTTCACTGTTAAAACAGTAGTCGAGCCTTTATTAACACAGTAATTCATGACGTCGTTGACTGTGGCTGCGGCCATGGCTGACTACGGAAGCTTAAATGACCATCCGCGTTACTGCGTTACTGAGATAATTTATCGCGGAAACACGGATTTCTGTTATAATAACATGGAATTCCACGATAGCGTATCTCGAAAACACGGATTTCAGAGATACCGTATCTCGGAAACACGGATTACCGAGATAGCGTATCTCGGAAACACTGATAACCGAGATAGCGTATATCGGAAACACGGATTTCAGAGATAGCGTATCTGGGAAACACGGATTACCGAGATACCGTATCTCGGAAACACGGATTACCGAGATACCGTATCTCGGAAACACGGTTTACCAAGATACCGTATCTCGGAAACACGTATTACCGAGATACCGTATCTCGGAAACACGGATTACCGAGATAGCGTATCTCGGAGGTGATGAATTATTCATAAATTGTAACCAACCAGCGGCGAGGCGAGCTCCTGGAATCGTCCATTTTAAATATAGGTAGCATTCACACACAAAAGCGAAGGTTATTATTCGCACCAGGAAAATAAAATACAAGAAACCTCGAGTAACTCCAGATAAATTGTTAAACCAGTTGTAAATTCGCTAACAATGCTTTTCGGGTGGCAAACAAAACACCGCGCTACACGCGTACGTACATAAAATCGCTTTACAGTCACTTCGCCCTTCCTCCATGCTTCGCCCCATTGCCACTTCGCCCCACCTATGCTATTTAGCCGGCAGCCAGTCGATAAAATAGGAATATGCTGCGGCAGTTAATTTTTTTGAAATTAACAATTATTTCTATTACACAAACCACCATAACACAATTACACTATTTGAACTGTTTTATGTCCAACCAACAAAATCAGAAAACGTACAAAAACAGATTATTCACAACAATTTTAATAAATTTAGACATATTTCGATTACACAAACTGCTTTATTACGTCTAAGCAACAATTAGAGAAAACATGTTGACAAGAACAATTACACTTGTCAGTCCAACAATCAAAACTAGAAAACAAGTTCAAAAACAATAATTATTTACGAACAATAAGTGCTAATTATAAGCGTTATGATTTTCCAAGATTTGTTACAAAATGACTGTCTGAACAAGTCGCAGATGTCGTAGATTTGTAATGTGTCATCGCGAGGAATCAAAATGAATCGTACAATGCGTGCATCATGATCGCAGACATTCATATGTGTCTGAACTCTGAACAAGTCGCAGATGTCGTAGATTTATACTGTCATCGTAAGGAATCGTAATGAATCGCAGACATTATTATGTATTTATAAGAAAATGCATATTGTAACAATAGAATAAGCGCTAATAAGCGTTACAATTTCCAAGATTTGTTACAAATTGACTGAACAAGTCGCAGATGTCGTGGATTTGTAGTGTGTCATCGTAATAAGGAATCGTAATGAATCGTACAATGCGTGCATCATAATCGCAGACCTTCATATGTGTCTGAATTCTGAAGAAGTCGCATATGTAGATTTGTACTGTTATCGTAATGAATCGCAGACATTCTTATGTAATTTAAAAGAAAATACATCTGGTAACAATACGATAAGCGCTAAGCATTACGATTTTCCAAAATCACTGTGTCTGAACAAGTCGTAAGGAATCGTAAGGAATCTTAATGAATCGCACAATGCGTGATCATGATCCCAGAATTCTGAACAAGTCACAGATGTCGTAGATTTGTGTGATCATGATTGCAGACATCTCCATGTTATGTTTACGGAACAAGTCGCAGATGATTGTAAGGACTCGTAACAAATCGTAATGAATCGCATAATGCATGATCACTAAGAAAATCGCAGACATTAATTCGTATGTATTCATAGAAAAAGTGCATATCGTAACAATACAGTAAGTGCTCAGCGTTACAATTTTCTACGATTTCTTGCGAAATGACTATGTACGTGTCTGTACAAATCCTTGCAACTTGTGCATGCAGTTGCAGCAAATTGTACAGTGCAATCGTAGCTTGTCGTAGAGTTTCGTAAGTTGTGGCTTGTCGTGGACATTTTAATTTTTAACAGGATAAATTATTTTCCTAATCGTACCGTGTCATATCTTAAGGGAGCATAAGGAACTGTTAATTGGGAGATAAGAAATAAATGCAAACATTTGTAATTCGGAATAAATTGCGCACTGTAACGTACATATAGTGAGCGTTAGAATTTGCTAATTAGAAGATATGTCGTGATCGAAGTGGCTGAAAATCCCTACAAAACCACACAGTATTTCTTACGATTGTAAATCATACAGTGGGCGACCTGCGTGACACCTAGCTGCGAGACGCTACATAATTGTACCTGTATCGTATCTTAAGATAATATTTATTGCGACTAATCGTAAGAAAATATTGCACAGCGGAATACCGGCTTAGCTCCCACTGTGCGATTTGGCTTTGAAATTCCCAAAATTTAGGTCATATTTATTAAGATCAACTTGTCATAGAGTTGTTGTGAGTTGTCATAGCTTGTCGCAGGTTGACATAGACATTTGAATTTGTTCGTACATTTGAATTTGTTCATACCGTCGTAAGAATCGTAACAAATAGTATCGTAAGTAACTTTTTAATTGGGAGATCACTAAGAAAATCGCAGACCTTCGTATACAATCATGTATTCAGTGTATAAAATGCCACTAATAAATTATTCCAAATATGACATGATAATGCCCTAGAAAGTTTAAATTTTGTGAAAATTTTAGCAGTATGAACATTTTCTTTAGCAGAAAGATTTTGTTGAAAACACTTGTTTATGTCATGCTCCATTGACTCATTACATCATACGAGTCTCAACTGGCGAATATGTATGGCATGTTTTCCTTTTGACATAGCCTTTCTGCAATAAATTCACCACGTGCAAAACAACAGTGCACATGCGGCATGGCCATGCACAGTATATACAGCGGCGCGGCCGCAGCTAGCTGCCGGCGGCATATACGATAAAATGTTAGGGGATGGGGGCGGAGGGGGTTGGGGGGTTGGGGGTGGGGGGGGGGGGGGGGGGTCGGGGGGGGGGGGAGTTGGTGGAGCGACAAAAAAAAAAACAGAAACAAAACCAAACAACAAACACGAAAACGATTCAATAAGCGAAAAACCCGAGTTGAATAATAGCATGAATAAAAGAAAATTATAATAACGGAATACTCCGAGTGTAGCCGGCAGGGCCCCCTCGAGCCCACCCGGCCACGCCCACCCGAGCACAAGACTGTGTGTGCACGCACACGCGGTATGCGCCCTAGTGTTCAAGGAAGCATGACCAAGCAAACACGAGAAGACCCGACCGGGCACACCGGCCAGCATCCATGGTCTTCCGAAGCGCTAAATTGATACATGATAAGGTCTACATGGGGGGGGGGGGGGGGCATTTATCGGAATAAATATAAATACAAGAGGGAAACATATAATACAAAAATGGATTACATGTACTCATATCAACAGAGCAAACTGATTCTTTCAGACGTCTGAGCCAAGACTTAAGGGGAACTGTAGCAAAATCTGTGCGAAGGTGTTTGGGTAATTCATCCCAGACTCTCGGAAAAAACGTTAACAGGAGAAAAATGGAGACGCTGAGTTCTAGAAATTAAGTGAATGAATTTGATGTCATGAACATGCCGAGAGTTAACCTACATGCCGAGAGTTAACCTCCATGCCGAACACCGCACACATATTAAAGGCGACCCCACACATATACGCTCCTTTGAAGGCCTGGTTGGCGGCATCCTGGAAGCAGATGTGGGAGACGTACGGGCCAACACGCATCCACCGCTACATCTGGGACCCGGGAGGTGGTGTCAAAGGGGAGGATCTACCACGGTGTTTGGGTAATTCATCCCAGACTCTCGGAAAAAACGTTAACAGGAGAAAAATGGAGACGCTGAGTTCTAGAAATTAAGTGAATGAATTTGATGTCATGAACATGCCGAGAGTTAACCTACATGCCGAGACATATATGTCGAAATATCGCACATATATTTTTAACATTGCATATATATGTCAGCATTTCGCATATATATTTTTAACATATTATATACACTCGGCAAAAGAAGTTCTTGGACACTTGTAAAACTTCAAATAATTTTTAAAAATAATTCATAAAAAGCACATTATTGTATATCAATATGACCACACAATAGTTCTCTACCAGCATGATATGGAGTTAACGCGTGAGCAATCATGCATGGCTGGTTACACGCATTAAACAATAGCAAGTACAGTAACAGAAAATTGCAAGAAATGGAGCATTCAAATGCTAATAATCATGTCCATCCTGCAGGCATACATTCCACAATTGCAACAGGTGTTTATGATTGGAATTAAATGCTTACAGATGCATCATGAGATGCATCATTTGGACATACACTTTCAAGATGAAGCTTTCCAACCAAGAGCGGGCAAGAGCAATAGGAATGTTGCAATCTGGACAGTCATTTAGACAAGTGGCTCGTTTCAAAGAATTCAGCCAGGTGACTCTCTTCAAGATGTCAGGCGTTATCTCCTTGAAGAATGGGACAACATCACACCAGAGCAAATCCGCCGACTTGTGAGAAGCATGCGACGTCGATGTGCTGCACTTATTCAGAGCCAGGGAGGACAAACAAGATATTGAACTGTTTTTGATTATGCCGAGATACTGAAATTTGACATTTGTATCATTGCCTAAATTTTATTAACAATTCCAGTGGAATAATGATGCATCCAAGATGGATAATTTCCTCTTCTTTTCAAAATGGCATTTAATTTTGACTTGACAATGTGCACGGGATTTGTTCAATAATGAAACCCCAGCAAAGAAACATACTGCTTTTGTCTTTCAATGGATCATTATGCCACATAAACTGTTTCACAATTGAATAACTGAATGCTCCATTTCTTGCAATTTTCTGTTACTGTACTTGCTATTGTTTAATGCGTGTAACCAGCCATGCATGATTTCTCACGCGTTAACTCCATATCATGCTGGTAGAGAACTATTGTGTGGTCATATTGATATACAATAATGTGCTTTTTATGAATTATTTTTAAAAATTATTTGAAGTTTTACAAGTGTCCAAGAACTTCTTTTGCTGAGTGTATATATATATATATAACTACTTTTTCCGGTATAGGACGACCGTTTTGGGCAGAGTGCCGTACGGGACCACTACAACGCCAAATTTGTCGGGAAAAAGATCATGAATTGACACCAATTTTCTCGACTTAAAGTTCTCATAAAAATGGTTTTCCACCTAAACCGAAATGGTTCGCTACCTAATAAAAATGGTTTTCGACCTAAAAATATGGTTTTAGAGACAAATGTATTAAGACGACCGTTTTTTGGTCGTCCTAACGCGGTCGGTCGTCTTAACACACCTTTTTTTACCCATAAACGGTCGTCCTATACAGGAAAAAGTGGTTATATGTCAAATTATTGCACATATATTTTCAACATCGCACATATATATCAAACATCGCACATATATTTGTGCATTATCGAATTTTGCAACGTTTCACACGCCATACCAAGGCCAGCCGTTCTAATAAGTGCCAGCAAGGAAACAATTACATGCTTTGGAAGCAATAATGAAACACATTTTTGCCAGATCCATCGACTGACTTTCCTGATGGCGTTCATGAAGAAGCCAAATATCCAACTGTAATAAACTGGCCTCCACTTCAATCATCATATCGTTTATTATAATTCATTACTATTTTGTGCTTAAAAAGACTACCAATTCTGTAGACTGGTTCCCGTCCACATATTCCACACAGGAGAATATAAGGACAGGTAAAGTGCGCTTCATCTTGATCTGTGATTGGTCGTCTTTGCGCGTGCGCATTGAGTTTTTTTTAATTCAAAAATTGGCCACGCCCTTTGCTTTAGGCAATGTACTTTATTTACATAATTGGATATGTTCGATACGCACGGCCGGGTTACAAATGTCACTGCAAAATATGCACACTTACTAAAAAAAATAAATAATAATAACCACGTGACGGGCAGAATTCTGCCCGTCATGGCTGCCCTTTACCGATCCCTATATTTTCGCAATAAGCGAACCAATCTATAGGGATCGGGAACCAATCTACCAAACTGTTTATTTGATTGGAAAAAAACACCCCAAATTTAGGAATAAAAACGGCGTTGTGTATTTGGGAATAATTATCTTTGTCAAGTTATAAAGATATTTTTCTTTAATACAGCCGAGTACTGATAGTAATTAAACAACCATTAATAATGCTTTATTTCCAAGACTGATAATCAAAATACACGACTGCTGTTCATGATAAATTATCCAATGCCAAGTCACAAGCTATTAACAATACATTTAACTAACTGTGGTTTTGTCAATGTAGAAGACTTTTGTCACAATTTAGTTTGGTCGGAAATTAAACGCACACTGTGGCTTCAAAAACTTTGTTATTTTTAATGCCTTCAAATTTCAAGATATGACACAAATCAGGAAATTTTTGACACATTATATGCAGTATATGCTCCTACATTTAAGTTTTGAAATGTGTGTTTCTAGCAAAATTGCACTCATAAATATCAGACTGCTTATTTGTTTTACTGTATGGTTTGTGATTTTAGTTTCAATGATGGTAACCAAATATGTATAACCAAAATGTATAGATAGGGTAACTAATAAGTAATAATATATGATAACATGAACCTTGATTGTATGACTGTAAAAGCTACTGTAAGTACCTCATAATACAATCAAACCTTGAAAATAGCATTGTTATATACTTTTTATTTAACAAGCAATTAGTTTAGATCCCAATTTTTGTTTAAATAATACAGGAACCAACTGAAACCCAAGACCAAAATCCAATGAATACACGTAGTTAAGATAATTAGAGCCTTTAACAATTTTAAACCCATTTTTAAAATACTATATACGGATATTAAACATATGTTTCTAAAACTTTCTACCACATAAGTGCCTAAATCATTGCCTATGTATTTAGATTTACAATGTACATGAATATGTAAACTGTGTAAATAAATTATTTTGAAAACATGACACAGACTATCAAAAGATACTAGATCCAGAAATTTTACTTTTAAGCTGCTACTGTACACAAAAAGGATGGAAGCAATTTTAAAAGAAGACCACCTTGAATCAATGCAGTCATATCAAATAATTAATATTTTTATTCTGGCAATCACATAGATGAAATTCCAAACTCCAAAGCAGATTTTGGTGAAGAGGAATACAATTCTTGTTCTACATCTAAAATATTTTGTGTTTTGGAAGAGTAGGACGGAGCAAGTTAAATGATCACCCTCTAGTAGTAGGCAACGCAAGCTCACGCCAATTTCTGTGAAGCTGCATTTTCACAGCTGTCCTGTGAAATGGCTTGATCTTGATGCAGTAATCAAAGCATTAGAAAAACCTGAGCATGAGAAAAAAAATTAACATTTCAATGATAAGGCTGATAACTTTAAATACTGAACGAAACAATTTGACCATTACTGAATTTTTGTGTACAAAACTGCCTCAAAAAATTCAAATATTTTTCTAGTATAATCTTCACCTTTTCTCTCCTTTTTATTACGGGTATACTTGTAAAATTTGCCCAAAATTAGTAATGGTCAACGTCTGAATTCAAAAAATAGGTTTGCTATAAATGTATCACTCGCCAAAACATAACAGACTGACTGACGTGCAGGACATGCACGTTAACTAGGCCTACAGACATCAGTGCAGCTGCACACTTTTCTTCTCACAATTCCAGTCTGTTTTCTCGTCTTATGACGCATCCCAGCTTCAAGAAACATTGCAGAACACTTTTGGTAATGTAAGACAAGTAACTATGCTGAGGATTTGGGACTTGCCTTATAGGCTATATAGTAAATCTGGCACTTTTGGGGGGTAACTAAGGAACAAATTGCAACATGTTTTTTTTTACCACAATGCATTTCCTTGAGGTCCCCTAAACACCATACTAAAAGTCCCAAAATATCCAAGTATGGGAAAGGTGCCTAATTTGCATAAATCCAAAATGGCCGCCAAAATTTCAAACAAATCTTGATCTTCACTTCTAAATGGCCTATTACAATGACTTAACTTTCTAGGAAGGGGTTTTTGGACACAATAAGTCTTATGGGATAGGTTAGAAATTCATTACATAGATGAATCATTAGCATATTTTCAAAATGGCCGCCAAAATGTAAATTATGTATATTTTACACACGTAACGCATCAGTTTTGAATTATAGAATAGCAAAATTCCACTTGGAACAAATTGCAAAATATTTTTTTCACCACAATACATTTATTTGATGTCCCTTAGACACCATACTAAAAGTCCGAAAGTATCCAAGTAAAGGAAAAATGCGTAATTTGCATAAATCCAAGATTTGCATAAATCCAAATTCAGAAAATGTAGATTTAGACATATCTTTACTTCTAAATGACCTATAATAATGATTCATCTTTCTTGGAAGTGGACACATGTTTTATGGGATATGTTACGTAAAAGGGGGGGGGGGGGGGGGGGGGTGGGGGGTGGGTTTGATGGTGCTTACCCATTCAGTGACACGGCCGTTCCGGTCGACTTGTTTTTATTTTTTGAAATAAAATATATTATGTTAATTTCAAAATTTAGGTGTGTCCAATTGAACCGTTTTACTGGGTTTATTTTACATTGGTAATATGGGATGGGATGTGGGTGGGTTTGTGCGAGCAAAGGAACGTTTTTCAGTTCCTTTTGGTGAAGCAGGAGCTAGCTTTCTAGGCTACCGTCTGCCCTTCATCAGCTGCGGGTGGGATTCGGGAGAATCCGGGTGACTCGCTTTGGTTTCCTTGAGCGGAAGGATCCAGCTTATTTGTTCTTCAAGCAGTGAGATAAGGATGTTTAGGGTTTCATCCGTCTCCCACATCTGCTTCCAGGATGCCGCCAACCAGGCCTTCAAAGGAGCGTATCCAGATCACATTTTTGAGCACCCCCCTCCCCCATTTTTCCAATATGGGTTGAAATGTTGATACCATATTATTTTTCATATTTTGTCTCATGACCATTCTGAAATTTCGCGTTCTCATTTGACAAATTCGTATATTTTAAATATTGTCTAAAACCCCGAAGCTGATAATATATAGCTGTGCGCGTAATTACACCAACATTCTGTTTCCACAATTTGTAGATGCAGATTTCTTGTATTCTTCCCTGGCCGGGATCCTTACGATTTTCTCTTATATAAGCTTTCATCCTATAATATTCATCCTGATATTCTGTCTTTGTTACGTAGTTATCTTACTTGTAGGAAACATCGAGTTATTGTTGACGGCTATTGTTCTAGCTGGAATGCAGTACCCTCTGGTGTTCCCCAAGGCTCAGTACTAGGACCTACTCTGTTCACTTTGTTTGTAAATGACATAACCCAGTGCCTTAATAATAAGTGTTTACTTTTCGCTGATGATTTTGAAAGTTTTTGGTAAGGTTGGCCGTCCCGCTGATGCAACTTCACTGCAAGAAGATTTGAATAGGATAATGACTTGGTCTGAAACTTGGAAATTATCTCTTAATGCCAGTAAATGTTGTGTTTTGTCACTGTCACTAAAGAAGAAACCCATCAATGTAACTTACACTCTTGGTGACAATGTACTTAAGAGGGTAACAGTCCAAAAGGATCTCGGAATTTTTATTGATAGCAGGCTAACCTTTATTCCCCATGTTAACTCAGTAATTAAAAAGGCTAATCGTATGTGTGGTTTAATTTGGCGTAACTTCCGCTCACTAAAAAATGAACATGTCCTCCGTACTTTATATTGCTCACTAATTAGACCCCATCTAGAGTATTGTACAGTAGTGTTTAATTCTATCTCTGCTTACCAGGCTCACAGGATTGAGAGAGTCCAGTGTCGCTTTCTCAACTTCATGCATAGGAACCTAACTACCGGTAATGTTAATTCTGTCAACCTTGAATACCTTGATCTTTGTGACTTGTACAGACTCCCAACACTAAAACACAGACGATATGTCAATGATTGTTTGTTTTTGTATAAACATTTCCACAACTTTTTCTCTACCACAGATTCCAACCCATTTAGTTTATATACTCCAGCAATACGGACAAGGCATGCACACAAACACATCCTCCACGTCCCATGGAGTCGCATTGAGGTGACAAAGCGTGGCTTTGTCTCAAGGATTTCGTCCACCTACAATGGGCTCCATGGGAAATGTGATGTGTTTGGTGCACCTTCTCTTAACTCCTTTCGCAAACAGGTTAACCATGCTCTTTTTAGTTAAAATCTACATGTACGTACAATTTCTGTGTCAAACATTTATTCCATATCCTTTGTCTCACTAAGCCTGACCATTGTCAATTTATCAGTTTTTAATTTCAAAGCATATTAATGTATCTTCTCTTGGGTATTGCTTTATGTAGATGTACTTTTGTGAATGCTTTATTTGTATACATAATCAAATCGGTGTAATTTTTATATATATTATTATTATTCTGTTTATAATTTTTAGTTGTTGTTCGTTCTTTTTGTTTAATTTTTGTTTATTTATTTTGTGTTTTTGATGCTTTAAATGCTTTATTTATGTATACAGAACTTTAACTTATAATTATTTATGTTAATTGATCCCATTCCTGTAATTGGCGGTTCTTCCGCTGTTGGATGTGGTAAATAAAATAAATAAATAAATAAATAAATATAATATATATATATAAGTAAAATACATTTTGGCAACTGAAAGCTAGGCAAGACAGAAAACGTGAGGTAGGCCTACGTGCACAATTTTGAACTCATCTCTTTTTGCAATTAAGTGAACAGTTCATATTAGGCCTATACTAGCCTTTAGTCAAGGCGGCCGTGGCGAGTTATGTTTCGCGCTCAGTCAGTTTTACCAACGCTTGAGGAAAGACTACCACCCAGAGACTGTCCGCCCCGACCGCCTTTACCATCTCATTTGTTAAGGCCCTGTCACAAGAAACCGAATCGCAAGAACGTTCGTAAACCTTATTGAAAAATTTATATTTTTCTAGTACGGTGGAGAACGGACATAAAATGCAATTCATCAACTTTCTCATACCGCCCCAGTACCGTTCTGTTTCCGTACCAGTACCGTATACAGCATAAAATGGTCAATTTGATCCAGAATCTAGCAATTTTGTCCGAGCCGAGACAGTACTGTTGACGAATTCACCGTTGCTAAACCTAATGGCCCTGTCACACCTTAACGTTTTAGCCAGCGTATGCTGACGTATGAAAATTTCTCTAAAACGCTGGCATACGCTGAACTATCAATGTTTTTTTTCAATTTTGAGCGTATACAAAGCGTATTCATAACGGGTTGGACGTATACATACCGTAGTAGTAACTTACACAGAACGTTTCCATAACGTTTAGATAACTTATACCAACGATTGCTTAGCGTGTTGCCGGCGTTCACAACTTATGCCCAACGATAGTCTAACTTATGCAAAGCGCGCGGCAGCGTATCGCCGACGATCACGTAACGTAGCCTATAAAAAGGCTGCCGCTCGACGATTCAAATCATAACCGCACTAGACCATGGAGTCTTGAAGGCCCTGTCACACCTTGACGTTTTAGCCAGCGTATGCTGACGCATGAACAATTTGGCGAATACGCTGGCGTACGTCGAATAAGTTATGGGTAAGTTTTGTATAAGTTAAGAGCACGCTGGAACACGCTGGTATACGTCGTAGTAAGGCGAGGTCGTCGAAAAATGTTGTGCATGCACAAAAATTGTCGGCGTATGCCAGCGTGTGGCTCATAAGTCCCGCATAAGTTGTAGGTAAGTAATACGATCGTTGACACACGTTTACGCACGTTACTTGTAAGTTAATCATAAGTCGACATACGTCGAGATAATGTCTCCGTACCCAAAACTTATTTCTAACCTATGAGTAACGTGCTTTGAACCTATGTCAAACCATGATCAAACTTATCTCCAACGCATATTATTATTATTATTATTATTATTATTATTTATTTCTGGTATTCATACCAAGGATTCCTCAATAGTGCTCATTGCACTGTCACTCGCAAGCGTGAGGAAACCCATGAAGAATTAGAATTAGAAATGCATGGCCAGCGACACCGGGGATGATCCCCCTTGCTCTTCACGAAAGAATGCTCTGGGATCTTTAGAGTGCGTTTCCATTACCTAACACACTGGACCAACGGCTTTACATCCCTTCCGAAGGATGGAGCAAGTGTGGTTGAGTGCCTTGCCCAAGGGCACAGGTACCGTAGCCGTGGGGAGGTTCGAACCTGCAACCCCAAGTTTTCACCTATGACTGCGAGTCAACGACCTAAACCGCTCGGCCACGGTACCCCATGTAGACGTATTTGAAGTGTTCCGGACGACCACAGAACTTACTGAACGTGTTTCTAACTTACAGCTACCGTATAATGGCGTATTGGCAGCGTTTAGGGGATTTGGTATATAAAAATGGGGTTCACATGAGGAACCCGTCAGTACTCCTCAAGACTCCATGGTCTAGTGCGGTTATGATTTGAATCGTCGAGCGGCAGCCTTTTTATAGGCTACGTAACGTGATCGTCGGCGATACGCTGCCGCGCGGTATGCATAAGTTAGACTATCGTTGGGCATAAGTTGTGAACGCCGGCAACACGCTAAGCATTCGTTGGTATTCGTTGGTATAAGTTATCTAAACGTTATGGAAACGTTCTATGTAAGTTACTACTACGGTATGTATACGTCCAACTCGTTATGAATACGCTTTGTATCCGCTCAAAATTGAAAAAACATCGATAGTTCAGCGTATGCCAGCGTTTTAGAGAAATTTTGATACGTCGGCATACGCAGGCTAAAACGTCAAGGTGTGACAGGGCCTTGAGGAGTACTGACAGGTTCCTCCTGTGAACCCCATTTTAATATACCAAATCCCCTAAACGCTGCCAATACGCCATTATACGGTAGCTGTAAGTTAGAAACACGTTCAGTAAGTTCTGTGGTCGTCCGGAACACTTCAAATACGTCTACATGCGTCAATATGCGTTGGAGATAAGTTTGACCATGGTTTGACATAGGTTCAAAGCACGGTACTCATAGGTTTGATATAAGTTTTGGGTACGGTAGACATTGTCTCGACGTATGTCGACTTATGATTAACTTACAAGTAACGTGCGTAAACGTGTGTCAACGATCCTACAACTTATGCGGGACTTATGAGCCACACGCTGGCATACGCCGAATTTTTTTGTGCATGCACAAATTTTTCGACGACCTCGCCTTACTACGACGTATACCAGCGTGTTTCAGCGTGCTCTTAACTTATACAAAACTTACCCATAACTTATTCGACGTACGCCAGCGTATTCGCCAATTTTTTCATAAGTCAGCATACGCTGGCTAAAACGTCAAGGTGTGACAGGGCCTTAACCATTACCGTTCTAAGACCGTTCTAAGACCGAACACACGAATCAATACCGTTCTATAAACTGTTGCGCACCGCACATAACTTACCAAAACCTTACCAACACCTTACCAATACCGAACGCATACCGACCTGCAACCGTCGGAAACGGGTGGCTAGCGAGTGTATAAATATTAAAGCGTCCATGGCCGAACCCACTCCACTCTTCTCTGTCTTCTTCTTCTTCTTCTTCTATTGCGGCGCAGCACTCCAATGTACATGTTCATTAGGTCAATGTGGTGGTTCAGGGCAGCAATGGCTTGGATTCTCGCGGCATCTTCTGCAGGGTTCATCTTGGAATTCTAGTGGGATCTGGATCTGAACTGAGCTTCTCATCACAATTTGGTCATATTTATACTACATGTGTGTCATCATGCACGGATTGTTCGGAGAACGGTCGTGATTAGTGCGTGATAGGCGGTAGATACACGGTAGTAATAAGTTTACGACGTTGTAAGGAACGGAGCGAACGGGGAAGGTAAGGTGAAGTGCGGTATCGGCTCTGTATCAGAACGCTATCCAATCGTTCGTGATCCGGTACTGGTACGCTGATATCAAACCTTGCCGTATCAGTAACGGCTTATAAACGGCAAAACAGATCCAATACCGAGCTGATAGCGTGCAAGTAACGACCCGTTAACGTGCTCCAGTTCGGTGGCAATTTTTGAACATGTTTAAAACTTTTTTTCAGCAATTTCGTGCTGTCCTTATAACCCCGAGACAGCCAGTGTCAATAACTTATCAGTAACGATAGAGAAACGACCACTTACCGATCACTCCTTATCAATACCGATTCCACATAAATCAGTACGGTACATGAACGGTAATGCAATTCGGTTTCTTGTGACAGGGCCTTTAGGGCTGATGTTTTTCTTTATTTCTGTCTACCGTTTTGGTAGAGGGGTTACGTGCATAATGCATGAGGTCAGGATTCCCCATTGACCAATGAGAAGGTGAACTGTTGAACTGCACGACGTCACACGCATAGAATATTAGGCAGTTGTACGACAATCTTCGAAGAAAAAAGGCTAAATATTTCGGGAAGCCATGGGAAAACTATAAGTCGCAACATATTCAGGCCATGAAAATGCTCATAGATGATCGCAATTTATTTGTGTACTTACCATAACAGCAATGGAGAATATTCAATTCACCACGCACGCCGTATGCCTACTTCCGAACCGGCCGGCCGAACTTACCGTGTCGGTATCGTATATGCCGCCGGCAGCTAGCTGCGGCCGCGCTGCTGTATATACTGTGCATGGCCATGCCGCATGTGCACTGTTGTTTTGCACGTGGTGAATTTATTGCAGAAAGGCTATGTCAAAAGGAAAACATGCCATACATATTCGCCAGTTGAGACTCGTATGATGTAATGAGTCAATGGAGCATGACATAAACAAGTGTTTTCAACAAAATCTTACTGCTAAAGAAAATGTTCATACTGCTAAAATTTTCACAAAATTTAAACTTTCTAGGGCATTATCATGTCATATTTGGAATAATTTATTAGTGGCATTTTATACACTGAATACATGTATACGAAGGTCTGCGATTTTCTTAGTGATCTCCCAATTAAAAAGTTACTTACGATACTATTTGTTACGATTCTTACGACGGTATGAACAAATTCAAATGTACGAACAAATTCAAATGTCTATGTCAACCTGCGACAAGCTATGACAACTCACAACAACTCTATGACAAGTTGATCTTAATAAATATGACCTAAATTTTGGGAATTTCAAAGCCAAATCGCACAGTGGGAGCTAAGCCGGTATTCCGCTGTGCAATATTTTCTTACGATTAGTCGCAATAAATATTATCTTAAGATACGATACAGGTACAATTATGTAGCGTCTCGCAGCTAGGTGTCACGCAGGTCGCCCACTGTATGATTTGCAATCGTAAGAAATACTGTGTGGTTTTGTAGGGATTTTCAGCCACTTCGATCACGACATATCTTCTAATTAGCAAATTCTAACGCTCACTATATGTACGTTACAGTGCGCAATTTATTCCGAATTACAAATGTTTGCATTTATTTCTTATCTCCCAATTAACAGTTCCTTATGCTCCCTTAAGATATGACACGGTACAATTAGGAAAATAATTTATCCTGTTAAAAATTAAAATGTCCACGACAAGCCACAACTTACGAAACTCTACGACAAGCTACGATTGCACTGTACAATTTGCTGCAACTGCATGCACAAGTTGCAAGGATTTGTACAGACACGTACATAGTCATTTCGCAAGAAATCGTAGAAAATTGTAACGCTGAGCACTTACTGTATTGTTACGATATGCACTTTTTCTATGAATACATACGAATTAATGTCTGCGATTTTCTTAGTGATCATGCATTATGCGATTCATTACGATTTGTTACGAGTCCTTACAATCATCTGCGACTTGTTCCGTAAACATAACATGGAGATGTCTGCAATCATGATCACACAAATCTACGACATCTGTGACTTGTTCAGAATTCTGGGATCATGATCACGCATTGTGCGATTCATTAAGATTCCTTACGATTCCTTACGACTTGTTCAGACACAGTGATTTTGGAAAATCGTAATGCTTAGCGCTTATCGTATTGTTACCAGATGTATTTTCTTTTAAATTACATAAGAATGTCTGCGATTCATTACGATAACAGTACAAATCTACATATGCGACTTCTTCAGAATTCAGACACATATGAAGGTCTGCGATTATGATGCACGCATTGTACGATTCATTACGATTCCTTATTACGATGACACACTACAAATCCACGACATCTGCGACTTGTTCAGTCAATTTGTAACAAATCTTGGAAATTGTAACGCTTATTAGCGCTTATTCTATTGTTACAATATGCATTTTCTTATAAATACATAATAATGTCTGCGATTCATTACGATTCCTTACGATGACAGTATAAATCTACGACATCTGCGACTTGTTCAGAGTTCAGACACATATGAATGTCTGCGATCATGATGCACGCATTGTACGATTCATTATGATTCCTCGCGATGACACATTACAAATCTACGACATCTGCGACTTGTTCAGACAGTCATTTTGTAACAAATCTTGGAAAATCATAACGCTTATAATTAGCACTTATTGTTCGTAAATAATTATTGTTTTTGAACTTGTTTTCTAGTTTTGATTGTTGGACTGACAAGTGTAATTGTTCTTGTCAACATGTTTTCTCTAATTGTTGCTTAGACGTAATAAAGCAGTTTGTGTAATCGAAATATGTCTAAATTTATTAAAATTGTTGTGAATAATCTGTTTTTGTACGTTTTCTGATTTTGTTGGTTGGACATAAAACAGTTCAAATAGTGTAATTGTGTTATGGTGGTTTGTGTAATAGAAATAATTGTTAATTTCAAAAAGATTAACTGCCGCAGCATATTCCTATTTTATCGACTGGCTGCCGGCTAAATAGCATAGGTGGGGCGAAGTGGCAATGGGGCGAAGCATGGAGGAAGGGCGAAGTGACTGTAAAGCGATTTTATGTACGTACGCGTGTAGCGCGGTGTTTTGTTTGCCACCCGAAAAGCATTGTTAGCGAATTTACAACTGGTTTAACAATTTATCTGGAGTTACTCGAGGTTTCTTGTATTTTATTTTCCTGGTGCGAATAATAACCTTCGCTTTTGTGTGTGAATGCTACCTATATTTAAAATGGACGATTCCAGGAGCTCGCCTCGCCGCTGGTTGGTTACAATTTATGAATAATTCATCACCTCCGAGATACGCTATCTCGGTAATCCGTGTTTCCGAGATACGGTATCTCGGTAATACGTGTTTCCGAGATACGGTATCTTGGTAAACCGTGTTTCCGAGATACGGTATCTCGGTAATCCGTGTTTCCGAGATACGGTATCTCGGTAATCCGTGTTTCCCAGATACGCTATCTCTGAAATCCGTGTTTCCGAGATACGCTATCTCGGTAATCCGTGTTTCCGAGATACGGTATCTCTGAAATCCGTGTTTTCGAGATACGCTATCGTGGAATTCCATGTTATTATAACAGAAATCCGTGTTTCCGCGATAAATTATCTCAGTAACGCAGTAACGCGGATGGTCATTTAAGCTTCCGTAGCTGTCCCCCTCCCATTAGCAAAATCAAATTGCAGAGGGTCAAACTTCACATTTGCACATGATTCCAAAAAACCCATCTCAAAAATCTTGGAAAAAGTATTAGAAACAATAATTAGACGATAATTCTTCGGTTGAGAAGGATCAGCGTTCGGTTTCTTGAGAATTGGTACAAGAGTACCTTCATGAAAGCTGGTGGGAACAACGCCAAATCTAGTACAACAATTTAAAATGTTGGCCAAACGAGCTGGTATTTTGGTGTTTAAAGTGTGTTTTAAATGATCGGCCGTGATTCCATCTGGCCCAGGGGCTGACTTTTTGTTTAGAGTTCGAATGAATCTTCGAACAGACTCTGCTGAAAAATGGCTGGAGTCAAAGGCAGTATTCTGCAATTCGTAAGATCGTTTTTTGACAGATTTTAGACTGGTTGATTTTAGGTGAATTTAGGTTTGAATCAGTGATCCCAAATTTGGATTCAAAAAATGTAGATAAACTATCAATGGAAGCGGAGTCATGAGGATCACTTTTAGTTTATTTAAAGTCACCAACGGCTTTCCAGAATTTCTTAGGATTTTTTTGATGAAACAATTTGTTGAGATGGTTGTATTTTCTACGAGAAACATTAGTGACAATCTGTCTGAAAATGCGCCTATAATCCTTTTTGGCCAGCTTATAACAATGAAAAATGTGTCCAGACCGCGGCCTGTCACACTGCGTCAAAATCCTATACCAGAATCGTTGTTTATTTCTGGCACTAGAGACTTTGACATGACTGGTAACTAATTTTTATAAAGCAAACCAAATTTGCATGAAATTGATCCCTTGTTACATATGGGAAATATGTGCATTCTGTGCATGTTTTTTTTTTTTTAAGTACATACAGAAATAACTTGAATATTTGAAAAGATGAAAGTTATTGTAGATATGCTCTTGGTCAACAAACCCTGCCAGTATTGTGGCAGACAAGTACTGTGAGAAGTTGCACTAAATTCAAGTTTATTTTTACATGTGTCACTGACTGTTTTGTTACAGACCGGGAGGCCAGTGGGTTTTAATCATAATTTTGAGTGTAAAAGTATTTGACATCTTCCAAAAACGTTTTCTTAAATGTCATGGGTGGAGTGTTAGAAGTGGGCAGCCATTTGATTCCATCAATTTTTTTGAGTGCAATCCCAGTTTTATAAATACTTCCCCAAAATACTCAACACCCGTGGCAAAAATTGGTGGGTCATAAATGTCATCTGGTCATCATTTATTTATTCACCACATCCAACAGCGGAAGGACCGCCAATTACAGGAATAAAAGTTTATGACAAATCAATGACTGATAATTTAAAAAGTCTTGATTTTGCACTAATTAACGTTGCATGTTTGAAATTTGGATTGCACTTTGAATAAAATCAAATTTTTGGGAGTTTGCTCTGCAAGGGACTTTCCACTTGGAGCAGGCCACCCTAGTCTAACTAGGCGTAGGATAGGCCCTGCTTGCATGACCTTGTACACTTGGTGCTGTAGTTGTGGCTTGGGGCTATTTAACAATGGTAAGGTATGCATAGGAAATTGGTGGGCTTTGTGACCAAAAAAAAACCAAACCCTCATTTCACATGGTATAGAGATGTTCGAGGTTACGTCACGAGGTCACGTGACTTTGTTTATTTCGCCATTTTGCCGGGCAACGGCAACGCTATCACCGGGCACAAAAATATGCCTGAATTCTGTTGTGCCCTTGGATGCACCAATCGACGTTTGCCAGGCAATACAACAGGCTACATTTTTATCGTTTTCCAACGGATCGTGAGCGTAGTTCGAAGTGGGTTTCCGCTGTACGACGCGTGGACTTTCAGCCATCAGTTTACAGCAGAATTTGCAGTGAGCATTTCATATCAGGTAGGCCTTCCTTTGTCAGTTCGTGTGCTTGTCGGAATAGATGGAAAATCGGCATTCCTTACTTTTAGTACCCCGTTCCATATAAGAGATTAAAAGTGTCATTTTTATCAAACCACTTACCTATAGTGTTTTGTACTCTTGATCTTTTTCTTCAGAATGACAAGATTATTTTTGTGAAAAGGATTTTGATTTTTTAGGGGAATTGTTGGGTAAAAACAGGAAAAACTGGCTAAAGGTTTAACAAATTCAAGATAGCTTTTTATGCTCAATGGACATGAAAGGCCGTTTTTGATTGGCTGAGAATAGTTTCACTTTAATACCCGGTCTCTGATTGGTCAATGAGTGGGAGTTTCTTACAACATGAAACAGCAGGAGGCCAAATTCAAGTGAGTTTAGCAATGCTGAAGCTGACAAAACAGGTAACAAAAATTGTATTTTTTAAAGGAATTATTGTCCAAATGTTGAACAACTATGGATTTAGAGGAATGAAGAAGAGTTGGTTGTTTTCACAAAAGTGAAATTAGTGCAAAAAAGTCAGTTTTACGGCTGGGTATTTTTTTTCGTATACATTGAACATAGATTTTAAGGAAATTACCTCCTGGAATCAACACATAATGTAATTTTAAGATATACTCCCCACTTGCACTTTTGTCGCAAATGTTGCTTTTATGTAGAAAAATCACGTTTTCTTCTTTAAAAATTGCCTTCAGTTACTAGTAGTGCACAAGATAACCATTCACGCGCGCGCGCAGCGCCCTCTGTTGTCGCGCTTACGCACAGACCGCTCGCCGCGTCATTTTGTGCATTACTCTATGCAGTAATTTTATAATTTATTTATCTCAGAAATGCAACATTTGCGACGGAATTGTCAGTGGGAAGTATATCTTAGAATTGAATAAGCTATCGATTCCAATATATAGATTTACCCAAATCCGTGTTCAATGTATATGAAAAAAAATACCTACGGCTGTAAAAGTTATTACAAAAATGGGTGGCCTAAAAGTAAGGAATGCCGGAAAATCCACGTTCATGTAACGATTGGGGGTAAGAATTTCGAAGTTGACAATGAATATTTTCCTGTTTTAATAAACAGGCTACTCGGCTATACCGCTTGCTCAATTTATGCGATGAATGCTGTTTTGGAATTTACAGAAAATAATATGTGATGTGACATAATATTTTCAGTCAAAATCGAACTTTGATTTTGTTTTCCAAGTCCCTACCTAGGCTACCTCCCCATGCTCCCTGAATCAACAGATCATCCAATTGTGAGATATAGGCCTAGGCCTATACTTCCCACTTGCACTTGGGTGTGGTTGAAACCCGGAGGTAGCCGGAGGTCGAAGGTAAACCCTGATGTACAATTTTGTTTTAAAGTTAGACATTAATTTTTAAAACCTTTAACAAAATTGGAATGACCGTTTGACAAAACAGGGACACTTCCACACTTTGGGAAAATTTGCATAAGTATTCCAGCTGTATCGCAAATTTTACATCAACCTCCGGGTCGCTAGATATAAGCGTAACAGAGCTTCGGGTGGGGACTGGGTGAAATGTGATCAACAGGCAGACAAACATATTGTTGCTATATTCACAAAGTTGCAGATCTCTATCTTCTAGCTCTAACAAATTCTACATCAACCTCCGGCAAAAACAAAAATCTACCTCCGGGTACCTCCGAGTTTTATAAATTTTCCTTGCAATTATGTCGGAAATTTTGCATTTCTGAGATAAATGAATGATGAAATTTACTGTAGGCCTATAAATAAAAATTAAAGCAAAAAATTACGGCGTGAGCAGCATGTGCGTAAGCGTGACAACAGAGGGCGCTGCTCGCACGCCTGAATAGTTATCTTGTGCACTAACTCGATGCAATTTTTTAAGGAGAAAATGTGATTTTACTACAGAAAAGCAACATTTGCGTCAAAAGTACAAGTGGGAAGTAGGCCCCCTATACCTTAAAATTACATGTAGATTATTTGTTGATTCCAGGAGGTAATTTCCTTCAAATGTTCAATGTATACAGACAAAATACCATGACTTTTAATGTGAATGTGCAGATGTTTGTCACCTAAATTTTGCCCCAGGGGTGGGGTATTTGTCATGCGAAATTGACGATCCCAACCGCGTAGGTGGGGTAGCACAGGGGAGGGGTCGAGGAAACGATTGATAGGTGCATTACATGCAAGTTTTAATTTTTAATACATTTTCTAAAATATGGTTTAGAACTCTATGGCCTAATTCCTTTCACAAATTTTTAAATTTAGTTTTATATTCTCGTTTTTTGCCCTATTCCCACAGGTGAGAAAAGCAACAATCCCTTGTCTCCGGATTATGTGCCAACCATATTCAAGCACGTGAAATCACCTCGCAAAAGACGGCTTTCCAAGGATCTGGAAAATTTTAAGCGCCGTGAGAAAACAAAAAAGGCAAGGCGGGAACAAAGTGACAAGTCAGTAGCAGCCAAAGCATTGTTGGAGTTAGCGAAACCTCAAGAGAAAGATCAAGAAAGACCAAGTGTCAGCTGCCATGAAGCTTCAACTGAAGATGCATCACATGCTGGACCTAGTGTACAAACAGATATGAGTGGCAGTTATTTAGAGTCTTTGGAAGCAGAATGTAACAGGCTTCGGGAGGAGGTGATGGAATCCGGATCGCTTGTCACTAAATGAGAAAAGCTTCCATAATAACGACAACAGAGTCAAATTTTACACAGGGCTGCAAAACTTCTACATACTGATGACACTCTTCAATCATGTCAGAACATTTCTGAGTGAAGGCAAAATTTTCAGTCAGTTCCTGGCAACGCTGATGAGACTGCGGTTGAACTTGAGCATCAAGTATTTGGCATATGTGTGGGCTCTTCAAGCAGCTTGTACCACTTATTGTTCTTTGGCCTGAAAGAGAACAATTGAGACTTAGTATGCCAATGGGCTTCCGCCAAAAGTTTCGAGCATGTGCGTGTGTCATAGACTGTTTCGAAATCTTTTTAGAGCGACCAAGTGACCTCACAGCAAGAGCGCAAACATATTCCAGTTAAAAATCACACAATACAATCAAGTATTTAATTGGCATAACTCCACAAGGTACCGTTTCTTTCATATCAAAGGGGTGGGAGAACAAGCGATAAGTATGTAACTCAGCATTGTGGTTTCTTGGATTGTATCCTCCCTGGTGACCTGATAGGGAATTTGATATAAGTGATGCCATTGGTTTGTGTCAAGGGCAACTGAAAATACCTGCTTTTACCAAGGGTTTGAAGCAACTGAGTCCCCTTGATGTTGAAGGGACAAGGTCACTTGCATCACTACATATTCATGTAGAAAGGGTGATTGGGTTGGCCCGCCAAAAATACACCATGCTGGAAGGAGTCATTCCAATCAGCCTTCTTGCATCAGATGAAGAAGGTTTCACGACCTTGGACAAGATTGTTCATGTAGCGTGTGCTCTCACTAATACCTGTGACCCAATTGTGCCTTTTGAGTAATTGGATAATTTTCCCCCAAGTTGGTTGTCATTGTGGAAGAACAAGTGTCCAACCTCAACTTGTTATATTCAAGTTTACCTAAAAGATACAGTCCGTGGTTCTGAGCAAATTTAATTTGTTTGCGTCTCGCCTAGACTTGCCCAGGTCTGACTTCTCGTATTTGGTCTATGGTGCGGGTGTGCAGCGCGCCCTCTAGACTGGTGGCCTGTCAAATTTCTTTTCTTGATTCTCCGAAGACCTAATTCTGAGACATGTAAATTAAAGCTCTTCCCTGAAAATGTTTTTTTAGCGAAGAAGCGCTGATTATTAAATTGTTATTTTTTGTTTACTGTATTCAAATATATATTGTGTATCAGTACTCATTTCGCAAAATCCCCCTTAACTGGCAGCCGTATGTTACAATATTACAAGCAATATGCTATATAATTTAACTCTACTCTAGAAAATAAGTGCCAAGAGGCGGATCCAGCCTCGATAAAAAAAAAACGAATGCAATGGAATTCAGGGGGTCGGACCACCTAAATTCCATTTTATTTCTGCATTTTAATGAGGCTGGATCCCCTACTGGTGCCCTGGATTCCCATGAGGGTGTATGCATCGGACAATAATATTCAACGATACACTGTACTGTAACTCCAAACAAGTGTTCCTTTCTTTAAACACAATCATGTTAACTTGTTCAAAACAAAACAAATTCCCAAAACTCAGTTTTCTGCTGAGCACGTCAGCATGTGTTGATTATTTGCAGATTACTTTTCCGTGTTACTTTTCATTACTTCGCACTAGGCGTCTGCATTCATTACAAAACCATTTCTTGGGAGCTCGTTTCAGGCCTAAGCAAGCTTTATGGAAAAACTGAATTTTACAATTCTCTGCTGAGCACGTCAGCATGTGTCCACTAGGTGGACATTTGTTGGAGGGGCCACAGTGTATACTTTTCCTACTAGTTCAGGGAAAATAAATTTTCGGAAAAACAGATCAACTTTAGGGAGCTCCAACTGCAAAAGATTATTATCACGTATTATTCTTTGAATGAATATCTGCTGTGGCTGCCAAACAACAAAGTCACAGTGTAAATGATCTAAGCAGTACATTTGTGCTTGGATCTGATAGAAATATGGGTGGTCTTAAGTGTTACACTGCCATCAGAATTCTTCACCAAGCATGTCCTCTTACTTGACTCCTCCACAGCCTGCCTAACATTAATACATGAAGGACACTTCACCTCCATACAACCCTTTCCACAGCAGGTGCATGATGTAAGGCCATCTGCTGATGCTCCACAGTAGCTTCTTTCAGCTGAAACCATCATACCAGCATCCTCAACACTGAAGTTTTGATGTTTTCCCTGCATGATTGTCTCATAGACACTTCTAGCCTCTATCTCATGGTTGCAGCCCCATCTAAAAAGCCAAATACATGTACACAATGCATTGATTCTTAGCAAAGAAAATGTGCCTTATGTGCATGTAGCCATTTTTTTTCCTCCGTCTCAGTTGTACATAACTGGAAACTGCCAACATAATAGGTGCTACACTTGCACATTATGTATTATGTTGATGAAGTCTTGTTGCAAACACAAGGCTTTCTAACACAATCCAACACATTCACTGGTTAAAGGCTAGGCCCAGTGGATCATTTGCAATGACCCAAAAAGTAATCGACGAGTTTACAGGGGAAAAGTTCTGAAAGTAAAGATTGAATTAATAGCAACTATCCAATGAAAGGTTTTCGCTCAAAATGATATAATTTTACCAGAAAATAATCCGTAAAGATGAAATTATTTAGATCGTTTGCAAACGATTTACTTATTTTTGGTTCGCATCTACGCGGTCCAAAATGCATGGGCGCTGTGTACTTCGTGTGCGTGTTCCAACGCGATGCATTTTTATGGATCGCGCGCACACGCAGTATGTGCGCCACAGAGTGCATGACGCAAGTCACATCGTACTCGATCAACTGAGAACGAATATTTGAAACACCCCGCCAAGACCAGGAAAATGCATATGGATTTTGATGTGTTTTTTTAAACGTGGTACATTTGACAAAGCTGAAATTTCTTCGGATGAGTTTGTTGACAGGGGTTTCTACATTTGATTACATCCCATTTATTTATTTATTCATTTAATTATGTGTAACCCTATTATATGTTTGTCCGATTGTTTGTAGGTCTTATGTAAGTCTTTGTTTCCTTGTTAAGGGCATCGCCATATAAGCTGTATTGCTTCGGCAGATGCCTCCATAGTGCCACCCATATCTGTTTTTGTTTCTCATAGATGTAATTAATGTACAGTTTAATGGCATTATGGAAATAAATGTTGATTGAATGAATGAATGAATGATGTCTTTCTTTTGAAAAAAAAACCAAACAAACAAAAAAAAAACACCTTTTTTTGTGCACACTTTTCCTGCTTAAAGTGGTTAAATATTGCCTCAGATCGCACCACAGCATCTAGAATCCATCTAGAAGCCGTCAGGGCTTCGCGCTACGCGCTCGCTATTTCTAAAAATTTCACGCCCCCCCCCCCCCTTTTCAAAATCCTGGATCCGCCCCTGTTTAGGGCAGTTACTTTGTTCCGTGGGGACATGCTTGGTTGCACATAATTTTGCTTACATTGTAGACAATTTAAACCAAAAAAACGTTGCCCTAAAAGTATTTGATATGGTCTATGCATGTGGGGTTGTACATTCCCTGCCTTTTATGGGCAGCCACCCCCCGATTGCGAAGACGTGGTGGTCTAGTAGATAACGCGTCAGACTTTCGGTACAGAGGTCCATGGTTCGAAGTTGGATGCAGTGATCCGTCCCGCTCGATGTGTGAACCATACTTTGGACTTGGCTTGAGATCTTGTAAGTTCCATGATTGCAGCTATCTGGAAATTTTAAGAAGGTAGGCAAACAATTTTCTTAATACATGCTCATACATGTAACTGATGCAAAATTTGTAAATATAATTTTTCATCTTCTTATTGTATAACACCCTACAGAGAAGTGACAAATGCACACCAAATGAGTTATATGCCTTTTCATAAATCAGGCACTGTTGGGATGCCAGCAGTGCTCTAAGCTTAGTATCAAGGAAACTGAATCACATTGTAGGATGCTTTGAAAATATTTGTGAATGACTTTTTTATTTGTAAACAATGATTTTGTACAGCCATATTTTCCTCATGTGTTGTAATTAATAGTGTTGATCTAGAATACACTATGGTGAACACATGCTTGGCTAGTACATTGTGTGCAAGTAATTTTTGACATTTATATAGCCTGATATGCTTGAATGTCCACCACCCCTAATAATCTAGGATAAATGAAATTTCTCTTTCAAAGAACAGACTTTTTTTGAAGTTTCTAAAATACCTTGTTACCGTGACTTATAATCGATACAAAGAATGTGAACCAGTTGGTAATCCTGCAATCCTGAGCATTGGGCCAACATATGCAGAGAAATTTGTTCCCAAGTCCACAAAGCTGCCGCCACCCTTGACCAAGCTGTGTGATCCCAACTTACCACGTAAGGATGTGGAAGAGAGATGCAATCAGTGAACAGGTTAGTTATATGGTCCGCTCGCTAATTTGGCATATCAATTATCGGCCTGCTCCTTGGTTGGGTATGTTGGGCCTGGTGGCAACCTTCTTTTTGGTTGGGGTCTCTTGACAACGGAATTTGTTGGGCCTTGTGTAATCAATATCACTTGCTTCTTTATATTGCACAGGTGCCGCAGATGGTCGTATCCACATACATGGTAGGGACGTGCATGTTTCTGACTTTTTTAAAAGTTCGCACAGCTTCCACAAAGCAAACATAGATGCAGCCACATGTGAACACGTCTCGCCTAACCCAGCCATGCATGTACAGTGGCAGCAGATCACTTGTCACTATGAACATCTAACAATGGAAATTGGGCACACACCATTGTTACTAACAATAGGGTAACAATGAACATGTACATGTTCTTGCTCATAGTGTGTCCAGCCTTGTTTAGTACCACCCATGGTCGTACAGGATAGGCCGTGGGCCAATTTCGAAAAGTGAAGCCGTTTTTATTTTCCGTAGGGCAGTTAATACGACTACCTGATAATAACATAGGCGGTCGTAGAAAAACGAGGAAGGATGAATGGCCGATGTTCTTCTTGGCATTTTGCATGTTAGTGTACGGAAGCCAGAAATTCTCACAAAAACAGTCATTTTTTAAGTTTGTGAACGTGTCGAAACGGCGACGAGTCTGGTTCCTCTTCCGATATCCAGCGTAATGGCATGCTCAACGCGTGAGACACCGCGCTCAAATATCCGAACAAAATTACGCGCATAACATCTAGACCACATGCACCAAAAGGAGATTACGTACGAAAGCATAGACTGGTGTCCGATCCTATATCGCTTATGTCGAATAACGTTGTAGATTCCGAGTTCGTTCTTCAGTACTTTTTTTGAAACATCTATTATCTCGCGCGCGCAGAGGACAAAAGAAAAGACACAACACAGAGGTATTTGGGGAACAACTGTCATGACTGCAGACACGAAAACGTGCTTTTTTATTCCTTATAAAGCAAGGAACACCGGCATAATCATGTATGCAAGGGCTCTGTTGAATGTACAAGCTGTAATTCCACAACGAAAATGACTTTCACATCCTGTAATACAGTGTACTAATGCTATCGGACTTCATTTTTTAATAATTAATCTTGCATTTTGTACAAATCTCATTGTACTAGGCACAATTAAAACAAATATAATATAGAATGAAACATTTCTTTTTTTTACTTTGTCATGTTGTCTCTCAAAGCTTGTTTGTACCAACAATGACCTGCTTTAATTTAAGACACTTTAAATACCCAGTAAATGCCCAACACCCTGGCCTCTGGCACGAATTTTTTGATGCATGAATTTTTGCACCTGCATATTTCAACTATTTCTACAAGATGCAAGGGGTGGACTTTTTTTGGTCTTACCCCCAACTTTCGCTGTTGGCTCGTAAGCAGACCTCATGTTCGCAATACAAGCATAAATATTCTTTATTGTAACACATGTAATTGACAATCTTTAAGAGAAAAAATACAGATTATAAAACAATAATTCCAACATTAAGGAAAAATTAGAACAAAATTAGTAGATGATCCCTCAGAAATTTTCGAGTACATGTAGTATAGGCCTACACTACTCACAATAAGTTAGGGATATTGGTATGTTGTCAATTTTGGATTTCTTCTTTTAATGATTGTTTTTCACCAATTTCTGTGACAAGGTGTGTCTTTCAATCAGATACAATTATAAAAAGACTAATCATGTACAAAATCATTCAAGCAAAATGCATACTCTCAATATAAAACAGCATATACACCCCACATTATCCCTAACTCATTGTGAGTATAGTATGACATGTTTTGCCCTAACTGCCCCCATCTATTCCAGTTACAGTAAAATAGTAAGCATGATATTATGGGGTCTCCTCCACACCTACTTTAACACACTCTTCCCATTTGTTATTAGCCTTTTGGTATTAGCCTTTTGGAAGTATGGCGGACTTTAAAGTGGATATAAAATTGAATAAAACTGCACTTTTCACTTAGCACTTGTATTTATAATTCTGTCTCTGTATTATAATTGCAACATATAAATCAAGTTTTTGGAAAGAAATACATCTATTAAAAAATATTATACCCAAATAAAATGTTGCCCTCTCCTTTTGTCCTGCCATTCTTCTAAAAGGCTAATGCCAAACCCCGGCCGCCTCCACAAAAGAATTAAAAGATTCTCTTGAATACCTTGGATGTTTAAGGCGCAGTAGAACCTATATAGCTGGTCCACCGTCACATGACATGCGCTAAATTTCAAAAGCAAGGGGTGTAACTGAATCCACCTATGAACTGGGCATAACTGTCTGTTTAATCCAATAGTCCTTTCAAACTGTCTCCATTGTACTGGTGTCAGAGTAGCAGTGGTTTGGCTAGTCCCAGAAGATTGTCAGTTGGCAAGCATTTCCTTCGAGACGAGTTTGGTGCTGTATATACATACGGTACCCAATACTGCATGACTCGCCTGTGTAATAAAGTGAAAAAAGGGAGAATTTCAGAATTATTTTAAGGCTTTAAAAATTTGGTTATAATATAAGCACATCTTCAACAATAATTATATCCCTATGCCATGGTGCGATGCATCACCAAAATTGCCATACTTTACAAAGTTTGTATTTGCTTTTCAGTGGGTAATATTTCTGGTTCTTTGCATATTATGTAATTTATGGGTTGCGTTGTCCACACAATGTCTTTGGTTTCTTGGGTACAATTCCCCTTCAAAAGAAGGTGGATCTTATCAGTAGTACTTTCATGGTTGTCCGAGCACAAACAAAAAATGCTGAGGAACTTAAAATGCTCAAGATTTTTGCTTAAAAACCACACCAGAAACAAATCTCATGGTGCTGTTTGGCACAAAAGTCTGCTTAGAACAGAATTTGTGTGCCTAAAAATTAGTTGCCATTTAAAATCATACGAAATGTTGTTGAGAAAATGTATGAAAGGATTTTGTGTGTACAAAATCAGAAGCCATGATGACCACCTACCCAATTCATTCCATGAGGAAGTGGGGTTCTTGACGGCGCGATGTACACGTACGATGTGGTCACGGTACCATCTGACCATGGTACGCGTACGGTGCACGGTGATCGTTTTCTTTGACACTTTGTCCGTGTTCAAACGAAAACTCTGTTGGAAAACTCCGTCTTCTGGCCCAAAAATATAGTTTCCAGTACTACTGGCGACAACGTGTGACAAATCCTATTTCACGTGCGTCATATGCGTGTGTATGTTTACTGATTTGTTAAATTTCAAACATAAATAAACACACTTAATGACATCCGTGGTCGTCGATCTTGCACAAACGTAAATCGACATCTCGCGCGAAACGGCAGGTCGGCACACATAAATTGCGCGAAAAGTGTGCAAGGTTCCCAGACGCCTCACAACTTAACTGTCATGACCGCTGTTATCATCGCCAGACTATAACATTTTAGGCTCATTCAATACAAAAAATACCACAAACTGACGCTGTTTGTCGCTTCTAGCTCATCAACGTGTAAGAGTTGACAAAAAGAACATCCAATAAATAACAAGAGGTATTATTATCTGTGGGAAAATGTGAACGGAAAGTAGTCGTGCAAACTGCCCTACGGAAGAAACGATTTGGGGAATTGGCCCACGGCCTAGGAGCGTCTCGCTCTTTTTGCCCATGTTTCACCTGTAAAACAGAACAAAATTTTAATTTTCTGTTTCAGTGCACATTTCCAATACACAAAACCTGTATTTGATTGTTAATGATATATTTTGTTCCTTTGCCTATAGTATTTGAAGCAGAGGCTTTATAAAATTATAATTATTTAAACACTGAAATAAAAAAATATGAACAGTACGCCAAGAAACGTTGCCAGGCGCGGATACAGGGGGGGGGGGGGGGGGGGGGGGGGGGGGGGGGGTGGCCGAGGGGCACGTGCCCCCCGGGCAAATTGAGTTAAAAAAAAAAAGAATGGGCGGAAAGGAAAGGAGGTAAAAGAAAAAAGGGGGGAGGGCAAGTAGTTGAGTCAACAAAAAAAATGGGGGGAAGGAAAGGCCGTAAAAAAAAAAGAGAAATCGGAGGGCAATCTTCTTAAAAAAAATACCGATGCCGATATTTAACATCTGCGTATACTTTTTGGCTTTAAAAATACTGCAAAAATGCAATAAGAAAAAAAGGTAATCAATCATGCCATGGAACTGAATTCCCCCCTCAACATCTAATCCCCATGGTGGAGGATAATTACTGGTTTGACCATTTTTCGTTTGTTATCGGTAGTCTGTGAAGTCTGGTTTGCTGACCTGATTCCTCAAAGTATATAAATTGTTCTGTTTCGTCTGAAAAAGGTTCAAGGTATACCTTGTGGACATTTTTGCCGAGGACAACTTGACGCCAATACACATAGGCCTGCCTACTAATGGTCTATTATGTCTTGCAGCCGATCTGCCGATGTTTTAACACAGGGCATTAGGGCAAGGAACAGTCTGAAATCAAGTCCTTTTCTTGAACTTTTCAACTGGACTGAATTAAAACCAAGAAAAAATCCGGAAAAATAAGAAATGATGATGGGTAAAAACTGCATATTAAATGCCAAATTTGGGAGGGAGAAACTTTATAGATTTTTGTCAACTTAACCGGGCGAAAATAATGGCGAAAATAATTCTTCATACACACAATTCTCAAAACACACAACAATCTTCAAAACTTTTGCTTAAAAAAGTCAGTTAAAAGTGGCCAGGAATCGCCTTAGATTGCACCACAGAGCATCTAGAATCCAACATTTTCAGGGGCCCTTAAGCGAGCCCCGGACCCCACGCCGTAAGGGCTTCGCGCTACGCGCTCGCATTTTTGTTGTGCCCCCCCGTCTACAAAATTCCTGGATCAGAAAATAATTCTTCATACACACAATTCTCAAAACACACAACAATCTTCAAAACCTTTGCTTAAAAAAGTCAGTTAAAAGTGGCAAGGAATCGCCTTAGATTGCACCACAGAGCATCTAGAATCCAAAATTTTCCGGGGCCCTTAAGCGGGACCCGGACCCCAAGCCGTAAGGGCTTCGCGCTATACGCGCTCGCATTTGTCCATTTTTGTTGTGCCCCCCGTCTACAAAATTCCTGGATCCGCGCCTGGTTGCGATAATTCACCATGACTACAACAAATATTGTGGCTTACCTTGGTAATCAAGAGGAAGCGATCCTTCTGGGGATGTTGCCAGACAGCTCCATCATAAACCTTGCCTGCCTTCAGGTAGCCATATGCATCTAGACTCTTAAAAGCCCTGAGTTGTCATTCTTTGTAGGCTATATGGTGAAGGGTATTCAATCAGGTAGCTGTAGATATCAGGCCACTCGAAGTCAGGTAAGTCATTTGCTGTAATAAAAAGAAAACAAACATCAAAAACTGGACTACAATATTGTAGTGCTGTAAAACAAAAACACACAAAATAAATAAACACCCCCACCCCCCTTCCCCCAAAAAATGTAGGCATGGGCATAGCTAGCTAGACCTTATCGCAATTACTGCTTGCATGGGCATATTGGGCGAGTTTGCACAGAAGCAGAATTGTATTATGGTATAGTTACTGAGTATATTCCACAGATATTTATTAACAACAAGATAGGAAACGACAGTGTTATTGAATGGCACATCATCGTAACCGGCTTGGGGCGGTTCCGAACGTGTGCGCGTTAATTTATGTTTGATCTCATGACGTCAAAATTAAAATACCCGGAAAAAAAATAATTAAAACGACCATCTTGTTTTTGACCAGTGTGGCGCAAATAAGCCAGTTCGGAGTCTCGACTGCGCATGCGTCTCCCGACTTTGGTTTGAGATAAACAAAGCGGTATGCATATGTGTTTATCTCAAATGACCTCTGACACAACCCATACTAGTTCCTTGCGCGCGCGAGATTCCGAACTGGCTTATTATGCTGAAAATATACTTTAAACTTGTAACCATGGAGCTATAAAGGTGATTTTTTTGAATATTGTATCTAATGGGAGACTTTTGGCTATCCTGGTTCAGACACAAGAGGGCGCCCTTCACGATCCCGGAAGTGATTTTCTTCTGACTTCGGTCTCGTTTGTTTTACGTGTGGACGTAAATTTCTTCAATTTCAGAGCTCTATTTCTCAGCAATGAAGTGCCGTACATCCTGTATTTTTGTGGTGTGTGGCGGAAGGACTAGTCATGGTTTTCTAAACAATACATACAAACTTAGAAAGTTGTGAAGTTTATCTATAAAAACGGCAACAGTGGTCAACAGCGGCGCGCGGCGGCGGCTTCGGTGTACTTCAAGCGCGTACCGTCACTCACCGCTAGCTGTGTATTTATGGCTGTTATGTACGCACTATATAAACGGGGCACTCTGCAGTGTGTCGCTTTTCGGACGACTTTCACCGGTTTAAAGACGATTGTATGAGCAGTGTTCATGTCACATTTCCTCCATGATGTCACTATCAATTTCCATTTTTTGTTGAAAAATAGAGCAAAATGTCTTACCCCCTCCCCCAGTCACTTCATTAAAACTTTGTGAAAACAAGTTTGAATGACACATGCAGTGTTTGAATTTGTAAAAACACAAATTAGGCCAAAAATTAGTCTTCCAAAATGATGCGTTTTTGTTTTATTATTATTATTTTTTTGGTAAGGGGATTCCAAGCAATAAAGTCAAGTTGACATGAAGCCAACAGGCATGTTTATAATCGAAACACTCAACAACAACATAAAACCTTTGACGCAGAGGGTTGAAAGTGACGCGTGCGTCCACGATAGTTTTTTGTTTGTGTTTTTTTACCACACCTCGGACATGAGAATTGTCAATTGCAACCCCTGGGCCAAAATTTGTGACAAAATATCTACCTTGGAACATCTGGTCAATGCCGAGGCATGTTACCAAGTCCCCACCCCACCCTTCGGACAATGCCTGCAGGGAAGGGGTAGAATGTTGATAAAACATTTGCATACATGTAAGAATGAAAGAAACAAAATTCTTCTTGCTTGCTATTTTGTTAATGGTTTAGAAAACTATAAATATAAGTGTACATGTACATGATAAATCTGCATAGAATATACCAAATAATGTTCATTTTTAACATAATTGCAGAATACCCTGCAATTCTTAGTCCGTGTAGCATTAGGTAGACGTGGCTTCGGAGGATTGTATTATTACGAAGGAAAGTTTGGTCCGAGAACGAGTCGATAAAAGCACGCCGTGCAACATCAGTTTTGAGTTGCAGGGTATTCCGCAATTGCTTTCAAATTTTCTACATGTAGTTTTCAAATTACCACCTGCTGACAGGGCCGTGTACGGAATTGAGCAGTTGGCCATTACACAGTATGAGATTGGCTGAAAAAGAAATTCCAAGAGTTACATAAAAGACACCGTCAATTTGCCACTTCAAATTTTGGGTTTTCTATCAAATCAGCATGTTCTGATGCCTGTTAAATCATTTTGAGGAATACAAGTAATGGTCAACTTATCAATTATGCGGCTGAAAGAAATATGACAATTGTTAACTTGAGACTATCGGCAAGTTTAAGCTGACATAACATTAATAAGTTCTTGACTAAGAAATAAAAAATAAATAAAAAACTTAAAAAACAAAAACAAAAAGCTAGCAGTCTTCACATGACATGTTTATATGTACTGGTAAATCCATGTACTGTACATTTACAGTCCTCAATGTTCCTGCCAGTTGATTGAGCTGCATAAATCAATGTTACAATACATGTACACAAATTCACAAAATTAAAATTAATTCAGTCATTTCACAAATGTCGACTCTGCTGCCATGAAGGCATAACCATCCTGACTGCCCATGGAAGAACGCCTGATCTGAATCATTTGGATTTCCTGGAAAGCCTTGGCTGCTTCATTTCACATGTCGGGAATCTGTCAGAGAAACAAGTCATAAATAAAACAAAAGGTTACTTCACTCCTATTAAATTGAAACATTAAAGATACTTTTTTACGGTTTGAATTCCCTTTACTGGTCGCCAGGAAATTGTTGAATGTTTTACACTTCCCTTTAAAATATTTGCATGTTTTGGTGGTTTTTAAGTTTTTATGAGAAGAATAAGTGGCGACCAGTAAACGGAATTCTTTCCGTTTTTACAAAATCAGTCTGCCTGCTTTATAATAGGCCCAACTTCACATCAAAACAAAAGCAAATGTCTACAGGTATGTTGACAAAAAAAAAGATGTGAATATTGCTTTATGACGTTCAAGTTGAGATTCGCACTGAGTGAAGACTGAAGCAAGACCTAATTTGTGAGATCTAGCTTTTACCAGCTTGCTGTCCTTGTGGGTGCCTTTAAAAGCCATAATGTGTGTGGAGTTGACATCACGTTTGTTGATTGTTCCTCGCACTGTTGTAGACCCCATTTCTGGCAAAACAAAAATAAATAAATAAAATGTTAGAACAAATTTCTAAGCATTAGGCCTACACTGGGAAAATGTGTATTTGGTTTTACCACTTCAACCTTCATTTGTGATGAGTAAAAAATAAATAAACATTAGTAGGCCTATAAGAGATATCTCAAAAATATTATTAAAATATGTATATATACCACTCATTGCCAAGTCTGTCAAGAACAGCATAATTCCATGACCAGGTCTATGCTATGGTCAGCGCCAGTGTAGCCTAGGCCTGGATTAGAAATGGAATAGGCCTCGCGGACATGCACATGACTATGAAAATGGAAAGGTACGTTGAAGAAAAACAATAGACTGCATTTCCTCTGAAGAGATGGGAATGTAAAAATCACATCTGATGATCAAAGTTCAGACTTTCTTCATGCCATTTTCACTCCATTGTTCGACGTTTAAGCAGTTAATCAATTGTACTCGGATTTCCATTTCAGTAGCCAAAGCAAGGCCTAATTATAAGTTAGGCGAGGCCTCGACACGACAGCCTAAATTATACAGGCATAGCGCATGTGCTTCTAGTTCTACACAACCGTCCGATATTTTATATGCACTGTTGGCATCGTGCACACACTACATGTATACATCGTAACACGATCAACCACATGCATGACCGAAAACAAAATGACAAAAAACCCCGTGCGTTTACTTACCTCTTGGCAATTACCAACGTTTCCGCGCGACGTTTCAGCTTTTCCTTTTCAAAGTCCATTTTTTTATGTTCTTCAATGGTTGATTTTTCATAATGATAGTTTGGGCTTTCCATCGTTGATTAATGTAGGGTTTTACGGCGACATTTCCAACCGCATTTTTAGCACGAAAATACGTGTAATGCAATGGCTGTCACCGTGGCGCGAAATGCGCTGGGACCGTATGTTTGGCGCCCTCTGTTGATATTGCTCCTCAAAAGTCTCCCATTGAAGCAATGTCTTGACAGAATAGAATCTGCCACGATATTGCAAGGTTTATTTAAGACAATTAATTTTGACCGTCGTCGCGACGGTATGGACTCGTTACCGCATACTACATAGCGGACGGAGTCCAAAAACATGGCACAAACTTTAGAAGAAAGATTTTCAAATTGTCTACCTTGTACTGGAAGACGATGTGCAAACAAGGTTCCGTGTGTCCTAATCTCTGGCATTGACGGGTTTAGAAATACCCTACACATCGCCAAACTGCTTTATCCGGAGGAAAATGGCAAATAATTCACGCTAAATTGTGCACAGATATACGTATACAGTTAGCAACCAAGTTCATCCTTCTAGTGTACGCGTACGCGTGCCAATACAGCGCGCACGTCGCGAATGGGGCTTTGCGTACATCGCGCGTATCCAAACTTGAGGACGCGACGCGAGTCACGCGACAGCAGCTTTCATCTGTGCGCATGCGCGAAAACCCATGGACCTTATCGCAGATTAGACTGGTTCCCGTCCACATATTCCACACAGGAGAATATAAGGACAGGTAAAGGGCGCTCCATCTTGATCTGTAATTGGTCGTCTTTGCGCGTGCGCATTGTGTTTTTTATATTTAAAAATTGGCCAAGCCCTTTGCTTTAGGCAATGTACTTTATTTACATAATTGGATATGTTCGACACTCACGGCCAAGTTACAAATGTCAATGCAAAATCTGCGCACTTACTAAACAACTAAAAATAATAATAACCACGTGACGGGCAGAATTCTGCCCGTCATGGCTGCCCTTTACCGATCCCTATATTTTCGCAATAAGCGAACCAATCTATAGGGATCGGGAACCAATCTAATCGCAGATAGCGAAAAACAGGCCCCGCGCAAAGGACTGTGGGTAAACAAGTTGGTAACGTACTTTACGCGTGCAAATGTCCGGTGATCGCGAACGAGTGAACCGAACGAAAACACAGCCTGTTTTTCCCCCTGACAATGGTCAATGTCATGTTTCGTGTATTTATCCATGATTTATCCGACTTTGACTTCATGCAAAGTTTTCTCCAGTCTTTCTTAAACGTTGTAATAATTCCATTACATGTTGATAAACATGACAAATGTTTTTCCAGGATAATTTAAAATATTGCTCTTTATTTCGTGGGCCAATTTCGAAAAGTGCAGTCGTTTTTATTATTCGTATATAGCTAGGGCAGCAGAGGAATTTGGGGAACAATTGGGATGACTGCAGACACGAAAACGTGCTTTTCATTGTCCATTCTACTGCTAGTTATAAACGATTTTATAAAGCAAGGAACACCGCGCATAATAATTTATGCAAGGGCTCTATCGAATGTATTTTTTTGTAATTCCACAACGAAAATAACTTTAATTTCCTGTAATACATTGAACTAATGCAATCGGACCTCCGTTTTTTAATAAATAATCTTGCATTTTGTACAAACCTTATTGTACTAGTTACTTAATTAAAAAAATATGTAATATAGAATGACATTTCTTTTTTACATTCAAAGTTTGTTTGTACCAACAATAACCTTCTTTAAATAAATGCCCAACACCCTGTCCTGGCAGATGCATGAATTTTTGCACCTGCATATTTTTTACTATTTCTACAAGATGCAAGGGGTGACTGAACATCTCACAGTAAAATTGTTGGCCTTTTTTTTTTCTTACCCCAACTTTTACCGTAGGCTCATAATAAGCAATACAAGCATAAATAATGTTATTGTATCACATGTAATTGAGAATCTTTAAGGGAAAAAAATACAGATTATAAAACAATAGTTCCAGCATTAAGGACAAAAATTAACAAAATTAGTAGATGATCCTTCAGAAAATTGTGAGTACATGTACATATAGTATAGACCGTATTGAATAGCCGCCATATCGTGGGGCAGTTATTTGTTCCTTGAGGACATGCATGGTTGCACATAAATGTGCTTCCATTGCTAAAAAAATCAATACAAAATACAAACTTATTGTGTCTACCTAAAACCTAATTTTTTTGTACATCGCCTTTAATTTTTTAAAGGCGATGTACACAACATTTTAAATTTGTTACCCCTTCAAAGCATGAAAAAGTGGCTCACTCTTGTATATTTGCAATGTTGTAAAAAAACGGACCATCATCCCACCCTTTTATTTTTTGTTGAACAAAAATTAGAGCAAAATAAAAAGACATTCCCCACCCTGAATATTTTTATGATGTAATACTAATAGGAAACATGTATTTTTTTTGGCCCAAGTTAGGGATGTTGGTATGTTGTCAATTTTGGATTTATTTTTGAAAAACAATCAGATACAATTATAAAAAGACTAATCATATACAAAATCATTCAAGCAGAATGCATACACTCAATAAAACATATGCGTACAACCCACATTGTCCCTAACTTATTGTGATACTTAGTAATTTGACATGTTTTGCCCCAACTGCCCCATTTCCAGCTACTAACAGTAATAAATTATACTAAGCATGATATGGGATCTCCTCCACACCTACTTTAAGTTAAAACACTCTTCCTTTTGTTATTAGCCTTTTTGAATTATGGCGGACACAATAGGAGGGCGCACTTTGAAGTTGGTATAAAATTGAATAAAATGCACTTATTTATCTTATTTATAATTCTATCTTTGTATTATAATTGCAACATTTTAATCAAGTGTTTGGAAAGAAACACAACTGTTAAAATCCATACCCAAATACAATTGCGCCCTCTCCTTTTGTTCCGCCATACTTCTAAAAGGCTAATGTCAAACTTTGGCCCTCCACAAAAGAATGAAAAGATTATCTTGAATTCCTTGGATGTTTAAGACACAATAGGACCTGGCCCACAGTGGAGGGGTTCATACTGTCACATGACATTCACTAAATTTCAAAAGCAAGAGTTGTAACTGAATCCACATATGAACTGGGCATAACTTTCTGTTTAACCCAATAGTCTTTTCAAACTTTCTCCATTGTACTGGTGTCAGAGTAGCAGTGCATGGTTTGGCTAGTCCCAGAAGATTGTCAGTTGGTCAAGCATTTCCTTCGAGACGAGTTTGGTGCTGTACATACCCCAATACTGCATGACTCGCCTGTGTAATAAAGTGAAAGAAGGGATAATTTAATAATTATGTTAAGGATTTAAGAATTTGGTTATAAGTAGGGATGGGAATTTACGGTTAATTCAGAAACCGGTTTGCAATTCTTTTAAGTGTCACTAAAGATTGTTGCTGGTGTTTATAGATGCATGTGCACATATCCAATACCCCTAGGCCCCCAAAATAATCATTGAACCTTTATCTGGTCAACATTTTACTATGTAGACCCCATATAAATTATGATTTCAATTTCATAAAGTCATTACAAAAAACCCCTAAAAACTATTGTAAATTCTTTTAAATTGGGTTTCGTTTAAATGTGCGGCAAAACCGTTAGGCAAATCTTTTTCGGTTAAAAGGTTAAGTTAACCAGTCAAAAGTCCCATCTCTATTTTAATATAACTTGGTAATCTTTCCTAAGTGCTTAAACTAAGGCACAGGCTCGTCAGCAATGCGCGCGCGCCAAATTTGTGCCACAAAATACGCAGCTCCGGGCATGGAGCTGCGTATTTCGTGGCACGAATTTGGCACGCGCGAATTGCTGACGAGCCTGTTCCTTTAATTGTCAACACAAAACAGCTACAAAAACAAATTTTAAAATTTAACTTACCAACAATCTCACTGATTGGGTGATATTCCACTGTGTACACTATGCCTCTTGAAATGGCAATGCTACAGCCTTGGCCAAGTGACTTCATTCCATCTGTCCTTAGCTCAATTTCTCCGTTTCCTGAAAGCAGTGAGTACAAGACAGATCAATTATCTAATTATTTCTGGTGTATTATTAAATGACAAACAATGCAAAGAAATTTGTATTCACCTCGGCGGTCCCTGGGTCATAATCCCTAAAATAATATTACTTAGCCTATTCATACAAAATAAATTTTGGATGGAATTTGGCCATTGTAGATAGGCTACCTATTTTTGTGAATTTTATTTTAAGCAAATGAAAGGTAAAAAGCAAATTTTAGCCATGATAGACCTCTAGTCTAGAGTAGAGGTGCATTTATAGGTTAGACTGAAATCCATATTATGTTTTTTAAATCTGGTCACGCTCCTTTAAAGGGAAGTGAATTTAAGAGTGAAAAACACATCAATTTCATTGGAAAATACTTCAACTTTTTCTGCCATTTTCATTAGAGCCTATAGTCCTATAGACTATAGAAAGAATTCCATTTAGGCTACTGGTCGCCACTGATTAGTGATTCTCCTTATTATAGCCTATTGACTTAACCACCCAAAGGTGTAAATATTTTTAGGAGTGAAAAACATTCAATAATTTCCTTAAATTACTTAACTGTTTCTGGCCTAAAGGCTCTGGCCTATAGGCCAAGCCAAGGCTAAAGCAGACCTCCCACTGTGCGATTTTTGCTACGAATTAGGTACGATTAGCTACGATTTGGTTACGATTGTGTACAGGGTATATACACAATCGTAACCACATCGTAGCTAATCGTGGGGAATTCGTGGCAAAAATCGCACAGTGGGACAAACCGATAGAAAGGACTTGGATGATTTATACCTAATGGTTATAATTGTAGACACGAATTAAAAAAACAGGCACATCACACGCAACGGAGGAAGGAAAAATAATTTCTTTCTCCAGGCTGGAAATAAGACTAATATAATTTCTCCGCCATTTATGGGAGTCAAGATTTTGACTCCCATAAATGGCGGAGCGTGCTGCTTCGAGAAATTACGCAAAATTGAAGCATTTCTAAGGCACGTTTGTGTGGATCATTATATTCTACTTTTTAAACATCTTTCAGATCGTGCTCATTATACTTCAAACGCTTGTAATAGCCCCAAAACGCCCAATAAAGCGCAACCCGAAGGCGACGTGTTCCTTTAAGTCTCAGACAGTACGTGGGAACCAGTGGCGACCAGTACGGCAGTACCGGTCAAATTCGTACCGGTGAACGGAATTCATACCCCTAGATGTATACTTACGTCTCCGGAAATATTGGTTTATATGCTGTTGCAGAAATGTCTTGCCATCCTTGGCCTTCGGCTTCGAGGTTAAGTGGATGCGTTAAATTGAAGTTTCCGTGCTCTAGTTTGACGACGACTCTCTTCCTCTTTGTTGGCCGGCAGTGGACACTGTCATGACTGTTGGCAGTCCTAACTGTACGTCCGTGAGTTGAATTCAAGGCAACGCGTCGTGCGCACGCGCGATCTTGTATGTGACAAAGTGACGTCACAATAATTAATGCACACGGCGCTTCCTGCAAACGCGTGCTTCATGCGATGACGTTACTGTTATTATTTTTTATGGCACTATTCGCAAAATTGGACCATCTTTTGGTGACAAATTTAAAGGTGACACATCTAGCTTACGAATGTCCAGATTTGATTGGGAACAAATAAATAAAAAATGTCGTGTGGGAAAAATTACATATTTTTATAATAAGGAAACACTTGTTCTGGCCTGTTGTTTTGCACACAAGTCTTTCACTTGGCACTAGCACTGATCCACGAAAACCCCTATGCTGCTATGAACATCGGGTGCAAATCAAAGACGATTTCTATTTATTTATTTATCTTTTTTTTTACAATTTCTGCTGAATTAAAACTGAAGCAATAACAAAAACAAAAGAAAACAATGACGGACGTGTGTGTAAAATGCATTTTCTTTCAGATTTAATTTCAAGAAGTTATTTTAATACTTCTCCGTTTTAACTTATAAGACTAATTTTTCCAACTTAATTAATATTGGTTGACCAACAAACGGTAATTCCTATTGTATGCTGAGTTTCTCTGCCCAATATGATACACATTTTGTAAAGAAAAACGTATTTTCGGGGAAACAGTAGAAGCTCGGGCAAAGTATGAAGCGTGTTGAATTTCGTGGCACGAATTTAGCTCGTCGTACATTGACAGAGCCAAATTTTGCTTAATATAGTGACTCAACAGAGGCAGTTTCCAAGCGCGCACACTGCAGTAAAAAATGCTGGGTAAAATAAAGTTAGAGAATTTATTTCTGACGTTTGTTGGGTCATATTTCCTCAACATATGCAGAAAATGTTCTGTTGGGTAAAACATCCAGAACACCAAAGTTGGTCACATGCAAAGTTCTGTAAATTTTGGAAACAGCTGATATTTGTTGGGTATTTTTGTACATCTTGCTGAAAGTATTAAAAGGTTGAGCATATAATTACTTTACAGACAAACAACATTTTATCCATCTGTTGGAGATTTTGAAGACAAGAGAGGGCGCTTCAAAGTACACTACCCATCAAAACTTTAGAAACACCTTACATTTTCAGGTTTTTGAAATAAACGTATAACTTTGTGAATGTTAATTTTGTGAAAGAGAATGTAGATGTATTTTAACAAAGAACAATATATACATGTTAATTTAAGGGCCATCTTCGGCCTCAGCAGTGGGCTTTTTCAACAAATTTGAGACTCTTCAGAGGTTTTCTTTCTGACCTTACGATCTAACTCCTTCCAGAGCAGCTCAATGGATTGAGATCAGGTCACTGGGCAGGCCAATCCATGATGGACATGCAGCACTCCAGATGACTGTTTTCTCTCCAGATACCCCTCAAACCTATATTTGCTTTAATAGCTTGTTTTATTATGGATAAGGGTGATTCCCAAAATTAGCGGTCCAAAACCGGCGTTTGGTTTCCCAGTTATGTACGACACCCTGTGCATCTAAAATCATTGTCAGTAATAGACTGTGGCCTGTGATTTACAGTCAGTGGACAGCACAAATGTCTTGAATAATTTCGTCACCATATGCAGAAAATGTTCTGCAAACGGTCCATTGCCATTTTGATAACCAAATCACCAGGTGATGAACCTGGGCCTGGAACGCAGCGTGTATACGGGAAGGAATTTCGTCTAAGAAACGAAGAAAGGGCTCAACCAGGTTGACCTGTTACGCACAGTGCGTGCGTGAGGGATAGAATGATATCAATTATGAAACGAACAAAGGGTTCAACCAAAGGCCAGTTTCATAAAGCTGTTTAGCAGAAACATTGGTTTGTGGAATTTAAAGATGGACTTGTGATGGGAAAGGAAAGCCGAGGGGTGCATGTGCATTTATTTCCATTCAAAAGTGTATGAAACATCGTGGGCGGGGCCTTTCTGTGTGAGACTGGCGTTTATCTGCCACGAATTTTGTTCAATTGTTTTTTGCAGAGCTGAACAAGTGTGATCTTGTGGGGATGTGGGGTATTTTTTCTTCCAACTACAGACTTTTGGAGAATGTAGCTCGTGAAAGTGGCCCTATTTTGAGTAGCGAATGTGACTTTTTTTTTTCCAAAATGGCGCTGGTCTGTTTGACAATTTTCACTCTTCCGGGGGTCGTTTTGTTTCATGTGGAATTTAGGGAATAAAAGTGACGGATTACCCCTATACATTTCAATGAGTATTTTGGTTGTTGTCTCCAGACGCTAAGAGAGTTGTGAGTATTTTTCAATGATTTTTGAAAATTGGGCATTTAGCATTGGTTTCTATCGGAGCCCTATTTAATGGGGTGCAACCTTAACCAATAATTATGCAATCACACAAGGCTTGCTTGGGGCTATTACCCAACACCAGTTGGGAATTATGCGCCCCAAAGATGGGTATGTTGATATTTAAACCAACGTTGGGTAAAAAGTTGGGCAAATTTTTCCCATGTTTTTTTTATCAGTTCACAAGCTTAAGGGTGTACCACAGTAAATAAGACAATAATTGGACCAACTTTAATTTCGTTTTCATTTAGAATATTCCAAACTCTCTCGGGACATTGGCGCCGGGTACCCAAATAATGTTTAAGACCCGAACTTTCATTTTTTGTTTAAATTTTCACTAGGTTGACCATTGATTTGTTTTTCGGCAATTTGGCTCCAAGGAACTGAAGACCAACCCTAAACTACAATGTAGCATCACCCAGAGGACGTCGTGTCTGAAAACATCCCTGCAGGGCAAATTATAGCACTTTTCAGCCTTCGTTTTCACTCACAATTTCCCACAGTTGCAAGTCCACAAACCAGGCATTGTATAATATTCTTTTAAACATATTACATTTGGGGTCCCCAAGACGCTTTATCCTCTGATTAAGTAAGGGTGTGCACAACATTAACGACCCGGCCCTTATATTTAGTGTGGCGCACCCTTAAAGCTCCGACGCGCGTCCATTTTTTTTTCACGAACGCGCGTCCGTACTATTTTTCATAGTCGCTTCTATTTCGTGTAATAACCCCATATGGCTTCATATGTCAACACAGTGCTTTCCCATAGTGTCTGAATGTATTCCGATCCCAGCTGGTATTATTGATTGCTTGGTTAGGTCTGGCGGTAAAACCCAAACCTCAAAGGCCCCTTTATGTACACAAAGTAATGGGAGACTCTTGGGCACTTTCCTTTGTAAAAGTCTGGGTCACCGGTTCAACCAGGGTTCAAGCATCCCAGCTGGTGTTGTTGAATTGGGCAAGGCAAATTAGCATGATTTATTGCTTGGGTACGTCTGGCGGTAAAACCCAGACCTCAAAGGCCCCTTTTTGTACACAAAGTAATAGGAGACTCTTGGGGCACCACTTTGCTTTCCAAAAAGCTGGGTCACCAGTTCAACCAGGGTTCAAGCGGCACAATGTCTTTTTTTTTAACGGTTGCACACCAGTAAATAGGGCTCCCATAGGAACCAATGCTAAATGCCCAATTTTCAAAAATCATTAAAAAATACTCACAACTCTCTCAGCTTCTCAGGACAACAATCAGAATACTCACTGATTTCTCATATTTTCAATTCTGTTCAATTGTATGGGGGTAATCCGTCACTTTTGTTCCCTAATTTCCACTTGAAACAAAACATACCCCTTACAACAGTAAAACTTGCTAATCATATCCTGCTCCTAATCATGGTCCCTTCAACATGTTTGCATTCACTGAGACATGGCTCACTGATGACGTCCTTGATTCAGAAATGAACATTCCCAACTACAACATATTTCGTAAGGACAGGGATGGTGCTCGTGGTGGTGGTGTCCTGTTGGGATGTCATAGCAGTCTGCAGTGCCGTAGGAGGTCAGAATTTGAACGTGCCGAGCTTGAACTCTTGTGGGTAGACATCCGTCTTTCTCAAAGAAATAAGCTCTTGCTTGGTGTTTTTTACAGGCCACCAAATTCCGGTCCGCAACCCCTGGAAACGCTTGCTGACATCCTCACTGAGGCATCTCGTCAGTACACCTCCATTTGTATTGTAGGCGACTTCAACCTCCCCTCCCTGCAATGGACTCCTGGCAGCAATATACCCATCTCTAATGGCTCGAGAATGGAAGACATTTTTGTCGACTCGGTCATCAATACCCACAACTTAAAACAAATTATCTCCAGCCCAACCAGAGACGACAACATTCTTGACCTTGTGCTGTGTTCCGATTCCTTACAAGCTACTGCAGAAATCGGAGACAACGTCTTCACATCTGACCATGCGTCCATCAGGCTAAGCCTACTCCTCCACTTATTCTCCAAAGCTCACAAAATCCAACGACCAGTGTTCAACTACCGAAAGGCAGACCTCAATGACTTAAGACGGACACTTGAATGCGTCCCATGGCACCTCCTTAAGGGGACGGATGATTGTAACGAAGCTACGTCTCTTTTCTACGACTTCGTCGAGGCAGCCACAAGAGATGTGGTTCCAGTCATCCGCCCACGCCGCCCAACCCCACCCTGGTTTGACAGAGAAGTTAAACTTGCCCTAAAAGACAAAGAACGTGCCTTCTCCAAGAAAAAATCCAATCCCTCACCTGACAACATCGCCAACTTCAAATCTACTCGAAGAACGTTTAAACAGTTATCCAGAGCAAAATACACATCTTACCTTGCTTCACTAGCCAATGAAATCGGCAAGAATCCAAAGCGGTTTGGGAGTTTTATAAAAACACGGACTCCCTACCCTCTGTCTTCCGGAACGAAACAACAGGTCTAGACACTTCTTATCCAGCTGAAAAAGCATCCCTTCTCATGGACTTCTTCCAATCGGTATATCTTCCAATGATTCTTCTGAAATGCCTCCCCTCCATCCAGTCAACTTGGACACCATGCCAGCCATGTCAATAACTGATTCTGACGTTTACAGACAACTATATAATATTGACATCTCCAAGTCTAGCGGAGCAGACAATGTATGTGGGTTCCTCTTGAAATCATGTGCCGGAATACTTTGTCATCCGCTAGCTAGCTTATTTCGCATGGCAACTATTGAAGTTACTTTCCCAGACCAATGGAAAGCCGCCAATATAGTTGCTGTACATAAATCAGGCAATCGTAGTAATGTGTCCAACTATAGGCCAATTTCGTTACTCCCTCACCTGTCAAAGGTCTTTGAGAAAATCGTGTGTAAACAAATCATGCAACACGTTGAACCAGCCATCTCTGAGCAACAGCATGGGTTTGTTCCAGGCCGAGATTGTTCTACCAATCTCACATCATTACTCCAGGATGCATACCATGCTGTTGACCAGAGAAGGCAGTTGGATGTTGTTTACACAGATTTCTCAAAGGCCTTTGACCGTGTTTCTCATCGATTACTTCTACATAAACTTAATTCATACAACCTCCATCCATTAACCCTGTTGCGTAGTTATTTGACCCGTAGAAAACATAGAGTCGTGGTAGAGGGGTACAGTTCAGACTGGTGCCCAGTCCCCTCTGGAGTTCCGCAAGGATCCATCTTGGGTCCCTTGCTGTTCACCCTCTTTGTTAATGACATTCCACAATCACTCCATAATAAGTGTTTGATGTTCGCTGATGATTTGAAGATCTTCCGACAAATAAACTGTGCTGTGGACACTGCCTTACTTCAAGATGACTTAGATAAGCTTCATTCATGGTCTTGCAAGTGGCAGCTCTCTCTTAATGTAAACAAATGCAGTGTCATTACAATAACTCTTAAAAAGAACCCTGTTGTATTTAATTATCACTTACAGGATATGGCACTTGAACGGGTAAATGTTCAGAGAGATCTTGGTATTTTCATTGATTCTAGACTAAACCTTGTTTCCCATGTTAACAGTATAATCAGTTAGGCTAACAGACTGGCTCAGCTGGTTTGATTTGGCGTAATTTTAGATCTGTAAATAACGAACATGTCCTCCGCACCCTTTACTGCTCTTTGATTAGACCTCGACTTGAATACTGTACAGTAGTCTTTAACTCAATTTCACCTTACCAGGCAAGTAGAATAGAAAGAGTTCAGCGCCGTTTTCTCTATTTTATGCACAAGACCCTAGACTCAAATAATGTTTTTGTTCCTAATTACCAAGAATTGTGTAATCAATTTAGATTGTCTCAGCTCTCTCACAGACGTGTTGTTAATGATTGTTTGTTTCTGTATAAAGTCTTCAATAACCATTTCTCATGTTACCAATGCCAACCCATTTAGCTTATATGTACCCTCCCGTAGGACACGATTTGCCGACAAACACATCCTACACATCCCAAGGAGTCGCACTGATGTTGTAAAGCGAGGCTTCGTCTCAAGGATTTCAACAAAATACAGTGGGCTCCATGGGAGGTGTGATGTGTTTGGTGCGGAAAATCTTGAATCCTTCCGAAAGGAGATTTATGCCGCCTTACTGTCAAGTATCGTTTAATTATCTCACTCTTGCCATCTAATTTCTGGTACACAACATTAACATTGGTTTATTCAGATACATACATGTACATGGTCTATAATTGCATTGTTTTGTTTTGTATTTAAAATAACTTATTTTTTTATCCTTAAATTTTACTTTTACCTTATTGCACTAACCTTCATGCTTAGATATGGCCTACATTTCTGTTAATAAGCTGTAAGGAATGCCTAAGTACCGGTAGGTATTACAATAAAATATTGCCTTATATTTTTATTTCTATTTCCTTTTTAATAATTGATTTGTAATTGATTCTGAATGTATAATTACATATAATTACATGTAATTTTTATATAGATTTATATTATCATATTTATATTTACCTCTCCTGTAATTGGCGATTTACTCGCTGTTGGATGTGGTTGAATAAATAAATAAATAAAAAAATAATCAGACCTGCATCCATTTTGGAACAAAGGCACATACGCTACTGGAAAAAATAGGGCCATTTTTAGGAGCTACAGTGTCTAAAATGTTAATAGTTGGAAGACAAAATACCCCACATCGCGACGATAGTCATATTCTACACAAGACCACACTCGTTCAGCTCGCAACTCTCCCTAATAAAGAAGAAATTGAGGGCATACAAAATATTCATGAGCTCGGCGCACAGATCTCTGCCTATTTACTTGGGTGCACCCTTCCGGCGAAGCGACTATGAAAAATAGTACAGTGGCACATCGAAGGGTTCCGGTTAAGCACGCCGCGGCCGTGCATGGAATGCGAGCGCTTATTAAGAATCGTCTGCTACAGTAAACACGCCTTTCCCCGCCAATGCTTATTGAAGCTCTATGAATTTGGCCCCTGGCTACAATGGGTGCCACTTTTACTCGCCAAGAAAATTAACAGTGGATGACATTTTCAGTTTACTCGTTTCGACCTTAATGTTGCAGCTAATAATCACTGTGGAGAAAGATATCTTTGGTATAAGCAGAAGTTAAGACAGCAGTTCAAATGTTGCCCCAATGTACACGGTTTTATTACAGACTGTCAAAAGTTGGTACACTTTGGTAAATGATTAACGTTAAAAGTTGCTGGCAAATTCAAATTAAGCATTTTACAACACAATTTGCAGTATTTCCATTTTGCTTCTATTAAGAATTATTTCAAACAAATCTCACTACTATATGAATGTTGGGGTTTTTTCTGAAGAAAAAAAAACATGTCCTTGCAGTCTGTATTGTGTGCTGTAATCTCAAAGTACTGATTTTAAAGCTCTGGTGAAAAGTTTCTTTCCTGAATCAAAACCCAACACATGATTTCACTGGATAGGCCTAATTAAATGTTCTCTATTTTGTTTGCTTATCTCAAACTGTTGAAATTGAAATGACTTAAATCTTTATGTTGTATAAAATTTAAACATTAGGGCCTATTCGCATTTCGTAGCATGCTTGAAATTTCACAGACATAAACTTTGGGAGTACAAAAAAAGACCAGTGTTATCTACGTTTTGCTATGTACGTGTAAAAGTACTATACGTGTCAATATACAGTATTTAGTTTGAAAAGTGCATCATACAGATAACTACAAATAAGAATCGAGGAGTTTGGATTAAAAGTTCCCGAGTTCCCTGGCTTTAACGGATGATCCAACTGCTTGAGTTCCCAAGAGGAGGGGAAAAGGGAGGGGAAAAAAGCGGGGAGTCTTGCAATCCCACCATACCAAGACGGAGGGGAACACCCGAGGAGTCCGGAGAAGTCGAAGTCGGGAGGTGGTAGCTCTCTTGCAGTGGAGTGGCCTCAACGGAGGATCCAACTGCTTGGTGTCGAGTTCTTGGAGGATACTCATTGAAAGCAGAAGTAGGAAAAAACAACGGGGAGTCTGGCGATCCCATCATACCAAGACGGAGGGGTTCGAAGCATTCGTTTTCGTGCCCGCCGATCTCAAGGGAGGAACCAACTCTTCGATGTCGAGTTCTTGGATGATACTCATTGAAAGCAGACATGGGAAGAAAAACCGGGGAATCTGGCGATCCCATCATACCAAGACGTGGGGGTTCGAAGCGTTCGTCCTCGTACTCGCCTGTCTCAACGGAGGAACCAACTTTTTGATATTTTCCTGGATTAGACTCATTGAGAGCAGAAGGAGGAAGAACACCCGATGAGTCTGGAGGAGTCGGAGTCGGGAGGTGGTAGCTCTCTTGCAGTGGAGTGGATGATTCAACGTAGGATCCTATATATCTAGGACCATACGGAGTCGGAGTATCTGCCTGTCGAAGATAGCGTTTCCTATATCTTGGACCGTACGGAATCGGTGAAGTGTCTGACCCGAACTCAGTTATGTTGCCCATTCTACGAAGAATCCAGCCGGGATGGTCGTACCCTTTACGTTCTTCACGTTTTTTTTCTTTTTCCCTACGCACGTGCCAACGTCTGCCTGATCCGTCCAAATCAGCCCTATGAAACCAAGCAGCCTTTTGGTATTTGGAATAGCTGTTATAATCCTGAGGCCTAGGAGCAGGAGGCGTACGCCATCCAGGCGGTGCGTGGTAGCTCTCATCCAGTGAACGAATCCGGGTCGGGCGGTGGTACCGGTAGCTCGCGCGTGGAGGGGACTCAATGTAGGATCCAGGGTCAATATATATTCTTCGACCAAACGTATCAAAAGCAGGAGGCGTCGGGAGGTCGTAGCTCTCTTCCAGTGGAGTCGGGATGTCGTAGCTCTCTTCCAGTGGAGTAGTCGGAACTTGGTAGGTCAAGTCATCATATACATCGCTAGGTACGTCGAACATGGGATCAAGTTTGCCGAAGCCGGTTATGGTTTCCCAGGGCACGGGGGAGTCCATAAACCCCCTTAGAGGCCATTTAAAGTCCCTAAACATTTTAACTTCAGGGGTCCTCGACTTTTTAAAGACCCGACCATATTTCCTTATCTTTTCACGTGCTGATTTTATCCTTTCTTTCTTGCTTTGAAGTCGAGTATCAACCAAGTATTTAAGCGGGACAGCCGGTATACGAGGTATTACAAAAGTGACCCGTTTTGGGGTTGGTACATTTGGCATTATCGGGGTTTTACGGCGGGCACCCAGAGCCATTGGTGGTCCAATATTTCTATCCTCGCTGCTCTTGTCTTGGCTTGGCGATTCAAGTGGGATGAAGTACGCTATTGGCTTTCTCAGGGATTCGCGGCGGGCACCCAGATCTCTTGGCGGTCCCATATTTCCATCCTGGCTGCTCTTGTCTTGGCCTGGCAATTCAAGTGGGATGAAGTACGCTATTGGCATTCTCAGCGATTCACGGTGGGTACCCAGAGCTCTTGGCGGTACCATATTTCCGAGTCCTTACTTTGAGCTCTTGACCAACGATGCCCGAAACTGGCCTCCTTTCAATTCAAAAGGTGCCTCTTCAACGTCCCGTACGTGTGTGTGCAACTGCCGCGTTTGATTATTTTCATGGTAAATGTTGATGCGCGATGTTTATGAGTTGAATTCAAGGCAACGCGTCGTGCGCGCGATCTTGTATGTGACAAAGTGACGTCACAATCATTGATGCACAAGGCGCTTCCTGGAAACGCGTGCTTCATGTGATGACAAAATTGGACCATTAATCTTTTTATGACAAATTGTGATGTTGATCACACATATTTTGTTTAAATGTGACACATCTAGCTTTGGAATGTGTATATTTGATTGGAAAAAAAATTAAATGTAGAGTGGGAAAAATTACATTTTTTGTTTCATAAGGTAACACTTGGAAATTTGTTTTGGCCTGTCTTATATGTTTTGCACACAAGTCTTTCAATTGACACCAGAAATGATCCACGAAAACCCCAACGCTGCTATGAACATCGGGTGCAAATCAAAAAGGATTTTTATTTATTTAATATAGTTTTGTTTTGTACAATTTCTGCCGAATAAAACTAAAGCAATGACAAAACAGAAGAAAACAATGACGTTTGTGTAAAATGCATCTTCTTTCAGATTTATTTTCAAGAAGTTATTTCAATACTAATTTTCCAACTTAAATTAATATTGGTTGACCAACAAACGGTTATGCCTAATGTATGCTGAGTTTTCTGCTAAATATGATACACATTTTGTAAAGAAAAACGTATTGTGAAAAGATACACAGTGACAAAGTATTGTGGCAACGATTCAGCAAGCATTTATTCGCTTCAAACAGACTGCGTGACCCAACAATATAATGGTCAACAATTGCCTTTAACATGAGACAAGAATAACATGTACCCAACGGTACGATAATGATACACATGTACCCAACGGTACGATAATGATACACATGTGCCCAACGGCACATAAACAAGTATACCCAACGGTATAACACGAATTCGCTAACAACGTACCCAAAAGTACGATAAATACAATCGATACCACCATATCGATAACCCAGATAAAAGCTTTGTTGACGCATGTCAAAAAGATGGCCAATCGGCTGACTCGAATAGCAATAAAGCTTGAGGGGAGAATGGCTGAGATCCCAGGAAGGCAAAGAGCATTGGAGCCCGCACTCCCGGGGATAGTTCACTCGACCGTTTGTGCGGACCCCACCGCTGAAAATGTACGATCCCACCTCTCCTCCGGGGCTCAAACCATCCAGCCCTCCAACTTAACCAAGCCCATGCAATTTGCTCAAAGCATACAGCCAAGTGGATGCCAGGGGCGGGAGGCGGGTCGCAGTCTGTTATACGCGAAAGCTAAACCGAAAATGAACGGTTCCCACGGTCTGCAAGTGCACATGCACTATAATTCAGTCGCACCGCGCACGAAGCACGCATGCGCGTTGTTTCCAGACATGCAAATTGCACATCAAAGGCGCCGCATTCCAAGTCAAGCGCATTCGCTTTTACACATGTTTGGGGACAACGGGCGCGCGCGCCCAGACATGACCCGCGCGACCTCCATGTGTCCTTTCACAAATGTGTTTGCTCTCGAGCGGGCAAACATTGTTGTGAAAAGATACACAGTGACAAAGTATTGTGGCAACGATTCAGCAAGCATTTATTCGCTTCAAACAGACTGCGTGACCCAACAATATAATGGTCAACAATTGCCTTTAACATGAGACAAGAATAACATGTACCCAACGGTACGATAATGATACACATGTACCCAACGGTACGATAATGATACACATGTGCCCAACGGCACATAAACAAGTATACCCAACGGTATAACACGAATTCGCTAACAACGTACCCAAAAGTACGATAAATACAATCGATACCACCATATCGATAACCCAGATAAAAGCTTTGTTGACGCATGTCAAAAAGATGGCCAATCGGCCGACTCAAATAGCAATAAAGCTTGAGGGGAGAATGGCTGAGATCCCAGGAAGGCAAAGAGCATTGGAGCCCGCACTCCCGGGGATAGTTCACTCGACCGTTTGTGCGGACCCCACCGCTGAAAATGTACGATCCCACCTCTCCTCCGGGGCTCAAACCATCCAAACAGCCAACATTTGTTTTTTTTTTTTGTTTTTTTTTGTGGCATGAGCCCCCATAACAAGAGTTTGGAAAACGCTTGAAAAAACGGCACTCGAACATGCAAACTGTAATGTTTTGATGGTGAACGTGGGAAGAAGACTGTTAAGGACAGCAAGAAACCGACAAATTTGCAATGGCAGGAAAAATCCTCCACTGGCATCGGATGTTCTGGCACCCAAGTACCGACTCTTGCAAACAGTAACAAAAATAAAATGCAAATATCTGCACCGTCTTTCTTCCCCGAGCACTTGAAACTTACACTATGCAAATTCTGCCCTCCTTAATTCAATGAACACAGATACATGTAGATATAAAACTGTTTCTGCTATTAACAGGAACAACAAAACCCATCAAAACAAACTGTGTTCGTATAGATGCCTGGACAAAGAATTAACCCCCAAATTGTCACACAAAAACATGTAATTGCAACTGAGGCCTTGGCACTATTGCATCCTACTGCACAAGTGCAACTGCAAATCCTGAAGATGTCTAAACTCGCCTTGTTAACGAGAACTCCATCTTTGCAGTATAAATGCCTTCATGCAGCTAAAATTTCAGGATGAAAGATAACTGAAATTTATCACCAATTTGTTTTTAAAACACGAATCAGAAGATCAAAGTGTTGCAGAAAAAGGGGCAAACCCAAATCTGTTTTCATTTCAGAAATGTTACCCTTTCTCTACTTAAAAATTGTCATAGAGGAAACCCACAATTAAAAACAAAGAAAGAACATTACAGTTCAATATTACAATTCAAACCGTAACTGTACAGTAGTCCACTGATCCATTTTTGACCCAAACCAACTTGTTGGGATTGGTGCAATTGACATACTAAACAAACTCAGTAAACTGTTACAGATCATAACACCAAGAAGTCACTGAAAATGACAAAAACTTTGTACACTAGTCATTGGAGATTTCCTCTGTTGTCCTGAGATGATATCACGGATTTGCTCATGAATATGTAAATTTCATTAACATAAAATTATAAAACTTGCAATTATAGCAATTTGTTTTTACACACGGATCAGAAATCAAAGTGTTGCAGAAAAAGGGGCAAACTCAAATCTGTTTTCATTTCAGAAAGAAGTTACCTTTTCTCTACTTCAAAATTTTCTTAACAGACGAGGTCGCGGTTTATTGCTAGTCATGGAGGGAACCCACAGTTGAAAAACAAAGAAAGAACATTACATTTCAAACAGTAACAGTAGTCCACTGATCCATTTTTGACCCAAACTTGTTGGGATTGGTGCAAATGACATACTAAACAAACTCAGTAAACTGTTACAGATCATAACACCAAGAAGTCACTGGAAATGACAAAAACTTTTGTACACAAGTCATTGGAAATTTCCCGAGATGATATCACGGATTTGCTCATGAATATGGAAATCATTAGCATAACATTAGAAAACGTGCAATTACAACAAAACGGAACAATCAAATTTTCTGAAGTTGACCGAAATGTGTAAAACACACCCTCTACTATTAGTATATTTCATAAAACCCTATTTCACATGTCCTTTAGGCCAACCTTGATAATTAAGCCGGGTTAAAATCGAGGACCAAAAGATGTGGCTGCATGGCAGGAAAATGCGCGATGTGGTTATTGCGGCTGACACCGTACCGCACTGCGACAATCCTTGGCTGAAAATCGACCCACGTCATTGGAACCTAGGTGCAAAATTAATATTGACGGTAGCACGGGACTCGACTCCGTAACAGTCGCTTGAGCTCCTAAAGGAAGTCTCAGCGCCCCGCCTCTACCGAACCAGTGAACCTCTGTACCGTGGGTGCCAAGGGATGTCGCCTGTGTAGCCAATGCGCGGTCCTTAACCCTGCGTATGAAGCTGGCGTCCATCATCCACACGATGCGTGTCTCACCTGTAGGCATAAAAAAAACGTTCCTTTGTGGGTATTTAATTAGGAGATCGGAACTGATTCCGATCACCTACAATGTATTACTACATGTATTGTACGATTTAGTCGTTTTTCTTTTCTTTTTCCACGCAAACGTTTCCCTAGCTTTTCTTCAAAACGGATCAAGCTATGAACTTGACACTTGGTAGGAACCTCAACCCCCATGTAAAGGTGTGCACACAGGTGTGACGTCACTGTGACGTCATCGGGCATCAAATTACAAAACAAATGACCCAAAATGCATATTTTAAAATGCTTCCGTCTGGAAAACCACGTGACCCAGGATCTTCGCATAGCGTATAGATCAGATCATGAGCGTATAGATCAGATCGTGGCCTGCAATTTGCTTCGTGTGGTCATTTTTATCTGACCCTTCCTTCTGGGTTAAATTTGAGGTCAAAGTTCAACAGAAACGAAAATCTAAATTGTTGCACTTATTGAGTAGCAATGGCCATAAAACCAAGCTGAATCTTTAACAAACTAAGTACAGGCATAGGTCCAATGGCAGACTTTCACCAGCAGCATGTAAAATAATGATGCCATCACGTGTGACGTCATCGTGACGTCATCAAGTATCAAATTACATCCCAGAAATAACAAAAAAATGCAGGTTTTAAAATGCTTTCGTTTCGAAAACTACTCGACCCAAGATCTTCGAATTTGGAAGGCTTATGGATCAGATAGTGAGCACAAGTTTCTTTGTGTGGGCATTTTCGTCTGACCCTTCCTTCTTGGATCAATTGGAGGTCAAAGTTCAACGAAAACGGAAATCTCAGTGTTTACACTTACCGAGCAACGTCCAGTGCCCATCAAACCAAGCTGGATCTTTAGTAAATTAGAGGCATGAGCCCTATGGCAGACTTTCACCAGCATGTACCATTATGGCATCAAGTGTGACGTAATCATGACGTCATCAGGTGTCAAATTACAAAAATTCAAAAGTTATTATTTCCAAAATTCAAATCTCAAGAACCGTAATAGATACTTGAACAATTCTTTCACAGCATGAAAAGTCTAAATGAACTGAACAATCAAACGATGTCATGACCCCTGTGTGACGCCTACTTCCGGTCCAAACCGGAAGTCGTTCGAAAATTGAATTTGTTGAGCATTTTGAATGCAAAAGATTCAAAGTGGTAGTGAATTTTACCATATTTCTATGGAACGAAATGTTTCCACACATGTGGACCTTTTGACTAAACCATTAGTGACGTCATCACCTGATGACGTAATCATAACGTCATCAGGTGTCAAATTACAAAAATTCAAAGGTTATTATTTCCAAAATTCAAATCTCAAGAACCGTAATAGATACTTGAACAATTCTTTCACAGCGTGAAAAGTCCAAATGAACTGATCGATCAAACGATGTCATGAACCCTGTGTGACGCCTACTTCCGGTCCAAACCGGAAGTCGTTCGAAAATTGAATTTGTTGAGCATTTTGAATGCAAAAGATTCAAAGTGGTAGTGAATTGTACCGTATTTCTACGGAACGAAATGTTTCCACACATGTGACCTTTTGACTAAACCATTGGTGACGTCATCACATGGACGGTGGTTACGTAATGTGGTGTCAAGTTACGCAAGTTTGGAGCTGAATTGTTTAAAACTGCTGTATCTTGAGAACTACAGCAGATATTTGCATGATTCCTTCGCCAACATTGAAACACTTGATGTTTATCAAATTGTTAAACAATTTGTGCACAACCTTGTGACGTCATGATGCCGTCACAGGTGTCAAATTACACAATTCAAAGGTCATTATTTCAAAATTCAAATCTCAAGAATCGTAATAGATACTTGAACAATTCTTTTCCAGCATGATAGGTCTCAATGAACTGAACAAATCACACAATGACATGACCCCTGTGTGACCCAAACCTCCGGTCCAAACCGGAAGAGGTTCGAAAATGTACAATTTTTAGCATTTTGAATGCAAAAGAGCCAAAGTGGTAGGGAATTTCACCATAGTTCTACGGAACGAAATGTTCCCGCACATGTGGACTTAATGACTACAAATATAGCCCTGATGACGTCATCACGTGCACGGTGGTTACGTAATATAATCTCAAATTCAACATCTTGAGAACTGTAATAGATATTGGAAAGATTCTTTCACCACATATGCATGTCCAAACTTGTTCTTCAGTATCTTTGAAAAATCTGTGCATACAATAGTGACGTCATGTTGAGATTGACTTTCAATATTGACGACATCAGATACACAATTTTAGCGTGGAATAGTCAGCGTCATGTCTTGAGAATTGCAATACTTTTTCAACCTCAAACAACTCAAGTTGTCAAACAATCTCAAAGCTGTGTCGTCATCATCTTATTAACGTCTATGTCGCCCGATCACCTTGCGTTTGTAAAAACACAAACGCGAAGCTCAGTTATTGCTGGCTTTGAAATCGGACCCAAGCACAACTTCTCTCGTAGGTGTTGCTTGGGAGCCTATAAATTAAACCACTGTCATAGGAGAACGCCCAGAGGGCGGTCGGGTTGGCCTACGGGTTCTTTCCTCGCCTTTCACCTCTGGCGTCCCGGGCTCGAATCCCGGGCGTGTATGTGGATTGTGTTTGCAGTCCTTACTTGACTGCGTGGGTTTTCCCCTGGGGCGTTTCTCTTGGGGTTTTCCTCCCACTTCTAAAACTGCAACTCCTTCTTCGTCATCTCAAGTTGATAAAAAGGTATAGTTAAAGCTAAAACCGTAAAGTTTATGGCAAAAAGGACCTTTAATAGTCGCCGAAGATGCCATAAAAAAATACAACAACAACAACGAGAACGCCCGGCCACAAGTATTTTCCCCGGACAAGTCTGCAGGCCCCGAGATCTGCCCTACCAACAAATTAGAGAATCCCGTGTAAACTGGGATTTGCTCACCCGGTATAAATGGGGCATACGTGAACGAAAAAACTCCCGTTGTTAACGTGGCCCTGGAAGCAGCTTCTCCGCCGATTGTCCCATGACCCCCGGTTCCGATGGCTGATGGAGGGGCGGCACCTCGTGTAGATGTCGTGCTGTACTACATGTAGCTACGGCTACTATTAGTGGTATTTACAGCCAGTAAGGTCGGGTACTGGTGTTGGCAGATCCTCGGCGTTTACTGCTGGTACTTTCGACGCGTTGCCTGTCTATTGTACCCGTCCTCGCCTGGCTCGTTTGGTGACCGGGTTGCCCGTGTTGCTGAGTTTTCTGCCTCGTTTACCTATGACTAGCTGTCCGTAGTTCCGAAATTAGGCTGGAACTCAATTGTTTAACGTTCTTACTTATTGCCAGTTCACCCCTGATGGCTGGCTACATGTCAACGGCAACGAATATTAAGGCAGGATAGAGCTAGGCCCAAGCAACCCGATCGCAGTCTGTTATACGCGAAAGCTAAACCGAAAATGAACGGTTCCCACGGTCTGCAAGTGCACATGCACTATAATTCAGTCGCACCGCGCACGAAGCACGCATGCGCGTTGTTTCCAGACATGCAAATTGACACATCAAAGGCGCCGCATTCCAAGTCAAGCGCATTCGCTTTTACACATGTTTGGGGCCAACGGGGGCGCGCGCCCAGACATGACCCGCGCGACCTCCATGTGTCCTTTCACAAATGTGTTTGCTCTCGAGCGGGCAAACATTGTTTTCGGGGAAACAGTAGAAGCTCGGGCAAAGTATGAAGCGTGCGTGTTGGATTTCGTGGCACGAATTTAGCTCGTCGTACATTGACAGAGCCTAATTTTGCTTAATATAGTGACTCAACAGTGGCGGTTTCCAAGCGCGCACACTGTAAAAAATGCTGGGTAAAATAAAGTTGGAGAATTTAATTCTGACGTTTGTTGGGTCATATTTCCTCAACATTTGCAGAAAATGTTCTGTTGGGTAAAACATCCAGAACACCAAGGTTGGTCACATGCAAAGTTCTGTAAATTTTGGAAACAGCTGATATTTGTTGGGTATCTTTGTACATCTTGCTGAGAGTATTAAAAGGTTGAGCATATAATTAATATACAGACAAACAACATTTTCTCCATCTGTTAGAGATTGTGAAGACAAGAGAGGGCGCTTCAAAGTACACTACCCATCCAAACTTTGGAAACACCTTAAATTTTCAGGTTTTTGAGAAATAAACGTATAACTTTGTGAATGTTAATTTTGTGAAAGCAAATGTAGATGTATTTTAACAAAGAACAATATATACATGCTAATTTTAGTGCCATCTTCGGCCTCAGCAGTGGGCTTTTTCAACAAATTAGAGACTCTTTTCTTTCTGACCTTACGATCCAACTCCTTCCAGAGCAGATCAATGGATTGAGATCAGGTCACTGGGCAGGCCATTCCATGATGGACATGCATCACTCCAGCTGACTGTTTTCTCTCCATATACCCCTCAAACCTATATTTGCTTTAATAGCTTGTTTTATTATGGATGATGATGATGATGATGATGATGATTAGATTTGTATAGCGCACATATCCACCCTGCAGGGTGCTCAAGGCGCTGTTACCATTATTACCGCTGCCATCAGGGAATCACCAGAACCATTTCGCTTCAACTAGGTGGCTGCTGGTCAGGCGCACAACCCTATCAGCAGTTAGATTGTGGCATTCCCCTTAACAGCTTCCCATATATCGCTTGGGTTGACGAGGCAACTGGGATTAAGTGCCTTGCCCAGGGACACAGACACGTTGGTCGAAGTGAGGCTCGAACCCACAACCTCTGATTGGTAGTCCCGCTTCATACCCACTAGACCACACGCGGGTAATTTCCAAAAGTAGCGGTCCAAAACGTTTGGTTTCCCAGTTATGTACGACACCCTGTGCATCAAAAATCGCCACTCATGATGACAAATTGTCAGTAATAGACTGTGGCCTGTGATTTACAGTCAGTGCAGTGGACAGCACAAATGTCTTGAATATTTTGTTCTGGGATTACTGACAAATACTTGAAACAAAAGACCATAAAGGCTCATAATTTGTTCCATTATATTAAATGGGAATTTGGTCTATGAAAATTAACTCTAGAATGAGTTTGCATTAACCTTGGTGCCTTATCCACACACACAAATTAAATTTAAGTGGCATTTATGGAAATACAAATAAATATTTTCTACTTTCAATCACTAAACAGATTTGAAAATATTGAAAAGCATGTCACACTTTTGGACCCCTAATCTTGGGAATTACCCATAAACAAAAGGTGTTTCCAAAGTTCTGATGGGTAGTGAATACTGTACAAAATTCTGGTTAAAATGAATCTGGGGTATTTCATTTGGACGTTTATTGGGCCATATTTCGTCACCATATGCAGAAAATGTTCTGCAAACGGTCCATTGATAACCAAATCACCAGGTGATGAACCTGGGCCTGGAACGCAGCGTGTATACGGGAAGGAATTTCGTCTAAGAAACGAAGAAAGGGCTCAACCAGGTTGGGATGGTTGTTATTTATTAGTTGCAGCGAAGACTTTAGGCCGCTCGAGTCAACGTTACAATATCAATTATGAAACGAACAAAGGGTTCAACCAAAGGCCAGTTTCATAAAGCTATTTAGCAGAAAAATTTGCTTAATCAATAATTTGTTTGCTCTGTAAAAATGGGTTAATAGCCAAAATTGCATGTCAACTTGTGTTCTATAGCAAGAATAGCAGATATTCTTGTGAAAAACTCAAATTGACATGCAATTTCGGCAATTACCCAATTTTTTTACAGAAAACCAATTTTTTGATTAAGCAAATTTGTCTGGTAAGGATGACCAGATACGCATGGTGCGTGCGTAAAGGAATTTCGTCTAGGCCTATATGTGACGGACAAAACTAAATGCATCGAAATCTGCCACGAATTTTGTTCAATTGTTTTTTGCAGAGCTGAACAAGTGTGATCTTGTGGGGATGTGGGGTATTTTTTCTTCCAACTACAGACTTTTGGAGAATGTAGCACGTGAAAGTGGCCCTATTTTAAGTAGCGAATGTGACTTTTTTTCCCAAAATGGCGCTGGTCTGTTTGACAATTTTTACTGTTCCGGGGGTCGTTTTGTTTTATTTGGAATTTAGGGAATAAAAGTGACGGATTACCCCTATACATTTCAATGAGTATTTTGGTTGTTGTCTCCAGACGCTAAGAGAGTTGTAAGTAATTTTCAATGATTTTTGAAAATTGGGCATTTAGCATTGGTTTCTATCGGAGCCCTATTTAATGGGGTGCAACCTTAAACCAATAATTATGCAATCACCCAAGGCTTGCTTGGGGCTATTACCCAACACCAGTTGGGAATTATGCGCCCCAAAGATGGGTATGTTGATATTTAAACCAACGTTGGGTAAAAAGTTGGGCAAATTTTTCCCATGTTTTTTTATCAGTTCACATGCTTAAGGGTGTACCACAATAAATAAGACAATAATTGGACCAACTTCAATTTCGTTTTCTTTTAGAATATTCCAAACTCTCTCAGGACATTGGCGCCGGGTACACAAATAATGTTTAAGACCCGAACTTTCATTTTTTTGTTTAAATTTACACTAGGTTGACCGGTGATTTTTTCCGGCAATTTGTCTCCAAGGAACTGAAGACCAACCATAAACTACAATGTAGCATCACCCAGAGGCCGTCGTGTCTGAAAATATCCCTGCAGGGCAAATTATAGCACTTTTCAGCCTTCGTTTTCACTCACAATTTCCCACAGTTGCAAGTCCACAAACCAGGCATTGTATAATATTCTTTTAAACATATTACATTTGGGGTCCCCAAGACGCTTTATCCTCTGATTAATTAAGGGTGTGCACAACATTAACGACCCGGCCCTTATATTTAGTGTGGCGCACCCTTAAAGCTCCGACGCGCGTCCATTATTTTTTTCACGAACGCGCGTCCGTACTATTTTTCATAGTCGCTTCTATTTCGTGTAATAACCCCATATGGCTTCATATGTCAACACAGTGCTTTCCCATAGTGTCTGAATGTATTCCGATCCCAGCTTGTATTATTGATTGCTTGGTTAGGTCTGGCGGTAAAACCCAAACCTCAAAGGCCCCTTTATGTACACAAAGTAATGGGAGACTCTTGGGCACTTTCCTTTGTAAAAATCTGGGTCACCGGTTCAACCAGGGTTCAAGCATCCCAGCTGGTGTTGTTGAATTGGGCAAGGCAAATTAGCATGATTTATTGCTTGGGTACGTCTGGCGGTAAAACCCAGACCTCAAAGGTCCCTTTTTGTACACAAAGTAATGGGAGACTCTTGGGGCACCACTTTGCTTTCCAAAAAGCTGGGTCACCAGTTCAACCAGGGTTCAAGCGGCACAATGTCTTTTTTTTTTACGGTTGCACACCAGTAAATAGGGCTCCCATAGGAACCAATGCAAAATGCCCAATTTTCAAAAATCATTAAAAAATACTCACAACTCTCTCAGCTTCTCAGGACAACAACCAGAATACTCACTGATTTCTCATATTTTCAATTCTGTTCAATTGTATGGGGGTAATCCGTCACTTTTGTTCCCTAATTTCCACTTGAAACAAAACAGTAAAACTTGCTAATCATATCCTGCATGGCCCTTTAACTGCCCACCTTCAACCCCTTGGTCCCTTCAACATGTTTGCATTCACTGAGACATGGCTCACTGATGACGTCCTTGATTCAGAAATGAACATTCCCAACTACAACATATTTCGTAAGGACAGGGATGGTGCTCGTGGTGGTGGTGTCCTGTTGGGATGTCATAGCAGTCTGCAGTGCCGTAGGAGGTCAGAATTTGAACGTGCCGAGCTTGAACTCTTGTGGGTAGACATCCGTCTTTCTCAAAGAAATAAGCTCTTCCTTGGTGTTTTTTACAGGCCACCAAATTCCGGTCCGCAACCCCTGGAAACGCTTGCTGACATCCTCACTGAGGCATCTCGTCAGTACACCTACATTTGTATTGTAGGCGACTTCAACCTCCCCTCCCTGCAATGGACTCCTGGCAGCAATATACCCATCTCTAATGGCTCGAGAATGGAAGACATTTTTGTCGACTCGGTCATCAATACCCACAACTTAAAACAAATTATCTCCAGCCCAACCAGAGACGACAACATTCTTGTGCTGTGTTCCGATTCCTTACAAGCTACTGCAGAAATCGGAGACAACGTCTTCACATCTGACCATGCGTCCATCAGGCTAAGCCTACTCCTCCACTTATTCTCCAAAGCTCACAAAATCCAACGACCAGTGTTCAACTACCGAAAGGCAGACATGAATGACTTAAGACGGACACTTGAATGCGTCCCATGGCACCTCCTTAAGGGGACGGATGATTGTAACGAAGCTACGTCTCTTTTCTACGACTTCGTCGAGGCAGCCACAAGAGATGTGGTTCCAGTCATCCGCCCACGCCGCCCAACCCCACCCTGGTTTGACAGAGAAGTTAAACTTGCCCTAAAAGACAAAGAACGTGCCTTCTCCAAGAAAAAAATCCAATCCCTCACCTGACAACATCGCCAACTTCAAATCTACTCGAAGAACGTTTAAACAGTTATCCAGAGCAAAATACACATCTTACCTTGCTTCACTAGCCAATGAAATCGGCAAGAATCCAAAGCGGTTTTGGAGTTTTATCAAAACACGGACTCCCTACCCTCTGTCTTCCGGAACGAAACAACAGGTCTAGACACTTCTTATTGGACTTCTTCCAATCGGTATATCTTCCAATGATTCTTCTGAAATGCCTCCCCTCCATCCAGTCAACTTGGACACCATGCCAGCCATGTCAATAACTGATTCTGACGTTTACAGACAACTATGTAATATTGACATCTCCAAGTCTAGCGGAGCAGACAATGTATGTGGGTTCCTCTTGAAATCATGTGCCGGAATACTTTGTCATCCGCTAGCTAGCTTATTTCGCAAGGCAACTATTGAAGGTACTTTCCCAGACCAATGGAAAGCCGCCAATATAGGTGCTGTACATAAATCAGGCAATCGTAGTAATGTGTCCAACTATAGGCCAATTTCGTTACTCCCTCACCTGTCAAAGGTCTTTGAGAAAATCGTGTGTAAACAAATCATGCAACACGTTGAACCAGCCATCTCTGAGCAACAGCATGGGTTTGTTCCAGGCCGAGATTGTTCTACCAATCTCACATCATTACTCCAGGATGCATACCATGCTGTTGACCAGAGAAGGCAGTTGGATGTTGTTTACACAGATTTCTCAAAGGCCTTTGACCGTGTTTCTCATCGATTACTTCCACATAAACCTAATTCATACAACCTCCATCCATTAACCCTGTTGCGTAGTTATTTGACCGGTAGAAAACATAGAGTAGTGGTAGAGGGGTACAGTTCAGACTGGTGCCCAGTCCCCTCTGGAGTTCCGCAAGGATCCATCTTGGGTCCCTTGCTGTTCACCCTCTTTGTTAATGACATTCCACAATCACTCCATAATAAGTGTTTGATGTTCGCTGATGATTTGAAGATCTTCCGAAAAATAAACTGTGCTGTGGACACTGCCTTACTTCAAGATGACTTAGATAAGCTTCATTCATGGTCTTGCAAGTGGCAGCTCTCTCTTAATGTAAACAAATGCAGTGTCATTACAATAACTCTTTAAAAGAACCCTGTTGTATTTAATTATCACTTACAGGATATGGTACTTGAACGGGTAAATGTTCAGAGAGATCTTGGTATTTTCATTGATTCTAGACTAAACTTTGTTTCCCATGTTAACAGTATAATCAGTTAGGCTAACAGACTGGCTCAGCTGGTTTGATTTGGCGTAATTTTAGATCTGTAAATAACGAACATGTCCTCCGCACCCTTTACTGCTCTTTGATTAGACCTCGACTTGAATACTGTACAGTAGTCTTTAACTCAATTTCACCTTACCAGGCAAGTAGAATAGAAAGAGTTCAGCGCCGTTTTCTCTATTTTATGCACAAGACCCTAGACTCAAATAATGTTGTTGTTCCTAATTACCAAGAATTGTGTAATCAATTTAGATTGTCTCAGCTCTCTCACAGACGTGTTGTTAATGATTGTTTGTTTCTGTATAAAGTCTTCAATAACCATTTCTCATGTTACCAATGCCAACCCATTTAGCTTATATGTACCCTCCCGTAGGACACGATTTGCCGACAAACACATCCTACACATCCCAAGGAGTCGCACTGATGTTGTAAAGCGAGGCTTCGTCTCAAGGATTTCAACAACATACAGTGGGCTCCATGGGAGGTGTGATGTGTTTGGTGCGGAAAATCTTGAATCCTTCCGAAAGGAGATTTATGCCGCCTTACTGTCAAGTATCGTTTAATTATCTCACTCTTGCCATCTAATTTCTGGTACACAACATTAACATTGGTTTATTCAGATACATACATGTACATGGTCTATAATTGCATTGTTTTGTTTTGTATTTAAAATAACTTATTTTTTTATCCTTAAATTTTACTTTTACCTTATTGCACTAACCTTCATGCTTAGATATGGCCTACATTTCTGTTAATAAGCTGTAAGGAATGCCTAAGTACCGGTAGGTATTACAATAAAATATTGCCTTATATTTTTATTTCTATTTCCTTTTTAATAATTGATTTGTAATTGATTCTGAATGTATAATTACATATAATTACATGTAATTTTTATATAGATTTATATTATCATATTTATATTTACCTCTCCTGTAATTGGCGATTTACTCGCTGTTGGATGTGGTTGAATAAATAAAAAAATAAAAAAATAATCAGACCTGCATCCATTTTGGAACAAAGGCACATACGCTACTGGAAAAAATAGGGCCATTTTTAGGAGCTACAGTGTATAAAATGTTAATAGTTGGAAGACAAAATACCCCACATCGCGACGATAGTCATATTCTACACAAGACCACACTCGTTCAGCTCGCAACTCTCCCTAATAAAGAAGAAATTGAGGGCATACAAAATATTCATGAGCTCGGCGCACAGATCTCTGCCTATTTACTTGGGTGCACCCTTCCGGCGAAGCGACTATGAAAAATAGTACAGTGGCACATCGAAGGGTTCCGGTTAAGCACGCCGCGGCCGTGCATGGAATGCGAGCGCTTATTAAGAATCGTCTGCTACAGTAAACACGCCTTTCCCCGCCAATGCTCTTTGAAGCTCTATGAATTTGGCCCCTGGCTACAATGGGTGCCACTTTTACTCGCCAAGAAAATTAACAGTGGATGACATTTTCAGTTTACTCGTTTCGACCTTAATGTTGCAGCTAATAATCACTGTGGAGAAAGATATCTTTGGTATAAGCAGAAGTTAAGACAGCAGTTCAAATGTTGCCCCAATGTACACGGTTTTATTACAGACTGTCAAAAGTTGGTACACTTTGGTAAATGATTAACGTTAAAAGTTGCTGGCAAATTCAAATTAAGCATTTTACAACACAATTTGCAGTATTTCCATTTTGCTTCTATTAAGAATTATTTCAAACAAATCTCACTAATATATGAATGTTGGGGTTTTTTCTGAAGAAAAAAAAACATGTCCTTGCAGTCTGTATTGTGTGCTGTAATCTCAAAGTACTGATTTTAAAGCTCTGGTGAAAAGTTTCTTTCCTGAATCAAAACCCAACACATGATTTCACTGGATAGGCCTAATTAAATGTTCTCTATTTTGTTTGCTTATCTCAAACTGTTGAAATTGAAATGACTTAAATCTTTATGTTGTATGAAATTTAAACATTAGGGCCTATTCGCATTTCGTAGCATGCTTGAAATTTCACAGACATAAACTTTGGGAGTACAAAAAAAGACCAGTGTTATCTACGTTTTGCTATGTACGTGTAAAAGTACTATACGTGTCAATATACAGTATTTAGTTTGAAAAGTGCATCATACAGATAACTACAAATAAGAATCGAGGAGTTTGGATTAAAAGTTCCCGAGTTCCCTGGCTTTAACGGATGATCCAACTGCTTGAGTTCCCAAGAGGAGGGGAAAAGGGAGGGGAAAAAAGCGGGGAGTCTTGCAATCCCACCATACCAAGACGGAGGGGAACACCCGAGGAGTCCGGAGAAGTCGAAGTCGGGAGGTGGTAGCTCTCTTGCAGTGGAGTGGCCTCAACGGAGGATCCAACTGCTTGGTGTCGAGTTCTTGGAGGATACTCATTGAAAGCAGAAGTAGGAAAAAACAACGGGGAGTCTGGCGATCCCATCATACCAAGACGGAGGGGTTCGAAGCATTCGTTTTCGTGCCCGCCGATCTCAAGGGAGGAACCAACTCTTCGATGTCGAGTTCTTGGATGATACTCATTGAAAGCAGACATGGGAAGAAAAACCGGGGAATCTGGCGATCCCATCATACCAAGACGTGGGGGTTCGAAGCGTTCGTCCTCGTACTCGCCTGTCTCAACGGAGGAACCAACTTTTTGATATTTTCCTGGATTAGACTCATTGAGAGCAGAAGGAGGAAGAACACCCGATGAGTCTGGAGGAGTCGGAGTCGGGAGGTGGTAGCTCTCTTGCAGTGGAGTGGATGATTCAACGTAGGATCCTATATATCTAGGACCATACGGAGTCGGAGTATCTGCCTGTCGAAGATAGCGTTTCCTATATCTTGGACCGTACGGAATCGGTGAAGTGTCTGACCCGAACTCAGTTATGTTGCCCATTCTACGAAGAATCCAGCCGGGATGGTCGTACCCTTTACGTTCTTCACGTTTTTTTTCTTTTTCCCTACGCACGTGCCAACGTCTGCCTGATCCGTCCAAATCAGCCCTATGAAACCAAGCAGCCCTTTGGTATTTGGAATAGCTGTTATAATCCTGAGGCCTAGGAGCAGGAGGCGTACGCCATCCAGGCGGTGCGTGGTAGCTCTCATCCAGTGAACGAATCCGGGTCGGGCGGTGGTACCGGTAGCTCGCGCGTGGAGGGGACTCAATGTAGGATCCAGGGTCAATATATATTCTTCGACCAAACGTATCAAAAGCAGGAGGAGTCGGGAGGTCGTAGCTCTCCTCCAGTGGAGTCGGGATGTCGTAGCTCTCTTCCAGTGGAGTAGTCGGAACTTGGTAGGTCAAGTCATCATATACATCGCTAGGTACGTCGAACATGGGATCAAGTTTGCCGAAGCCGGTTATGGTTTCCCAGGGCACGGGGGAGTCCATAAACCCCCTTAGAGGCCATTTAAAGTCCCTAAACATTTTAACTTCAGGGGTCCTCGACTTTTTAAAGACCCGACCATATTTCCTTATCTTTTCACGTGCTGATTTTATCCTTTCTTTCTTGCTTTGAAGTCGAGTATCAACCAAGTATTTAAGCGGGACAGCCGGTATACGAGGTATTACAAAAGTGACCCGTTTTGGGGTTGGTACATTTGGCATTCTCGGGGTTTTACGGCGGGCACCCAGAGCCATTGGTGGTCCAATATTTCTATCCTCGCTGCTCTTGTCTTGGCTTGGCGATTCAAGTGGGATGAAGTACGCTATTGGCTTTCTCAGGGATTCGCGGCGGGCACCCAGATCTCTTGGCGGTCCCATATTTCCATCCTGGCTGCTCTTGTCTTGGCCTGGCAATTCAAGTGGGATGAAGTACGCTATTGGCATTCTCAGTGATTCACGGTGGGTACCCAGAGCTCTTGGCGGTACCATATTTCCGAGTCCTTACTTTGAGCTCTTGACCAACGATGCCCGAAACTGGCCTCCTCTCAATTCAAAAGGTGCCTCTTCAACGTCCCGTACGTGTGTGTGCAACTGCCTCGTTTGATTATTTTCATGGTAAATGTTGATGCGCGATGTTTATGAGTTGAATTCAAGGCAACGCGTCGTGCGCGCGATCTTGTATGTGACAAAGTGACGTCACAATCATTGATGCACAAGGCGCTTCCTGGAAACGCGTGCTTCATGTGATGACAAAATTGGACCATTAATCTTTTCATGACAAATTGTGATGTTGATCACACATATTTTGTTTAAATGTGACACATCTAGCTTTGGAATGTGTATATTTGATTGGAAAAAAAATTAAATGTAGAGTGGGAAAAATTACATTTTTTGTTTCATAAGGTAACACTTGGAAATTTGTTTTGGCCTGTCTTATATGTTTTGCACACAAGTCTTTCAATTGACACCAGAAATGATCCACGAAAACCCCAACGCTGCTATGAACATCGGGTGCAAATCAAAAAGGATTTTTATTTATTTAATATAGTTTTGTTTTGTACAATTTCTGCCGAATAAAACTAAAGCAATGACAAAACAGAAGAAAACAATGACGTTTGTGTAAAATGCATCTTCTTTCAAATTTAATTCTAAGAAGTTATTTCAATACTAATTTTCCAACTTAAATTAATATTGGTTGACCAACAAACGGTTATGCCTATTGTATGCTGAGTTTTCTGCTAAATATGATACACATTTTGTAAAGAAAAACGTATTGTGAAAAGATACACAGTGACAAAGTATTGTGGCAACGATTCAGCAAGCATTTATTCGCTTCAAACAGACTGCGTGACCCAACAATATAATGGTCAACAATTGCCTTTAACATGAGACAAGAATAACATGTACCCAACGGTACGATAATGATACACATGTACCCAACGGTACGATAATGATACACATGTGCCCAACGGCACATAAACAAGTATACCCAACGGTATAACACGAATTCGCTAACAACGTACCCAAAAGTACGATAAATACAATCGATACCACCATATCGATAACCCAGATAAAAGCTTTGTTGACGCATGTCAAAAAGATGGCCAATCGGCCGACTCAAATAGCAATAAAGCTTGAGGGGAGAATGGCTGAGATCCCAGGAAGGCAAAGAGCATTGGAGCCCGCACTCCCGGGGATAGTTCACTCGACCGTTTGTGCGGACCCCACCGCTGAAAATGTACGATCCCACCTCTCCTCCGGGGCTCAAACCATCCAGCCCTCCAACTTAACCAAGCCCATGCAATTTGCTCAAAGCATACAGCCAAGTGGATGCCAGGGGCGGGAGGCGGGTCGCAGTCTGTTATACGCGAAAGCTAAACCGAAAATGAACGGTTCCCACGGTCTGCAAGTGCACATGCACTATAATTCAGTCGCACCGCGCACGAAGCACGCATGCGCGTTGTTTCCAGACATGCAAATTGACACATCAAAGGCGCCGCATTCCAAGTCAAGCGCATTCGCTTTTACACATGTTTGGGGCCAACGGGGCGCGCGCCCAGACATGACCCGCGCGACCTCCATGTGTCCTTTCACAAATGTGTTTGCTCTCGAGCGGGCAAACATTGTTGTGAAAAGATACACAGTGACAAAGTATTGTGGCAACGATTCAGCAAGCATTTATTCGCTTCAAACAGACTGCGTGACCCAACAATATAATGGTCAACAATTGCCTTTAACCTGAGACAAGAATAACATGTACCCAACGGTACGATAATGATACACATGTACCCAACGGTACGATAATGATACACATGTGCCCAACGGCACATAAACAAGTATACCCAACGGTATAACACGAATTCGCTAACAACGTACCCAAAAGTACGATAAATACAATCGATACCACCATATCGATAACCCAGATAAAAGCTTTGTTGACGCATGTCAAAAAGATGGCCAATCGGCCGACTCAAATAGCAATAAAGCTTGAGGGGAGAATGGCTGAGATCCCAGGAAGGCAAAGAGCATTGGAGCCCGCACTCCCGGGGATAGTTCACTCGACCGTTTGTGCGGACCCCACCGCTGAAAATGTACGATCCCACCTCTCCTCCGGGGCTCAAACCATCCAAACAGCCAACATTGGTGTGTTTTTTTTTTGTGTGTGTGTGGCATGAGCCCCCATAACAAGAGTTTGGAAAACGCTTGAAAAAACGGCACTCGAACATGCAAACTGTAATGTTTTGATGGTGAACGTGGGAAGAAGACTGTTAAGGACAGCAAGAAACCGACAAATTTGCAATGGCAGGAAAAATCCTCCACTGGCATCGGATGTTCTGGCACCCAAGTACCGACTCTTGCAAACAGTAACAAAAAATAAAATGCAAATATCTGCACCGTCTTTCTTCCCCGAGCACTTGAAACTTACACTATGCAAATTCTGCCCTCCTTAATTCAATGAACACAGATACATGTAGATATAAAACTGTTTCTGCTATTAACAGGAACAACAAAACCCATCAAAACAAACTGTGTTCGTATAGATGCCTGGACAAAGAATTAACCCCCAAATTGTCACACAAAAACATGTAATTGCAACTGAGGCCTTGGCACTATTGCATCCTACTGCACAAGTGCAACTGCAAATCCTGAAGATGTCTAAACTCGCCTTGTTAACGAGAACTCCATCTTTGCAGTATAAATGCCTTCATGCAGCTAAAATTTCAGGATGAAAGATAACTGAAATTTATCACCAATTTGTTTTTAAAACACGAATCAGAAGATCAAAGTGTTGCAGAAAAAGGGGCAAACCCAAATCTGTTTTCATTTCAGAAATGTTACCCTTTCTCTACTTAAAAATTGTCATAGAGGAAACCCACAATTAAAAACAAAGAAAGAACATTACAGTTCAATATTACAATTCAAACCGTAACTGTACAGTAGTCCACTGATCCATTTTTGACCCAAACCAACTTGTTGGGATTGGTGCAATTGACATACTAAACAAACTCAGTAAACTGTTACAGATCATAACACCAAGAAGTCACTGAAAATGACAAAAACTTTGTACACTAGTCATTGGAGATTTCCTCTGTTGTCCTGAGATGATATCACGGATTTGCTCATGAATATGTAAATTTCATTAACATAAAATTATAAAACTTGCAATTATAGCAATTTGTTTTTACACACGGATCAGAAATCAAAGTGTTGCAGAAAAAGGGGCAAACTCAAATCTGTTTTCATTTCAGAAAGAAGTTACCTTTTCTCTACTTCAAAATTTTCTTAACAGACGAGGTCGCGGTTTATTGCTAGTCATGGAGGGAACCCACAGTTGAAAAACAAAGAAAGAACATTACATTTCAAACAGTAACAGTAGTCCACTGATCCATTTTTGACCCAAACTTGTTGGGATTGGTGCAAATGACATACTAAACAAACTCAGTAAACTGTTACAGATCATAACACCAAGAAGTCACTGGAAATGACAAAAACTTTTGTACACAAGTCATTGGAAATTTCCCGAGATGATATCACGGATTTGCTCATGAATATGGAAATCATTAGCATAACATTAGAAAACGTGCAATTACAACAAAACGGAACAATCAAATTTTCTGAAGTTGACCGAAATGTGTAAAACACACCCTCTACTATTAGTATATTTCATAAAACCCTATTTCACATGTCCTTTAGGCCAACCTTGATAATTAAGCCGGGTTAAAATCGAGGACCAAAAGATGTGGCTGCATGGCAGGAAAATGCGCGATGTGGTTATTGCGGCTGACACCGTACCGCACTGCGACAATCCTTGGCTGAAAATCGACCCACGTCATTGGAACCTAGGTGCAAAATTAATATTGACGGTAGCACGGGACTCGACTCCGTAACAGTCGCTTGAGCTCCTAAAGGAAGTCTCAGCGCCCCGCCTCTACCGAACCAGTGAACCTCTGTACCGTGGGTGCCAAGGGATGTCGCCTGTGTAGCCAATGCGCGGTCCTTAACCCTGCGTATGAAGCTGGCGTCCATCATCCACACGATGCGTGTCTCACCTGTAGGCATAAAAAAAACGTTCCTTTGTGGGTATTTAATTAGGAGATCGGAACTGATTCCGATCACCTACAATGTATTACTACATGTATTGTACGATTTAGTCGTTTTTCTTTTCTTTTTCCACGCAAACGTTTCCCTAGCTTTTCTTCAAAACGGATCAAGCTATGAACTTGACACTTGGTAGGAACCTCAACCCCCATGTAAAGGTGTGCACACAGGTGTGACGTCACTGTGACGTCATCGGGCATCAAATTACAAAACAAATGACCCAAAATGCATATTTTAAAATGCTTCCGTCTGGAAAACCACGTGACCCAGGATCTTCGCATAGCGTATAGATCAGATCATGAGCGTATAGATCAGATCGTGGCCTGCAATTTGCTTCGTGTGGTCATTTTTATCTGACCCTTCCTTCTGGGTTAAATTTGAGGTCAAAGTTCAACAGAAACGAAAATCTAAATTGTTGCACTTATTGAGTAGCAATGGCCATAAAACCAAGCTGAATCTTTAACAAACTAAGTACAGGCATAGGTCCAATGGCAGACTTTCACCAGCAGCATGTAAAATAATGATGCCATCACGTGTGACGTCATCGTGACGTCATCAAGTATCAAATTACATCCCAGAAATAACAAAAAAATGCAGGTTTTAAAATGCTTTCGTTTCGAAAACTACTCGACCCAAGATCTTCGAATTTGGAAGGCTTATGGATCAGATAGTGAGCACAAGTTTCTTTGTGTGGGCATTTTCGTCTGACCCTTCCTTCTTGGATCAATTGGAGGTCAAAGTTCAACGAAAACGGAAATCTCAGTGTTTACACTTACCGAGCAACGTCCAGTGCCCATCAAACCAAGCTGGATCTTTAGTAAATTAGAGGCATGAGCCCTATGGCAGACTTTCACCAGCATGTACCATTATGGCATCAAGTGTGACGTAATCATGACGTCATCAGGTGTCAAATTACAAATATTCAAAAGTTATTATTTCCAAAATTCAAATCTCAAGAACCGTAATAGATACTTGAACAATTCTTTCACAGCATGAAAAGTCTAAATGAACTGAACAATCAAACGATGTCATGACCCCTGTGTGACGCCTACTTCCGGTCCAAACCGGAAGTCGTTCGAAAATTGAATTTGTTGAGCATTTTGAATGCAAAAGATTCAAAGTGGTAGTGAATTTTACCATATTTCTATGGAACGAAATGTTTCCACACATGTGGACCTTTTGACTAAACCATTAGTGACGTCATCACCTGATGACGTAATCATAACGTCATCAGGTGTCAAATTACAAAAATTCAAAGGTTATTATTTCCAAAATTCAAATCTCAAGAACCGTAATAGATACTTGAACAATTCTTTCACAGCGTGAAAAGTCCAAATGAACTGATCGATCAAACGATGTCATGAACCCTGTGTGACGCCTACTTCCGGTCCAAACCGGAAGTCGTTCGAAAATTGAATTTGTTGAGCATTTTGAATGCAAAAGATTCAAAGTGGTAGTGAATTGTACCGTATTTCTACGGAACGAAATGTTTCCACACATGTGACCTTTTGACTAAACCATTGGTGACGTCATCACATGGACGGTGGTTACGTAATGTGGTGTCAAGTTACGCAAGTTTGGAGCTGAATTGTTTAAAACTGCTGTATCTTGAGAACTACAGCAGATATTTGCATGATTCCTTCGCCAACATTGAAACACTTGATGTTTATCAAATTGTTAAACAATTTGTGCACAACCTTGTGACGTCATGATGCCGTCACAGGTGTCAAATTACACAATTCAAAGGTCATTATTTCAAAATTCAAATCTCAAGAATCGTAATAGATACTTGAACAATTCTTTTCCAGCATGATAGGTCTCAATGAACTGAACAAATCACACAATGACATGACCCCTGTGTGACCCAAACCTCCGGTCCAAACCGGAAGAGGTTCGAAAATGTAAAATTTTTAGCATTTTGAATGCAAAAGAGCCAAAGTGGTAGGGAATTTCACCATAGTTCTACGGAACGAAATGTTCCCGCACATGTGGACTTAATGACTACAAATATAGCCCTGATGACGTCATCACGTGCACGGTGGTTACGTAATATAATCTCAAATTCAACATCTTGAGAACTGTTATAGATATTGGAAAGATTCTTTCACCACATATGCATGTCCAAACTTGTTCTTCAGTATCTTTGAAAAATCTGTGCATACAATAGTGACGTCATGTTGAGATTGACTTTCAATATTGACGACATCAGATACACAATTTTAGCGTGGAATAGTCAGCGTCATGTCTTGAGAATTGCAATACTTTTTCAACCTCAAACAACTCAAGTTGTCAAACAATCTCAAAGCTGTGTCGTCATCATCTTATTAACGTCTATGTCGCCCGATCACCTTGCGTTTGTAAAAACACAAACGCGAAGCTCAGTTATTGCTGGCTTTGAAATCGGACCCAAGCACAACTTCTCTCGTAGGTGTTGCTTGGGAGCCTATAAATTAAACCACTGTCATAGGAGAACGCCCAGAGGGCGGTCGGGTTGGCCTACGGGTTCTTTCCTCGCCTTTCACCTCTGGCGTCCCGGGCTCGAATCCCGGGCGTGTATGTGGATTGTGTTTGCAGTCCTTACTTGACTGCGTGGGTTTTCCCCTGGGGCGTTTCTCTTGGGGTTTTCCTCCCACTTCTAAAACTGCAACTCCTTCTTCGTCATCTCAAGTTGATAAAAAAGTATAGTTAAAGCTAAAACCGTAAAGTTTATGGCAAAAAGGACCTTTAATAGTCGCCGAAGATGCCATAAAAAAATACAACAACAACAACGAGAACGCCCGGCCACAAGTATTTTCCCCGGACAAGTCTGCAGGCCCCGAGATCTGCCCTACCAACAAATTAGAGAATCCCGTGTAAACTGGGATTTGCTCACCCGGTATAAATGGGGCATACGTGAACGAAAAAACTCCCGTTGTTAACGTGGCCCTGGAAGCAGCTTCTCCGCCGATTGTCCCATGACCCCCGGTTCCGATGGCTGATGGAGGGGCGGCACCTCGTGTAGATGTCGTGCTGTACTACATGTAGCTACGGCTACTATTAGTGGTATTTACAGCCAGTAAGGTCGGGTACTGGTGTTGGCAGATCCTCGGCGTTTACTGCTGGTACTTTCGACGCGTTGCCTGTCTATTGTACCCGTCCTCGCCTGGCTCGTTTGGTGACCGGGTTGCCCGTGTTGCTGAGTTTTCTGCCTCGTTTACCTATGACTAGCTGTCCGTAGTTCCGAAATTAGGCTGGAACTCAATTGTTTAACGTTCTTACTTATTGCCAGTTCACCCCTGATGGCTGGCTACATGTCAACGGCAACGAATATTAAGGCAGGATAGAGCTAGGCCCAAGCAACCCGATCGCAGTCTGTTATACGCGAAAGCTAAACCGAAAATGAACGGTTCCCACGGTCTGCAAGTGCACATGCACTATAATTCAGTCGCACCGCGCACGAAGCACGCATGCGCGTTGTTTCCAGACATGCAAATTGACACATCAAAGGCGCCGCATTCCAAGTCAAGCGCATTCGCTTTTACACATGTTTGGGGCCAACGGGGGCGCGCGCCCAGACATGACCCGCGCGACCTCCATGTGTCCTTTCACAAATGTGTTTGCTCTCGAGCGGGCAAACATTGTTTTCGGGGAAACAGTAGAAGCTCGGGCAAAGTATGAAGCGTGCGTGTTGGATTTCGTGGCACGAATTTAGCTCGTCGTACATTGACAGAGCCTAATTTTGCTTAATATAGTGACTCAACAGTGGCGGTTTCCAAGCGCGCACACTGTAAAAAATGCTGGGTAAAATAAAGTTGGAGAATTTAATTCTGACGTTTGTTGGCTCATATTTCCTCAACATTTGCAGAAAATGTTCTGTTGGGTAAAACATCCAGAACACCAAGGTTGGTCACATGCAAAGTTCTGTAAATTTTGGAAACAGCTGATATTTGTTGGGTATCTTTGTACATCTTGCTGAGAGTATTAAAAGGTTGAGCATATAATTAATATACAGACAAACAACATTTTCTCCATCTGTTAGAGATTGTGAAGACAAGAGAGGGCGCTTCAAAGTACACTACCCATCCAAACTTTGGAAACACCTTAAATTTTCAGGTTTTTGAGAAATAAACGTATAACTTTGTGAATGTTAATTTTGTGAAAGCAAATGTAGATGTATTTTAACAAAGAACAATATATACATGCTAATTTTAGTGCCATCTTCGGCCTCAGCAGTGGGCTTTTTCAACAAATTAGAGACTCTTTTCTTTCTGACCTTACGATCCAACTCCTTCCAGAGCAGATCAATGGATTGAGATCAGGTCACTGGGCATGCCATTCCATGATGGACATGCATCACTCCAGCTGACTGTTTTCTCTCCATATACCCCTCAAACCTATATTTGCTTTAATAGCTTGTTTTATTATGGATGATGATGATGATGATGATGATGATTAGATTTGTATAGCGCACATATCCACCCTGCAGGGTGCTCAAGGCGCTGTTACCATTATTACCGCTGCCATCAGGGAATCACCAGAACCATTTCGCTTCAACTAGGTGGCTGCTGGTCAGGCGCACAACCCTATCAGCAGTTAGATTGTGGCATTCCCCTTAACAGCTTCCCATATATCGCTTGGGTTGACGAGGCAACTGGGATTAAGTGCCTTGCCCAGGGACACAGACACGTTGGTCGAAGTGAGGCTCGAACCCACAACCTCTGATTGGTAGTCCCGCTTCATACCCACTAGACCACACGCGGGTAATTTCCAAAAGTAGCGGTCCAAAACGTTTGGTTTCCCAGTTATGTACGACACCCTGTGCATCAAAAATCGCCACTCATGATGACAAATTGTCAGTAATAGACTGTGGCCTGTGATTTACAGTCAGTGCAGTGGACAGCACAAATGTCTTGAATATTTTGTTCTGGGATTACTGACAAATACTTGAAACAAAAGACCATAAAGGCTCATAATTTGTTCCATTATATTAAATGGGAATTTGGTCTATGAAAATTAACTCTAGAATGAGTTTGCATTAACCTTGGTGCCTTATCCACACACACAAATTAAATTTAAGTGGCATTTATGGAAATACAAATAAATATTTTCTACTTTCAATCACTAAACAGATTTGAAAATATTGAAAAGCATGTCACACTTTTGGACCCCTAATCTTGGGAATTACCCATAAACAAAAGGTGTTTCCAAAGTTCTGATGGGTAGTGAATACTGTACAAAATTCTGGTTAAAATGAATCTGGGGTATTTCATTTGGACGTTTATTGGGCCATATTTCGTCACCATATGCAGAAAATGTTCTGCAAACGGTCCATTGATAACCAAATCACCAGGTGATGAACCTGGGCCTGGAACGCAGCGTGTATACGGGAAGGAATTTCGTCTAAGAAACGAAGAAAGGGCTCAACCAGGTTGGGATGGTTGTTATTTATTAGTTGCAGCGAAGACTTTAGGCCGCTCGAGTCAACGTTACAATATCAATTATGAAACGAACAAAGGGTTCAACCAAAGGCCAGTTTCATAAAGCTATTTAGCAGAAAAATTTGCTTAATCAATAATTTGTTTGCTCTGTAAAAATGGGTTAATAGCCAAAATTGCATGTCAACTTGTGTTCTATAGCAAGAATAGCAGATATTCTTGTGAAAAACTCAAATTGACATGCAATTTCGGCAATTACCCAATTTTTTTACAGAAAACCAATTTTTTGATTAAGCAAATTTGTCTGGTAAGGATGACCAGATACGCATGGTGCGTGCGTAAAGGAATTTCGTCTAGGCCTATATGTGACGGACAAAACTAAATGCATCGAAATCTGCCACGAATTTTGTTCAATTGTTTTTTGCAGAGCTGAACAAGTGTGATCTTGTGGGGATGTGGGGTATTTTTTCTTCCAACTACAGACTTTTGGAGAATGTAGCACGTGAAAGTGGCCCTATTTTAAGTAGCGAATGTGACTTTTTTTCCCAAAATGGCGCTGGTCTGTTTGACAATTTTTACTGTTCCGGGGGTCGTTTTGTTTTATTTGGAATTTAGGGAATAAAAGTGACGGATTACCCCTATACATTTCAATGAGTATTTTGGTTGTTGTCTCCAGACGCTAAGAGAGTTGTAAGTAATTTTCAATGATTTTTGAAAATTGGGCATTTAGCATTGGTTTCTATCGGAGCCCTATTTAATGGGGTGCAACCTTAAACCAATAATTATGCAATCACCCAAGGCTTGCTTGGGGCTATTACCCAACACCAGTTGGGAATTATGCGCCCCAAAGATGGGTATGTTGATATTTAAACCAACGTTGGGTAAAAAGTTGGGCAAATTTTTCCCATGTTTTTTTATCAGTTCACATGCTTAAGGGTGTACCACAATAAATAAGACAATAATTGGACCAACTTCAATTTCGTTTTCTTTTAGAATATTCCAAACTCTCTCAGGACATTGGCGCCGGGTACACAAATAATGTTTAAGACCCGAACTTTCATTTTTTTGTTTAAATTTACACTAGGTTGACCGGTGATTTTTTTTCCGGCAATTTGTCTCCAAGGAACTGAAGACCAACCATAAACTACAATGTAGCATCACCCAGAGGCCGTCGTGTCTGAAAATATCCCTGCAGGGCAAATTATAGCACTTTTCAGCCTTCGTTTTCACTCACAATTTCCCACAGTTGCAAGTCCACAAACCAGGCATTGTATAATATTCTTTTAAACATATTACATTTGGGGTCCCCAAGACGCTTTATCCTCTGATTAATTAAGGGTGTGCACAACATTAACGACCCGGCCCTTATATTTAGTGTGGCGCACCCTTAAAGCTCCGACGCGCGTCCATTATTTTTTTCACGAACGCGCGTCCGTACTATTTTTCATAGTCGCTTCTATTTCGTGTAATAACCCCATATGGCTTCATATGTCAACACAGTGCTTTCCCATAGTGTCTGAATGTATTCCGATCCCAGCTTGTATTATTGATTGCTTGGTTAGGTCTGGCGGTAAAACCCAAACCTCAAAGGCCCCTTTATGTACACAAAGTAATGGGAGACTCTTGGGCACTTTCCTTTGTAAAAATCTGGGTCACCGGTTCAACCAGGGTTCAAGCATCCCAGCTGGTGTTGTTGAATTGGGCAAGGCAAATTAGCATGATTTATTGCTTGGGTACGTCTGGCGGTAAAACCCAGACCTCAAAGGTCCCTTTTTGTACACAAAGTAATGGGAGACTCTTGGGGCACCACTTTGCTTTCCAAAAAGCTGGGTCACCAGTTCAACCAGGGTTCAAGCGGCACAATGTCTTTTTTTTTTACGGTTGCACACCAGTAAATAGGGCTCCCATAGGAACCAATGCAAAATGCCCAATTTTCAAAAATCATTAAAAAATACTCACAACTCTCTCAGCTTCTCAGGACAACAACCAGAATACTCACTGATTTCTCATATTTTCAATTCTGTTCAATTGTATGGGGGTAATCCGTCACTTTTGTTCCCTAATTTCCACTTGAAACAAAACAGTAAAACTTGCTAATCATATCCTGCATGGCCCTTTAACTGCCCACCTTCAACCCCTTGGTCCCTTCAACATGTTTGCATTCACTGAGACATGGCTCACTGATGACGTCCTTGATTCAGAAATGAACATTCCCAACTACAACATATTTCGTAAGGACAGGGATGGTGCTCGTGGTGGTGGTGTCCTGTTGGGATGTCATAGCAGTCTGCAGTGCCGTAGGAGGTCAGAATTTGAACGTGCCGAGCTTGAACTCTTGTGGGTAGACATCCGTCTTTCTCAAAGAAATAAGCTCTTCCTTGGTGTTTTTTACAGGCCACCAAATTCCGGTCCGCAACCCCTGGAAACGCTTGCTGACATCCTCACTGAGGCATCTCGTCAGTACACCTACATTTGTATTGTAGGCGACTTCAACCTCCCCTCCCTGCAATGGACTCCTGGCAGCAATATACCCATCTCTAATGGCTCGAGAATGGAAGACATTTTTGTCGACTCGGTCATCAATACCCACAACTTAAAACAAATTATCTCCAGCCCAACCAGAGACGACAACATTCTTGACCTTGTGCTGTGTTCCGATTCCTTACAAGCTACTGCAGAAATCGGAGACAACGTCTTCACATCTGACCATGCGTCCATCAGGCTAAGCCTACTCCTCCACTTATTCTCCAAAGCTCACAAAATCCAACGACCAGTGTTCAACTACCGAAAGGCAGACATGAATGACTTAAGACGGACACTTGAATGCGTCCCATGGCACCTCCTTAAGGGGACGGATGATTGTAACGAAGCTACGTCTCTTTTCTACGACTTCGTCGAGGCAGCCACAAGAGATGTGGTTCCAGTCATCCGCCCACGCCGCCCAACCCCACCCTGGTTTGACAGAGAAGTTAAACTTGCCCTAAAAGACAAAGAACGTGCCTTCTCCAAGAAAAAAATCCAATCCCTCACCTGACAACATCGCCGACTTCAAATCTACTCGAAGAACGTTTAAACAGTTATCCAGAGCAAAATACACATCTTACCTTGCTTCACTAGCCAATGAAATCGGCAAGAATCCAAAGCGGTTTTGGAGTTTTATCAAAACACGGACTCCCTACCCTCTGTCTTCCGGAACGAAACAACAGGTCTAGACACTTCTTATTGGACTTCTTCCAATCGGTATATCTTCCAATGATTCTTCTGAAATGCCTCCCCTCCATCCAGTCAACTTGGACACCATGCCAGCCATGTAAATAACTGATTCTGACGTTTACAGACAACTATGTAATATTGACATCTCCAAGTCTAGCGGAGCAGACAATGTATGTGGGTTCCTCTTGAAATCATGTGCCGGAATACTTTGTCATCCGCTAGCTAGCTTATTTCGCAAGGCAACTATTGAAGGTACTTTCCCAGACCAATGGAAAGCCGCCAATATAGGTGCTGTACATAAATCAGGCAATCGTAGTAATGTGTCCAACTATAGGCCAATTTCGTTACTCCCTCACCTGTCAAAGGTCTTTGAGAAAATCGTGTGTAAACAAATCATGCAACACGTTGAACCAGCCATCTCTGAGCAACAGCATGGGTTTGTTCCAGGCCGAGATTGTTCTACCAATCTCACATCATTACTCCAGGATGCATACCATGCTGTTGACCAGAGAAGGCAGTTGGATGTTGTTTACACAGATTTCTCAAAGGCCTTTGACCGTGTTTCTCATCGATTACTTCCACATAAACCTAATTCATACAACCTCCTAGTCTTGGTGCAAGACGATACTGCGTGATATTTGTCACTGACCGCCGCACGCTAACCAACATTCACCGACATTCGCCAAGAGAGGGCGCCATACACTGTACTATGAGGACAGGGAACCAGTCTACGTCCGTGCTCTGCAGTATCGTCTTGGGACAAATCCTGAATCGCTCGGGAAATTCCGAGCGCATTCCAAGCATTGCTCATTATGCCATGCATACCTATGACGTAGGGCTTATTAACATATTTCAAGCCGAGCGCTGTGAAGTCTGGTACCTGTACGTACGTCTTAATTATCAAACAGGAAAAGCACACGTTATCGCGTCAGACAAGTCCGTGCTTTATTTGTTTTTAAAAGAAAAAATATGAAAATGTGGCAATGGGGCCAGTTTTTTTCCCAATGGATTCAACGAACTTCGGCTTTGGTTTGTCGGCCCGGCAACCAAAGCCGTTATTTGGCTGAACCCGTACGCTGCAGAAACATGTCTTTATTATGATTTCAGACTGCGAAAACCGTACGGCACTCGCTGGCTAGCTAGCGCTATACGCGGACGAGACTGCCATGGGTCCTGTGTTTGAAGAAAAAACATAATTTTTGTTACTACTAAAATCACGTTTCATCGCCAAATTTAAAGATAGTATACATGATTGGTAAACTGTTGCAAATAGTTTTATCCCCCTGTGTGATTGAAGATATGCATGATTAAAATTAACCTGAGCAAAAACCAGCTTCGAACTTCGTCTAACCATGGAGGAAGGAAAGTCTTTCCTTCCTCCATGGTCTAACTTTTGAGAAAACAGTCAAAAAAGGGTTTGCAGTCATTTCGCCCCAAAACCACTTTGCCCTGAACCATTTCGCCCTGAACCTTTTCGCCCTGAACCTCGGCCTGTGCACAAAGTGGGTTTGGAGCGAAGTAGCATGTGGGCGATGTAGTGTTTGGACGAAGTGATTTGGGGCGAAATGGCACTCAGGCAAAGTGGTTTGGCGGCGAAATGGCACTTGGGCGAAATGGTTTTGGGGCGAATTGAATTTTCGTCTCATGAGACGAAAACTAATTGTTTTACTGATTTCTCAAAGACTATAGCACTTCAGACAAAACCATTTCAGGGGAAGTTTTCTACGGTCATCGTGTTTATATTGTGTAAGTTAGGCGTAAATCTGTGAACATTTCTGATTTTCGAGAATTAGTGTCTACAAAAATGTTCTGATTTTTTTTAAAACAAAAGGTCATGCCTATTTGTTTCCGCAAATGATCGACGTCTCGCAGCAACTTCGGGAAAATCAAAAGTACAATGATGAAGAAAAATGATTCTCTAGCTACACACAAGTTACAACAGATTTTAGAAATACTTTGGTTGCAAAAATTAACCAAGCGGTTGCTGTGTTATGCTTGGTACAGTTCGTCCATCTCCGTGTGGAATATACAGTGAATTTACCACTAAAAATTATGACGCTGGCAAAGGGCAGGCTTTAATTTGTGGGCGACAAACAGCACCAGTAGCACACGTTTATTAGAATACAATTTTAAACAAATAGTATCCCCATGAACAGTAGACAGTTTCACAAATCTGTCTCGCAAACACGAACGTACCTGGACACGATCGAACTTCTTTTATTTCAGTATATTTAGCAGGCATCGCATTTTCATTATTCCCGGTCCGGCACACGCAAAATTCTGCAAAATGTGTGAAATGCCGTGCGGCACGCACAGAAACGGTCTCGAAATCGGTCGGAAAATTGCACTTTCTCTAAGAATGTAAGTCAGTCATTGTACCCAGCTAAAACCTCGATAGGCTACTCTTGTACCTCAGATGTATTTGTGGCCATTTTGAGATTACAACAGTTGCTTTTTGGGGGCGTGTGTGGATCGGGAATTCCACCGCGGGGCGCGGGCCGCGCCAAGTATGTCTATAGCTCGGCAGCGGACAATCTGAGCCGTTCTTTTAAATTTTACGTTTATGATTCTCCCCAATTTGTAACACACTTGATTCGGGTATAACGTATATACAAGTGGCTATCTTTTTTGGAGGATATATGGGACCATGATTTAGTAGGAAGGAAATAACCCTAGTTGTGCAGGCACAGAAAGTTGCCAGGCTGGCATGCTCATTATGTGGAACTCTGTTGACCTCTATAATGCATATGTATAAGCTTAGGTTAGAGGTCACACAGTGTCACATACCAACGTTCGACAAATGTCCCAAGACGATACTGGAGACTGGTGTGTATGGCGCCCTCTCTTGGCGATTGTCGGTGAGTGTTGGTTATCGCGCAGTATCGTCTTGCACCAAGACTAACAACCTCCATCCATTAACCCTGTTGCGTAGTTATTTGACCGGTAGAAAACATAGAGTAGTGGTAGAGGGGTACAGTTCAGACTGGTGCCCAGTCCCCTCTGGAGTTCCGCAAGGATCCATCTTGGGTCCCTTGCTGTTCACCCTCTTTGTTAATGACATTCCACAATCACTCCATAATAAGTGTTTGATGTTCGCTGATGATTTGAAGATCTTCCGAAAAATAAACTGTGCTGTGGACACTGCCTTACTTCAAGATGACTTAGATAAGCTTCATTCATGGTCTTGCAAGTGGCAGCTCTCTCTTAATGTAAACAAATGCAGTGTCATTACAATAACTCTTTAAAAGAACCCTGTTGTATTTAATTATCACTTACAGGATATGGTACTTGAACGGGTAAATGTTCAGAGAGATCTTGGTATTTTCATTGATTCTAGACTAAACTTTGTTTCCCATGTTAACAGTATAATCAGTTAGGCTAACAGACTGGCTCAGCTGGTTTGATTTGGCGTAATTTTAGATCTGTAAATAACGAACATGTCCTCCGCACCCTTTACTGCTCTTTGATTAGACCTCGACTTGAATACTGTACAGTAGTCTTTAACTCAATTTCACCTTACCAGGCAAGTAGAATAGAAAGAGTTCAGCGCCGTTTTCTCTATTTTATGCACAAGACCCTAGACTCAAATAATGTTGTTGTTCCTAATTACCAAGAATTGTGTAATCAATTTAGATTGTCTCAGCTCTCTCACAGACGTGTTGTTAATGATTGTTTGTTTCTGTATAAAGTCTTCAATAACCATTTCTCATGTTACCAATGCCAACCCATTTAGCTTATATGTACCCTCCCATAGGACACGATTTGCCGACAAACACATCCTACACATCCCAAGGAGTCGCACTGATGTTGTAAAGCGAGGCTTCGTCTCAAGGATTTCAACAACATACAGTGGGCTCCATGGGAGGTGTGATGTGTTTGGTGCGGAAAATCTTGAATCCTTCCGAAAGGAGATTTATGCCGCCTTACTGTCAAGTATCGTTTAATTATCTCACTCTTGCCATCTAATTTCTGGTACACAACATTAACATTGGTTTATTCAGATACATACATGTACATGGTCTATAATTGCATTGTTTTGTTTTGTATTTAAAATAACTTATTTTTTTATCCTTAAATTTTACTTTTACCTTATTGCACTAACCTTCATGCTTAGATATGGCCTACATTTCTGTTAATAAGCTGTAAGGAATGCCTAAGTACCGGTAGGTATTACAATAAAATATTGCCTTATATTTTTATTTCTATTTCCTTTTTAATAATTGATTTGTAATTGATTCTGAATGTATAATTACATATAATTACATGTAATTTTTATATAGATTTATATTATCATATTTATATTTACCTCTCCTGTAATTGGCGATTTACTCGCTGTTGGATGTGGTTGAATAAATAAATAAATAAAAAAATAATCAGACCTGCATCCATTTTGGAACAAAGGCACATACGCTACTGGAAAAAATAGGGCCATTTTTAGGAGCTACAGTGTCTAAAATGTTAATAGTTGGAAGACAAAATACCCCACATCGCGACGATAGTCATATTCTACACAAGACCACACTCGTTCAGCTCGCAACTCTCCCTAATAAAGAAGAAATTGAGGGCATACAAAATATTCATGAGCTCGGCGCACAGATCTCTGCCTATTTACTTGGGTGCACCCTTCCGGCGAAGCGACTATGAAAAATAGTACAGTGGCACATCGAAGGGTTCCGGTTAAGCACGCCGCGGCCGTGCATGGAATGCGAGCGCTTATTAAGAATCGTCTGCTACAGTAAACACGCCTTTCCCCGCCAATGCTCTTTGAAGCTCTATGAATTTGGCCCCTGGCTACAATGGGTGCCACTTTTACTCGCCAAGAAAATTAACAGTGGATGACATTTTCAGTTTACTCGTTTCGACCTTAATGTTGCAGCTAATAATCACTGTGGAGAAAGATATCTTTGGTATAAGCAGAAGTTAAGACAGCAGTTCAAATGTTGCCCCAATGTACACGGTTTTATTACAGACTGTCAAAAGTTGGTACACTTTGGTAAATGATTAACGTTAAAAGTTGCTGGCAAATTCAAATTAAGCATTTTACAACACAATTTGCAGTATTTCCATTTTGCTTCTATTAAGAATTATTTCAAACAAATCTCACTAATATATGAATGTTGGGGTTTTTTCTGAAGAAAAAAAAACATGTCCTTGCAGTCTGTATTGTGTGCTGTAATCTCAAAGTACTGATTTTAAAGCTCTGGTGAAAAGTTTCTTTCCTGAATCAAAACCCAACACATGATTTCACTGGATAGGCCTAATTAAATGTTCTCTATTTTGTTTGCTTATCTCAAACTGTTGAAATTGAAATGACTTAAATCTTTATGTTGTATGAAATTTAAACATTAGGGCCTATTCGCATTTCGTAGCATGCTTGAAATTTCACAGACATAAACTTTGGGAGTACAAAAAAAGACCAGTGTTATCTACGTTTTGCTATGTACGTGTAAAAGTACTATACGTGTCAATATACAGTATTTAGTTTGAAAAGTGCATCATACAGATAACTACAAATAAGAATCGAGGAGTTTGGATTAAAAGTTCCCGAGTTCCCTGGCTTTAACGGATGATCCAACTGCTTGAGTTCCCAAGAGGAGGGGAAAAGGGAGGGGAAAAAAGCGGGGAGTCTTGCAATCCCACCATACCAAGACGGAGGGGAACACCCGAGGAGTCCGGAGAAGTCGAAGTCGGGAGGTGGTAGCTCTCTTGCAGTGGAGTGGCCTCAACGGAGGATCCAACTGCTTGGTGTCGAGTTCTTGGAGGATACTCATTGAAAGCAGAAGTAGGAAAAAACAACGGGGAGTCTGGCGATCCCATCATACCAAGACGGAGGGGTTCGAAGCATTCGTTTTCGTGCCCGCCGATCTCAAGGGAGGAACCAACTCTTCGATGTCGAGTTCTTGGATGATACTCATTGAAAGCAGACATGGGAAGAAAAACCGGGGAATCTGGCGATCCCATCATACCAAGACGTGGGGGTTCGAAGCGTTCGTCCTCGTACTCGCCTGTCTCAACGGAGGAACCAACTTTTTGATATTTTCCTGGATTAGACTCATTGAGAGCAGAAGGAGGAAGAACACCCGATGAGTCTGGAGGAGTCGGAGTCGGGAGGTGGTAGCTCTCTTGCAGTGGAGTGGATGATTCAACGTAGGATCCTATATATCTAGGACCATACGGAGTCGGAGTATCTGCCTGTCGAAGATAGCGTTTCCTATATCTTGGACCGTACGGAATCGGTGAAGTGTCTGACCCGAACTCAGTTATGTTGCCCATTCTACGAAGAATCCAGCCGGGATGGTCGTACCCTTTACGTTCTTCACGTTTTTTTTCTTTTTCCCTACGCACGTGCCAACGTCTGCCTGATCCGTCCAAATCAGCCCTATGAAACCAAGCAGCCCTTTGGTATTTGGAATAGCTGTTATAATCCTGAGGCCTAGGAGCAGGAGGCGTACGCCATCCAGGCGGTGCGTGGTAGCTCTCATCCAGTGAACGAATCCGGGTCGGGCGGTGGTACCGGTAGCTCGCGCGTGGAGGGGACTCAATGTAGGATCCAGGGTCAATATATATTCTTCGACCAAACGTATCAAAAGCAGGAGGAGTCGGGAGGTCGTAGCTCTCCTCCAGTGGAGTCGGGATGTCGTAGCTCTCTTCCAGTGGAGTAGTCGGAACTTGGTAGGTCAAGTCATCATATACATCGCTAGGTACGTCGAACATGGGATCAAGTTTGCCGAAGCCGGTTATGGTTTCCCAGGGCACGGGGGAGTCCATAAACCCCCTTAGAGGCCATTTAAAGTCCCTAAACATTTTAACTTCAGGGGTCCTCGACTTTTTAAAGACCCGACCATATTTCCTTATCTTTTCACGTGCTGATTTTATCCTTTCTTTCTTGCTTTGAAGTCGAGTATCAACCAAGTATTTAAGCGGGACAGCCGGTATACGAGGTATTACAAAAGTGACCCGTTTTGGGGTTGGTACATTTGGCATTCTCGGGGTTTTACGGCGGGCACCCAGAGCCATTGGTGGTCCAATATTTCTATCCTCGCTGCTCTTGTCTTGGCTTGGCGATTCAAGTGGGATGAAGTACGCTATTGGCTTTCTCAGGGATTCGCGGCGGGCACCCAGATCTCTTGGCGGTCCCATATTTCCATCCTGGCTGCTCTTGTCTTGGCCTGGCAATTCAAGTGGGATGAAGTACGCTATTGGCATTCTCAGTGATTCACGGTGGGTACCCAGAGCTCTTGGCGGTACCATATTTCCGAGTCCTTACTTTGAGCTCTTGACCAACGATGCCCGAAACTGGCCTCCTCTCAATTCAAAAGGTGCCTCTTCAACGTCCCGTACGTGTGTGTGCAACTGCCTCGTTTGATTATTTTCATGGTAAATGTTGATGCGCGATGTTTATGAGTTGAATTCAAGGCAACGCGTCGTGCGCGCGATCTTGTATGTGACAAAGTGACGTCACAATCATTGATGCACAAGGCGCTTCCTGGAAACGCGTGCTTCATGTGATGACAAAATTGGACCATTAATCTTTTCATGACAAATTGTGATGTTGATCACACATATTTTGTTTAAATGTGACACATCTAGCTTTGGAATGTGTATATTTGATTGGAAAAAAAATTAAATGTAGAGTGGGAAAAATTACATTTTTTGTTTCATAAGGTAACACTTGGAAATTTGTTTTGGCCTGTCTTATATGTTTTGCACACAAGTCTTTCAATTGACACCAGAAATGATCCACGAAAACCCCAACGCTGCTATGAACATCGGGTGCAAATCAAAAAGGATTTTTATTTATTTAATATAGTTTTGTTTTGTACAATTTCTGCCGAATAAAACTAAAGCAATGACAAAACAGAAGAAAACAATGACGTTTGTGTAAAATGCATCTTCTTTCAAATTTAATTCTAAGAAGTTATTTCAATACTAATTTTCCAACTTAAATTAATATTGGTTGACCAACAAACGGTTATGCCTATTGTATGCTGAGTTTTCTGCTAAATATGATACACATTTTGTAAAGAAAAACGTATTGTGAAAAGATACACAGTGACAAAGTATTGTGGCAACGATTCAGCAAGCATTTATTCGCTTCAAACAGACTGCGTGACCCAACAATATAATGGTTAACAATTGCCTTTAACATGAGACAAGAATAACATGTACCCAACGGTACGATAATGATACACATGTACCCAACGGTACGATAATGATACACATGTGCCCAACGGCACATAAACAAGTATACCCAACGGTATAACACGAATTCGCTAACAACGTACCCAAAAGTACGATAAATACAATCGATACCACCATATCGATAACCCAGATAAAAGCTTTGTTGACGCATGTCAAAAAGATGGCCAATCGGCCGACTCAAATAGCAATAAAGCTTGAGGGGAGAATGGCTGAGATCCCAGGAAGGCAAAGAGCATTGGAGCCCGCACTCCCGGGGATAGTTCACTCGACCGTTTGTGCGGACCCCACCGCTGAAAATGTACGATCCCACCTCTCCTCCGGGGCTCAAACCATCCAGCCCTCCAACTTAACCAAGCCCATGCAATTTGCTCAAAGCATACAGCCAAGTGGATGCCAGGGGCGGGAGGCGGGTCGCAGTCTGTTATACGCGAAAGCTAAACCGAAAATGAACGGTTCCCACGGTCTGCAAGTGCACATGCACTATAATTCAGTCGCACCGCGCACGAAGCACGCATGCGCGTTGTTTCCAGACATGCAAATTGACACATCAAAGGCGCCGCATTCCAAGTCAAGCGCATTCGCTTTTACACATGTTTGGGGCCAACGGGGGCGCGCGCCCAGACATGACCCGCGCGACCTCCATGTGTCCTTTCACAAATGTGTTTGCTCTCGAGCGGGCAAACATTGTTGTGAAAAGATACACAGTGACAAAGTATTGTGGCAACGATTCAGCAAGCATTTATTCGCTTCAAACAGACTGCGTGACCCAACAATATAATGGTCAACAATTGCCTTTAACATGAGACAAGAATAACATGTACCCAACGGTACGATAATGATACACATGTACCCAACGGTACGATAATGATACACATGTGCCCAACGGCACATAAACAAGTATACCCAACGGTATAACACGAATTCGCTAACAACGTACCCAAAAGTACGATAAATACAATCGATACCACCATATCGATAACCCAGATAAAAGCTTTGTTGACGCATGTCAAAAAGATGGCCAATCGGCCGACTCAAATAGCAATAAAGCCTTAGGGGAGAATGGCTGAGATCCCAGGAAGGCAAAGAGCATTGGAGCCCGCACTCCCGGGGATAGTTCACTCGACCGTTTGTGCGGACCCCACCGCTGAAAATGTACGATCCCACCTCTCCTCCGGGGCTCAAACCATCCAAACAGCCAACATTGGTGTGTTTTTTTTTTGTGTGTGTGTGGCATGAGCCCCCATAACAAGAGTTTGGAAAACGCTTGAAAAAACGGCACTCGAACATGCAAACTGTAATGTTTTGATGGTGAACGTGGGAAGAAGACTGTTAAGGACAGCAAGAAACCGACAAATTTGCAATGGCAGGAAAAATCCTCCACTGGCATCGGATGTTCTGGCACCCAAGTACCGACTCTTGCAAACAGTAACAAAAATAAAATGCAAATATCTGCACCGTCTTTCTTCCCCGAGCACTTGAAACTTACACTATGCAAATTCTGCCCTCCTTAATTCAATGAACACAGATACATGTAGATATAAAACTGTTTCTGCTATTAACAGGAACAACAAAACCCATCAAAACAAACTGTGTTCGTATAGATGCCTGGACAAAGAATTAACCCCCAAATTGTCACACAAAAACATGTAATTGCAACTGAGGCCTTGGCACTATTGCATCCTACTGCACAAGTGCAACTGCAAATCCTGAAGATGTCTAAACTCGCCTTGTTAACGAGAACTCCATCTTTGCAGTATAAATGCCTTCATGCAGCTAAAATTTCAGGATGAAAGATAACTGAAATTTATCACCAATTTGTTTTTAAAACACGAATCAGAAGATCAAAGTGTTGCAGAAAAAGGGGCAAACCCAAATCTGTTTTCATTTCAGAAATGTTACCCTTTCTCTACTTAAAAATTGTCATAGAGGAAACCCACAATTAAAAACAAAGAAAGAACATTACAGTTCAATATTACAATTCAAACCGTAACTGTACAGTAGTCCACTGATCCATTTTTGACCCAAACCAACTTGTTGGGATTGGTGCAATTGACATACTAAACAAACTCAGTAAACTGTTACAGATCATAACACCAAGAAGTCACTGAAAATGACAAAAACGTTTGTACACTAGTCATTGGAGATTTTCTCTGTTGTCCTGAGATGATATCACGGATTTGCTCATGAATATGTAAATTTCATTAACATAAAATTATAAAACTTGCAATTATAGCAATTTGTTTTTACACACGGATCAGAAATCAAAGTGTTGCAGAAAAAGGGGCAAACTCAAATCTGTTTTCATTTCAGAAAGAAGTTACCTTTTCTCTACTTCAAAATTTTCTTAACAGACGAGGTCGCGGTTTATTGCTAGTCATGGAGGGAACCCACAGTTGAAAAACAAAGAAAGAACATTACATTTCAAACAGTAACAGTAGTCCACTGATCCATTTTTGACCCAAACTTGTTGGGATTGGTGCAAATGACATACTAAACAAACTCAGTAAACTGTTACAGATCATAACACCAAGAAGTCACTGGAAATGACAAAAACTTTTGTACACAAGTCATTGGAAATTTCCCGAGATGATATCACGGATTTGCTCATGAATATGGAAATCATTAGCATAACATTAGAAAACGTGCAATTACAACAAAACGGAACAATCAAATTTTCTGAAGTTGACCGAAATGTGTAAAACACACCCTCTACTATTAGTATATTTCATAAAACCCTATTTCACATGTCCTTTAGGCCAACCTTGATAATTAAGCCGGGTTAAAATCGAGGACCAAAAGATGTGGCTGCATGGCAGGAAAATGCGCGATGTGGTTATTGCGGCTGACACCGTACCGCACTGCGACAATCCTTGGCTGAAAATCGACCCACGTCATTGGAACCTAGGTGCAAAATTAATATTGACGGTAGCACGGGACTCGACTCCGTAACAGTCGCTTGAGCTCCTAAAGGAAGTCTCAGCGCCCCGCCTCTACCGAACCAGTGAACCTCTGTACCGTGGGTGCCAAGGGATGTCGCCTGTGTAGCCAATGCGCGGTCCTTAACCCTGCGTATGAAGCTGGCGTCCATCATCCACACGATGCGTGTCTCACCTGTAGGCATAAAAAAAACGTTCCTTTGTGGGTATTTAATTAGGAGATCGGAACTGATTCCGATCACCTACAATGTATTACTACATGTATTGTACGATTTAGTCGTTTTTCTTTTCTTTTTCCACGCAAACGTTTCCCTAGCTTTTCTTCAAAACGGATCAAGCTATGAACTTGACACTTGGTAGGAACCTCAACCCCCATGTAAAGGTGTGCACACAGGTGTGACGTCACTGTGACGTCATCGGGCATCAAATTACAAAACAAATGACCCAAAATGCATATTTTAAAATGCTTCCGTCTGGAAAACCACGTGACCCAGGATCTTCGCATAGCGTATAGATCAGATCATGAGCGTATAGATCAGATCGTGGCCTGCAATTTGCTTCGTGTGGGCATTTTTATCTGACCCTTCCTTCTGGGTTAAATTTGAGGTCAAAGTTCAACAGAAACGAAAATCTAAATTGTTGCACTTATTGAGTAGCAATGGCCATAAAACCAAGCTGAATCTTTAAGAAACTAAGTACAGGCATAGGTCCAATGGCAGACTTTCACCAGCAGCATGTAAAATAATGATGCCATCACGTGTGACGTCATCGTGACGTCATCAAGTATCAAATTACATCCCAGAAATAACAAAAAAATGCAGGTTTTAAAATGCTTTCGTTTCGAAAACTACTCGACCCAAGATCTTCGAATTTGGAAGGCTTATGGATCAGATAGTGAGCACAAGTTTCTTTGTGTGGGCATTTTCGTCTGACCCTTCCTTCTTGGATCAATTGGAGGTCAAAGTTCAACGAAAACGGAAATCTCAGTGTTTACACTTACCGAGCAACGTCCAGTGCCCATCAAACCAAGCTGGATCTTTAGTAAATTAGAGGCATGAGCCCTATGGCAGACTTTCACCAGCATGTACCATTATGGCATCAAGTGTGACGTAATCATGACGTCATCAGGTGTCAAATTACAAAAATTCAAAAGTTACTATTTCCAAAATTCAAATCTCAAGAACCGTAATAGATACTTGAACAATTCTTTCACAGCATGAAAAGTCTAAATGAACTGAACAATCAAACGATGTCATGACCCCTGTGTGACGCCTACTTCCGGTCCAAACCGGAAGTCGTTCGAAAATTGAATTTGTTGAGCATTTTGAATGCAAAAGATTCAAAGTGGTAGTGAATTTTACCATATTTCTATGGAACGAAATGTTTCCACACATGTGGACCTTTTGACTAAACCATTAGTGACGTCATCACCTGATGACGTAATCATAACGTCATCAGGTGTCAAATTACAAAAATTCAAAGGTTATTATTTCCAAAATTCAAATCTCAAGAACCGTAATAGATACTTGAACAATTCTTTCACAGCGTGAAAAGTCCAAATGAACTGATCGATCAAACGATGTCATGAACCCTGTGTGACGCCTACTTCCGGTCCAAACCGGAAGTCGTTCGAAAATTGAATTTGTTGAGCATTTTGAATGCAAAAGATTCAAAGTGGTAGTGAATTGTACCGTATTTCTACGGAACGAAATGTTTCCACACATGTGACCTTTTGACTAAACCATTGGTGACGTCATCACATGGACGGTGGTTACGTAATGTGGTGTCAAGTTACGCAAGTTTGGAGCTGAATTGTTTAAAACTGCTGTATCTTGAGAACTACAGCAGATATTTGCATGATTCCTTCGCCAACATTGAAACACTTGATGTTTATCAAATTGTTAAACAATTTGTGCACAACCTTGTGACGTCATGATGCCGTCACAGGTGTCAAATTACACAATTCAAAGGTCATTATTTCAAAATTCAAATCTCAAGAATCGTAATAGATACTTGAACAATTCTTTTCCAGCATGATAGGTCTCAATGAACTGAACAAATCACACAATGACATGACCCCTGTGTGACCCAAACCTCCGGTCCAAACCGGAAGAGGTTCGAAAATGTACAATTTTTAGCATTTTGAATGCAAAAGAGCCAAAGTGGTAGGGAATTTCACCATAGTTCTACGGAACGAAATGTTCCCGCACATGTGGACTTAATGACTACAAATATAGCCCTGATGACGTCATCACGTGCACGGTGGTTACGTAATATAATCTCAAATTCAACATCTTGAGAACTGTAATAGATATTGGAAAGATTCTTTCACCACATATGCATGTCCAAACTTGTTCTTCAGTATCTTTGAAAAATCTGTGCATACAATAGTGACGTCATGTTGAGATTGACTTTCAATATTGACGACATCAGATACACAATTTTAGCGTGGAATAGTCAGCGTCATGTCTTGAGAATTGCAATACTTTTTCAACCTCAAACAACTCAAGTTGTCAAACAATCTCAAAGCTGTGTCGTCATCATCTTATTAACGTCTATGTCGCCCGATCACCTTGCGTTTGTAAAAACACAAACGCGATGCTCAGATATTGCTGGCTTTGAAATCGGACCCAAGCACAACTTCTCTCGTAGGTGTTGCTTGGGAGCCTATAAATTAAACCACTGTCATAGGAGAACGCCCAGAGGGCGGTCGGGTTGGCCTACGGGTTCTTTCCTCGCCTTTCACCTCTGGCGTCCCGGGCTCGAATCCCGGGCGTGTATGTGGATTGTGTTTGCAGTCCTTACTTGACTGCGTGGGTTTTCCCCTGGGGCGTTTCTCTTGGGGTTTTCCTCCCACTTCTAAAACTGCAACTCCTTCTTCGTCATCTCAAGTTGATAAAAAAGTATAGTTAAAGCTAAAACCGTAAAGTTTATGGCAAAAAGGACCTTTAATAGTCGCCGAAGATGCCATAAAAAAATACAACAACAACAACGAGAACGCCCGGCCACAAGTATTTTCCCCGGACAAGTCTGCAGGCCCCGAGATCTGCCCTACCAACAAATTAGAGAATCCCGTGTAAACTGGGATTTGCTCACCCGGTATAAATGGGGCATAGGCCTACGTGAACGAAAAAACTCCCGTTGTTAACGTGGCCCTGGAAGCAGCTTCTCCGCCGATTGTCCCATGACCCCCGGTTCCGATGGCTGATGGAGGGGCGGCACCTCGTAGATGTCGTGCTGTACTACATGTACTACGGCTACTATTAGTGGTATTTACAGCCAGTAAGGTCGGGTACTGGTGTTGGCAGATCCTCGGCGTTTACTGCTGGTACTTTCGACGCGTTGCCTGTCTATTGTACCCGTCCTCGCCTGGCTCGTTTGGTGACCGGGTTGCCCGTGTTGCTGAGTTTTCTGCCTCGTTTACCTATGACTAGCTGTCCGTAGTTCCGAAATTAGGCTGGAACTCAATTGTTTAACGTTCTTACTTATTGCCAGTTCACCCCTGATGGCTGGCTACATGTCAACGGCAACGAATATTAAGGCAGGATAGAGCTAGGCCCAAGCAACCCGATCGCAGTCTGTTATACGCGAAAGCTAAACCGAAAATGAACGGTTCCCACGGTCTGCAAGTGCACATGCACTATAATTCAGTCGCACCGCGCACGAAGCACGCATGCGCGTTGTTTCCAGACATGCAAATTGACACATCAAAGGCGCCGCATTCCAAGTCAAGCGCATTCGCTTTTACACATGTTTGGGGCCAACGGGGGCGCGCGCCCAGACATGACCCGCGCGACCTCCATGTGTCCTTTCACAAATGTGTTTGCTCTCGAGCGGGCAAACATTGTTTTCGGGGAAACAGTAGAAGCTCGGGCAAAGTATGAAGCGTGCGTGTTGGATTTCGTGGCACGAATTTAGCTCGTCGTACATTGACAGAGCCTAATTTTGCTTAATATAGTGACTCAACAGTGGCGGTTTCCAAGCGCGCACACTGTAAAAAATGCTGGGTAAAATAAAGTTGGAGAATTTAATTCTGACGTTTGTTGGGTCATATTTCCTCAACATTTGCAGAAAATGTTCTGTTGGGTAAAACATCCAGAACACCAAGGTTGGTCACATGCAAAGTTCTGTAAATTTTGGAAACAGCTGATATTTGTTGGGTATCTTTGTACATCTTGCTGAGAGTATTAAAAGGTTGAGCATATAATTATTATACAGACAAACAACATTTTCTCCATCTGTTAGAGATTGTGAAGACAAGAGAGGGCGCTTCAAAGTACACTACCCATCCAAACTTTGGAAACACCTTAAATTTTCAGGTTTTTGAGAAATAAACGTATAACTTTGTGAATGTTAATTTTGTGAAAGCAAATGTAGATGTATTTTAACAAAGAACAATATATACATGCTAATTTTAGTGCCATCTTCGGCCTCAGCAGTGGGCTTTTTCAACAAATTAGAGACTCTTTTCTTTCTGACCTTACGATCCAACTCCTTCCAGAGCAGATCAATGGATTGAGATCAGGTCACTGGGCAGGCCATTCCATGATGGACATGCATCACTCCAGCTGACTGTTTTCTCTCCATATACCCCTCAAACCTATATTTGCTTTAATAGCTTGTTTTATTATGGATGATGATGATGATGATGATGATGATTAGATTTGTATAGCGCACATATCCACCCTGCAGGGTGCTCAAGGCGCTGTTACCATTATTACCGCTGCCATCAGGGAATCACCAGAACCATTTCGCTTCAACTAGGTGGCTGCTGGTCAGGCGCACAACCCTATCAGCAGTTAGATTGTGGCATTCCCCTTAACAGCTTCCCATATATCGCTTGGGTTGACGAGGCAACTGGGATTAAGTGCCTTGCCCAGGGACACAGACACGTTGGTCGAAGTGAGGCTCGAACCCACAACCTCTGATTGGGAGTCCCGCTTCATACCCACTAGACCACACGCGGGTAATTTCCAAAAGTAGCGGTCCAAAACGTTTGGTTTCCCAGTTATGTACGACACCCTGTGCATCAAAAATCGCCACTCATGATGACAAATTGTCAGTAATAGACTGTGGCCTGTGATTTACAGTCAGTGCAGTGGACAGCACAAATGTCTTGAATATTTTGTTCTGGGATTACTGACAAATACTTGAAACAAAAGACCATAAAGGCTCATAATTTGTTCCATTATATTAAATGGGAATTTGGTCTATGAAAATTAACTCTAGAATGAGTTTGCATTAACCTTGGTGCCTTATCCACACACACAAATTAAATTTAAGTGGCATTTATGGAAATACAAATAAATATTTTCTACTTTCAATCACTAAACAGATTTGAAAATATTGAAAAGCATGTCACACTTTTGGACCCCTAATCTTGGGAATTACCCATAAACAAAAGGTGTTTCCAAAGTTCTGATGGGTAGTGAATACTGTACAAAATTCTGGTTAAAATGAATCTGGGGTATTTCATTTGGACGTTTATTGGGCCATATTTCGTCACCATATGCAGAAAATGTTCTGCAAACGGTCCATTGATAACCAAATCACCAGGTGATGAACCTGGGCCTGGAACGCAGCGTGTATACGGGAAGGAATTTCGTCTAAGAAACGAAGAAAGGGCTCAACCAGGTAGGGATGGTTGTTATTTATTAGTTGCAGCGAAGACTTTAGGCCGCTCGAGTCAACGTTACAATATCAATTATGAAACGAACAAAGGGTTCAACCAAAGGCCAGTTTCATAAAGCTATTTAGCAGAAAAATTTGCTTAATCAATAATTTGTTTGCTCTGTAAAAATGGGTTAATAGCCAAAATTGCATGTCAACTTGTGTTCTATAGCAAGAATAGCAGATATTCTTGTGAAAAACACAAATTGACATGCAATTTCGGCAATTACCCAATTTTTTTACAGAAAACCAATTTTTTGATTAAGCAAATTTGTCTGGTAAGGATGACCAGATACGCATGGTGCGTGCGTAAAGGAATTTCGTCTAGGCCTATATGTGACGGACAAAACTAAATGCATCGAAATCTGCCACGAATTTTGTTCAATTGTTTTTTGCAGAGCTGAACAAGTGTGATCTTGTGGGGATGTGGGGTATTTTTTCTTCCAACTACAGACTTTTGGAGAATGTAGCACGTGAAAGTGGCCCTATTTTGAGTAGCGAATGTGCCTTTTTTTCCCAAAATGGCGCTGGTCTGTTTGACAATTTTTACTGTTCCGGGGGTCGTTTTGTTTTATTTGGAATTTAGGGAATAAAAGTGACGGATTACCCCTATACATTTCAATGAGTATTTTGGTTGTTGTCTCCAGACGCTAAGAGAGTTGTAAGTAATTTTCAATGATTTTTGAAAATTGGGCATTTAGCATTGGTTTCTATCGGAGCCCTATTTAATGGGGTGCAACCTTAAACCAATAATTATGCAATCACCCAAGGCTTGCTTGGGGCTATTACCCAACACCAGTTGGGAATTATGCGCCCCAAAGATGGGTATGTTGATATTTAAACCAACGTTGGGTAAAAAGTTGGGCAAATTTTTCCCATGTTTTTTTATCAGTTCACATGCTTAAGGGTGTACCACAATAAATAAGACAATAATTGGACCAACTTCAATTTCGTTTTCTTTTAGAATATTCCAAACTCTCTCAGGACATTGGCGCCGGGTACACAAATAATGTTTAAGACCCGAACTTTCATTTTTTTGTTTAAATTTACACTAGGTTGACCGGTGATTTTTTCCGGCAATTTGTCTCCAAGGAACTGAAGACCAACCATAAACTACAATGTAGCATCACCCAGAGGCCGTCGTGTCTGAAAATATCCCTGCAGGGCAAATAATAGCACTTTTCAGCCTTCGTTTTCACTCACAATTTCCCACAGTTGCAAGTCCACAAACCAGGCATTGTATAATATTCTTTTAAACATATTACATTTGGGGTCCCCAAGACGCTTTATCCTCTGATTAATTAAGGGTGTGCACAACATTAACGACCCGGCCCTTATATTTAGTGTGGCGCACCCTTAAAGCTCCGACGCGCGTCCATTTTATTTTTTCACGAACGCGCGTCCGTACTATTTTTCATAGTCGCTTCTATTTCGTGTAATAACCCCATATGGCTTCATATGTCAACACAGTGCTTTCCCATAGTGTCTGAATGTATTCCGATCCCAGCTGGTATTATTGATTGCTTGGTTAGGTCTGGCGGTAAAACCCAAACCTCAAGGGCCCCTTTATGTACACAAAGTAATGGGAGACTCTTGGGCACTTTCCTTTGTAAAAATCTGGGTCACCGGTTCAAGCAGGGTTCAAGCATCCCAGCTGGTGTTGTTGAATTGGGCAAGGCAAATTAGCATGATTTATTGCTTGGGTACGTCTGGCGGTAAAACCCAGACCTCCAAGGTCCCTTTTTGTACACAAAGTAATGGGAGACTCTTGGGGCACCACTTTGCTTTCCAAAAAGCTGGGTCACCAGTTCAACCGGGGTTCAAGCTGCACAATGTCTTTTTTTTTACGGTTGCACACCAGTAAATAGGGCTCCCATAGGAACCAATGCTAAATGCCCAATTTTCAAAAATCATTAAAAAATACTCACAACTCTCTCAGCTTCTCAGGACAACAACCAGAATACTCACTGATTTCTCATATTTTCAATTCTGTTCAATTGTATGGGGGTAATCCGTCACTTTTGTTCCCTAATTTCCACTTGAAACAAAACATACCCCTTACAACAGTAAAACTTGCTAATCATATCCTGCATGGCCCTTTAACTGCCCACCTTCAACCCCTTGGTCCCTTCAACATGTTTGCATTCACTGAGACATGGCTCACTGATGACGTCCTTGATTCAGAAATGAACATTCCCAACTACAACATATTTCGTAAGGACAGGGATGGTGCTCGTGGTGGTGGTGTCCTGTTGGGATGTCATAGCAGTCTGCAGTGCCGTAGGAGGTCAGAATTTGAACGTGCCGAGCTTGAACTCTTGTGGGTAGACATCCGTCTTTCTCAAAGAATTAAGCTCTTCCTTGGTTTTTTTTTACAGGCCACCAAATTCCGGTCCGCAACCCCTGGAAACGCTTGCTGACATCCTCACTGAGGCATCTCGTCAGTACACCTACATTTGTATTGTAGGCGACTTCAACCTCCCCTCCCTGCAATGGACTCCTGGCAGCAATATACCCATCTCTAATGGCTCGAGAATGGAAGACATTTTTGTCGACTCGGTCATCAATACCCACAACTTAAAACAAATTATCTCCAGCCCAACCAGAGACGACAACATTCTTGACCTTGTGCTGTGTTCCGATTCCTTACAAGCTACTGCAGAAATCGGAGACAACGTCTTCACATCTGACCATGCGTCCATCAGGCTAAGCCTACTCCTCCACTTATTCTCCAAAGCTCACAAAATCCAACGACCAGTGTTCAACTACCGAAAGGCAGACATGAATGACTTAAGACGGACACTTGAATGCGTCCCATGGCACCTCCTTAAGGGGACGGATGATTGTAACGAAGCTACGTCTCTTTTCTACGACTTCGTCGAGGCAGCCACAAGAGATGTGGTTCCAGTCATCCGCCCACGCCGCCCAACCCCACCCTGGTTTGACAGAGAAGTTAAACTTGCCCTAAAAGACAAAGAACGTGCCTTCTCCAAGAAAAAAATCCAATCCCTCACCTGACAACATCGCCAACTTCAAATCTACTCGAAGAACGTTTAAACAGTTATCCAGAGCAAAATACACATCTTACCTTGCTTCACTAGCCAATGAAATCGGCAAGAATCCAAAGCGGTTTTGGAGTTTTATCAAAACACGGACTCCCTACCCTCTGTCTTCCGGAACGAAACAACAGGTCTAGACACTTCTTATTGGACTTCTTCCAATCGGTATATCTTCCAATGATTCTTCTGAAATGCCTCCCCTCCATCCAGTCAACTTGGACACCATGCCAGCCATGTCAATAACTGATTCTGACGTTTACAGACAACTATGTAATATTGACATCTCCAAGTCTAGCGGAGCAGACAATGTATGTGGGTTCCTCTTGAAATCATGTGCCGGAATACTTTGTCATCCGCTAGCTAGCTTATTTCGCAAGGCAACTATTGAAGGTACTTTCCCAGACCAATGGAAAGCCGCCAATATAGGTGCTGTACATAAATCAGGCAATCGTAGTAATGTGTCCAACTATAGGCCAATTTCGTTACTCCCTCACCTGTCAAAGGTCTTTGAGAAAATCGTGTGTAAACAAATCATGCAACACGTTGAACCAGCCATCTCTGAGCAACAGCATGGGTTTGTTCCAGGCCGAGATTGTTCTACCAATCTCACATCATTACTCCAGGATGCATACCATGCTGTTGACCAGAGAAGGCAGTTGGATGTTGTTTACACAGATTTCTCAAAGGCCTTTGACCGTGTTTCTCATCGATTACTTCCACATAAACTTAATTCATACAACCTCCATCCATTAACCCTGTTGCGTAGTTATTTGACCGGTAGAAAACATAGAGTAGTGGTATAGGGGTACAGTTCAGACTGGTGCCCAGTCCCCTCTGGAGTTCCGCAAGGATCCATCTTGGGTCCCTTGCTGTTCACCCTCTTTGTTAATGACATTCCACAATCACTCCATAATAAGTGTTTGATGTTCGCTGATGATTTGAAGATCTTCCGAAAAATAAACTGTGCTGTGGACACTGCCTTACTTCAAGATGACTTAGATAAGCTTCATTCATGGTCTTGCAAGTGGCAGCTCTCTCTCTCTTAATGTAAACAAATGCAGTGTCATTACAATAACTCTTTAAAAGAACCCTGTTGTATTTAATTATCACTTACAGGATATGGTACTTGAACGGGTAAATGTTCAGAGAGATCTTGGTATTTTCATTGATTCTAGACTAAACTTTGTTTCCCATGTTAACAGTATAATCAGTTAGGCTAACAGACTGGCTCAGTTGGTTTGATTTGGCGTAATTTTAGATCTGTAAATAACGAACATGTCCTCCGCACCCTTTACTGCTCTTTGATTAGACCTCGACTTGAATACTGTACAGTAGTCTTTAACTCAATTTCACCTAAGTTACCAGGCAAGTAGAATAGAAAGAGTTCAGCGCCGTTTTCTCTATTTTATGCACAAGACCCTAGACTCAAATAATGTTGTTGTTCCTAATTACCAAGAATTGTGTAATCAATTTAGATTGTCTCAGCTCTCTCACAGACGTGTTGTTAATGATTGTTTGTTTCTGTATAAAGTCTTCAATAACCATTTCTCATGTTACCAATGCCAACCCATTTAGCTTATATGTACCCTCCCGTAGGACACGATTTGCCGACAAACACATCCTACACATCCCAAGGAGTCGCACTGATGTTGTAAAGCGAGGCTTCGTCTCAAGGATTTCAACAACATACAGTGGGCTCCATGGGAGGTGTGATGTGTTTGGTGCGGAAAATCTTGAATCCTTCCGAAAGGAGATTTATGCCGCCTTACTGTCAAGTATCGTTTAATTATCTCACTCTTGCCATCTAATTTCTGGTACACAACATTAACATTGGTTTATTCAGATACATACATGTACATGGTCTATAATTGCATTGTTTTGTTTTGTATTTAAAATAACTTATTTTTTTATCCTTAAATTTTACTTTTACCTTATTGCACTAACCTTCATGCTTAGATATGGCCTACATTTCTGTTAATAAGCTGTAAGGAATGCCTAAGTACCGGTAGGTATTACAATAAAATATTGCCTTATATTTTTATTTCTATTTCCTTTTTAATAATTGATTTGTAATTGATTCTGAATGTATAATTACATATAATTACATGTAATTTTTATATAGATTTATATTATCATATTTATATTTACCTCTCCTGTAATTGGCGATTTACTCGCTGTTGGATGTGGTTGAATAAATAAATAAATAAAAAAATAATCAGACCTGCATCCATTTTGGAACAAAGGCACATACGCTACTGGAAAAAATAGGGCCATTTTTAGGAGCTACAGTGTCTAAAATGTTAATAGTTGGAAGACAAAATACCCCACATCGCGACGATAGTCATATTCTACACAAGACCACACTCGTTCAGCTCGCAACTCTCCCTAATAAAGAAGAAATTGAGGGCATACAAAATATTCATAAGCTCGGCGCACAGATCTCTGCCTATTTACTTGGGTGCACCCTTCCGGCGAAGCGACTATGAAAAATAGTACAGTGGCACATCGAAGGGTTCCGGTTAAGCACGCCGCGGCCGTGCATGGAATGCGAGCGCTTATTAAGAATCGTCTGCTACAGTAAACACGCCTTTCCCCGCCAATGCTTATTGAAGCTCTATGAATTTGGCCCCTGGCTACAATGGGTGCCACTTTTACTCGCCAAGAAAATTAACAGTGGATGACATTTTCAGTTTACTCGTTTCGACCTTAATGTTGCAGCTAATAATCACTGTGGAGAAAGATATCTTTGGTATAAGCAGAAGTTAAGACAGCAGTTCAAATGTTGCCCCAATGTACACGGTTTTATTACAGACTGTCAAAAGTTGGTACACTTTGGTAAATGATTAACGTTAAAAGTTGCTGGCAAATTCAAATTAAGCATTTTACAACACAATTTGCAGTATTTCCATTTTGCTTCTATTAAGAATTATTTCAAACAAATCTCACTAATATATGAATGTTGGGGTTTTTTCTGAAGAAAAAAAAACATGTCCTTGCAGTCTGTATTGTGTGCTGTAATCTCAAAGTACTGATTTTAAAGCTCTGGTGAAAAGTTTCTTTCCTGAATCAAAACCCAACACATGATTTCACTGGATAGGCCTAATTAAATGTTCTCTATTTTGTTTGCTTATCTCAAACTGTTGAAATTGAAATGACTTAAATCTTTATGTTGTATGAAATTTAAACATTAGGGCCTATTCGCATTTCGTAGCATGCTTGAAATTTCACAGACATAAACTTTGGGAGTACAAAAAAAGACCAGTGTTATCTACGTTTTGCTATGTACGTGTAAAAGTACTATACGTGTCAATATACAGTATTTAGTTTGAAAAGTGCATCATACAGATAACTACAAATAAGAATCGAGGAGTTTGGATTAAAAGTTCCCGAGTTCCCTGGCTTTAACGGATGATCCAACTGATTGAGTTCCCAAGAGGAGGGGAAAAGGGAGGGGCAAAAAGCGGGGAGTCTTGCAATCCCACCATACCAAGACGGAGGGGAACACCCGAGGAGTCCGGAGAAGTCGAAGTCGGGAGGTGGTAGCTCTCTTGCAGTGGAGTGGCCTCAACGGAGGATCCAACTGCTTGGTGTCGAGTTCTTGGAGGATACTCATTGAAAGCAGAAGTAGGAAAAAACAACGGGGAGTCTGGCGATCCCATCATACCAAGACGGAGGGGTTCGAAGCATTCGTTTTCGTGCCCGCCGATCTCAAGGGAGGAACCAACTCTTCGATGTCGAGTTCTTGGATGATACTCATTGAAAGCAGACATGGGAAGAAAAACCGGGGAATCTGGCGATCCCATCATACCAAGACGTGGGGGTTCGAAGCGTTCGTCCTCGTACTCGCCTGTCTCAACGGAGGAACCAACTTTTTGATATTTTCCTGGATTAGACTCATTGAGAGCAGAAGGAGGAAGAACACCCGATGAGTCTGGAGGAGTCGGAGTCGGGAGGTGGTAGCTCTCTTGCAGTGGAGTGGACGATTCAACGTAGGATCCTATATATCTAGGACCATACGGAGTCGGAGTATCTGCCTGTCGAAGATAGCGTTTCCTATATCTTGGACCGTACGGAATCGGTGAAGTGTCTGACCCGAACTCAGTTATGTTGCCCATTCTACGAAGAATCCAGCCGGGATGGTCGTACCCTTTACGTTCTTCACGTTTTTTTTCTTTTTCCCTACGCACGTGCCAACGTCTGCCTGATCCGTCCAAATCAGCCCTATGAAACCAAGCAGCCTTTTGGTATTTGGAATAGCTGTTATAATCCTGAGGCCTAGGAGCAGGAGGCGTACGCCATCCAGGCGGTGCGTGGTAGCTCTCATCCAGTGAACGAATCCGGGTCGGGCGGTGGTACCGGTAGCTCGCGCGTGGAGGGGACTCAATGTAGGATCCAGGTTCAATATATATTCTTCGACCAAACGTATCAAAAGCAGGAGGAGTCGGGAGGTCGTAGCTCTCTTCCAGTGGAGTCGGGATGTCGTAGCTCTCTTCCAGTGGAGTAGTCGGAACTTGGTAGGTCAAGTCATCATATACATCGCTAGGTACGTCGAACATGGGATCAAGTTTGCCGAAGCCGGTTATGGTTTCCCAGGGCACGGGGGAGTCCATAAACCCCCTTAGAGGCCATTTAAAGTCCCTAAACATTTTAACTTCAGGGGTCCTCGACTTTTTAAAGACCCGACCATATTTCCTTATCTTTTCACGTGCTGATTTTATCCTTTCTTTCTTGCTTTGAAGTCGAGTATCAACCAAGTATTTAAGCGGGACAGCCGGTATACGAGGTATTACAAAAGTGACCCGTTTTGGGGTTGGTACATTTGGCATTCTCGGGGTTTTACGGCGGGCACCCAGAGCCATTGGTGGTCCAATATTTCTATCCTCGCTGCTCTTGTCTTGGCTTGGCGATTCAAATGGGATGAAGTACGCTATTGGCTTTCTCAGGGATTCGCGGCGGGCACCCAGATCTCCTGGCGGTCCCATATTTCCATCCTGGCTGCTCTTGTCTTGGCCTGGCAATTCAAGTGGGATGAAGTACGCTATTGGCATTCTCAGTGATTCACGGTGGGTACCCAGAGCTCTTGGCGGTACCATATTTCCGAGTCCTTACTTTGAGCTCTTCTACTGTTTTCGGGGAAACAGTAGAAGCTCGGGCAAAGTATGAAGCGTGCGTGTTGGATTTCGTGGCACGAATTTAGCTCGTCGTACATTGACAGAGCCTAATTTTGCTTAATATAGTGACTCAACAGTGGCGGTTTCCAAGCGCGCACACTGTAAAAAATGCTGGGTAAAATAAAGTTGGAGAATTTAATTCTGACGTTTGTTGGGTCATATTTCCTCAACATTTGCAGAAAATGTTCTGTTGGGTAAAACATCCAGAACACCAAGGTTGGTCACATGCAAAGTTCTGTAAATTTTGGAAACAGCTGATATTTTGTTGGGTATCTTTGTACATCTTGCTGAGAGTATTAAAAGGTTGAGCATATAATTATTATACAGACAAACAACATTTTCTCCATCTGTTAGAGATTGTGAAGACAAGAGAGGGCGCTTCAAAGTACACTACCCATCCAAACTTTGGAAACACCTTAAATTTTCAGGTTTTTGAGAAATAAACGTATAACTTTGTGAATGTTAATTTTGTGAATGTTAATTTTGTGAAAGCAAATGTAGATGTATTTTAACAAAGAACAATATATACATGCTAATTTTAGTGCCATCTTCGGCCTCAGCAGTGGGCTTTTTCAACAAATTAGAGACTCTTTTCTTTCTGACCTTACGATCCAACTCCTTCCAGAGCAGCTCAATGGATTGAGATCAGGTCACTGGGCAGGCCATTCCATGATGGACATGCATCACTCCAGATGACTGTTTTCTCTCCATATACCCCTCAAACCTATATTTGCTTTAATAGCTTGTTTTATTATGGATAAGGGTAATTTCCAAAAGTAGCGGTCCAAAACTTTGGTTTCCCAGTTATGTACGACACCCTGTGCATCAAAAATCGCCACTCATGATGACAAATTGTCAGTAATAGACTGTGGCCTGTGATTTACAGTCAGTGCAGTGGACAGCACAAATGTCTTGAATATTTTGTTCTGGGATTACTGACAAATACTTGAAACAAAAGACCATAAAGGCTCATAATTTGTTCCATTATATTAAATGGGAATTTGGTCTATGAAAATTAACTCTAGAATGAGTTTGCATTAACCTTGGTGCCTTATCCACACACACAAATTAAATTTAAGTGGCATTTATGGAAATACAAATAAATATTTTCTACTTTCAATCACTAAACAGATTTGAAAATATTGAAAAGCATGTCACACTTTTGGACCCCTAATCTTGGGAATTACCCATAAACAAAATACTTCCTTCTCAAAAACTTCCAAGGTGTTTCCAAAGTTCTGATGGGTAGTGAATACTGTACACATTTCTGTGTAGAATGAATCCGGGGTATTTCATTTGGACGTTTGTTGGGCCATATTTCGTCACCATATGCAGAAAATGTTCTGCAAACGGTCCATTGATAACCAAATCACCAGGTGATGAACCTGGGCCTGGAACGCAGCGTGTATACGTGAAGGAATTTCGTCTAAGAAACGAAGAAAGGGCTCAACCAGGTTGACCTGTTACGCACGGTGTGCGTGAGGGATAGAATGATATCAATTATGAAACGAACAAAGGGTTCAACCAAAGGCCAGTTTCATAAAGCTGTTTAGCAGAAAAATGTGCTTAATCAATAATTTGTTTGCTCTGTAAAAATGGGTTAATAGCCAAAATTGCATGTCAACTTGTGTTCTTTGCAAGAATAGCAGATATTCTTGTGAAAAACACAAATTGACATGCAATTTCGGCCATTACCCAATTTTTTTTACAGAATTTTTTTTTTGGATTAAGCAAATTTGTCTGGTAAGGATGACCAGATACGCATGGTGCGTGCGTAAAGGAATTTCGTCTAGGCCTATATGTGACGGACAAAACTCAATGCATCGAAATCTGCCACGAATTTTGTTCAATTGTTTTTTGCAGAGCTGAACAAGTGTGGTCTTGTGGGGATGTGGGGTATTTTTTCTTCCAACTACAGACTTTTGGAGAATGTAGCTCGTGAAAGTGGCCCTATTTTGAGTAGCGAATGTGACTTTTTTTCCCAAAATGGCGCTGGTCTGTTTGACAATTTTTACTCTTCCAGGGGTTGTTTTGTTTCATGTGGAATTTAGGTAATAAAAGTGACGGATTACCCCTATAAAATTGAACGGAGTTAAAAAGATGAGATTTCAATGAGTATTTCGGTTGTTGTCTCCAGACGCTAAGAGAGTTGTGTGTATTTTTAAATGATTTTTGAAAATTGGGCATTTAGCATTGGTTCCTATGGGGCCAATCGGAGGTTCAATCCCTTTCATATATTTATTTTTTCATGTACATGTTCTGTATTTTTCTGTTTGCAGTTGCCTAGAATCTTAATTTTTAGTAAAAAGAATAAACATTTACCCTTTCCCCCCCAAATTTCCTTAATTGCTACATTAATCTTTTTAGTACATCAACCGCGATATGATCGCCGCCATGGGCCGTTATTTTCTTTGTACGTTACAACGACATTGGGCCGATGATCTGCCAACATTACGAATCAAAAAGAAATGCGGACCATGGACCAACACGAAAAGTTGAACACAGTACCGACATAAAATCCATGTTGGCCCAACATAAAATCTTAACCAATTGCCAACTGCGACTAGCCTTGTCCAAGGCCGTCTCCATGTTAATTTTTTGCTGTACGAGGGAATATTGGGTCTAGCGCGCGCCGGCATGCAAACTATACTGCACACATTGAGTTTCTGCCGGTTAGAGGGCGCTGCACCGTCTGATTTCGCGTTTTGGCTTTTTTGATTGCATTCTGGCCCACTGTGCGCCGTGGCTGAAAATATCCCTGCACTACATCAGGGCAAATTATTCGTTTTCGTCAATTTCCCAGAGTTGCAAGTCCACAAACCAGGCTTTGTGTAAACACATTTTTTACAACATTTTAAATTTGGGGTCCCCAAGACGCTTTATCCTCTGATTAATTTATTTAGAGTGTGCACAAAATTAACGACCCGGCCCCTATATTTAGTGTGGCGCACCCTTAAAGAAAGGGTCATGACATACTAAACAACCTTTTTGCCTAATCTTTGCTTCATATGATGGATTAATTACTTGGATGTAAAATGAATAAAAGGTAGCCTTTTTCAACTTTGAAGATTTCATTGCAATAAACCACAGACAGAGGGCGCTGTTTGGAGTGCATCACGTAAGGAGGACAGAAGGGAAAAGTTAAGAAAAAACATAAGACTTGAAGTTGGACTTGTGGCAAATTGCTGCAGTTTTCTCCTCCAGTTTTGTCATGGCTTACAACAGGAAACATGTAGAACAAACTCAAACAGCCATGGATTACAAAAGTTCCAGGACGTTTGAGAAAAAAAGGTGGAATCTTTTGTGCACAGTTGAATGTGATGTTCATGTGTTTGCCTCCTGTGACATCATGACCTTGGTCATGAATATGCATATTCGCATTATAGCATAAAAACTAAAAACCTTTGTTTTAACCCCAAAAACAAGCTCCAAATAGGATTTTTATGAATGTAACTGAGTATATTGGTTTTATAGCATATATCTCATTGATAAAAATCCCAAATAAGGGCGCCCTTTAAGCACGCCGCGGCCGGCCGTGCACGCGTAATGATAGCGCTTATTCGCTGGCAGAGTGTGACGTCAATTTCCGCGCGGACTCGCTCACTTCTTTGACAACGGTTCACGCTACTATTATTTATTATTAACACTTGTTTAGACACGGTGACCCATTCAACGTGTTGTTGGTTTTCAAGGGGCCGTGTATACCAACGAAAGTAAAATATATATATACGTTACATAAAACTACGAGTATAAAAATAACTAAAATTGCAAGATATTTTAAGGTACATAAAAAAATGTTAAGATGGTTAAGTTAAAACATGAAGAAAAAAAATTTGCTTATAAGACAAATACAGTTACAATGAACTAAGCACATTCAAACACAACGTATAGGAAGAAAAACAATACTGCACACATAAACAGTAACATTTATAATTAAGGGAAATACACGATATCACACCCACAAAATCAAATTAATTGTGATAAAGCAGACTAAATAGGATAAAAAATAAACGATAAAATATAATTATATTGGCTAGACAGAAAATAAAATAATAAAACAATTACATTTGGAATAAATATATCAAGTCGATTTAACATGAGGGTAAAACATTGGATATGGAACCGATGAAGTAATAGTCTAATGCTACGTTTACACCATGTCCCCGGCAGTCCCGGCGCCCCGGTAGAGGAGCACCGTGGAGGCACCGGGATGGACGTCGGGGAGCGTAGGGGACCGGGGTGGCGAAACGTGAATGACCGTAGCTCACCCTTGCCACCGGCCGGTGAGCAGCTCTGTCAAAAATTTTGCCCCGGCAGTCCCGGCACTAATGAGAATCGTCCTGGGCCGCAGTGGGACGGGGCTTCCGTCACAGGGCGTGACGGACCGCAGTGTGCCTTGACTCACCGGGGTGTGGCACCTTGGGGTGCCGGGGACCTCTGATCGCGGCCGGTGCCTCGCGCTCCGCCACGTTTGGAAGCTCGGCACCCCACGGTCTGCCAGGGCCCGACACGGTAGTGGCCACAGCATGGTGTGAATGCGGTTCGGTGAGCTGCGGTGCTCCAAGGTGTGTGACGGTTGTTGCTCACGGCCAGTTACGCCTTACTGCGTCGCGCTCCAGGACGAAGTAAAAATGAAGGTGTGGAGCGCACTATTTATACCCACCGGGGCTCACCGGGAGACCACCGGGTGACCACCGGGCGTGAAACGTGACAGCTGCCACGTTCAGTCGCAGGTCGCCGCAGCAGACCCTCGCACACCGTCGCATCGGGAACGTATTGGGCCGGGACAACAAACGTGACACGAACGGGACGGACGTGAGGCACCGCATCAGAACTTAGCAGGCCGGCCTGGGACGTGGACCCATCCGTAGTGGAACAGCGCTTGAAACGTAGCGCACCGTCCGCCTCGCGGCCCGGAACCGGCACGGCGCGCCACGCTGTCCGTACCGGGACGTAACGCACCGTGGTAGAACGCAACACACCGGCCCAACTAGGGCCGAGTCAAGCCAAAGTAATAAAAAGACGACAAAAGTTCCACGGCACGCTACGTTTTGGCCAAACCAGGGCGCCGGGACTGCCGGGGACATGGTGTAAACGTAGCATAAAGGTATGACGTGTTTGTGAACTTACCAACTGGGTATAGGTTATACGTACGGAAAATCTGCTATTTTTCAAACGGCACCGTATTGTTCTGTCAAAACAACCGTTAACCAATGAACTTTCGCTTCTCGGTGCTCTGTTCCAAAAATGTGCATAAAGAGTCCCCGCCCATAAAACACATCGAATACAGAAAGAACAAGGCTATGATACAGCCTCGCCCGAGAAGTCAGGATTCAGACTAAGATATTTTGGTAACCAGACTATTTTGCAGTTGGCTACAATTCACCGCGCGATGGCGCACTTTTGCTGCATAGCATACAGATTCACACAATTTCATACATAGCATTGGACAAGGCTAGTAATAACCCCATATGGCTTCATATGTCAACACAGTTCTTTCCCATAGTGTCTGAATGTATTCCGATCCCAGCTGGTATTATTGATTGCTTGGTTAGGTCTGGCGGTAAAACCCAAACCTCAAAGGCCCCTTTATGTACACAAAGTAATGAGAGACTCTTGGGCACTTTCCTTTGTAAAAATCTGGGTCACCGGTTCAACCAGGGTTCAAGCATCCCAGCTGGTGTTGTTGAATTGGGCAAGGCAAATTAGCATGATTTATTGCTTGGGTACGTCTGGCGGTAAAACCCAGACCTCAAAGGTCCCTTTTTGTACACAAAGTAATGGGTAGTCTTTGTAAAAGACCGTCTTACGTTGCTTGGTTCGTGTACGTGCGCGGTCGACATTGCACCGTGTGGACAGGGTACTAGTTTATGTGCCATTGGGTTCAGTCTGTAAGACAGTCTTTGGAATCGTTCCACCTGTCACGTGAGACCAGGGACTTTGACCTGAACACAACCACAACCACAACACATCAGGGATGCGCAAACCCAATCAGAATTTAAAACATTGCTCAAGACACATCTATTTTTATAATTGTTGTATAATTTCTTTCTCTAGTTCATGGTATACTACAAATTAATGTAACAAAAACATTCTTGTCAAGCGCTTCGGGACGCCAGTGTGAAGCGCTATATAAAAACCGTTATTATTATTATTATTATTATTACATATTCAAACAAAGGTCATTTTGGAATCGCCCAATCGCAAAGATGATATCATTGCTCATGAATAATGATGTAAGACTGGTGACATGATATGGATCGGTACGGAAGCGCACTGTGGTGTTTATTTTGGCCGTGTCTTGCGTGCGACGTCTGTGCTGTACTGATTGTTCCGTTGGGTGAATTGCGTGCCTTGCATGCGCTGGGCACACTGTACTGGCTGGGTATGCGTGCGATAGGCCTACGCCCTACGAATGTACCGATGTGCTCCAAGTCCAAGTTGGCAGCGTAAAACGTTCGTCGTTGGACTTTTTTAGGTTTGCTTCTATAGATTTCTGAGTGTAAATAATGACCGCCAGAAGCAAGGGCTAATCACAATTAGGAGAGACGAAGGACAGATCTTCGAAGGACATTTTACAAAAATAAAATGTTCGAACCGTGTCCGGAAACTGGGCCATGCAGCAACGATAAATGTTTTCCTTCCTCTGTTGGTTTAACGAGTAAGAATTTACAAGTCAGACATCACTATTCCTTGAAAAAAATTACTAAATAACAATGTTATTATTATTATTATTTCTTTCTGGTATTCATACCAAGGATTCCTCAATAGTGCTCATTGCACTGTCACTCGCAAGCGTGAGAAAACCATATGAAAAATTTGAATTAGAAATGACCAGAGACACCGGATACCATCGAGAAGTTGATCAGAATTGTTTCTTTAAAAACAAAATGACTCAGCTAGCATTGTAATTTGCAGATTTGATGGGGAAAAATAGACCCCTTGCACAGCGGCCATGACAGAAGGCAGTCACAGTGCGTCATACACGAGTATGCACTTTATGGATCTATTGTCACAAATTTAAATATAAAAACCTGCCCTCTGTTATGGCCGCCGTGCAAGGGGTCTATATCAAGTGGCAAAAATTTAAGATTTTGGGAAAAAACACATTTGTTCAGCCTGTCTCATATGTTTTGCACACAAGGTCTGAAGCAATGATCACCTTCTCAATTCTTTCGGGTACTGGTACCTTATTGTGAGAAATTGCCAACTATTTTGTTGTTGACAATTTGCAAATAAATTATTTACCATTTATTCAACACAAAAAAACATGCATTTGTTCAGCCTGTCTCGCATGTTTTGCACACAAGGTCTGAAGCCATAATCCGGTACCTTCGTTCGAGAAATTGCCAGATAGTTTTTTGTTGTTGACAATTTGCAAATAAATTATTTACCATTTATTCAACACAAAAACCATGCATTTGTTCAGCCTGTCTCGCATGTTTTGCACACAAGGTCTGAAGCCATGATCCGGTACCTTCGTGCGAGAAATTACCAGATAGTTTTTTGTTGTTGACAATTTGCAAATGAATTATTTACCATTTATTCAACACAAAAACGATGCATGTATTTTAAAGGGTTTTGAATTATGGCCGAGTGAAATTTTAAAAGGCATACTTTAGTTCTGTAATGCGTTTGGTACCATTTTTGAAAGTTTACCAATCATGTCTTTAAACCTAAGGAATGAAAGCAATGATTGAAAGATAGGGATAAACATTTTCTTGTGATAAGCAGATTGTTTTACTATAGTACTAATAATTAGTAGGCCTACCAATCTTATAAGTGACGTTATTAATACAGCTTGCTGTGTTGCTATATTAATGCAGGCACGTTTATGAATTTACTTGTCTTTCCAAAAACATAATTGTCCCAAGCACTGATGACTATACATGTAAAGAATAAACAAAAACTTGGAGGCCAGAGTTCAATTGTTATGTAGCATTTATTTCGTGCTTCCCAGTGGACTCAAACTGTCAAATTTTGTTCACATGTACGCTTTTCTATACCGGAGCAGGGGTTGATATCACAAAGAATGGTGACGTGTCGCAAAAGTAGCCAAATCCATCGGAACTCGCTGAACCCGTTGCGAGATGTGATGGATTTGGTATACTTGCGACGTGTCGCAAGTCTTTGACCCCATGGCCCAAATTCATTCTGCTGTTTAAGTTTAAGCAGGAATATACATGTACATGTACCTTTATAGCTCAGAAAAATGAACTTTCAAAATCCACTAGCTAATCTCATGACATCAGTAAGCCAAGCATCACCACGAAATTGGGCACTTTTACAGTGGAGCTTTCATAAGGGCACAAAGTGTGTCTATTCCCTCCTTGGACAGTTTGCTAAAAATTTCAACAAAGACTGTGCTAGTTGCATGTACATCTGCATGGAAGTTGTACTTTTCAATTAGGCCTCCATGTTATGTGAATACACCATGGAGTGTACATGTACTTACATATAGCCGATTACATGCTCAAAAAAGAATTTGTCAAGCAAGGCTTCAATACAGTCTAGTAGTTGAGCGAGGGGTTGTCTTCAGCCGACGCCTTCTCGGGAAACTCTGATGGTCGTCTTCCACGCATCTCGGTCCAGCATCAGCATCCTAAGCTCAGTTGTTTCTTGTTGTGTTGCGTCCCTCTTCAGCTGATCTACGAAAGTTAGTCTCCTCCTGCCCTTGCTCCTGTTTCCATCGATGGGTTCCCAAAGAACTAGGGGCTCACAGCTAGCTCTGGATGGCGGACACAGTGGCCAGCCAGCCTCATCCTTCGTTCCCTGATCTTGACAGATACTCTTGGTAGGGAATCGTAGAGCTGGGAGTTGGGCATATGGTCTTCCCAGTGTACATCAAGGGCCATCCGTAGCATTCTTGTATAGACGCCGTCTAGTGCTCTTTCTTGATTGACTTTTAGAGTCCATGTCTCGGCTCCATACAGAAGTACAGACTCAACTGTAGCAACGAACAGACGTCTCTTGATGTCATCGTTGAGACCAGCCTTCCAAACTCGCCTCATGCCATGAAGGGCCTTCCATGCCAAAGCTCTCCTCACTCTTATCTCACTCTCAGTTGATCCTATGAGGACGCCAAGGTATTTAAACTCTTCAATGACCTCTAGGGGAGCGCCATCTCGGGTCTTGATGGTACTGTCTACTGAGTTAATTGCCATCACCTTTGTCTTCTTCGAGTTGAGCTGCAGGCCAACTCGGCTACACTGGAGCTCAACAGCTGCAAGCAGTTTTTGTGCCTGATCCACTGTGTCTGAGAGGAGACTGATGTCGTCAGCATAGTCAAGGTCTGTAACCACTACAGCTGGCACTCTCCTACTCCGGCGCCTGGCAAGCGTGAAGCCTAGCTCCTCCTCCCTTCCATTGATAGCACACCTCAAAGCATAATCCAAGACAATCACGAACAAGAATGGTACTAGTGTGTCCCCCTGCAGAACTCCAGCCGTGATTTCAAAGAGGTCTGTGGTACCATCTGGGGTGACCACTTTAGCCCACGTCTTGTTGTAGCTTGCAATGATTGCCATGACTACCTTCTCTGGAACACCATATGCTCGAAGGATCTCAATGAGCTTGCCTCGGTGTACAGTGTCAAAGGCTTTCTTGAAGTCGATGAAGGTAATGACACACGACATGTTCTTGTCCCTGACTCCTTCCAGTATTCGCCTCAGGGCAAGGATCTGCCCAGTTGTGGTTCTCTTTGGACGGAAACCATTCTGCGAGTTTCTCAGAAGCGGGTCAAGCACAGGGCGTATGCGATTAAGAATCATACGGTTGTATGTCTTCATGACAAGCGAGGACAGACTGATCCCCCGGTAGTTATCTGGTGTAGAGAGGTCACCCGATTTAGGTACTGGTATGATGTTAAGAGTAACCCACTCCCCAGGTAGCTCTCCCAACTCGTAGGCTTTGTTAATGAGCGCCAGAACTACGTCGTCGAGTGAGACATACTTGAGTAGCTCAGGTGTTACACCGTCCTCACCACAACTTTTCCCCGTCTAATTGATGCTTGACTTGGCCTTCTGGTACTCCTTTAAGGAGAAGGGACTATCAAGTATGGGCAGGTTGCTAAACACTTGGACTACTTGTGTGTCCTCATCCACTATCTCGGGCGGGTTCCCTAGCAGCTTCTTGAAGTGTGCATGCCATAGCAGCACCCTCTTCTCAGCACTTGGGGCCTTGAGCTTGGCAGCTTGGGATCTACATCTGCCAGAGATTTCATTGATCAGCATCCAACTACTTGCATGCTGCTGGGCTTCATGCGCGTTCTCGACCCCTTCTATCTTCCGCTCCAGCTCCTCTCTCTCGATAGTGGCATAGATGCTGTATAGCTCCTGCTTCTCCAGCTTGTACTTATCCCGTAGGAGCTGAGAATCTCTCTCTCTATTGTAGGCATGATGTGCCTCGAGCATCCTCTGCCTTGCAACGTGAACTCTTGGGTCGTTGCAGCTCTCCTTCTTTTTCTTTCTCTTGACTTGCTTTAGACAGACTTTTGCAGCATCATGATTCGCAGACACAAAGTGCTATTATAGAGATCTGAGAGATCGTCCTCGTCACCTTGTAGCACCTGGTACCTGTTCTTGACTTCAACAGCATAGCGAGTCTGTAGCTCCTTGTTTACTGCTAGCTCGCCCCACTCGTACTTGGGCTTCCCAGCTACCCGTTTCTTTGGTGCTCTCAAGCTGAGTTGCACTGTCGCTGTTACCACCCTGTGATCCGAGTACAGGGACCCGAAGGAGCTGTAGGCTTCACAGTTGTTGACACTGTTCCTCCACTTCCTACGCACAAGTACATAGTCCAGCTGGTGAGTCGTGTTCCGGGGTGACCTCCATGTCCACATCTTGCCTCTCCTTTTCCGGAACTGTGTGTTGGCTGCTAAAAGCTGGTGTTCCTCCATGACTTCGAGAAGGCGCCTACCATTGTCATTGGTCTCTGGACTGGCTGTGAACAATGCATCGTCAGGGCCTAGCCTGGCATTGAAGTCTCCAAGAACAGCCAGGAAGTCGTGTTGAGCGACTGATTCAAGTGCTTTTCCCAAGTTGTTGTAGAAGTTGATCTTGTTCTCATCAGCGTCACCTTCTGTTGGTGCGTACGTTACGATGACGGTCAATGCTGGATTACCCTGGAATGATGCCTTGACAATCCTCTTAGACACTCGCTTAACAGCCAACAGAAGTTTCTGTGCAGTCGTCCCGAGCACTAGACCCACACCACCAGTTGCTGCACTGCTCGAGTTGCGCCATGCTGATGCAGTGTAAAGTGTCTGCCCCATCTCAGTCTTAATGGTGTTAATCTCCTGCTTTCTCCCTTCCTTGTGGACGAGTCTATGCTCTTGCAAGCCGCAGGCTTCAATCCCCCATTTCTTTACATTCCAAGCGAGCTCCTCAGTCTTCAGAATAGCCTCCCCCCTTCGTCCTCCACCTGCATCCAGAGATGAGTTGAGTGTTCTGATGTTGAATGTTGCAAGCCTGAGAGGTCGTTTACACTTCAAGATTTTGGCAGCTGCTCCCCGTCGTCCTTCCGTTGGTACCCTTCCACAAGGTGGGTTTGGGGCAACAACTTCATCATCAGGCATTTCCTGTTGACGGGTCATAGCTGCCGAGCTCCTGGGGACTCCGGCCCCTGGAAGTATACGATTTGCGTTTCTTGCTTCTATCATTGTTTCCTTTCTTGGCTGAGTACTCAGGCTGGGACGCCACCCCTCTGACCTGAGGGTTTTGTGGTCAGAGACTTCCTTCTCCTAGGCAGATTGCTGACCTAGGCTAACGAGTTCTACCTACCCGGGTTTGTGATCAGAGTTTTCCTTCTCCTAGGCGGGCTGCCCTCCAAGGCTAACGAGCCCCACCTACCCCCTACAGTCTAATTCATTCTGATTAAAGACTACTGTTTTGTGTGTGGCTGTCCGTTGCAATTGACATAAGTCACAAAGTCGTGCAGCTAGCTGCAGAAAATTTGGAATAAAAAGTCTTGTGTCGGGAGAAGCCGCAAGTAGTCGGGAATTATACGGACTGATGAGCAACCTTGCTCTAACTTAACTTCAAAGCGGAGAAAGATGATGCTCAATCGCGTATCGCCATATAAACATGTGCACGTAAATATCGACTCACTTGCTCTAGCACTGTCTAGCCTCCGACGTCTGTTATGCGCATGCGTGCATAAATTTGAATTTATTAGTGAACTGGTCGATTGCGGCGCGGGCTAACATTAACAAGGCGCGTCCCGAATCGAAATACACATAGGTCTTTAAATAAATCTTTCTTACTTCGTAAGAAAATACATTTCTTTTCTCTATTTACCTCATTAAAGGAACAAAATACAAAACTTCCAAATAATGCAAAATAGGAAACCAACAACTTTGTTGAACAAGTTGGATTCGGTTGTGAGCACCAACTCGCTTTATTTCCGAAAAAAAACATCTAACTTTAACAATTAATGCATTAACTCAAACAATGGCTTCCAATTTCACGTTTAAATATTTCAATAATAACTCGGTCAAATTCCAAATTACCAAACATTTGGTTTGACATAGGCACTTCTTGCCTTGTCGGTGTTCAATCTGCCATGGCGTGCAATTAGCCACAATGATACCGTGGAGCATTGCTAGATGCAGATGCGCCGCCTTACTTGCCAATGTCAGTGACAATATGTTTTATGGCTTCGAGTATAACTCGAGGTGTGAGAAGTGGCAACTAGCCCTTTTTTAGAAGTAGTTAACCTACGAAATGACGAGCAAATCGCAATGTGTCGAATCTCCGAGAGCTTTTAAATAACTTTCGGCAATGGACATGTACGTTTGTGCGTTCTAGCAACTGTAATGCAACTTCGTTGACGAAATTAATCAGTTTTAGATTTCGATAAATAAATTGTCATACGATCCGCAACAACGTACAATCCTTGCCCTAATAATGGCGATATAATTCAATCTTAGAAATCCAGCATTGCTCAAAAAATAAATGAATAGAATTCCAAGGTTTGCTAAATCAGCAGAGGGATGACCGTGAGAGGGCAATACTTTTTCAAAAATGTCCACTGTAATTGTGTCGGGGAAGCGTACGCCGGTTGTATCCCTACATTGTCTTGATTGAGCATTTAGTCATCGAAGGCGAAAACAAACCGGCTAGTGAATGCAACCATTTTGCGGCTGCTGCAAACTTGTTCGCAGTTGTCTTCGCTCTCGATGACTGGCCGAGATGGGCCAATTAAAGGCCCAATTCGTCCACCTGCCTCAAGCAAATGAATACTTGGCGACGGTGGATGAAGCTTTAGGTGATGTTAGGAGAACCAGAACTTCCGACACACGGAAGTCCCATATTCCTGGTAAAAGGGGAAAAAGAAAACAGCCAACAGGAAACTGTTCGTATTGAAAATGGGCATAAAGCCGCTACAAAAATGCACCAAAATGTACCAAATGGGCACAAAATGCGCCTAAATGAGACAAAATGTCATGTGGCATAACATTGCCTTGCTGCACATTCTCTATAAAATACCAAACAACTATCTGCCAAATTGGCTCTCTAATAAATGCTATGCAAATGTATTAGTACTTTATTAGGTGGTCGCATGGCGCCCGGCACCACGGTCCAATAACGCATGGTTAATGGAACTTGGAGGCCACGAAAAAACCCTAACTTGTAGGGGAAACGTGGTTGCGTCCAAGGATGCCGAGCGGGGGCGCACTCCCCTGTTCCATGATAACGTAAGTGAAGAGGTGGGTCAATGGGTGGGTTTAAAGGCGAGGTACTGAATGCTCAACCGAGAAGGAACAAGCATTGTAAAATGCACTCTTATATACCCTGAAAGGAATGAGTAACGCTATGCGTTACTTAATGGCTCAATGAGCATGCATGTCGAAAAGAAATGCCGAAAAGAAATTCCACTTTCTTACTTCGTAAGAAAATACATTTCTTTTCTCTATTTACCTCATTAAAGGAACAAAATACAAAACTTCCAAATAATGCAAAATAGGAAACCTACAACTTTGTTGAACAAGTTGGATTCGGTTGTGAGCACCAACTACTGAGAAACGCCAAAGGAAGGATGTTCTTTATTATATAGATAATGAGTAAACATTCTGAAACATTATGGCGACAGGACGCCACTGGGCCAAAATTTTAGTCTCGTAGCGTTTGCACTCTGTAAGGCGATTCCCGCAATTGAATTATCATAATTGATCATACCCGAAAAGTTTTTCCTCTCAGGAACGAATGCGTGGAAATTCAGAAAGTATATTCGGGTGATCAAAAAGGACACTTTCATAACAGAAAAGCATTGGTTTAAATGCATAAATTGCAGCAGCCGAAATCGCTGCATCAAACAACCTTTATTAGGTAATCTGGGAGATAAGGACAAATCTTACCTCAACCTCAAAAGCCAGCATGAAAAAATTGTGGATTCGTAGTGAATACAGAATCTACGTCCCAAAAAGGGGGTGTAAAGGAGGTGCGCAAAAGCCTCCAGTCACAAATGTGACTGTAAAGATGAAAACCATGGGCATAAGACAGGCCAAAAATATGCGGCCGGCCATGCGCCATCTCGGAACAACTAAGGTTCCAATCAGATTTGGTCGACTTTAATCGTCGAACGACTTGAACAATAAGGGATACCGGTGGACAAAAACTATTGTTCTCACCTAACCAGTCTTGGCAAACAGCATCAATTAACAGCCGAAGTTCCCTGGCACCAAACCTAGTATAAAAATGAAAGAATCTCAGTTACAAGGAGAAGCAAAATGAAAAACTGTCAATGAGGGCATCATAGCTTTTCAATCAAAGCGAAAGAATGGGCATTAACAGCCCAATCGTTATAGTTAATTGTCTTGCTGATTGTCGGCTATTTGGTTTTCGTGTCTAGGAAATTCTTCCTAGAACTAAAATAATTGGAATGTGTAGGGCGATCGCATGCAAATCGGATTTGCTATTGTCGCATTTTACACTGGAATTGTCAGAGAAACATTTTCGTGAGCAAACCTCTTACTTGGGATAGAATACGCAATATTGCAATAAGCTCGTGCCAGGTCTAGATCTTTGTTGTTTCGAGTGGCGCTAACACAATTCCGTTTGACTAATTTTACATAGTCTGTGTTCAAGTGCATGGTAGGGGACCAGACGAAACTTAAGGGAAACCATTCAAATCTCGAATGTAGTCCATCTTAAAATCTAATTTCACGGACGACGTCCGAGGGGAGGAATAATCGACTGGAACCTAAGAATGACGCGACTCGATTGCGCGATAACAATTCCTTGTCATTAGACAGATAACTGGCCCGAGGCGCAGGGGTCACAAAAATCACATGTCCTGCTACTGAGGCCAAACCTTTAACTGGCACTTGGTATGGAGACTGCCCATATGTGCAGCTGTCTATGGAAGACAAATCTAACAATCTTCTGTTCTGGAATAAAAAATGATGCAGATAATGAATCAACAACAAAGCCTATAGGTAATGAATACATTTCTTGTCGTTCAAAACAAAACCTTAATTGGCATTAGTGATTCTTACGACATCTCTATTGATATCGGCCTGTTCCTTTGAATTGGAAACAATGAGGCCGTCGTCAATGTAAAGAAATGCGATAATTCCGTGGACACGCCAATGGTACACTAAATGTCTGACTAACAACCTTCGTATAAATATGGCAATCGCTGCTTAAGCCAACTGGCAGAACTGTAAAGACATAATATTTTGGGTTATCGTTAGACTCTTGCCAAAAAAATTCTAAATAATGCATATGATGTGGATATATGTCAATATGGTGGTAACCAGATTTAAAATTAAAAAGACATAAAATTGGTTCTCGTCCAAGACCTTGGCAATATGCCTATGGTTAATATTTTCATATTTGAAATCCGTTTTAGAAATGAATTATTTATGTGACGGAGGCCAGGTCCAAGACTAAACGTAATATCTTTCCCTCCGCAACCGGATTGCAACGGTGCGGCCGGGATCGGACTGAACCTCCAGTATGTAATGCTTATACTCAGTAACAAATCATCAATGGCGGATTTGAGAAAAATAGGGTGTTCCATACTGGATGTATTATTCCTTGTATAAAATGGAGGAGGCAAAGACAAGAATAGAATTCTACAGCCTTGACTAATTGTGTCAACCAGACGATTGGCTTAAACCTCTTTTACCAAAAAAAAACAAAAAAAAAAAACACGGTTTCAATTTACCTTTTAAATTAACACCTTCCAGCACTTTGCCGACGAGATGTCCCGTCGTTTCCCAGTCCCTCTTTCGCGCGGGATAGCCGTCTTCACTGCTTGACCGAATGGGCTCTGTGCACAGTTTAATGCTGCCGCTGGGAAGAATTTCCGACGTTACCACCGGAGTTAGCATTTCTGTCGCGGGTAGAGTACACCCGCCGACGGTACGGTTGGACGCACCCGACTGGCGCTGGCAGCAATTGTTGCAGTTCCAATTACCCGTCAAGTATGCTACCTGGTCGCCGTCGTTGTGCCCATCAGACGACCTCAAAATACCCGACTGGGTGTGTACTGCTGGTGTTTCTTCCTCCATGGTGTTACGAACGAAGAAAAATCGGATCGACCCCACATGCATGGTACGTATGGTGGTATGCGACAGTTCTGCGGATGTTTTACAAGGCACTTGGATTTTGGGAACGGCGCCAGGTTGCTGGGTACTTCGCAGCGCTTGCAGAGAGGGGCAATTGGGGCGGACGTGCCCTCTAGTGCCGCATTGGTAGCAAATTCTGCCGTCAAAGCCGTAAATCTGATTGGGGTGCCGGTGTATATCGACGAAACTTAGACTGGCAAAACATACCAGTAGGAAATGGTGTCGCACGAGACCTAAACTTCGCCTTAGATTTATTGGCGCTCTCCGCTTATCTGGCTGCGGCCGATTTTTCGGCCTTGCGTAGTCGCTAATTGTCATCGTCCGAACCGTCGGCAAGGTTATCAGTCACGTACTGTTTTACAGTTTCCCACCCAAGCGATAATCGGTCGGATAGCCTAATCGGCTTCTGGCGTTGCTGCAGAGCGTCAATGGCCTCCTTCAGGTCCGAAATATCGGCTACATCCAGTGCTGCCAAAGCAGATTCAATCAGAGTAGCACTAGCAGCCTTAACGGAATGGTCGTACTGTTCATTAATTGTTGTCCTCACTCTTCAAAGCAGCGGGACTGTCCGATAGCTTCTGCTTTACATGCTGATGCAAGCTTCTGCTGAAGATCTCGAATAGCGGTAAAAATCATGTCGCGGTTTGATGACTGGCTGAGATCCTCGATCGTCGCTCATGATCTTGATATGAAAAGTACGTGTGTGTACGAGTGTACAACGGTACGTCTCTAGTGAAGCGAGGTACTGAATGCTCAACCGAGAAGGAACAAGCATTGTAAAATGCACTCTTATATACCCTGAAAGGAATGCGTAACGCTATGCGTTACTTAATGGCTCAATGAGCATGCATGTCGTACAATGCCGAAAAGAAATTCCACTTTGTACGTCAAAATTGGTGTGCGACGCCTGACACTTGCGCCAGTGTTGAGCGGATTTCTCCAATTCAAACTCTAACATGGGTATAACACAAAATATTATAGGCCTACTCCGAAGTGCTAGTGGTGCGTCGCCCGTGTCGGTTAAAACAATTCAGAGCTATTGATTCAACACCTTAACTTTGTTTGACCCGACTTTTGGGTTCTTTCAGCTCGTATTCGTTGCTATAATTGTTGTAATTTAGGAGAAACAAGTGAAGCTTTAGGACGAACTCTAAACAAGTGAATCCTCGTCTCCATAACGGTTTGTAAAACTGCTTTCTGGTTGTTCTTTTCCCCTCAGCCACCGATTCTCTTAAGGATTTCATGGTTACTTATTTGCTAATCGTTTTCAACGCTTGTGATGCTAGATCATTCATGCTCCTTCTCAAATGTTTATTTTGAAATCAACAATGCTTATTTATCCGATAACTTTTATGTTGATTTGGCCCTCATCGGAACAGAAAAAAATCAAAATGGTTCAATTTCTTTTCGTTTATCAATATTTGCGTAATGAAACCAATGTAGGTTTGATTCCTGGCCGTGACGGGTTGTGGCACCTGTGCCCTTGAGCAAGGCACTCAACCACACTTGCTCCCATTCCTGTAATTGGCGGTCCTTCCGCTGTTGGATGTGGTATATAAATAAATAAATAAATTAAAATGACACTGTATTTCAACCCGACGTACTGTCGCGTATGATTGTCCTAACTATTTAAGTCACCTCCCTACTAGACGTAATTTATTATCTTAAATCCATGTCCTACCAATGCGTAAAGCGGTCCTCCCACTGTGCGATTTTTGCCACGAATTGGCTACGATTGGGTACGATTGGTTACGATTGTGTGTAGAGTCTATAGGCAGTCTCCGATAATCGTACCAATAGAGTACAGAAGCGATGACGTCACAAAAAACTTTTTTTACATTTCAGCGTTTTGGATACCATGTATCGGTGGAGCATGATGAAAAACATCCACAGCCCAAATTTGGTGGGAATCGGTTCAGTGGGGCCCGAGATATGGCCGCATGAATACATAATTAGCCCCATTGAAATCAGTGTAAATTGGCCTGGTTCCAAAAGTTAAGATCCAGGCCAATTTACACTGATTTCAATGGGGATAATTAGGTATTCATGCGGCCATATCTCGGGCCACCATGAACCAATTCATGTCAAATTTGATGTGTGAGGGTTTTTCATCATGTTCTACCGAAATATGGTCATGAAAATGCTGAAATGCAAAAAAGAAAATTTGATGACGTCACACTTCGGCTGTCTATTCGTAGGAAATTCGTGGCAAAAATCACACAGTGGGAGGCCCGCTTAAGTTGTAATGGTGCAACAGGTTTGTCGTAATTTTTCAGTTGCACGAAACTTGTCTTACACCACAGGTGGGAAGTTAGTACATGTCGTAATATATCGATGGTGCAACCCATTTTCGTTCGTAACTTTAGTACAGCACTTAAGACCTTTAGTTCAACCGGGCCCAGGAGCCAATTTCATGGCGCTGTTTAGCACAAAATATTGTAGTTGCTTTATTTATTTGCTTTATGTCCCGCCAGCCAAAATCGTATGTGATTTCTTTTTTTACTATTCTGCTAATGTTTCTAAAAACCCAATTTGCCATATAGGTTAATAATTGGCTGGTAACTCATTTTACAAAAGTAAATAAATTCTGTGCTTGGCACATTAATGTGTAGATCTGTGATTTTCAATTACTCATTTTCCTCCATAGGACTATGGCTTGTTTTTCCAAAGAGACGCGCTTTAGGCTCAGTGTGAATCCACCCAATATAAACACCGCCGATTTACGATTTACCTTTGTGATTTACCGGCCAAGAACCGGATTATTACCAAACCATCGGATGATACAGACAAATCTAACAAACATTTTTGATTTGTCTCGGTTCATGTCTCAGACCAGCCCGAAGTTCCAGCCCAAACCTTTCCGGTCATGTGGGCCGATAGGCCGATCAATCGCAAAAGTGTGCGCCGGGCTTTAAAAGCATGGCCCAATTTCATAGAGCTGTTTAACAGCCCATTTTCCGTTAACCGAGCGTCAGGCTTTTTCATAGACATCGTTATAACGGTAAGCAACTGAAAACCTGCCTTAACTGCAGAGCCAAATTTTGCTTAAAGAGGAAGAATCCCCCTTGACGAAAATCCAGCATTTAGGCTTTTTCCGATAGTCCAAACATCCCTCTTTCCGACGTGGATTTTTTTATTTTTTAATTGTTGGTTTTAAGTGGATAAATTGCAAGCAAAAGTGCGCTTTTCGAAAATGAGATTTTCGCGATTTCTGAAACGCTCATTAGGTATTTATGATATGCGCGTGACCCCGTGACGCAATCCTGAGAAAGAGAAGTCAACACGATTGTTAGTTCCATACGTTTACACGCAAACAACTTGGAAAACCGTCTCTGTTAGAATGAGCGACTCATTTTATAACTTGTACTGCCGATGTTCAAACACGTGGCGACTACGCCCGCAGTGAACCGTCCAATGCTGTAGACAGACCGCTGTGAATGCCGTTCGTTCCGTGACAAAACCACCCGTCGCAATGCACCAGTATTTACTTCAAAAAAAAGGTAATAGTAGATTGTTGTCATGTTACATGAAGTGTTTTTCACGTTTGTATTTTGAATTACAAGGACAAAACAGGCATGATAAACATTCACTTCGTGTATTTTCCATTCAATACTGCACAGACCGTTTTGTATGTTTCTTTGTATGTTTGATAAACAGACCAAGTGACCTCGAGCGTTTCAGAATTCGGGTGAAGAGGGTCGGAACTGCTTTACGTTTTAAGCAAAAGCCTGTCGATTGTTTTTGTGAAAAACAAGTTGTGATGGTGTTGTAGACACATACACCTCCATGATAAACAGAAAAACTCAAAAAATATGGAAAGGGGGATTCTAGCTGTTTAAGATAGTGACGCAACAATGCCCGTTTCCAAGCACGCGCGTGCTTAAGTACGCCGTGGCCATGAAATAGCCTTAAAGTTAGCACAACTTTTCTGCTACAGTAAGCACACGTCTTCAGCTAGCGCTAAAAGCAGCTCTATGAAATTGGGCCCAGGTAAATTTGACGCGCGTCACTGCACCTCGACAAAATGCTACACGCAGAGAATTTGTATGAGCCGACTCACTGCAAAATTCATCTACATGGTACATGACTTTTGTAATTCATTCCATCCGGCATTTTCGTCAAGCAACGCGCGTCAAATTTGCATACAAAACACGCGAAAATAATCAGTGTGCATCTCCAATTCATTACACTCCTTTAGCAGTGCTTTGCGCGCGCCACTTTAGTTTGCCTGCCCGCTCCAACCACTGCTAAACTTCGCTGCATATTCTGCGAAGCCAATCAGCACACCGCTTACAAAATCGTTAGGTTTGTTGCACGGTACGGATAGCCAATCACCATCGGGTATCGCGCCGCGCCTCCTAACGTCATGCATATGCATATATACAGCCGGTCCGCAGCGCGAGAAGTGAAATATACGCTTGCAAAAAAAGACGATGAAACACACCCCAAAAATCGGCAAATATTTCCCACTGCTAATACTCAAAACAGCCCATGTTTCCCTTCTACCAGAATATGTAATATTCTACACATAAATAATGAAAATTCTATGTACATTTGTCTAGTCCAGTCGGAATCTAACGGCATTCCGAAAAAACAGAAATCCCAAATTACCGCCGTGGCGCCGTATGGTTTCCCGTAGTCTGATTGGCTAACGATGACGTCATTGCTCGTTCCAGATTAGACTGCTTTACGGTCCACCTATTTTGCGTTGGTTAAGTTGTACGCAAATAGCTTTATTGAATCGCCCCGAATTAAAGTACACATACCTTATTTTTTTTAAATATCTTCATTTCTCTTCTTTGAACAGTATTAAGCCCCACTAAATCAAAACCAGTAAGCTATTAAAACTCAAAGCATAGCCAATAAGCCAGGCGTGTATTTAATCAAGTTTTGATAAGTTTTTCCTTAAAATCACTTAGCAAGGATTTGCAAGTTCAAATTTAATCTGAAGATTTTACTTTTTTGTACACAAGATTTAAGTAAAGGTGAGCTACTCTATTTCCCAATCTTCTGTTTCCTTGCTCTATGTTTACATCTGCCCTAATAAATTAAAATAAACAGCCAAACTCACTTTGGGAAAAATATATATTATGGTCTTGTTTTTGTGACACAGAAACACATCATGACATAAAATGATAGACTGTTAACGGTTTTCTTTATTTATTCACTGTCACACAACTTTACACAGTCACTACACAACTGATAAATATGACATGGTGGATTTCAAAAACGTAAATATTGCAAAAAATGTAACCCATAATACACTGTACATGCAAAACCATCTGCTGAATAAATAGTCACATCAATTAAAAGGTTTTGCTGTTGCAGAGAGTACATCATGTAGAAATATTGTTAATTAAACTCCTTAACAGCATTGTTCAATTCCAACTTTTTGAATAGATACTGAAAATAAAGAATACTTTCTGACGATATTTATTTTTGGAAAATAAAATTGTTAAAATATTGAAATTGGAACACAGCAAGATGTTTGTTTGACGGTGAGATTTCTGGTCCAAACAGGGTAGTTTGTGTTGCGAAACAGACTTGTGAAACCAGCGACAGTTTGGGGAGATTGTTGTCTGTGTTTGTGCACAATTTCAGTGTAAAAAACATTCCATTTGTTTGTTTGTTTTAGCACACAAAAACGATTATCAGTTCCTCTTCGTGAGCTTCGTCGAGTGCGTAGTTTTCATTCCAGGCGTAAATGTGTGCTATTACATTGACAACGACGTTGCGTGCCCCCACGTGCTACGTACAAAGCTTATAGTTTAGCAGAAAACGAGACAGCGTGTTGAACTAAGACTGATCAGACTTGAAGTTGAGGAATTATTCGCTGGCTTGGCGCAATATATCTCTGTGGGGGCGCTTCATACTGCACCGCATTCTTCGGTATTTTTTTCGTATACATTGAACAAAGATTTTAAGGCCCTTGCATAACATTGATCACTGTTCAGTCAACCGAAAACATAATGACTTGATCAGGGTGCCATTTTAAAGAGGAGATTCCACCCTAACAGATGATATTTATTTATTCATACGCACCCTACTTCAGTCACAATTAGCGATAATATCTCGGTTTCGTTTTTTTGATCCACCCTGTATAGTCGTTGTACATGTATGTGGAATATGTGGAGCGGAAACCAGTCTACGCGAGGGCGCCAAATTCTGCGCGCGAGCGCATGACGCGTGCGTGTCCGTTCAAAGAGCGTCTTGGAAGCACGTGATAACAACTACACCTCATGGCGTAATGCTAAAACACCGGTTGTCATCATGCAGACTGTGCACACATTGGTTTGAAACCAGAGTTTGTTTGTTACTACGGAATGATGTCGTTTGAAACATTCTGTATTAGACCAGTGCTCAATGTGGGCTGCAAAATTTATATATAGGCCAAGAAAATTCGAGTAAACTACTGATAAGTGACGGTGTGAAGCTCCCCAATGGTGGAGAGCCGGGTATGGAGCGCGAATGCTGGACGGCACTCAAAAAGACATCGAAGAAGGAACTGTTTGTTTACGTGTCGATATTTCTGGCCTTGTTTCTGGTTGCGACGATCATCAATGACGTCATCGCCTACGGCTTCACCCAGAAGACCTACCGCTCAACTCAAGGTCTCAGTGAATCTATCTTGGTAAGGTATCGCATGGGGCATTCGTAACTTTTAGTACCCCATTCGGCATTAGTTAGGCCTAGGTTTAAGGCCACCCTTTTTTGTAGGGCCTAATTGTAAAACTGGCTTTGTTTGCCCAAGTGGCCTAGCTGAAGTCACTTTAACCAACTCTTCTTCATTCCTATACAACCCATAGTTTTACAAGACTAGTTTTGGACGGTCATTTAAAAAAAAAAAAATAGACCAATAGGCCTACCTGTTTTGTCAGCTTCAGCATTGCTAACTCACTTGAACTTGGCCTTTTGCTGTTGTGAAGAACTCCCACTCATTTACCAATCAGAAACTGGGTATTAAACTCAAACATTTCTCAGGCAATCAAAAACGGCTTTTCATTCCATGAGCATAAAACGGCATCTTGAATTTGTTACATCTTTAGCCAGTTATTCCTGTTTTTACTCCACAGTAGGCCTACAGCTTTTCTCAAATCAATACCCTGGCCTCTTTTCAAAAAAAAGTAATGTTGTCATTCTGAAGAAAAAGGTCAAGAGTAGCACTATAGTAATGGTTCGATAAAAATGACACTTTAAATCTCTTATATTTGGGGTACCGTTGGGTATTCGTGGGGTACCGTAGCCGAGTGGTTTAGGTCATTGACTCGCAGTCATGGGTTCGAATCGGGCTGCGGTATATGTGCCCTTGGGCAAGGCTACTCAACCACACTCGCTCCATGCTTCGGAAGGGATGTAAAGCCGTTGGTCCAGTGTGTTAGGTAATGGTAACGCACTCTAAAGATCCCAGAGCAATCTTTCGTGAAGAGGAAGTGGATTCCCCGGTGTCTCTGGCCATTTTTAATTCTAATTCCTCACGCTTGCGAATGACAGTGCAATGATCACTATTGAGGAATTATTGGTATGAATACTAGAAAGAAATAATAATAATATGGAACGACCGAACGGTGTTAGAATGCGACCAGTTCCATTCAAGAGATTATTATCAAACCAAGTTTTACAAAATTAGAGGAGTGAAGAAAAATTGGTTCTTTCCACAAACCGGTGAAATTAGTACATAAAAACCAGTTTTCAAAAGGCATTACAAAAATGGATGCCCTACAAGTAAGGGATGCCCTAAAAGTAAGGAATGCCCGCATTTGTTTATTTGCATTGACCGCCAAAATGTTACTTCTTGACAATAAAGACCTTTCCCAGAGTGCTTTGTAAGAAATTATTAACTGAAGGTAGTTTTTAAAAATGAGTTTGTACACATGTTTTTTTTTTACCATTCACTTAAGTAGTACGGAGCCCGTAAAGGGACATGAGTGAAACAAAAAGTTTGAGAAATATTTACGTTCGAACGAAAAATATCTTCGTGCGAACGAACAATATGTACGTTCGAACAAAAAGTATCTTCGTGCGAACGAAAAATGTTTACGTCTGAACGAAAACAGTCTTTGTGCGAACGAAAACAATCTTCGTGCGAACGAGAAAAATTTTCGTGCGAACAAAAAAAATATTCGTGCGAACCAGCAAAAAACTTCGTGCGAGCCAACAAAAATCCTTACAAAAAAAAAGTGCGAACGAAAAAAATCGTTGTCAATAGACTGGTTGCGCAGCCTATAGACTGGTCCCCGTCCACATATTCCACATAGGAGAATATGAGGACATGTAAAGGGCGCTTCATCTTGATCTGTGATTGGTCGTTTTTGTGCGTACGCATTGTGTGTTTTGTTTACCCTTTATACACGTTCCACAAAAACACCACAACTACAATGGTTTTGATATGTCACCGTTTGGCGCTGTAACCTGGCTGCTTTATTGCACGAACAACTCCATGTCCATCAAGTCAAGCTAAGAATAAAAGGTTCAACTCCTTTATCGACAAACAAAGACATGGATAATCAACTTAATATTGAAGCTGACGGGTATATTTTACCCGAACGCACACGAAAAACAACAAAAACCTTTCCAGGAAAAATGGAAACGTACGCCTGACTTATGCGAACCAACTGCTTTCAGGCTAGCAAAAAAAAAAACAACAACAACAACAACGGTGTCCCCTCCCCCAAGAGTAAAAAGTTGTTGTTGTTGTTGTATATTTTATGGCATCTTCGGCAACTAAGGCCCTTTATGCCATCAACTATACGGTTTTAGCTTTAACTATACTATATTATCAACTTGAGATGACGAAGAAGGAGTTGCAGTTTTAGAAGTGGGAGGAAAACCTCCAGAGAAATGCCCCAGGGGAAAACCCACGCGGTCAAGTAGGGACTGCAAACCCAATCCACATACACGCCCCGGATTCGAACTCGGGACCCCAGAGGTGAAAGGCGAGGAAAGAACCCGTACGCCAACCCGCTCGCCCCGAGTAAAAAGTGTTGCAGTATGCAGCATTAGCGAACAAACGTGAAGTGAAGCACTGTTGTTGTTGTTGTTGTATATTTCATGGCATCTTCGGCAACTAAGGCCCTTTATGCCATCAACTATACGGTTTTAGCTTTTAACTATACTATATTATCAACTTGAGATGACGAAGAAGGAGTTGCAGTTTTAGAAGTGGGAGGAAAACCCCCAGGGAAATGCCCCAGGGGAAAACCCACGCGGTCAAGTAGGGACTACAAACCCAATCCACATTCGAACCCGGGACCCCAGAGGTGAAAGGCGAGGAAAGAACCCGTACGCCAACACGACCGCCCCTGTGAAACATTTCGAACTGGGTTAAAGTTCAAATTTGTTGAACTTTGACCGCGGTGCGCCTACGTTTCCAACGCGCAGATGTTTTCGTTCGCACGAAGATATTTTTCGTTCGCACTGAGATATTTTTCGCTCGTACGAACATATTTTTCGTTCGAACGTAAATATTTCTTAAACATTTTTTTCACTCATGTCCCTTTACGGGCTCCGTACTACGATGCAACAATAGAAATTACACAACCAAATGCGGGGAACTGAATTCCAGAACCAAAAATGCCGCTACTTTCCATCAAGGAATTTTATTCATTATTACACAATAACAGAGCACCTCTTGGAATGTCACTACAGTATCATTTCCGAGTCAAACGTTATAAAAAAATAAAATAACAAGAATTGAGTGCTATACGTGTCAGTTCGTGGTGTCACTGACGAAATGGTATAATATATTGGGCCCATATTGAACGTGGTAATTTTCGTGACAACATAGCGCAGCCCGCGTGTTAGCAGACGATGATATACAATAACTTGCCACACCGGTATAACCATTCTATTGATTGCACTTGTAAACTTGTGGTTTGAAACCTTTTTTTCATATCCATTATTATTCTGATATTTATTGAAGGTTCTGCACATAATCTCGTTTTACATGGCACTACTCGGTTTTGTCTACATCACGCAGTCGGGCAAACACTGGAGGAAAGCTCGCCTGGAGTGGGCGTCACTAGGTAGGATCAGAGGCGTGTTTTGGCGAGCATAACTAGAAACATGTTTATGACGTACTTGCTGATTAAACAAACAAATGGCTTTGGTTGGCGATGATCAAAGCCAGTTATTGGTTGAAATAGTAATACGTCAGTAAAGTGTGGTCGCGAAAACACCCCCAAGAAATTGTAATCTGGGAAGACGCCATTTTGATTTCGTCAGATTTCGAGCAGTTGCTATTCAAAGGAAAATCCGATTTTAAGCTCGTAGAAGATGGTGGTCAGGTTTATAGGACCGTTTCCACAATCGAAAATTGCTTCGTTCGACGAAGATTAGTTTAACTTCATCATAGACGTAGACCCGTTCTCGCTGGAGAAATTGTTTCGACGGAGATTAGTTAAACAGCTAGAATCCCCCCTTCCACATTTTTTTAGTTTTTCTGTTTATCATGGAGGTGTATGTGTCTACAACACCATCACAACTTGTTTTTCACAAAAAAATCGACAGACTTTTGCTTGAAACGTAAAGCAGTTCGGACCCTCTTCACCCAAATTATGAAACGCTCGAGGTCACTCGGCTTGTTTATCAACAGGGTTTCGACGTCATCCTGAGAAACATACAAAACGGTCTGTGCAGTATTGAATTGAAAATACACGAAGTGAATGTTTATCATGCCTATTTTGTCCTTGTAATTCAAAATACAAACGTGAAAAACACTTTATGTAATATGACAGCAATCAACTATTACCTGTTTTGTGAAAAAACGATGAAATTGTGGCTCACAGTGAAGCTCTTTTGAAGTAAATACTGGTGCATTGCGACGGGTGGTTTTGTCACGAAACAAACGGCATTCACAGCGGTCTGTGTACGGTCCACTGCGGGCGTAGTTTCCACGTGTTTGGACATCGGCCGTACAAGTTATAGAATAAGCGACTCATTTTTCTCTCTCTTGGTAATAGAAAAGAAGATCTTTCTGCTCTTTTTTTTCATAGTGTCTGGTAAAACATGCAACCACGCAACTACTGGGCATATATCTGGCTTTTTGGAACAACAAAATTCTTCAAAAAACACCATCTAAAAGAGACGATTTTTGTGTGTAAACGTATGGAGCTAACTATCGTGTTGACTTATCTTTCTCAGGATTGCGTCACGGGGTCACGCGCATATCATGAATACCTAATGAGCGTTTCAGAAATCGCGAAAATCTCATTTTCGAAAAGCGCACTTTTGCTTGCATTTTATCCACTTAAAACCGACAATTAAAAAATAATAAAAATCCACGTCGGCAAGAGGGATGTTTGGACTATCGAAAAAAGCCTAAATGCTGGATTTTCGTCAAGGGGGATTCTTCCTCTTTAAAGGTACACACCGGCTTCGTTTGGGCTATTTTGTGCTGGAAATGGACCCATATACAAGATTCTGAATGTCCTCCTGAAATAAACTAAACATATCTTAAACAGAAACCAAGGAATTTTGCCGTTTTTGCGCAATTAAAAAAAAACCAGAGGTCACTTGATTTTTAGGAACCAGATTCTGGTTCAAAAAAATCATATGGTCTTGCGAGTTAGTTTTTGTGTCCAGCCGCATGACAGTTTTTTTTACTGCAGAACTGCACCAACTTCAACTCTGATTTTCCCCTAATATTTATAAGTAATTGACAAAAGAGAGACTATTTATACAGGTATAAAACAAAGTTACACATAAGTATGAAAATCTAAGTATGAACATTAATTTTTGTTTTCGAGAGTCCAGAGAACGGAAGCGAGCGCGTGCTACGGCAGGCTACGCGGATACGGTGGAGTGTAGGATATTTGCCCCGCGCAGCATGCACGGCAAATAGCCTGAGTGCATACGGCGTACAGCCGGGTGATATGAAGTTAAGCCCGCCGCACACCTTTACGATTTACCGGATAATCGGATCATCGGACCACTTATCGAAAAGGTGTGCGCTGAAACAATTTTTCCAGATCCGATGGTCCGGCGGGCTTTAAATTCCCATACGGCAGGGTGATATGAGTTTTTATCGCATGGACATGTGACCGTTCTGGACCAATGAAACTGCAGTATTCCAAGACGGGATATAACAAAACTATTTGTAACAGTTTACCAATCATGTAAACTATCTTTAAATTGTCATTTTATCACCTTCACATTTTGTCACTTGCAAGTTCCAGTTTCAACTTATATTTCATGTTGCAAAGTGGCCTATATACTAACGTCATATATTATGTTTTTCTCCTGTTTACATCAAGTGCTGAATTTCGTGGCGTGTTTCGTTCGAATCGCCATTGAAGGCGCGTTCATACAGTTCAGAAAGGAGGAATACCGGAATTTCACCGAGTAGTTGGAGCATGTCACGGACCGCCGAATGGTCTCTTTGCACGGCTGCCCTCAAAAGGATGCTCTACATGGAAACACCTAGATTGGTTCCCGATCCTATCGCTTATTGCGAAAATATACGGATCGGTAAAGGACAGCCTTGACGGGCAGAAATCTGGTCACCTGGTTATTATTATAATTTTTAGTAAGTGCTTATATTTTGCATTGACATTTGTAACCCGCCCGTGCGTGTCGAACATATCCAAAATAATGTAAATAAAGTAGGCCTACATTGCCTAAAGCAAAGGGCTTTGCCAATTTTAAAATATAAAACATACAATGCGCACTCGCAAAGACGACAAATCAGGGCTGCGTTCCAAACACCCGAACGTTTTAAAACTTTGGCTAACAATTTCGAGTGGAACGAATTGTGCGCCACCAACGGCCGCCAACGTTGGCCAACAAACTTTTCGGATTGTTTGTGCGATGTTCGCGAGTCATTTCAAAATGGCGTGCGCGACATGAAAGATGACATACGATGGTTTGCAGTTTGGAAAATAACAAATAAATTGCACCTTTCGTGGTTTTCTCCCTTATCGCTGGCGATACACAATCAATAGCAACGTGTCACATTTCCTAAAATATTTGGTAAGCAGCAGAGAGCCACATTACAACGTCGGTACGACTGCTGTGACCGTGGAGGCCGCCATCTTGACAATGTATTTTGGCAGACAATCCATTCCACATTGAGCAAACGTTGGCGCCAACGTTAAAAAACCGTTCGCGTGTTTGGAACGCAGCCCAGAGATCAAACTCCCTTTACCAGTCCTTATATTCTCCTATGTGGAATATGTGGAGGAGAACCAGTCTAGCAAACACCGTGTTTTACAAGCATGGATCACTGTCATTAAAGCCAACATCGCAGCAACCGACAGAGCAACGATGAGAGGAGTCATTATCCGGCGTATGTTCAGCCTCATTGATTGACCAGTATGGCGGTCCAATGCAAAGGGTCTATAAATGTTTCTGTACCTCAGTTAAATGTATAGGGACACTTTGTTTTCTGGGGGGTCTAATAGAGAAGCGCACATGTAAAACAGAGTGGCGTCACTATACTTATTGACGAATCCGCAACGGAAATTTATAAAACCCGGGGGCCGGAGGTACCCGCGGAGGTACAATGTAGATCTTTGTTGCCAGAGGTTGATGTATAATTTATGTTAGAGCTAGAAGAGATATGTAAACAAGTGAAACGATACTCTGTGAATATAGCAACAATATCGGTTTGTCTGCCGGTTGATCACATTTCGCCAAACGGTTATAAAGTCGAACCTTTTTGCTAACCCAGTCTCCACCCGGAGCTCTGTTGCGCTTATATTTAGCGACCCGGAGGTTGATGTAAAATTCGCGATACAGCTGGAATACTTCTGCAAATTTCCCAAAGTGTGTCCCTGTTTTGTCAAACGGCCATTCTAATTTCGCTAAAATTTCAAAAAATGTATGTCTTACTTCAAAACAAATTCTACCTTCGGGTTTCAACCACACCCATCAGCTTATTAATGGTTCCGTGGGAAGTTCTGCAACTTTAGAAGTTCTATTATAGCAGTTGGTGGAAATCGAAACAAGTGCTGCGTTTCAAACACGCGAACGGTTCGTTAACGTTGGCGCCAACGTTTGCTCAATGTTGAGTGGATTTATTTGTTTGCCACAATCATTGTCAAGTTGGCGGCCCCCACAGTCTAGTCTCAGCATTCGTACGGACGTTGCAATGTGGCTTTTTGAGTAAGGAAATGTGACACGTTGCTATTGATTGTGTATTGCCAGCAATAAGGGAGACAACCACGACATGTGCGATTTATTTGTTATTTTTCAGTTAACTGCAAACCATCGTGTAATCTTTCATGTCGCGTTTGCCATTTTAAAATGACTCGCGAACATCGAGAACAAAACAAACGTTCGTTGGCGAACGTTGGTGGCGAACAATGCGTTCCACTCGAAATTGTTTGCCAACGTTCGCGTATACATGTGAACGCAGCCAGGTGTCTCGAACTGTAATTCTAAACGTAGCGTCTAACTTTTTGGTTTCAACACGAAAAGCCGCTTAATAAATTACGAAGAAAAAAAATCAAACTATCGAAATGGATTTTGATATTTGATATTTATGGAACCTTTATTTACAACTTCATGTTTCCTTTTCTCTTGTAAAATGTTATTATAATACTCATCGATATAGGTATTCACTGGTTCCCGTCCACATATTCCACATAGAAGAATATTGGGACAGGTAAAGGGCGCTTCATCTTGATATGTGATTGTTTGTCTTTGCGCGTGCGCATTGTGTGTTTTATTTATAAAAATTGGCGAAGCCTTTTGCTTTAGGCAATGTACTTGCATTTGGATATTTTCGACACGCACAGCCGGGTTGCAAAATAATTTCAATGCAAAATATACGCACTTACTAAAAAAATATAATAACCACGTGACCGGGCATAATTCTGCCCGCCCTTTACCGATCCCTATATTTTCACAATAAGCGATGGGATCGGGAACCAGTCTATATATTCACTGGATGAAGCAACGTCGTCTAAAATTGAAGCCACCGTTCGCCATTGTACCCCACCAAATACAATGCATTTCCTAGACTGTCCATACTGTCCTCACTAGTCTACATCATGATCCACATGTGTTAAGTGGAATGCAAGCGATCGCATGGACCGGGAGCAGTCTAGGCCAAGCATTGTTCGTGGGGTACAATGGCGGCCGGCGCATGGCTTCAATTCTCGTATAGCCAACTGCTATTGCATCCTTTATCCAGTGTATATCACTATGAGCAAAAACATGTACATGTTCATTGTGACCCCATTGTTAGTAACAATGGTGTGTGCCCAATTTCCATTGTTAGATGTTCATAGTGTATATACCGATAATACATGTACTCAACACCAGGAGATGTTACCATTTTGAAAATATCAATTTTTCATCCAAGTGCAGAGCTGTTGCTATAGTTTTGACAACTAAACTAGACAGAGGTTTGTGTTAGACGCCATGTACATAGATACCAATAGGGAAGTTTAGATACACGTAAAAGGCGAACGTTAACGCGAAATGGCTTCAGCCCATGGTAATATCGTACGGTCTATCTGAACCCAGGCTCAAGTGTTGGTCACGGCAAAAGGGTTATCCATGAACCTTTACATTTGTGGATTTTTCTTTTCGTCTGTTGTAAGATTTCCTTAAAGCAACGACCAAGTGCTGAAAGTTTTTCGCGTTCACGATACATTTACGTGCATTAAAACCTCCCTAATGTCTTCAAAGACACTGAAACGCTAAGTCGTTGTCCTTGGCAATTACCGTGTGCGATAGAAACCAGTCATACTGCAATCCTCAATCGCTTTGTTTCACTCTTTGCATGCAGTCAATTCACAATACTTACCATATTGGTGGTTGTAAAATTAAAAATGTATGGAATAATGAAGAGAATAGGAAAATGCTTTGGAAGCAAATAGACTAAGGAAAGTGTTGGATTAAAACAATACATTATTATTCAAATACATTCGATTTTCAATATAACGAAGTATTTTTTGGTATCTAATGTTACAACCACAGATGATATTGGGCGGTTTCACACTGTCACGGGTCAACTACATGTACATACCCTCCGGTGCGTTTTGCTGCTAGCAGAAAAGCATGAGGCTTTAGACTATTGTTCTCTTCCCGATCTGGAGGACAAACACGGGGAAGTTTAGTAACCCGTGACGGCGTGAAACCGCTCTATATAGACCATATCGAATAGCCGCCATTTCGTAGGGCAGTTTTTTTTTCTGTTCCTTGAGGACATGCATGGTTGCACATATTGTGCTTCCATTGTTGAACGGTTTAAGTAACAAAAAGTGCCCCACGAAATGGCGGCTATTCGATACGGTCTATACCGCCGTCGGCATGCCCATGACGCTCTATTAATTTGGGTTACAACCCCATCATCACCCCAAGGTTGCTTAAACAGCATGATAAACCTCGGGAATGAAGTGGGATAGTGGTATTAATTTAGGGACTTTCCACCTCGGGCTAGTACAGTCGAATCTTAATATACATCCGAAGTATGACGCGGTTGCCATGGCAATTGGCTCTAAACATCATGGCCGTCGGAAAAAAGTACCATTGCGAAAGCACAGGGACACGGTTCAGTGATTTTTAGTGTAGAGCCATTGCCTAGGCAACCAACAAAATATGACGTATTCACTACGGCAATCTATACGAGCACTGTTACAGCATTCTGCTTATAACAAGTTAAACAGCTAGAATCCCCCCGTCCACATTTTTTTAGTTTTTCTATTTATCATGGAGGTGTATGTGTCTACAACACCATCACAACTTGTTTTTCACAAAAAATCTACAGACTTTTGCTTAAAACGTAAAGCAGTTCCGACCCTCTTCACCCGAATTCTGAAACGCTCGAGGTCACTTGGCTTATTTATCAACAGGGTTTTGACGTCATCCTGAGAAACATACACAACGGCCTGTGCAGTATTGAATGGAAATACACGAAGTAAATGTTTATCATGCCTGTTTTGTCCTTGTAATTCAAAATACAAACGTGAAAAACACTTCATGTAATATGACAACACTCTACTATTACCTGTTTTGTAAAAAAAAAGGTTAAATTGTCGCTCACAATGAAGCTCTTTTGAAGTAAATACTGGTGCATTGCGACGGGTGGTTTTGTCACGGAACGAACGGCATTCACAGCGGTCTGTCTACAGCATTGGACGGTTCACTGCGGGGGAAGCTTCGACGTGTTTGAACATCGCCCGGTACAAGTTAGAATGAGCGACTAATTTTTCTCTCTCTTGGTAATAGAAAAGAAAATCTTTCTGCAATTTTTTTCATAGTGTCTGGTAAAACATGCAACCACGCAGCTACTGGGCATATATCCGGCTTTTTGGACCAACAAAATTATTAAAAAACACCATCTAACAGAGACGGTTTTCCAAGTTTTTTGCGTGTAAACGTATTGAGCTAACAATCGTGTTGACTTCTTTCTCAGGATTGCGTCACGGGGTCACGCGCATATCATGAATACCTAATGAGCGTTTCAGAAATCGCGAAAATCTCATTTTCGAAAAGCGCACTTTTGCTTGCAATTTATCCACTTAAAACCGACAATTAAAAAATAATAAAAATCCACGTCGGCAAGAGAGATGTTTGGACTATCGAAAAAAGCCTAAATGCTGGATTTTCGTCAAGGGGGATTCTTCCTCTTTAAACAAGATGCACTGTATTAATTAGCACTTGTATTTATAACTAACTTTTAGCTTTAAAAATGCATAAGCTCTCGTAGTAACAACTACATCAGATGCTCAGTTGTACCTTGTAGAGTCTACTTCCAAACGGTCCACTAGGGACTATCACCGGAAGCTTGACGAGAGTGGTGCTGGGTTAGGTATTGGCCATAATTGGTAGATATAATGTTGACTGCTGCTTGATGTAGGGAGTTCCACATTGTAACCACTTCTGGAAAAATGTATGTTGAAAGATGTATGCTGAAAGACATTGTCTGTCACGAGTACGTACGACTGTTTTTGGGTTTGATGTAGCCTTGCTATGATTTAGCCTCGCGCGTGTTAAGTCTGGATTTCAGACCAAGATATTCAGGTAACCAGCTTTTAGTCGCTGACTGTTTATCGCGAGAGGTCGCTAATATTTTGCGAGCTCACAATCATAGACTTAGACAAGGCTAGGTTTGATGTAGCGGGCAGGGTTGATGTCAATTTCACCAAGAATCATCTTATGAAAAGATTGTAGTCGTTGCACGTCTCTGTCGTCTGGTATCAATAGAATCCTACCCCAGGACCTCTAACATTTCGGTCTCACTCGATTTAGACTTGTAGTTCCCATGAACAAACCTGGCTGCCCTCCGTTGAACTTTCTGAAGAGCATCCCTAATTTGCTTAGACTTAGTCCCTGGCTTTTAAGCATATTCAAGATTGTTGCTACGAATGCATTGTTTGCTAAAGGTTAGTCTTACAAGTGCTACAATACATATTACATTTGTTCACCTGATTAACACGGCTACCCGGCACCAGTTTGCTTATAACAAGGACAATTTTAGGTCAAAATTCCTTGTTCTTCATTATTCTCATTCGTGATTATAATATAAAGTTCCCGTTATATTAAAGTAATCTGCCAAAACAAGATGTGTTTTAGGGACCAAATGTTCGTCTCCAAACTTGGCTAGTCTCAAGTTTTGGTACTCTAAAATTATAATGTAACAAAAACGCAGTAATACAGTTGTGCTCAATTTTTCATACCTTTTGAAAATTCTAACATTTTTAGACTTTTCTCACTCCAAAAAACTATTGTATCTTAGGACAGTTAGTTGCCTTGCACAAGACCACGTGTTTTTGGCTCAGACCTTTGCATAATAATAGTAATGTGCAGATTTGCTTTTTTGCGCTTGTTTAAAATTATTCATACCCCTTACAAAATATCAGCATTTAGGCCACTTTTGTGTGATAATGCACCCGATTTCAACATTCCAGTGATTCCTTTTTGTTGCTCAGCAGTTATCGTAACATATTTTAAAAATATTTGAATAATTAACATATCTGTTCAATTAAATGTACGTCATAGAATAGCACTTTGCTTGTAGGCTATAAAGTTAGGGAAGTTTATGCCTTCATTCTCAGTTTCTGGTCAGCATGACAAAGAAAAGAGAACGCTTGTCAATGGCCAGCCACAAAGAAGGGAAAGGCTATACAAGGCCTTTTCGAAGCAGTTTAGAGTGCCAGTTTCCACCGTTCAGAGCATAATTAGGAAGTACAAGAAGTTCCACACATTGAGAAACCTCGAAGGGCGTGGTCGTAAGTCAAAGGCCGAGAAGCCAGCATCAATCCCCGCATCACCATAAAGGGTCTCCTGAACAGCTTGGCGAGTCTGGGACCAATATATCCAGGCAGAAACTTCAGCGCACATTGGATGAGGGATGCATGGTCGCCGACCTAGAAATACGCCACTCTGAGGCAGAGACATTGGGAAACTCGTCTTGCCTTCGCTAAAGCACACCTGGACAAGGATCCAAGCTTCTGGTCATCGATTCTGTGGTCAGACGAGACAAACATGGAGGTGGTACCATCATGCTATGGGGATGCTTCTCGGCAAAAGGGACTGGGAATCACGTAAAACTGGTTGGGATCATGAAAAAGGAGCAGTACATTAAGATCACCGCTGAGAAACTCCAGCTTGGTCAGCATTGGACCTACCAGCAGGATAACGATCCCAAACATATTGCCAAGGCAGTCACGAAATGGTTCGAGGACAACCATGTGGACGTTCTGGAGTGGCCGAGCCAAAGCCCGGATCCCAACCAGATCGAGAATATATGGAGGGAACTCACGACTCGGGTGATGGCAAGGAACCCTTTCAACCTCAATGACCTTGAGACTTTTGCGAAGAAGTGGGCGAAAATCCCGATAGAAACACGCCAAAGCCTTGTAAGCCGATACATGAACCGTCTGGAGGCAGTGACAACAAACAGAGGCTTTTCTATTGATTATTAAGAGTGACTTTATTAAGGGTATGAATAATTACCGGTATATGGACATGACCTTTTTGGGAAATATGTCAATAAAATACCCCAAAAGAAAATGTCACTTGTTTACATTCTTGCAGTTGTTTGTCACATACTTTCATTAGTAAACCAGACAAAACTCATTTATTAACATGATAAAAACAACTCTAAAAATTACAAGGGTATGAATAATTTTGAGCACAACTGTAGGTCCAGTTTTATGAATGACAAAATGTAGCAGAAATCAACACCCCGTGCTTATAGTGTAATAACATTTAGTGAGTCCGCCCTCTTGTGGTTATTCCATTGTTACTGCGGTGTATGTAAATTGTGACGTCACGTAAACGCGTTGGAGATACACCGCAGTTTTCGTTCCTTGGATTAGTCTATACAAAAACAGCTGTCGAGGTCCAAACAATTGGGCCAATGTTAGACGCAATAGCACAATGTTTGGATACCACCATATGCTTTATATGCCAGCATGATCTTTGTCTTAAAATTAAAGATATTCTTTCACCTGGAAGCAAATGTACAAACCTTAAATGCCCTTCATGGTCAGGACAACAATTCCCCTTTACATGTAGATAAACAGTGTATTCAAATCAGGCACTAGTCATGGTAAAAACAATGGATCGCAGGTTTAGCCGAGTTCAAGTTTAATGAGTTTGTTGGCAAGTGTCAAAGTCTGATGTGTTCGTGTCAGTTCAAATGATCTGTTCAATATTTCTGTTCGCAATGATTTGCTTTCTGAGAACACGCTACAAACCTCCTGCACAAAAGGCAGTTGCCTCAACCAGTTTAGCCTGTTCCTGAACTTGACTATGACCCTGGTTCACATCATGGAAATCGCTCTACTCGAAGATTAGTCATTAGTTAAACGGCGCATGATGAAATGGGATTGTTATTACATAAAATAATAGTAGAGGATGTATTTTACACATTTCAATCAATTTCAGAGAATTCAATAGGTGCGTTTTAGTGTAATTGCAAGTTTCTAGTTTGTTATGCTAATGAGGATTTCTATATTCATGACAAAGCTGTGATGTCATCCACGACAACAGATGAATTCTCCATAGACTAGTGTACAAAAGTTGTCATTTTTAGTGACTTGCAATCACAGGTGAAAACTTGGGGTTGCAGGTTCGAATCCGGCTGCGGTACCTGTGCCCTTGGGCAAGGCACTCAACCACACTTGCTCCATCCTTCGGAAGGGATGTAAAGCCGTTGGTCCAGTGTGTTAGGTAATGGTAACGCACTCTAAAGATCCCAGAGCATTCTTTCGTGAAGAGCAAAGGGGATCATCCCCGGTGTCTCTGGCCATGCAATTCTAATTCCTCATGGGTTTCCTCACGCTTGCGAGTGACAGTGCAATGAGCACTATTGAGGAATCCTTGGTATGAATACCAGAAAGAAATAATAATAATAATAGTATCAGTTTACTGAGTTAGTTTAGTATGTCATTCGCAAGAAGATTAAGAATGATTTTTGTCGGATTTCTTTGTTGAATCCTCACAAATGCTTGTCAAATCTTAGTTGAATCTTCGTCAACTCTTTGGCGGATCTTTGGCAGCCCACTGAATTGTCAACCCGAAGCGATTTTATTGATGTAAACAGCAGGGTTGTAGTCGAGTCCATCACATGTCTATCACAAGTCCAGAGCCGATAAAATCACAAGTCCGTGACAAGTCTGTCACAAGCCCAGTAACAAGAAGCAAAAGATGAACACGCACAAAAGAATGTCTTTGTTGGAGTTCACTTGAATAGCTTGTGACTTGAATTAAGACCCAGGGACTTGAGGATGTGACTACAACCCTGGTAGACGGGGTCTATAACACTGCTCCAGGTGGACTCATCACCTTCTTAGCTATGAACTCTGCAGTAGGATCCTATACTCCAGTATCTTGCGTCCAACCCGAATGTTAGGATTAGCCATGGGATCTAGGAATGGGTCAGCATTAGCAGAAGCACGTCCTGCTTGCGTCATAATAACAATGATAGTAAAGAAAGCAATGACACCGAGAATAAGCAGGATTGCATAACGTCGCATCGGTGTGCTGGCATCAACGGAGTGCTTGCTTGTCCTCGTCCTGAACAAAATGAAGGAAAAAAAGAGTTAGCTGTCCAGTAAACTTATTCGTTACTTGTGCATCAATGTACTTTATCAGACAGTTGCTGCATTTCATTGAGCGCATTTCTGTTGAGCACAATTACCTTTTTCAGAAATGCTTTGGTACCATTATCTACTAGGTAGAAATGGCCTTTAATAAACAGTAATTGTTTCACTACTCACAATAAGTTAGAGATATTGGAGTGGTTAAATTTTTTATATTTAAATGACCGGTTTTACCCAAGGTGCATCTGTCATGCGCAGTGTATTATGCAACTTGGTAAAGTTACATGTTGAAATGAGCATGTTGAAACATGTACTCGCCAAGTAAAACTTGCAAATTTCTGACGATATGTTCGGTCGAATGGATAAACAATCAACGGCAATATTAATGTTATCATATTGTGGCAAGATTTACCAGCTGCATGTCATCTTATTTCCCCTATTTTAAGTTAAGTTTGCTGTATAGTGTATACGTCTCCCTTCGTTCCGGTTCGACGTTCAATCGTCAACTTTAAACCAGTCTCATAACCCAAAATCGTTACTCTTTTCTTAAATTTATCATCCACAGATTTGGAACGATCCAGCTTTTAAAGTTAACATCCATTTCAAGTCAAACAAGACGTTCTAACTCGTTATTTTGTCGAAATTTCATGGCGAGTACAGGTTTCAACATGCTCATTTCAACATGTAATTTTGGATGGTCCAGCTTCAAAATGCGAGGTATTCCAGGTACCCTACAGACTTTTGTGCCGGCTAACATGTTCCAGCATGCATCCCCTTGCCACTTGGCAACCGTTGCGAACGGCCTGGTAGTCTGGTGCATGACTCTCTTATATGCGAGCGCCATAGCGCAGAAGCAGGATTCTAGGATTTATGCAAATCTATCACGCAACTGGCTTATTGGTACAAACAAAATTGATACAAATATTTCTATCACAAATACAACAAAAATGGTTGTCAAACAATCTGTCACAACACATGTATGTAAGGAGGGTCAACTCAGTGGGTTTCATGGAATGCCGTGTAATATTAAGGTACTCCTGTCATAATACCAATGTATGTAAGGAGGGTCAACTCAAGTGAGTTCATGGAATGCTGTGTAATATTGAGGTATTCCCGTCAGAAGTAATACCAATGTATGTAAGGAGGGTCAACTCAGTAAGTTTCATGGAATGCTGTGTAATACTGAGGTACTCCTGTCAGAAGTAATACCAACGTATGTAAGGAGGGTCAACTCAGTGAGTTTAATGGAATGCTGTGTAATACTGAGGTACTCCTGTCAGAAGTAATACCAATGTATGTAAGGAGGGTCAACTCAGTGAGTTTCATGGAATGCTGTGTAATACTGAGGTACTCCTGTCAGAAGTAATACCAATGTATGTAAGGAGGGTCAACTCAGTGGGTTTCATGGAATGCTGTGTAATACTGAGGTACTCCTGTCAGAAGTAATACCAATGTATGTAAGGAGGGTCAACTCAGTGAGTTTCATGAAATGCTGTGTAATACTGAGGTACTCCTGTCAGAAGTAATACCAACGTATGTAAGGAGGGTCAACTCAGTGAGTTTAATGGAATGCTGTGTAATACTGAGGTACTCCTGTCAGAAGTAATACCAATGTATGTAAGGAGGGTCAACTCAGTGAGTTTCATGGAATGCTGTGTAATACTGAGGTACTCCTGTCAGAAGTAATACCAATGTATGTAAGGAGGGTCAACTCAGTGGGTTTCATGGAATGCTGTGTAATACTGAGGTACTCCTGTCAGAAGTAATACCAATGTATGTAAGAAGGGTCAACTCAGTGAGTTTCATGGAATGCTGTGTAATACTGAGGTACTCCTGTCAGAAGTAATTCCAATGTATGTAAGGAGGGTCAACTCAGTGGGTTTCATGGAATGCTGTGTAATACTGAGGTACTCTTGTCAGAAGTAATACCAATGTATGTAAGGAGGGTCAACTCAGTGAGTTTCATGGAATGCTGTGTAATACTGAGGTACTCTTGTCAGAAGTAATACCAATGTATGTAAGGAGGGTCAACTCAGTGAGTTTCATGGAATGCTGTGTAATACTGAGGTACTCTTGTCAGAAGTAATACCACTGTATGTAAGAAGGGTCAACTCAGTGAGTTTCATGGAATGCTGTGTAATACTGAGGTACTCTTGTCAGAAGTAATACCAATGTATGTAAGGAGGGTCAACTCAGTGAGTTTCATGGGATGCTGTGTAATACTGAGGCACTCCTGTCAGAAGTAATACCAATCTATGTAAGGAGGGTCAAATCAATGAGTTTCATGGAATGCCGTGTAATACTGAGGTACTCCTGTCAGAAGTAATACCAATGTATGTAAGGAGGGTCAACTCAGTAAGTTTCATGGAATGCCGAGTAATACTGAGGTACTCCTGTCAGAAGTAATACCAATGTATGTAAGGAGGGTCAACTCAGTGAGTTTCATGGAATGCCGAGTAATACTGAGGTACTCCTGTCAGAAGTAATACCAATGTATGTAAGGAGGGTCAACTCAGTGAGTTTCATGGAATGCTGAGTAATACTGAGGTACTCCTGTCAGAAGTAATACCAATGTATGTAAGGAGGGTCAACTCAGTGAGTTTCATGGAATGCTGTGTAATACTGAGGTACTCCTGTCAGAAGTAATACCAATGTATGTAAGGAGGGTCAACTCAGTGAGTTTCATGGAATGCTGTGTAATACTGAGGTACTCCTGTCAGAAGTAATACCAATGTATGTAAGGAGGGTCAACTCAGTGAGTTTCATGGAATGCCGTGTAATACTGAGGTACTCCTGTCAGAAGTAATACCAATGTATGTAAGGAGGGTCAACTCAGTGAGTTTCATGGAATGCTGAGTAATACTGAGGTACTCCTGTCAGAAGTAATACCAATGTATGTAAGGAGGGTCAACTCAGTGAGTTTCATGGAATGCTGTGTAATACTGAGGTACTCCTGTCAGAAGTAATACCAATGTATGTAAGGAGGGTCAACTCAGTGAGTTTAATGGAATGCTGTGTAATACTGAGGTACTCCTGTCAGAAGTAATACCAATGTATGTAAGGAGGGTCAACTCAGTGAGTTTCATGGAATGCTGTGTAATACTGAGGTACTCCTGTCAGAAGTAATACCAATGTATGTAAGGAGGGTCAACTCAGTGGGTTTCATGGAATGCTGTGTAATACTGAGGTACTCCTGTCAGAAGTAATACCAATGTATGTAAGGAGGGTCAACTCAGTGAGTTTCATGGAATGCTGTGTAATACTGAGGTACTCCTGTCAGAAGTAATTCCAATGTATGTAAGGAGGGTCAACTCAGTGGGTTTCATGGAATGCTGTGTAATACTGAGGTACTCTTGTCAGAAGTAATACCAATGTATGTAAGGAGGGTCAACTCAGTGGGTTTCATGGAATGCTGTGTAATACTGAGGTACTCTTGTCAGAAGTAATACCACTGTATGTAAGAAGGGTCAACTCAGTGAGTTTCATGGAATGCTGTGTAATACTGAGGTACTCTTGTCAGAAGTAATACCAATGTATGTAAGGAGGGTCAACTCAGTGAGTTTCATAGGATGCTGTGTAATACTGAGGCACTCCTGTCAGAAGTAATACCAATCTATGTAAGGAGGGTCAAATCAATGAGTTTCATGGAATGCCGTGTAATACTGAGGTACTCCTGTCAGAAGTAATACCAATGTATGTAAGGAGGGTCAACTCAGTGAGTTTCATGGAATGCTGAGTAATACTGAGGTACTCCTGTCAGAAGTAATACCAATGTATGTAAGGAGGGTCAACTCAGTGAGTTTCATGGAATGCTGTGTAATACTGAGGTACTCCTGTCAGAAGTAATACCAATGTATGTAAGGAGGGTCAACTCAGTGAGTTTCATGGAATGCTGAGTAATACTGAGGTACTCCTGTCAGAAGTAATACCAATGTATGTAAGGAGGGTCAACTCAGTGAGTTTCATGGAATGCTGTGTAATACTGAGGTACTCCTGTCAGAAGTAATACCAATGTATGTAAGGAGGGTCAACTCAGTGAGTTTCATGGAATGCTGTGTAATACTGAGGTACTCCTGTCAGAAGTAATACCAATGTATGTGAGGGTCAACTCAGTGAGTTTCATGGAATGCCGTGTAATACTGAGGTACTCCTGTCAGAAGTAATACCAATGTATGTAAGGAGGGTCAACTCAGTGAGTTTCATGGAATGCTGAGTAATACTGAGGTACTCCTGTCAGAAGTAATACCAACGTATGTAAGGAGGGTCAACTCAGTGAGTTTAATGGAATGCTGTGTAATACTGAGGTACTCCTGTCAGAAGTAATACCAATGTATGTAAGGAGGGTCAACTCAGTGAGTTTCATGGAATGCTGTGTAATACTGAGGTACTCCTGTCAGAAGTAATACCAATGTATGTAAGGAGGGTCAACTCAGTGGGTTTCATGGAATGCTGTGTAATACTGAGGTACTCCTGTCAGAAGTAATACCAATGTATGTAAGGAGGGTCAACTCAGTGAGTTTCATGGAATGCTGTGTAATACTGAGGTACTCCTGTCAGAAGTAATTCCAATGTATGTAAGGAGGGTCAACTCAGTGGGTTTCATGGAATGCTGTGTAATACTGAGGTACTCTTGTCAGAAGTAATACCAATGTATGTAAGGAGGGTCAACTCAGTGGGTTTCATGGAATGCTGTGTAATACTGAGGTACTCTTGTCAGAAGTAATACCACTGTATGTAAGAAGGGTCAACTCAGTGAGTTTCATGGAATGCTGTGTAATACTGAGGTACTCTTGTCAGAAGTAATACCAATGTATGTAAGGAGGGTCAACTCAGTGAGTTTCATAGGATGCTGTGTAATACTGAGGCACTCCTGTCAGAAGTAATACCAATCTATGTAAGGAGGGTCAAATCAATGAGTTTCATGGAATGCCGTGTAATACTGAGGTACTCCTGTCAGAAGTAATACCAATGTATGTAAGGAGGGTCAACTCAGTGAGTTTCATGGAATGCTGAGTAATACTGAGGTACTCCTGTCAGAAGTAATACCAATGTATGTAAGGAGGGTCAACTCAGTGAGTTTCATGGAATGCTGTGTAATACTGAGGTACTCCTGTCAGAAGTAATACCAATGTATATGTAAGGAGGGTCAACTCAGTGAGTTTCATGGAATGCTGAGTAATACTGAGGTACTCCTGTCAGAAGTAATACCAATGTATGTAAGGAGGGTCAACTCAGTGAGTTTCATGGAATGCTGTGTAATACTGAGGTACTCCTGTCAGAAGTAATACCAATGTATGTAAGGAGGGTCAACTCAGTGAGTTTCATGGAATGCTGTGTAATACTGAGGTACTCCTGTCAGAAGTAATACCAATGTATGTGAGGGTCAACTCAGTGAGTTTCATGGAATGCCGTGTAATACTGAGGTACTCCTGTCAGAAGTAATACCAATGTATGTAAGGAGGGTCAACTCAGTGAGTTTCATGGAATGCTGAGTAATACTGAGGTACTCCTGTCAGAAGTAATACCAATGTATGTAAGGAGGGTCAACTCAGTGAGTTTCATGGAATGCTGTGTAATACTGAGGTACTCCTGTCAGAAGTAATACCAATGTATGTAAGGAGGGTCAACTCAGTGAGTTTCATGGAATGCCGTGTAATACTGAGGTACTCCTGTCAGAAGTAATACCAATGTATGTAAGGAGGGTCAAATCAATGAGTTTCATGGAATGCCGTGTAATACTGAGGTACTCCTGTCAGAAGTAATACCAATGTATGTAAGGAGGGTCAACATAGTGAGTTTCATGGAATGCTGTGTAATACTGAGGTACTCCTGTCAGAAGTAATACCAATGTATGTAAGGAGGGTCAACTCAGTGAGTTTCATGGAATGCTGTGTAATACTGAGGTACTCCTGTCAGAAGTAATACCAATCTATGTAAGGAGGGTCAACTCAGTGAGTTTCATGGAATGCTGTGTAATACTGAGGTACTCCTGTCAGAAGTAATACCAATGTATGTAAGGAGGGTCAACTCAGTGAGTTTCATGGAATGCTGTGTAATACTGAGGTACTCCTGTCAGAAGTAATACCAATGTATGTGAGTTCATGGAATGCTGTGTAATACTGAGGTACTCCCGTCAGAAGTAATACCAATATATGTAAGGAGGGTCAACTCAGTGAGTTTCATGGAATGCTGTGTAACACTGAGGTACTCCTGTCAGAAGTAATACCAATCTATGTAAGGAGGGTCAACTCAGTGAGTTTCATGGAATGCTGTGTAATACTGAGGTACTCCTGTCAGAAGTAATACCAATCTATGTAAGGAGGGTCAACTCAGTGAGTTTCATGGAATGCTGTGTAATACTGAGGTACTCCTGTCAGAAGTAATACCAATGTATGTAAGGGGGGTCAACTCAGTGGGTTTCATGGAATGCTGTGTAATACTGAGGTACTCCTGTCAGAAGTAATACCAATCTATGTAAGGAGTGTCAGCTCAGTGAGTTTCACGGAATGCTGTGTAATACTGAGGTACTCCTGTCAGAAGTAATACCAATGTATGTATTAAGTAGGGTCAACTCAGTGAGTTTCATGGAATGCTGTGTAATACTGAGGGTACTCCTGTCAGAAGTAGTCAGAAGTAATACCAATGTATGTAAGGAGGGTCAACTCAGTGAGTTTCATGGAATGCTGTGTAATACTGAGGTACTCCTGTCAGAAGTAATACCAATGTATGTAAGGAGGGTCAACTCAGTGAGTTTCATGGAATGCTGTGTAATACTGATGTACTCCTGTCAGAAGTAATACCAATGTATGTGAGTTCATGGAATGCTGAGTAATACTGAGGTACTCCTGTCAGAAGTAATACCAATCTATGTAAGGAGGGTCAACTCGGTGAGTTTCATGGAATGCTGTGTAATACTGAGGTACTCCTGTCAGAAGTAATTCCAATGTATGTAAGGAGGGTCAACTCAGTGGGTTTCATGGATGCTGTGTAATACTAAGGTACTCCTGTCAGAAGTAATACCAACGTATGTAAGGAGGGTCAACTCAGTGAGTTCCATGGAATGCTGTGTAATACTGTCAGAAGTACCGGTAATACCATGTTGTGTAAAGAGCTAATGAAGATTTTCTTTACAAAACGCTACATATGCATTTCTGGCATTTTTTGAAAAATGCCATTTTGTATTACAACTAAGCACTACATTCAATGGCAAATTCCAGTAATCTATTTGACAAATGTACAGCAGCCGATTTGACACTACCTTTATGCACTGCATAAGCCCACTTGTGCAACTTTTTAATGCTCAAGATGCACAACATTCCTGCAATAATTACACGCAAGGTCAGTGAACGATTTCGTTCTGAAATATTGGATATCAGATTTGCCATGCAATTTAATTTTTGCGTAGCAATTTTTGAATTTTGTTTAGCAATCCAGTTTTTTGTACAGCAAATTAAATATGAAAAATTTCCCGAATTACAATTGACGATTAAGTTACCTGGGGTTAATCACTATATAAATATAGCAAAAGCACACATTTATTTCAAACTTGCACCACATGTTATTTTAGTACATGTAATCTTTAATTATAAATAGTACAGTAACATTGGAAAAAGGATTGTTAATACTTGCAGGCTGCACAGTAAGAGTTAAGACTCTTGAGAAGCTCATCAAATGTTTTCTTTTTTAAAGACTAGGCCTAAAGCATCGGCGAGTGCAGATTTGATAGGAAAACTCCAAAATTTTGAGTGGGAAAATTTAATTATTTTTGAGGAAACATTTCCAAAAAATTGTCAGTCTGCCTCATGTTTTGCACACAAGGTCTGAAGCCATGATCAAGTACATTTTATACTAAATTCTTTCCCATACCGTGCCCATTGGCCTAGGCCGTAGGCCTCAGTCTTTCGGGTTCCCGGCCCGGTCTATCCCCGCCCCGCGCGCTGCATGCAGAGCTATAATTAGGTGGCAGGCTCGACACGGCCGGTCATTGCACACTTTATCCATAAGAGTGGACGATGTTTTCCACAAAAATGACGATCAACCAAAACAAGGTCGCTGCGATCATTCCTCCATGCTGCGATACACGACAACAACGATTACGAAAAAACGATCATGAAAATCACAGTACGATCGACAGCCCAGCTGATATCTCATGCACACACACAACCAAGTTTTGCAAGAAAGCGACGGTGTTGTAAAACGCATGCTGATTGGCTGATAGAAATAATATGACTTGTTAATTGCTTCTAAATTCTGGCCAATGACGTTTAAGTTAACAAAACGGTGATCGGCAGCATGAGATATCATGCCGCTGACGTGGATTTACTGTGTTCATGCGACCTTGGCCAAATGGTCTACTGCAATTAGGAATAAGGATGCTCGACCACCCTGAGGACGAGGTTGGTCTTACGTGCATTGCTAGCTCTTCGCAGGTTTTTTGTGCCGTAACGAAACTTATTACTTCTACAGTACCACCTCTACTGCACGCGCCGTACAGTGATAGCGAAGCAACGGGCCACTGTGGACCGTAATCGTAAGCTGTTTTTGGCTGCTCGTGCGAATCAGAAGCAGTATGATCGAAGTATTTTATTATCAGTTCTCTCCGTGGTTCTTTTTTTCACGAAAGATAATTTATGTCGATTATTTACTTAGTAGCACCATGTGTGATCATTTTGTTGTGCGTATTAGGAGCTGAATTATTTGATCGGCAACTTTTTACGCGTGTCGGACCGGAATTTCAGCGTATCGGGCCGATATGCACGTTTGTGCCGTAAGCCGTCGTGGTACGTTATGTGAGTTTTCCATTTTCGTGTTTTCATTTCTCACTAACATTCACAAAACTAATCTGGAAGTGCAAGAATAAGAACAAGATGTTGAAAAAATGTGTCGCAAATTGCATCGCTAAATCGAGTCAAAAGCTGCGATGCACTTTGAAAAGTGGCATCGCAGCTTGTCAAAAACGTGTCGCATTTTGCGATGCGATATAGGGGAAATCGTTCACTGAAGCTATGAAGCTTATGCCATTTTCAAAAGTTGTGCAAGCTACGCACTTTTTTTGTGAAATCGGCTGCAGGATCACCAATGGAGAATGTACTGAAACCATTATCTCAATTTTACTGGATATGGCGTTTATTGCATTTAGCGATGACATTCTTCAAGTTGACATCGTGGTCGCTATTACATCCAGTACTTACTTGAACCACCTTCCAAACCAGTAGAGGGCGCTACGTCTCTTGTACTTGTCTACATCATGGTCCTGAATGATTTCCACTACTTCATCATCTCGACTGCCCCCTTGCCGTTTGTGAGCTGTCTGGCTTTGACCTGCGATACAAAACAATAAGGGAGCAAGATTTAAATGGCAACTACTTAAACATGTTCAGTACAGTAACAAACAAAAAAGAAACCATCGGATCTTAAATGTTAATTTACAAATAGAGCTTCTGCATCGGCGGCCATGACAAGGGGCAGGTTTTCTTATTTAAATGATTTGACAATGGAACCACAAAGCACCTACTCATGCTTGACACACGGTGACAATGTGGCTGCCCCCTGTCATGGCCGCCGTGCAAAGGCTAGCATGTCATGGATAGCATGTCACATGGTTTTAACCCTTTACTAAACTTTAGGCTACTAAGGGGCTGTCCATAAAGTACGTACGCACGGAGGGGGGAGGGGGTGTTGTTGACATTGCGTACACCATGCCTACAGGGGGGAGGGCGGGTCCAAGCCAATGCATATGTACCAAAACCGAAAATTTCTTTTTTAGTAAATCGGGAAAGGATGGACAAGTTGACCATGGCTTCAGACCTTATGTACGAAATATATTAGACAAGCCACACATTTTTCTCACACATCTCACATTTTTCTCACTCCTCAAATTAGGTTTTCCCATTAAATCCCCAGTTAAATGATGCTTGATGTGTCATTTTAAGTAAACAAAACAAAATGCAAAAGAAATCTATACATTTTGTCATTTATTTCAGACTTTGGTGGCGACATGCGAATCGTACTACACGTAGTTGTATATAGCACTATACATGTAGTACTGAACCATTTTTACCAATGCTGAGGTATATATGGAATGCGTATGCGTACAGGGGTGAGGGGGGGTTGGAGCCACTGCGTACGCCATGCGTACAGGGGGGGAGGGAGGGTCTGAAAAGTCGGCATTTCATGCGTACGTACTTTATGGACGACCCCTAAGGCTGGGACTTCAGAGTCCCATCAGACATGAAAGGGTTAATAAACAGATGATAATGGCTAGCAACACTCAACGCTGTACGGTGCGACTAAAATGGTCGCACCGTTTGGCACTTCAAAATGTTCACATGCAACCACTAGCCAACCAGTGGTTAAATTCTTATCGCCATTGGCGACCATGATGTGTACGGGCGGTACAATGTATTCAAGTCCAGTGTTCTGCTCTCACTGGCGGCATGAACACAACGATCGCGATCACTTGCTTGGTCACAGCTTGGGTCTGCATTGTGTCCAACGCAGCCTTTGTGCAAATACGTACACGCATCGGACTATACTAGTGCTGCGACCGTGTAAATGTTTAAACGTTTAAACGACCGAAATGTAACTATCCGTTTAGAAAAATGCTAAACGGATATCCAAAACCAACTTGTAGAAAAACGATCCTTCATTTTTCAAAGATCTAATGGCCGTTTTGCGCCGCCGGAAATTTCTAAAGAGGCGGTTTTGTTCTGAAAGAATCAGGCAGCATACCGCTGTGATGATCCTATAGGGGTCGGTAATCCTTGTGGTTTCAAGTCGCAGATTTTCGGTTTCATCTTGCAAGTTGAATTCAAAGCAGGGCGGTAAACACTGGGGAGCAGACAATCGTAGTTGTGTTGGAACTGTTATTGATTCCATTCTCTCATTGGTTGCTGACTTTGGGTTTGAGTGACTTATTGAAAGTATCCAATTACAACAAAGCCTAGCTGAACTTTCGTGGCCTGCATCATGTATGCTCCAATTCAATAAAGTGTCAGTGGTGGCGCGCGAACGCACATGATACCAGGTTAAAGAACTTTATATTGCGAGCGCGGTAAAAAGTTTTACTTGTTGTTTTGTTTACTATTCGTTTAAATGTTTAAACGAACGTTAAATTGACGTTTAAACGTTTAGAAAAATAAACAGTAACTCCCAGCGCTAGACTATGTATAATCCAATCCGGTAGCTACATGTATGATCTCCTCCCTGCATATCCGCCATAGCTGGGGGGCATCCAGTGCATGAGCTGTGCGTTTTGTGTTGCTGTTAGAACGAAAAGCGCTCATCCATTACATGCACGAACGAGCCTCCTTCGCGTATACGCGACGCGCCCGCCTTTGCGTACACGCGACGCGCCCGCCTTCGCGTGCACACAACCCTACAAAGACGCCCAACTTGTTTGAAGTAAACAAATGCAGCTTCGGCAACAACAAAAACATAATTCATTCAGTGGAAGCGCCCCCAGCTATGGCGGATGTACAGGGAAGAAGACCTTATTACCGGATTGGTGTATACCCAACAATGTAGACTGGTTTGCAGTCTCACGCTGTACGTGTACACTCACACAAATGGCTATTAAACTTGTGTCAACAGGGAAAGGTTTTGTGCGTGCATTAACTTGCAGAGTCTGCTACTTCTGCACCAGTCTATGCATGTGTTTCTCATGTATCAGGACCAAAAATGTGGCAATAGGCTCCGCCCCCAACAGGATATTTGTACCCGCTATGCATTGGTTATAGTGCTGTCTGGATATAAGGCTCTCATTGACATGGTCCCTTGAAGAGTGCTATAATGAGGGTTTACAATGCACAACAACAAATTTACATTTAGGGGCCATCCAAATATGTCAACATTTTCACAGTTTTGCAATAAGAAGTATTGACCACCTCCTCCCCCCTCCCCCAAAATACTTCTTGTCGTGACCATGAAATGTCAACATTCTACAGTGCATGTAAAGTCCTACACGCGGCCCTCAACCCCCCTTCCCACGCTCTGTAGAACCGTGAAAATGTTGACAACCTTGTACATCCGCTAAAAGATTGAAGAAATCAACTTTATCAATTGAACACGTCTGTACATGTATGTGGTTCCTGGCAACAAGTGATGATAATACAATACATACTCACCACTCGATAACGTCTCCGGTGTAAGCAACGGTGTTTTGCTATCTACATTGGTGCTACTGCTGGCCGCTGTACGTGCCTGCACACCGGTGGTACTGACTGGGGCCCTGTATGCTACACTGTCTGTTTCTGTCATACTGGACAATGGCGTTGAATCGTGGTAGCTAGTGTCAGTGCTTTGATACAAGTCCTCTATGGATTCCTGTACAGTATGCTGCATGGGGTTATGGGCTTCTTCTATCTGTGGGATAATCATGGTTTAATCATGGGGTAATCATACTTGATGATGGTGTTGGATCGTGGTACATGTAGCTAGTATCAGTGCTTTGATACAAGTCCTCTGGGTCCCTGTACATGTACATGTACATTCTGCATGGGGTTATGGGCTTCTTCTATCTGTGGGATAATCATGGTTTAATCATGGGGTAATCATACTTGATGATGGTGTTGGATCGTGGTACATGTAGCTAGTATCAGTGCTTTGATACAAGTCCTCTGGGTCCCTGTACATGTACATGTACATTCTGCATGGGGTTATGGGCTTCTTCTATCTGTGGGATAATCATGGTTTAATCATGGGGTAATCATACTTGATGATGGTGTTGGATCGTGGTACATGTAGCTAGTATCAGTGCTTTGATACAAGTCCTCTGGGTCCCTGTACATGTACATGTACATTCTGCATGGGGTTATGGGCTTCTTCTATCTGTGGGATAATCATGGTTTAATCATGGGGTAATCATACTTGATGATGGTGTTGGATCGTGGTACATGTAGCTAGTATCAGTGCTTTGATACAAGTCCTCTGGGTCCCTGTACATGTACATGTACATTCTGCATGGGGTTATGGGCTTCTTCTATCTGTGGGATAATCATGGTTTAATCATGGGGTAATCATACTTGATGATGGTGTTGGATCGTGGTACATGTAGCTAGTATCAGTGCTTTGATACAAGTCCTCTGGGTCCCTGTACATGTACATGTACATTCTGCATGGGGTTATGGGCTTCTTCTATCTGTGGGATAATCATGGTTTAATCATGGGGTAATCATACTTGATGATGGTGTTGGATCGTGGTACATGTAGCTAGTATCAGTGCTTTGATACAAGTCCTCTGGGTCCCTGTACATGTACATGTACATTCTGCATGGGGTTATGGGCTTCTTCTATCTGTGGGATAATCATGGTTTAATCATGGGGTAATCATACTTGATGATGGTGTTGGATCGTGGTACATGTAGCTAGTATCAGTGCTTTGATACAAGTCCTCTGGGTCCCTGTACATGTACATGTACATTCTGCATGGGGTTATGGGCTTCTTCTATCTGTGGGATAATCATGGTTTAATCATGTGGTAATCATACTTGATGATGGTGTTGGATCGTGGTACATGTAGCTAGTATCAGTGCTTGGATACAAGTCCTCTGGGTCCCTGTACATATACATGTACATTCTGCATGGGCTTCTTCTATCTGTGGGGTAATCACCTTGCTGAAAGGTACGGTACTTTACAACATTGCCACTTCTCACAAGGTACATGTACCAGTACATGTACGGTGTACACTGGTTCAACATTGAAATTCTGATTGGCAGAAATTTCACTTTATTTGGAAACACTCCATGACAAAAGAAGGCCACAATCATAAACACCCCAGGAATATCACCTCATATGCATCTACATGTACATGTACACGAATATGTACACGAGCTCGGTGTCAAACACCGAGCTCTGGATCAGCTCCGGATCACAACATCAGGGCAGGAAATTCGTCACCAAGGTCAAGACCAGGGGCAACAGATGCAACAGAGGCAATGGCCTCCGTGAATATCCAGTTCTAAAAATTAGGGGGACCAAAATTATATCAGACCTGAGGTATGGTCTTGCGTTGGTAGAGGGTCGAACCCCGAGCTTGGGATCAACTTGCGGTTAGATAATGCAGGGTACCGGTACGTGTGAAATTCAAGCAACCCTGCACACTAGCATGACTAGCATAGCACATACAATGTACAAACATGCACACATTATTCTGTGCATGCTCATGTAGAGCATGACCTTTGACTTCAACATCTGGCGCTGCGCTCAATGACATAAACGAAGCACTCGGGATCATTGCGGTTAACACGGACACATTCTTATCAGGGGATCAATCTTGAACCAGAGCTCAGGACCAGTGTAAACACAGTGAATGTTACCACTTACAAGTGAGAGTCCCAAGCCTGCCCTCGCCCAATTGACCTTGGCCAGGTTCTCTCTGAGGGCTTCGGCAACGGGAGATACCATGTTGCTGGGAGGGAAGATACCATTGTTACAGGAGGGGCAAGTATAGCCAGCTGGAGCTGTGTGAGGGGGAAGCTGTCGCGCGTATTCATCAAGGCAGGCCCAGTGAAACACGTCTAAAGATGGGAAAAACAAAAACAAAACAGTTCAAATGACTGACATGAAAGATAGATTACTTTATTGGAAAACTGTTAACGGCATTATCTCAATGTGTGATTGAGGATGTGTGTGATAAAAACCAACCTGTGTATAAGTACCTCATCATCTACGTTTAGAAAACACAATGATCTTGGGGGAAACCTAAGGAAGTATACCACTGTGCCTCATGGCTCAGCTGGTAGAGCATCTGCTCGGAGTATCGGAGGTTTTGGGACAAACCTGAGGGGGTATACCACTGTGCCCCATATATAGCTCAGCTGGTAGAGCATCTGTTCGGAGTGTTAGAGGTCTTACGGAAAAACTGAGGGAGTATACCACTGTGCCTCAGAGCTCAACTGGCAGAACATCTGTTCAGGTGTCATAGGTCTCACGTTCGAATCTCAACGAGGACCATATCATTTGTCCCATTGGTCAGCCAACTTACCATAGCATAATAACCTGACCACTCTACTGTCTGCTAGTTCTTTGGTCAGCCAACTTACCATAGATAATAACCTGACCACTTCACTGTCTGCTAGTTCTTTGGTCAGCCAACTTACCATAGCATAATAACCTGACCACTCTACTGTCTGCTAGTTCTTTGGTCAGCCAACTTACCATAGATAATAACCTGACCACTTCACTGTCTGCTAGTTCTTTGGTCAGCCAACTTACCATAGCATAATAACCTGACCACTTCACTGTCTGCTAGTTCTTTGGTCAGCCAACTCACCATAGCATAATAACCTGACCACTCTACTGTCTGCTAGTTCTTTGGTCAGCCAACTTACCATAGCATAATAACCTGACCACTTCACTGTCTGCTAGTTCTTTGGTCAGCCAACTTACCATAGCATAATAACCTGACCCCTTCACTGTCTGCTAGTTCTTTGGTCAGCCAACTTACCATAGCATAATAACCTGACCACTCTACTGTCTGCTAGTTCTTTGGTCAGCCAACTTACCATAGCATAATAACCTGACCACTTCACTGTCTGCTAGTTCTTTGGTCAGCCAACTTACCATAGATAATAACCTGACCACTTCACTGTCTGCTAGTTCTTTGGTCAGCCAACTTACCATAGCATAATAACCTGACCACTTCACTGTCTGCTAGTTCTTTGGTCAGCCAACTTACCATAGCATAATAACCTGACCACTTCACTGTCTGCTAGTTCTTTGGTCAGCCAACTTACCATAGCATAATAACCCGACCACTTCACTGTCTGCTAGTTCTTTGGTCAGCCAACTTACCATAGCATAATAACCTGACCACTCTACTGTCTGCTAGTTCTTTGGTCAGCCAACTTACCATAGCATAATAACCTGACCACTCTACTGTCTGCTAGTTCTTTGGTCAGCCAACTTACCATAGCATAATAACCTGACCACTTCACTGTCTGCTAGTTCTTTGGTCAGCCAACTTACCATAGCATAGTAACCTGACCACTTCACTGTCTGCTAGTTCTTTGGTCAGCCAACTTACCATAGCATAATAACCTGACCACTTCACTGTCTGCTAGTTCTTTGGTCAGCCAACTTACCATAGCATAATAACCTGACCACTCTACTGTCTGCTAGTTCTTTGGTCAGCCAACTTACCATAGATAATAACCTGACCACTTCACTGTCTGCTAGTTCTTTGGTCAGCCAACTTACCATAGCATAATAACCTGACCACTTCACTGTCTGCTAGTTCTTTGGTCAGCCAACTTACCATAGCATAATAACCTGACCACTCTACTGTCTGCTAGTTCTTTGGTCAGCCAACTTACCATAGATAATAACCTGACCACTTCACTGTCTGCTAGTTCTTTGGTCAGCCAACTCACCATAGCATAATAACCTGACCTGCTAGTTCTTCGGTCAGCCAACTTACCATAGCATAATAACCTGACCCCTTCACTGTCTGCTAGTTCTTTGGTCAGCCAACTTACCATAGCATAATAACCTGACCCCTTCACTGTCTGCTAGTTCTTTGGTCAGCCAACTTACCATAGCATAATAACCTGACCTCTTCACTGTCTGCTAGTTCTTTGGTCAGCCAACTTACCATAGCATAATAACCTGACCACTTCATTGTCTGCTAGTTCTTTGGTCAGCCAACTCACCATAGCATAATAACCTGACCACTTCACTGTCTGCTAGTTCTTCGGTCAGCCAACTTACCATAGCATAATAACCTGACCCCTTCACTGTCTGCTAGTTCTTTGGTCAGCCAACTCACCATAGCATAATAACCTGACCACTTCACTGTCTGCTAGTTCTTTGGTCAGCCAACTTACCATAGCATAATAACCTGACCACTCTACTGTCTGCTAGTTCTTTGGTCAGCCAACTTACCATAGCATAATAACCTGACCACTTCATTGTCTGCTAGTTCTTTGGTCAGCCAACTTACCATAGCATAATAACCTGACCACTTCACTGTCTGCTAGTTCTTTGGTCAGCCAACTTACCATAGCATAATAACCTGACCACTTCACTGTCTGCTAGTTCTTTGGTCAGCCAACTTACCATAGCATAATAACCTGACCACTTCACTGTCTGCTAGTTCTTTGGTCAGCCAACTTACCATAGCATAATAACCTGACCACTCTACTGTCTGCTAGTTCTTTGGTCAGCCAACTTACCATAGCATAGTAACCTGACCACTTCACTGTCTGCTAGTTCTTTGGTCACCCAACTTACCATAGCATAATAACCTGACCACTTCACTGTCTGCTAGTTCTTTGGTCAGCCAACTTACCATAGATAATAACCTGACCACTTCACTGTCTGCTAGTTCTTTGGTCAGCCAACTTACCATAGCATAATAACCTGACCACTTCACTGTCTGCTAGTTCTTTGGTCAGCCAACTTACCATAGCATAATAACCTGACCCCTTCACTGTCTGCTAGTTCTTTGGTCAGCCAACTTACCATAGCATAATAACCTGACCACTTCACTGTCTGCTAGTTCTTTGGTCAGCCAACTTACCATAGCATAATAACCTGACCCCTTCACTGTCTGCTAGTTCTTTGGTCAGCCAACTTACCATAGCATAATAACCTGACCCCTTCACTGTCTGCTAGTTCTTTGGTCAGCCAACTTACCATAGCATAGTAACCTGACCACTTCACTGTCTGCTAGTTCTTTGGTCAGCCAACTTACCATAGCATAATAACCTGACCACTTCACTGTCTGCTAGTTCTTTGGTCAGCCAACTTACCATAGCATAATAACCTGACCACTTCACTGTCTGCTAGTTCTTTGGTCAGCCAACTTACCATAGCATAGTAACCTGACCACTCCACTGTCTGCTAGTTCTTTGGTCAGCCAACTTACCATAGCATAGTAACCTGACCACTCCACTGTCTGCTAGTTCTTTGGTCAGCCAACTTACCATAGCATAGTAACCTGACCACTCCACTGTCTGCTAGTTCTTTGGTCAGCCAACTTACCATAGCATAATAACCTGACCACTCCACTGTCTGCTAGTTCTTTGGTCAGCCAACTTACCATAGCATAATAACCTGACCACTTCACTGTCTGCTAGTTCTTTGGTCAGCCAACTTACCATAGCATAATAACCTGACCACTTCACTGTCTGCTAGTTCTTTGGTCAGCCAACTTACCATAGCATAATAACCTGACCCCTTCACTGTCTGCTAGTTCTTTGGTCAGCCAACTTACCATAGCATAATAACCTGACCACTTCACTGTCTGCTAGTTCTTTGGTCAGCCAACTTACCATAGCATAATAACCTGACCCCTTCACTGTCTGCTAGTTCTTTGGTCAGCCAACTTACCATAGCATAATAACCCGACCCCTTCACTGTCTGCTAGTTCTTTGGTCAGCCAACTTACCATAGCATAATAACCTGACCACTTCACTGTCTGCTAGTTCTTTACTGCACAGGCTGCATCTGATGTCATAGTCACTGTCTTGCAGCCATTGTAGATAGGACTTCACAATACACTGTCAGATATGAAAACAAACCAATATTAGACTCGTCAAACGTCTAGAATGGAAAATACTGTATACAAGCAACACATGTACATATGTTTCATCTTTTACGATACCTTGTACATTGAAGGGTATTTTTTCTGTATCCATACAGTAAAATCTCGTTAAGTCGAAAATCAAGGGAATGTACGAAAACTTTGAGGTATCCAGAGTTTGAGTTAAATGGAGGTCCCGATTTGCTCCTTCCATTTGATTTCCAACGCTCGAAATATGTCTACCGTATCGATAGCCATAAATGTGTATAGCTTGGACTCGATATTTAGCCCTTTTTAAGTCTTTTCCAAGCTAGAATATCAGCAGGTTTTACATGATTTTTTGTATTAATTGTAATTGAAGGTGTATTTTCCATGATTGTATTTTGTATAAAAATTAAAGCTTTAAAAATCCAACGTACCGAGTGGTTTGTGTCTTCTTTTGGGATTCTTGGCGAGCGTAGTTTTCGGTGCCTTTATGTGTCTATAGAGGGCGCCCTTTGTCTACTGGCGCATTTTGTCTGCGGTCAAGTGCCCGCTGTACCAAGTCGGCAACAGAATGTGATTGGACAGTTTCTGTGCTACATGTAGCTGCATCTAGCCAGCCAACTTCACAGAAGTCCTGCAAAGCACGCGGCAGCTTTCATGTTTTAGTCGGCCCGGCGGTATCAAACGAAACAGCGCACCGCGTGCCGCTTGCGGAATCGATCTTTGCCATAATGGCAGTGGGTACCGCACGCGCGAAATGTGCCAAACCACGTACAGTCATCAATTGGGCTCCTGGTACCGTTCACCCATTCCAGGAACGCCCGATTCATTGCGGTTACGAGTTTGATTGCGTGCGTGCATGTTTGCATTTCTTGACTTGCTCGATGAAAAGTTAAAATTGACAGTTGTGACACATGAACAGCTTTTCACACTTCTTTGTGATCGTGTCAGGAGCGGTTTCTTTTGGGACTGGCTGCAAAAAAATTGGAGTTACTCGTGTTGGAAGTTCGGTTACGGGAGTATTCATGTGTACAAAAATATATTCTTTTGTCGGGAATGTGCGATCACTTCGAGGTAAACGGAGTTTCAAGTTATCCGGTTTCGACTTAAAGGCCCAGTGGATCATTTGCAATGACCCCAAAAAGTAATCGACGAGTTTACAGGGGAAAAGTTCTGAAAGTAAAGATTGAATTAATAGCAACTATCCATTGAAAGGTTTTCGCTCAAAATGATCTAATTTTACCAGAAAATAATTCGTAAAGATGAAATTATTTAGATCGTTTGCAAACGATTTACTTATTTTTGGTTCGCATCTACGCGGTCCAAAATGCATGGGCGCTGTGTACTCCGTGTGCGTGTTCCAACGCGATGCATTTTTATGGATCGCGCGCACACGCACACATGCGCCACAGAGTGCATGACGCAAGCCACACAGTACCCGATCAACTGAGAACGAATATTTGAAACACCCCGCCAAGACCAGGAAAATGCATATGGATTTTCATGTTTTTTTTTAAACGTGGTACATTTGACGAAACTGAAATTTCTTTGGATGAGTTTGTTGATGTCTTTCTTTTGATTTATAATGGTTTTATTCGCAGAATCGCTCAATAACAGATCATCTACAGGGCCTTTAACTCGATTTTACTGTATATTTAACAAAGATTTGAGGAAATTACCACCCAAATTTAACAGATAATTTCATTCAAAGATCTACTTCTCATGATCACCTGCAGTCGCAAATGTTGCTATCGGTATCTATAGAAAAATCACATTTTTGCCTTCAAAAATTGCATTTAGTTAGTGCATAAGATAACCATTCACGCACACACGCAGCACTCGTGCTGTAATTTTGCGCATTACTCTATGCAGTAAATTTATCATTTATTTATCTCAGAAAGTGCAAGTGGGAAATAGGCCTATATCTTAGAATTGGATTATCTGTTAATTCCAGGAGGTAATTTCCTTCAAATCTTTGTTCAATGTATACGGAAAACATAACCATGCAGTATACGTTCACCTAATTCTTCCTAATATTATGACATGATAATACAATGTACCCCAGAAAGTAAAATTTGATTAGGAAACATGAGTTTAGCTCAGACTCCAGATAGCTGAGAGTATTGTTCATTTTACTGGGAGAACATTCTTCTGCAATACTTTCAGGATGAGAGCATTTTGCTCCCGCCCTGCTCGCAGCTCAAAACGGAATCTTTAACTATACCGGTAAGTTCTGTTACATTACTCTGCAATTTCAAGTTAAAATCAAAATCTCCACACATTCTACATACCGTAGTGTTTGTCGTACATGTACTCTCAAATTTTTCGCACAATTCTTCTTATTTCTTTAAATGACAAACTCACCTTGCTCCGTGGAGCACATGCATTTCTTTCTGGTAATGCAATATAAGATGGTGCACACAAATCATAACAAAAAAGAGTATTATTTATGTATTCGCCGTTTAATTGACAATTTTTGAAGACTGCACGTGCGCACGGCGAGGTGAGTTTGTCAATTTGGGAAAAAACGACGGTGTGTCATGTGTACGCAAGTTTTGGGAGTATTACGGCCAGGGCGGTATTTATAACGTGTAGAGATTTAAATTGTTCCCAAAAATTGCAATTTCCTGTAAAAAAAATAGCTAAGATAATCTCAGCTCTTTTTTTATCATTTTTCATTGGGATGTGGTCTTTTCACGTGTAGAGCTGAGAGAAGTTATGAACATGAACCCGCCATCGCAAAACAAATGTGTAATTTTCTCACCGTGACACACTAATTCCCCCTAAAAGTAACTCACCCAAACCTTGCCCCAGGCATAACCACTACGCAGGTCCTTGAGGGAAATAACCAGCCACGATGATTATTTTGCCAACAATTCTAGCGAAACAAACCTGTATGCTCACAGCCTAACCGTTGTCATGTTGTGTTTAAAAAGTCTATCTGCCTAGTCTGTGTACAAAGGAATACCAATGCGCATTGGTTACCAGACTTGACCTTAACGTCTGGACGTTAAGGTCAAGTCTGGTAACCAATGCGCATTGGTATTCCTTTGTACACAGACTAGACACTTGGTTGTTTTTGAACAAGACAAAAACAGCTAGGCTGTGAGCATACCGGTTTGTTTTGCTGGAATTGTTGGCAAAATAATCATCGTGGCTGGTTATTTCCCTCAAGGACCTGCGTAGTGGTTATGCCTGGCAAGGTTTGGGTGAGTTTTAGGGGGAATTAGTGTGTCACTGTGAGAAAATGACATTTGTTTTGCGATGGCGGGTTCATGTTCATAACTTCTCTCAGCTCTACACGTGAAAAGACCACATCCCAATGAAAAATGATAAAAAAAGAGCTGAGATTATCTTAGCTATAAAAAAACTTGCTTAACGATTCCGATTTTAGCAACGATTTTGATGAAAAAAAAAATGGTTCTATCGAAAGTAATGGCATAATAATAATAATTTTTTTAATACAAACAATAAAAAAGGCCGATACTTTCAGTATTTGGAAGTGAGGCTTACCCTATAAACTACATGTAAATCATATTCATAGGCCTATACAGTTGTTTGCCCAGTTTCGAATCATTGCCGGTTACGAATCATTTCAAGTTCAAGTGTAGCGCATGAAAACAAATTTAGAAACCAAACACTCAAAATACTATACATTTGAAGACCAACCATTAACCATTTTAATCATGTAATTTGTTCCGAGTTTTTTCGATTCTGTCAACGATACGGCCACATTTTTCAACTCAATCTAATGTTACGACCATAAAAAATCTGGTGCGCAGACGGGCTTGTCACAGGATAACCCACAAAAACGCGAAACGTTGCGGGCTACAGACGGGTTTCACACATACAAAGTAAGTATTATTATTCACAATGTTTGAGTAAAAAAAAGGGAAACAATGGAGCAGTGAATATTTATAATACTTGCAAGTTAAGATGTAGTGTCGTTTGTCTAGTTTGGAATCGTGGGAGTAGCTCCTTGCTCTATGGATGAACGTTGTCTTGCGCTGCGCCTGCGGGCTGACTTTACCATGAAACAGGCGTTTACCTTTGAGGGTGGTTTGGCAATTTTGCGCTGTAAATGCATTGGTCATCTACGGCTGTTTCATGTGTCACAATTCCACATTAAGCAGCATTGGACATTAATTTTATAAAACCATGTTAATGTGCCATGGCACTACACACTAGTGACACTGCACCCTCAGTGGAAAGATTCTACAGCTAGCTTACTGCCAAACAGTGTAATTGCGAGGGGAAACTCAAATGTTAATTAACATTTTTGTTTAGAGTTAAACTTGCAGGACTATTGATTAAAATCTTTCCCCTTTCATTTTGTTGTGAAAAAGACAACTTTTATATGCACTTTATTTGTAACCTATCATCATTTCCCCCTCCCCTCCCCACTGTCCCACCCTAGTATTTAAAGTGCATGTTTTGTGATCTTACTTTGGTGGGGAGAAATAGACTACTAGAGTGTGACGTAGTTAATTGCCATTGTAATTGGGTCTAAACATTCCCGGGTAATCTGAAACATCCATTGATAAAGCACGTACCACCCCCCCTCCCCCCCTCCCCCCTCCCCCTCTCCTCCCCCCCTCCCCCCTCCCAGCTTCCGCCTCACCCCCTAGGAGGGGGTTTGGTCACATTTATCATGGCACAGGGTGGGGATTTTTTACCCACAAAACTGTGCAGAAAAATCAATACATACATGCTTTTGCACCGTACCAGTGCAGTGGGTGGGAATTTCAATTTTGTAACATAAATTGTGCCCTAGGCGTGGGGATGTTGTCACCTGAAAAAGGGGGAAGGGGAAGGGGGAGGGGGAGGGGGAAGGGGAAGGGAGGGGAGGGGGAAGGGGGGACAATAAGGTGGGTGCATTATCCATTTGCAGACAAAATTTCAGATGAATTGAGAATAATATAATCATTTCATTCCAGGGTTAACAATGGGGAAGACGAAGAAAGCGAGCAAACCAACTGGCAGTCCGGGAGTTTCAGCAGCCAAAAAAGTCAAGAAAAAGTACAAGTACAACAAAGGCTTCCAGAGGACCCCTTCGAAGACAACCAAAGCAAAAAAAGCATTGTACCAATTATTCCTGACACAGCCAATGTAAACTGCTGTCATTTTCATGCTGATTTTTTTCCCCTTTTCATGTAAACTCCATTTGTAATGCCAGGCAGTTGTTGGTTACATGATTTCTTAATTTACATGTTTTTATATAAAATGTGTCACAAGGTTCAGTCAAGTTTGATGGCTCAAATTTGTCCACAACTCTAAAAGCAAAGTTGTAAAATGATAACAAAATATTTAAATGATCAAAACAATCTTGACATCTAGTAAGTTTTTATACATTTATGATTTGTTTATATTATCTATTTTCATGTACACTTCATTTGTAATGCCAAGCAGCTGTTGGTTACATAATTTCATAATTTAATAATTACATGCTTTTTGTAAAATGTGCCAAGCTTCAGTGAATTTTGATGGCTCAAAAGAACCCCTGTTAACTCGAACCATGGGCCATTTCCAAAAGAATGAACAAAAATCGTCAACTCAAAACTCTGCTTAACTTCAGGGGCCAGTTTTATGCTAACAAGACTTGCAAAGGTTAATTTGACAGTTTCAACTTTAGACAACCTTTTCTTGTCAAGTCTCAACTTATTATAGTGCACATTTTTGTAATTTTTAAAACGAATACTGGATATATTCTTTGCATTTAGTTTTTTGTTTGATGATCTAAAATAATTTAAAAACCTTGTGATTGCAAATATACAAAGGGATCTATATGTCTGTAAACATGTACAGACCATATGAAATAGCTGCCACCATGTAGGCTGGCCATTTCCCCCCTTGAGAACACATGCATGGTTAGCACATTTTGTGCTTAAAAATATAGAGCAATGTAAATGGCAAAAGTTGGCGTGCGGCTATTCAATATGGTCTACATGAATATGCCTTATTTATTTATTGTTGAATTTAAGTGATCCCCGGATTATTTAATAACAAATATGCACAATTACATTTCCATGATGATCAGTCAATTATGAACATGTTACATAATATTTAAGATGAAAATCAAAAATATAATATTTATATAAAAATATAAATAACAGATGAAAATCCACTAGCCTATATACAATTATTTTATGTTGATTGATGCTTGGTAATTTAACAACATATTTAGTGCGTTATCTACAGAGTTATCTAAAGGTTTGGCTAATAAAAGTAACATTTTCTGAATGAAAACATATATACATTGTTTTGTGTTTGTTGTATACAAATGGTGCTCTTTAATTGTTATGACAGATTGGAAGGGAGGGCTCTGTCAAATGTTCGGCATTAAAACTTGCTAAGGTGGTTAAACATCTGTTACATTTGCAATAACACTCTCTTAAATTCAGGTCACAATTTTTTTTAGTTAAACAGTTCTTTAAAACCCTCATTTAAGTATTCTGTTTTGTACTCTTACTGGAGCTGGACCTCAGACAACAAATGGTTTTCAAACAAATATCAAACAATTAAGAATTTAGGGGTAAAATGGTGCTTTCAAGCAGATAAAATATCCATTTGGATTTTTCTCCTTTTCTGTAAAAAGGTGTAGATTGAGCCCTCTTTCCCACATTTTAAGCACTCATAGTGCAGCCTTTCATGCCTTTGTCACAATTAATTGCTTACATCTAGTATAGTAGTAGGCATATCTATGAAGTTGGGCAAAAAACAATCCACGTAGTCTGGGCAGAGGGCGCCCTATTCGGAACTGACAAATCGGTTCGAAAGTCGCAAACTTACTGCTGATGTTCCGTTGGCAAATTCACCCAATTTACGAGCGGCTTTGCACAAAATGTCGGTATGGTTAAAATCAGCGAAAGTTTCTACACTTCGTAGGGTCACAGTTGTTTTTACAACAGTCGCCTCCAGATCGCAATCAACGACGATGTGAAACCCGGTTCGGAACTGGCCAAACAACTGTAGGCCTACAGTTGGTAGGTCTGTGCTATGTAAAATATGTGAAGATTTTGATGGAAAAACTTTCGAGTGAGACTAAAAAATACGTATTTTGCACACAAGGCCAGAAGCCCTGATGATCAACTTCTTATTTCTTTCCGGTAGTTTTTCCATGGTACTATAGGCCTACTAACCCCACGTTTTGGGTGGGGGTAGCACGGGGCCGGGGGCGGGGTGAACAAATCATGTTATTTTTTATCAGTGAAAAAAACAAAATTAATTAAAACTTGCCTTGGGATGATTAGCCACCAAACAATGCTCACAGACATTCACACGATGCTCAAAACAGAACAGGTTTGTCACTTTCCTCTTGGGGCACTTGCAAAGACCCATTTTGTACGAGATTCTTAATAACTAGAGGTATGACGTTTGTTGTTACAAACGCCAGGTGATCGGGCTAAATGAAAATTTTGTGATGAATTTCAGACGTTGTTATCACCTGTGGAATGGCAAAAATGGAAGTTCAGCAGCCGATTTCACGAAACTTTACGCAATTGCGCAAGTCCACTTACGCCATTACTTGCGCAATAGCTTATGGCGTAAGTGGACTTGCGCAATTGCGTAAAGTTTCGTGAAATTGGCTGCTGTATACACTAATCCGGTAACTAATATCTCCTCCCTATATATCCGCCATAGCTGGGGGGTTGATAGCTTGCACCGTTTTGAGATATGAATTGTTGAAATAATAACCTTTGAAATCTTGTAATGTGACACCTGTGACGACATCATGACGTCACATTTTTGTGCACAAATTGTTGAACAATATGTTGAACATCAAGTTCTTAAATGTGGCGAAGGAATCATACCAATATCTGTTGTAGTTTTCAAGATACAGCATTTTAAAACATCTCCGCTCCAAATTTGCGTAATTTGACGTACATTACGTAACCACCGTCCATGTAATGACGTCACCAATGGTATAGTCAAAAGGTCCACATGTGTGAAAACATTTCGTTCCGTAGAACTATGGTCAAATTCCCTACCACTTTGGCTCTATTTGCATTCAAAGTGCTAAACAAGTGTACATTTTCGAACCTCTTCCGGTTTGGACCGGAAGTAGGCGTCACACAGGGGTCATGACATCGTATGATTTGTTCAGTTCATTTAGACTTATCATATTGTGAAAGAATTGTTCAAGTATCTATTACGGTTCTTGAGATATGAATTTTTAAAATAATAACCTTTGAATTTTTGTAATTTGACACCTGTGACGATATCATGACGTCACAATGTTGTGCACAAATTGTTCAACAATTTGATAAACATCAAGTTCTTAAATGTGGCGAAAGAATCATGCAAATATCTGCTGTAGTTCTCAAGATACAGCATTTTAAAACAATTCAGCTCCAAATTTGCGTATTTTGACACCACATTACGTAACCACCGTCCATGTGATGACGTCACAAATGGTATAGTCAAAAAGTCTACATGTGTGGAAACATTTCGTTCCGTAGAAATATGGTCAAATTCACTACCACTTTGAATCTATCTGCATTCAAAACGCTTACAAAATGCACATTTTCGAACAACTTCCGGTTTGGACCGGAAGTAGGCGTCACACAGGGGTCATGACATCGTATGATTTGTTCAGTTCATTTAGACTTATCATGTTGTGAAAGAATTGTTCAAGTATCTATTACGGTTCTTGAGATATGAATTTTGGAAATAATAACCTTTCAATTTTTGTAATTTGACACCTGATGACGTCATGATTACGTCACACTTGATGCCATCGTGATACTATACATTCTGGTGAAAGTCTGCCGTAGGGCCTATGTCTGTATCTAATTTACTAACGATTCAGCTTGGTTTGATGGGCATTGTTGCTGGTAAGTGTAAAAACTGAGATTCTCAGTTTCGTTGAACTTTGACCTCCAATTGACCCCAGAAGGAAGGGTCAGATGAAAATGCCCACACAAAGAAAATTGTAGCACAGAATGTCATCTGTAAACCTGCCAAATACGAAGATCCTGGGTCACGTGGTTTTCAAGACGGAAGCATTTTAAAATATGCATATTTTGTTTTTTTGGGGGGTGTAATTTGATACTTGATGACGTCACGATGACGTCACGCTTGATGCCATCATAATATTATACACGTTGGTGAAAGTCTGCCATAGGACCTATGCCTGTACTTAGTTACTTAAAGATTCAGCTTGGTTTGATGGGCATTGTTGCTCAATAAGTGCAAAAATTGCGATTTTCGTTTTCGTTGAACTTTGACCTCAGATTGACCCCAGAAGGAAGGGTCAGATGAAAATGCCCACACGAAGAAAATTGTAGGCCATGATCTGATATATAAGCCTGTCAAATACGAAGATCATGGGTCACGTGGTTTTCCAGACGGAAGCATTTTAAAACATGCATATTTTGGTCATTTTTGGTTTGTAATTTGATACCTAATGACGTCACAATGACGTCACACTTGTATGCACATCTTCACATTGGGGTTGATGTTCCTACCAAGTTTTAAGTTGATAGCTTGAACCGTTTTGAAGAAAAGCTCTGGAAACGTTTGAGTGGAAAAAGAAGAAAAAAAAAAAAAAAAAACTAGAGCTTCGCGTTTGTGTTTTTTACAAACGCAAGGTGATCGGGTGACATAAACATTGAAATGATGATGACGACACAGTTTTGAGATTGTTTGAAAACTTGAGTTGTTTGATATTGAAAAAGTATTGGAATTCTCAAGACATGACTCTGTCTATTCAACGCTAAAATTGTGTATCTGATGACGTCATAATTGTCAATCTCATCATAACGTTACTATTGTGTGCACAGATTGTTCAAGTATCTACTGAAGAACAAGTTTTGACATGTATATGTGGTGAAAGAATCTTTTCAATATCTAACAGTTCTAAAGATTTTGTTATTTGAGATCATATTACTGTAGTATATCGCCGTGTGGGGAGTTGGGGTTCAATTGCATCTAGAATAAACTGACGCTCCAGTCAACTTGAGTTGCGGTCCACCATGTCCATTTTATTTCCAACACAGCAACGATTTTCAGCATGTCACATTCACAGTTTTCGGGGAGAAGACATATTTACTCTGGTCCGCCGACTAAGGCTAGCCGTACATAATTACACCCAAGATACAACAGCTAAGTCACCAAAAGTAAATGTCCTTGTGCTATCAAGTGTTCATTCAACTTTCCTGGCGATGATGCCACGGAAACTAGCAGTTTTACATCTTCAAAAGTCCAATTTTCTCTGTTGTAAATCAAGCCCTGCTTATTATGTCTTGTCTGTCTGACTTATTCACTACACGCGCATGTACGTGTATCATTGGCCGTGTGGCCCAGACATCCTCCTTAAAAAGATACATTATGACGTCTGACCCGAAACAGGCTGCCTAGATACAAGTTATATTATTAGAAGTCGAGCACTATATATGGGCGCAAATCGTCAGATTAGTGGAGGCTTGGCATAGCGCCCTCAAACGACTGAGTTAGCTTAATTATCAAGGGACCCAACAAATAATTTCTCCACATTACGTAACCACCGTGCACGTGATGACGTCATCAGTGGTATATATGTAGTCATCAAGTCCACATGTGAGGGAACATTTCGTTCCGTAGAACTATGGTCAAATTCCCTACCACTTTGGCTCTATTTGCATTCAAAGTGCTAAAAAAGTGTACATTTTCGAACCTCTTCCGGTTTGGACCGGAGGTTTGGGTCACACAGGGGTCATGCCATTGTATGATTTGTTCAGTTCATTGCGACCTATCATGCTGTGAAAGAATTGTTCAAGTATCTATTACGATTCTTGAGATATGAATTTTTGAAATAATAACCATTTAATTTTTGTAATTTGACACCTGTGACGATATCATGACGTCACAATGTTGTGCACAAATTGTTCAACAATTTGATAAACATCAAGTTCTTAAATGTGGCGAAAGAATCACGCAAATATCTGCTGTAGTTCTCAAGATACAGCATTTTTAAACAATTCAGCTCCAAATTTGCGTATTTTGACACCACATTACGTAACTACCGTCCATGTGATGACGTCACCAATGGTATAGTCAAAAAGTTCACATGTGTGGAAACATTTCGTTCCGTAGAAATATGGTCAAATTCACTACCACTTTGAATCTATTTGCATTCAAAACGCTTACAAAAATGCACATTTTCGAACAACTTCCGGTTTGGACCGGAAGTAGGCGTCACACAGGGGTCATGACATTGTATGATTTGTTCAGTTCATTTAGACTTATCATGTTGTGAAAGAATTGTTCAAGTATCTATTACGGTTCTTGAGATATGAATTTTGGAAATAATAACCTTTGAATTTTTGTAATTTGACACCTGATGACGTCATGATTACGTCACACTTGATGTCATCAAGATACTATGCATTCTGGTGAAAGTCTGCCGTAGGGCCTATGTCTGTATCTAATTTACTAACGATTCAGCTTAGTTTGATAGGCATTGTTGCTGGTAAGTGTAAAAACTGAGATTCTCAGTTTCGTTGAACTTTGACCTCCAATTGACCCCAGAAGGAAGGGTCAGATGACAATGCCCACACAAAGAAAATTGTAGAACAGAATGTCATCTATAAACCTGCCAAATACGAAGATCATGGGTCACGTGGTTTTCAAGACGGAAGCATTTTAAAATATGCATATTTTGGTTTTTTGGGGGTGTAATTTGATACTTGATGACGTCACGATGACGTCACGCTTGATGCCATCATAATATTATACACGCTGGTGAAAGTCTGCCATAGGACCTATGCCTGTACCTAGTTACTTAAAGATTCAGCTTGGTTTGATGGGCATTGTTGCTCAATAAGTGCAAAAATTGAGATTTTCGTTTTCGTTGAACTTTGACCTCAGATTGACCGCAGAAGGAAGGGTCAGATGAAAATGCCCACACGAATAAAATTGTAGGCCATGATCTGATATATAAGCCTGTCAAATACGAAGATCATGGTTCACGTGGTTTTCTAGGCGGAAGCATTTTAAAACATGCATATTTTAGTCATTTTTGGGTTGTAATTTGATACCCGATGACGTCACAATGACGTCACACTTCAGTGCACACCTTCACATTGGGATTGATGTTCCTACCAAGTTTCAAGTTGATAGCTTGAACCGTTTTGAAGAAAAGCTCTGGAAACGTTTGAGTGGAAAAAGAAGAAAAAAAAAAAAAAAAAAAAGAAATCGTACAATAGTAATAGGTGATCGGAAAAAGTTCCGATCACCTAAAAAAATAAAGAAATCGTACGAGAGTAATAGGTGATCGGGCTGTTGGCCCGATCACCTAATTATTGCAGGAGTTGACGCTGTTTGCATGATTTGGACAACGTCAAGTCATCTGTGCCACGTTTGAGGATATGATGCGAAAGTAGTACACACGATAAGTGAGTCAGAGGTCAACTCAGGTCACAGTCTCTCTGGCTGCGTTCGGGCGTACGTGTACTCGTGTTAACACGAGTATACATCCTGCGCGCGTGAACGGCAAGATTAACGACACTTGGGTCAGTGAGAGTATGCTCTAGCTACATCCAACAAATGGGGAGTGTGCTCGTACTCCTGACAAGTGTCATGTGATTTGTACGAAGATGGTGGAATATGGGTGTAGTCAGGGAATATTTTCCGGTATTTGGCAAATCTGAGAACTTAATCCTTACCAAATAATTTCTTCACCAATTTGTTACTGAAGGTGTCTACTAACACCCCTTAAAAAGTTGAAATTCAATTCCCCTAGGAAAGCCCGGGACAGCTTCTTAAAGATGCAGTACAGACTTAAAAATGTAAAAACTTAAAAATGCAGTACATCAGACAACAGCCGTTGGCAAACGCAAGGTGCCCATTTGTTTTGAATAGCGTATACGCTGGGTCAGATGGCTGTTGTGTGTTTCATCTGGCGCAAATGCCGACAGCGCTGTGTGTAGTTTTCCGGCCATGGGATTGCAAAAATAGTGTCACATAATCTGAATGGGAGAACACTGGCTGCGTTCCAAATAACTAGAGACCTAGAGAGAAATCTGATTTAACCATGTGCTGCCTACGTTCGCCACTGGTTACAGGGGAGGGGGAGGGGGGGGGGGGGGGGGGGTGGGGGTATCTGACCCCCCGTATTTACGCTGCTGATGTGGAACGCAGCTCCGGTCCCTCACATGCATGGCTGTCGGTTGAAAGGCTCTATTATTTATTTATTCACCACATCCAACAGCGGAAGAACCGCCAATTACAGGAATGGGATCAATTAACATAGATATCAATTAAATATAGATATTCGAATAACTATCAACTTCTAAGTTGAATTAGAAACGGCCAGAAACACCGGGGAATCCCTCGTTACATGTAACACACTGGACCAACGGCTTTACATCCCTTCCGAAGGACGGAACCATTTTGTTTAAGTGCCTTGCTCAAGAGCACAAGTGCCACAACCCGTCACGACCCGGAATCGAACCCACATTCTAGTACTGGCACAGGACCGCTCGGACATAGCAGTTATTAACACCCCACGTCATTATAATACTGGGCTTGGGCGATTCGGCGCCGGAATCGGGTAGAATCTATCCCACTTCAGGAATCGTAATCGCGATTCCAGATGTTTGAGGAATCGATTGCTAGTAGAAATCGATTCCTTTCATTTATATTCAATTATATGAGTGGTAGCTTGCCGATTCCAGAAATTACCTTAAGCAATTCCGAAGGCAAAACTTCAACTTTTGTAAGAATATTTAGCCTCTGATCATGTTCACATTGTTAAGAAAGTGTGTGTGGTACATTTCGGGGACGTTTAGTGCCACTCGGTGCCAATGATAGACCAGTTGCGTGATAGATTTGCACTAAATTATTATATTTGCATAAATGCTACTACAGTCCCGCCTTCGCGCTTTAGACCGTATCGAATTGCCGCGATTCTGTGGGGCAGTTTCTTTGTTCCTTGAGGACATGCATGATTGCACATATTGTGCTTCCATTGTTGAACGGTTTAAGTAACAAAAGGTGCCCCACGAAAAAGAAATGGCGGCCATTCGATACGGTCTATAGGCCTACCTGGCAAATCGGGCTGTTTTCAGGTGGTGCACGCTGGGTAAAAAGGCAAGTTCCTGGAAATGACCCTGATCCTCAACCTAATCACTTGACTCTGAACTTTCATCGTTATAAAAACCTCGGAATTTGATTCAGCACCATGGAAAACCATCTAGTATCAACACCAGGATCTTTAAAATCGGCCGAATCTAGGTATACCTACACCTGACACGCCCTACGCCTGGCACCTGTAAATTTCAATGGCGGCCATCTTGGAAATTGCCCCGATTCTCAGCATAGTCACGTGACCCTGACCTTTCATCATTTAAAAAACCTCAGAATTCGATTCAGACCCACAGAAAACCACAGGAGCAGCACCAGAATCCAATCCAATCACAGCGCTGGCCGCATTTGCGCCAGTATGAAACACAAAACAGTCGTCTGCTTAGGCGCACACCATTCAAAACAAATGGGCGCTTTGTCAACGGCTGTTGACCCAAACACCCCCCCTGCTCCGACACCAACAAATATAATGTAATGCATTTTTGGGTCACTTTTGTAATGTATTTGGGTCACTCGCTGATTGGTTCCCTAGGAAAGCCTAGGCAAAAACAAAGAAAAAGTTAAAACTTCCGGGAGAAATTCCCAAGACTACTCGGCTGCGTTCGGGCGTGCAGTTCTCGTTACTCGGGAGTACTGCGTGCGCATTGCACTCGTGTCACATCACGCGAACGGCAAGTCCGCAGTCCGCGTGCGCGAATGGCAATCAGTGAAGATGGACGTCTCTTGCCATCACTGCACAAAAAAATGCCGTTTCATTGCTCACAAGAAACTGAGGAAATACAGGCTGTAAGTCGTGAGAACCTTTGATGCCGTATAAAACAAACCTTAGTGAGTTATTGTTTCAGTTATTAACACGTTGAGCAAATTCACAAAAAATCCCACCCATATTCCACCATCTTCGTACAAATCACATGACACTTGACAGGAGTACGAGCACACTCCCCATTTGTTGGGGAGTAGTGAGAGCATACTCTCACTGACCCGAGTGTCGTTATTCTTGCCGTTCACGCGCGCAGGAGTATAACTCGTGTTAACACGAGTACACGCCCGAACGCAGCCATCTAGTGAGCAAAGACTGGTCCGTTAGTGCTGCAAGAGGGCGCACTATATGGCCAACGCGTACACAAACCAGTCTTGGGCCAAGACTACCCTGATTGCCATTCGCGCACGTGGACTGCGGCCGTGCCGTTCGCGTAATGTGACCCGAGTGCAATGCGCACGCATTACTCCCGAGTAACGAGAACTGCACGCCCGAACGCAGCTCGGATGTGACTCAACGAGAACTGCACGCCCAAACGCAGCCTAATATTAGTGCTGGGACCGTGTAAACGTTTAAACGACCGAAATGTAACTATCCGTTTAGAAAAATGCTAAAAGGATATCCGAAACCAACTTGTGAAAAAACGATCCTCCCTTTTTCAAAGATCTATAATGGCAGGTTTGGCAGGTTTGCGCCGCCGGAAATGTCTAAAGTGTCAGTTTTATTCTGAAAGAATCAGGCAGCATACCGCTGTGATAAGCCCAACGGCAACGGTCGGTAGGCCTATAACCTTAAAGGCACAGGCTCGTCAGCAATGCGCGCCCGCCAAATTCGTGCTCGAAACACGCAGCTCCGTGCCTTTGCTATGGAGCTGCGTATTGCGTGGCACACATTTGGCGGGCGCGCATTGCTGACGAGCCTGTGCCTAAAGCGGGCCTCCCACTGTGCGATTTTGGCCACGAATTTCCCACGAATTGGTACGATTACCAGAGACTGTCTATAGACTCTACACACAGTCGTACTTAATCGTAGCTAATCGTAAGAAAGTGGGAGGCCCGCTTAAGATGTACAGTTGCGTTTGCAGTCGCGGGAAGCGATATACTGTTTGTTTTCGGTTTCATCTTGCAAGTTGATTTCAAAGCAGGGTGGACGATCATAGTTGTGTTGGAACTAGTATTGGTTTTCTTTAGTTGCAACTTGCAAGTTGACGTTAAAACAATTTAGTATTATGGCATGGCGCCGTGTAGCAGGGTAACCTTTGTTCTGTGATCGGAACTTTTATTCAATTTGTTTGGTTTCAACAACTTGCAAGTTGACATTAAAGCAGGGCGCGGCGGTATAAACCTTTGAGGGGCCGACAATCGTAGTTGTAATGGAGCTTTTATTGATTTCCTATGGTTGCAACCTGCAAGTTGAAGTCAAGTTTGTTCACCGAGTCTTTGTGAATTGTTTTCACCCTGAACTAGGCTACCTTTTGTATTTTCATTTAATCAATAAAAATGGGTTTGAGTGACTTATCTCGAAAGCCTATCCAAGTAAACAGCAAAGTCTAGCTGAACTTTCGTGGAAGTGACAGTGGTGCCTCGCGAACGCACATGAGACCAGGTCAAAGAACTTTATATTGCGAGCGCGGTAATAAGTTTTACTTTTTGTTTTGTTTACTATTCGTTTAAACGTTTAAACGAACGTTAAATTGACGTTAAAATAAACGTTTTGAAAAATAAACGGTAACTCGCTAGCACTCGCTATCAACGTTTTAGACATCAGCAGTCAGTTGTTAACCCGCATTGAAGGTGGTTCTGATTGTTGAAAAAACCAACCCAATCTACATTATCATGCTACGAAGCTTTAAATATTCCAGTGTATCCAAATGAATGTTCCCTATACAGACAATTTGAGTGATTCTTCCCGAAATTTTGGTGGTCCCCTGGGAGAGGCTTCCCGAATTGTCGCCCTATTGCTGCACACAGGGTTATTACAATTATTATTATTTATTCGGCCAACACAAGCAACAATACAACAGAATATTCCTCTAAACAAGAGAGCAAATAGATAGGGTAATAAATATATAAGACTTATATAAATATAAAAAGTAAAGTTGTGGGGGAAGGGGAGGGGGTGGGGGAGGGGGTAACAAAGACACAAAGACAAACCAATCTAAGGTGGCCAGGGTGAACTAAAGTGAAAGTCACTGTGGCCCAAAGGCCTGCATATGCTCATCCAACCCCAGACTGGGATAAAAGGTAAATTAATTAAATATGTTTGTATATAAATAATAATAATAAAACATACAATATAAATCAAAAGTAAAATAAATTGTGCAATAAGTGCTCATATACATGTTAGGAAAAGGAGAGAAATGAGGAAATAATAATAATTCGCAGCAATAAATTTAAGCAATTAAATCAAGTAATAAATAAGTGTTTGTAAATTTGTTATAAAAGTAATAAAACAGTAATTAATAGTAATTAAAAAGATGATTAAAAATAAAACAACTTAATTAAATAAGAGGGGAAAAAAAGAAAGAAAAAAGACCAACAACCCAACAAACAAACAATTGTTTTTGTTTTTTTGTGTTGGTTTGTTAGGGTTGTTGGGTTGTTTGTGTTTGTTTGGGTTGTTTGGGTTTTGTTTGTGTTTGCTTGTCTTTGTTTGTTTTTGTTTTGCACAAAAAAAAAAAAAACCTAAAAAGAGAAAATAGCTTATAGATAAATTAGACAGTAAATAATAATAATATTAATAATAAGAGTAATAATAAAGAACACGGAAGGTAATGTGCTAAGAAAGGTAAGTTACAGTGTATAGCCTATCGCTTGGCAAACAACAACAGTCTCTAAGAACCTTGATAGTGAACATGTAATCTGTTTAATAATAAAAGCATAATAAGGTTTAAGAACTAACAGTCTCTAATATACACTGGCAAGTTGTTCCATATTTGAGGAAAAGTGTGAATTGGTGAATTCTTCTCGCGTAGTGGTGAACAAACAAGACCGTATCTTGATGGATGGATGTCACAGTCAATGAGTTTGAAGAGACACTTTGTGATGAACTGCACAATTTCTGCCGTCGAGTATCCAGACTAAGCCAGTTCAGAGCATTTAATCTGTCTTCATATGACATGGCTCCTCAGTGTGTTGTTTAATGATCATTATAGTTGCCCTCCGTTGTACATGTTCAAGTTTAGCTGATAGGGTTGTTGTGTACGGGCACCAAGCATGCAGGTAACCCATACTCTAGTAGATGGAGAACTAAGGAGCGATAGAGTGATGCGAGAGCCTTGGGAGATGATTTTCCTGCGATATGCCAAAACAATCCTAGGGTTTTGTTGGCTTTAAAATGGCAACAACTGCATCGACATGATCAGTCCAGGTGTGTGTACTGTTGAATGTTACGCCCAGATACTTAATTGTGGAGACTGCATTAAGGGGAGTTCTTTGAAGGGAGTACTGTGGGAAGGTTACTGCTCTCCGATATTGCGTCATGTGCATGACTTTAGTTGTCCTGTGGTTGAGTTGCATTCCATTTTGTTCGCTCCAGTTGTTAAGTTTGTCAAGATCCAATTGGAAGGTGCACCATCATCAGAGGAGGTAATGGGCCGGTATATGCGAAGAGGAGGCACTTTGTTGATAGGTTATCGGATAGGCATATGTCACCGATGAATAAGTTAAATAATAAGGGTCCAAGAACGCTTCCCCTTGGGAATACCGGATGTGACAGGTGACCATGATGAAAAGGAGCCGCGATATGTCACACGTTGGTCAAGAAGGATTTGATCCAGTTCCATGTTTGGCCACGTACGTTGACTTGCGAGCTAGTTTTTCAATGAGGAGGTGGCGGGGCATATTATCAAATGCCTTACTGAAGTCCAAGCAGGCAATGTCAATTCTAGGGGGTCGAGGCTTTTCCAGTATGGTTGCCCAGTCGTGGACGGCGTTGGTCAACTGTGTTACGCAATATTTGAATGCTTGTCACTACCTATAGGCAGTACAGTGACACGTGGTCTTGGATGGCATCTGCTACAGTTCTTTCAAGCACTTTGTAAATGACTGATGTGAGGGCAATTGGGCGGTAATTGGTTACATCATTTCGCCTGTCGGACTTGTAAACTGGGGTGACATTAGACAGCTTCCAGCTTTTGGGAAGGGTGCCTTGTGCATGGGGGTGTCGAGTTTATCAAACGAAATAACGGTGGTGCAATAGATGTGGCTGTGGCTTGTAGGATTCTTGGGGATATTCCGTCGGGGCCTGGTGCTTTACGAGGATTCAAATTCTTTAGTGATTTGGTCAAACCACTTTAGCGTAGTTGAACTGGTGGAAGTTCAGGGATGGCAAGGGAACATGGAGCAGGCATTTCCGGGCTGTTGACAGCAGGTGAATGGACTGAAGTGAAGAAGTTGTTAAAGGTTTCGGCGATAACGTCAGGTTTGTTGATCATCTTGCCGGCATGGTGACAGGCGGGAGCTAGGTGAGCTGGATTTTCTTTAGTCTCTCACAAAGCGCCAGAAACTCCGTTTGTTGTCTGAAGTGCATGGCAAAGAGCTAGTTCATCAACGTAGTTGGAGTAGGCCAGTTTTGTTAAATTTTTTACTTGATTACGAATTGTAGTTATTCCACGCAGAACTAGAACCAGTCTTTTTGGCTTTACTAAACAACCTATGTTTGAGGCGAATCAGCTTCTTTAATTCAGGGGATATCCAGGGGGAGATTTTGTTGCGCCGGCACCTTTTACGAGGTATGCTGTCATGTATGATGATTGCATCAAGAATATCCATGAAGCCATGAAGCAAATAGTTGTTGCTACGAAAGCCTATATATATGCTTATGAATTATTTTGTTAATAACACGGCTGTTCTACTATTTTATTCACAAGAATACAGACTAGGTTATTTTGCAAAAAAAAGAAGAAAAAAGAAAAACCCATTCTTTCTTCTTCAAAATGACACACAGTTACCATTTCACTGTATCATTTGTAAAACACGAGTAAAAACTTTATAAAAAAAAAAAAACAAGACTCGTCGACGAGTGCATTGTGAGTAAAAGAATAAAAATTCCCAATTTGGTTGCAACGGAACTGAAAACTTGCGTGAGTAACCGCAAGCTGACTGGAGCTAGTCTAGGGTCAAGCAACGTACACAGTACAAGCGTCCATGACATATTTATAAATTGGGTACCGAATTTAAAGGAACACACCGGCTTTGTTGGGCTATTTTGGGCTCGAAATAGACCTATACATTATTCTGAAGCGCCTTCGAGAGTAAATTAGATATATCCTGAAAAGACGCCGTCAAATTTAGCCGTTTTTTAGCACTTTTGAAAAATTCAAGGTCACGTGACGTTTCGGAACCAATTTCTGGTTCCGAAAAGTCACGTGGTCTTGTGAGTTAGTTGTATTTCCAGCCGTATAAAAGTTTGTTAGTTGACAAAAGAGAGACTATTTATATATGTATGAAAAAAAGTTAAACATAAGTATGAAAATTCGAACATAATTGTTTGTTTCGAGAGTCCGGAGAACGGGAGCGAGCGCGTGCAACGGCAGGCTACCGTGGAGTGTAGGATATTTTCCCCGCGCAGCACGGCAAATAGCCCGAGTGCACACGCACACGGGCGTGTTGCTTCAGTGTACGTTCGTGAAGAAAATACATGATGCCAACTCCTCAAAAGAAAACGGAAATTCCTATTCGGTCGTCAAGCTGTCCAGTGAAATCCTGAGCAGGAGAAGAGCGAATCGTTTGTGACAAAATCGTGAGGCTCGCGCGTAGTTGCAACGGCTGGTAAAGCGTATAACCCCTCTTTGACCGTTTTTGTTAATTTTGCACTTCTTTAGTAAATTACGGGATATTTTGATGATCTTTTTTTCACAACGACCATCAAAAAAGTATTGTCAATGCTGCTACATCACTAAATCATGTAAACAGTAGGCCGGTGTGTACCTTTAAGAATCGAGCAATAGAGGGCGTTATTACATAGTTTAGGTGGATTCCTAATCACGTTGCAACGGTGGTTGCCTCGTTGACGTCACCAGTGATGCCAAATTGAGAATCGAGCCCATTTACGAATGGTCCAGGAATCTTAGATGGGTCTTTCAAAGTAATCGGCGCTCTCGGGCATCTGGCACGTCTGGATGTTCGGCGCACTTTATGTTTTATGTTTAAAGGGCCCCTTATTTACGATTTTTATCAATGAAATATATGCTTTAAAACCACTCTACTCAGTTAAAGTCATAACAATCCTATATGGAGCTTGCTTTGGGGGTTAAAACAAAGGTTTTTAGTTTTTATGCTAATGCGAATATGCATATTCATGACCAAGGTCACGATGTCACAAGAGGCAAACACAGGAAAATCACATTCAACTGTGCACAAAAGATTCCACTTTTTTCTCAATTTTCCTGAAACTTTTGTAATCCATGGCTGTCTGAGTTTGTTTTACATGTTGCCTGCTGTAAGCCATGACAAAACTGGGGGTAGAAACTGCAGCAATTTGCCACAAGTCCAACTTGAAGTCTTATGTTTTTTCTTAACTTTTCCCTTCTGTCTTCCTTATGTGATGCACTCAAAACAGCGCCCTCTGTCTGTGATTTATTGCAATGAAATCTTCAAAGTTGAAAAAGGCCACCTTTTATTGATTTTACATCCAAACGAACAACAGTATGTCTTGCTGAACAAGTAATCCTTCATTATATGAAGCAAAGCTTAGGCACAAAGTTGTTTAGCATGTCACAGGCCCTGCATAAATGTACGTATACATTTCGTCTCAAACAACCACACCGGTCGATAGATTGGTTCCCGATCCCTATAGATTGGTTCGCTTATTGCGAAATAAATTGGTTCCCGAACCCTATAGATTGGTTCGCTTAATTCGAAAATATAGGGATCGGTAAAGGGCAGCCACGACGGGCAGAATTCTGCCCGTCACGTGGTTATTATTATAATTTTTTTAAAAAGTAAATGCGCAGATTTTGCATTGACATTTGTAACTTGGCCGTTTTGAACATATCCAATTATGTAAATAAAGTACATTACCTAAAGCAAAGGGCTTGGCCAATTTTTAAATATAAAAAACACAATGCGCACGCGCAAAGACGACCAATTACAGAGATGAAACGCCCTTTACCAGTCTTATATTCTCCTGTGTGGAATATGTGTACGGGAACCAGTCTATTATAGACCGTGTAAGTTGACCTCGAGAGCGTGCGGGACTCCGCGAGACTCGTCGACTTCCGGAGACCTCGTTTAGTCGTATAGGGGACGCAACTTTACCGGAGGTTCCGGTTCTGTGCATGAGCTCGGCCTCGGGCGCGGTAAAAGCAAACACACGCTCGCATGTTGCTCTATGCGAGCAGGCGTTTGTTTTTACCCATCATATAATCACCAGATGGATATGCATTAATTGGCTATACGAGAATAGGCCACGAGCCGGCCGCTATTGTACCCCACAAACAATACTTGAGCAAGTTCGGGCGGGCGACTATATAGTTTTAAACTAGACAATAGGGAGGTTTCGCACCGTCACGGATACCGATACGGATACGGATACGTCATGACTCTATGCGCTTCTCGTGACGCGTAACCGGAGTACACACGTTTTCATACGCTAGACAGTTTCGGCATCTCAGTTTAATGGTACGTGTTCGCAGACGTATCCGTGTGACATAACACTAATTTGGTGTTAACAAGTCGAGATTAATTGTATACGTACCGCTCCCGTGTCAAACGGCTCCCATACGTTGTCCTACGTGTGACTCCGCATCACGTACGAGGAGACCGCATAAAGTAAAGACGTTAAAGCTGAAAATGGTACGGATACGTATACGCGCGCGGATTTTGAGCTTGCCGAAACTGTCTATTAAAGGAGCATGACCAGAGTTTCTGGAAAATAGTTTTCGATGTAACTTACCAATATTATCAAGTAACTCCCATACACACCTCCCATGTCCCAAAAACCCGAAAACATTCGCAATTTCCAGTAAACAATTGAACAAAACTATCGAGTCGGCTTTCAGTGGATAAACGTTGATACTGGAAAATTAGTTTACAAATAATCGGTGGATTTTCGACGATATCCTCGGAAATATGCGGTTTCAGTTTCGTAATCAGAAAAATATAACGGATGTTATGATATAAAAATCTCATGACCCATAAGGTAAGTCCCGGGGAGTTATGGGTAACAAAAAGTGATCTGGTCACACTCCTTTAACGGACATCGGCCTCCATACGTGTAGCATAAAAACGAATACCGGTTATGGGGATTTTTCGCTTTTTTTCGTGATGGATGAATAAGTTGTATACATTTTGTTTCTTTGTGATGTATCTTCCATGAATACCGATCGAATTTAATGAGTCATGCCCACGTGAAAGTGAGAAAAATCAGCTGAAAACAAAGCCAAGCGCAGAGCAGATTTAGCAGATCGTATTCACACAGTGCGAAACCCAGTTCAGTATGCGCATCAACGTGAACGGTTACCGTTATCATATCTGTATTCGTAACCGTATTCGTCACCTTGCGAAACCTCTCTAGTAGGCCTATATGGTTAGCCTATAGTTAATTAACTATAGTCGCCCGCCCGAACTCGCTCCTTTGTGTAGGTACACTGCTCCCCGCATGCGCGATCGCTTGTAATCACATATGCCACATTTCCGAGAAATGTTCCCATTATCCGATTGAAAACCCATGACGCCAGGATACTATTATACCTTTCGCACAGGTTATAAAAGGGATTTTAAGATTTTGTACAGTAGACCCCGAATTAGGTAGGCGAAACTGCTAATTTCTACGTGGTGTAAAATTGGTACTGAGAACACGGTCGCTGCCTGTGGTTAAGCTGCTATACGAGGTCCCCGGAAGTCGACAAGTCTCGCGGAGTCCCGCACGCTCTCGAGGTCAACTTACACGGAGAAAATGGCCTATTTCGCAATCAGGCAATTCGCGAATGGTCCATTGCTCTAGTGCGATGCTCATCATGTGTGTACCAAAAACGTAGAGTACACAGTGCTAGTGGATTGCGTACTGGTAAATGATGTAGACGCGTGATAATGTGACAGTGATGTGACTGCTCGAAGAATTGCATTATCGCTGACAATGCAGAGTTTAAGAAAATCCAGTGAAATTGTGTGAAAACCTGAGTCCTGATTATTGCTGCCAACCACGTAAACCGACACATTGTTATTATTGTACACTGACTTACTACTCGGGAGTACAGCAGGTAGGTAACGACTAGGCCTACTTCGAAATACTGAAAGTGAAAGGCACCCAGCCCAGGCCTGTTTTTTTGCTGATAGTGATACTAGGGCCTATGGCTATGCTATGCTGCTGCTGCTTGGCCTGGGTGACTTTCAAGATCAGCACTTTTTTTCCCCATCAAAATCGTTGCTCAAAATGGAATCTTTAAACAAGTCTTTTTACAGGAAATTGCAATTTTTGTTAAAATACAAATCTCTACACGCCTACATGTATACCTCCCTGGCCGTAAATATCCTCAACAGTGGCGTATCCTTGATCCTCCATAATCTGCGCACCTAACGCTTATGCACGCGCGCGCATTGGCCGGCAAACATTAAGGTGAGTGCGTAGAAATAGGACCGCGTGGATTTAGGAGTACTGACGATACATTCGTCCTTAAAACCCAAATATTCCAAGAAAAATCTCGGACCTCGTGTTGCTTTCGTCTTCCATCTTTTTAGATTTGGTCGCCTCTGCGCGTCACGGAGAAAGAGGGCGCTATTCAATTGAGTCGGTATGGCAAGCCAAAAGTCATATAACGTATTGCGGCAACGCGTTGGGAAAATATCACAACGAGTTGTGCTATCATCCAATCATACCCCCGTCAGACTGGACGCGACCATCCGCGACCTTACGGCGACCAGAAAATGTACAAGGTCGCCGGAAAACGTGAACACAATGCAAACAAAAACTTCCAAAATATTACAAACTTTTAAAAAGCTGCGCTCTTTAAATACCGCGACCTGTGTGATCATACAGCATTCTCACGACGCGGTCGACACGACCTCTCCGCGCTTATGGCGTTTCTATTGAGATCTATGGACTTGGCAAAGGCGATCACAGGCGATCCCGCGGCGCTCTCACCACGCTCATAGGTTTCTTACCACGCGTCTTCTATGTGTATCGCTACTGCATGCACGGCAACCTCAGGGCGTTTCTACCACGTTCTGGATAACTTCTGCCATGATTATTACAGCGATGAGGATGACAGACACACTGATGTATAAACTTTGAAACGCCAGTTTTTATAGCAGCTAGCTTGTTGCACCTGAAAAGCATGGTCGCCATTATAGGAGCGTAGTGCAAGCTTGGTAAACCACGCCTGGTCGTATTAAGAACTCCATGACGCATATTGGGAACCCCATAAGAACGCCATAGGCACAGCCGGAGCCCCATGAGGCCGAGGACGTGGTGCAATCGTGCAACGTGAAATCACCGTACATGTAATGTCGCCCTGACAACGTCATACGGGACTCCGAACGCCTAGTAGGATCGTTAACCTAGCTGCTAAAAAAACTGGCTTTTCAAAGTTTATAAATCAGTGTGTCTGTCGTCTTCACCGCTGTAATAATCATGGCAGAAGTTATCCAGAACGTGGTAGAAACGCCCTGAGGTCGCCGTGCAGTAGCGATACACGTACCGGTAGAAGACGCGTGGTAAGAAACCTACATGTATGAGCGTGGTGAGCGCGCCGCGGGATCGCCGGTGATCGCCGTTGCCAAGTCCATACGCCATATTAGCGCGGAGAGGTCGTGGCGACCGCGTCGTGAGAATGCGGTATGATCGCACAATCGCGGTAAGAGCGCAGCTTTTTTCAGTCAAGTTTTTCTCGCATTGTGTTCACGTTTGCCGGCGACCTTGTACATTTTCTGGTCGCCGTAAGGTGGCAGATGGTCGCCGTCCAGTCTGATGGGGGTATGATTGGATGATAGCACAACCCGTTAGGGTTATTTTTGCAACGCGATGCCGCAATAGTACGTTATGAGTACTTATGACCTTTTGGCTTGCCATACGTTATGACCCTTTTGGCTTGCCATACGTTATGAACTTTTGGCTTGCCATATTATTTCGCCGTGACGTCATGACGCGCAGAGGCGACCAAATCTGAAAAGATGGAAGACGAAAGCAACACAAGGTCCGAGATTTTTCTTGGAATATTTGGGTTTTAAGGATGAACATACTGTACGCCACTGTTGAGGATATTACGGCCAGGGAGGTTCGTAGAACGTGTAGAGATTTGTATTTTAACAAAAATTGCAATTTCCTGTAAAAAGACTTGTTTAAAGATTCCATTTTGAGCAACGATTTTGATTGGGAAAAAAAAGTGCTGATCTTGAAAGACACTTAGGCCAAGCAGAAGCAGCGTAGCATATAAAACAGGCCTGGGTGCCTTTCAGTATTTGAAAGTACACTGTAGGTAACGACTACTTTTAGAAAAGTGTTGTTTTTGACGTTTATATTGGGACGTTATCATTTCGATAACACTTTTAGCCCCTTACCAATTTAACCCCTATCGCTATTTTACATTTTGCTGCTCGCGGCAAGATGGCTGCCGTACTCCAAACTATAGTTCACCAATACAGTCAAAATTAAACATTGAAAAACTTACCATGGAAGTACCTGGAATCTCCAGAATGTACTACCGTAACCGTGGTCCGTTTTCCCCGATGATTTTTCTAAACAGAAAAAAACTAGTCCAACGTAATTTTTCTTGACATTTTGGAGCACACTCGGGATCGGAGAAGAGCGACATTTATCACATGTTTAGGGATTAACAGTCAGGGCCCAGATAGCCCGCCCTCTTGTAATCATCTCTTTGTATGACGTCACTAGCAGTACAATGATCTGGAACGTGATTTGATCGTCTGTAAATGTCGTCTGTTAATGGCAGGGTTAACTGGGCAATCTCGGAACTATGCATTGGTACAGCTTTTCTTTGACTGGTTCCCTATCCTATACTTTTGCTAGAGATGGCGTTTTGCAATAATCGATGTATAGAAAACATCACTACCGGGTATACATGTAGTATAATACAACTAATCCTTTATTTTGTTTTAAATTAACCCAAGTTTATTTAAAGAATACATGTACATGTATTTCAACGATGCTGTTTTTAAATTATATCGTCGAGTCTTACCTGCTTTTAAACGAAGAATGTAGATTCTTCAAAGCCATCGAGCCAATTCAAGTTAACGCGCAGTGCACACCTTTGGAACAATGTGTTAATAATTGTTGATTTATCAAAACGGTTTGATTGCAAACGCCCCCTCTAGCGGCGTGGCAACATTTGCATAATAAAAATAGCGCATCGGCACCGTTAAAATTACTGGATTCTCTTAGACAGAATTATTCGCACAACTTTGTGAAAAGCATGTTCGCAGAAATCAATAGGCTCCTTACAGAAAAAAGCGATACTACCGGGCGTTACAAACACTTTGGTACAAATCACACGCACTAAATGCATGCACATAGCGCAAGTTCCGGCAGTAGCGCCGCGCGCACCTCGGCTGTGGATTCCGTTACGTTTCTTCTAGGGTCAATTTCAACCTGTGAAAGTTGTTAGTGTTATGTTATTTGTTAACTGTGTAAAAGAATTGACTTAAAGATTAAAACAAATGCATGCTGTATAAAAAAGAGTTGGCTGCACGATGACGTGGCGTGATCACTTTCAACCCACACCACCGGTAGTATTTGCCGAATCCGAACCAAACCAATGTTCGGGAAGAAATTTACAAACTTTTGCCGAACCGAACCAAACCCGAATTTGAGGGAGGCACAGCAGTTTTATCGCTGAAGTTCTGGATGACAAAAGTTTATAGTCTGGAACTGGCGATGGCCGATGTATTTTCTATTAAATGATAACTATTTTGTTAACTCTGGTTCGAACATGAACCCTTCAATGTTTTCTGTGGCTTGAAATTGCAAAAAGTTTCTGCTGTTTTCCCTCCGCGCTCGATTGGGAAATTGCGATCGATCGATTGCATACATACATGTACATGTACGTACACACAACGTTCATTCGGCCGGAAAAGCTTCACTGCCAGAGAGCTGTGCAAAGTACATCGTACCAGTGATACAAAAGCAGCCAACGTGACGTCATGTCCTTCGGGTTATTGGAGCGTGAAACTGGGGCTTGAATAAAAGCATGGCGCGGCCCATTTAAAACAAAACGGGGTAATTTTTCCCCCTTTTCCTGGTTTTACTTATAAACCATGTGGAAACATGCCAAATGAAAATTAGTACACTAACCAGTCACTACTTGGGGTTATTTCAAAGCCATCTTTGTCTTTAATGACTTATTACTTTAAAGAATGTGTGATCATACAAATTACAATAACTCCAAAGTTGATAGGAAACCTACAATTTGTCATTAATCCATACAAATCCTTTTGTTATAGTTTTTTTCTTAATTGCATCAATGCCTGTACATTGCATGCTCCTCATGATGGGACAAATTTCACACACGTTCGCCAAGTTTCTTTCTACCCGGTAATATGACATGATAATGGTCAAAGTTTTCAATTTTTAAAAAAAAAATACTTGATATTACATGTACGTACGGTACATGTATGTCATGATTCATGACATAAAAATAATACGGGTTACCGTGGCCGAGTGGTTTGGGTGAAAACTTGTTGTTGTGGGCTTGATACCAGGCTGTGGTACCGGTACCTGTGCCCTTGAGCAAGGCACTCATCCATGATTGCTCCATCCTTCGGAAGGGATGTAAAGCCATTGGTCCAGTGTATAGTGTAATTCACTAAAAAGATCCCAGAGCACTCTTTCGTGAAGAGTAAGACGAATCTTCCCAATGGCACTACTTGCCTACAATGTACACATTGTACATGCATGTATGTGTGTCAAATTGTTTGCGGAATACAATGCTGTGATATGTACATTGTACCTCGTGTAAGAGCGCTGAATGTAAATGCAGCAATTATTTAATTAATATTAGGCCTATACCGTTAGACCTGTACGCTGTTGTGCATGGTGTCTCTACTGGCGAACATGGTATTTTATGGTATGTTTCCCCCTCATTTTGAACCATAAACATTTAATTTACATCTCCATATATCTCAACATTTTGGTTGTTTTTCTTTTTTTCCTCCTCTCTGCATGTTGTGCATGCCTATTGCTCTTCAGTTTCTTGCAAGATGCATTCTTTTCCTGCTTGAGATTCTACTTTCCTCAGTTCTCATCTACTGCTGACAAATGCTACACATCACCTAAGGTATGGGTAATAATTACGTGCTGTAAATGTTAAGCAGCCATTCTGATTTTCAGCAAACTTAAGGAGTTCAGTGGAACATTATTAGTATTGTCATCAAAGCAATTTCCCTAATTCTAAACGGGGTCATAGCCCAAAAGAAACTGACAAGTGAAATTTGACATCGATTCTGTAAACCTTATACTGTCTTATACTTTTTCCTCCAGGATTATATCTGTGTACAACGTCATTCATCCTCTGTCATGTCTATCAAAACAAAAGAAATACATGTATCTTAAGACGGATCTAAGGAGATAACTTCAGCTAAAGTACAGCAACGAATAGTGTCACAACATACCTTTCTGAAAACCCTGTTTGGAAATTTCCAATATACGGTAACGTACATAAACAAGGACACCAAAAATGTCACAAAGTATGTGTGCAGTGTTTTCATCAGAAATGTAAGTTAGTAATTGTTGCACTATTTGTTGCCATTCTTAGGCTGAAGTAATCCCCTTAGATCTGTCTTAAGATAATTATTTTGTTTTAAGAGAAGATTGGCATGGCACATACTATACAAATATTGACTGCAATGAGGGGCATGGTTAAGATTATAGGCCCAAGGTGATCTCGAACCCATGACTATGCCCCTCGGCTTCCGCCTCGGGTCATGGCCTCGAGATCACCGAGATCATGGCTTCGATCATGGCTTCGAGATCATGGCTTCGAGATCCCAATAAAGACCGAGTACCGGTATGTAATCCCAATAAAGAGCGTGCGGGACTCCGCGAGACTCGTCAACTTCCGGAGACCTCATATATTCCGGAGACCTCACATGTAGTGACCGTTTTTTTCGGTACCATTTTCACTTCACGTCAAAATTGGCATTTTCACCTACATGTACATGTACGGTACCGATTCGGGGTCCACTGTAGAAAACCTTAAAATCCCATTTATCACCTGTACGAAAGGTTAATTGAGCAAAAAGTTCAATTTTTTTTTAATCTGACCTTTTATTTCCGTCTCTGAGATAAACTGGTAACCCTACACGCCATAGAAAAACCAACACAGCCATGACAGCGCGTCGCTGGTAGCCTGCAAGTGGCGCGAAAATTTTGGCGCCGTGTAGTTGGCGAATATGTTGCATTATGACTGTTTTCTAAAGTTCTTGTTTCGGCTTCAGACATTCTTTCTGATTTCCGTCTTGTACGATTTTTGTATTTGTTTGGGATTTTTGATGGCTTTATTTACTCTCAACGGAAGTGAACGTTAAAGTTGACGTTTAAACCAGATATTTGATTTAACAACGTTAATATTTTTGAGAGGCACCAAGCCGGTGAGCCTGCCATTTGTAAAGGGACTTGCAAACCGGAAACAAAATGTCAAACATTTTTATTTGTTTGTGACAAAATTTGTTTTCATTTTATTTATTGAGTCGATAGATTCTAAGGTGCCTTTTTCATTTATTGGCGTCTGGCCGTTTAGAAACGCCGCTACATGTAGGTTAAGTGACCATTAAAAAAAAGATCGTCGCAACGTTAAAACCGCATTGCTATTCCCTGACTGGTCCCCGGAAGTGTGACCCACTGCGAGACTTACACAGTCTATTGTCTAACATCTTGGGGCCATTAGTGATGACATATTTCCCCTCAAACATGTCAAACCATGTCATACTGTAGTGTGTATTGACAATACACACTACATGTACATGTAGTCATGGTAGTAGTACAGGGTTCCACTTGTGAACTACATGTATGTACCGGGGTACACGTGTACATATACCGTATAATGGTACACTGTCATTTGTAAAATCACAACTGAAACCAAAATGGTCAAGGAGATTGAATTATTTGTGTACTGTATTGTGTGTAATGTCTAAAGGATCGAGCGTGTCCAGATCACATTTTTTACCCACCCATTTTTTCCATGGGTGTACCGTGTTGAGATTTTGATACCATATCATTTGTCATATTTTTCCCATCACCATTGAGAAATTTTGCGCTCTCAACCCGTATATTTTCAAGGATATCATTAATAAAAAAAGCCACCAATTAATGTATTGTACATGTAAACTAATTTATCTGGTTCCACAAAGCAGTGCAATAATTACACCAACCTTTTTGCAAATGTCATATCATTTTCCATGGATAGTATTTTTAGGGAGGTACCGTATTTTATATGATTGTTTAGTTAAAACGAAATCCATTTTTTCTGAACACGCTGCAATAAAGGGTCCACGTAATACCAGTAGCTTTCTCCTTTCTATACATTTTACTTTGTTGTGGTCCAAGTAACAAGACGTCTTGACATGACAGAATTCACAAACAGTCAAACTTCTTTAAGAGGTCCTCTTTCACCATGTTTACACTCGAACCGGCAAAGGTGGATACAGACCCAGCATTTTTATTGCGACCACAAAACTAAACATTTGCGGCGTTTACACTACACCTCGATCCGGCTTCAACTCGCCTTCAGAAACTGCAAAAGTCACCACTAGTTGTTAGATGTTGCGGAACTTGTGCCAGATTGATCAATTAAATCTACCACCCGGCGGGCACTGCCCCAGGGACACTCAAACTGCCGAATCTGTATCCGGGTAGCGTTTACACTACAAAGGTGACTTGAAAAAGGCGAATCAGACCCGGGCCTGATCCGCCTTTTTCAATTCACCTTTTGCGTTTACACTTAGTGCCTACACGTACCCGACTTGAACTCCCCTTTTTAGAAATTGCGGAGTTCAATTTGACAAAGGCAAATCGAGTGTAAACGGGCCTTATCTGAACATTGCAGGAACCCCCACTGGCATGACTGGGGGACATGGCCCAAAATGTCCACCTCTCCCCCTGATGCTGGATTGTCATTTCATTCATTTTCAGTGAAGTAGCACGTTTTCATTCTATGCTATAGTGATTCATTCATGTGGAGTGGACTAAAATAAATTGCAGTCCATACATTTATAGAGGTTGATACCATGGCAACTTGGACGTCATCTACTAATCTTGTTAGTTTTGTGAGTTGTGAAGACGAAATTTGTTTTTATCAATATATCATCTCAACCTAGCTCTGCAAGAAATAGGCCGGTAGCTACATGTACGTTGTGTACATGTATACGTATGGGTACATGTACCATTACTACATAATGTACATGTACGGTATGTCACATACGCATTAAACAGGGGCGGATCCAGGGGAGGTGTGGGGGAGCACACGCTCCCCCCTTAAAAAAACCAAAACCCAAAACAAAACAAACAAACTTTTTGTGCACACTTTTCCTGCTTAGAGTGGTTAAATATTGCCCCCAGATCACACCACAGAGCATCTAGAATCCATCTAGAAGCCGTTACGGCTTCGCGCTACGCGCTCGCTATTTAATTGCTTAAACATTTCACGCTCCCCCCTTTTAAAAATCCTAGATTTGCCTCTGTTAAAATGTGAGGAAAAAGACATGCGTACTACAAAGAAAATTACGTGTGAGTATTTGTTAACACCTGTCAGTCAACTAAACATGGTTGAGGTTTGAACTTTAGTACTGGAATACGGCAGAACCTTGCAGTTAGATTAAAACACATTGCTACAGTATGCTTTGTACATTTTAAAGATATTTAGTTTGTGGTTCTCAGCAAATTCTCGAACGAATTTGTAAAGCATTTACTTTATTTTAACGACAAAACATCATATTTTGTATTTAAGACATCGGCAACCCTGTCAAAAACGCAGTTTTTATACAGCCGTTTTTGAGCCTTGCCTAGACTTGCCCAGGTTTGACTTCCCGTGTTTGGTCTGTAGTGCGGTGCGTGCAACACGCCCTCTGGACTGGTGGCCCGTCAAGTCTTCTTCTTCTGTCTTGGAAGACTTTCTGAGACAGAGGAAACAGAAGAAAACCGAATGTACCGGTCCGGAGGTCTACTGTACCGGTCCGGAGGGCGCATTGTGCACTGCGTGTTGCAGACTACATGTAAGTGCTCATGGGAGGTCAGACTTGGGCAGGTCTACCGGTCCGGAGGGCGCATTGTGCGCTGCATGTTGCAGACTACATGTAAGTGCTCATGGGAGGTCAGACTTGGGCAGGTCTACCGGTCCGGAGGGCGCATTGTGCGCTGCATGTTGCAGACTACATGTAAGTGCTCATGGGAGGTCAGACTTGGGCAGGTCTACCGGTCCGGAGGGCGCATTGTTCGCTGCATGTTGCAGACTACATGTAAGTGCTCATGGGAGGTCAGCCTTGGGCAGGTCTACCGGTCCGGAGGGCGCATTGTGCGCTGCGCGTTGCAGACTACATGTAAGTGCTCATGGGAGGTCAGACTTGGGCAGGTCTACCGGTCCGGAGGACGCATTGTGCGCTGCGCGTTGCAGACTACATGTAAGTGCTCATGGGAGGTCAGACTTGGGCAGGTCTACCGGTCCGGAGGGCGCATTGTGCACTGCGCGTTGCAGACTACATGTAAGTGCTCATGGGAGGTCAGACTTGGGCAGGTCTACCGGTCCGGAGGGCGCATTGTGCACTGCGCGTTGCAGACTACATGTAAGTGCTCATGGGAGGTCAGACTTGGGCACGTCTACTGTACCGGTCCGGAGGGCGCATTGTGCACTGCGCGTTGCAGACTACATGTAAGTGCTCATGGGAGGTCAGACTTGGGCACGTCTACTGTACCGGTCCGGAGGGCGCATTGTGCACTGCGCGTTGCAGACTACATGTAAGTGCTCATGGGAGGTCAGACTTAGGCACGTCTACTGTACCGGTCCGGAGGGCGCATTGTGCACTGCGCGTTGCAGACTACATGTAAGTGCTCATGGGAGGTCAGACTTGGGCACGTCTACTGTACCGGTCCGGAGGGCGCATTGTGCGCTGCGCGTTGCAGACTACATGTAAGTGCTCATGGGAGGTCAGACTTGGGCACGTCTACTGTACCGGTCCGGAGGGCGCATTGTGCGCTGCATGTTGCAGACTACATGTAAGTGCTCATGGGAGGTCAGCCTTGAGCAGGTCTACCGGTCCGGAGGGCGCATTGTGCGCTGCATGTTGCAGACTACATGTAAGTGCTCATGGGAGGTCAGCCTTGGGCAGGTCTACCGCTCCGGAGGGCGCATTGTGCGCTGCATGTTGCAGACTACATGTAAGTGCTCATGGGAGGTCAGCCTTGGGCAGGTCTACCGGTCCGGAGGGCGCATTGTGCACTGCGTGTTGCAGACTACATGTAAGTGCTCATGGGAGGTCAGACTTGGGCAGGTCTACCGGTCCGGAGGGCGCATTGTGCGCTGCGCGTTGCAGACTACATGTAAGTGCTCATGGGAGGTCAGACTTGGGCAGGTCTACCGGTCCGGAGGGCGCATTGTGCGCTGCGCGTTGCAGACTACATCCCAGTGCGCAAGCCACCGACGGACCACCGTCGGCTGGAAAGCGGCCGGTCGGCATCGGCACACCGACCAAAAACCACCGGCGGTCCGACGGTGGCTTGCAAGTGGCATGCAAACAGCGTTTTACCGCTCCCGAGCCACCAGCGGACCACTAGCGGTATCCAGCGGCAAACCATCAGTGGTCTGCCGCTCCTAAACCACTGGTGGACCACTAGCGGTAGCCAGCGGCAATCCGCCAGTGATCTGCCGCTCCTAAACCGCAAGCGGACCACTAGCGGTAGCCATCGCAAAACCACCCGTGGCCTGCCGCTCCTAAACCGCCAACGGACCACTAACGGTTGCCATCGGCAAACCGCCAGTGGTCTGCCACTCTAAAACCGCCAGTGGACCTCCAGCGGTAGCCATCGCGAAACCACCAGTTGCCTGCCGCTCCGAAACCGCCATCGGACCACTAACGGTAGCCATCGCGAAACCACCAGTGGCCTGCCGCTCCTAAACCGCCACCGGACCACTAATGGTAGCCATCGGCAAACCGCCAGTGGTATGCCACTCTAAAACCGCCAGTGGACCAGTAGCGGTAGTCAGTGGCAAACCGCCAGTGATCTGCCACTCCTAAACAGCCAGCGGACCACTAGCAGTAGCCATCGCAAAACCACCAACGGCCTGCCTCTCCTAAGCCACCAGCGGACCACTAGGGGTAGCCATCGGCAAACCGACAGTGGTCTGCCCCTCCTAAACTGCCAGCGGACCACTAGCGGGAATCATCGTGAAACCACCAGTGGCCTGCCGCTCCTAAACCGCCACTAGACCACCAACGATAGCCAGAGGCAAACCGCCAGTGGTATGCCACTCTAAAGCCGCCAGTGGACCAGTAGCGGTAGTCAGTGGCAAACCGCCAGTGATCTGCCACTCCTAAACCGCCAGCGGACTTCTAGCAGTAGCCATCGCAAAACCACCAACGGCCTGCCTCTCCTAAGCCACCAGCGGACCACTAGGGGTAGCCATCGGCAAACCGACAGTGGCCTGCCGCTCCTAAACCGCCACTAGACCACCAACGATAGCCAGAGGCAAACCGCCAGTGGTATGCCACTCTAAAACCGCCAGTGGACCAGTAGCGGTAGTCAGTGGCAAACCGCCAGTGATCTGCCACTCCTAAACCGCCAGCGGACCACTAGCAGTAGCCATCGCAAAAACCACAAACGGCCTGCCTCTCCTAAGCCACCAGCGGACCACTAGGGGTAGCCATCGGCAAACCGGCAGTGGTCTGTCACTCCTAAACCGCCAGCGGACCACTAGCGGGGGTCATCGTGAAAACACCAGTGGCCTGCCGCTCCTAAACCGCCACCAGACCACATTAAAAAAATGCAATGCATTGTGGGATTCATGTAACTGAACATATTTACCGTGTAAAAAAAAGGGATTTGCTTCAGTTTTGGCAGTTGTTTTGATTTTTGTAAACGGGTTGTTACTTGATAATAGGCAAATTGGCAATTGTCGGGAATGAACAAACTCAAAGTGACGAGAGATTATAATTAAATTTGGTATTCGGTTATAGGTGTGTGCCAACCATGTGTTACAGGGTTCAGGTTTTTGTGGAGCATAAATAGAAGTCGCGCATAAGGATAATGTATAAATAGTGTATTAGTGTATGAGTAGTGTATGAGTATAGTGTATCAGTAGTGTTTGAGTAATGTAAAAGTAATGTATGAATACGTATAAGTAATATAAGTAATGTATACGACCTAATTAAGACGTCTTTTTCCCAATTGGTATGCCTACGGCGGACCCCCAGAAATCTGCCACCGGCGGACCGCTAGAGCAGTAACCCACCAGCGGGCCTCCATCGGCTGCCGATGGAGGGCCACCGATGGGCGAGCGGACATTTGTTCTCGCGGTCCGCGGGTGGCTACCACCAGCGGCCCACTCACGGTGCCACTAGCGGGCCGCTAACGGCCCGACCGCGGCTTGCAGCGGGCCTCTATCGGCCGCCGACGGCGGGCCACCGGCGGGCATTAGTACTCGCGGTACGCGGGTGGCTGCCACTAGCGGCCCACTCGCGGTGCCACTAGCGGGCCGCCAACGGCCCGACCGCGGCTCGCAGCGGGCCTTTATCGGCTGCCGACGGCGGGCCGACGGTGCGCCGGCGGACATTAGTACTCGCGGTCCGCGGGTGGCTGCCACCAGCGGCCCACTCGCGGTGCCGCTGGCGGGCCGCTGACGGCCTGACCGCGGCTTGCGCACTGGGATGTAAGTGCTCATTGGAGGTCAGACTTGGGCAGGTCTATGCCTTGAATTATTGGCGGACTGCCAATATTTCGAAATATTGACAGTATATGTAATTGTTCGATAACTAAACGTTGGTTTATTTTTTATTTTTTGATGTCTCATTTGAAAACTATGCCCCAGCTGTGAGCTATCATTTTAATAATTTTGACAGTGTCTAAACATGCATGTACCGTACATACAACATGCCTGACATGCCTGATCACCATTGAAATGAAATAACCAAACTTGGGATGAGAGAAAAATTGTAAGGGCCTTATCAGGATTTGAACCCGAGACCTCTGACTCACTAGCAGATGCTCTACCAGCTGTTTTTGCTATAGACCATATAGACCCAATGTACATGTACATACCCGGTACTTAAATACTACATTAACAAAAAATGTACCGGTACCGGTACATGTAGGCCTATAATACTGTACATGTAGGATTCATGTACAGGTATACACACTGTACATATATACATATCACATGGCACAGGTGTTTTATTATTCAATTGATATTGACTTTTGATACCCCTATGTCATGTATGTGATTATTTGAACAAATATCAATCGAGGATTAGACACGCAGTCTGGCATTCCTGCTGTACATTGTACATTGTGTATATAAGCAGTGATATTGTTTCATGGTCCAGTCAGGTTGTTACTACATACTGTACATGTATGCTAATCAGTATGTAAACCATGACTCACTCTTAAACCATCACCACAGAGCATACTGTGCATTATGGTATGGTCTGTCTGTCTCTCCCTCAGGGAGACGGTGTTAAGATGATGGTTAAGTCAATTGGGTCACGCATCTCAGGATGTCTGGTTATGAAACGGGGCCTGGCGGTAAATCACGTTTTCTGGGAACTGTCATGTTCCCATAGTATTTTGGATTCGTAATTAAGCCAATCTGTAAGTATACTGAGCTCATGTGCAACTTGATTTAGCATTTATTAAATTGTACATTTTTTCTCCATCAATGTACAACTGTATGTATTGTATCATTTTGACTGTGGCGGACAAGCGGTTGTTTAAGCAGTACATGTACATGTACATGTACATGTACCATTGCCCATTAATTTAAACAGGTGTCACTTTGCACACTAAATGTACCTGTTTATGGCAAATGCCAAAAGATTCCAAAAGATACAATTAATGTGTGTAGGATGTACATGTATAATTTGAATTTGTCCAGCTGCTACGCGAACAACTAGAAATGTAGAAATCTTAAGTGTCCAAATAGACGCGTGCCTAATTTCTAGCTCTCGTTATGTGAAAAGTGATTTTGAATGTTCCTCATCACTCACTAAAGCAGTGCTCAATTAATATGTGTACACTGCACAGACAACCAATTATTCCTGACCTCTAAAATATGTTTGCAAGGAGGACAGGTGTTGTATACAGTCAGCAATGGAGCAGATGACATGCATACCGGTATGCATGTGTCTAGTGCACATTTAATAAACTGTACAAATTGAAAGAAAAATTGATGGACGGTGTGCACAAACCAAAACTAGAATGCGCACATGTGGAGTATACATCTACTGTACATGTACACAAATGTACATCATTTGTGCATTGTCTTCAGAACATTCATTGTGTACAATGTACAGTGATTCATAATGTCTGATCCTAATAGATTGTATGTACCAGTACCCTGTAAGCAATCATAGCGTACAGTAGGCTGCTTTCCACATGTTTCATATGCCTAGACATTCCCTGCATTGTGTGTGCAGTTTGTTTACTTTCAGAGTCCAGCAATGTGCTGCACTTGAATGTACAACATAATCACATGGCCCCATGTTGGAGTTTATCTGGCAGGGGATTATGAATAGCAACGCTGTAGGACTCGAGTCCTGATTTTCAAGGACTCTGACTCGGCCAGTCAGGACTAGGACTCAGACTCGGACTCGGGCGGTAAGGACTCAGAGATTTTGTCCGAGTCAATACGAGTGCAGTGAAAAAAATATAACAAAAAGCACATTATACAGGTGCCGAAAATTATTTAAAGTGTCTATTGTAATTTATTTTGGGGCCAAAAGAATTTTGAACATGTGAAATACAATTCTGAGAATGTAATTTTGAGCACTCGAAATGTATCTTACCTCTCAAAGAAACATTTTTCTCGGCCTAAAGCAAACTTAACAATGTACATGTACAAGCTGCCAAAGATCACAGGCACGATAATTGACACTTGCACTTCAAATTTAAATAAGGATGAGTTTCGGGCTCAAGGACTTGGACACCAAGGACTCTGACTCGGACTCGGAAAGTGTCTATCAAAAATTTAACTAAGGAATTTGGCCAAACCCAAATTCTGGCATATTTCTTTTTATACTCAATTTGTGGGCCTATGAATTGAAAATGTCATCTACAGTACATGCTTAGTTTTCTACAGAGTTGTCTTGTACTTTGCTATCAATCATGTAAATTGATAGTCTGTGCACGGTGCAGAAACTGTACACCTCTTGCCAACCATAAAATAATTACAGTATTGATGTGCAAGATGCTGGCCGGTCCATTGGTTGAACTTTTTCACAGTACCCGGTACATAGACATGTACAAGTCTTAATTGGGACGAGTCCTGGACTCGAGTACTACAATACTGCATACATATAATCTCAGGAGTTGACTTCAGTGTGAAAATTAGCTGAGATTCACAGATGAAACATTCTGCGTGTACAATATATTCATGAATATACATTCATGCATGTGAATGAAATTGGATAGTCCAACAATTTACATACATTTACTGCATGTGTATACTCTTAAAGGTGGATTCACACTGAGCTATTTCGTGCGTAAATTTGAAAACATACTCAACATGCCTCATTTTACTTAATTATTTTTCTTTAAAGCAATGCGCGCCGTATCATTTACATGCAAAACGGTACTGTATGAATTAGGATGTAAAGTGTGCCGTGTGCACCACCACCTGTGTGCACCTGCCCTGCTGTGTGCACCTGCCCTGCTGTGTGCACCTGGCCCGCCATGTGCACCTTCCTGTTGTGTGCACCGTCCCATCGTGTGTACCGTCCCGCCGTGTGCGCCTCCATGCCGTGGGTGCCTCCATGCCGTGGGCGCCGCCCCGCCGTGGGCGCCGCCCCGCCGTGGGCGCCGCCCCGCCGTGGGCGCCGCCCCGCCGTGGGCGCCGCCCCGCCGTGGGCGCCGCCCTGCCATGTGTGTACGGTATGCATCAGTTGATAATTAGTTACCGTCATGAATTTAGGAAACATAGCAATGCAAGCTTTGAAACCTTGCATTCGGTTTGCTTTCCCATTTAATTAAAGTTTGAATAATTTAGTTAGACTATACATTATACATAGTTTATGTAGGTCTGTAAATTTTCTATCTTGCTGGGCGAATTAAAGTGGCAAAAATTAAAATATTGTAAATTTAGTAAACTTTCATGGAACACCAAGCTTTTTTATAGAAAGGTTGCAGGCTAGGACACTGCATGTTAAGTGTAGACGAAAGATGATTATGCACATGTATGGTACATTATGATGTTTCAAAATGCAACGATTCTTTGATTCAAATGGCAAGCATTCCCTGTGGTCTCATATTTTTAGTTTGTAGTCCAGGTGCATTGGATACAAAAATATGCAATAACATGCTGGCCACAACTTGATTGATTGAGGCTCATGAAATTATACCTCAAAATGGTTTTTCAAATTCATGCGTTTTAAAGATGCAGGCTCGTCATTGCACACACGAGGAACAAATTTGTGCCTCAGAATTCACTGCTTTATAAATGCCTTTCTATGGAGCTGTGAATTTCGTGGCACGAATTTGTTCCTCGCGCTCACATTGACGAGCCTGCATCTTTGAAAAGGCCGCCTAGCAATAACAATCAGTTATTTTCACATTTCACGGAATGTCTTGCGTGTTGGGCAATACCTACGTTGCTTAATATATACCGTACATGCAAAATTAATTCTAGAATTAATGCAGTGTTCTAGAAATGCTCAATAACTCTATGCACAGTTTTTGCTGCATATGAAGGATTACTTGTTTATTAAAGACAATACTACTGTTCATTTTGATGCCCATGAATAAAAAGTGGCATTTTTTTAACTTTGAACATTTCTTCACATAAACTCACAGAGAGAGGGTGTTGTTTGGGGCATGTCACTTTAGGAACACACAGCAGAAAAGCAAAGAAAAACATAAGACTTCAAACTGGAATTGTGGGAAAATGCTGCAGTTTCCAGCCTTAGTTGTTTCATGGTTTGCAACAGGCAACAAGTAAAACAAACCTAAACCATCATGGGTTACCGTTACAAAAGTTTCAGCAAGTTGGAAAAATTTGTTTAAACGTTTGTGCACAGTTGAATGAGATTTTCCTGTATTTTCCTAATGTGACATCACCACTTTGCTCATGCATACCGGTATGTATATTATCATTAGCATAAAAATAAAAAAACCTTGATTTTTAACCCCCCAAACAAATTCCAAGTAGGGTTTTTATGATTGTAAATTAATGGACTAGTTCCATATCACAGATTTCATTAATAAAAACACCGTTTCAGGGACCCTTTGAAAATTGTGTCCAGTGCGTACATGTAATGTACATGTACATGCATACTGGTACATGTACACCAATTTAGCCGATTTGATATGAAACATGTACATGTAGTTTTGTACACTGTACTTTATTAATTGCTGAAGAGAACTTTCCAACCTTCACTTTTGTTTTGCCCTAAAACGAAGTTAAAACAAAACCATAAAGACCATTTTGTTTTTATTCCCGGGCTCTGGAAGCATGTAGAGAATGTTGTACATGTACATGTGCCAAAACAAGACTGTACCTCTCCCCCCCCCCCCCCCCCCCCCACCCCCACCCCCACTCCCCTCCCCCCCCCCCCAAAAAAAACCCTCCACTGTCGACAATATGAGTGCTCTTGAGACACGCCCCAGGATACAGCCTCAATGGGCACCTCTCAATGCCCCATTGACTCATCTCAATGAGCATGTAGGCCTAAATGTTGTTTTGTACCGTATGTACAATCTTAACAAAATAATGTTTCTACGTGTTTGTAACAAGCCTTAAAGGTACACACCGGCTTCGTTTTGGGCTAAAAATGGACCCATACATTATTCTGAATGCCCTTCTGAAATAAACTAAACATACATGTACTATGTATCCTGAAAAGAAACCACGGAATTTTGCCATTTTTAAGCAATTTTTAAAAAACAGAGGTCATTAGATTTTCGGAACCAGATTCTGGTTCAGAAAAATCACATGGTCTTGGGAGTTAGTTTTGTGTCCAGCCGCATGAAAGTTTCTAACTGCAGAACTGCACCAAATTCAACTCTGATTTTTCCCCAATATTTATAAGTTATTGACAAAAGAGACTATATTTATACAGGTATGAAACAAAGTTAAACATAAGTATGAAAATTTGAACATAATTTTGTTGTTTCGAGAGTCCGGAGAACAGGATCGAGCGTGTGCTACGGCAGGCTACGGTGGAGTGTAGGATATTTGCCCCGCGCAGCACGGCAAATAGCCTAAGTGCATACACGGCCGGGTTGGTTGCTCCGGTGTACGTTCGTGAAGAAAAAACATGATGCCAACTTCTCCAAAGAAAACATAAATTCCTATTCGGTCGTCTGGGCTGTCCAGTGAAATCGTGAGCAGAAAATTGGAGATATCCTGAGCAGGAGAAGATAGAGCGAATCGTTTTGTGACAAAGTCGTGAGGCTCGCGCGTACATGTACATGTAGTTGCAACGGCTGGTAAAGCGTATAACCCGTATTTTGACGGTTTTTGTTAATTTTGCACTTCTTTAGTAAATTACAGGATATTTTGATGATCTTTTTTCACAACGACCATCAAAAAGTATTGCCAATGCTGCTACATCACTAAATCATGTAAACAGTAGGCCGGTGTGTACCTTTAAGGGAATCTGTCTATAATTACATGTATGTTCAAAGCGGAAGTCTCAAGGGCTGTATGAGTGTTCGCATTGCCATGGGAGATTTCCCCATACAGACATGTGGGAGACTTTAAGAATGCTTTAAACTTTTTCTAAAAACTTTGCTTTTGTATGTGTTATGCTTTCACGACAGTTGATACCCCAAAGCTAATGCATGTTCTTCCACTATGTATGTACATATAACATGCAAATATGCACTCCTTATGAAATCGGAGCCATATTTGCTGAAAGCTTGATGACTCCAATTGATCACGTTCACAGACGCCAATGCTTCCGAGTAAGATGGGGTGCGCACATGTACAGTACATATACACATGTACAGATGTACATGTTACTTGTATGCGAGTCTTTCCAAGAGGGGATTTTGGCAACACAGACCATATTTTAGAGGAAATACATCTACATGTACCTTTGTCTGGTCTCAAAATAAAATAAATACATGTAAGTTTAAGTTGTTCCAAGGAGATACATATGCGTAACTTAGGCCCAAAAAGGGTTACAAATAGTGTGACAACATGCCTTTCTAAAAACCCTGTGTACAAATTTTCAATATATACGCTCGTAACCGGGACGGACGCTTGTGTTACCGGGTACATTTTAGGCCATCCCGGTTACGAGCGTACCGATATATTGGAAATTTAAACACAGGTTTTTTTAGAAAGGCATGTTGTCACACTATTTATAACCCTTTTGGGGCCTACACCTGAGACCCCCTTGGAACGAGCACTCAAAAGCAGCCACGGGCATGTACATGTACATGTACATAGAGGTTCATCTGTATAAAGTTTGGAAAGTCAAGTTTCACTGACGATTTCTCTCTTGTTACTAGATCATTTCCTTTGAATTTGGTATCATTGGAAAGCCCTGTTATTCCTATTTACAGTGATGTCTCATTTGTTATGATTAATCAATTGGGAGATGTGCAGTATAGCGGAATACAGGGGTGGATGGAAAGTGAAATGTCACAAAATTCACTGCTATTGTCATGCAGTGCATTCCCCTTTTGCTGGAGGATGGGAATGTGTCAATGCACTGTTTGACAATAGCAATGCATTTTGCGATATTTCACTTTACACCCACCCCCGTATTCAGCTGTGCTGCACATCCCCCCCATTGCTTAATCATTACAAATGACACATCGTAAACATGGTAAAGAGGAATAACAGGGCTTTCCAATGATATAAATTTAAAGGAAAATTATTTTGCAACAAGAGAGAAATCGTCAGTCAAACTTGACTTTCCGAACTTTTTTTGAGGAGTTTAGTTACAAACACAGAAGTGCATACAGTGTGTGGTTGCAACATTTTAAATGGTGTAAGTTGGGAACACTTTGCTTTTAATTGGCTGTTTTAATATTGCCTCAAGTGAGCTCCATGCATTATGAAGGACAAAATTAATGCCTACAAAATGTAGTATTCATTCATTCTTTGTCAGCCGTCTTTGTTCTTGAGTAGTCTCCATCCACTCCCCACTGAGCGGAGCAAAACCTTGGTGTCATGGGAACACATTGAACACATTGATGGAGATTTGAATACACATCTAAATTGACTTGTTGTTGTCTACATTTCAGCATTCACACTGGGTAGTACACACAGCACCGACGACCACGACACTGACCAATCAGGTTATGGTTCTGATGAGGAGGCAGTGATGGAGTTATCACATGGCTTACTGCTCAATGAGCAGGCTGTAGCTCAGATAGCAGAATCCAAACGACCCATCTTTGTCTATGAATGGCTGCGGTTCCTTGATAAAGTCTTGATTGCAGCTCAAAAGGTACGTATATTGGTTCACAATAATAATGAAAGTATTTATATCACTCCTATTGAGCTCGTGCCAATGACGTAATTTTGGGAGTAAAACAATGCCGCGTCGTTGTGGAAGCAATGTGCGTGTGCGTTGTGTGTGTCCATAGCATGCGTAATGCGCAGTGCTAAGGCTCCCATTGGTGAACTAAACCGCGTTACGCCCACCAGAGACACACACAACGCGCACGCACATTGCTTCCACAATGACTCAGCATTATTTGACTCCCAAAATGGCATATTCGCACGTGTTCGAAGGGGGTCAATATAAAGTATGCGTGCCACTGCACTTTTACACTAATACTGGGATACAGTAGGTTTGGGTGACTCCAACACTTTCAGAGTTGCCTCCGATTCCAAAAAAGAATCGCGATTCCATTTTTCGCTGGAAACATTAACTACATTTAGCGCGTTTAAAACATAGTTTGCATGTAATCGTAACACACGTGCAGACTACATGCAAACAACTGCAACGCGATTACCGACGGAAACAGTCAGCAAAAAACTTGGTACAACTTTGCGGACTGTCTGCGTTACTGTTTGCTTTGTAGTTTGTACATCTAGTTTGCGGTATACTTTCTGCGTTTGTTGCGATGATATGGAAACCAGGCTTTCGTTGACGATACTGCAAGATTTGATTGCTTTATTTGCTAATATAATATATTATTGGGCGCACCAAAGCATATGCATACAAGGCGTCGTGCATCAAGTGAATGCACTGTGCGTTAGCACGCAATGCGCATGTGAGTACATGTAACAAAAAATGTGCAACAGTATCAAAAGCACATGCAGTTGTAAACGTTGGAAAAGAACCAAAGTTTTCAACATCAAACAGACAAAAGTTTTGCAAAACAAAAAGTATAAGCTTCATTTTATATAACAATAATAATATTGGATGTCTTTTCGGGTGATATGAGAATATACCGCACTTATCATGAAAATACTGAACTTGCCTTCGTCTCGTTCAGTATTTTCATGACTCGTGCGGTATATTCTCATATCACCCTGAAAGCCATCCATTATATAAATACCAATGCAAGGTTTTTATTGATAATCTTTGTTTTTGTGTCCAGTCTGACCTGAAAGGCTCCCAGAAGAAACTTGTCAAGCAGTTAACCAATCAGATCACAGAGTCGCCAGGCCCTCCAACCAGAGCCCTCCTGGGCAAGTGCATTGGTAATGTCTACAGCGTGGGAGATTCTTATGATTTATTGGAGACTTCCAACTTCTGCAATGACATCATCAAGAATAAAGATGATTCGCCAAGCTTTCTGCCATCTAGATTGTAAGTTTTGGTGTTATAGTCAAAGTCACCATTATTTAGTCCAAGTTACCAGGGGCCAATTTCATAGCATTGCTTAGGCATTAGTTGAAAAGACATGCTTACTATTGATCACGTTCAAATGACGTCACTTTCTACAAATTGCCACGTGCATCATGATTTTGAGCGTATTTTTTTGTGACGCGCATCAGTTGCGCCGTATTTCAAACAGATTTCGAGCAACATGCGCGCGTGTTTGGAACATGTTCTAACGTGTGCGTGCTCGTACTTCATGGCGTTTAATACGCAGTAGCATTTTTTCCTACAAAGATGGTATTACCGAAACACCACACAAGCTTATTGCCTGACGCTCTGTGAAAATAGGCCCTGAAGTCTGATTCCCAAGTCAATGACCTTGGGTCCAGTTCCCATGTCACTAACTTTTCGTCCGAGTCACAAGTCACTTGTCTTGAATTAGAGTCTGACTCACATCCACATAAACTATCGTTATATTCAGTGCTATTTACTGTCGGCATGTGTGTGTACAGACAGCGCTTCAATTGAACAGCAATTTTCTGTGATTTTGAAATCAAATGATTTTTGTCATGAAGCAGAAAATACATACATGTATGGTTGTCAGAAAATGATATTTTTGTAAGAACAAATGTATCCTGCATAGTAATCAAAAGGTTTATTGCAAATCAGATTTGATAAGGGACAACTACCGGTAAGATTTACCTGGAACTTTGTTCATTAGTTCGCGTTCACACATGGATAATTACAACTGATTAAGATCAAGTCACAACTAGTCATGACTGAGTCAACTTTGCGTTCACACACATGTACATAGTGGTGAAGCATGAGTGACTTGACCAACTTCTATATTCGGCTTTAGCCACATTTGAAATACGTTCACACTTGCATTTAGTCACATGACATGACCAGTGATGAACGCATTGTAATACCCTCTTGATGTGTTGCCTTGATTCCACAGGGCAGCAGTGTCGGTGCTTGGAGCGATGTATGAGAAGCTGGGCCGCATGATGGGAAGTAGCTTCCCAGAAACCATCCAGGGACTTCTCAAGGCACTCAAAAATGCTGAGGTAAAAACAAAATGGACCGATACCCTTTAGGTCTTTCAATGAAATCGAGGCATAATTTCCCTGTTACATTCAAAACCAACCCTATTTTTTCCCTTGATAACCCCAAGTATCAATGGGTAATTCCCAAAATTAGGGGTCCAATACATTTGGTGTCCCAGTTATGTACGACACCCTGTGCATCAAAAATCACCACTCATGATCACAGATTCTCAGTAATAGACTGTGGCCTGTGATTACAGGGGACAGCACCAATTTCTTGAATATTTTGTTCTGTGATTACTGACAAATATTTGAAACAAAAGACCATAAAGGCTCATAATTTGTTCCATGATATTGAATAGGAATTTGGTGTCCCAGCTTACCTACGCCAATGAAAATTAGCTTTAGAATGAGTTTGCATTAATCTTGGTGCCTTATCCGCACACAAACATTAAATTTAAGTCGCATTTATTGAAATAAAAATAAATATTTTCTACTGGAAAACCATTTTCAATCACTAAACACAATTGAAAATATTTAAAAGCATGTCACACTTTTGGACTAATTTTGGGAATTACCCCAATAGTACTCAGAAATTACATCTGCTGAATTTATAATTTGAACCCCCGACCTTTAGAATTAACTAAGGTTTTGAGTTTGATGCGCTAGACCACTCGGCCTTGATACTGTTCAAGCACCAAATAAAAATATATATTTGTTTTTCAATTGCAGTCAACAGGTCGTTGTGAGATCATGCTGTGTCTGCAGAGGATCATCAAGGGTTTAGGGTCTGCAGCACAGACATACCACAGAGACATCTATAAAGCTGTGCGAGGAGCTCTACAGGACAGGAGTATGGCAGTCAGATGTGCTGCTGCTAAAGTGAGTGTTCATCGAGACAATATCTCAAGTTGCCTCCGATATCTATGTACAAAGTTGTCTGAAGAGCTCTACAGGACAGGAGTATGGCAGTCGGGTGTCAAAACCCCATTGAAAACTAAAACGGAAACAGAGCCATGACGCGCATAACCATGCCTTCTCATTAGCATAGTTTTGGGCACCTTCATTTGCATAGTTGGGGGCATCATTTGCATAATCTTTGGCACCATTTGCATAATTTTGGACACCTCATTTGTATAATTTTGAACACTTTCCCATTGAATTACCTGCAAAATCTCCTGCATGCGCACTTTCTTGATGTTTGTGACGCTACGCGTCTATGCGTTCTAAACCACCAAACCGGTGACACTACATTCAATAACAAGTGGTTGCGGCTAAGTTGAGTGTTTAAAGTGTGCCGAGTTTAGTTTCTTTCTCTCTCTGCACAGTGCATGCTTAAGCTGGTCCATGAAGGCAGCTTCCTTCACACCACGGAGGCTGCAACCACCTACAGGCCTCTAGATTGCTGTGTGCAATGACTGAGTTTAGTTTCTTTCTCTCTGCACAGTGCATGCTTGAGCTGGTCCATGAAGGCAGCTTCCTTCACACCACGGAGGCTGCAGCCACCAACAGGCCTCTAGATTGCTGTGTGCAATGACTGAGTTTAGTTTCTTTCTCTCTGCACAGTGCATGCTTGAGCTGGTCATGAAGGCAGCTTCCTTCACACGGAGGCTGCAACCACCCACAGGCCTCTAGATCGCTGTGTGCAATGACCGAGTTTATTTTTTTTTTCTCTCTCTCTGCACAGTGCATGCTTGAGCTGGTCCATGAAGGCAGCTTTCTTCATACTACTGAGCTAGAGAACATGGTTTCCACGTGCTTCAGAGCTCTAGATGGTTCCAACTACGATGTACGCAGTGCCGTCTCTAAGCTTCTGGGTGTATTACTGGCTACAACACAGACCAGTGTTTCCAAAGGTAAGCTTGTTGAAGAATTCTTGTGGGGTTTTTTTGGGGGGGGGTGGGGGGAGGGATTTCCTCCTGTTTTTTTTTTGGCAGATCATGCTTGTGGCTTACACAAATATGCTATAAATTATGCGACAATAGAAGCACATATTGTTTCTTGAAAGAAGTACATGCCCAAGAAATGTAAGTCATTCTGATAATGTAACTAGTACATAAATGTGACGCACTCAAAAGCAAATACAAGCTTTACAAAGGATGGCAGTTGCATCTATGAGCCCCATGTGACTGTGCGTCGGCCAGTTTGAATAAACAGGCAGGCAACTTTCCTTGGATCAACTGATTTCCTAATTTTTCACTTTTCATTTATGCCATTGAAAATTTAAAAACACTGTACAAAGTCTTGTTAATGTAATGATATGGGGGGACGGGGAAGGTGAGTCCGGCCCTCTCACGACAAGAGGACGAGCATCGAAGTCCGGAGACGAAGGAACAGCAAAAAGTGGCACAAGATTAAAAGTTCCAAACTAGTTTTATTGCAGGCTTCAGAACATCGTATTTTACACTTTATACATGAAGGAAAACCACGGCGACAGAAACCTCACTGTCAGAGTACAGTTGCCGATAATCCCGCCCGAAAAACCCGGTGGGAAAAACCCCCATTGCCTGGAAGTAGTACAAAACAAGAAAAGCAACATGGTTATACACACACACGCGCATGAAAGATGGTATGATTCATGTACACAGCGACAAGCCACGCACAACACTCACAAAATATCGTGGATTTACGGTCATAAATACAGCTTTACATCCAAAGTGAGTATGAATAAATGGTAACAATATACTCACTGGGGGTTTTCTGGGAAAGACTCGGGTGTCTAACCCATTACATGGCCGCAAATGCTGGCTAAAACTCGGACGTTACGAAATATTGTTCGTCCGTTTCACAGACGAACGACTCAAAAACGAAGCTCGGAGCGCGAGAAAGTTAACTTTTTACCCACGCGCGCGCGACCTAATAACAACTATATTAATGCGCCACAGTGAAATACGCTGAAATACGCTCGTAAATTGTACGTCCAGACAAGGCACAAATTATCAAATAATATATCAAGTACATGTATATCATCATAATGAAGAAGATAAGCATAAACTGTCAATACAGGGAGTCTAGCTTACACAATTATTGTCATAAACCCAGGCACTAACTTAATTCTTTGCTCATGGATACCATATTAAGGTAGTGACACATTTTCCTTGCGCGGGAAAAATATGCAAATAAAATTTGCATAAAGATAAATATGATAATATATGCTAATATGTATTACAAGGAGGTCGCAATTTCCGATCCCCTACATTAAGATTGGGATTTCCTCATTTTTTGCATACCTGAATAAAGAACCAAAAGGTGTGTTACAAATTTTAATAGTTGGGAGTCATGCATGTTCTTTATAGCAGAATGGTCCTTACAGCATCATTTTTCTATATATTGGTATTGTGGCAGATCCGAAGGCCAAGCGAACCAGCATGGATGATGTGTACAATCTACTGTCAGTGGGCTTCATGAAGGGCAGCTCAGGGTTCCTGAAGGCTGGAGGTGGAGAACAGAAAGGGGGAGGAATGATCAACCGAGAAGTGCGAGTTGGATTCACTCATGTGAGTTGGTGTGGGATGGGGTGAGAGGGGGTGGGTTAAAGAGGGGCTGAGGCTTCCTGAAGGCCGGTGGTGGGGTAACAGAAAGGGGGTGGAATGATCAACCGAGAAGTGCGAGTTAGATTCACTCATGTGAGTTGGTGTTGGGTTGGGGTGTGGGGTGGGAGGGGATGGGGTGAGAGGGGCTGAGGCTTCCTGAAGGCCGGTGGTGGCGGAACAGAAAGGGGGCGGAATGATCAACCGAGAAGTGCGAGTTGGATTCACTCATGTGAGTTGGTGTTGGGTTGGGGTGGGGGGTGGGAGGGGATGGGGTGAGAGGGGGTGGGGTAAAGAGGGGCTGAGGCTTCCAGAAGGCCGGTGGTGGGGGAACAGAAAGGGGGTGGAATGATCAACCGAGAAGTGCGAGTTGGATTCACTCATGTGAGTTGGTGTGGGGTTGGGGTGTGGGGTGGGAGGGGATGGGGTGAGAGGGGGTGGGTTAAAGAGGGGCTCAGGCTTCAAGAAGGCCAGTGGTGGGGGAACAGAAAGGGGGTGGAATGATCAACCGAGAAGTGCGAGTTGGATTCACTCATGTGAGTTGGTGTTGGGTTGGGGTGGGGGGTGGGAGGGGATGGGGTGAGAGGGGGTGGGGTAAAGAGGGGCTGAGGCTTCCAGAAGGCCGGTGGTGGGGGAACAGAAAGGGGGCGGAATGATCAACCGAGATGTTCGTGTTGGGTTGGGGTGGGGGTGGGGGTTGGGGTGGGGGTGGGGGTGGGGGTGGGGGTGGGGGTGGGGGTCGGGTGAAGGGGAATCTGGGGATTCGAGCATGGTGGAAGGGGTATCAGGGTATAGGGAGTGGATTGTCAGAAAATACATGTACTGTACATTTACCATACAAGTATTTGAAAGAATTATGAAAGTAATATTTTTTCACCTGAATGAATGAAATCAAGGCGGATTTTTGAGTCGGTTCCTAAACTGAGCTTGTTCAGATTTTTCCAGAAAACTTTTTTCATTCTAACCGTATAATTCTACAAAATACCTCCCAATAATACTACCCATGGGAAGAAAAAGGGAAATCTCCAATTTGGATGTGGAAGCAAACATGTTGGTGTACATGTAAACACTGCACTGCTTTATGGGACTGGATCAATTACATGTAGTTTACAAAACATTAGTGGTTTTTTGACGATATCCTTGAAAATGTACAGATTGAGAATGCGAAATTTCAGAATGGTAATGAGACAAATGTGACAAATGATATGGTATTAAAATCTGAACACCCATGGGGAAAATGTGATCTGGAGATGGTCCTATAAACATTGTTGTTTTTCATGACCCCATCAGAAAAATCTGGGAATCTTAATTTCTCAGCTTTGTTCTGACGTTTCAGGCTTATGTCGTCTTTGTCCAAACTCTCGGTGGTCTGTGGCTGGAGCGAAACCTTCAACTCTTCCTAGAGAGAGTCTTTGATATTGCTGCCAATCCACGCTCCACGCCTACCCACGTAGATGCAGTATACCTGCGACGTTGTGTGACATTCATTCTGAGATCCACCCTAGGTGATATGCTTGGCGAGAAGGCGCAGGTTTCCTGCTGTAAGCAGCTCTGTGGAATCATTACAAACTACATGAATTCTGTTGGTAAGTAGAGAGAGTTAGTGGGTATGAAGTGGGGCTCGCAATCGGGAGGTTGTGGGTTCATATCCCACTATGGCCAACATGTTTGTGTCGCTGGGAAAGATATGTTGCCCTAATAGACAGATCCAGTCAGCTCCGCCCATTTTGGAATTGATCGATCACAGCCCTAGGTTGAGGTTACCAAAAAGTAGATCTCCATTTTGTCAACTTCTAGCTGTGCATCGATATGTTTACGCGCGTGTAAAGCAAACATGTTGTACGCGCACACACACGACTGGGTACTTGTCACAGTGCACAATTTGCCTTCGGGAGCGTGCAGTTTCTGTGTGCATGTGCGTGTTCTAACCCGCAGACCAGAGTGCAGGCGCGGCCGCTAGCCAGGCTCAAAAGGTTTAAGACTGACTGTGCCTTTATCGCTTGTTTAAAACTGCCCACATGATGTGCTTTCAGCCAATAGGGATGCGTAAACTGTCTAAGGTATTTATGAATCAGGATTATATCCAAATTTATAGAAAACAAATAGCCATTTCCAGGAAGATCCATGTGTCAGTAATTTGGCTGAACGGCATTCCATGTTTTCATGTGACCAATCTCAATGAAAGTTACAATGAGGTCCTCTTGGTAACAGCACCTGGTAACAGCACCTTGTTTTGTTTTAACTGTATGCCGTACAGTGCAAAACAAACCCTGATTAATTTGTGCAGCTTGTCTTACAATCTTGACCTTTTTTTGTTTCTTCTTGCCAGCTGAGCCAACTGAAGGCAGCATGAGCATCCAAGATACGTCCAACACACAGCATGTCTTGATATGTGCCATGCAGGAGTTAGGTAGCCTGGTCAAGTCTCTGTCAACATGCGCCAGTACGCTGGTGACTGAACCAAATGCTAGTAAGTTACAGGAGTTAGGTTGCCTGGTCAAGTCTCTGTCAACATGCGCCAGTACGCTGGTGACTGAACCAAATGCTAGTAAGTTACAGGAGTTAGGTAGCCTGGTCAAGTCTCTGTCAACATGCGCCAGTACGCTGGTGACTGAACCAAATGCTAGTAAGTTACAGGAGTTAGGTAGCCTGGTCAAGTCTCTGTCAACATGCGCCAGTACGCTGGTGACTGAACCAAATGCTAGTAAGTTACAGGAGTTAGGTAGCCTGGTCAAGTCTCTGTCAACATGCGCCAGTACGCTGGTGACTGACCCAAATGCTAGTAAGTTACAGGAGTTAGGTAGCCTGGTCAAGTCTCTGTCAACATGCGCCAGTACGCTGGTGACTGAACCAAATGCTAGTAAGTTACAGGAGTTAGGTTGCCTGGTCAAGTCTCTGTCAACATGCGCCAGTACGCTGGTGACTGAACCAAATGCTAGTAAGTTACAGGAGTTAGGTAGCCTGGTCAAGTCTCTGTCAACATGCGCCAGTACGCTGGTGACTGAACCAAATGCTAGTAAGTTACAGGAGTTAGGTAGCCTGGTCAAGTCTCTGTCAACATGCGCCAGTACGCTGGTGACTGAACCAAATGCTAGTAAGTTACAGGAGTTAGGTAGCCTGGTCAAGTCTCTGTCAACATGCGCCAGTACGCTGGTGACTGAACCAAATGCTAGTAAGTTACAGGAGTTAGGTAGCCTGGTCAAGTCTCTGTCAACATGCGCCAGTACGCTGGTGACTGAACCAAATGCTAGTAAGTTACAGGAGTTAGGTAGCCTGGTCAAGTCTCTGTCAACATGCGCCAGTACGCTGGTGACTGAACCAAATGCTAGTAAGTTACAGGAGTTAGGTAGCCTGGTCAAGTCTCTGTCAACATGCGCCAGTACGCTGGTGACTGAACCAAATGCTAGTAAGTTACAGGAGTTAGGTAGCCTGGTCAAGTCTGTGTCAACATGCGCCAGTACGCTGGTGACTGAACCAAATGCTAGTAAGTTACAGGAGTTAGGTAGCCTGGTCTAGTCTCTGTCAACATGCGCCAGTACGCTGGTGACTGAACCAAATGCTAGTAAGTTACAGGAGTTAGGTAGCCTGGTCAAGTCTCTGTCAACATGCGCCAGTACGCTGGTGACTGAACCAAATGCTGGTAAGTTACAGGAGTTAGGTAGCCTGGTCAAGTCTCTGTCAACATGCGCCAGTACGCTGGTGACTGAACCAAATGCTAGTAAGTTACAGGAGTTAGGTAGCCTGGTCAAGTCTCTGTCAACATGCGCCAGTACGCTGGTGACTGAACCAAATGCTAGTAAGTTACAGGAGTTAGGTAGCCTGGTCAAGTCTCTGTCAACATGCGCCAGTACGCTGGTGACTGAACCAAATGGTAGTAAGTTACATGAGTTAGGTAGCCTGGTCAAGTCTCTGTCAACATGCGCCAGTACGCTGGTGACTGAACCAAATGCTAGTAAGTTACAGGAGTTAGGTAGCCTGGTCAAGTCTCTGTCAACATGCGCCAGTACGCTGGTGACTGAACCAAATGCTAGTAAGTTATAGGAGTTAGGTAGCCTGGTCAAGTCTCTGTCAACATGCGCCAGTACGCTGGTGACTGAACCAAATGCTAGTAAGTTACAGGAGTTAGGTAGCCTGGTCAAGTCTGTGTCAACATGCGCCAGTACGCTGGTGACTGAACCAAATGCTAGTAAGTTACAGGAGTTAGGTAGCCTGGTCTAGTCTCTGTCAACATGCGCCAGTACGCTGGTGACTGAACCAAATGCTAGTAAGTTACAGGAGTTAGGTAGCCTGGTCAAGTCTCTGTCAACATGTGCCAGTACGCTGGTGACTGAACCAAATGCTAGTAAGTTACAGGAATTAGGTAGCCAGTGGTATTTTAATCGCTGTTCCAAGAGTGTCTTTGCCAAGTCACAATGAGAACAAAGTTTCATAGCACGCTCAGGTTTGGATCTAATTGATGTAGCCTAGTCTTACTGAGCCCGCAATAAACTGTTCCTTATAGTGTCTTGTCAAAACAGTCAGTGTAAAGTGCTGATAAAGCTGCTTTGGAAAAGGCCAAGAACAAACCCCCGTTAATATTTTGGCAAAGTAGTAGTATACAAATATTGACTGCTCATGAGGGTGATGGTACAAACTATTGTCCCGAGGTGACCTTGAGACGTCAGGCCTGTTGTCTCGAGATCACCGAGGGGCGGTAGCAGCATTGCCCAAATAAAGAGCAGTCAATAATTGTTTTATATACCTTGTGCATTGATTATGTGTGTCCAATGATTGGTATTTCAAGACAGAAGAATTGAGTTGTGATGAGAGCAAAAATACACTCGCCATAAATGCATGTTGTCCGCATTTACGTGCACACCACTGGCTGCTTAACGCGAATGCCCGCGCTCAGCACAAACGCGCATTATTCCGTTCGCGCCGGGAAATAGTACATAAATATTTTCTATCCTTTAACCTATGACGCGAGAGGTCAAACAATAGTACTTTTTTTACTTGCCCACGGAAATGGTTGAATGAGTATTGACCCCTTTCGAACACGTGCGAATATGCCATTTTGGGAGTCAAATAATGCTGAGTCATTGTGGAAGCAATGTGCGTGCGCGTTGTGTGTGTCTCTGGTGGACGTAACGCGGTTTAGTTCACCAATGGGAGCCTCATCATAGCGTGGGACACACACAACGCACACACAACGCACACACACATTGCTTCCACAACGACGCGGCATTGTTTTACTCCCAAAATGACGTCATTGGCACGAGCTCAATATAAACTTTTGTTCTCTCGGCTGTTGCATGATTGGGACGATCTCACTTGGTTTTACGTCAGGACAAGTAGTTGTCACTCCTCCCCTCAAACCATGTATTGTATTTGTCTAAACCTCTACAGACATGTGCGACACAGTAGCCAGCGTATTACTGCACCCCAGCCCAGCAGCCCGTTTAGCAGCTGCATGGTGTCTACGTTGCATTGCTGTAGCTCTACCATCCCAGCTCACACCGCTACTAGACCGATGTACAGACAGACTGCATAACCTGAAGAGCTCCCCTGAAGCAGTGTCTGGCTATAGCTTTGCTATTGCATCATTGCTTGGAGGAGTCAGAGATTGTCCATTGGGGATACCTCATGCTAAGGGAAAGGTCAGTCTTGGAAAGTGTTGAAAGCCAGCCAGGCATTTATCGTCCATTTAAGACAACCCACGTGATCTGGGGCCAATTCCATAGCGCTGCTGAGCACAACAATTTGCTTAGCACAGAATTTGTTTGCTTTATAAAATGGATTACAAGCCAAAATTATACGTCAACTTGTTTTCTTCGCAAGACTAGGAGAATACCTTTCAATATACATCACTTACGTTTTTGGCTGGCAAATCCTGTGCTAAGCAAATTGTTGTGCTTAGCAGCGCCATGAAATTGGTCCCTGCTCTCTGTGATAACAGTGGGTTAACTATTATGTTTTTATGAATAATGCTTCTTGAATATATGAGCTAAATATATGCAGCTGTATTACCTTGAAGAAATGCTATATAGTGCCCTAAACTATAGTGCAAAGTGCAAACAAAATAAAACTAGTGCTCAACTTACGAGGGTGGGCCAAATTGTCAGCCTAACTAGGGCTTCGTCAGGGTGGTTGTGGATCTGGAATGCTTGAATGCAGGGAATTCAAAGTTTATATCCAGAAGCGCGAGCGTTCCCAGCTTGAAGATGACGCATTGCTCCAACTCGGCGCGTTGTTTGGTGGAAGTTGCATTGTTGACAATGCACACCCGCATGTCGTCACAATTGTGAAGATTAGTCGTGAAGTGGCGGGCAACCGGGTAACCTGGTAGATTGCGTTTTACGCTTCGCAGGTGTTCGGCGAAGGGTTTACCAGGGCAACGCTGAGTCTCCCCGATGTAATGTTGACCACAACTAATGCAATACACCAAGTTGGATGTGACGCAGCTGAATTCGCCGCGCAGGCAGAAGTGGCCTCTGGGTCCTTCGATGCGATGTGGACTGTGTACAAATCGGCAGGTGTTACAACGAGGACGCCCACAAGGAGAAGTTCCGTTTTGCTGATTGTTCCTGTTTGTACTTTGGGGAAGTTTAGAGCGGACCAGCAAATCCCCAGTAGACTTATCACGTCAGGAGCAAGGATGGGTGTGGTGTCTGGCCCAAATATATGGGTAATTCCCAAAATTAGGGGTCCAAAAGTTTGACATGCTTTTTAAGATTTCCAAGTGTTTTTAATGATTGAAAGTGGTTTCCCAGTAGAAAATAATTATTTTTATTTGAACAAATGCCACTCAAATTTAATGTTTGTGTGTAGATATGGCACCAAGGTTAATGCAAACTCATTCTACAGCCAATTTTCATTGGCGTCGGTAACCCGGGACACCAAACTCCTATTCAATACATGAAACAAATTATAAGCCTTTATGGTCTTTTGTTTTAAATGTTTTTCAGGAATCAGAAAACAAAATATTGAAGAAAATGATGCTGCCCCCTATAATAACGGGCCACAGTCCATTACTGAGAATTTGTTGTCATAAGTGGTGATTTTTGAAGCAGAGAGTGTCGTACGTTACTGGGACACCAAACATTTTGGACCCCTAATTTTGGGAATTACCCATATCTCTAGTAAGCGGGTTGTTTTGCAGAATGTTGAACTGCTTCTTGATTATTCCAGCGATACGCTGAGTGAAAGGGTGGCAGGTTAAGACCAGTGGCAAGTGTTTACTGATTTTTCACCACGGGGGCAAACACGTCATCTTGGTTGATATTGGACACACGTTAAAGCGCTGCAGAGGTGATGATCTCCAGATATCCATTGGCATCATGTCATCAACCACTATGCATAACCGTAATCTGGAATTGCTACTGCTCCATAAACACTAACATAGTTTTCTTAACTCTTTCAGTGCCTATTGTTGTTAACACTTGACCTTAAAGTGCCCAAGTTTTTGCATTTATCATAATTTTTTTAAATCGAGGCCTCACATGCGTGACAATTGGCGTGATGGAAGAAAACAATGTTACAATTGAGATCATACATGTAGGATAACACTTTCAGAGTACTTACGATAGAACGTACACGTACGACATTGGCACTGAAAGAGTTAACATTGAAAGTATAACGATGGAAATTAACAAGCTTAACTCAATCGTCTGCTTTAATATCTCAAACTTGTAACTTATTTCTTTGAGGTCTGGCTTTAACAAATATTACTCCACTGTATTAAAGAGTCTGTCAGGGTTAATGTTCAACAGGAGGCTCAATTTAAAACTAACAAAAATAATGTTTCATCTCCTTGCAACAGGCTATTTTCAGCATAGCAGAAGACTTATTGAGAACAGCTTCACAGAACAGCCGTATGTCACTGCACAGAACGCAGGCCAGCTGGTTAATCCTGGGAGCAGTCATGACGTTAGGTATGCATGTAGAAAGCCTGTTTGGAGTGGAGTTCTTTTACCTTGCAGTTGCTCTAAGGCCCACCTTGAAAGAAAAATACAGCTGCCTCAGCAGTCACTATTGACCCCCTTCGAACACGTGCAAATACGCCATTTTGGTAGTCAAATAATGCTGAGTCATTGTGGAAGCGATGTGCGTGCGTGCTGTGTGTCTCTGGTGGGCGTAATGCGGTTTAATTCACCAATGGGAGCCTTAGCATTGCGCGTTAAACACGCTATGGACACACACAACACGCACGCACATTGCTTCCACAACGACGCGGCATTATTTGACTCCCAAATTGACGTCATTGGCACGAGCTCAATACATGTATTTGTTAGAGAAGGAACTTGATGAAATTTTAATCCAAAAAATTTAGCACCCAAATTTCACAGAAGAAATTGAGATCCAAAGTAAAATTTTCGAAGTAACTCTTCTTAAAAGTAAAACAAACTTGCACAGTATCTGTTTAGTTTTAGTATGAATAAGTGATTATATTTTTAGGGATTATAATCCAGGGACCACCGAGGTGAATTAATTTGATACAAATGTCCATGATCAAGTTTGAGAAATCTGGATGCAGTGAAAAGCAACTTGGCTCCACCGGGATTTGAACCGCGGACCTTCTGCTTAACGTGCAGACGCCCTACTAATTGAGCTATGAAGCCAACTGGTGGTCTCAAATCACGGTAGTGCAGTTGTTCCTCACTGATTGGGATTGGCCATCACGTGAGCTTAGCAAGCCCGACAATGAGATAACCACCCCTCCCAGAGATCATTTAAGATACGCCCCAAACTCCTGCCCGGCTTGTCCCAATTATTTTTGCAGGTTTCAGAGAAACTTCTGTCTGGTACTTTCACATTCAGGTCCAGTTGTCACTCTGGCCTTGATTTTGTCAAAATGTTAAAGGGGATTGAGGACAACTGCAGGGGCACCGTGGCCAACTTTGTTCAAACTGGTCAGTGGTGTATACAAGCATCATGGAATTTAATAGGATTGGGCATGCTGGCCAAGTTAGCCTCAGAAGGTGTATATTTTGAAGGAGCTTCAGGGCATTGATTAAAGACATTGGCCTCGCTGGCGATGGTTAATGTCAATGCCTGGGGCCAATTTCATGGCGCTGTTTAACACAGAATTTATTTGCTCTGTAAAATGAGCTACCGGCCAGAATTGTGTGTCAAATTGTGTTTTTAAAAACAGTAGCGAAATATTGGTAAATCAAATATTATTTTGGCTGCTAACCCATTTTTGCAAAATAAAGCAAATCAATTCAGTAAATATTTCCTAAGTTAATTTTTTGTGCAAAACAGCGCCATAAAATTGGCCCCTGATCATGGCATTATCCAACTGTTAATGTCCCGGATTCTTTACTCACAGGTTCCCCAGTGGTTCGTAACCACCTACCCAGGCTACTCTTACTGTGGCGCAATGCATTCCCAAGATCCTCAAAGGAATTAGAATCTGAGAAGGCTAGAGGGGACGCTTTTACTTGGCAGGTCACGTTGGAGGGACGGGCTGGGGCTCTCTGTGGTAAGTACTACCTTCAGTTGGGTTCCTAGCATCAAAATGGCTGAAGGAATCTCCAAGGAACCCGGAATCTAAGAAGGCTAAAAGAGATGCTTCGAGAGTTGTGAAATTGTTGTCTGCCTTTGTGAAATTAGTGGTCATGTACATTTTGTTTTCTGTCCGCTATTCTTACAGCCATGCAGAGCTTCATCACCCACTGCCCTGATCTAGTCACAGATGACGTCATCAGGAGATGTATGACACCGCTGGAATGTGCCATGTCTATGCTGGCTGAGTACGTACCATCCATAATAATACATGTAGCTCCTTTAGGTGCGAGTTATCTGGTAGTGAAATGGTTCCAGACATGGATTGATTTGTGGCTGAAAATACATTTTTAAACAAGGCAAGATAGGTCTCCCAAACTTTAGAGTAAATCAATGTGGTTATACTTCTCCTTTTATTACTGCATAACTGTTTGTATTCCCATTTCCTGTCAGTGTTACTAAATTGTTTTGCCTGTATTATTTATCAGAATCCACACTGTCATCAAGTCGTGTGGTGCTCACCTTAAGGCCAGTGCAGCTATGGTCAGACTACGGCTGTATGAAGTACTTCGTCTCTTGCCTCCGACATCATATGAAGGTCAACTTATTCAAATTAAACAAAAATAAATAAATCAATTAAATAACCTGCCAGCACTATACTATTTAACTTGATGCATTCTAAAATGCTATGTGTCTTTTAAAGAAGGTGATACTTGTACTTTAGAACAAGGTGTGATTTCTCTATTTTATTTCTGGGAATCTGGAAATCGTTTCATGAAACTGGGCTCTGATGATAATGATGTGGGCCAATTGATATGGTGCCTGATCACTGTTAAAATAAAACAACCAAACTTGAAAAATTTGCAAGGGCCTTATCAGGATTCGAACCTAAAGTTGGGAATAATAGTATGTTGTAAATGTTTGATTTTTTTTCTTCAAATGATTGTTTTTACCTATTCTTGTGACAACATGTGTCTGTCATGCAGATACAATTGTCTAATCAAATACAAAATCATTAAAGTGGAATGCATACCCTCAATACAATATCAGCGTACACCCCACAATATCCCTAACGTATTGTGAGTATGTAATTTTGATATGCATGAATTGTAATTGCAATAACGATCTTTTGTACAGATCCTTATTTTAGAAAAGAGATTATAAAAGAAAGGCACACAGCTACATGTACAATGTAGGTGACAAATGCATGTTGTTCCTCTGTGGAATTGCCCAATGCTACATGGGCCAATTTCATAAAGCTGTTTAGCAGAACAAAATTCTTAATCCAAAATTTGTTTGCTATATAAAAATGGGTTAATAGTCAAAATTGTATGTCAACTCGTGTTCCTAGCAAGAATAGCAGAACACCAGTCAATTGTAATACACATCACATAAGATTTTGACCGCTAACCCTTTTTTATAAAGCAAACCGATTTTGCCCGAAGCAAATTTCTCTGCTAAACAGCTTTATGAACTTGGCCCCTGGTTGCATGTTGATCCTACAGGCAGCTTGACAGCGTCATTGAGGGAACTCGTAGCTGAGTTTACGCTGACGGACAACGCTGCAAACACGACGACCTCCCTCCTACGTTCCCTGTGCCATGAGAACGACTCCATCATCCTACAGACGTGGATCACGGAGACTGATCATAAGTCAGTTGAGCTTCAGCTTCAACCCAACAGCGCATCAGGATCAGGGGCGTTGGAGCATGACCCATCGTCACTCTACTGGAAAACAGTTAAGGTCAGTTGCTGCCCAAGTCAAGATTTTCGTCATCAAATTTGACCCGACCCTGCAAAATGAGTCGGATGTCGCATACTCCGGGCCACGTTTTGTGTCCAGTTTTAGAAATTAGCAACTCATCCAGTCTCATTAAAATATGAAAATACAATGGAAACTCCCGACGGTACCTAAACATTCCAGGTGGTACCTGGGTACTGCCAGAATGTCCATTATATTTTCTCATTTTAATAGGCCTGGATTAACCACTGATTATAGGTTATGGTTGTGGAAACGCGGCCCAGCATTCAACTCGTGTCACCAAAAAGTGAGGTAATGACGACAAGAAACTGACATACATGTAATTATCCTTTTAGGGGTCGTCCAAAGTTGTCAACATTTTCACGGTTCTACAGAGAGTAGTATTTTTTAAAACTCCTCTCTGTCCCCCGAAATACTACTGATCAACATTTTGGTTGTCACCACTGTGAAATGTCAATATTATACAGTGCATGTAAAGTCATACGCAGCCCTCAACCCCCCTCGCCCCCCCTCGCCCCCCTCGCCCCCCTCTCCCCCTCCCCCTTTGTAGTCTTTGTAGTTCCGTGAAAATGTTAACAACTTTGGATGCCCCTTTATTCAAGATTTCTATAAATGAATTTTGAAACATTTTCTGAGCATGTTGCATTATTGTGCTTTTTGTTTGTACAAAATGTATAACAAGAAAATTAACAATATATAAACACGCTTTTAACATTTCCTCCCAAACATTTTTAGGGTGAAGATGTTCCTGGGCCCCTCCCCTTGGGTGTGGCAGTCATTGACGCCTCAGTGGCGCTGTTTGGTGTTGTTATTCCTCATGTTGCCGACAAACATCGCCTGAAAATACTGGAGCATTTTGGGGAATGCATCAAGCAAGCCAAATCGGCCAGACAACAAGCAGTTCAAACTAACGTCTTCACTGCTGTCCTGAGTGCACTAAAGGTAAGGCACCAACTACACTGACAATTCTCAATCAGACATGTCAATCAGACAACACGCAGTTCAGACCAACGTCTTCACTGCTGTCCTGAGTGCATTGAAGGTAAGACACCAACTACACTGACAATTCTCAATCAGACATGTCAATCAGACAACAAGCAGTTCAGACCAACGTCCTCACTGCTGTCCTGAGTGCACTAAAGGTAAGACACCAACTACACTGACAATTCTCAATCAGACATATGTCAATCAGACAACACGCAGTTCAGACCAACGTCTTCACTGCTGTCCTGAGTGCAGTGAAGGTAAGACACCAACTACACTGACAATTCTCAATCAGACATGTCAATCAGACAACACGCAGTTCAGACCAACGTCCTCACTGCTATCCTGAGTGCATTGAAGGTAAGACACCAACTACACTGACAATTCTCAATCAGACATGTCAATCAGACAACACGCAGTTCAGACTGTAGCAAACTAATGCTACAGAGTGGGTTGACTAAAATGGTATTAAATTCCCATTGTACAATTACGCTTCCTGGAGTCCAAATTAATGCTCAATCAGTTTAATTAATGATCAATGGAATGAGAAAAGACTATATAAATTACAGTCTACACAAATGTAGGTGATAAACAATTTTAACAATACTGGTTCACCGCGTTTGAATTCTCGCTAGTTCAAAGTTCCATGATTGAATGTCCTGAAAGGTCCATGCGGCGTCGGAGTCCAATTCCGGAAGGCGAAACGGCTCGAAAGCTATTCGGTATGTTGGCATATGGTGCGTGGATGCCTTGCGCCTGGTACGCAAAGATCATGTAACATGTCCATGGAAGTTGAAACATGAAGGGAACACTCAAAGGATCCTTGCTCGGATGGTTCAGAACAGGAATTGGACTTGCAATTTGGTAGTTCACAGCCTTCGAAGTTTCCGAAGTCAGAAGGTTCACAAGCTTATAGTTCACATGGTTCGGTTGATTCGAAAGAATTCACAAGAGTTTGGTAGATTCGAAACACTTGGAAGATTCTCAGCATTTGCAAGGTTTTGCTCATAGGAAGTGGAAGTGGAAGGTTTTGCTGGAGTAAAATACAAATGCATGAAAAACACAATAAGCATCTAAATACTTGCAATGTTTTGTAGCATAAACTGAAATTACTGAAAATCACCTTATGGCAATAAAAAACACTAACTGGGTTAAATCTTTAAACTTGGTCAGATAATCTAGGTGCATACACTTACTACAGACTAGCTTGGAAATACATGCACAGAGCACTAAACACGAACTTCACATGTGCATAAAATACAAAGAAGTACAATGTACATGTACATGTACATAAGAAACCTTTGACCTAGTTAAATTCTCGAACACGTGATTTCAAAAACGATACCAAATTCGTCTATTAATACTTACTACGCTGGGGGGATAATACTACATAAATCTTGGTTTAGTTACAAAACACTGGCAATCAGTTTGGTACAATTTTGATGGTCTATTCAGAGGATTTACGGGTGCAAAATTGACAAGTCAAAGTAACAATCACGAATGGAATTTTGTGGAAAATCATGTGTGTAACTTTTTACGGTCTCATACAATAGCGCCCTCAATAGAGCAAAACTAATCTACGGAGTCTTAAGGTGGCTACATGTGCTGTCCGTAACATCCCGGCCCCGATGATACGCTCAAGTTATCATCACCGAAGCATCAAGGACAGCAGTGTCGAAAATTATCTCTGTAAACGATGCAGTTCAACTGCCTACTCATTCTTGTCGCAGGGGTCATCCGACGGAGTTGGTGCCATCTGAGCCTCTAGAAGACAGATCTTGTCGCTTGGACGAACATAGGACCCACTTTGGGTCTTCACCTGGACTGAACGAACAAATCCGTCTTTCCCTTGGTAGGTGGCTGCGATAAGACCCAAGGGCCATCTGCAACGGGGCGTGTTCTCGTATCGCACAAGTACGAGGTCTCCAACTTGTAGGTTCCTCTTGGGGAATAGCCACTTTTGACGATGCTGAAGCGACGGAAGGTATTCACTCAACCACCGACGCCAAAAGACGTCAGCTAGGTATTGGACCTGTCTCCAGCGTCTCCGGTAGAGGTCTTGCGGTACGAACTGTCCCGGTGGCAGATTTGGACCTGATCGAAGTAGCAAGAGGTGGTTTGGCGTGAGAGGAGAGGGATCCCTCGGATCCTCAGAAAGCTTGGTGATTGGGCGACTGTTGACTATGCTCTCAACAAGGCACATCAGCGTGGACAATCCTTCATCATCCATGACTTGCTGACGTGACAAACTATTCAGGACAGAGCGGACAGTTCTTATCTGACGCTCCCATATGCCTCCCATGTGGGAAGCTGCTGGGGGATTAAATATCCACTGGACTTCACGTTGACGAAGGTAGTCATCAATTTGGTTCTGATTCCACTCATGCAACGCACGTCTTAGCTCGGCCTGAGCTCCCACAAAATTTGTACCGTTGTCGGAACGTATCTCAGTCGGACTTCCACGTCGACTGATAAAACGCTGCAGGGCGTTTATGAAGGAATCTGTCTCTAGGCTATGACACACCTCTATGTGGATTGCTCTAGTAGTAAGGCAGGTAAACAGACATCCATATCTTTTGACCTCACTCCGACCTCTCTTGACTAGGAATGAGCCAAAGAAGTCCACCCCAACTGCATTAAAGGGGGCTTCTCCGGGTGTAACACGATCCTTTGGCAGGTCTGCCATCTTCTGGGATTCAGGTGGTGCCATTCTCCTTTTGCATGGTATGCACCGTCGTAGCACTTGCTTAACTGACACGCGTCCTTTCACAATCCAGAATCTTTGGCGCAGTTCAGCGAGAGTCCTCTCAACACCAGCATGTCCACACTTAATGTGGTAGTGTCTGATAATGAGCTCCGTCACTGGATGCTTCCGGGGTACGATCCACGGGTGTTTGGCTTCCGTAGGAATAGCGGTATTCTCCAGACGACCGCCAACACTCAGAAGTCCGTCGACTGAGATGGGGTCCAGTTTCTGGAAACGGGTTTTGGCCTGCTGTGTGTCACCAAGGTTCGCCTGTTGGATGTATCTCACGATGGCTTTCTCGGCATTAAGCAACTCTTTCACTGTTAGGGGTCTGGGTTCGATACTTCCATCCCGATTCTTGGCTACTTTCTGGCGTAGCACAGCTTTAGCACGAAGAATCCATCCAACAGTTTTCTTCAACAGGTACCACGACGAGTATCGGGCAAAGAGATCTTCAAGTATGGTGGGTTTCGGGTCGGTGTCTTTATTGACAGCATACACTTGGGGCTGCCGCTTGATCTCAGCATCCTTGTCAATTTCAAGAGACTTGAAGTCTGGCTGTTTGGGCCAGGCGTACTCTTCTTTTATTAAGAAGGGAGGTCCCTTTATCCAGCGGTCAGAGTTGACAAGTTGCTGTGCTGTTGTGCCCCTAGAGGCATCATCTGCGGGATTCGTAGCTGAATCCACATACTTCCACTGGGATGCGCTAGAACGCTCATGGATCACGGCTATCCGATTTGCAACGTAGGTCTGGAATTGCTTGTCTTCATTGCGCAGGTATTGCAGCACAATCATACTGTCCGTCCAGAAGATTGACTCAGCAAGTGGGATCTGCATTTCGCGCCTGATAATCTCATCTAGCTTAACTGCCACAACAGCTGCGGTGAGTTCCAGACGTGGAATCGTAGTAGCTCTTAGTGGTGCAAGTTTGGCCTTCGCCATAATGAAGGCACAATGCACCTGGCCGTCGGTATCTACTGATCGGAGGTAGCTGACCGCACCGTACGCCCTCTCAGACGCATCTGCGAAATGATGCAGCTGCATAGACGAAGTGGTGTTGGTCCCAGTTGGTTTTACACATCTAGGTATTTCCATTCCCTTTATCAGGGGCAGGTCGTTCAGCCAACGATGCCACTGTTCGGCCATATCACTTGGCATAGGGTCATCCCATCCCGTTTTAAGACGACACAGTGTCTGGAACAACATTTTGGCTCTCAGGACAAAGGGACATACGAACCCCAAGGGATCGTATATCGAGCTGGTGATACTCAGCAATCCGCGTCTTGTGACGGGTTTCTCCTTCACGTTGGTGTCAAATCCAAAGGTGTCTGATTCAACCTTCCAAAGTACTCCTAGCGCTCTCTCAGATGGAAGAATCTCGTGGTCTAAATCCATAGTTGTGATGGTCTTGGCGCACTCCTGAGGTGGCACTGACTTTAAAACTGCTCGAGAATTGCTTAACCACTTCGTGAGCCTAAACCCACCAAGAGCTAGCAAATCTCGAAGCTGGCTGACGAGACGAATGGCTTCCGATTCAGTTGGTGTGGATTTCAAACAGTCATCGACGTAGAAGTTCTGGTCAATGGTCTGAACGGTTTCTTTGTCGTACCTCTCATGGTAGTCAAGAGCTGTGCGCTTCAATGCGAAGCTGGCACAACTTGGGCTCCAAATGCCACCAAACAAGTGAGAAGTCATACGATATGTGAGGGGCTGGTTTCCAACCTCATCTCCTCTCCACCACAAGAAGCGAAGGGCATCTCGATCTTCGGTATTTACACGAACCTGGTGGAACATGCTCTCTATATCTGCCATCAAGGCAATGTGCTCCTGGCGAAACCTCAAAAGGACACCAATGAGCTTATTGGTGAGGTCAGGACCTTGGTAGACTCTGTCATTAAGTGAAGTGCCTCGGAAGTGCGCTGCACAGTCGAACACTATTCGAAGTTTGTCTGGCTTGCGAGGATTTACAACAGGGTGGTGGGGCAAATACCACACATAACCATCAGCTCTGTCCATGTCACAGGTGGGTACAGCTTCTGCATGTCCTTTCTTGAGAAGGTCATTAACACCACTGCTGTATTTCTTTAGCAGTGCGGGGTCTTTGGAGAGTCGCTTTCCTAGCGACTTCAAACGCTGTTCAGCCATTGGTTTATTATCAGGGAGGTGTGGAGGCCTTTCCTTGAAGGGAATGCTCATGGAGTAGTGGGCTTCTTCTCTATGCAGTGAATTCTCCCATATGGAAAGAACCTTTCTTTCACTGACGGATAGGGTCTCAGTGGTGCCCCCCACGTCGTCAAGCTTCCAAAACTTCTCAACTTGATGTTGTAAGTCAAGGTCAGACTTGACAAAGTACGAGGTGGCTACCTTGGACTTCTTGCTTAAGTCAATTGGTCCATTCAGGGTCCAGCCAAGGGTGGTCTTGGTTGCATACGGCTCGCCCAAAGCACCTACGCGGACTTCCAGTGGGACCATAACATGTGGTGCATCTTGTCCAATTAGGAGATGGACATCGTTGATGTCAACATCGGGTATCTTGATGTCACGTAGGTGTGGCCAGCAGCTGAGTTCTTCCTCAGTGACGAGACTACCGAGACCAATATTTAGTTTTGGCCTGGTAAGGACATTGGGTATTTGTATCACTTGAGAGACGTCATAATTAGCTATTTCCAAGCTGACAACAAAGGTGTTGACTTCAGCCTCCTTCAGGTCAAGAGTTGTTAGCCTTATGGTATCCTTCTTGGCCTTAATTCCAAGGCGTCGCATCAAGTCTTCAGAGCAGAAGCTCTGGGTTGAGCCACTGTCCATCAGCGCGTATGTACTTAAGAACTGCTGTTGTCCTGGTGCCCTTATCTTAACAGGAACAATGGGCAAGGCTACCTTTACCTCGCCGGCCCCAGTGAGGTTGCATGCTACAACTGGATTGTTCACAGTCGGAGTCTGTGGTGGAGTGGAACTATTCGGTGCAGCCTGAGTGACTGGTGATGTTAAACTGTTATCACTACGTGTACGTGGTAGATGCAAGTACTTGCTGTGCTTCATGCCACATCCCTGGACCGTGCACACAAAGGGGCGTGTGCAGTCCCTGCCTAGATGGCCTGGTTTGAAGCAATTTACGCAGAGCCTCTTGCCTTGCACAAATGCAAGACGGTCCTTTATGCGTAGTGCCTTGAAGGCCTCACACTGATTGAGGTAATGGGGCTGCTCACAACGCGGGCAACGTTTAATGAAAGGCGTTGTCTGGTTTGTTTGGGAGCTACCCGGAGAAACCTTCGATGAAGAAGCTAGCTGGGTGCCAAAATTCACTCGACGTTTAACAAACGTCTGGTTTCTGGACCTTGATTCCTTGGTTGCACCTCTTTGCACGATACCTCCAAAGACCGGATCCCGTGCCTCCTCAGCAGCATCAGCTACAAAGTGGGTAACATCGTCAATGTTTGGGGCCCTCTTCTTTGTTGTTTTTATGTGATGTACTTGCTTTAGCCATCGAGTCTTTAAGTGGTAGGGTAACTTCTCGACAATTGCTAAAAGGCTACTTCTGTTGTTTAACTCATTTAGGTATCCCATCGTGTCTAGGGTTTCTCTGCAGCATCGAAGGTCGTCAGCAAGATCCTGCAACGCATTGTTGTCAGCGACACTTGACCCTTTAGTCACCTTATCTATCCAGGCCTGTGCAATGGTATGTTCGTCTCCAAATCTCTCCTTTAAAAGACGAAGACCAAGGGTGTATCCTTCTGACGGTAGTTTAACCGTGCAGCACTGCAGAAGTCGTCTAGCCTTCCCAGTACAGTACTGCATAAGACGGGTAAGTTTAGCTCCATCGCCGATGGTTTCTCGACCCACTGCATTTTCGAAGGCCCTGATAAATGACCAGTACCGGAGAGGGTCGCCATCAAATGTCATGAGTTCAGCCTTAGGAAGTTGTAATGCTTCAACTAATGACTGTTGGTGTATACGGGTGTCTTTAACCATCTGGCATAAAATGTTTGTTACGTCTGTGCTTGTAGCCGACGGAGATCCAAAACGATCAACAGGCGGGGAGTACGACTCGTCAACAGGTCTTAAGGTTTCATGTGTCGGTGTGTTGGCCTTTAAATTTGGTGTACTGTTTACCTGAGCAGAAGGGCTAAACCCAGGCTTGAGGTTCTCATGGTGCTTCGGTGTGTTTTCGTCATTGGGTTTAACATTGGGTGTATCTTGGGTGAAGCACACATCTGACCTACTTGCTGCATCGGCCTCTGCAAAGGTTTTCTCCAGGGCCTCAGCCCTGGCATACTTGACCTTTATTTCTGACTCTCGTCGTTGTTGATCAAGCTTAAGTTGTTGTTCTTTCAACTTCATCATGGTACGTAGCGAGGCAAGTTCAATGGCGTGTTGCTCTTGCAGGGCAATGGCCTCTGCCTCTAATGCTGCCCTCTCGGCCTTAGCTCTGAGGCGGGCACTTGCAGTCGAACTCGCAGTCGATGCCTTGGATTTAGCACTTTGTTGACTGATGGAGTCGTCTGCATCAATGTCATCATCGGGGTTTTCATGCTGAATTTCAGGTTCGGCTTGGGTTTGGTTTTCTTCCAACCATTCCATAACTGAACAACGATAAGTTATCACTTTATTCTCTGCCTCCTTCCAATAAGCTGCAGAACTTTTCTTCTCATTGTCACTTGTAAGGTGCTTGTCATACTCGTTATGTGCCTCAGCGAATTCTGCAAAGCACTTCTCAAACTCTTTCATGTTGGTTTCAAACTTAGGTGCATTTTTCTTGTCCTCCTTGAGGGTAGAAATTAGTTTCATTATTCTGGTCAGTGCTCCTTTGCACGTGCCCCTGGTCTTCTTCAAGTCACGTGACTGCTGTGTGGTGTTTGATGCACTTGTAGGTGATTCGGGGTTTACTGCATCCATGATTAAACAATTAGGTTATTCACTTTCAACATGTGACAAATGCGTTCAGATCGTACAAAACTAATGTAGCAAACTAATGCTACAGAGTGGGTTGACTAAAATGGTATTAAATTCCCATTGTACAATTACGCTTCCTGGAGTCCAAATTAATGCTCAATCAGTTTAATTAATGATCAATGGAATGAGAAAAGACTATATAAATTACAGTCTACACAAATGTAGGTGATAAACAATTTTAACAATACTGGTTCACCGCGTTTGAATTCTCGCTAGTTCAAAGTTCCATGATTGAATGTCCTGAAAGGTCCATGCGGCGTCGGAGTCCAATTCCGGAAGGCGAAACGGCTCGAAAGCTATTCGGTATGTTGGCATATGGTGCGTGGATGCCTTGCGCCTGGTACGCAAAGATCATGTAACATGTCCATGGAAGTTGAAACATGAAGGGAACACTCAAAGGATCCACGCTCGGATGGTTCAGAACAGGAATTGGACTTGCAATTTGGTAGTTCACAGCCTTCGAAGTTTCCGAAGTCAGAAGGTTCACAAGCTTATAGTTCACATGGTTCGGTTGATTCGAAAGAATTCACAAGAGTTTGGTAGATTCGAAACACTTGGAAGATTCTCAGCATTTGCAAGGTTTTGCTCATAGGAAGTGGAAGTGGAAGGTTTTGCTGGAGTAAAATACAAATGCATGAAAAACACAATAAGCATCTAAACACTTGCAATGTTTTGTAGCATAAACTGAAATTACTGAAAATCACCTTATGGCAATAAAAAACACTAACTGGGTTAAATCTTTAAACTTGGTCAGATAATCTAGGTGCATACACTTACTACAGACTAGCTTGGAAATACATGCACAGAGCACTAAACACGAACTTCACATGTGCATAAAATACAAAGAAGTACAATGTACATGTACATGTACATAAGAAACCTTTGACCTAGTTAAATTCTCGAACATGTGATTTCAAAAACGATATCAAATTCGTCTATTAATACTTACTACGCTGGGGGGATAATACTACATAACTCTTGGTTTAGTTACAAAACACTGGCAATCAGTTTGGTACAATTTTGATGGTCTATTCAGAGGATTTACGGGTGCAAAATTGACAAGTCAAAGTAACAATCACGAATGGAATTTTGTGGAAAATCATGTGTGTAACTTTTTACGGTCTCATACAATAGCGCCCTCAATAGAGCAAAACTAATCTACGGAGTCTTAAGGTGGCTACATGTGCTGTCCGTAACACAGACCAACGTCTTCACTGCTATCCTGAGTGCAGTGAAGGTAAGACACCAACTACACTGACAATTCTCAATCAGACATGTCAATCAGACATCACGCAGTTCAGACCAACGTCTTCACTGCTGTCCTGAGTGCAGTGAAGGTAAGACACCAACTACACTGACAATTCTCAATCAGACATGTCAATCAGACAACAAGCAGTTCAGACCAACGTCTTCACTGCTGTCCTGAGTGCACTAAAGGTAAGACACCAACTACACTGACAATTCTCAATCAGACATGTCAATCAGACAACAAGCAGTTCAGACCAACGTCTTCACTGCTATCCTGAGTGCACTGAAGGTAAGACACCAACTACACTGACAATTCTCAATCAGACATGTCAATCAGACAACAAGCAGTTCAGACCAACGTCCTCACTGCTATCCTGAGTGCACTGAAGGTAAGGCACCAACTACACTGACAATTCTCAATCAGACATGTCAATCAGACAACAAGCAGTTCAGACCAACGTCTTCACTGCTGTCCTGAGTGCATTGAAGGTAAGACACCAACTACACTGACAATTCTCAATCAGACATGTCAATCAGACAACAAGCAGTTCAGACCAACGTCTTCACTGCTGTCCTGAGTGCATTGAAGGTAAGACACCAACTACACTGACAATTCTCAATCAGACATGTCAATCAGACAACACGCAGTTCAGACCAACGTCTTCACTGCTGTCCTGAGTGCAGTGAAGGTAAGACACCAACTACACTGACAATTCTCAATCAGACATGTCAATCAGACAACAAGCAGTTCAGACCAACGTCTTCACTGCTGTCCTGAGTGCAGTGAAGGTAAGACACCAACTACACTGACAATTCTCAATCAGACATGTCAATCAGACAACAAGCAGTTCAGACCAACGTCCTCACTGCTGTCCTGAGTGCACTAAAGGTAAGGCACCAACTACACTGACAATTCTCAATCAGACATGTCAATCAGACAACAAGCAGTTCAGACCAACGTCTTCACTGCTGTCCTGAGTGCATTGAAGGTAAGACACCAACTACACTGACAATTCTCAATCAGACATGTCAATCAGACAACAAGCAGTTCAGACCAACGTCTTCACTGCTGTCCTGAGTGCATTGAAGGTAAGACACCAACTACACTGACAATTCTCAATCAGACATGTCAATCAGACAACAAGCAGTTCAGACCAACGTCCTCACTGCTGTCCTAAGTGCACTAAAGGTAAGACACCAACTACACTGACAATTCTCAATCAGACATGTCAATCAGACAACACGCAGTTCAGACCAACGTCTTCACTGCTGTCCTGAGTGCAGTGAAGGTAAGACACCAACTACACTGACAATTCTCAATCAGACATGTCAATCAGACAACAAGCAGTTCAGACCAACGTCTTCACTGCTGTCCTGAGTGCACTAAAGGTAAGACGCCAACTACACTGACAATTCTCAATCAGACATGTCAATCAGACAACACGCAGTTCAGACCAACGTCTTCACTGCTGTCCTGAGTGCACTGAAGGTAAGGCACCAACTACACTGACAATTCTCAATCAGACATGTCAATCAGACAACACGCAGTTCAGACCAACGTCCTCACTGCTATCCTGAGTGCACTAAAGGTAAGACACCAACTACACTGACAATTCTCAATCAGACATGTCAATCAGACAACACGCAGTTCAGACCAACGTCTTCACTGCTATCCTGAGTGCACTGAAGGTAAGACACCAACTACACTGACAATTCTCAATCAGACATGTCAATCAGACAACAAGCAGTTCAGACCAACGTCTTCACTGCTGTCCTGAGTGCACTGAAGGTAAGACACCAACTACACTGACAATTCTCAATCAGACATGTCAATCAGACAACAAGCAGTTCAGACCAACGTCTTCACTGCTGTCCTGAGTGCAGTGAAGGTAAGGCACCAACTACACTGACAATTCTCAATCAGACATGTCAATCAGACAACAAGCAGTTCAGACCAACGTCCTCACTGCTATCCTGAGTGCACTAAAGGTAAGACACCAACTACACTGACAATTCTCAATCAGACATGTCAATCAGACAACAAGCAGTTCAGACCAACGTCCTCACTGCTATCCTGAGTGCACTGAAGGTAAGACACCAACTACACTGACAATTCTCAATCAGACATGTCAATCAGACAACACGCAGTTCAGACCAACGTCCTCACTGCTATCCTGAGTGCACTAAAGGTAAGACACCAACTACACTGACAATTCTCAATCAGACATGTCAATCAGACAACAAGCAGTTCAGACCAACGTCCTCACTGCTATCCTGAGTGCACTGAAGGTAAGACACCAACTACACTGACAATTCTCAATCAGACATGTCAATCAGACAACAAGCAGTTCAGACCAACGTCCTCACTGCTATCCTGAGTGCACTGAAGGTAAGACACCAACTACACTGACAATTCTCAATCAGACATGTCAATCAGACAACACGCAGTTCAGACCAACGTCCTCACTGCTATCCTGAGTGCACTGAAGGTAAGACACCAACTACACTGACAATTCTCAATCAGACATGTCAATCAGACAACAAGCAGTTCAGACCAACGTCCTCACTGCTATCCTGAGTGCACTGAAGGTAAGACACCAACTACACTGACAATTCTCAATCAGACATGTCAATCAGACAACAAGCAGTTCAGACCAACGTCCTCACTGCTATCCTGAGTGCACTGAAGGTAAGACACCAACTACACTGACAATTCTCAATCAGACATGTCAATCAGACAACACGCAGTTCAGACCAACGTCCTCACTGCTATCCTGAGTGCACTAAAGGTAAGACACCAACTACACTGACAATTCTCAATCAGACATGTCAATCAGACAACAAGCAGTTCAGACCAACGTCCTCACTGCTATCCTGAGTGCACTGAAGGTAAGACACCAACTACACTGACAATTCTCAATCAGACATGTCAATCAGACAACAAGCAGTTCAGACCAACGTCCTCACTGCTATCCTGAGTGCACTGAAGGTAAGACACCAACTACACTGACAATTCTCAATCAGACATGTCAATCAGACAACACGCAGTTCAGACCAACGTCCTCACTGCTATCCTGAGTGCACTGAAGGTAAGACACCAACTACACTGACAATTCTCAATCAGACATGTCAATCAGACAACAAGCAGTTCAGACCAACGTCCTCACTGCTATCCTGAGTGCACTGAAGGTAAGACACCAACTACACTGACAATTCTCAATCAGACATGTCAATCAGACAACAAGCAGTTCAGACCAACGTCCTCACTGCTATCCTGAGTGCACTGAAGGTAAGACACCAACTACACTGACAATTCTCAATCAGACATGTCAATCAGACAACACGCAGTTCAGACCAACGTCTTCACTGCTATCCTGAGTGCACTGAAGGTAAGACACCAACTACACTGACAATTCTCAATCAGACATGTCAGTCAGACAACACGCAGTTCAGACCAACGTCTTCACCGCTGTCCTGAGTGCACTGAAGGTAAGACACCAACTACACTGACAATTCTCAATCAGACATGTCAATCAGACAACACGCAGTTCAGACCAACGTCTTCACTGCTATCCTGAGTGCACTGAAGGTAAGACACCAACTACACTGACAATTCTCAATCAGACATGTCAATCAGACAACACGCAGTTCAGACCAACGTCTTCACTGCTGTCCTGAGTGCAGTGAAGGTAAGGCACCAACTACACTGACAATTCTCAATCAGACATGTCAATCAGACATGTCAATCAGACAACAAGCAGTTCAGACCAACGTCTTCACTGCTGTCCTGAGTGCAGTGAAGGTAAGGCACCAACTACACTGACAATTCTCAATCAGACATGTCAATCAGACAACAAGCAGTTCAGACCAACGTCCTCACTGCTATCCTGAGTGCACTAAAGGTAAGACACCAACTACACTGACAATTCTCAATCAGACATGTCAATCAGACAACAAGCAGTTCAGACCAACGTCCTCACTGCTATCCTGAGTGCACTGAAGGTAAGACACCAACTACACTGACAATTCTCAATCAGACATGTCAATCAGACAACACGCAGTTCAGACCAACGTCCTCACTGCTATCCTGAGTGCACTAAAGGTAAGACACCAACTACACTGACAATTCTCAATCAGACATGTCAATCAGACAACAAGCAGTTCAGACCAACGTCCTCACTGCTATCCTGAGTGCACTGAAGGTAAGACACCAACTACACTGACAATTCTCAATCAGACATGTCAATCAGACAACAAGCAGTTCAGACCAACGTCCTCACTGCTATCCTGAGTGCACTGAAGGTAAGACACCAACTACACTGACAATTCTCAATCAGACATGTCAATCAGACAACACGCAGTTCAGACCAAAGTCCTCACTGCTATCCTGAGTGCAGTGAAGGTAAGACACCAACTACACTGACAATTCTCAATCAGACATGTCAATCAGACAACAAGCAGTTCAGACCAACGTCTTCACTGCTATCCTGAGTGCACTGAAGGTAAGACACCAACTACACTGACAATTCTCAATCAGACATGTCAATCAGACAACAAGCAGTTCAGACCAACGTCCTCACTGCTATCCTGAGTGCACTGAAGGTAAGACACCAACTACACTGACAATTCTCAATCAGACATGTCAATCAGACAACACGCAGTTCAGACCAAAGTCCTCACTGCTATCCTGAGTGCACTGAAGGTAAGACACCAACTACACTGACAATTCTCAATCAGACATGTCAATCAGACAACAAGCAGTTCAGACCAACGTCCTCACTGCTATCCTGAGTGCACTGAAGGTAAGACACCAACTACACTGACAATTCTCAATCAGACATGTCAATCAGACAACAAGCAGTTCAGACCAACGTCCTCACTGCTATCCTGAGTGCACTGAAGGTAAGACACCAACTACACTGACAATTCTCAATCAGACATGTCAATCAGACAACACGCAGTTCAGACCAACGTCTTCACTGCTATCCTGAGTGCACTGAAGGTAAGACACCAACTACACTGACAATTCTCAATCAGACATGTCAATCAGACAACACGCAGTTCAGACCAACGTCTTCACCGCTGTCCTGAGTGCACTGAAGGTAAGACACCAACTACACTGACAATTCTCAATCAGACATGTCAATCAGACAACACGCAGTTCAGACCAACGTCTTCACCGCTGTCCTGAGTGCACTGAAGGTAAGACACCAACTACACTGACAATTCTCAATCAGACATGTCAATCAGACAACACGCAGTTCAGACCAACGTCTTCACTGCTATCCTGAGTGCAGTGAAGGTAAGACACCAACTACACTGACAATTCTCAATCAGACATGTCAATCAGACAACAAGCAGTTCAGACCAACGTCTTCACCGCTGTCCTGAGTGCAGTGAAGGTAAGACACCAACTACACTGACAATTCTCAATCAGACATGTCAATCAGACAACAAGCAGTTCAGACCAACGTCCTCACTGCTGTCCTGAGTGCAGTGAAGGTAAGACACCAACTACACTGACAATTCTCAATCAGACATGTCAATCAGACAACACGCAGTTCAGACCAACGTCTTCACTGCTGTCCTGAGTGCATTGAAGGTAAGACACCAACTACACTGACAATTCTCAATCAGACATGTCAATCAGACAACAAGCAGTTCAGACCAACGTCTTCACCGCTGTCCTGAGTGCAGTGAAGGTAAGACACCAACTACACTGACAATTCTCAATCAGACATGTCAATCAGACAACAAGCAGTTCAGACCAACGTCTTCACTGCTATCCTGAGTGCAGTGAAGGTAAGACACCAACTACACTGACAATTCTCAATCAGACATGTCAATCAGACAACACGCAGTTCAGACCAACGTCCTCACTGCTGTCCTGAGTGCAGTGAAGGTAAGACACCAACTACACTGACAATTCTCAATCAGACATGTCAATCAGACAACAAGCAGTTCAGACCAACGTCCTCACTGCTATCCTGAGTGCACTGAAGGTAAGACACCAACTACACTGACAATTCTCAATCAGACATGTCAATCAGACAACAAGCAGTTCAGACCAACGTCCTCACTGCTATCCTGAGTGCACTGAAGGTAAGACACCAACTACACTGACAATTCTCAATCAGACATGTCAATCAGACAACACGCAGTTCAGACCAAAGTCCTCACTGCTATCCTGAGTGCACTGAAGGTAAGACACCAACTACACTGACAATTCTCAATCAGACATGTCAATCAGACAACACGCAGTTCAGACCAACGTCCTCACTGCTGTCCTGAGTGCAGTGAAGGTAAGACACCAACTACACTGACAATTCTCAATCAGACATGTCAATCAGACAACAAGCAGTTCAGACCAACGTCCTCACTGCTATCCTGAGTGCACTGAAGGTAAGACACCAACTACACTGACAATTCTCAATCAGACATGTCAATCAGACAACACGCAGTTCAGACCAACGTCTTCACTGCTATCCTGAGTGCACTGAAGGTAAGACACCAACTACACTGACAATTCTCAATCAGACATGTCAATCAGACAACACGCAGTTCAGACCAACGTCTTCACCGCTGTCCTGAGTGCACTGAAGGTAAGACACCAACTACACTGACAATTCTCAATCAGACATGTCAATCAGACAACACGCAGTTCAGACCAACGTCTTCACCGCTGTCCTGAGTGCACTGAAGGTAAGACACCAACTACACTGACAATTCTCAATCAGACATGTCAATCAGACAACACGCAGTTCAGACCAACGTCTTCACTGCTATCCTGAGTGCAGTGAAGGTAAGACACCAACTACACTGACAATTCTCAATCAGACATGTCAATCAGACAACAAGCAGTTCAGACCAACGTCTTCACCGCTGTCCTGAGTGCAGTGAAGGTAAGACACCAACTACACTGACAATTCTCAATCAGACATGTCAATCAGACAACAAGCAGTTCAGACCAACGTCCTCACTGCTGTCCTGAGTGCAGTGAAGGTAAGACACCAACTACACTGACAATTCTCAATCAGACATGTCAATCAGACAACACGCAGTTCAGACCAACGTCTTCACTGCTGTCCTGAGTGCATTGAAGGTAAGACACCAACTACACTGACAATTCTCAATCAGACATGTCAATCAGACAACAAGCAGTTCAGACCAACGTCTTCACCGCTGTCCTGAGTGCAGTGAAGGTAAGACACCAACTACACTGACAATTCTCAATCAGACATGTCAATCAGACAACAAGCAGTTCAGACCAACGTCTTCACTGCTATCCTGAGTGCAGTGAAGGTAAGACACCAACTACACTGACAATTCTCAATCAGACATGTCAATCAGACAACACGCAGTTCAGACCAACGTCCTCACTGCTGTCCTGAGTGCAGTGAAGGTAAGACACCAACTACACTGACAATTCTCAATCAGACATGTCAATCAGACAACAAGCAGTTCAGACCAACGTCCTCACTGCTATCCTGAGTGCAGTGAAGGTAAGACACCAACTACACTGACAATTCTCAATCAGACATGTCAATCAGACAACAAGCAGTTCAGACCAACGTCCTCACTGCTGTCCTGAGTGCAGTGAAGGTAAGACACCAACTACACTGACAATTCTCAATCAGACATGTCAATCAGACAACAAGCAGTTCAGACCAACGTCCTCACTGCTATCCTGAGTGCACTGAAGGTAAGACACCAACTACACTGACAATTCTCAATCAGACATGTCAATCAGACAACAAGCAGTTCAGACCAACGTCTTCACTGCTATCCTGAGTGCACTGAAGGTAAGGCACCAACTACACTGACAATTCTCAATCAGACATGTCAATCAGACAACAAGCAGTTCAGACCAACGTCCTCACTGCTATCCTGAGTGCAGTGAAGGTAAGGCACCAACTACACTGACAATTCTCAATCAGACATGTCAATCAGACAACAAGCAGTTCAGACCAACATCCTCACTGCTATCCTGAGTGCACTGAAGGTAAGGCACCAACTACACTGACAATTCTCAATCAGACATGTCAATCAGACAACACGCAGTTCAGACCAACGTCTTCACTGCTGTCCTGAGTGCACTGAAGGTAAGGCACCAACTACACTGACAATTCTCAATCAGACATGTCAATCAGACAACACGCAGTTCAGACCAACGCCCTCACTGCTATCCTGAGTGCACTGAAGGTAAGACACCAACTACACTGACAATTCTCAATCAGACATGTCAATCAGACAACACGCAGTTCAGACCAACGTCCTCACTGCTATCCTGAGTGCACTGAAGGTAAGACACCAACTACACTGACAATTCTCAATCAGACATGTCAATCAGACAACACGCAGTTCAGACCAACGTCTTCACTGCTGTCCTGAGTGCAGTGAAGGTAAGACACCAACTACACTGACAATTCTCAATCAGACATGTCAATCAGACAACAAGCAGTTCAGACCAACGTCTTCACTGCTATCCTGAGTGCACTGAAGGTAAGACACCAACTACACTGACAATTCTCAATCAGACATGTCAATCAGACAACAAGCAGTTCAGACCAACGTCCTCACTGCTATCCTGAGTCCACTGAAGGTAAGACACCAACTACACTGACAATTCTCAATCAGACATGTCAATCAGACAACACGCAGTTCAGACCAACGTCTTCACTGCTGTCCTGAGTGCAGTGAAGGTAAGACACCAACTACACTGACAATTCTCAATCAGACATGTCAATCAGACAACAAGCAGTTCAGACCAACGTCTTCACTGCTATCCTGAGTGCACTGAAGGTAAGACACCAACTACACTGACAATTCTCAATCAGACATGTCAATCAGACAACAAGCAGTTCAGACCAACGTCTTCACTGCTATCCTGAGTGCACTGAAGGTAAGACACCAACTACACTGACAATTCTCAATCAGACATGTCAATCAGACAACAAGCAGTTCAGACCAACGTCTTCACTGCTATCCTGAGTGCACTGAAGGTAAGGCACCAACTACACTGACAATTCTCAATCAGACATGTCAATCAGACAACACGCAGTTCAGACCAACGTCCTCACTGCTATCCTGAGTGCAGTGAAGGTAAGACACCAACTACACTGACAATTCTCAATCAGACATGTCAATCAGACAACAAGCAGTTCAGACCAACGTCTTCACTGCTATCCTGAGTGCACTGAAGGTAAGACACCAACTACACTGACAATTCTCAATCAGACATGTCAATCACACAACACGCAGTTCAGACCAACGTCCTCACTGCTATCCTGAGTGCAGTGAAGGTAAGACACCAACTACACTGACAATTCTCAATCAGACATGTCAATCAGACAACAAGCAGTTCAGACCAACGTCTTCACTGCTATCCTGAGTGCACTGAAGGTAAGACACCAACTACACTGACAATTCTCAATCAGACATGTCAATCAGACAACACGCAGTTCAGACCAACGTCCTCACTGCTATCCTGAGTGCAGTGAAGGTAAGACACCAACTACACTGACAATTCTCAATCAGACATGTCAATCAGACAACACGCAGTTCAGACCAACGTCCTCACTGCTATCCTGAGTGCAGTGAAGGTAAGACACCAACTACACTGACAATTCTCAATCAGACATGTCAATCAGACAACACGCAGTTCAGACCAACGTCCTCACTGCTATCCTGAGTGCAGTGAAGGTAAGACACCAACTACACTGACAATTCTCAATCAGACATGTCAATCAGACAACAAGCAGTTCAGACCAACGTCTTCACTGCTATCCTGAGTGCACTGAAGGTAAGGCACCAACTACACTGACAATTCTCAATCAGACATGTCAATCAGACAACACGCAGTTCAGACCAACGTCCTCACTGCTATCCTGAGTGCAGTGAAGGTAAGGCACCAACTACACTGACAATTCTCAATCAGACATGTCAATCAGACAACAAGCAGTTCAGACCAACGTCTTCACTGCTGTCCTGAGTGCACTGAAGGTAAGACACCAACTACACTGACAATTCTCAATCAGACATGTCAATCAGACAACAAGCAGTTCAGACCAACGTCCTCACTGCTGTCCTGAGTGCACTGAAGGTAAGGCACCAACTACACTGACAATTCTCAATCAGACATGTCAATCAGACAACAAGCAGTTCAGACCAACGTCTTCACTGCTATCCTGAGTGCAGTGAAGGTAAGACACCAACTACACTGACAATTCTCAATCAGACATGTCAATCAGACAACAAGCAGTTCAGACCAACGTCCTCACTGCTGTCCTGAGTGCAGTGAAGGTAAGACACCAACTACACTGACAATTCTCAATCAGACATGTCAATCAGACAACAAGCAGTTCAGACCAACGTCTTCACTGCTATCCTGAGTGCATTGAAGGTAAGACACCAACTACACTGACAATTCTCAATCAGACATGTCAATCAGACAACAAGCAGTTCAGACCAACGTCCTCACTGCTATCCTGAGTGCACTGAAGGTAAGACACCAACTACACTGACAATTCTCAATCAGACAACATGCAGGGGGGGGGAGGGGGGGTGGGGGGGTGTGTGTAACATTTGGCATTTTGTGCGTACATACTTTATGGAAGACCCCTTTGTTGAAGCGACAAACAGGTTGAATTCAATATCTTGCCACTCAAGATGTTAAGACCGGCAATGCATGTTTAAAACATATTAGAAGGGATACATTTTCCAATTTGTCTTAGGTTTTGTACATGGGCTTCCAGGCAGTGGCCGGATAATGAAAACATGTTTTGCACGTTTAATACAGTTAAGTCCTTGGGACTTCTTTTGATTATCTTATTACATGAACCTTTTATTGTCAGGAATGATATTATAGGAGCGTGACCATGGGTGTTGAGATTTTGATACCACATTATCTGTCATATTTTTCTCAGCATCACTCTGAAATTTTTTTCTGGTGTTTTGTAAACTAATTTGTCAGGTTACATAAAGCGTTTCAGTGATTACACCAACCTTTTTGCTTCCACATCCAAATTGGGGATTGTAAATTTCATGGTTTCTTTTCATGGATAATATTTTTGGGGAGGTATTTTATACGATTGTTAGGTTAAAACAAAATTAATTTTCTGGAAAAATCTGAACAGTGGTCTAATTGTCAAGGTTTGATTGTATCTGATGTGTTTAATGTGCAGGGTTTAGCTGAAAACAAGCGAAGATTGAAGCACAGTGGAGTGAGAGCTGCAGCTGGTACTCTTATCATGGTAAGGCAGGATGGCATTGCTTTTTTCTTTGTATACTAATAATGCATGTTACAACACAATGTTTTTAATTTCTTGAGTATACTTTCCTTTTTAAGTAGGAAACCCCACAAATTTGCATATAAATGTATATTCATGTCATTCTTTGCAGAATGCCCTGGCTAATTCCAATCCCATCCTACGCTGTGCTGCTGGCGAAGCGTTAGGCAGAATGGCACAGATGGGTGGAGACAACACATTCATTGCTCAGACAGCACAGATGTGTTTTGACAGACTCAAGACTGCCAGAGATGCAGTCTCAAGAACAGGTACAGTAGGCTAGTACTGCCTAATGAAGGCTGTGTTCTGATTGGCTTATGGAATGCAGTTTTCTGTGTAATTAACTGAATGCTGCCCTGTGATTGAATAAAACAGATTTACTGCTAAAGATATGCCCATTGGCAAACGATCTGGGGCCAATTTCATGGCGATGAATAAGCGTTAACTGGAAATGTGTGCTTACTGCAGCAAAACAAGTTGTGCTAGCATTACTGCCATTTCGTGGTCACACATGCTTCAAAGGGCATTGTTACATCACTGTCTATACACCAATCCGAGAGCCGAGGATTCCTTTTCTTGATATCCGCCATAGCTGGGGGGCTTTCACTGAATGAACTGTATGTTTGTTCCTGTTGCTTAAGTTGCATTTTGTTACTTTGAACAAGTCGCGCATCTTTGTAGTATTATGCGCAAAGGGGGCGCGTCGCGTGCATGCAAATTGGGTGCTTGGCGTCCGCGCGAAGGGGGCGCGTCGCACGCACGTAAAATGGGGCTTATCGCGTGCACGCAAAGGGGACGCGTCGCGAGCACGCGAAGGGGACGTGTCGCATACATGTAATGGATGAGCGCTTTTCGTTCTAACAGCAACACAAAACGCATAGTCCACACACTGGAAGGCCCCAGCTATGGCAGATGTACAGGGAAAAAACCTTACTGGATTGGTCTATAGACCTTTATCACAGTGCAGCGCGCCGTCTTCCCTTTTCTCCTATTAAAATGAACGTAACCAAAGCGAGGCTTGCAGAAAAAAATAGTTTGGCCCCGTTCTAAAATGTTCATTGTGTGCATCACAATGAAATGCGCGCATGGACAGTGATTCTCCTAAAACAACAGAAGATTGCACGCACTGTCACTCAGTCGCACACACGCACTGATTGTGCCCGACAAATACGCGTACTATGGGAACAAAATAAAGATGGACGCACCATGATGAAGGTCTATAGCATCACAATGCTAGTGTTTACTATAGGAATTCAGAACAACGTAATGGCCAGTGACCGATTCAAATTGTAATTGCAGTACTCTCGTTATAGCACTCTACAAGGGATCGTACTAATGCAAGCCTTGTATATCCAGAGAGTACAATTACCAATGCATACACAATGAATAGAGCAATGACAGGTACAACCAGAACGAGCTTTATAATGAGAGTTTATTTTATCTCACTACAGGTAATTCGCTGGCCTTGGGGTGTCTTCACAGATACGTTGGTGGCATGGGGGCAGGGCAGCATCTTAGTACAAGCGTTAGCATCTTGTTGGCTCTAGCGCAAGACTCTACATCTCCTACAGTGCAGGCAAGTTCATACTCGGAAAAGAAAATGAGATGACGTGGGCTGCAGCTGAGCGATTTAGAACATTATCTGGAAAATAATGCCATATGCTCATGCCCAGTTACAATTCCTGTTTATACTTACAAGTAGGTGTCTGCAACACTCTGTGAAAAGAAATGCTTGGCAGAAACCTAGGGGCATAATATCACTAAACATCAGAGCTTATCTGGTAAAGCGTTCACCTTGTATGTAAGAGGTCTTTGATTGAATTTGAGGATGGTGGGTGAGAGAAAAAAAAGGGTGTAGAGGGAGTAAATGGGGTGTAAAAAGGGACGGATAGAACAGGTAGGATGAGGTGGGGATTGGGAGTGGGGATGAGGATGAGTCAGAATGGGGTAGGGTGTGGGATGTGGGGCTTGGACAGTTAGAGAGGGGATTGGGACAAGGGTGAGGGAGGAGGGTTTGGATTGGGTGGGGGATGGGCTGGAGAGGGGTAGGGGACAAGTGGGGCACAAGGAATGGGGGACAAGGGTGGAGAGACAGGGACGGGTAGGTCCCCTGTAAACATAGGTTATGTTTGCAGAAAAGGTTTGATTTGTATGTAGCAGCGAGCCATGGCTGCTTTGCCATTCTCGTTATAGTGATGATAGAACTGCTTTATTGAGCTGAATTATGATTCTTCACTCTCTTTTTTTGTCTGATTTGTTCAGATGTGGGCATTACATGCACTGGCTCTCATAGCTGACTCTGGAGGCCCGATGTTCCGCTCCTACGTTGAACCAACATTATCTCTAGTCCTGATCCTGCTGCTCAGTGTCCCTCCATCTAACGTTGAGGTCCATCAGTGTCTAGGCCGTTGTCTAGCAGCTCTCATCACCACACTAGGACCTGAACTCCAAGGTAAGCCCACACTGTCTCTAGTCCTGATCCTGCTGCTTAGTGTCCCTCCATCCAATGTTGAGGTCCATCAGTGTCTGGGCCGTTGTCTAGCAGCTCTCATCACCACACTAGGACCTGAACTCCAAGGTAAGCATTCTGTCATCCGATGTTCCCCTCCTACGTAGAGCCCACACTGTCTCTAGTCCTGATCCTGCTGCTTAGTGTCCCTCCATCCAACGTTGAGGTCCATCAGTGTCTGGGCCGTTGTCTAGCAGCTCATCACCACACTAGGACCTGAACTCCAAGGTAAGCATTCTGTCATCCGATGTTCCCCTCCTACGTAGAGCCCACACTGTCTATAGTCCTGACCCTGCTGCTTAGTGTCCCTCCATCCAACGTTGAGGTCCATCAGTGTCTGGGCCGTTGTCTAGCAGCTCTCATCTCCACACTAGGACCTGAACTCCAAGGTAAGCATTCTGTCATCCGATGTTCCCCTCCTACGTAGAGCCCACACTGTCTCTAGTCCTGATCCTGCTACTGAGTGTCCCTCCATCCAACGTTGAGGTCCATCAGTGTCTGGGCCGTTGTCTAGCAGCTCTCATCACCACACTAGGACCTGAACTCCAAGGTAAGCCCACACTGTCTCAAGTCCTGACCCTGCTGCTTAGTGTCCCTCCATCCAACGTTGAGGTCCATCAGTGTCTGGGCCGTTGTCTAGCTGCTCTCATCACCACACTAGGACCTGAACTCCAAGGTAAGCCCACACTGTCTCAAGTCCTGACCCTGCTGCTTAGTGTCCCTCCATCCAACGTTGAGGTCCATCAGTGTCTGGGCCATTGTCTAGCTGCTCTCATCACCACACTAGGACCTGAACTCCAAGGTAAGCATTCTGTCCTGACCCTGCTGCTTATAGTTCCTCCATCCAACGTTGACTATTTGCCCCATTTTGTTACAGGTAACAAGGGTAACCTAGCAACAGCCAGGACATCATGCCTGGTAGCATGCGCTATCATGCAGGATCACCCTGATTCTTTGGTTGGTTCCGAGGCCATTGCTTGCTTGCAGCAACTTCACATGTTTGCTCCAAGACATGTCAACTTGACCAGCCTGGTGCCACACCTCTGTGTAAGTATTGAGCTTTGTCTTGTATTGTGTAAGTATTGAACTTGCAAAATCTAAAACAGAATATCCCTAAAACAAAAAATACCAGCAAAGCCTTGCTGAGATGTAGTGTAGTAGTTGTACACGGCATGCAGTTCCATTGACAAGATTAAATTGAAACTGTTGCCTGTTAACATGTGTTTTCAGTCGGAAAAACCTCTTACTTTCTACTTATCGTTAGAAATTTACCCAGGAGGGATTTATATTGAATTTTTAATATCAACTTACGGTAGAAACTCCAATAGCAGCAGATGCAGTTAGTAATTTGAGATACCAGAAATGTTTGGCTATGCTTTCAACAGAAATTGAATTGTCATCAAGGCCATTTTGTCAAGTTGAAATGATCAATTTGAAAATTTAACATCTTTCTCGATCCTCTACAGACATCTCTGGGCAGCCAGCACTTGTTGCTACGTCGTGCTGCTGTAGCATGTCTCAGACAGCTTTCACAGCGAGAAGCTCAAGAGGTGTGTGACTATGCTAAGAGTCTAGCCAAAGATCCTAGGGATGCTGGAGTGACAGACGGTGTCATTATCACAGGTAGGTGGAAGTGAGTGATTTGAGTATCATGAGGCAGCTCACACAGAAAGAAGCGCAGTGTGACTATGCCAAGAGTCTAGCCAAAGATCCTGGGGATGCTGGAGTGAGTTATTTGAGTATCATGAGGCAGCTTACACAGTGAGAGGTTGAGTGTGACTATACCAAGAGTCTAGCCAAAGATCCTAGGGATGCTGGAGTGAGTGTCATGGTCACAGGAAGTGAGTGATTTGAGTATCTGAGACAGCTCACACAGCGAGAGGCTGAGTGTGACTATGCCAAGAGTCTAGCCAAAGATCCTAGGGATGCTGGAGTGAGTGTCATGGTCACAGGAAGTGAGTGATTTGAGTATCTGAGGCAGCTCACACAGCGAGAGGCTGAGTGTGACTATGCCAAGAGTCTAGCCAAAGATCCTAGGGATGCTGGAGTGAGTGTCATGGTCACAGGAAGTGAGTGATTTGAGTATCTGAGACAGCTCACACAGTCTATGCCAAGAGTCTAGCCAAAGATCCTAGGGATGCTGGAGTGAGTGTCATGGTCACAGGAAGTGAGTGATTCGAGTATCATGAGGCAGCTCACACAGTCTATGCCAAGAGTCTAGCCAAAGATCCTAGGGATGCTGGAGTGAGTGTCATGGTCACAGGAAGTGAGTGATTTGAGTATCTGAGGCAGCTCACACAGCGAGAGGCTGAGTGTGACTATGCCAAGAGTCTAGCCAAAGATCCTAGGGATGCTGGAGTGAGTGTCATGGTCACAGGAAGTGAGTGATTTGAGTATCTGAGACAGCTCACACAGCGAGAGGCTCAGTGTGACTATGCCAAGAGTCTAGCCAAAGATCCTAGGGATGCTGGAGTGAGTGTCATAGTCACAGGAAGTGAGTGATTCGAGTATCTGAGGCAGCTCACACAGCGAGAGGCTCAGTGTGACTGTGCCAAGAGTCTAGCCAAAGATCCTAGGGATGCTGGAGTGACAGACAGTGTCATTATCACAGGTAGGTTAAAGTGAGTGATTTGAGTATCATGAGGCAGCTCACACAGAAAGAAGCGCAGTGTGACTATGCCAAGAGTCTAGCCAAAGATCCTAGGGATGCTGGAGTGAGTGTCATGGTCACAGGAAGTGAGTGATTTGACTATCTGAGGCAGCTCACACAGCGAGAGGCTCAGTGTGACTATGCCAAGAGTCTAGCCAAAGATCCTAGGGATGCTGGAATGAGTGTCGTGGTCACAGGAAGTGAGTGATTGGAGTATGAGACAGCTCACACAGCGAGAGGCTCAGTGTGACTGTGCCAAGAGTCTAGCCAAAGATCCTAGGGATGCTGGAGTGACAGACGGTGTCATTATCACAGGTAGGTTAAAGTGAGTGATTTGAGTATCATGAGGCAGCTCACACAGAAAGAAGCGCAGTGTGACTATGCCAAGAGTCTAGCCAAAGATCCTAGGGATGCTGGAGTGAGTGTCATGGTCACGGGAAGTGAGTGATTTGACTATCTGAGGCAGCTCACACAGCGAGAGGCTCAGTGTGACTATGCCAAGAGTCTAGCCAAAGATCCTAGGGATGCTGGAGTGAGTGTCATGGTCACAGGAAGTGAGTGATTGGAGTATGAGACAGCTCACACAGCGAGAGGCTCAGTGTGACTGTGCCAAGAGTCTAGCCAAAGATCCTAGGGATGCTGGAGTGAGTGTCATGGTCACAGGAAGTGAGTGATTTGAGTATCTGAGACAGCTCACACAGCGAGAGGCTGAGTGTGACTATGCCAAGAGTCTAGCCAAAGATCCAAGGGATGCTGGAGTGAGTGTCAAGGTCACAGGAAGTGAGTGATTTGAGTATCTGAGACAGCTCACACAGCGAAAGGCTGAGTGTGACTATGCCAAGAGTCTAGCCAAAGATCCTAGGGATGCTGGAATGAGTGTCATGGTCACAGGAAGTGAGTGATTCGAGTATCTGAGGCAGCTCACACAGCGAGAGGCTCAGTGTGACTATGCCAAGAGTCTAGCCAAAGATCCTAGGGATGCTGGAGTGAGTGTCATGGTCACAGGAAGTGAGTGATTTGAGTATCTGAGACAGCTCACACAGCGAGAGGCTGAGTGTGACTATGCCAAGAGTCTAGCCAAAGATCCTAGGGATGCTGGAATGAGTGTCATGGTCACAGGAAGTGAGTGATTCGAGTATCTGAGGCAGCTCACACAGCGAGAGGCTGAGTGTGACTATGCCAAGAGTCTAGCCAAAGATCCTAGGGATGCTGGAATGAGTGTCATGGTCACAGGAAGTGAGTGATTCGAGTAGCTGAGGCAGCTCACACAGCGAGAGGCTGAGTGTGACTATGCCAAGAGTCTAGCCAAAGATCCTAGGGATGCTGGAATGAGTGTCGTGGTCACAGGAAGTGAGTGATTGGAGTATGAGACAGCTCACACAGCGAGAGGCTCAGTGTGACTGTGCCAAGAGTCTAGCCAAAGATCCTAGGGATGCTGGAGTGACAGACGGTGTCATTATCACAGGTAGGTTAAAGTGAGTGATTTGAGTATCATGAGGCAGCTCACACAGAAAGAAGCGCAGTGTGACTATGCCAAGAGTCTAGCCAAAGATCCTAGGGATGCTGGAGTGAGTGTCATGGTCACGGGAAGTGAGTGATTTGACTATCTGAGGCAGCTCACACAGCGAGAGGCTCAGTGTGACTATGCCAAGAGTCTAGCCAAAGATCCTAGGGATGCTGGAGTGAGTGTCATCGTCACAGGAAGTGAGTGATTGGAGTATGAGACAGCTCACACAGCGAGAGGCTCAGTGTGACTGTGCCAAGAGTCTAGCCAAAGATCCTAGGGATGCTGGAGTGAGTGTCATGGTCACAGGAAGTGAGTGATTTGAGTATCTGAGACAGCTCACACAGCGAGAGGCTGAGTGTGACTATGCCAAGAGTCTAGCCAAAGATCCAAGGGATGCTGGAGTGAGTGTCAAGGTCACAGGAAGTGAGTGATTTGAGTATCTGAGACAGCTCACACAGCGAGAGGCTGAGTGTGACTATGCCAAGAGTCTAGCCAAAGATCCTAGGGATGCTGGAATGAGTGTCATGGTCACAGGAAGTGAGTGATTCGAGTATCTGAGGCAGCTCACACAGCGAGAGGCTGAGTGTGACTATGCCAAGAGTCTAGCCAAAGATCCTAGGGATGCTGGAGTGAGTGTCATGGTCACAGGAAGTGAGTGATTTGAGTATCTGAGACAGCTCACACAGCGAGAGGCTGAGTGTGACTATGCCAAGAGTCTAGCCAAAGATCCTAGGGATGCTGGAATGAGTGTCATGGTCACAGGAAGTGAGTGATTCGAGTATCTGAGGCAGCTCACACAGCGAGAGGCTGAGTGTGACTATGCCAAGAGTCTAGCCAAAGATCCTAGGGATGCTGGAATGAGTGTCATGGTCACAGGAAGTGAGTGATTCGAGTAGCTGAGGCAGCTCACACAGCGAGAGGCTGAGTGTGACTATGCCAAGAGTCTAGCCAAAGATCCTAGGGATGCTGGAGTGAGTGTCATGGTCACAGGAAGTGAGTGATTTGAGTATCTGAGGCAGCTCACACAGCGAGTGGCTCTGTGTGACTATGCCAAGAGTCTAGCCAAAGATCCTAGGGATGTTGGAGTGAGTGTCATGGTCGCAGGAAGTGAGTGATTCGAGTATCTGAGGCAGCTCACACAGCGAGAGGCTGTGTGACTATGCCAAGAGTCTAGCCAAAGATCCTAGGGATGCTGGAGTGAGTGTCATGGTCACAGGAAGTGAGTGATTTGAGTATCTGAGGCAGCTCACACAGCGAGAGGCTCAGTGTGACTATGCCAAGAGTCTAGCCAAAGATCCAAGGGATGCTGGAGTGAGTGTCAAGGTCACAGGAAGTGAGTGATTTGAGTATCTGAGACAGCTCACACAGCGAGAGGCTGAGTGTGACTATGCCAAGAGTCTAGCCAAAGATCCTAGGGATGCTGGAATGAGTGTCATGGTCACAGGAAGTGAGTGATTCGAGTATCTGAGGCAGCTCACACAGCGAGAGGCTCAGTGTGACTATGCCAAGAGTCTAGCCAAAGATCCTAGGGATGCTGGAGTGAGTGTCATGGTCACAGGAAGTGAGTGATTTGAGTATCTGAGACAGCTCACACAGCGAGAGGCTGAGTGTGACTATGCCAAGAGTCTAGCCAAAGATCCTAGGGATGCTGGAATGAGTGTCATGGTCACAGGAAGTGAGTGATTCGAGTATCTGAGGCAGCTCACACAGCGAGAGGCTGAGTGTGACTATGCCAAGAGTCTAGCCAAAGATCCTAGGGATGCTGGAATGAGTGTCATGGTCACAGGAAGTGAGTGATTCGAGTAGCTGAGGCAGCTCACACAGCGAGAGGCTGAGTGTGACTATGCCAAGAGTCTAGCCAAAGATCCTAGGGATGCTGGAGTGAGTGTCATGGTCACAGGAAGTGAGTGATTTGAGTATCTGAGGCAGCTCACACAGCGAGTGGCTCTGTGTGACTATGCCAAGAGTCTAGCCAAAGATCCTAGGGATGCTGGAGTGAGTGTCATGGTCACAGGAAGTGAGTGATTGGAGTATGAGACAGCTCACACAGCGAGAGGCTCAGTGTGACTGTGCCAAGAGTCTAGCCAAAGATCCTAGGGATGCTGGAGTGAGTGTCATGGTCACAGGAAGTGAGTGATTCGAGTATTTGAGGCAGCTCACACAGCGAGAGGCTCAGTGTGACTATGCCAAGAGTCTAGCCAAAGATCCTAGGGATGCTGGAATGAGTGTCATGGTCACAGGAAGTGAGTGATTCGAGTATCTGAGGCAGCTCACACAGCGAGAGGCTCAGTGTGACTATGCCAAGAGTCTAGCCAAAGATCCTAGGGATGCTGGAGTGAGTGTCATAGTCACAGGAAGTGAGTGATTCGAGTATCTGAGGCAGCTCACACAGTGAGAGGCTCAGTGTGACTATGCCAAGAGTCTAGCCAAAGATCCTAGGGATGCTGGAGTGAGTGTCATAGTCACAGGAAGTGAGTGATTTGAGTATCTGAGGCAGCTCACACAGCGAGTGGCTCTGTGTGACTATGCCAAGAGTCTAGCCAAAGATCCAAGGGATGCTGGAGTGAGTGTCATGGTCACAGGAAGTGAGTGATTTGAGTATCTGAGACAGCTCACACAGCGAGAGGCTCTGTGTGACTATGCCAAGAGTCTAGCCAAAGATCCTAGTGATGCTGGAGTGAGTGTCATGGTCACAGGAAGTGAGTGATTTGAGTATCTGAGGCAGCTCACACAGCGAGAGGCTCAGTGTGACTATGCCAAGAGTCTAGCCAAAGATCCTAGGGATGCTGGAGTGAGTGTCATGGTCACAGGAAGTGAGTGATTTGAGTATCTGAGGCAGCTCACACAGTGAGAGGCTCAGTGTGACTATGCCAAGAGTCTAGCCAAAGATCCTGGGTTTTCAAGCCTTGTGTGATCGATATTGTTTTCTCTTTATTCTAAAATTGAACAGTACTCGGAAATCTCAGAAATCATATACACTGTAGTATTGATTTGGAAGCTGACGAAAATTAAACAACTGCATTTTAACCCTTTAGTACCCATTTGTACGTTTACTCAGCCGCATGTTTGTGCCGTGAGTCATGTCATGAAAATGAGATATGATTTCAGTAGTGTGACACGTAATATGTTAACGTTGAGTGTTTTTGTGCTGATAATCTTTCTTTGTTTTGTGTAGAGACTGGTCTTGAAGGCGTCCTGTTCAGTATGCTGGACAAGGAGACAGATCCGCGTCTACTGTCAGACGTCCATGATACGCTGATCAGCATGCTACATGAGCTGTCAGGCAAGGACCTAGCAAGGTGGCTAACACTCTGCAAAACTGTCCTGTCTGCTTCAAAAGGTACGGAGTAGTCTGATACTGTACGTTTATTCCATGGGAATTTTTAATTGTTACTTTTTTGTTTGCTGAAAACAATTAGTGCCCACCTGTACCATTGATATAATAACGTGCAGTATTACAGGGGTGTGAATCAATGATTTTTAGCGGATTTCTGTTTTTTGATGAGCGTGCCAGAATTTATTTTCCGCTTTTTTGTTTCCCGCTCCGTATTTTATTTTCCTTTTTTTGCCCTACCAACGGGCCATATTTTTTTACCGAGCATTTCACATTGCCCTCAATTGATTCAATTCGTGAAGCAAACTTGTGTAAGTCTAGTCCCCAAGCAATTGCCATGGCATACAGCGCTTGTTTATGTTATGATGCTAAATGTGCATGTGTGACTGCAGCGATTGGCTAAACCCCTCGGCAAGCACCATCTTTTCCTGCATCGCAAACCAGCAGCAGCTGTGCATGCATAACGTGCTTGTGTGATGCGTGGGGCGCTACATCGCTCTCGACCGGGGAGATCCCTATGCGGCAATCAGTGGGCAACAAACCGATATTACTGGCCGCTCTTTCTTGCCTGTCTTCAACGACCGATGTTGCCTAGAATCTTTTAAATATTTTCCACACTTAAATAGGCCTATTTAGTTAAATAGGCCTATTTAAAACAAAACTGTCTCTTGTGATAGTTAAAATTTGTTTAACATTAAGAAAACGATCTCAAAAGTTGAAGCACTCGTAGTCTATAACGCCGCTCCCCCTCCCCCTCCCCCAAGGAAGCCATGCCTCTTCCGATTTTTATAAAATTTTCTGCTCACACCCCTGGTATTAGGAGGTATATTCTGTGTTAAAGTTATGAAGAAAAACAAAAGTAGGAAAGACCAAATTAATGATTCGGAAGAAAATCAAGTGCTCTTGAGCATAAGGCCTTGCTTCCTGCCGTTGTTGGTTGACCAACAGTGACATCTGGCAGACTGTTCCAAGATAGATTACATTTTTTCGAAAAACGTTTACAAATGGCATTATCTCCATTTGTGGTTAGGGATGTGTATGATTAAAAAAACTGGCTCAGCATCTCATCGACATTAAACAAAAAAAAATGGAAAACTTTGTCTGTGCTTTTAAGAAATTGTGCAAGGCAGGGTTCGACCTTAGCGGTCGCCCGCTCACTAAATGCGAGTGAAAACAGCGGCGGGCGAGTCAAAACCCTTCTCTTTGTAGTCCGGCGGGTGAGTTAAAAAGGTTGAAAGGTCCATATTTCAGAAAGGCATGTACAGTGTATGGTGGATTTAACACAAAACTTCAGTCCCCATGTGTATTTAATTTATAAATTTCTCCTGTTGATATCCATATAGTTTTGGGGCCTCTAGTCCGCCGCATTTGCCACCGATTTCCACAAGGCCGCTCGCGATCGCACACGCAATTTCAGCAATAAAAATGTGTTCATGCCAACGCGATCATACGGACACCCCATACGTACGTCTGTATAAAACAGTCTCGTGTGGCACTATTTCTCTGGCGCCGAGGATCGTCGAATATTTCCATAAAAATGACGATCAAGCAAAACACGGTCGCTGCGATGCACGAAAAAACATCACAAAAATTACGATCGACAACCCAGCTACATGTATGTCATGTAGGAAATATAAAAGTCGGAGGTACCTGGAGGTAGATGTTTTTGCTAACGTGTAGTTGGTGCGTTGACGGTGGCTCCGGAGCTACGTGGTATTAAAATAACAAGCCGGAGGTAGGTTGTAGCATGTACTACACGGTAACAAACAATTCTACCCCGGTCACCTCTGGGTTACTCCGTTACCTCCGGACCGACCTCCGGGTTTCAACCACACCCCGTGCACGTGCAGGGGATTTCACGTGCAGGGGATTTCACGTGCAGGGGATTTCACGTGCAGGGGATTTCCCGATCAGAGTAAGAGGCCAACTCGTGTTGTAAAACGCATGCTGATTGGCTGATAAAAATAATATGACCTGTTGCTAGTAAACTCTGGCCAATGACGTTCAAGTTAACAAAATGGTGATCGGCATGAGTTGGCCGGGCTGGTTACCGGCCCACTAAAGCCGGGAATCTTTTGTCCGGAAACCAGACTAGGCACGTTCCGGAGCCCGGTGGACCAGCACCGGGGGACCCGGCCGTCTGTACCGTATCGAGAGCTGTTTTTGGTCGAGCCGATACGCACGTTTGTACGTGGGGAGAACCTCAACGTTGGCCAGGCTTTCCATAGACGCGTGCACAAAAGCACTGAATCCAGTGGCGGACGTTGGGCCAACGTTTGTGTGTTTGGAATGCAACCCATGTGTACGGCCATAATGCATGGGGACGAAACAATGGCACAGAGTTTTTCCTAGTAAAGTTATTCCTGCTAGCAACATGTTGTTTCCGTTTGTTTCTTCAGTAAAATCTTCAAGTTTTTTTTTTCACTATTACTTTTTTCCTTATCAAATGTGCACCTACTGATGCTTTGATAAGTCGTTCTGTACCGCTGAAAATAAAACCAAAGCCTTTTCTTTGCAAAATTCCACACTCGATAGATGTTGAAACAAAATTAAGAAATTTAGAAAAAATTGGGTAAAAACATGCGGGCTAGTGAAACAGCTTGCGGACTACCTAAAATGTTGGTTTACTAGTCTGGCGGGGGAGTGAAGAATAAGTTAAGGGAAACCCCTGCGAGGCCACCGTCCTATTTAGACTGGTTCCCTGGTTATACTGCAAGGAAATGGAAACATAATAGTCAATTGCTTTGTATTGTTCATATGAGGGTGCCCTTGTAAAAAAAATGTGTGTGCACAAGATGTCATCTCTGGACAGTTGGAACCACTTCTATCTTACATTTGAGTAAGGTTTTTTCTGTCATATGGATGATTAAAATCTTGGGACATTACAAAATCTACATGTATGCTGGGTGTCCCAGAAAAAAAGGTAATCCTGACAAATGGTTACTACGGCCAGGATATGCATGTCATGATAGTATACAAATATTGACTGCTCATGAGGGTGATGGTGTAAACTATCGTCCTGAGGTGATTTTGAAACGGCAGTCCTGCTATTTTAATATAGCAGGACTGCCGTTTCAAGATCACCGAGGGGCGGGAGTTTGCACCATCACCCGAATAAAGAGCAGTCAATATTTGTTTTATATATGTCATACATTGATTTTTGTGTGTGTCAAATTATTGGTATTTCAGGACAAAATTCAGTTTTCAGAGGGCCAAGCCAAAGTGCACATTGTCCGCGTGAACGCGAACACCACTGCTGGCTGCTTCACGCGAAAGCGTCCCCCGCGCGCCATCACACGCTAGCGCGATATTTCGTACGCGCTGTGAAATAGTACTTTCAGAAAGTACTATCCGCAAAAGGTCAAACAATAGTACTTTTTTCAGTTGCCCACTGAAATGGTTGAACTAATCTATGTCGCGTGATCTGCGTTTAACCAATCAGTGAACGAGAATCAGTGTATGAGGTATATAATCAATCATATTTTACCATGAAGTAGAGGCAAAATGCTTTCCAGTGATACCATGATTGCATTCCATGAGCATTTTCACTTTTTGTAACATTACATGTCAGTAAAAACTGGTGTTCGAAATGCGCGAAATAAAACCACCGCGAAAATTTCAGCTTTTACAGTACATGTATCTTACATCCTAGGACATGCTACGGGTAGCTTGCTGGGTCGTTACTCATGTTACATGTAACGCTAGTTACCGTGAAAATGCCTATATGGGCTTTAAAGGCAGTATACATGTACATCTTCAGTAATGTCGAAAATCAAAAATGTTCACAGATTTACGCCTAACTTGCACAATATAAACATGATGACCGTAGAAAACTTCCCCTGAAATGGTTTTGTCTGAAGTGCTATAGTCTTTGAGAAATGAGTAAAACAATTAGTTTTCGTCTCATGAGACAAATTAAATTCGCCCCTAAACCACTTAGCCCGAGTGCCATTTTGCCCCCAAACGACTTCGCCCGAGTGCTATTTCGCCCCAAATCACTTCGTCCAAACACTACATCGCCCAAATGCTACTTCGCCCCAAAACCACTTCGTGCACAGGCCGTGGTTCAGTGCGAAATGGTTCAGGAGCGAAGTGGTTTTGGGGCGAAATGACTGCAAACCTATTTTTGACTGTTTTATCAAAAGTTAGACGAAGTACGGAGCTGGTTTTTGCTCAGGTTGGTTTTAATCATGCATACATGTATCTTCAATCACACAGGGTGATAAAACTATTTGTAACAGTTTACCAATCATGTATACTGTCTTTAAATAGTGTTCTTGAGTTATCAAAGTTTGACTCCACTGTATTTCAGAGAGTGGAGCTGCTGGTCCGAAACCAGACAACAATCCAAAAGATTCAGATGAGAAGGAAGAGAAAGATGACGAGCAAGAAGGAGACGATTCAGCCAAGTTTAAGACTGGAGAGAAGGTCGTTACTCATCCTGCAGGTAAGTAAACCAGCAATAGACAAACAATGAAACAGGATTAGGAGCAAGAAGGAGACGATTCAGCCAAGTTTAAGACTGGAGAGAAGGTCGTTACTCATCCTGCAGGTAAGGAAACCAGCAATAGACAAACAATGAAACAGGATTAGGAGCAAGAAGGAGACGATTCAGCCAAGTTTAAGACTGGAGAGAAGGTCGTTACTCATCCTGCAGGTAAGGAAACCAGCAATAGACAAACAATGAAACAGGATTAGGAGCAAGAAGGAGACGATTCAGCCAAGTTTAAGACTGGAGAGAAGGTCGTTACTCATCCTGCAGGTAAGGAAACCAGCAATAGACAAACAATGAAACAGGATTAGGAGCAAGAAGGAGACGATTCAGCCAAGTTTAAGACTGGAGAGAAGGTCGTTACTCATCCTGCAGGTAAGGAAACCAGCAATAGACAAACAATGAAACAGGATTAGGAGCAAGAAGGAGACGATTCAACCAAGTTTAAGACTGGAGAGAAGGTCGTTACTCATCCTGCAGGTAAGTAAACCAGCAATAGACAAACAATGAAACAGGATTAGGAGCAAGAAGGAGACGATTCAGCCAAGTTTAAGACTGGAGAGAAGGTCGTTACTGATCCTGCAGGTAAGGAAACCAGCAATAGACAAACAATGAAACAGGATTAGGAGCAAGAAGGAGACGATTCAGCCAAGTTTAAGACTGGAGAGAAGGTCGTTACTCATCCTGCAGGTAAGGAAACCAGCAATAGACAAACAATGAAACAGGATTAGGAGCAAGAAGGAGATGATTCAGCCAAGTTTAAGACTGGAGAGAAGGTCGTTACTCATCCTGCAGGTAAGGAAACCAGCAATAGACAAACAATGAAACAGGATTAGGAGCAAGAAGGAGACGATTCAGCCAAGTTTAAGACTGGAGAGAAGGTCGTTACTCATCCTGCAGGTAAGGAAACCAGCAATAGACAAACAATGAAACAGGATTAGGAGCAAGAAGGAGACGATTCAGCCAAGTTTAAGACTGGAGAGAAGGTCGTTACTCATCCTGCAGGTAAGGAAACCAGCTGGAAGAAGCTACAAACTATTGTATTGACTTGGACTTCATCAGCTCGGGGTATTTTCACTCTGCTAAAGCCCGCCGCACACCTTTGCGATTTACCGGATAATCGGATCATCGGACCACATACCGGAAAGGTGTGCACTGAAACAATTCGGGCCGGTTTGACTGCACACTATAGACCGGAGCAAATCAAACTTGTTTGATTTTTCCGGATCCGATGGTCCGGAGTCCGATGGGCCGGTAAATCGCAAAGGTGTGCGGCGGGCTTAAGTGCAAAACTTTGAAGTTACGTGGCTGTTACATTTAGCAAACTCACACATGAATCATTTGGATTTGATTTAATTAAATGTTATGCTGAAAAGTTATAATTTCCTGAAATTGAATTGATCTTTTGTTCCAATATTATGATCTTCCTACCGAAATTTCTGGCGACATTTTTGTTTACTCTGCAGTTTAAAACAAAATTAATAACAGGGATACAGAATGAATACGTAATGGCACGTAATGCCCTGGGGATGCCTGTAGCAGCCAATCGCTGAGCGTGTTACGTCAGACATGGATTGTGTTTACCACAGACTTGCAATAATATTAAAGGAACACACCGACTTTGTTGGGCTATTTTGGGCTCGAAATAGACCCATACATTATTCTGAAGCGCCTTTCGAGAGTAAATTAGATATATCCTGAAAAGACGCCGTCAAATTTGGCCGTTTTTGAGCACTTTTGAAAAATTAAAGGTCACGCGACTTTTCGGAACCAAATTCTGGTTCTGAAAAGTCACGTGGTCTTGTGAGTTAGTTGTATTTCCAGCCGTATAAAAGTTTGTTACTACAGAACTGCACCAAATTCAACTCTGATTTCCCCCCAATATTTATAAGTAATTGACAAAAGAGAGACTATTTATACAGGTATGAAACAAAGATAAACATAAGTATAAAAATTCGAACATGTTTGTTTCGAGAGTCCGGAGAATGGGAGCGAGCGCGTGCTACGGCAGGTTACCGTGGAGTGTAGGATATTTGCCCCGCGTAGCACGGCAAATAGCCCGAGTGCACACACACATGGGCGTGTTGCTCCGGTGTCTGTTCGTGAAGAAAAAACATGATGCCAACTCTTCAAAAGAAAACGGAAATTCCTATTCGGTCGTCCGGGCTGTCCAGTGAAATCGTGAGCAGAAAATTTGAGATATCCTGAGCAGGAGAAGAGCGAATCGTTTGTGACAAAGTCGTGAGGCTCGCGCGTAGTTGCAACGGCTGGTAAAGCGTATAACCCGTCTTTTGACCGTTTTTGTTAATTTTGCACTTCTTTAGTAAATTACGGGATATTTTGATGATCTTTTTTCACAACGACCATCCAAAAAGTATTGTCAATGCTGCTACATCACTAAATCATGTAAACAGTAGGCCGGTGTGTACCTTAAGTCTGTGGTGATAACACAGTCCACCGAACTTCCATTGTAACAACGACCTGATTAGACCAGAGCTGTGACATTTCTGTCGCTGCTTCATAGGGCAAATTTCAACAGGGGCTCGGATGTGAGAGTGCATTAAAGAGGCACTGTTGCAAGAGGATGCACAGACTTTTGTATGGGATTAATGAACTTCATTTTACAGCCCCATAGGCTGCATTTCAGCCTGTTAATGTAGATTGCTTTTTGTCAGCCCATAGTTGCCCCACGGTGGCCCACTAGAGTTTCTGCAGCAGATAAGGCCTTTGCCCACTACCCACCTCCGACCCGGGTAACTTTTCTACCCGGGTAGCGGTAAATAACCCGGGTTACATTTAACCCGGAGTTTCTTTTCACACGACAAGCGTTAACCCGGAGAAGCACTTACCCGGGTCGTCTCTTACACGGGTACAACAGCGACCCTTTTCCCACGGCATTTCTGCATGCGCACGTACCCGGGTACATGTACACCAATCAGCACAAATACCCAGAAACCATTGCGTGTGGAAAATCGATCAATCAATCAGGCTGCGCGCGCACACACAAACATGGCGGACGACCATAGAGTTGTATAAGCCGTAAGGCGGACGACACAGAAACATTGCTGGCAATTTTGCTGTTAATATTTCATATGTTTAATAATATTTATCGATGTGTGCTTTGTCACTGGCCTCACGGGTATTTTGTTGTACACTACCTTCAGAAGAGTACCAGTTCAAGCGCGGGCGCACGTGCAATCTTTGACCCAATCATTATTGCGGCAAGAATTTAACTCGCTAAATAGCCTACCCGCGTAGGCTAATGTCGTCGTTTCCCACGACAAACGTTAACCCGGAGAATCGTCTCAAGGTCGCCGTTAAACCCGAGATTGGTGGGTTAACCCACCTCCCGAGTAGGGCTAGAAATTACCCGGGTTAAGTGGAATTTTTAGCCAGATAACCCGGGTAATTCCTAACCCCGTGATTTGCCGTGGGAAACGAACTCTTAACCCGGGTAATCTCGGGGTTAAATTTTTCTGTTACCCGGGTTATCTCGGGGTTAAAGTGCCGTGGGAAAAGGCCTATAGTGTACGGCGTGTCATTCAGGTCTGTCCCTGCACCGCGCTGCACTTCAGCCTATTAACTGTAGATTGCTTTTTGTCACCCCATAGTTGCCCCACGGTGGCCTACTAGAGTCTTTGCAGCTGATAGTGTACGGCGTGTCATTCAGGTCTGTGATGGCAACACGGTGCACTTTGACTTGGCCTTGGCCCGCGAGATGAAGAACAAGACATCACAGGGTCAGTCGCAGTTACAATTTAGGGAAGACACGCAGTTCTAACCACCGGTAATGACAGCGGTACTGCTAAAATAATAGTGGTACAGCCGTACTGTTAAAAATAATGGCGGTACCGCTATCAATACTGGCAAGTTCATAAATAGCCCCTGTAATGGCATAAATCATTGACTAAACCAGTCTTTGTAAGAGTCACTCAGGCAGGGTGTGCCTCGGCTTTATCAGAGGTCGGCTCATTCCACAAAGGTTCAATCAGTTAGAAAACCCAATAAGGGTTTTCTGAGAGCACGAAAAGTTCTGGAATGTCACATGTCATTACTGTGGGAATCACTTTGTTCAAATAGGTCGTCTTGGACCTGGAGGAAATCGCTGAAGCAGAACAGTCTTGAAAGCGATTCCAAAGTGATTGGTCGATCAGTGCCTTGTTATCCACAAGTTAACTGCACTGTGGTCAGAAATGTATATTTTAATAGAATTGTTTTTATTTCAACGTAACCCTTTATCTAACATCCTACAGATAACTTAATTACTTTCGTGGACAGAAATAAACTCATGTCGTGTTTGTTACCATTGCTATCACCACTTTGAGTAAGGATTTTATGAAGTTTAATATGAAGTACAATTTTAGGTCATTGCAAATGATGTCGTGTGCCTTTAACCTATAATAGTGAGGGCTACAAGCGACCTGAAGCCTTATGCTCGTAGTGGCTGTAAGCAGCCACCAGCCCCACGATGTTTGAGTAATTCACATGCACACGCTGTACTCAAAATCTCAATGTTTTTAATTTAATCCCGTAGTTTTCAGCTTTAGGTGAGGTACCAACATGTACATGTTGGGTCTTTCCACAGTAAAGGGGCCATTTTGGCAACACAGACCATATTTTGAGAAAATGTCTTTGTCTGGTCTCAAAATAAAACAAATAAGTTTCAGTTGTTCTGAAGAGCTAACTTAGGCCCAAAAAGGGTTACAAATAGTGTGACAATATATGCCTTTCTAAAAACCCTGTGTACAAATTTCCAATATACGCTCGTAACCAGGACGGACACTTGTGTTACAGAAAGGCATGTTGTTTTTAGAAAGGCATGTTGTCACACTATTTGTAACCCTTTTGGGGCCTAAGTTATCTTTTCAGAACAACTTAAACCTATTTCTTTTATTTTGAGACCAGACAAAGATATTTCCTCGAAAATATGGTCTGTGTTGCCAAAATGCCCCTTTACTGTGGAAAGACTCACATGGAAATGCATGGTCTCTAAAGGGTTAAGCAATTGATGTTGCTATTGTCCTACAGATAACTACCTTGTACTGCATCTATCAGACCTGGTTCGTACTGCATTTATAGCAGCTACATCCGAGAGCACACAGCTACGTAATGCTGGTTTGTTGCTCCTTCAAGACATCATTAAGAAGTTTGCTCGAGTTCCTGAACCAGAATTCCCTGGCCACTTCATCATGGAGCAATACCAGGCGCAGGTAGGTTCGGGAATTACCTTGTGACATATAAACCCTGGACTTATACCACCCACTTATCCGGAGAAACTTTGATCAAGGCACCTACGCTATCATTACACCTGATCATATGGCTCTATTAAATCACTCCGTATATACAATGTGCCCTCTGACGTCACAACAAACCAAAACATTCGCAAAACATACATAAATGTGGTTTAGGAATGAGGTCGCATGTCAAATCGTCTTTGAATTTTGTGACTTTTGGCATCATTACTAAACCAAATTTATGCAAAACAGGATGTGTGTGCATAACGACGACCAATTTTCAACAAAGAGCACATCGTCTATACCATCTCGGCTCTCTGGGGAGTATACAGCCCTAGCTGCCTATTAAGCGCTCAATGGCTAATCAAACACATCAACTTTTCGCTACCCTCTCAGGTACCCATTTTTTATTTTGGGTGGACTCTGGAGATAACCAATGCATGACAGAGTACCTTGTTCAAGGGCATATGCACCATGGATGGACCAGACCAGGATTCGAACCCACTACCTTTGGAACTAAGGGGAAAATGTTATGAATTTACTGAGGGTTGTCTTATTGATTTATTGCATAGGGTCTCGATAGGTGTAGGGCAATCTATCCGGGTTAACTGTGAAAGGTACATGTGTGGTTTTAGTGGGTACACAGCCGTGCTCATAATCCAGAGGTTTTCAGGTTCCAGCCTCACTAGTGTCAACATGTTTGTGTCCCTGGGCAAGGCAAGATTAAGTATCTCAATTGCCTCGTCAATCCAAACGATATTTGGGAAGCTGTTTGGGGAGCGGGGGCGGGGGCGGGGGCACATGCAGATTCTGTGTGCGTGTGCGTGTTCTATAACCGCTGAATAGAGCAAGGGCGCATGCCAGGCTAAAAAGGGTTTATCGTCCGGTCTTTATCGTCTGTTTAAGACTGGCCACGTGACGTGCTCTCAGTCAATAGGGATGTGTAGACTTTCTCGGGTATTTATGAATAATAGTTTATTTGGGGTTATTTCTTACTCTAAAATTTTAAAATGTTATAACCCTTTCAATGTTGGTTTTTCTCTGTCTGTCTTGTAAAAAGTGTCCAGTCTCTTCAATTGCTTGTTTACATGTTGCATGTTCATCTTATCTAAATGTACAGTGTACATTTTGTATTTGAATTACCAGGTTGGAGCTGCATTACGACCGGCCTTTTCACCTGACACCCCCTCTGATGTAACAGCCATGGCTTGTCAGGTAAGCAATCTGTTTGAATGGGCTATTCCACATGCTGTCCCTATGCATACGGTACTGCCATGGGGACATGCAGCTGGGTCTGTCCACACTAAAGCATACATTTTTTGTGACTTTTAATCAAAAGTAGATGTTTATGGTAATTTCTTTATTACATTCTGAGTACATACCAGGCCATGTAAGAATATTCTCCAGTTTTCATCTTACTGTTTCAAAAATTACAACAATATCTTCTGCAAAAAGTAGTGTACTTGGTTGGGACAGTCGTCTATGGTGATTCATGCATACACGTTTGTCACAAAGACAGACGATTTGCCCAAAATGTCTGTCCAGTGACATACGTGACTTATTTGACACTGTAATCAGCTGTAATTCCAAGAAATCAACACACAATTGGTTTGGGTTAATGTTTCATCAATCTTTCTAATAGAGCTAATACATGATGTGTGGGTATTATTTTGTAATGTAATCAATGCCTTTTCAGATGGCAATGTCTATCCCCATTATGAACGTGACATCTTCAAGAATACCCTGTAATTTCTTATAATTTTCAGAGGGAACAACCATTCTTGGTCAGCACAGAAAATAAGTGATTGTGAATGTACTTGAGGCCAAAAGTGGGCACTTGTTTTGCCGTTTAGTCACTTTTTGTGTCTCACTTTCCAAGTTATCAGTTGTGCACATTAGTGTAGACCGACCCAGAAATACTTAAACTTTTTTCTGCCCTGTTCCATATACGTAACACACGGCGCCTCAGTGGCGACCAGTGAATGGAAGTCATATCAAATTGAGCAGCACAGCAGGTCCATCATTTTAAGTGCTAATGGTACAATGTAAAAGAGAAAGGAAACCCTTTTCACCTCGGGAACCGTATGCTATGATTGTCTGGGAAAACAAACCTTAAAAACTAGACGTTAATTTTGCATCCCTCTGTTGTTGCCCTATTTTAAAAAGAATTTTGCTTCCAAGAAAGGGTGTGGTCCTCTTGCCTCCATGGCCCCCATTAAAGCGGTCGACTTAGAAACAAAAAAATTACATGCACCAGTGCATGCGTGCACTCGCTTAAATCAACTGCTGCCCTGATACTTGGTTAAAAATTCTCTTCTGATGTGTTAATTAAGTTATGTTATAATTAGCATAATTTTATTCTAAATGCTACATGTACATGTACATGTAACTACAGATTTGACTGAGTCTTTAATGGAGTCTTGAATCAAAAGTTAGTCCTGGATTTGTGGAGGGAGTCTGTTCCAGAGGGTTGGTGCAGCGACTGTCAATGCCCGCTGACCATAACGAGTGCTGGTGCTTGGATATGGGGCAAGTTGAAGGTGTAACAGATCATAAACGGCAAATACGTAGAAATTGTTGGCTTTACAGTTGTCGTAGAGTGTTAATTACTACTTTGGATTCATACTTTTGGTGCATTTATTTGTTCATTTTTGCCTGTGCAGGTTTCCAGTGCATGGATTGGTAGCGGCGTAGCTCATGATCTCAACGATCTACGACGTGTACATCAGCTCCTGGTATCGTCATTAGCTAAGTTACAGGTTGGCAAGGGCGCCCCCACTCAGATATACAGCGAGAGTGCCTCGACGATGGAGAAACTGGCTGTCATTAAAGCTTGGGCTGAGGCAAGTAGCTTACGTAGATTGAACATTTAAACATTCAAAATTCACGTTTTTTGCTAGCTAGTAATTCTAAAATAACAAAGCCAATTTGCACACAGGAATCGTTCTTGTTTTAATATGGGCTGTTGGCCATAAGGTCAGCATTTGCGTACTCTGACAGCTCCATATGTGACACTTTGTCAAATAACAAAGAAATGATACATTGTAAGGGCCAATTTCATAAAACTGTTTAGCTTAATCCAAAATATGCTTTATAAAAATAGGTTAAAAGTCAAAATTGCATGTCAACTTGTGTTCTTAGCAAGAATAGCAGAACACCAGTCAATTGTAATACACATCACATCAGATTTTGACTGCTAACCCATTTTTATAAAGCAAACAAATTTTAGATTAAGCACATTTTTCTGCTAAACAGCTTGATGAAATTGCCCTGATATATACAGAATTTGCAATTCCCCCAAATTTTACTCGAAAAACCCAAATACCCAAATGGAAGATAGAAGTGGTTCTAGTTGTCCAATGCAGTGATTTTGTCTAAGATATATTTTTATAGGAAAATGATACTTGGAGATGAATTTACATTAAATGCCTGTGTACATGCATATTATTTTACAAGGATCTGCCCTCATGTAAGTATAACTCTTTTTCATGCAATATAGCCAAGGAACATGGGACCATGCCTATTTTCCTGGGCACAGTTCAACGAGGCACTGAGCTGACTCAATCACACATGGAGATAAAACTGTTTGTAACAGTTTTCCAATCCTGGGCCTGTGATGCATGAAGGTGCGGATAGGCTACTCAGGAATAGTCGTATACGCGATTAGCTACTCCAGCACTATACTGTTTAGACTCTATCCGCATTTCGTATGTATGGCGCTCTATTTGGTGTTGAAAAGCTATCCCGCGGAGAGCACAAATACCATAATTTTTGCATTTACATTATGCAAATATCAAATGAATATTCATGAGCTCAATTAACCTTTGTCCCCAGAAGGGAGTGTGAGGTTTTGATTTAAAGGCAAGCGAATTTCATCCTTTACTTCTCGAGTTAAACGAATGATGTCCCCTCGGCGAAAACGGAACTTGCAGTAGAGTTCACACTCGTCTAAGACTTCAAACGGATGCGTCCTGTCCGTAAAAAGCCTATTTCGGTGCGAAAACCTTCGCTGTCTCTATTCCAAGAGAAAAATGCCACTATTCTGGTTCTTATGATCTTCTTGGCAACAACTTCTATTTGCGGATAGCACGCCTTATTTCTACCCAGACCCATGTATAACTTTATCCGCAAAAGCTGGGGTCGGATAGTCTAGTCCATTCCAACCTTCATGCATTCCGATTGCGCACAAGTATTACACAGGATAGGCGCTAATCAGGAGTAGGAGCCTACCCGCGCCTTCATGCATGGGCCCTGTAATGAGCATGATCAAATCGTCTTTTGATTTCCGGGGGGAAATCAAGAGACAAATGCCTTTCCTTAGTCAACAACCAATGAAAACTAAAATGAACCCGTTTGTTTACCTTCTACTGATGTTAATACACACACCCAGTTTATCACATGTTGAAATCGACTTTACAGTTTTATGCGGAGGTTGTTTTTATGCATGAGGGCAGATAATCAATAAAATTGACAAAAAAGGAAATTTTTTACATGCATGCATACTTTTTCTTGGAGCTGTGATGGCACAGTGTGCCCAGTCAAATTGATTCTGCTAATTTTTGTAATATGATTTTAAAATATGGACATTTCTTTACTGATCGAGGTACTATTTTGATTAATTTAAGAAATTTTGAAATCTTCATCCAGTGTTTACCAGTTTTGGATCACGCTCTAATCTATTTTTAAATATGGTTCTTGGTGGATCCGGCGCTGCACATAGGCACCCATGATTATAAGTTAATTGGGACTATGCCATTGTCACAAGTCCTCTTGCAGCAAATCTTGCACAAGCACGTCTTGAGTGCTTTGCGGAATCCTTTGTACTTAAAGACATAAATGACAGGATTGACTGCCGAGTTGGCGAATGTCATCATGAGAAGTGCTTTCTCCAGTTGGGATGGGATGGTCAGGTCGCAGTCAAAGTTCCTCAAAATATCTATTATCATCTCGGGTAGCCACAAGAAAATAAAGGCCAGGACGACCAATAGTAACGTCTGTACGACTCGCGAATGTGCTTGGTTTAGCTCTCGCGCTGCTGCGCCAGCGTTAGCAAGCGTAAGACGCTTTGCGTCGTTCTGAAGACACCGAAGTATCCTCCAATAGGACCACAGCATGGATATTGTAGGCATGATGATCAAACCAACATTGCTTGTTACAAAAAACACCTGCAGATACACCTGACTCCCACAAGGTTGGCTCTGGCAGGTGTTATATGTGGCATTAAAATCATTGCTGATCATGTATGGAATCTGGAGAATGACGCATATTAACCATATGAGTCCGATTGTAATGTAAACCCGCTTCATCGTGAATTGACATTGGTAGCAAAAGGGTCTTACGATGGCAACGTATCTCTCGTACGTCACAAACATAAGATGCATAATGGATGCAGTAGATGGAATCCACACGAGAATGCGATCTCCAAACAACTTGCAGGTGAGATACCCAAGAAACGATGAGTCTGTCTTGATGCTGTTATTAACATCCATGAAAATAGCTAGAGTTCTGCCCATTTTTAAAAATGGTGATCGCCAAGTAATGAATAATTATCGTCCGATATCCATACTTAGCTGTTTTTCCAAAATACTTGAGCGAGTGGTTTACGCACGTACACTTCAGTTCCTAGAAAAACACAACATTTTGTCTAATTCACAATTTGGTTTTCGTAAAAATCATTCTACCATACATGCCATTTTACATTTAGTAGATAAAATAACCTCTAGTCGTGAAAAGTCCTTACACACTTTAGGTATTTTTCTGGACCTCTCCAAGGCGTTTGATACCATTGATCATCAAATTCTTTTGTCTAAACTTTCTCATTATGGTATTAGAGGTATCGCCTTGGAGTGGTTCAGTGACTATTTGTTTAAAAGACAACAGTTTGTAAATATTGGTGATCAAGAGTCCTCTCTTAAATATTTACGTTGTGGCGTGCCACAAGGTTCTCTTTTGGGACCTCTTTTGTTTTCCATTTATATAAATGATTTTCCAAATTCCTCACTTAAGTGTTCTTTTATTATGTTTGCCGATGATTCAAATTTATTTTATTCACATAGTAGCATTGATGTACTTTTTGATACGGTAAATAACGAACTCATCAATGTCTCAAATTGGGTCAAAGCTAACAAACTATCTCTTAACATTAATAAAACTCAGTTTATGCTCTTTGGTAATTCAAAAAATAATACGGGAAATGTAAATTACGAGAATAAGCCTTTGAAGCAAGTTAATTGTATTAAATTTCTTGGTCTATTCATTGATAGTGAGCTAAAATGGAATAATCATATTGATTATCTGTGTAAGTTGATTTCAAGAAACATCGGTATTATAAATAAGCTCAAGCACTATTTCCCTTCTAATGTACTGTTTGATATTTATAATGCTTTAGTATTGTCATATATTAATTATGGCATACTTGCTTGGGGTAAATCGAGTGCATATTTAGTCAATAGGATCTTTTTACTACAAAAGAGGGCACTTAGAATAATTAACCATGATAGTTTTCGTAGTCCCTCTGATCCACTATTTCACAGTTATAAAACTCTTAAAGTAAGTGATATATATTGTTTTCAGCTCGGCATATTCATGTACAAGTTTAAATTTAATTTACTACCGAGGAGTTTCGAAAACATGTTTACATTGAATAGACAGATTCATGCCTATCGCACAAGATCCTCCACGGATTTTCATATTCCTTATGCACGCCTTTCTCGATCTTTTAATTGTGTCCCGTATCAAGGTCCCAGGTTTTGGAATGCTTTAAGTAGTAATTTGAAATCAACAGTAAGTCTTCAAGTTTTTAAGAAAAAACTTAAGGCTTGGTTTCTTGGAAAATATTGTCAGGATTAAGTTGTTTTACCTATTGAAGTATTAGTGTAATTATTGTATTGGCAGCCTCGCAATGTTTGTCCCGTCCTGTGGATTGTCTTTTGTTTCATGTGCAACATTTAGGTTATTCATTGTGTATGTAATTTATTTTATTATATAAACCAGGCTAAAAGTGACTGAATAGTAAAAGTACACAATTTAGGGGGGTCTCCACATACAAGCTCTGCTTTCGGAGATCTCCTCCACTCAACATTTTATGTAAATATAAATTTATCGGTGTAAAACTTCATTTGAACGAGTGGAAATAAAATGAACTGAAACTGAACTGAAACTGAACAGCAGAGCAGGAGATGATAACATTCAAGCAGACGGTCAAGTCAGCTATAGCTAGGCTAACCAGCAGTTTGTTGGTAACATTGTTCAGAAGTTGACCCTGTTTCATAGTCAGGATTACCAGGAGATTACCCACTAATCCAGCAGATCCAATTATGAGATCTGGCATGGGATTAATCCAGGATTTGTGTCCAGCTGAATCCGTGTTGTTATCCATCTTCAGCAGCCTTGCAGAAAACTAAAGTTGGCCTCTCATTCCGTGTTTGATTGTTTCATTTAAATGGTGATTAGGCAACTATTACGTTTTTTTTACTTTGCTGATTTGTGCAGCTGTGTAGCACTCGGGTTAAGATTTTGTCACTGTGATTTTGTCACTGATGCGGCCATCTCTTATAAAACTGGACTAGAAGATATCTGTTCCATCATAGCACGGCAGCGCCACTAAATCTTTGGACATGAACGACAATTGCCTAGCAGCATCCCAGCTCACGATGTCCTTAAGCTGGTATCTGGGTGCAACAGCTTAGGACTGACCACACAATGTCTGCGCAAGACCTTTAGAACATCTCAACTGACCAGCCAGTGTGGGTGGCTCAACGTCCCTCGGCTGAATACAGATGATGATGATGATAGGTTCCTCATAGCTCAGCTGGTAGAGCATCTGCCTGGTGTGTCGGACGTCTCAGGTTTGACTTTACCTCAAGACAGCGTGTCAAATACAAACTTGCAGCACAAATCATGGAATAGTACAGTTACGAGCGACAGATGTCGCGCATGGGTTGGGGTACTCTAAAAATGGCAGATGCTGTATAGTTTTGCTTCATGATTTCAACGTGGTGTTTCGCTACCATGTAAACCTGTTGCCAACATTATTCCAGAGTCTCTTCAGTGTCTCCCAATCAGTTGAGGTTTGCGATATACACCACAGTGTAGTAGACTTGTTTAATGATCAGCACTTGAGCGAGTACTCTATTAAATCGCATCATGCTTTGTGCCTAGCATTTTGTTTCATAACGGGACATCTTACTTGCAGGCTATAGTATGTGCAGTCAACCAACCTCAATCTGCATGTAACTAAATACAGTGAACAGGAGCGGCAGTAGGCATAGTAAATATTAACAAGAAGAACTTTCTATTATTTACTCTGAGCATAACAGCTGAGTAAACTTTACCAGCTTTCATTATTAAATTTCAACTGACAAATCAGTCATCAGTCACCTGTTACTCCCGACGTGATAAATTGCATATTGTCGCTCAACCAGCATGACCAGTGTGTCTAAATTATAAAGTATAATATAATTTGTTGGTGAAACATTAACCATGGAAATCCAGTTGTTAGATGTGATAATTATCGATCATATAATTGAAAATTTATATTTGTCTTCACATAATTGTGCGCTACTGCTTGTCAAGCGACAGTGGATAAAAGTGCCATAGTAACTTTCTCTTTACAGTTTTAAAAAGGGAATAAGGTCTGACACGTGAAATGTATACCTTAGAACCTCATTAATAAGAGGTCCTTGCGAATTTACAAATTGAAACAGAAACCTTGTATTATTAGGAATGAAAATGACAAAGAACAAAGGGACCTAAATTTGTTCTTCTTATAACAGTGCTTTTTCATGGCAATACACAAAAGTTGTACGCAAAAACATCATTCTTTGCCCAGTATTTGGACAAAATGGCGGCGCCCATAGTGTGACGCATTGCTAAAATTACCTTCTTTTGTGAAATTCGTATCCACTTTCAGTGGGTAATATTTCTTGTTCTTTGCATTAAAATAATTCATGAGTTCCACTTGTTGAGCACAAGAGTAGACTTTTGCAAGAATATTAAATTCCCCTTTAACACATTATGTTGCTTTCTGCAGGTGTACATTGTGGCCATGAAGCAACACCTGATACCCTCTGGACCAATCAGTGAGCAGGATAGTTGCCATGGTGACCAGCGTTCATCTGACAGTCTCCTCCACCTCGTCCAACCAGAGTTAGTCTCCCTCAGCAAGTACTGGCTCGCCGCTCTGCGGGACCACGCTCTCCTGGCACTACCACCAGACTTTGCCAGCCAGCTTCCCCAAGACGGCGGGGCGTTCTATAACTCGGACGCCATCTCCACCACGCGACCCCACTACCAGAAGGCATGGTCACCCATCGTGTACGCGTCCGCTCTGTGGTTGAATCATGGAGGTTTTAACGTGATAGAGAGGGACTTGGATGGGAGTTTTGGGAATCTAGCCGAGACTGGCCCAGTGCTTCCTGGTATGGTGCCTGCTGTGAATATTGCTGGATTGAAGAAATCAGAACGTCGCAGGGAGGATTACTTCCATCTTATTCTGGGTAGGTTGGGATTCATAACTTGAACAATTCTCTCGCCTCAAAACAGTCTCTGACTCGGTGGCCATTTTATTATTATTATTTGTTCTTTCTTTCTGGTACTGAAACTACGGAATTCTCTAAAGTGCCTGTGGCACTGTAGCTCCTAAGCCTTAAAGGTAGAATACATGATTGGTATCTCAAGGAATCTGAAATGTTCACAGATTTACACATACATGTAACTTAAACAATATAAACACGAAGACGGTAGAAAACTTCCCTAAATGGTTTTGTCTGAAGTGCTATAGTTTGTGAGAAATGAGCAAAACATAAATTCATTTTTCCCTAAAGCCACTTCGCCCTGAAGCACTTCACCCAAAGGCCACTTTGCCCCTAAACGACTTAGTGCACACGCCGTGGTTCAGGGTAAAGTGATTTTGGGGGAAGAGGTTTGGGGTTGAAGTGACTGTAAACCATTTTTTGACTGTTTTCTCAAAAGTTAGCTGAAGTACGGAGCTGGTTTTTGTTCAGGTTGGTTTTAGTCATGCATACCTTCAATCACACAGGGAGATTCTTTCTGGTATTCATACCAAGGATTCGTCAATAGTGCTCATTGCACTGTCACTCGCAAGCGTGAAGAAACCCATGAAGAATTAGAATTAGAAATGGCCAGAAACACCGGGGATGATCCCCCTTGCCTCTTCACGAAAGAATGCTCTGGGATCTTTAGAGTGCGTTACCATTACCTAACACACTGAACCAACAGCTTTACATCCGTTCCGAAGGATGGAGCAAGTGTGGTTGAGTGCCTTGCCCAAGGGCACAGGTACCGCAGCCGGATTCGAACCCCAGAGATGCCAGTCTTCCGGCTATAGCCGGAATTCCGGCTTTTTCTTGTTTTGCAAAAAGAAATCCGGCAAAGCCTTTTTTCCAGGCCGGAAAAGTACCACGGCCGGAAATTTAAGGAGATATATTTTCAACTCTTCAAGTCCAAAAAAACTTGGAAAATTTTCTCACTTACTGATATGATCAACGATTATTGGATATGTCGTGTATATGTACCAGCCTACGTACATGTACATGTACACGCACGTACATGTAGCACGTTTTCCTAATGATTTGCACACATGCAGTATAGTAGGAGATTAGCCTGTAGGTCCCGTGACCAAATTCTGGGAACAAAGGTTTGAAAGTGTTTTAGTGTTCCCTGATGAATACCAAACAATTTTGACTTGGGCTGCCCCCTTGAAAATGTCAGGCATTTCCGGGAGGGGTCAACAAAGGTCAAACAGGGGTCAAAATTCAAATATATTCCAATCATGTCGATATGCATATCAAATTACTCGTCTAGTCATGATGATTCCAAAAATGTATAGTTTGTTATACCTCCGACCTTAAATGAGGGCGCTGTGGTCAAAAACGTCGAAAGGTCAACGCACTTTTGACTGGTGGTCAAATTCACCAACACAGTTAACATTATCCGATTCTAATGATTTTAGTGTCTAATAATATGTTTTCTGACATGGCAAATTCAACTAAGCAACTTTTAAAAGTAAAAGTGGTTGCCATAACCTTGAAATTTCAAAATGGCTGCTAAAAGGTTAACATAAATTAGCCAAAAACAACAATTTGTTTCCCAAACCCATGGATAAGAAATTATTAAATGTTTGTCACCGAAACGTCACGAACAATTGAAACACTCCATTTTTAAAACAAATAATGATTTTTAATTATGTGTATCCTTTTTCTTTAGAGCACATGTTCGATATAATATTGTACGGTATACCATATAAAGTGTATAGGTAAATGATGATGATGGGCTGTGAATATCTGCAACAATATAGCTTCAACAACATGTTCCCTCATTGGGTAAAAGTTTATGGATGCAATGAAAATTACATTTTACGCTTGGTAAGTACCTCATTGAACCTTTCATACTTTTTTCATATGTGATTGGACCAAAGACACAACAAAAAGTTAATATTTACAAAACAATTGATGGCTTAAACTAGGTTTAAATGGGCCAGAGCCCATATGGCAATATTATGTAACGGTACATTCCTCAAGCTAGTAATATTAATTGAGTATGTAGGACATATATAATACTCTGAATCATTGCGACCTTATTTCATGCTTGATGAAAATTGGTCGATTTACTTGATCTTCTCTGACCCATATGAACAACTTGCGCGCATCTGCTCACTGAGCTCCGTGACCCTACGCTCAGCGCAGGAAAATGACACGGAAAACAGCGCCGCACTGCAAACTTTTGTGAGTACATAAAAAGTACGTCTATGTTTCTCACCAACTCGCTACGCATTTCAAAGTAAATGTACAGATAGTTTGGTTTTGTTTTTTAATATATGATGCACGGGGAAAAGGGGCTTTTTTCACTCAAAGAACAGGTGTTAAACCTCAAAGTCAATAAAGGTCAACACGATTACTGATCATTTTCCAGTGGGTTGTCTCACTGAATTGAGTCGGAGAATTGAGTCATATGGGTCAGAGAAGATCAAGTAAATCGACCAATTTTCATCAAGCATGAAATAAGGTCGCAATGATTCAGAGTGTTATATGTCCTGTATACTCAATTAATATTACTAGCTTGAGGAATGTACCGTTACATAATATTGCCATATGGGCTCTGGCCCATTTAAACCTAGTTTAAGCCATCAATTGTTTTGTAAATATTAACTTTTTGTTGTGTCTTTGGTCCAATCACATATGAAAAAAAGTATGAAAGGTTCAATGAGGTACTTACCAAGCGTAAAATGTCAGTTTCATTGCATCCATAAACTTTTACCCAATGAGGGAACATGTTGTTGAAGCTATATTGTTGCAGATATTCACAGCCCATCATCATCATTTCATACACTTTATATGGTATACTGTACAATATTATATCGAACATGTGCTCTAAAGAAAAAGGATACACGTAATTAAAAATCATTATTTGTTTTAAAAATGGAGTGTTTCAATTGTTAGTGACGTTTCGGTGACAAACATTTAATAATTTCTTATCCATGGGTTTGGGAAAAAAATTTTATTTTTTGGCTAATTTATGTTAACCTTTTAGCAGCCATTTTGAAATTTCAAGGTTATGGCAACCACTTTTAATTTTAAAAGTTGCTTAGTTGAATTTGCCATGTCAGAAAACATATTATTAGACACTAAAATCATTAGAATCGGATAATGGTGAATTTGACAACCAGTCAAAAGTGCGTTGACCTTTCGACGTTTTTGACCACAGCGCCCTCATTTAAGGTCGGAGGTATAACAAACTATACATTTTTGGAATCCTCGTGACTAGGCGAGTAATGTAATATGCATATCGACACAATTAGAATATATTTGAATTTTGACCCCTGTTTGACCTTTGTTGACCCCTCCCGGAAATGCCTGACATTTTCAAGGGGGAAGCCCAAGTCAAAATTGTTCGGTATTCATCAGGAAACACTTTCAAACCTTTGTTCCCAGAATTTGGTCACGGGACCTACAGGCTGGTCTCCTACTAGTATGTCTGTATCCCGGCCATAATCATTCACGGCTAAAGTATCGCGAAACCAGACTATCGATCAGAAGTACATACATGTATAGAGGGCACTGTATCCATACAGCAGTGGTTAGATCAGATACATACTGACATATCCATTGCATTGCACTCATACTGTCAATGTACATACTGTACAGTATACTGTGCTGGCGAGTCCATGTGCACACATACATGCAGTTATGATAGTGGATTTTTTTCCGGTCCTGAAGGTAAGAGCCACTGGCATCCCTGGAACCCCACGTTTTCACCCATAATTGCGAGTTGGTGACCCAAGCCACTCGGCCACGGTACCCCTTTCTACCTTTAAGAAACCTGTAAAGAGAATTAGACGATGAAAAAATGCTCCATTTTAGAGGTGGGAGGAAAACCCCACACAATTCTGTATAGGGGATAATATACCGGGGAAACCCCACACAATTATGTACAGGGAAAACCCACAGAATCAAGCATGGACTGCGAACCCAATCCACATACATGTATATACTGACCCAGGCAGGATCAAACCATGGCCACAGAAGTGGGAAAACCCACAGAATCAAGCATGGACTGCGAACCCAATCCACATACATGTATATACTGACCCAGGCAGGATAAAACCCACAGAATCAAGCAGGGACTGCGAACCCAATCCACATACATGTATATACTGACCCAGGCAGGATCAAACCATGGCCACAGAAGTGGGAAAACCCACAGAATCAAGCATGGACTGCAAACCCAATCCACATACATGTATATACTGACCCAGGCAGGATCAAACCATGGCCACAGAAGTGGAAAACCCACAGAATCAAGCAGGGACTGAGAATCCAATCCACATACATGTATATACTGACCCAGGCAGGATCAAACCATGGCCACAGAAGTGGGAAAACTCACAGAATCAAGCATGGACTGCGAACCCAATCCACATACATGTATATACTGACCCAGGCAGGATCAAACCATGGCCACAGAAGTGGGAAAACCCACAGAATCAAGCATGGACTGCGAACCCAATCCACATACATGTATATACTGACCCAGGCAGGATCAAACCATGGCCACAGAAGTGGGAAAACCCACAGAATCAAGCAGGGACTGCGAACCCAATCCACATACATGTATATACTGACCCAGGCAGGATCAAACCATGGCCACAGAAGTGGGAAAACCCACAGAATCAAGCATGGACTGCGAACCCAATCCACATACATGTATATACTGACCCAGGCAGGATCAAACCATGGCCACAGAAGTGGGAAAACCCACAGAATCAAGCAGGGACTGCGAACCCAATCCACATACATGTATATACTGACCCAGGCAGGATCAAACCATGGCCACAGAAGTGGGAAAACCCACAGAATCAAGCATGGACTGCGAACCCAATCCACATACATGTATATACTGACCCAGGCAGGATCAAACCATGGCCACAGAAGTGGGAAAACCCACAGAATCAAGCATGGACTGCGAACCCAATCCACATACATGTATATACTGACCCAGGCAGGATCAAACCATGGCCACAGAAGTGGGAAAACCCACAGAATCAAGCATGGACTGCGAACCCAATCCACATACATGTATATACTGACCCAGGCAGGATCAAACCATGGCCACAGAAGTGGGAAAACCCACAGAATCAAGCAGGGACTGCGAACCCAATCCACATACATGTACATGTATATACTGACCCAGGCAGGATCAAACCATGGCCACAGAAGTGGGAAAACCCACAGAATCAAGCATGGACTGCGAACCCAATCCACATACATGTATATACTGACCCAGGCAGGATCAAACCATGGCCACAGAAGTGGGAAAACCCACAGAATCAAGCATGGACTGCGAACCCAATCCACATACATGTATATACTGACCCAGGCAGGATCAAACTATGGCCACAGAAGTGGAAAAACCCACAGAATCAAGCAGGGACTGCGAACCCAATCCACATACATATATACTGACCCAGGCAGGATCAAACCATGGCCACAGAAGTGGGAAAACCCACAGAATCAAGCATGGACTGCGAACCCAATCCACATACATGTATATACTGACCCAGGCAGGATCAAACCATGGCCACAGAAGTGGGAAAACCCACAGAATCAAGCATGGACTGCGAACCCAATCCACATACATGTATATACTGACCCAGGCAGGATCAAACTATGGCCACAGAAGTGGGAAAACCCACAGAATCAAGCAGGGACTGCGAACCCAATCCACATACATGTATATACTGACCCAGGCAGGATCAAACAATGGCCACAGAAGTGGGAAAACCCACAGAATCAAGCAGGGACTGCGAACCCAATCCACATACATGTATATACTGACCCAGGCAGGATCAAACCATGGCCACAGAAGTGGGAAAACCCACAGAATCAAGCAGGGACTGCGAACCCAATCCACATACATGTATATACTGACCCAGGCAGGATCAAACCATGGCCACAGAAGTGGAAAAACCCACAGAATCAAGCATGGACTGCGAACCCAATCCACATACATGTATATACTGACCCAGGCAGGATCAAACCATGGCCACAGAAGTGGGAAAACCCACAGAATCAAGCATGGACTGCGAACCCAATCCACATACATGTATATACTGACCCAGGCAGGATCAAACCATGGCCACAGAAGTGGGAAAACCCACAGAATCAAGCAGGGACTGCGAACCCAATCCACATACATGTATATACTGACCCAGGCAGGATCAAACCATGGCCACAGAAGTGGAAAAACCCACAGAATCAAGCATGGACTGCGAACCCAATCCACATACATGTATATACTGACCCAGGCAGGATCAAACCATGGCCACAGAAGTGGGAAAACCCACAGAATCAAGCATGGACTGCGAACCCAATCCACATACATGTATATACTGACCCAGGCAGGATCAAACCATGGCCACAGAAGTGGGAAAACCCACAGAATCAAGCAGGGACTGCGAACCCAATCCACATACATGTATATACTGACCCAGGCAGGATCAAACCATGGCCACAGAAGTGGAAAAACCCACAGAATCAAGCATGGACTGCGAACCCAATCCACATACATGTATATACTGACCCAGGCAGGATCAAACCATGGCCACAGAAGTGGGAAAACCCACAGAATCAAGCAGGGACTGCGAACCCAATCCACATACATGTACATGTATATACTGACCCAGGCAGGATCAAACCATGGCCACAGAAGTGGGAAAACCCACAGAATCAAGCATGGACTGCGAACCCAATCCACATACATGTATATACTGACCCAGGCAGGATCAAACCATGGCCACAGAAGTGGGAAAACCCACAGAATCAAGCAGGGACTGCGAACCCAATCCACATACATGTATATACTGACCCAGGCAGGATCAAACAATGGCCACAGAAGTGGGAAAACCCACAGAATCAAGCATGGACTGCGAACCCAATCCACATACATGTATATACTGACCCAGGCAGGATCAAACCATGGCCACAGAAGTGGGAAAACCCACAGAATCAAGCAGGGACTGCGAACCCAATCCACATACATGTATATACTGACCCAGGCAGGATCAAACTATGGCCACAGAAGTGGGAAAACCCACAGAATCAAGCATGGACTGCGAACCCAATCCACATACATGTATATACTGACCCAGGCAGGATCAAACTATGGCCACAGAAGTGGGAAAACCCACAGAATCAAGCAGGGACTGCGAACCCAATCCACATACATGTATATACTGACCCAGGCAGGATCAAACCATGGCCACAGAAGTGGGAAAACCCACAGAATCAAGCAGGGACTGCGAACCCAATCCACATACATGTATATACTGACCCAGGCAGGATCAAACAATGGCCACAGAAGTGGGAAAACCCACAGAATCAAGCATGGACTGCGAACCCAATCCACATACATGTATATACTGACCCAGGCAGGATCAAACCATGGCCACAGAAGTGGGAAAACCCACAGAATCAAGCAGGGACTGCGAACCCAATCCACATACATGTATATACTGACCCAGGCAGGATCAAACCATGGCCACAGAAGTGGGAAAACCCACAGAATCAAGCAGGGACTGCGAACCCAATCCACATACATGTATATACTGACCCAGGCAGGATCAAACCATGGCCACAGAAGTGGGAAAACCCACAGAATCAAGCAGGGACTGCGAACCCAATCCACATACATGTATATACTGACCCAGGCAGGATCAAACCATGGCCACAGAAGTGGGAAAACCCACAGAATCAAGCAGGGACTGCGAACCCAATCCACATACATGTATATACTGACCCAGGCAGGATCAAACCATGGCCACAGAAGTGGGAAAACCCACAGAATCAAGCATGGACTGCGAACCCAATCCACATACATGTATATACTGACCCAGGCAGGATCAAACTATGGCCACAGAAGTGGGAAAACCCACAGAATCAAGCATGGACTGCGAACCCAATCCACATACATGTATATACTGACCCAGGCAGGATCAAACCATGGCCACAGAAGTGGGAAAACCCACAGAATCAAGCAGGGACTGCGAACCCAATCCACATACATGTACATGTATATACTGACCCAGGCAGGATCAAACCATGGCCACAGAAGTGGGAAAACCCACAGAATCAAGCAGGGACTGCGAACCCAATCCACATACATGTATATACTGACCCAGGCAGGATCAAACCATGGCCACAGAAGTGGGAAAACCCACAGAATCAAGCATGGACTGCGAACCCAATCCACATACATGTATATACTGACCCAGGCAGGATCAAACTATGGCCACAGAAGTGGGAAAACCCACAGAATCAAGCAGGGACTGCGAACCCAATCCACATACATGTATATACTGACCCAGGCAGGATCAAACCATGGCCACAGAAGTGGGAAAACCCACAGAATCAAGCATGGACTGCGAACCCAATCCACATACATGTATATACTGACCCAGGCAGGATCAAACCATGGCCACAGAAGTGGGAAAACCCACAGAATCAAGCAGGGACTGCGAACCCAATCCACATACATGTATATACTGACCCAGGCAGGATCAAACCATGGCCACAGAAGTGGGAAAACCCACAGAATCAAGCAGGGACTGCGAACCCAATCCACATACATGTATATACTGACCCAGGCAGGATCAAACCATGGCCACAGAAGTGGGAAAACCCACAGAATCAAGCATGGACTGCGAACCCAATCCACATACATGTATATACTGACCCAGGCAGGATCAAACCATGGCCACAGAAGTGGAAAACCAAAGAATCGATGTAAAATGCAAAATGTTATGTTCCTGTTTAATGAACGTAAATGTTTGTTCCTTTTATGAAGGAAAATGCAAAACCCAGTTGTTGTTCATTACTCAAAGCTTCTAACATGCAGCGATTGTCATTTTACACCCCCGCCCCCCTTCAGGCAAACAATAATTACTTGCTCATGCAGCAAGTGATCGACTTGCAGTTGATATCAAAATGAAGCTTAGTACCTAGAGCATTTTTGTATTTATGTTAGTTATTGCAACTGCATTTCTTTCCTGATGTAATTACATTGAACCACTTGATGCAGGAGGATGTATAAACACATTCTGGTAATGTATAGTCACAGGGGCGGTTAATGAGTTAAAACATCATCTTTGCTGCCGTCTTCCACGGTTGATATGTAAACACGTCCATTGTCCACCATTCATTGGTACAATGCAAATTATGATTTTTTTTGGTGAAAAGATTCATACAATAAATGTAGAAATGACTCCCAAGAGTCGGTATTTGTGGTGCTTGTGCCAGGTCTTAACTTTTGACCAATCACATCTGCCTTCTTAAAAACCGTTGTTTTGTGCTAACAATAATCTGAGCATCAACTGGTTAATTCAAGGTGTATGTGTGGAAGCATTATCCAGTCAACGATCAGCCGAACCCATACAGAGTGTCCACTACTGTCTTCAAGCCATCCAAACCCTACTAGACTCTGAGTGGCCTAGGCGTCGCCTTAGCTGGGAAGCATCACTAGCGGTCGAACTTCTCAATGTAATGCATCGGTTACTGCTGACTAGGGAGACTCTTAGTACACACCTACTGGTCACAGTTGTCGTTAGGCAAGTTATCTTGGCTATGGAAGAGAGGTTGGCTGAAACTAAACAAGACACAGGTACGAATTATTATTATTATTATTATTTCTTTCTGGTATTCATACCAAGGATTCCTCAATAGTGCTCATTGCACTGTCACTCGTAAGCGTGAGGAAACCCATGAAGAATTAGAATTAGAAATGGCCAGAGACACCGAGGAATCCCCTTGCTCTTCACGAAAGAATGCTCTGAGATCTTTAGAGTGTGTTACCATTACCTAACACACTGGACCAACGGCTTTACATCCCTTCCGAAGGATGGAGCGAGTGTGGTTGAGTGCCTTGCCCAAGGGCACAGGTACCGCATTCGAACCCGCAACCCCAAGTTTTCACCCATGATTGCGAGTCAATGGCCCTAACCACTCGGCCACGGTACCCCACAAATAAGGATGTTGAATAAGGATGTTGATGTAATACCTTGCGCAGGGTTCCCCACTAGCTGTTTTGTCCGGGCATGCCACCTGGACAAAATCATCAGAGGTACCGCTAGCGCCCGGACAAAAAATCCATCCGCCCGGACAAAAAATTCATTCGCCCAGACAAAAACCTCGGCCGCCCGGGAGAAAATAATCCATTTTCCCCCTCTAAAAACACTTTACAGCTGAGTCATTCCAACTTGCATGTAGATGTAAAGTCCCCATTCGCTGGCCACTGGTATCATTATCGTTCACTAGCAATGTACATGTACCAAGCATATCTGACCGTGTTTACACTTGATCCCGAGCTCGGGATCAGCCCCGGATCACAAATAGGTGTAAACGCTCTCGGAACCAAACTGGCCCCGGATCAGACCCCGAGATTTTGGTCTCGCGATGGCGGAGGGTTCGATCCCGAGCTCGGAATCAGTTTGCGGTTAGCTGGGCAATAAATCTTCCCCGCATCCTGTTGCGGGCTAAAGCGCGCGAAAATTCCAGGGGAGCCCGCGCTCGTATTATGTACACGTGTACACGTAGTACATGTATATATACACGCACACAGGTACCACTGGTTCCATGCATTGTGTGCAGGCATTTATGCCTGGACAAAATGCATGATACCCCGACGCGACTCATGTGATGCAACGCTGAGAATCTCGATCGCTGGTGTCCGTTACGAAAACACAACGTACTACAAACGTAATTGGTATCCTGCATTCAGCAATCTCTAATTGCGTGTCCGATACAAACTTCACACGTTGAGAAAAAGTGTTTCTGTATTTCCTCTACTTTCTGCAACTTCTCTACTTTCTGCAACTATCTAGCGACACTTTGTCATTATCATACAGCTTAGTTTTTAGTTGTTATATCAAGGATTTCGGAGTGTCATTCAACGATTTCCGACATAGCATAAGTTGACATTATTTCGTCGTGAAGAGAAGTTGACGAAGACGAAGTAGCCGAGTCGAGTTGTCTTCGTGTGAAAAGATGGCAAACGAAGTTCGCGGGCGCTCGTGGAACAACGACAAACTGGCGAAGTTTTTGGACAATTGGGCCAGCGCAGAAATAATGGCTAAACTGGACGGAACATCTTGGAATTCTGCTGCGTTAGCTTGACCTTTGACTGCAACTTCTGGCTCCGCGCTCGGGATCAACAACAGATATAAACGCGGCACTCGAGACCATTGCGGTTAACCTCAACACATTCTTATCAGGGGGTCAATCTTGATCCCGAGCTCGGGACCAGTGTAAACACGGTGTAAATCACATTGGTGACCCAATCCATGGCCAAATCAATTATAATAATAATAATAATAATATCACTTAATACTGCAAAGGGACGACACGCCGGTAAGACTTTACCAAACTACCACCGAAATTTCGGCTAAAAGACATCGATTGGACACCCATTGGTTACCCGAAGGTTCCAAAAATGGTTCCAGACCTAAGAGAGATGGTTCTAGACCTAATAAAAATGGTTCTCGATTTGAAAAAGATGGATTTTGACTTCCAAAATATTGGGGCTACGCCAAATGGTCGACCTAATAGAGCGCGTCGTCCTAATAGGGCTCTCTACACAAAGTGTAGCCCCATTGGATAAAATAGAGAAATAATATCTCTTAATGCTGCAAAGGGGCGACCCACCGGTAAAAGACATCGATTGGACACCAAATTTCTGTAACCCAAAGCTTCCAAAAATGGTTCCACACCTAATAAAAATGGTTCTCGATTTTAAAAAGATGGTTTTTGACCTTAAAAAAATGGTTTTTGACTTTCAAAATATTGGGGCTACGCCAAATTGTCGCCCTAACCAACCGTTTCGCCCTTATAGGACTCTCTAGACAAAAAGTGTCGCCCCATTGAATAAAATAGAGAAATAATGAGATTTATAAAGCGCACATATCCACTCCGCAGGGTGCTCAAGGCGCTGTAAACAAGTAATTATTTCTTGAAATTTGCGACATCAAGTAAGTCTTGAGAAGTGATTTGAACCTACATGTACCCGGTAGTTGTACAGTGGCATGATCTGAGTTCAAGTGGCAATGAATTCCAAAGTCGAGGAGCTGCAGCAGAAAAAGGTCTGGCGCCCCAAGTTCGTTTAAAATGTTGGTTCCTTGAGAAGCTGCTGGTTATAATGGCCGTGACAGTTGCATGTACGGTACTGTTTTAAACAGCACCCTCATGCAGCAAACGGGGGGTAAATTGTCAACCAGTGGGGAACACTGCTTGCGTAGCCCATAACAATACAAAATCTTAGCTGTCATTGGTCCCGACAGTGCCACTTTGAGCAGTTGAAAATACAAACACCTAAGGAAAGTTGTTGACCCGTTAAAGTTTGATAAAGGATGTTGTGGATTTGATTCCTGTTCGAGCATGTTATGAAGTTTTAACCCTCCCGGATTTTGCAACAGATTCTTCAGAAAATGACTAATTTTGTGAGTCCTGGCATGGATAAAAACCCTCCTGGATTGTCAATTAACAACCTTGGGGATTTTTAGATGTGTTTGGAGTCACGGAATGAACCTGTTTTCCCTCAAATCTGTAACATGTTTATTTTTAATGCCAAATAATTTCCATTTAAAGATCATAAGCACCAGCTCATTAATGGAAATCATTTTAAGGCTTTTAGTCGATAATTTAATGGTAAAGGGAAAACGTCAATGATTATCTCTTAGATAAACACTGAATGCCACCTTAGATAAATGTTTTAGATTTATTTGATTAGTAAATACTTTCTCTTCGACCTAGGTGACAAGACGGACTCGGAGTCCAACGGCAGCACGTACCACAGGGAAGGCGGGGAAAGCGGTGATATTACCCCTGGCAAATCGGTTGTCTTCGCTACTCTAGAGGTCTGTCTCTGCCTGCTGGTCAGGCAGTTACCAGCCCTGAACCCCGCGGTGTCCAGCGCGGTGATCCAGAGCTATGCTAAGAATGCTGGATTGTCCCAGGAAGCTAGTCTACTAATCTCAACGACAGTGGGTATCATGGCTGGTCTACCTGAGCTGTGCTCTCCAATGGGTAGGTCTTATAAAGAAGAATTATGCCCAAGAAAGACATTGTGTAAAGATGTGTAAACCTGAAAACATTGAAAATATGACCCATTGAAAAGCAGATATGATCTTCGCAAAGAATAGCTGTTGGTGCGATGCTCTGTAGTATGGGCACTGCCATTTTGTCAAAAAACTGGGCAAATAGTGACATTTTTGCGTACCACTCATTTGTGCATTCTTGTGGCAATACACACAAAAAGGTAGGGTTAGGGTTAGGCTTCGGACCTGGGGCCACTTCCATGGCACTGCTAAGCATAAAATGTGCTTAGCACAGAATTTATTTGCTTTGTAAAATGGATTGCCTTCCAAAATTGTATGCGAAATTGTGTTTTTAATAACAGTAAATACACATCCCATATGATTTCAGCTGCCAACCTATTTTTGCAAAGTAAAGTAAATAAATGTTTTTAGCAGCGCCATGAAATTCACCCTTTGGCTTTGCCAGTATTAGGGTCTGGGTTTTCAGCTAGTCTTAAACATACAATTTAGGCTGGCCAGATGGCAAACAGTAACGAATTCAAAAAATATTTTGTCTGGGTGTCCAGGTTTTTTGGGGTCTGGTGGCCAGTTTTTTGACTGGGTGTCCAGTTTTTGTTGTCTGGGTGGCCAGTTGTTTTTTGTTCAGCCACTGACTAAGGGCACCTCTGATGATTGTGTCCGGAAGGCAAGCCTGGATAAAACAGCTTGTGGAGAACCCTGGGCCACCCACACCTTTAGAATCTTACATCTTCCGCTCTCCTTCAAGGTAGTGTATCAGTACTTCCAACCATCCTGTTCCTAATAACCAGCATCCTTCGAGAGACAGCTGAACCCTCTAATGATGGCAAGATTACACCCACGGTCTCGGCCTCGCTGCAAGCTCTACGTACTGTCATGCAGTCACGGCATCTTAATGACCCACTGTGTGTCAAGGAATGGGTCCGATTACTACGCAGTGCGCTGGCAACTGTCCTAGACTTCGCCAGGCCAGGTAATCCAGCCCACTTTGTTTAGTCTCTGTTTATCGGGAAGAGGAGGGGGCCGGAGAGGGAGGGGAGGGGAGGGGGGGAGGGGCGAGTGGGGTGGGTATGATCAAAAATGTGATCTGGACACGCTCCATTAAGGTGTTTGTTCCTTTCCTTCAGGTAAAGATAAAGTTGGTGTTGATGAGAACAGCGTCCTGCTGGGAGTAGCAATCTTTGTATCATCAGCTCCTCCTTCAGTCACAGCTGTACCGGGTCTCCAATGCCAAGCTATTGAACTATTCAAGAAGACAATGCACTCTGATGAACCGCTGGTAAGATAAATGTTGCCAGTTTTGTCAAACAAGTGACCTGACTGTAAAATGGGTCAGATATTACACAGTTTGGACCTAGACTAGAAATCAGCAGTGAATCCAGACCCATTAAAATGTGAATATATAATGGACATTCTGGGAAGTACTCCTGGAATGTTTGGGTACTGCCAACAATTTCTGCTCTATAGACTGCTGAAGTGAATTCGTCACCTTTTGCTGGTTGCCTAGGCAATTGGCTCTAAACTAAAAATCACTGAACTGTGTTCCTGTGTATTTTTAATGGTACTTTTCCGACGGCCATGTTAGTTTAGAGCCAATTGCCATGGCAACCCACGTCAAACTTCTGCTCTCTATTGTCGTATTTTATTGATCCTGAATCAACCACTGTTTTCCAGAACTGGTCACAAAAACTTGGCCCAGACTGCGTGAAATCCAACTCATTTTGCACCATTGTGTTACAATTACTTGTGATAGGCATTGATGAATGACATGGCTTCAAGTTGAAGTTATGTAAATATGCACTGCTATTCACGTGACTTGATCCTTGTTGGGAGTGGTTTTGTTTGTTTCCAGGTGGTGACGCATCTCTAGACCTATATTTACATGTAGATCTGTGGGGCCAAGTCACCTTAATAGAGTTTGAAAGTACACTTTGTAATGTTTGCAATGTTCGGTACAGAACGGAGGACACTTTTATTATTTTTTTTCATTGTTATGGCACTTTGACATTTATATCTTTCCACGGTAAATGTGGCATTTTGGCAACACAGACCATATTTTCCAGAACATACATGTACATATATCCATCCCATGGATGCTCAAGGCGCTGTCCACAGTATCACCCCGCTCATTGGGCTCAGTAATATCATTCCTTAATCCTTCTCGACTCCCTGGGGAGCATGCAGTCCTGTGCAGCTTACATGCACAGGGACTAATCAAACACATCAGCTTTCCTCCTGTGTGGAGAGAGGCAATACATGGCAAACCCGGATTCGAACCCACGACCTGCAGAACTAACCAAGGCATTGAGTTTGAATCACCAGACCGCTCATGCAGCCACGATACCCCACTCTATCAGTATGATACAGGCTATGCATCTCATGTACCTGTCTTTGAATCACCATACTGCTCATGCAGCCACTGTATCAGTATGATACAGGCTATGCATCTCATGTACCTGTCTTTGAATCACCAGACCGCTCATGCAGCCACGATACCCCGGTACTGTATCAGTATGATACACGACATGCATCTCATGTACCTGTCTTTGTATCACCAGACCGCTCATGCAGCCACGATACCCCACTGTATCAGTATGATACAGGACATGCATCTCATGTACCTGTCTTTGAATCACCAGACCGCTCATGCAGCCACGATACCCCACTGTATCAGCATGATACAGGCTATGCATCTCATGTACCTGTCTTTGAATCACCAGACCGCTCATGCAGCCACGATACCCCACTGTATCAGTATGATACACGACATGCATCTCATGTACCTGTCTTTGTATCACCATACCGCTCATGCAGCCACGATACCCCACTGTATCAGTATGATACAGGCTATGCATCTCATGTACATGTCTTTGTATCACCATACCGCTCATGCAGCCACGATACCCCACTGTATCAGTATGATACAGGACATGCATCTCATGTACCTGTCTTTGAATCACCAGACCGCTCATGCAGCCACGATATCCAACTCTATCAGTATGATACAGGACATGCATCTCATGTACCTGTCTTTGAATCACCATACCGCTCATGCAGCCACGATACCCCACTGTATCAGTATGATGCAGGACATGCATCTCATGTACCTGTCTTTGTATCACCATACTGCTCATGCAGCCACGATACCCCACTGTATCAGTATGATACAGGCTATGCATCTCATGTACCTGTCTTTGTATCACCATACCGCTCATGCAGCCACGATACCTCACTGTATCAGTATGATACAGGACATGCATCTCATGTACCTGTCTTTGTATCTTCAGGTGAAACTAAAGAGCTTACAGACAATGTGCTCGGTGTTCCAGTGCAAACATCGTGAGATAGCTACACCATTCATCCACGCCCTGGGGCCAAGAGTTGTAGAGTACATGCATGGTATTGGCGGCAACAAGCCAGATAAAGATGACGAAGTACCGGTGGTACTAGAGGCAGTCAGGGTGTTGGAAGTACTAGTCAGTCTGACAGATGAAGCACATAGTAAGTTGTAATCTGTTCGAGAGGGGGTTGGGGGAGGGGATGGGGGGAGGGGATAGGTGAGAGGGGAGGGGGGAGGAACAGTCACGGTGGTGAAGTACTAGTCAGTCTGACGGACGAAGCACATAGGAAGTTGTGATTTAGTTGAGGGGGGGCGCAGTCAGGGTGGTGAAGTACTAGTCAATCTGACACAAAATGGGAGTACATGTACATGTATCATTTAATATGATGACCCCCAAAATGGAATATGCGTACAGGCCTAGAAGTGGGGAAACCCCTTTATGAGTGCACGCAATCTCACACAGGCCTAGCTGTAACATGACACCGATACACTGGCGACCATGGTCCGTGCGTGCCAATAAACAGTTAAGCAGTGTTTGTCTTTTCACTCACACTTCTTGAAAACCTCGGGAAAGGAAATCGATGCAACTGTGTGGTTTTTCGTAAGTGCTGACTTACACAAAGGATTTTGTATTGCATTTTGTTGAAATGGACCAAGAATAACATGCCGACTTGGGCGAAATGGCGACTTACAAATGTCGAAATAACATTTCAGTGGAAATGCATTGTAGACGATCAGGACTTTCGTCGGACGGCCGACTTAGGCGAATTGCCGACTTGTATGATGTCGACTTATCCGGAGTTTACTGCCGGAGTTTACTGTATGTGCAAAAGGCTCATTGCTATAATAGTTTCGCTTTTGCTTTTCTCTCTCTTTCTCTCTCTGTCTTTGCCTGGCCTCTGCCCTGCCTCTGCACCCAACCCCCTCCCCCTTTCCCCCATCAGGAGTGCAACTGTTGGCCCTCCTAGTACCCATTCTCATCAGTCTCCTGGTCGCCACCACCATCCTTCCCTCCACTTCCAAGCAAAGCCGGTCGCTCCACGAACACGCCCTGCAGAAACTCATGAAGATAGGGCCGCTCTACCAAGCGGCATTCAAAACGGTCATCAGCAGCGCGCCGGACCTCAAGTCCAAGCTAGAGAGCGCTATTCGTGCCAACCAGGCGGCTGTTAATAAACAGAAGACGCAGCATGTTCAAGTCAAGCCCACGGTGCCGACAGCTCCAAGCATCAAACTCAAAATGGACTTCAGTAACTTCAGTGGATGAACCTAGCAGTTAATATTGGAGCATGTACAGTTGTAGTCAGAAGTTTACATACAACTGTGTTAGAACTGGTGTGCTTAAACTTGCGTTGTCACCATTTTTGTAACAGTCTTTACTAAAGTCAGGATTTTGTGGAATTTCTCACGTGCTTGCAGTACCTAAAACATAGCTTGCACACCTTGCAATGGTTCGTGTAGTCCTGTTGACCATTTTGGATGATGATGGTAGTGGTGTACATGTATGTAAACTTCTGACTTCAACTGTACATGTGTTATCACTCCGAAACATTTACAGCAAATGTTACAAGACCAAAGGGAAATGTCTTCTGTCAAGTCTGACATTTTCTGAGTATATCGTTTGAATTCTTCCCTTTAAAAAGGCAATTTTATTTTCAAAATAGGACTTCCCTGGACAGCTACTGTTTGCGTGCATGTCATTTTAAAGTTTGTGATGTCAAAAAGTTGGGAATCAAGAAATTGGCTTAAAAGGTAGCCAATTTGAAAGTGCAAATTCAAAACACCACCACAAATGCCCAAAACTGTAACCTCCAAGATTTTTGGCCGTCTGATTTTAACATTCTGCACAGAAGTGTCTGATTTTTTTTGGAGAAAATATCACATAATGTTATACTTCAAAATATAAACTTCATATATTGTGTCCAAACCTGATTGTGTATACTCTGAGTGTGTATACATGTACTCTGATTGTGTATACTCTGAGTGTGTCTTTTTGAACACAGTGGATTTGTCTGATTGAAGAAAATTTATGTATTTTGATTTCGTAATTTAGTAAATACTTCCTGAAATCATATATGAATAATTTTGTAATATTATCCATTTTAGCATGTTTTTTTTTTTTTTACTGATATGTAATCTTTGCAATGCATATATCCTCATATCATACATGTACGTTGGTGTAACTCAAGCATATAAATGCAGATACCGTATTAATTCAGAAATGTCACTATCTTGGATCGGTTGCTATGCTGCTCACAGAAAATGACTCAAACTAACTTTTCCCAAAATCAACAGTTTTGTTAGGCCTTGATTTGATTTTTAATTGATATAATGAGGCATATCTAAAGAGTTTATCATTCATCAGATATGCCTTATTGTATCATTTACTGGAGAAAATGTGAAAAAAATTCAAGACGGAATTTTTTTTTGTGAATTTGTGGGAAAATTTTGTTTTAGTTTCATCTTTTGTTAGCACTATAGTTTGAGCTGGTAATTAATTTGACAGTGCCAGTGGTACACAATATGTATCTTAGAGCCATGTTTATAATCACTTTTACGTAACAATTGTATTAATCTGTTGGAATTTGCTTTGGTTCAGCACTGATGTAGGTTCATTAAAATACCAAAAGACATGGAACATTCCAGGGGTAATTGGATTACCACTTGGAATATCCAATGTATTTTTGTATTTTAATGAGCCTAGAGCTGGCACTCTGGGAGCTGATAACATTATCAATACCCCAGTATTTCTCAGCTTCCTTGGGATGCATGCAGCCATGTTTGCCATTTAGATACTTTATGGTTATGGCAATATATGGCAAATAGTCTTGCCCGGACATAAACAACAGACGGGTGGGGACACTAACCCACAACCATTAGAAACAGTCTCCAGCCACTGGTCAATTATTGAACTCTAGTAAACACTAGTAGTCTAGTAGTTACTGTCCATTAATACTGTGTTGTATTTAATACAATGATTTTGAAACCATTTAATGATATATTGTACACTTTATTGATAAATATGTACCAGTTTATGCTATAATGTACAGGAAATTTAATGTATCATAATTATTGTAAATGAATTCCTAAGATGACATTAATTAAATTCAAGGTGGTGATGTCGGACAATGTGTGTGATTCAGCGGCGTCGTCAGACTTATCAAAGTAGCACAACACATTGGAAGGGGGTATGTAAAGCATATAGTTGTGCAAACTTCAAGTTTTATTGGGGGAGGTGTTGGTTACGTGCCCACCCAGGTACCCCTTGGCGATGCCGCTGCCGCTGGTGTGATTTACTCCTTGCCCATGTTAAAAAATAACTTGGATTTGAGGAAATATTTTGAGTTTGAGAAGGCAAGGTACGGAATTTTGGTTCCAGGTGGACCATGTTTGATTTTAATTAATAACGCGCTATTGTCATGTTTATTTGTTGTATAACAGGGAATTCCATACTGTTATCAAAATGCTAGTATAAGTAAACATTTATAGTACATAGAGAGATTGAATCTTGGCAAGAGATTGTGCAAAATGATGTAAATATTTGATCCATGAACAGGACGACTTATTCCACTACCATACATTATATTGTAGCTATACCCAACTGTTGATAATTGTCAAAAGCAAATGTGGATCTTCACATAAACTAGAGGTCAATTTGTACGTGTCCGCTATTACATCGGATACTTTTTTTTTGTGAATTCAAGACCTGTTCTTTAAATGCCTTCTGTCTCAAAGAGTGAGTACATAAAAATGGTTTGAAGTCCATTTGAACATTATGGCAAATATCACATATTTGGTCTCCTAAAGTATGGAAAGACCCATGTAGAAATTGCAATGTTTCGTATGGTGCCTACATGTATATAAACTAGGATGCCAAAAATGGTCCCTATTGGGATTTTAACCGGAGACCTCTGACACACTGAACCTCATATACATGTAGTTCAGCAGGTACCACGGGTCTTGGGTTCCGATGAGCACTACAGGGTGTTTGGTCAAAACCACAATCTAGCTGAATGACATATGCAGCACGGTGTGTGGTACTAGCCCTTCTACTGTTCCCCCATTGTGTCTCAAACGTCCAAGGAATTTCAAAGGAATTCCTTTAAATTTTGGGGGGTGGGGGTGTGCGTTAACAAAAGGGAAGAGTTGGGAAGAGATTGCCACATATCGTGGTGGGTATACTGATTAAACATAAAATACTGTGTACATTCCTGATCAATGACAGCCCAAGCAATAATCTCACCCAATACATGTATAATAAATATAAAGTTGAGAATGCGATATGGATTGCGTCGGGAAGAATAAATATATATTTATTAGCGTTTGTTTTTGCCCCTACCGAGGTAACTTGGTTAGCACTGTCTAAAATGGTTTTTATCATATTGCGGATCGGGATATAAAAAACCTGTGTACAAATTTCCAATATATGCTAGTAACCGGGACGGACTCTTGTGTTACATTATATATACATGCATGTGAATACTGTATGATGGAAGCACAATTCATTTTCTAAAAATGCACAGCTGAAGTATTATAAAACTAAATACATGCAGAAGTATGGCCTGATGGAAACTGTTTACAGTTAACAAAACTTTTACTCAAGTGTTACTAAAGTGTTGATAGCAACTGTACAAAACGCCATATGATTTTTTGCCGTGTAAAATGGTACCTTTGTGGGAGAAATTGCCAACTGAAGGTATTTTTTAAAAAGTTGTCTGCAGACAACTTTTAACTATTTAATTATACAACAAAATGCGTATATCTTTCATGTTTTCTGAAGTATTACTGCATTTATTTGGCTGGAATTTTAACAAGGCAGTTTTCTTGACATAGGCTTTTAATTACTAGTGGAAATAACGATGTTTGTAAAAGTTTATCAATCATGTATACCATCTTTAAACATTGATCAAAATAACTCATTATCTTATAACACATGCAAGCCAACAAATCTATTTTAAAGCACGTTGAATACTGTATGATGGAAGCATTTCTAAAATTACAAACAGAAATGCACAGCTAAAGTAATATAAATCCCGATTTCATTAAAATTAATTACATGCACACGTAAAAATAATGGCTTGATGGGAAACGGTACCGTCGGCATCAATGTATTGTTTTGAAAACCATGAGACCTTATTATAAAGCTAGTTCCTATTGAAGTTTCCATTTCCATCAATGCATAGTTTTCACGTCATGCTAAATTTCGGGTTACCAATTGTTCACAGACGTCATTTTTGTAGGAAAAAATGCTACTGTGTATTTAACGCCATAAAGTCCGCGCACGCACACGCTGAAACATGTTCCAAACACGCGCCCGTGTTGCTCGAAATACGGCGCAACCGATGCGTGTCACAAAAAAATACGCTCAAAATCATGATGCACGTGGCAATTTGTAGGAAGTGACGTCATTTGAACGTGATCAATTGGTGAAATTGACATTTAGGAAAAATAGTCATCAACGTTTTAACATAGATGCACATATCAAGATATCTCGTTTTCATCTTGTATACAAGATGAAAACGAAATATCTTGATCAGTAAGTTTCTTTTGATGCTCAGTATATAATGGAGGATGTAACTTTTCTGTTCACATGTTGGCAATTTTTGTAATTGGGGGAAAAAACCAAGAATTTAGAGGGAAACGTCTGAACTATTTACATGTACATGGCCATGGGGTCAAGTGAGGGACAGATAATGGGGAACCCTTCTCTAAAGACAAACCCAAATGTGACACCACTGGCACTGGAGCTATACAGCAAGACCGTGCCACTCTTCTTGAAGTATGAAGAAACAAAACGCGAGGGTGTAATTTTGTCTGGGTAAAAATGTATTTCTTTCCAAAAACCTGATTTACCTGTTGTAATATTGTTACAGCCTTGCTGTTTAACCAATATGTGACTCTCTCTGCAAAATAGGTCCTTAAAGACACAGGCTCGTCAGCGATGCACGCACGCCAAATTCGTGCCACGAAATACGCAGCTCTAAAGTGCAGGTTGAATTAATTTATAGAAATAAAAAAGGAATGATCACAAAAAATAAACTACTGCTTAAAAATCAGAAAACGTGTTAGATTCTAAAACCCATATGAAAACAAAATAAACATAATTTTTATATAGATCATCTTGAGCGGAATCACTGCATTGGACAGTTGGATTCACTTCTATTTTTAACCTGATTTACCTGTTGTAATATTGTTACAGCCTCGCCGTTTAACCAATATGTGACTCTCTGCAAAATAGGTCCTTAAAGACACAGGCTCGTCAGCGATGCGCGCGCGCCAATTTCGTGCCACGAATTACGCAGCACCATGCCTTTGCTACACGGAGCTGCGTATTTCGTGGCACGAATTTGGCGCGTACATTGCTGACGAGCCTGTGTCTTTAAAGAGAGAGGCTCGTCAATGCCCGCGTGAGGCCAAATTCGTGCCACGAAATACGCAGCTCTAAACTGCAGGTTGAATTAATTTATTGAAATAAAAAAGGAATGATCACAAAAAATAAACTACTTAAAAATCAGAAAACGTGTTAGATTCTAAAACCCATATGAAAACAAAATAAACATAATTTTTATATACAGTAAACTCCGGCTAAGTCGGCACTCTTGGGACCCGAAAATTTGTGCCGACTTACGCGAATGCCGACATATGCCATAAGTCGTCATTTTGCCGACTTACACAACGTTACACGAACGGCCTACCGGGTATGCATATGGTTGATTGCAGCATGGAGGCTTTGATTTACCTTGGTTTAATCTCCTTGTTTTTGGGGTCGATTCCAGCAACGAAATCCTTAATTGATTTATGTCAACATCGTGTTTTTATGGACATGCTAAATACGCGCGCGCGCGTGAGCGAGCACGTGTGAAGTTCTACATGTAATGGATGTACATGTACATGCATCATGCGACGACTCCCAAAATGGAAAGTGCGCATGCGTACAGGGGAAACCCCTTTTTGAGTGCACGCAATCTCACACGTGGCCAGGGCTGCGTTCCACATACGCGAACGTTGCCAACGTTTGCTACTGGTACAGTGCTTTTGTGCACTGGTCTATGGAAAGCCGGGTACCAGTAGTTGGCGAACTATGCAAATGTTTGCAATGTTCGCGTGTTTCGAACGCAGCCCTGGCTGTAACATGACGACACCGATACACTGGCGACCACGCGTTCCGTGCGCTTGTTTGTGTGCGTGGCAATAAACAGACGTCAGTTAAGCAGTCTTTGTCTTTTCACTCGACACTTCTTGAAAACCGCAGGGAAGGAAATCAATGCCATATTGTGTGGTAAGTGCCGACTTACACAAAGGATTTTGTATTGCATTTTGTTGAAATGGACCGAGATTAACATGCCGACTTGGGCGAAATGGCGACTTACAAATGCCGACTTAGAAACATAAATTTCAGTGGAAATGCATTGTAGACGATCGAGACTTTCGTCGGACGGCCGACTTAGGCGATTTGCCGACTTGTACGATGTCGACTTAGCCGGAGTTTACTGTAGATCATCTTGAGCGGAATCACTGCATTGGACAGTTGGATTCACTTCTATTTTCAATTTGAGTAAGATTTTTTTTCTCAGTCAAACAGTTAATTACAATTTTGAGACATTGCGGATCCTGGATATACAGCCTTCCGCTTTTATCAACAGGAAAAAAGGGCATTTACAATTTAATGTAAGCATGCTAGAGGCTCAATTTAGCTTTTCCACAGAAGGTTTTGGTTTGGGTTCTGGTGGAGGAAAATTTGGGCAACCCTCTGCTAATCAGGCTGCACGGTGAATTATTTTGTTTAAATAAAATAGCAATGATTATACAAATTTGAAAACATTTTAAAAGATTCCAAAACTCATTCGCAATCAAGCAAGGATACTTGTATTTGGTCTAAACAAATTGCATAAGATCTCTGCATAACTACCTTGGAATCAAGTCACCTGACTAAATCACCTGATGAGGTCACGTGACTGCATCATGTGATGACATCACCACTGGCCTGTACAAGCGAAGTAAACTGACTGCCTGGGTCTGCTAGTAGCTGTTGTGGGGACCCTCTTTCAATGATTTCACCGTTACTCATCACCAATATGGTATCACAGTTCATAATGGTTTCCACACGATGCTGCACAGGAATAGACAAAGGAGGCAGGAGTTGATATTTGATCAAGACGATCCATCCACAAATTGTTTTTTTAGCAAATCAAGGAATAACATACAAATAATATTTGACTACCTTGCTATGTTTTCCTGAGTTGGATGAATGACAGAATGTTCAACGCCATGTGACCTACTATATCGTCCAATCAAATGACCTTTGAAGCATGCTGCTCATGCATGATTTATTTTTAATACAAGTACATCCTGATGACTAACCACACCCAATAATGCACTCATACAGTTATCTAACGGCACCTCTCTTTCCCAATTCGTCGCATAGCTGACGAAGTGACGAATGTGCAGTGGCTTTAAAGCCGCATATTCGTCACTCGTCAGCTAGCTATGCGACGAATTAGTCCATGCAGGGTGTCCATGCGCTGACGGTTTAGCTAATCAAACAACACTTTCCTTATATGGCAGGTTCCTAGGCAACCTTGCCATGTTTACAGAAAACACAGCCACCAGTTTACTGAGAACAGGGCCGTCTTTGTTTGACGCTGCCCAGAAATGAGTGCTTTGAAATTATAAGAATAGAAATTATAAGAATTCTAGGTTCGCAACAATATTGAATAAATACTCAATTTCAGCACCACATCATGCATGCATCATGCTATTTGGTTCTACACTCAATTAACATCCTATCAGTACCCAATCCCAAAGTAGTTAACTTACAGCAACAGTCAGAACAGTCTGATCTTTGAATGCTGCTCCTAACACATGCTGCAGTGTCTTGTCCTGAAAAATACATACAATGTTGTAAATGTAATCTTTGAATGCTGCTCCTAACACATGCTGCAGGGTCTTGTCCTGAAAATACATACAATGTAGTAAATGTAATCTTTGAATGCTGCTCCTAACACATGCTGCAGTGTCTTGTCCTGAAAAATACATACAATGTTGTAAATGTAATCTTTGAATGCTGCTCCTAACACATGCTGCAGTGTCTTGTCCTGAAAAATACATACAATGTTGTAAATGTAATCTTTGTATGCTGCTCCTAACACATGCTGCAGTGTCTTGTCCTGAAAAATACATACAATGTTGTAAATGTCATCTTTGTATGCTGCTCCTAACACATGCTGCAGGGTCTTGTCCTGAAAAATACATACAATGTTGTAAATGTAATCTTTGTATGCTGCTCCTAACACATGCTTCAGTGTCTTGTCCTGAAAAATACATACAATGTTGTAAATGTAATCTTTGTATTAACCAAACTTCACTAGACTTTCTCTGCAGGCCCGAGTTAATTTGAATAATTTAATATTCAAATATTCTAACCAAGTGTTTGATTGGATATAAAATACTGAACTTGTTTACACTGATTGAGTTATGTAAATTCTCCAATTGGCCTACATGTTATTTATTTACCAATGTTATTTATTTACCACATCCAACAGCAGAAGAACCGCCAATTACAGGAATGGGATCAATTAACATAGATATTCAAATAACTATCAACTTCTAAGTTGAATTAGAAACGGCCAGAGACACCGGGGAATCCCTCCCCTTGCTCTTCACGAAAGAATGCTCTGGGATCTTTAAAGTGCGTTACCGAAACCTAACACACTGGACCAACGGCTTTACATCCCTTCCGAAGGACGGAACAAGTGTGATTAAGTGCCTTGCTCAAGAGCACAAGTGCCACAACCCGTCACGGCCCGGAATCGAACCCACATTCTAGTACTGCCACGTACAGGAACTTGAGTTTGACGCACTAGACCGCTCGGCCATAACACCCCCATGTATACCGTAGTCAATTTTAATGCAGTTCGATCAATCTACAAATGCAAAAATTAAGTCCACTTAATAAATTTGGAGCACCATTGTTAGATCAACTTAGAGAAAACCACTCTTGTAATAAAATACATTTAGTTTTTCTCCAAATTTACTGATCAACCTTTTCAAATATTTGAATACGAAAATCATTATCAAATCTTTAATTTTCGATCGAATATTTAAATATTCAAATAATTGGCACAGCCCTACTTGACTGTGACTAAAATATTCTACAATAGTTTTTATTCCAGATTGTTGGATGATTTGTACATTGTATAATTGTAATATCAATTTGAACTTGCATTTTTAGCACTGAGTTTCATGACAAGTTGTTATACAGATGACAAATTAATTAATTCAATTGATTTGAATTGAACATGTCAGACAGACCCAACAAGGCCACAAGCCTAGACAATCGGTGCAGATGAAACTTACAATGCTTCACATGAATGGTATGGAATACCGCTACTACATGTACTTACCATCTCTAAGTCAACTGATGCAGTTGCTTCATCCATGACAAGGATACGAGACTTGCGGAGGAATGCCCGTGCCAAACAGAACAGCTGACGTTGAATGGTATGGAATACCGCTACTACTTACCATGCTTCACATGAATGGTATGGAATACCGCTACTACTTACAATGCTTCACATGAATGGTATGGAATACCGCTACTACTTACCATGCTTCACATGAATGGTATGGAATACCGCTACTACATGTACTTACCATCTCTAAGTCAACTGATGCAGTTGCTTCATCCATGACAAGGATACGAGACTTGCGGAGGAATGCCCGTGCCAAACAGAACAGCTGACGTTGAATGGTATGGAATACCGCTACTACTTACCATATGCTTCACATGAATGGTATGGAATACCGCTACTACTTACAATGCTTCACATGAATGGTATGGAATACCGCTACTACTTACCATGCTTCACATGAATGGTATGGAATACCGCTACTACTTACAATGCTTCACATGAATGGTATGGAATACCGCTACTACTTACCATGCTTCACATGAATGGTATGGAATACCGCTACTACTTACAATGCTTCACATGAATGGTATGGAATACCGCTACTACTTACCATGCTTCACATGAATGGTATGGAATACCGCTACTACTTACCATGCTTCACATGAATGGTATGGAATACCGCTACTACTTACAATGCTTCACATGAATGGTATGGAATACCGCTACTACTTACCATGCTTCACATGAATGGTATGGAATACCGCTACTACTTACAATGCTTCACATGAATGGTATGGAATACCGCTACTACTTACCATGCTTCACATGAATGGTATGGAATACCGCTACTACTTACCATGCTTCACATGAATGGTATGGAATACCGCTACTACTTACAATGCTTCACATGAATGGTATGGAATACCGCTACTACTTACCATGCTTCACATGAATGGTATGGAATACCGCTACTACTTACAATGCTTCACATGAATGGTATGGAATACCGCTACTACTTACAATGCTTCACATGAATGGTATGGAATACCGCTACTACTTACCATGCTTCACATGAATGGTATGGAATACCGCTACTACATGTACTTACCATCTCTAAGTCAACTGATGCAGTTGCTTCATCCATGACAAGGATACGAGACTTGCGGAGGAATGCCCGTGCCAAACAGAACAGCTGACGTTGAATGGTATGAAATACCGCTACTACTTACCATGCTTCACATGAATGGTATGGAATACCGCTACTACTTACAATGCTTCACATGAATGGTATGGAATACCGCTACTACTTACCATGCTTCACATGAATAGTATGGAATACCGCTACTACTTACAATGCTTCACATGAATGGTATGGAATACCGCTACTACTTACCATGCTTCACATGAATGGTATGGAATACCGCTACTACATGTACTTACCATCTCTAAGTCAACTGATGCAGTTGCTTCATCCATGACAAGGATACGAGACTTGCGGAGGAATGCCCGTGCCAAACAGAACAGCTGACGTTGAATGGTATGGAATACCGCTACTACTTACCATGCTTCACATGAATGGTATGGAATACCGCTACTACAAGTACTTAACATCTCTAAGTCAACTGATGCAGTTGCTTCATCCATGACAAGGATACGAGACTTGCGGAGGAATGCCCGTGCCAAACAGAACAGCCGAAGTTGAATGGTATGGAATACCGCTACTACTTACCATGCTTCACATGAATGGTATGGAATACCGCTACTACATGTACTTACCATCTCTAAGTCAACTGATGCAGTTGCTTCATCCATGACAAGGATACGAGACTTGCGGAGGAATGCCCGTGCCAAACAGAACAGCTGACGTTGAATGGTATGGAATACCGCTACTACTTACCATGCTTCACATGAATGGTATGGAATACCGCTACTACTTACAATGCTTCACATGAATGGTATGGAATACCGCTACTACTTACCATGCTTCACATGAATGGTATGGAATACCGCTACTACTTACAATGCTTCACATGAATGGTATGGAATACCGCTACTACTTACAATGCTTCACATGAATGGTATGGAATACCGCTACTACTTACCATGCTTCACATGAATGGTATGGAATACCGCTACTACATGTACTTACCATCTCTAAGTCAACTGATGCAGTTGCTTCATCCATGACAAGGATACGAGACTTGCGGAGGAATGCCCGTGCCAAACAGAACAGCTGACGTTGAATGGTATGAAATACCGCTACTACTTACCATGCTTCACATGAATGGTATGGAATACCGCTACTACTTACCATGCTTCACATGAATGGTATGGAATACCGCTACTACTTACAATGCTTCACATGAATGGTATGGAATACCGCTACTACTTACAATGCTTCACATGAATGGTATGGAATACCGCTACTACTTACCATGCTTCACATGAATGGTATGGAATACCGCTACTACATGTACTTACCATCTCTAAGTCAACTGATGCAGTTGCTTCATCCATGACAAGGATACGAGACTTGCGGAGGAATGCCCGTGCCAAACAGAACAGCTGACGTTGAATGGTATGAAATACCGCTACTACTTACCATGCTTCACATGAATGGTATGGAATACCGCTACTACTTACAATGCTTCACATGAATGGTATGGAATACCGCTACTACTTACCATGCTTCACATGAATAGTATGGAATACCGCTACTACTTACAATGCTTCACATGAATGGTATGGAATACCGCTACTACTTACCATGCTTCACATGAATGGTATGGAATACCGCTACTACATGTACTTACCATCTCTAAGTCAACTGATGCAGTTGCTTCATCCATGACAAGGATACGAGACTTGCGGAGGAATGCCCGTGCCAAACAGAACAGCTGACGTTGAATGGTATGGAATACCGCTACTACTTACCATGCTTCACATGAATGGTATGGAATACCGCTACTACAAGTACTTACCATCTCTAAGTCAACTGATGCAGTTGCTTCATCCATGACAAGGATACGAGACTTGCGGAGGAATGCCCGTGCCAAACAGAACGGCCGAAGTTGAATGGTATGGAATACCGCTACTACTTACCATGCTTCACATGAATGGTATGGAATACCGCTACTACATGTACTTACCATCTCTAAGTCAACTGATGCAGTTGCTTCATCCATGACAAGGATACGAGACTTGCGGAGGAATGCCCGTGCCAAACAGAACAGCTGACGTTGAATGGTATGGAATACCGCTACTACTTACCATGCTTCACATGAATGGTATGGAATACCGCTACTACTTACAATGCTTCACATGAATGGTATGGAATACCGCTACTACTTACCATGCTTCACATGAATGGTATGGAATACCGCTACTACTTACAATGCTTCACATGAATGGTATGGAATACCGCTACTACTTACAATGCTTCACATGAATGGTATGGAATACCGCTACTACTTACCATGCTTCACATGAATGGTATGGAATACCGCTACTACATGTACTTACCATCTCTAAGTCAACTGATGCAGTTGCTTCATCCATGACAAGGATACGAGACTTGCGGAGGAATGCCCGTGCCAAACAGAACAGCTGACGTTGAATGGTATGAAATACCGCTACTACTTACCATGCTTCACATGAATGGTATGGAATACCGCTACTACTTACAATGCTTCACATGAATGGTATGGAATACCGCTACTACTTACCATGCTTCACATGAATAGTATGGAATACCGCTACTACTTACAATGCTTCACATGAATGGTATGGAATACCGCTACTACTTACCATGCTTCACATGAATGGTATGGAATACCGCTACTACATGTACTTACCATCTCTAAGTCAACTGATGCAGTTGCTTCATCCATGACAAGGATACGAGACTTGCGGAGGAATGCCCGTGCCAAACAGAACAGCTGACGTTGAATGGTATGGAATACCGCTACTACTTACCATGCTTCACATGAATGGTATGGAATACCGCTACTACAAGTACTTAACATCTCTAAGTCAACTGATGCAGTTGCTTCATCCATGACAAGGATACGAGACTTGCGGAGGAATGCCCGTGCCAAACAGAACAGCCGAAGTTGAATGGTATGGAATACCGCTACTACTTACCATGCTTCACATGAATGGTATGGAATACCGCTACTACATGTACTTACCATCTCTAAGTCAACTGATGCAGTTGCTTCATCCATGACAAGGATACGAGACTTGCGGAGGAATGCCCGTGCCAAACAGAACAGCTGACGTTGAATGGTATGGAATACCGCTACTACTTACCATGCTTCACATGAATGGTATGGAATACCGCTACTACATGTACTTACCATCTCTAAGTCAACTGATGCAGTTGCTTCATCCATGACAAGGATACGAGACTTGCGGAGGAATGCCCGTGCCAAACAGAACAGCTGACGTTGAATGGTATGGAATACCGCTACTATACTTACCATGCTTCACATGAATGGTATGGAATACCGCTACTACATGTACTTACCATCTCTAAGTCAACTGATGCAGTTGCTTCATCCATGACAAGGATACGAGACTTGCGGAGGAATGCCCGTGCCAAACAGAACAGCTGACGTTGAATGGTATGGAATACCGCTACTACTTACCATGCTTCACATGAATGGTATGGAATACCGCTACTACATGTACTTACCATCTCTAAGTCAACTGATGCAGTTGCTTCATCCATGACAAGGATACGAGACTTGCGGAGGAATGCCCGTGCCAAACAGAACAGCTGACGTTGAATGGTATGGAATACCGCTACTATACTTACCATGCTTCACATGAATGGTATGGAATACCGCTACTACTTACCATGCTTCACATGAATGGTATGGAATACCGCTACTATACTTACCATGCTTCACATGAATGGTATGGAATACCGCTACTACATGTACTTACCATCTCTAAGTCAACTGATGCAGTTGCTTCATCCATGACAAGGATACGAGACTTGCGGAGGAATGCCCGTGCCAAACAGAACAGCTGACGTTGAATGGTATGGAATACCGCTACTACTTACCATGCTTCACATGAATGGTATGGAATACCGCTACTACTGTACTTACCATCTCTAAGTCAACTGATGCAGTTGCTTCATCCATGACAAGGATACGAGACTTGCGGAGGAATGCCCGTGCCAAACAGAACAGCTGACGTTGAATGGTATGGAATACCGCTACTATACTTACCATGCTTCACATGAATGGTATGGAATACCGCTACTACATGTACTTACCATCTCTAAGTCAACTGATGCAGTTGCTTCATCCATGACAAGGATACGAGACTTGCGGAGGAATGCCCGTGCCAAACAGAACAGCTGACGTTGAATGGTATGGAATACCGCTACTACTTACCATGCTTCACATGAATGGTATGGAATACCGCTACTACATGTACTTACCATCTCTAAGTCAACTGATGCAGTTGCTTCATCCATGACAAGGATACGAGACTTGCGGAGGAATGCCCGTGCCAAACAGAACAGCTGACGTTGAATGGTATGGAATACCGCTACTATACTTACCATGCTTCACATGAATGGTATGGAATACCGCTACTACTTACCATGCTTCACATGAATGGTATGGAATACCGCTACTATACTTACCATGCTTCACATGAATGGTATGGAATACCGCTACTACATGTACTTACCATCTCTAAGTCAACTGATGCAGTTGCTTCATCCATGACAAGGATACGAGACTTGCGGAGGAATGCCCGTGCCAAACAGAACAGCTGACGTTGAATGGTATGGAATACCGCTACTACTTACCATGCTTCACATGAATGGTATGGAATACCGCTACTACATGTACTTACCATCTCTAAGTCAACTGATGCAGTTGCTTCATCCATGACAAGGATACGAGACTTGCGGAGGAATGCCCGTGCCAAACAGAACAGCTGACGTTGAATGGTATGGAATACCGCTACTACTTACCATGCTTCACATGAATGGTATGGAATACCGCTACTACTGTACTTACCATCTCTAAGTCAACTGATGCAGTTGCTTCATCCATGACAAGGATACGAGACTTGCGGAGGAATGCCCGTGCCAAACAGAACAGCTGACGTTGTCCAACGCTGAAATTATCACCACCTTCTGAAACTTGAAAATCTGCAACCAAAGTAGAGTTGATTATTATATCCAAAGCAGTGTGTTATAGCAGTATTAATCTGGGTTTGTTCTGGTCTACTCGACGTAACTTGATTGGCACTGTATGCTCAGTGTTGTGGCAGGTTAAGATTTGACACAAACCAAACCAACCGAGTCCACTCTTTATTTGGCAGAAAGTGTCAAACTGTCTTGGAGAGGGTACACACAATGCATGAAATACAGTAAAATCTCGTAAATTCAAAAATCAAGGGATACCGGAATGGATGAAAATTTCGAGGTATCCAGAGTTTGAGTTAAACGGAGGTCCCGATTCGCTCTGCTTCACGCACAAAAAGTGTCCACCGTAACTCTCTAGTTTTGGAAAGATTTTTGTTGTTACTTGAAGGTCTATTTCATATTTTGTAAAGCACGTACCATGTGTTTTGTGTCTTTATTTTGTGGGTTTTTTTTTCATCAGACGTCCGTATCTTGCAGGCGCGGTTTGCAGGGTTGCACGCACGGCCAGCAGTTTGGTTACATGATCGGTGCTATCCTGTCTATAGAGGCTCTCGTACAGGAATTTCGAGTTACAGAGGTATTCGCGTACACAAAAGCCTATTCTTATGTCGGGAATGAGCGAGTACATCGAGGTCAACGGAGTTTCAAGGTATCCGGTTTGGACTTATCAAGATTTTACTGTAGTCCTTATTTTCCCAGATTTCCGAAATGTACACAACATGAGTTTGTATTAAGTGAAGAGTTCATTTGCAAAAGTGCCATTCAAGATATCTCATGTACCTCAAGATTTTCTGTTGTGCCTTTTAGAAAATAGCCAGCAAAATGCAGCTCTGAGGCATTCAATTAGTAGAAGTGACTTGATTTTAACAAATTAATACCTTTCTGTTACTTTTTGTTGGATATTTTCTGAAATGTGCGACAAAAAATCACAAAGTACATTACAAAAAAAATATAATAATCTGTTTTTGGAAATGAACTCTTTAATTCCTACAGCTTCTCTATGAAGCTATGCTTGCCCACGGCAGTGTACATGTAATATCCCATTATAGGCCTCAAAAGTCATTTTCATCAGGGCACAGCAATTTTCTCTTAGTAAAGGGCACCTGAATATAGAAATGGAAAATTTGTGTTAGAACTTTTTAAGGGCAACACAGCAAAAGCACAGGGCACCGATGGCAATTTGCCGTGGTGTGGGTTATTTCGAGGCCTGCCATTATCTTGCACCAAACGCCTCAATAAAGTTTACGTACCAAGACCTCCAAGATCAGTCACCAGTCCCTTGACCTGAGCAATCTCCAGCGCTTCCAACAATTCAGTGTCTGTAAGTTTGTTTGTTGGATCCAAATTCTTCCTGCAATCATGACATACAACAGTTGATACCTGAAACATAGCTGATCATAAAGTCAGTGTTATAGTCGAATACCATGGAATTTTCCTCTATGTTTGACTTTCATGTGCAATATCAAGTCTGAAGCTTGTTAACGGTATAGACCGTATTGAATAGCTGCCATTTCTTTACTTAAACCGTTCAACAATGGAAGCACAGTGTGTGCAACTATGCATGTCCTCAATGAACAAAGAAACTGCCCCACGAAATGGCGGCTATTCGATACGGTCTATATATAGCCTTATAATGTTAACTTCCTGCTAATTTGTCTGTAGAGTAGTTGCTGCAATGTAAAAATGTATAAATCATGAAAAGTACCCTGGAAAAGGTACTCGCTGAGTACTTTCATTATGTCAAAATCCATAAGTATTGTCAAAATGAAGTGATTATCTTCAAACCAAGTCCAACCATTGTACAGTTTCTAATGCATGGAGATTGTGGGATTCTCTTTGTGATCTTAACTTATAATACACGACACTTCCGTAACGTACTCAACAACAACTCTGTCTGAAGTCTGAAGGAATGTTGTATGAAATAGAAATTTAATTAATACAACAAATATTTTACAAACAATTCAGATATTTCAAACAAATATTTTAAGAAAAAAATATATAATAAAAACATTTCCCAAGAAGACACCAAACTGGCTACACCATCGCCTGATAAAGACTTGCAGTTTCGCGGTCTAAACTTCACGGTCCCCTCACTGACCATATTGTGAGACAGCAGATGGGTATTTGTTTTTTCCAATTATCACAAAGAATAACCTATTTCGTTAAAAATAAACAAATTAGCATTGGGTCTTGTACCTGATAGTTCCTGTGAAAAGAACTGGATCTTGTGGTATGAACGCAAGACGCTGGCGGAGGGCTCCTAGTGCAACCTGGGATACATTCAAGCCATCAATCACTACAGATCCTGGAGACGGCACAAAGGGAAATAGATGATGCTCATAGTGGTCTGATCAGCATGTTTCTAATGAAGAGCCGTTGTTATGTGATAGTGTAGTTTAGAGTAGAAACAGTATCCTGCCATGAATTATTTTTAAAAAATCTTGTAAAGTTGTTTTCATTTGTATTATCTTCATAAATACCTTAGACAGTTTATGCATCCCTATTGGCTGAGAGCACGTCACGTGGCCAGTCTTAAACGGACGATAAAGACCGGCCAGTCTTAAACACTCTTTAACCTGGACCGCGCCCTAGTCAGCGCATATGGAACACACACGCACAGTTTTAACTGCATGCACGTGCCCAAAAGCAAAATGTGCAACGTAACAAAAATAAGTACCTGTACCCCTGCATTACGCGTAATTCGCGCGATTTAACACAACCAGTTTGAGGCACAGCAGCTTAAACGTACGCAATGCATGTAGGAAAGTACAATGCAAAACATAGCAAAATGGCAAGCTAATTTTGGTGAGTTTTACTGATTTACGCAAAAAGCTATTTTTGAATGGGAATAAAAGTGGGTTTGGCCAGTCTTAATACGTTTAAAACTGTCTAGGGGCCTGGACGTTGATAATGCCATCGCCATGCGGCTTGGGCCATTATCACTCGTCCAGACCTCTAGCCACTTTTAAACATATGTTTAAGACTGGCAAATTTTCTTACTGTTGGCAGGGCCTTACGCAAACCAGTTAACTGTTTAGGGTAAATATATGGAATAATGAAATAAACACTGACCTTGGTGTGTGTCTATGAGCTGAATGAGAGCCAGTGTCAGTGATGACTTGCCACTTCCAGTTCTACCACAGATTCCAACCTGGAATAGGCATTAAAAATGTTGAACATGCAACTAATGAGCACTGTAATATTATATGGAAAGCCAGCTTGTACATGGTGCGTGTGTACATAGTGCATGTGGCCTTGGGAAAGATACTTTGCCATCAACTGAGGGAGTATACCACTGTGCCTCATAGCTCAGCTGGTAGAGCATCTGCCTGGTGTGTCAGAGGTCTTGGGGGAAAACCCGAGGGAGTATACCACTGTGCCTTATAGCTCAGCTGGTAGAGCATCTGCCCAGTGTGTCAGAGGTCTTGAGGAAAACCTGAAGGAGTATACCACTGTGCCTCATAGCTCAGCTGGTAGAGCATCTGCCTGGTGTGTCAGAGGTCTTGGGGAAAACCTGAGGGAATATACCACTGTGCCTCATAGCTCAGCTGGTAGAGCATCTGCCCGGTGTGTCAGAGGTCTTGGGGAAAACCCGAGGGAGTATACCACTGTGCCTCATAGCTCAGCTGGTAAAGCATCTGCCTGGTGTGTCAGAGGTCTTGGGGAAAACCTGAGGGAATATACCACTGTGCCTCATAGCTCAGCTGGTAGAGCATCTGCCCGGTGTGTCAGAGGTCTTGGGGAAAACCTGAAGGAGTATACCACTGTGCCTCATAGCTCAGCTGGTAAAGCATCTGCCCGGTGTGTCAGAGGTCTTGGGGAAAACCTGAGGGAGTATACCACTGTGCCTCATAGGTCAGCTGATAGAGCATCTGCCTGGTGTGTCAGAGGTCTTGGGGAAAACCTGAAGGAGTATACCACTGTGCCTCATAGCTCAGAGATCTTGATTAAAAACCAAGGACACTTAGATTGTCACATTGCCTAGGTGAACTGAGGGAGTATATCACTGTGCCTCACAGCTCAGCAGGTAGAGCATCTGCCCAGTGTCTCAGAAGGTCTTAGACCCTAAATCCTGGGACATTTAGGTTGTCATGTTGACTGTGTGAACTGAGATGTGATTACGTCATGCTCAGATTTCAGAGAGTGGATGAGAGAGTCGACTTGACTCACGCACAAAGCCTCACTACATACAGTACAATTTTGGGGTCTGCAAGTTTGTCATAATCTAAAGCAAGTACTTCTAGTGTTGTGGGATTTGTTTTTGAAATGAATAAATTTACTTTGGCCAATTATCCAACCTCAAAAAGACTTTCAAGACTTTAACAGCCTATTTGTTTAGTTATTGTGCCTTATGAGCATCCCACCTTTTCTCCCGGTTTGATGGTGAGGTTGATGTCACATAGAACAGCTTCCAGTGTGCTGTCATAGCGAGCAGACACAGCATTGAATTCTATGCTTCCATTGGCTGGCCAGTCGCTTGGTGGCTCCATTCCTGCAAAGACAGCATGCAGTGGACAAATTTATTTCACTCCAAAGCGACATGCGTCAAATTTACGCTCGAAAAGGATCACTGTGATTCCACCCTAAGTTCCATGTTTGGTAATCCCAAAGCTTGCTTCAACCCGGGGCTAATTTTGCTTAAAGGAAGGGACAACACTAGCAAGGGTTGCTTAATTTGGTACACTTCATGCAAGTCACTATCTTTTGCAGTTCGGCACTCGGACTTGAGAGGGCATGAGTCAGATTTGTACACACTAGATGTCGTGTGGGAGTCGGGAAACAAGGCATCAATCTTTACGACATCCAGGCAATCGTTGTATGGTTGACGTCATCATCCCTTTCAAAATTTCAAATATGGTGCAGCACATAGTTGCATAGTTTATCATCAAAATAAATTGGGTTGCCGACGATGAAAACAAGATTCTCTGATTCTCATGAGAGTTTATGCACCGGGCAATACATCGGTAATAGTTTTGATTAAATTCTGCAATAACTCCAAAAACGTGTCGTTTCTTTATTTAATCCAAATTTTGTTTGCTTTATAAAAATGGGTTAGCAGTGATGTGTACATGTATTACAATTGACTGGTGTTCTGCTATTCTTGCTAAGAACACAAGTTGACATACAAGTTGACATACAATTTTGACTATTATAACATTTTTATAAAGCAAAACATTTTTTAATTAAATACATTTTTCTGCTAAGGGGTCATTCAAAATAATATTAAAATGTTTCAAAATTGTTTTAGGGTTAGGGTTCCTAATGAAAATGTGCAATGTGTTACCTTGATATCTTTCTGTTGGAAGGCACGTGTAATACTCTACTCTCTCCACGGCATTCATTCGGATTTCAAGTTCTCCGTAGTAACGCGCAGTGTAGCTAATCAGGTTTGAAGACTGCGTAGAAAACAAACAAATATTGACTGCATTGAGGGTCAAGGTACTACTCTATCAGATTTTCCCTAAAGCCTAGCGTACATCGACATTGCAACCTGGAAGCAACAAGAGCCAATTGGCGTTTTCTGCAACTGAAAGCAACTTGCGGCAACTGGGAGCAACAGATCATGTCGATGTGCGCGTACTTGCAACTACTGGCAACTGGAAAAAATCCCAGTTGCCGCGAGTTGCTCATCAAGTTCTACTTTCTGGCAACTAGTAGTACCCAGTTCCGTTCAGTTGCGTCGATGTACGCGTAGTTGCAACTAGTTGCTGTCAGTTGCACGTGTGTGTCAGAATACGTGCGCGCACATCAAAGGCAACTGCATGCAACAGTTGCTTCCAGTTGCAAGGTCAATGTACTCCAGGCTTTACCGTGTTGATGTGCGCGCCCTGAAATCTGGATGCTCCCAGTTGCCGCTAGTTGCACAACTGATCATTTGCCGTCGATGAGCGCGCTATGCACACATCGACAGCAACTAATCAGTTGAGTTGCTTACCAGTTGCAATGTTGATGTACGCTAGGCATAAGAGGCCAATTCTTCTCTTGTGGTGTTGCATGGATTTGTAAACAAATAATGAACACAATAATTAGAATGAATGCAATATTTGGAATAGTGCTCCTTCACCGTGAAAATGAAATAATCCAATATATATACGTAATGAGAAGGAAGTTGAGTTCATACCCTAGCGGCTACAGCTATGGCTAGGCCAACCAGACTGGCAGATATCCCTTGTAATGATGAGGCGAGTAGAGCTGCTATGCCTGATGCAAGAATCATGAAGGCAGATAGAATGTCCTGCAAGATACAGCAATATAGAGAGATTAGGATTAGGGATTAGGGATTCATGGCTAGGCCGACCAGACTAGCAGATATCCCTTGTAATGATGAGGCTAGTAGAGCTGCTATGCCTGATGCAAGGATCATGAAGGCAGATAGAATGTCCTGCAAGATACAGCAATATAGAGAGATTAGGATCAGGGATTAGGGATTATGGCCAGGCCGACCAGACTGGCAGATATCCCTTGCAATGATGAGGCTAGTAGAGCTGCTATGCCTGATGCAAGGATCATGAAGGCAGATAGAATGTCCTGCAAGAAACAGCAATATGCAGGGATTGGGATTATAGTGAGTGAGTGAGTGAGTGGTTTAACGCCATGCCGGCATCAGAGGCCATATTCATGGCGGGATTATGTTAATATATAAAAATGCTTGGTTTTTGATTAAAATTAATAAAATCATGTAAGTTGTGGAAAATATATGATCTTGGAATTAGTTGTATAGATAACAAGTGGTATATTTCAATAAAATTGAAGAAACATTGTATATAAGTACTACGTGGAATCTGGGTAGTTTTCCAAGGCAACCCCGAGGAGGCGATTGGGATTAGAGGAGTCGGACTTGTAACTGATTTGTAACCTGACATCATTAAATTGAACTACAATGGTTTATTTAACAAGGCTATTAATAAGCAAGTCGAACAAACTCGAAGAGCCTTATTTAGTCTCAAGACTAAAGCTACTAAACTTGACCTTCATATTGATATTCAGTGCCAACTCTTTGATCAGGTAGTTACTCCAGTACTTTTGTATGGCTGTGAAATTTGGGGTTTCTCAAACATTGCCCAGATTGAGAGTTTTTATAAGAAGTTTTTGAAAAATTTACTAAGAGTAAATTATCGTACAGCTAATTGTATTGCTTATGGTGAATTAGGTAGATTAGAACTCAAATACACTGTACAACGTCGAATGTTTAACTTTTGGCTACATATTGTTACTAATCCAAATCGTCTTTCAAATGTCATGTATCGTCTCATGCGAACTTTATACGATCATAATATTGTGCGCTCTAAATGGATTGATTGTATGAAAACGTTATTAGATGATACTGGGTACTCTATGTTATGGAATAGTACTAATATCAATGCGAGTCATAAAAGTAGACTTTCTAAATGCTTAGAGCGTAGGCTAAAGGATGTTGCAAACCAGAAATGGGAAAGTGATTTATCAAGTAACAGACTTTGCTCGTTTTATAGAATTATTAAAACTGATAAATGCCTTGAAAATTATCTTATCAAACTAAATAACTCTTGTAAATCAGTGCTTGCCCGATTTCGAACTGGCAACCATCATCTCCCGTATACTGAGACTCGTTATGTACCTAATTCTTCAGTAGTCAACATTTGCCCACTGTGTAATAGCCACGTTAACTGTGATGAATTTCATTATGTTCTTGTTTGTCCGTCTCTCACTCACGAAAGATCCACCCTTATCAAGAGATTTTATTGGACTAGACCAAATCCTGACAAACTGGGACTTTTGTTCAATGTACGCAGCTCAAATCAACTATGTAACTTAGCTAAATTTATTAAGATGATTATGTCAAAATTCAATTAATTAACTGTTTATTTGTATAATGCCTGTAACTCACTTTTAATTAGTTTATTTTTCTTACCTGACTAATTTATTGGCTCTCATACCCTCTTTTGTGGGGTCGAAGAGATGAATAAACCATTCATTCAACCATTCATTCATTCATTCACATGGGATAAAATTAATTATTATATCAAATAAAGCTTCTGCGGATACCGTGCATTTCTAAAACCATGCAGCACAGAGCCCCAATCTGATGTTCATCCGCACTGGGCAGACGCGTATGCATGCGTATACAAAAATACTGTACAGAAGTAATAAAAGTGCATGCAGTTGTAAATGTTGCAAATGAATTGAAGTTTTCAACACCAAACGGATAAAAATCTTGTGGAAATCTAACAAAACAAAGAATTAGGTATTAGCTTCATTTATGGATGTTATTTTGGGTAAACTTGTACTCTCATATCACCCTCAAAGCCATCCAATTTTATATAATTGTGTAATGAGTGAGGTAATTTCTGACTTACCAGTCTGATATTAAGCCACAAGTTGCTAGCCTGAAGATATAGATACATTGTGCAGTTTTCATTGACCCTGGAGAGAAGACTACTCATAAAATGTTGCTGATAACTGCAAACAACAAGACAATACATGTAATAAAATATTAACATCAATTCTGATGACCAATTATATCAATCAAGTCCTTATCAGAATTTGAACCAGAGACCTCTGACACACTAGGCAGAATCTCTTATAACAGAGTTGAGCCCAAGACATTTGACACACACATAAGCAGATGCTCTACCATAAATTTAGAGAAAAATCCTCTAAAAATCAATCCACACTGCAAAATATACTGAAAGTCAACAGAAAGTAATCAAGGTATTTTTTTTCTATTTTCAGCCGAAAAGTTAAATTGGGCAGTTCACAAATAGAGAGGCACTCATGCTTGCAGAGGGCGCTCTGCAAGTGAGCAGCCATTTTTAGTTCTGTGCTCGATTTGTTTTATAAAACCTGTTTTTATCTTGCTTTGGAATTGCAATCTTCGTGTTTTTGCTGTTTGTGGTGTGGATTTTATCTTTTGTGATCATCGTGGAGTTGTTTTCTGCCGGGATTTGTGAAGTTTATGCCGATTTTGGACTTGACTACATTATGGATTCAATTTTGAAATATTCCATAAGGACTTTACTGAGCATTAGACAGTCTTTAGGAAAACCTTTCCTTCCGATTAAAGTATGGGATGTTGTAAAAGAACTACAGATTGCAAAGGTGACACAACGGGGTTGTCGAGCTGGAGTGCACAAACAGCGACAGATATGGCCTATTATCACTAATCGAGCAGCCATTTTCGACTCTCTGGGCCAGCGTACATCGAACATCAGTAACCTTATTACCATTAAACCCACTCGGGTTCCTCAACGCGTTCAGCACCAGTTGCCAACGTTACTGTTGTGTAATCCTCGTTCACTGAACAACAAGGTGGGTGAATTGGCCACGGTACTCGACAATAACTCAGTTGATATTGCGGTTATCTGTGAGACCTGGTTCGCGGATAGTGCGCCCACTCATATATGGAACATTTCTAGTTTTGACTTGTTTACTAAGTCCAGGTCTGACCGCCGCGGTGGAGTGTGGCATTGTATGCGAAACATCATTTAAATACCAGAAAGATTAATGACATTGTCGTTCCAGACGAAATTGAAGGTCTGTGGGTGAAGCTTCGGCCATCTAGGCTACCGCGTCAGACCCCCTCTATTATCGTTGGGGCGTTCTACTATCCTCCTAATAGCGCGGTAGCACCTGACCTGTGTGACCACATTGCCATCACAATTGATCGCATCCTCACCGACAACCCAAATACCGGTGTCTTCATCGCGGGGGATTTTAATCGTTTAGACCTTCATGACATTCTGTCTCACAACCTGGTTCAGATTGTGAATCAGCCCACACGAGAGAACGCTATTTTAGACAAAGTGATTACGAACATTGCCAATTTGTATCGAGATGTTGAGATCCTCTCTCCTGTCGGTATGAGCGACCATTCCTGTGTTTTACTGCGATCTTGTAACTATTGTCCTGGGAACAACACTACACGCAAGCGGGTGGTTCGCCCAATGCCGGACAGTAAGATCAGAGAATGTGGTGCATGGATTCTCGACCATGATTGGTCTGAAGTCTACAGCGAACAGAGGGCATCCGACAAATGCGATGCCTTTTACAAGACATTGCAGCACTTAATTGACTCTTTTTTTCCATGTCACATGATCAAGGTACACTCATGCGATAAAGTTTGAATGACGCCTCAAATCAAGGTCCTCATATCTAAACGGCAGAAAGCCTTTCACAATGGGTCCACACACGAATGGAGGCGGCTCAGAAACAAGGTTAGGCGCGTAATCGGTATTGCTAAGGCCAACTACTATACGGATCGCGTTCGACGGCTGAAGAGTACCAACCCAGGCAACTGGTTCAAACAAATACGCGTTATGTCAGGGAATGATACATCTACAAATATAAGCGTCCCTGATCTTGATTCTTCTGACCACGAGGGAATTGCTAACAAAATCGCTGACTATTTTGCCTCCATTGCTGCTGATCTGGAGCCACTTGATGCGTCTGTGTTACCAGCTTACCTCCCATCACGTCCAATGAAATCTGTCCATCAGTGGGAGGTTTTCAACGAGCTTAAAAAAGTCAAACTTCACAAAGCTAGTGGCCCGGATGGAATTTCACCTCGGCTTGTTCGTACGTTTGCTTTTGAACTGAGTGGTCCGCTTACAGACATTATTAATAGTTCGTACAGGCAGTCATTGGTCCCAATGCAATGGAAGCTCGCTGATATTGTGCCACTGCCGAAATCTTCGCCCCCGCAAATTGGCAGTCTTCGTCCGGTCGCCCTCACAGATCACTTCGCCAAGATCGCTGAACACTTCATAGCAAAGGAACTTATGCGTTCGCTACAACCAAAGATAGATCCTGCACAGTATGGGAACTTAAAGGGTGTGTCGACATCACACTGTCTGGTCGACGTCCTGCATACTCTCCACGAAAACGCAGACAAACGCGGTACATCCTCGACGATTCTTCTTACTGACTTTTCAAAGGCGTTCGACCGAGTAGACCACACGATTGCAATAACAAAGTTGATCAACTTGGAGGTGCACCCTTCCCTGGTGTCATGGATCGCCAACTTTTTAACAGATCGCAAACAGCGGGTGAAGTACAAAGGTGTAAAATCAACGTGGTGTCCAACAACAGCTGGTGTGCCCCAGGGAACCAAATTGGGGCCTATTATTTTTCTTTCACTTATTAATGACGCTTTGCGAACCGAGGACACGAATACCACAATATCCACAAATGATGCCAACAGCTTTTATGTCTTTAAATATGTGGACGACGTAACAGTGGTTGAGACTCGCCGTGCTTCAGCTCATTCTGAGTTGTCTAACGTCCTTGGATCACTCGCAGAATGGTCCAGCAGGAACAAAATGCGTCTAAATCCCAATAAGTGTGTAACAATGGACGTTTCCTTTGTGAGAAATCAAGCTGGTCCTTGTGTCCTGGAGTTAGATGATGCGGTTATTCAACAATCCAAAACTATTAAGTTGCTCGGGATCTTCATACAAGCAGATCTAAAATGGAACGCACACGTCGCGTTCATTATAAAACGAGCAAACAGCCGTTTGTATGTTTTAAGGTCGCTGAAACATTATAATATTCCAACAAGTGACCTTATAACTATTTACACAACTTTCGTTAGGCCTGTCGTGGAGTACGCCGCTGTTACTTGGTCCGGAGGCTTAACAAAAGAACAGTGTACGAGTTTGGAGCGTATACAAAAACGAGCGTGTAGGATTATCCTTGGTGGTAATTACATACATTACTCACAATCTCTCGAAGTCTGTCAGCTTGCTACCCTGGGAAGCAGGCGCCATCAGTTGTGTCTTTCATTTGCCAAATCCATGGAGAACCCACTATCAAAACTTCACCGCCTACTACCAACCGTGGCACCAAAGGTTTACCAAACTCGAAGTTTAGCAAAGCGAACTGAATTCCGTTGCAGGACTGAACGGTTTAGAAACAGTCCTATTCCCCATTTAACTCGGACTCTTTAATTCGGCATAATTTTGTTTCATGTTGCTTGACATTGTGTGTTTAAATTGTTTTCTGTGCATAGAGCGGTGTCACGGCTGTCATGGGTCACTAGACGTCTCCCGGGTTTGTCCTCCGGGTTATGGGAGCGGTGGATCACGTGTTCGTCTGCCGACAGTCGTGTGTATTTCTCCGCGTTGTTCTGTTGCTCTTTTCCCGTCTGGGGACGGGCACGGGAGGGTCGTGACCTTTTGATAGTCGTGACCTTGTGATTGCGCTACATGCTCTTGATTTGTTTTTTAATGTATTTAATGTCTTTTAATATTTGTATGTAAATCATGCAATTCGGCCAGATGGCTGCGAGATTGATTTTATTCTAATAAACCATTTCAATTCAATTCAATTCAATTCAATTTCAGGTTTATCATAGGCAAAATTGAGATTGAAGAATAGTTGTCATCAGTCATATAAACATTTTAACATAGACCCCGTTCTCACTAGAGAAATCGCTTAGTTCGACGAAGATTAGTTAATCATCGTTAGTTAATGAAGCGTGCGTTCACATATCACCTAACGAAGATCGAACGAAGAGCGACCGCTGACGAAGATCGAACGAAGAGTGACCGCTAACAAAGATCGAATGAAGCCGTGGGAGGTCGTACATGTGCTTTGCGCCTAGATGCGCTGTGTGGTTTTCCAGCGGCTCGTCAAAAACAATTCTTGCTAGGCGCTCGACGCACAATGCACTTGTGCAACAGGCCTGCCAAATCGCATTGTCGAATGAAGAGGCGTGCATTCACATCAGGAAATCTCTTCGTCGAATCATCGTCGAACGAAGCGATTTCTCTAGTGAGAACGGGGTCATAGATGCATGAATACATGACAACGTACATTGATGTGAAATTTACTCGATACTGGGATTGCACTAAAAAGTAATGTAGGCCCCCTACATGGTTTGAACAAGAAAAGTCAGTTATCACAGAAAACCACACTGCAAAATATACTGGAAGTCAAAAGAAACTTATCAAGGTATTTTTTTCCTATTTTCAGCCGAAAAGTCAAATTGGGCAGTTCACAAATAGAGAGGCACTCCAGCCTGTCGTGCTAAATTTTGGGTTTATCATAGGCAAAATTGAGATTTAAGAATAGTTGTCATCAATCAAACATTTTAACATAGATGCATGAATAAATGACAATGTACATTGACCATCATTTTGTTAATTGTCAGGGGTACTAATGTGGATGGAATGATGTGAAATTTAGTCAATACTGGGATTGCACTAAAAAGTAATGTAGGCCCCTACATGGTTTGAACAAGAGAAAAGTCAGAGTTATCACAGAAAACCGCCCTTGATAAAACTACAAACAAATTAGCAATCAATCATTCACTGAAATTACAGCCAGGGTTTTCAGTAAGAACATGCAGGAACCTGGCTTTGCTCATCAGTATCAGAGCTGCCAACCCTTCCGAAATTTGCAACAGATTCTTCGGGAAATGACTAATTTTGTGAGTCCTGACATGGATAAAAACCCTCCTGGATTGTCAATTAACAACCTTGGTGATTTTTTTTAGATGGTTTGGAGTCAGGGAATGAAGCTGTTTTCCCAGATGTCCTCCCCAAAATCTTGGAGGGTTGGCAGCTATGCAGTACGCATGTCAGGAAACCATAACAGTACCACTGTTTTGATGTAGTATCAATACCAGTATTTCACATACCCATAAGCTCTAATAGTGGCCAGTCCATCCAGAGTCTGTGTAAAGCAAGCCAGTATCGGAGATCGTGATATGCTATCAAGACGCTTGATCTCCCTAAAATCAAGAGAAAAAAATAAAAATATTTCAGTCCAGTCCAAGAGAATTATAATAGATAGTATTCGACCACGTGCGAATACGCCATTTTGTAAGTCAAATAATGCTGAGTCGTTGTGGAGGTGATGTGCGCGCGCGTTGCGTGTGTCTCTGGTCGGCGTAGCGCGGTTTAGTTCACCAATGGCCGCCTTAGTACAGCGCGTTACGCGTGCTATGGACACACACGGCGTGCGCGCGCATTGCTTCCGCAACGACGCGGCATTGTTTGACACACGACATGACGTCATGAGAAAGCTATCAATAAGACAGAGCTGCCAACCCTCCCGAATTTTCCAACACTTTTCCTGACACAAATAAAAAAACCTCTTGGGTTGTCAATTAACAACCTCAAAGATTTACATCAGCTTATTTTCCATGTGTCCTCTTTCAAAACTAGTAAAGTTTGCAGCTCCAATACGATTGAGAGCTTCTATCCATGATTACAGAAAGTTGGAAAGGTTCACTTTTTACATTTTTGGTTTGTGCAAATTTACAATTGGTGATATGTTTCAATTGGTGATATTATTCCAATTACGATTGTCCCTCTGTAGGGTTTGTTACGCTCACGAGATCATAGTGAGAAACGACTGCAATATTATGTTTCAAGACCACCAGTTGGCTTCATACATGTAGCTCAATTGGTAGGGCGTCTGCATGTTCAGCAGAAGGTCCGCGGTTCGAATCCAAATGGAGCCAAGTTGTTTTTCAAGTACTCATGGACATTTCGGTCGTTGCACGAAGTTGGGACACAAAAGTGTGACATTTCTTATTTCCACAAAATGGCCAATAAGTGAGCAGAGAGTCGCTTAAAACTCAGTCATTTGAGGCATGGAGAAGCACGGTTAAAACATGGTGGAATGTTGGTTGTTGTTTTTTTTAAACCGAAATATGTCGATTTTAATCAAGAATTTTCACAGTGTAAGAAATCTGTTTAAAAACACCAATTGTTGTACAGAATTCCATTTAGTTGACTGATGCTTCTACATTTTGTTACAAATAGTGGAGGTTTTTATTTTATCTCATTAAACCGCTGGTATTTCTCAGTACTATTGACTATAGTGAAATTCCTAAGTATAAAAATATAGCCTAAAAGTTATCTAAAATAACAGGGGACATAAAATAACCCATTTGTACACGTTGTATCTCTAATTATAGAAAATCTCTATTGTAGAAATTTGGAAGCTTCACGCAATGCAACTTACCATCTGCAAACTAAAGTTTGACAAGCAAATCAAGTTACTACAGTTACAGTCCAGAATGTGTTTGCTGATAATACAACCCTCACCTTGATGACGCAAGGAAGAACCTGATAAGTAGTACATTAATGAGCGTTAGTGGGACGACAGCAATCAGAAATGTTGGAGCTATGATGGAGTTGAGTACAATGAAAAACATGCACGCTACGATGTTGAAGAAAACTGCATCGAGGTTCTGAAACAAGTACTGGGAAAACAAACACACAAACAAATTACAGTGAAGTCTTGGTTGGTTCAAACACTAGGTATGAAATACTAATTAGGCTTGTGCAGACAATCGCACATGCAGACTTTCATTTTGGGAGTTAAAATTAAGACCAAAAATCCATGTTTGCATCATGTGTAGTGCATTCTGCATTAACATCAGTAGTTTGAAAAGCAACCACATGTCCATGTGTGCGGTTGAAACAGACGAGGCACACACTACGCATAGGTTTGTGTGGGAAATTCACTGGAAAATGGCCTGAAATACGCTCCTTCAAACAGTTTCCAAGGTTGAAATAGAGTGAGATGCTACTTAGACAAATAAACTCCTAAAAAACAGTTCGGAAAGTCAAGTTTGACTGACGATTTCTCTCTTGTTGCAAAATAATTTTCCTTAAATTTTATATCATTGGAAAGCCCTGTTATTCCTCTTTATGATGATGTGTCATTTGTTATGATTAAGCAATTGAGGGATGTGCAGCACAGCTGAATACGGGGGCGGGTGTAAAGTGAAATGTCACAAAATGCATTGCTATTGTCAAAAAGTGCATCGACACATTCCCATCCTCCAAGCAAAAGGGAAATGCACTGCATGACAATAGCAGTGAATTTTGTGACATTTTACTTTCCACCCACCCCTGTATTCCGCTATACTGCACATCCCCCAATTGATTAATCATAACAAATGACACATCACTGTAAAGAGGAATAACGGGGCTTTCCAATGATACCAAATTCAAGGGAAATGATTTAGTAACAAGAGAGAAATTGTCAGTCAAACGTGACTTTCCGAACTTTTTTTGAGGAGTTTACTACTTTGTACGAGGTATAAAGAGAAATGACAGTCTAAACAATGTTAATGTCCCAACAACGCATATGTGCAATTTCTATTGAGCTCCTGCAGACCACAAAAGCTCAATAGAAATTATCGACAAATTTAATAAAAATTTCAAATACATATAGATCGTTTTTACGCAGTTCACTTGAACAGTTCAATTGTGTCCGCCGAATCGGTTCTACAGAATGAAAACTGCTGAATGGAAAGGTGCCAGCTACGTATGCATTCTAAATTGTGTTGACAAGACGAAGAATGCATAAATAGCCTGGCAACTTTCCAATCAGCATTCTGCATTCTACAGTACTGATTCCGAGGACAAAATTGATCTGTTCTTGCATGTGAACTGGGTGCCGGTCTATTGCTAGATGCATAATCCTTGTTGGAAATCTAAGGCAATGGTTTTTATGATAGACTAATTGCAACAAATTAAGCTGTGCCGTATTTCAACTGTCCTGGCTTTTTTAAAAGGGAGGACGACATAAGCCTTGCACATCAAGGTTGAACTTTGCTCGTCTTGTTCGGCCTACAATGTTTGTGGACTCCAAACTATATAAAACTCTGCATACTACATATCACACTCTCTGGAATCCAAGTGTAGAACCACAAAACAGCAGCTTAGTGAGGACGTCCTTTCAGCTCGTGCTTAAAAGCAGCGCTATGAAATTCGACCCCTTCAAGATATACGCTTTGTGAGGCCAACTTAGCTAGCACGCCCTTTATCCTCGTAAATTTCATGAGGCTTGTATACACTATAATAACCAGTACACATAGGAAACAAAGTTGGTTGTGGTGTCCGTCCGGTTTTTCTCAGAGCCCTTTGACATTCAGGCATGGCTTCAGCCCCACATTTTTATACCTTTGAGGTCCACTTACATGGTCAATGCTGTTTGTGTCACTAGAGAAACGGTTGAGAATTCGACCAGTTGGCGTGGTGTCAAAAAATCTGTAGGTGGAAAAAATAATTTAAAAAAAGGCACAGCTACAGTAATGTAGTCATGATAATTATTTTTGTTCTCAAAAATCTAAACTGGTTGCCCTTTTCATAATAACGAGATATGCCCATACTTGAAGAAAAAAAAACATCACCTCAAAGTTACCGTTCTAATAGAGTACAAAAGTGAAAACGTCACCCTTTGTGTGTGACCAAGGTTATTAGGTCTACACTAAAACCAGTGAAGTGTTTCCCTGCGCTTTAGCAATGGATGTTTCAGATTACCAGCGAATGTTTAAACCCAATACCCTGGCAAGAGACGTCACACTTTAGTAGTTTATAGATATCATGTATTGACATGAATTATGTTTATGAATTATTTATTGGTGAGATAGCCCTTAGTAATTACCTGAGAGGTAGATGTATGACATTGTTGAGTAGTTTCCTGAAAAGATTCCGAGTCGCGTAGTACGCTGCCAGGGTGCGTGCCGTATCGCTTATAATGTACGTTGCAAGTCCTGCCCCAGACCATGCTGCGTATCCTGCAATGTAGTAGTCTAGCTGGCTGGTTGCCTAAGGGAGCAAAAACCAAGTATAGAGTGTGTCTGTATTCATTTGTTAAAATATAAAGCCTGGGTCATTATCTTTAAGACAAAACATCTATTGACACTTAATCTAGTTCAGCATCTTTACTCTAAATGCCAGTCACTCGCACCACCACTTATGGCCATCGGTCTTTCACACATGCATCAGCAGCTCTCTGGAACACTTTACCATATCATATCAAGACTGCTACAACTGAGAGTGAATTCAAATCCTTATTAAAGGAATTATAATTTCTATAGTCTTACCTGCTAGGGCTGGTTTATAATGCATCACAATTAATCTACTTTTCTAAAATGTTTGTGATGTGCTCTATAAGTGTGTGATGTGCTCTATAAGAACTGTCTTATATTATTATTATTATTATTAATGAAAATTAAGTGGGGAAAGCCGGCAGGAGTTTGGTTCGTGTCTTGATTCCGGGGAGAAGCCGAATTCATTTCAGATTATTTCCAGTAAATTTTGATCCCTACAAAAGTGTTTTGGCCCATATCTCAAAACAAGGACTGGCAAGCTCTAGCTGATTTTGCTTGGTCGCGTCACATGTGTCACTAATGTATGACTCGTCTCTTAAGTTGTTGCAATTAGCCTCTTAACGTGTTTCACATAAATAGCATCAAATGCACACGGTAGTATCCAGATGACCATTGCTGTTGCTATGTACATGTAATGTGACAGGATGCACGTGGCAGGTGTGAAGTATAAAATCAATACCTCCTTCACCATAGGAGGGAATGGCATAAAGTAACCAGACCGTTGATTGCTAGGCAATAGAGTATACCACAATAGCAACAAAACCATATTTTTTTGAAACCCACCTTTAGTTGGCAATTTCTCCCACAAATGTACCATTTTCACAGAAAAAAAACATTCATGTGGTGTTTTGTTACCATTGCTATCAACACTTTGGGTAACTGCAAATGATGTATTAGGGCTTGTTAAAACTGCAGAGGGTGAAGAATCCTAGGCAGTAGCTATAGACCAATCCGGTAACGAAAGTCTACTTCCCTGTATATCCGCCATAGCTGGGGGGCGTCCAATGCATAGGCTGTGCGTTTTGTGTTGCTGTTACACTGAAAAGCGCTCATCCATTAGATGCACGAACGCGCCCCCTCCGCGCGTGCACGCGTAGCGACGCACCCGCCTTCGCGTACACACAACCCTACAAAGACGCGCAACTTGCTCGAAGTAAACAAATGCAGCTTCAACAACAGCAAAAACATAGTGGAAGCCCCCCAGCTATGGCGGATGTACAGGGAAGGAGACCTTAGTTACCGGGTTGGTGTATTGTGCCAAGGTTTAACAGGCCGATTCAGTCACTATTCTACTACTTACGTTAGTTTCAGTCAGTCCTGCTTCACTCCACTCAGCCAGTTTGAAAGCCCTCCCAACTGAACACCCATTGAAGGCAACCAGAGCTAGTATCCATGCCAATATACACCAACTAGCCACACGCAGTACGTACAGGTACACATTGGCAGACACACTGCCCCTCTTGCGCTCCTCATCTTTCACTAGACGATTGCTATTAGTAGCTTTGACTTTACTGGAGGAACCTGAAATGAAATAGCCAAGCCTTTACAATGTTCTTGTTATGCAAAACACACAAACCTGTAGGTATCAGATCTAAAGGGGAATTATAGGTCAGGTCAGGTGTGGGAGCATGTGCTGCAGCGTCGATTCGCCGTGTTTACCCTCTTCCCCCACCCATCCGGTCTCCTTATAGCAATCGATCAGGCCTGCGCTGGACGCATCCCCCACCCCTCCAGGTGGTCGACCAGCTGCGCCAACCACGACGCACAGGGTCGACCAACAGGTCGCCTCCAGCCCGGCCCCTTAGGGTCCTTGGCACTGAAGATCCAATTCGCATGATCCGACAGGGAAAAGCGAACCACGTGGCCTTAAAGGCGCAACAGGCACTCTCGGATCAAGCAGGTGACCCTCCCCACCCGCACCCTGTCGAGCACCTTCTGGTTCGACACATGGTCTATCAAGCGGTACTCAAGGATGCGGCGAAGGGAAGTAGTCAGGAAGGCGTCCAGTCGTTGCCTCAACCCGCTGGTCAAGGTCCACGCATCAGTTGCGTAAAGCAAAACCAGCAGGACCAACGAGCGAAAGACTCAGACTTTCGTCCATCTGCTCAAATGCCGAGAGTGCCAAACAGTCTTGTTCAGCGAGTTCATCTCTCCCTGTGCTAGGCCTAGATGCTGAGTGACATCAGCCTCGCTGGTTGCGGAGCGGTGAACCACGCTACTGAGGTAAGTGAAGTTCTCCACGATCTCAACACTCTCGCCCGATGCAAGACGAGAATTGACAGCTGAAAACCTGGATCTTGGTCTTGATCCAAGAGACCCACAATTTGAGCCTCACCGCCTCCCTACTCAGTGTCTTGAGTGCCCCCATCTGAACATCTCCGAACGACACTCCACAGTCGGTTCCTCCCACCATCCGTCCCATAATCCAGTCCATGCAAGTGTTGAAAAGTGACGGGGCCAGTACGTATCCCTGCCTCACTCCAGTATTAACTGGAAAGAAGTCGGAGACGCCACTGCAGCACTTCACAGCACTCTCTGTTCCGGAGTACAGGTAGGCGATGAGATGCACCAACCGAGGAGGGATCCCGCAGAGCCCAAGAAGCTTCCAAAGGGCATCCCTACTGACCGAGTCGAACGCCTTGAGCATCTCTGTGTAAATGCTGCAGACGCCTGGCCGTCCCTAATATGCCCCAGAGGCTTTCAAACTTCTTGGAGGCTCCTCGGTCAGGATCTCGCTGTGAGCCGCACGAATCGTCAGGCTTCTCGCATGGGCACCTGAAGAGCGCAGTTTCCAGATTGCCTCGTAGGCCGGCTGGGAGTCACTTGTGCTTAGGTAGCCCTCGACCGTCGCACAGAGGTCCCGGACTCTGGTCTCCAGGTCCCCACGCATTGCCCAAGCGCTTCGCGCCGCAGCTCCTAGTGCTGCCTGCCAACCCTGCAACCCGAGGCTCCAGTTACGGACAAGGGAAGCCTACCATTCGGCACCAAAGTGCCGCTGTAGCCCCTGGCTCCAGTTATTCGGAAAAGGGATATGCCAAACCCTTCGACACCAGACCCCCACGAAAACTGTTTTTACTGCTCCCTGTGTGGATTATTTCTTGATGACCTTGAAGGAGCTCATCCCAAGAGCAGGACAACGCCTTGTCTCACCAGGGTGAGCAAACCCCGGGATGAGCCCCAAACCATACACACAAACTTTGTATGGTTAAAAATGTGTATTGTTTGAAAACCATCGCTCTTGCCTAGTTACACGTACCACCACCCTTCATGATTAGTCTTTGCAAGGGAAACAAAAGACTGTACTCAACAAGTACAAGTCGTACATTACACAAGTACAGCGAGACATGAACGCACTGAACGGCAATGAAAAATCTATGAGAGGACGGTGACTTTCTGACCATTATATAGTCCGGGGGCATGCATTGGACTGTGGGTGAGCTGTTGTGTTAAATCTATAGTCAGCGAGAAATTGCGCGTTCGCATGAATATGGCAGGGGCCATAGTGCGACGCATCGCTAAAATTGCCATTCTTTGTGAAGTTCGTATTCGCTTTTCAGTGGGTAGTATTTCTTTCTTATTAAAATAATGTACGAGTCGCACTTGTTGAGCACAAGGTCTTTTGTTTCTCTGGCCATGACATGATGTAACAATAGATCCACAAAGTGCCTACTCATGCATGACGCATGGTGACAATGTGACTGTCCCTTGTCATGGACGCCTGTGCAAAGGGTCTATTCCTCTTTAAATACTGTGCTTAAATAAAGGAGCATGTCCAGGGGTCGATTTCACAAAGACTTTACCAGATCCACTGAACCCTCCTGCAACTCACCGAACCCTTTGTAATTTTGCCACGAGTTCTGCGAGTTGCGCTGGCTTTGTGAAATCGACCCCTGATCACTTTTTTGAGCCGCCCATTTGCTTCCACTTCCAAATTTCTTGTTTTCTTCCCATGGAAGTATTTTGGGGAGGTATTTTATATAACTGCTAGGTTAGAAAGAAATATATTTTTTAAAAGTCCGTCACTCTCTGTTTTTACGAATAAGTCGTGACATAAATGCCGAAATAAATTCCTTGACAGTGCAAATTGCAACTCACTCTTTTGTTTCTTTTCTTTGCCAAAGTCAGGTTGTTCATTGACTGGTACTCCGCTATCTGGTGTCCATACTGTGCCATCTGTTTCCACTACACCTTCATCATCAGTTTGATCATTTTGCTGTGGTAACATTTCTTGGACGTAGCAGTTTCTGGACTCTAACTCATCTGGAGTTCCTTGGAATTTGACTCGTCCATCCATCATTACAAGGACCTTATAGGGTGGATTGCAATAAAGACAGTTAAGATGTCTTAATAACTAAGACATTATAGGTTAATTTTAATGCAGGGATGCCATATATTCATAAAAATGCGCTTTCCTATTTGAACAGCGAATCGCCCGACATTAAAACCAAAATTCACCCAGTCACTGGCGCATACAACATACAAACTGTATGGGCAGAAAATCGCGTAATTGTGTGATGATTGCATCACTTTGACCTATGTGGGCGCCGTCTGCTAGCTCTGTTGTGATTAGTCGGCGGGTTCGGCTTGATTGACAGGTCGGAACTATGCATTCCTTCAGATTGCCACGAGCATCAGGATTTTGAGCTGTAACTTTTGGGACGCGCATCAGCTTCACTGTAATTTGAATAAATTTTGAGCACCATGCACACGTGTTTGAAACATTTTTCATAATGAGTGTACATGTATCCATGCGTTTAATACGCAGTTGTATTTTTTCCTACAAAGATGGCGTCTGTGAGAGTGGTTCGGCAGCCAGGGCTGTATATTTCCCAGTGAGTTGAGATGGTATATGTACATGTAGTGATTTAATGGAGCTCTATGATCAGGGGTAATAATATTGGTGCCTTAATTGGGGTTTCCGAAATAACAGCGCGTATATAAGCCCATATTATCATAACTGTGTATATAATTGTTTCAATTGTAAATGGAAACCCTTTCAACTGAATTTCTCAGCAATAGGAAACAATGATAATTGATAATATACATGCAGGACCACTTTGTAGGAAAGACAAATATTACTAGGAATTTCCAAGGGATCACCATTTAAGAATTAACCAAGAATGTTCTTACACGGTCAGCTAAGGACACATAGGAAAGCTGATTAGTAACTAAAATAGCTGTCCTTTTCTCTCGGCTCAGCAATCCCACAATGCCTTGGTGAACAATATGGCGGCTGACATGGGCATCTAAAGCAGACAATGGATCATCCTGTGTGAAAAGCAGAATAAATATTTACCTATAAAGTATGTTTTTTTGCTCAAACTATGCACTAAATCTGTCATGAATGCAAAATTGATGGTATTTATCATTTACATTTGTAACTCTCTAGTTCTCATTTTGCCTCAACTGGGGGGCCAATTTTAGGGTGCTGCTCAGCACAAAAAAAGTTGCTTTGCACAAAATGGTAAATCGGTTTTTCAGCCAAAATCATATATGTAATACGATTGGTATTCTGCTAGTGTTACTAAGAACACAAGTTTACGTACATTTTTGGCTGGTAACCCATTTTTGCAGCAATACAATTTTGCATATAGCAATTTTTTGTGCTTAGAGGTACCATAAAATTGGCCCCAGGATCCTTTTGACAATCATAACAGAAACAGTTTTTTTCTGACAATCCAACCAATGGTCGGCATTGGTTTTCTGTAACAAAAGCTGTTAATTAGTTCAATTAATTACAACATACAAAACACTGGTCACCACTGCACTCACTAGCTCTGCTTTTTTGGGGATCCCTCCATGTTTTTACATTAACAATCTGTATTTATTAATGTGTCAATTATTGTGTATGGAAATAAAGTGAACTGAACTGAACACTAAGGCTGTGCCTAACGAATTGAATATTCGGCATGTGCTTTTTCACTCCAAACAAAACATGTCATTCAGTCCGGGGGCATGCATTGGACCGTGGGTGAGCTGTTGTGTTAAAGCTATAGTCAGCGAAATGGACGCTTTGATGTCACATTTGCATCCAACCAAGAGTCTAGGGCCAATGATAAGTTCTTTGGGCAAGAGACTGCTTATGCAAGGTATAACATAAAGTCTATAGTTTGAGCACAGATTATTTATTTGAGGCTTCAAATTTGGCAATAAAATGGGTAATGTAACTCCCTGTGAGCTGGTAGTTCGGATGTGTAAAAATCAATTAATTTCACAGCAAACATTTTGTCAAAATCTTAGAAGAAAACAATTTATGCATCGAATATTGAATATTCGATCGAAAATAAAACCGATATTTCAAATAGTAAATTATTCAAAATGCACAGGCCTACTGACGAATCAAGCATTGGTCAGCATTGTTTTCAGCAACCAAAGCTGTTAATTGGTTGAATTAATTACAACGTCCAAAACACGTTATTCATGAACATCCCTCACCATGATAACGATGGCTTTACTAGAGTAGAGCGCCCTCGCTAGACTAACTCTCTGTTTCTGCCCTCCGCTCAGATTAATTCCCTTTTCACCAATCTCCGTCATGTCTCCTGATGGAAACTGCTCCATGTCAGGCTGCAAAGCAGTGGCTGATATCACATCTTGGTATCTGGGTAAATAGAGCACGAATTATGACATGTAATCAACATAGAGGGAAAATCAGCTTGGTGTAGTGGTCAGGGGTTGTAGTCAAGTCTTTCACAAGTCCAGAGCCGATGAAAATCATAAGTCCGTGACAAGTCTGTCACAAGTTCAGTAACAAGAAGCAAAGGATGAACACGCACAAAAGAATGCCTTTGTTGGAGTTGACTTGACTTAAGACCAAGGGACTTGTGAGGACTTGTGAGGACCGACTTGTGAGGACTCGACTACAACCCTGGTAGTGGTACTTTCCTCGCCTTCCACCTGTGGCCCTGGTTCGAATCCCATCCAGGTCAGTATGTGGATTGGGTTCTCAGTCCCTGCTTGATTCCGTGGGTTTTCCCCTATACATAATTGTGTAGGGGTTTTCCTCCCACCTCTAAAACTGAGCATTTCTTCATCGTCTTCTCTTCACAGGTTTCTTCAGGCTTACGAGCTACAGTGCCGCGGGCACTTTTGAGGAATCCTTTAATAGTTTTCAGAAGTATTACTCCGCCTATGTGGCTGAAAGTTCTACAGTTTTATCAACATGAGCTTCTAATCACGATTGGAAATAACGCTCCTTGTAACAGTTTACAAATCATGTGTTGTATCATTAAGGACAAGAAAATGCAATGTACAGTTCATGCATTGTAAACTGGAACATCTCAGGCCATCTTAGCGTAAGTTGAAATCTCCCAAAATGACGCCGTGATGCAGCTTTGTTTTGTATTATTCCAAGCAATCAAGTCAAGTTGACATGAAGCCAACAGGCATGTTTTTAATCTAAACACTAAACAAAAAACCTTTGACACGCAGGGTTGAAAGTGACGATATAGTTTTTTTCGGGGGAGGGGGGGGGGGGGGGGGGGGGGGGGAGGGGTAGGGGGGGAGGTGTTATAAAAAAAAGGATAAACTTTGACGCGCAGGGTTGAATGTGACGCGCGTGCTAACGCTAAACAGATTTTTTTTTTTTTTGCCTTAACTAGCCTGTAATACACTTTGGAAATTTCAAAAGGCTTGAAAAATTGTGAATGTATTATGCACTGTGCACCAAATCAATGCATTTGTGACTCTGGATTGATGAATTATCTTAAAAACCTACATGTACATGTACATGTACATGATCCTTTAGGGGATCACTCGAGAAGAAGATGCATTCAAACTACACAAAGTATGCAATCTGACCACTAAATGTTATCACATTGATCCAGTTCTGCAGTAATTATAATGGTTTACAGAGGGGGAAAAAAGGTTTAATACAGAACTGTGTGCATTGATTACCTTGTGTCATCCAGATCACATCCCATAATGATATTTTCCCTGATCGATGCATTGATAATCCACGGCTTCTGGGCAGCGTATGCAACATCACTATAGAGACAATTAGGACAAACTGTTAGGCGTCAGAAATGCAGTGTACCGTTTGATTTACCCAACCAAGTCTTTGTTACATGTACTTTAATTGAGTGTGCCCCCCTTAGGGAACACTCAATGATTTTCAATAAATAAACTAAAATTGTGGCATCGATCAAACTTTTTCCATTATATTTGACACTTGACCTCAACCAAAATATGTGGATGACCTTTTTTCTGGAGAGCACACTATTGAAAAAGTTTGAAACTCATATGCTGATGGATTTTGCCAGTGTGAATGGATTTCCAGTGAGTCGTTGAGGTACGTCATGTTCACATATGTCCAGGGCAACGGGCTGTATGTGCATTAGGTTTCTCTCTTTAGTGTCCATGTGCGACAAATGCACCTGCAGTCGTCAATGCTCAGGACTAATTGTGTAATGCAAACGGTACACACGTTTCCTGATGACTTTTGCATTTTTTCTTCAGTTATTTAGCGAAATGTAGCTCTACTCTTTCCACCCTCAAGGTGTTATGCGATTATTAAATATACGATATTGTCAGGAATTCAGGAAATAAACCCCAGAAAACTCCCGTTTACTCAGAAAACAGCTGTTCTGTCAACTTTACTCAAAAGGCGATAATTTTAGACCAAATATGACCCTATTTTGCAACTGATCCAATAAACAACGACTTGTAGTTGAAGTCTACTGAAACATAAATGTACCACAAATTGACGATGCCATTGGGTTAAACAACTAACATCACCATACAATCACAAAATGCTACTTAAGTCGTGATGGGAATTTAAAAACCACTACACGTACGCGAACAAAAAATGGATGGGGTGCATAAACATGCATGCACTAGGGGACATCACTATACTAACAATGCTTGTACTTGATTAATCCCCACCTGTTTGTGGTATGCACAGCACCACGTTGCATTGTCATCTCACCCAGTATGGCACTGAACAGTGATGACTTGCCGCTACCAACGCAACCCACAATGATGGTCAGCTGACCTGAAACCAAGGATAATGACATATCTAGTAATGTACAGCACCACGTTGCATCGTCATCTCACCCAGTATGGCACTGAGCAGTGATGACTTGCCACTACCAACGCAGCCCACAATGACGGTCAGCTGACCTGAAACCAAGGATAATGACATATCTAGTAATGCACAGCACCACGTTGCATTGTCATCTCACCCAGTATGGCACTGAACAGTGATGACTTGCCGCTACCAACGCAACCCACAATGACGGTCAGCTGACCTGAAACCAAGGATAATGACATATCTAGTAATGTACAGCACCACGTTGCATTGTCATCTCACCCAGTATGGCACTGAACAGCGATGACTTGCCGCTACCAACGCAACCCACAATGATGGTCAGCTGACCTGAAACCAAGGATGACATATCTAGTAATGTACAGCACTACGTTGCATTGTCATCTCACCCAGTATGGCACTGAACAGTGATGACTTGCCGCTACCAACGCAACCCACAATGACGGTCAGCTGACCTGAAACCAAGGATAATGACATATCTAGTAATGTACAGCACCACGTTGCATTGTCATCTCACCCAGTATGGCACTGAACAGTGATGACTTGCCGCTACCAACGCAACCCACAATGACGGTCAGCTGACCTGAAACCAAGGATAATGACATATCTAGTAATGTACAGCACCACGTTGCATTGTCATCTCACCCAGTATGGCACTGAACAGTGATGACTTGCCGCTACCAACGCAACCCACAATGACGGTCAGCTGACCTGAAACCAAGGATAATGACATATCTAGTAATGCACAGCACCACGTTGCATTGTCATCTCACCCAGTATGGCACTGAACAGTGATGACTTGCCGCTACCAACGCAACCCACAATGACGGTCAGCTGACCTGAAACCAAGGATGACATATCTAGTAATGTACAGCACCACGTTGCATTGTCATCTCACCCAGTATGGCACTGAGCAGTGATGACTTGCCGCTACCAACGCAACCCACAATGATGGTCAGCTGACCTGAAACCAAGGATAATGACATATCTAGTAATGTACAGCACCACGTTGCATTGCCATCTCACCCAGTATGGCACTGAGCAGTGATGACTTGCCGCTACCAACGCAACCCACAATGACGGTCAGCTGACCTGAAACCAAGGATAATGACATATCTAGTAATGTAAAGCACCACGTTGCATTGTCATCTCACCCAGTATGGCACTGAACAGTGATGACTTGCCGCTACCAACGCAACCCACAATGACGGTCAGCTGACCTGAAACCAAGGATAATGACATATCTAGTAATGTACAGCACCACGTTGCATTGTCATCTCACCCAGTATGGCACTGAACAGTGATGACTTGCCGCTACCAACGCAACCCACAATGATGGTCAGCTGACCTGAAACCAAGGATAATGACATATCTAGTAATGTACAGCACCACGTTGCATCGTCATCTCACCCAGTATGGCACTGAACAGCGATGACTTGCCGCTACCAACGCAACCCACAATGATGGTCAGCTGACCTGAAACCAAGGATAATGACATATCTAGTAATGTACAGCACCACGTTGCATTGTCATCTCACCCAGTATGGCACTGAACAGTGATGACTTGCCGCTACCAACGCAACCCACAATGATGGTCAGCTGACCTGAAACCAAGGATAATGACATATCTAGTAATGTACAGCACCACGTTGCATTGTCATCTCACCCAGTATGGCACTGAGTAGTGATGACTTGCCGCTACCAACGCAACCCACAATGATCGTCAGCTGACCTGAAACCAAGGATAATGACATATCTAGTAATGTACAGCACCACGTTGCATTGCCATCTCACCCAGTATGACACTGAGCAGTGATGACTTGCCGCTACCAACGCAACCCACAATGATGGTCAGCTGACCTGAAACCAAGGATAATGACATATCTAGTAATGTACAGCACCACGTTGCATTGCCATCTCACCCAGTATGGCACTGAACAGTGATGACTTGCCGCTACCGACACAACCCACAATGACGGTCAGCTGACCTGAAACCAAGGATAATGACATATCTAGTAATGTACAGCACCACGTTGCATTGTCATCTCACCCAGTATGGCACTGAACAGTGATGACTTGCCGCTACCGACACAACCCACAATGACGGTCAGCTGACCTGAAACCAAGGATAATGACATATCTAGTAATGTACAGCACCACGTTGCATTGCCATCTCACCCAGTATGGCACTGAACAGTGATGACTTGCCGCTACCGACACAACCCACAATGACGGTCAGCTGACCTGAAACCAAGGATAATGACATATCTAGTAATGTACAGCACCACGTTGCATTGCCATCTCACCCAGTATGGCACTGAACAGTGATGACTTGCCGCTACCAACACAACCCACAATGACGGTCAGCTGACCTGAAACCAAGGATAATGACATATCTAGTAATGTACAGCACCACGTTGCATTGTCATCTCACCCAGTATGGCACTGAACAGTGATGACTTGCCGCTACCAACACAACCCACAATGACGGTCAGCTGACCTGAAACCAAGGATAATGACATATCTAGTAATGTACAGCACCACGTTGCATTGCCATCTCACCCAGTATGGCACTGAACAGTGATGACTTGCCGCTACCAACGCAACCCACAATGACGGTCAGCTGACCTGAAACCAAGGATAATGACATATCTAGTAATGTACAGCACCACGTTGCATTGTCATCTCACCCAGTATGGCACTGAACAGTGATGACTTGCTGCTACCAACGCAACCCACAATGACGGTCAGCTGACCTGAAACCAAGGATAATGACATATCTAGTAATGTACAGCACCACGTTGCATCGTCATCTCACCCAGTATGGCACTGAACAGTGATGACTTGCCGCTACCAACGCAACCCACAATGACGGTCAGCTGACCTGAAACCAAGGATAATGACATATCTAGTAATGTACAGCACCACGTTGCATCGTCATCTCACCCAGTATGGCACTGAACAGTGATGACTTGCCGCTACCAACGCAACCCACAATGATGGTCAGCTGACCTGAAACCAAGGATAATGACATATCTAGTAATGTACAGCACCACGTTGCATTGTCATCTCACCCAGTATGGCACTGAACAGTGATGACTTGCTGCTACCAACGCAACCCACAATGACGGTCAGCTGACCTGAAACCAAGGATAATGACATATCTAGTAATGTACAGCACCACGTTGCATCGTCATCTCACCCAGTATGGCACTGAACAGTGATGACTTGCCGCTACCAACGCAACCCACAATGACGGTCAGCTGACCTGAAACCAAGGATAATGACATATCTAGTAATGTACAGCACCACGTTGCATCGTCATCTCACCCAGTATGGCACTGAACAGTGATGACTTGCCGCTACCAACGCAACCCACAATGATGGTCAGCTGACCTGAAACCAAGGATAATGACATATCTAGTAATGTACAGCACCACGTTGCATTGTCATCTCACCCAGTATGGCACTGAACAGTGATGACTTGCCGCTACCAACGCAACCCACAATGACGGTCAGCTGACCTGAAACCAAGTATAATGACATATCTAGTAATGTACAGCACCACGTTGCATTGTCATCTCACCCAGTATGGCACTGAGTAGTGATGACTTGCCGCTACCAACGCAACCCACAATGATGGTCAGCTGACCTGAAACCAAGGATAATGACATATCTAGTAATGTACAGCACCACGTTGCATTGTCATCTCACCCAGTATGGCACTGAACAGTGATGACTTGCCGCTACCAACGCAACCCACAATGACGGTCAGCTGACCTGAAACCAAGTATAATGACATATCTAGTAATGTACAGCACTACGTTGCATTGTCATCTCACCCAGTATGGCACTGAACAGTGATGACTTGCCGCTACCAACGCAACCCACAATGACGGTCAGCTGACCTGAAACCAAGGATAATGACATATCTAGTAATGTACAGCACCACGTTGCATTGTCATCTCACCCAGTATGGCACTGAACAGTGATGACTTGCCGCTACCAACGCAACCCACAATGATGGTCAGCTGACCTGAAACCAAGGATAATGACATATCTAGTAATGTACAGCACCACGTTGCATTGTCATCTCACCCAGTATGGCACTGAACAGTGATGACTTGCCGCTACCAACACAACCCACAATGACGGTCAGCTGACCTGAAACCAAGGATAATGACATATCTAGTAATGTACAGCACCACGTTGCATCGTCATCTCACCCAGTATGGCACTGAACAGCGATGACTTGCCGCTACCAACGCAACCCACAATGACGGTCAGCTGACCTGAAACCAAGGATAATGACATATCTAGTAATGTACAGCACCACGTTGCATCGTCATCTCACCCAGTATGGCACTGAACAGTGATGACTTGCCGCTACCAACGCAACCCACAATGATGGTCAGCTGACCTGAAACCAAGTATAATGACATATCTAGTAATGTACAGCACCACGTTGCATCGTCATCTCACCCAGTATGGCACTGAACAGTGATGACTTGCCGCTACCAACGCAACCCACAATGATGGTCAGCTGACCTGAAACCAAGGATAATGACATATCTAGTAATGTACAGCACCACGTTGCATCGTCATCTCACCCAGTATGGCACTGAACAGTGATGACTTGCCGCTACCAACGCAACCCACAATGACAGTCAGCTGACCTGAAACCAAGGATAATGACATATCTAGTAATGTACAGCACCACGTTGCATTGTCATCTCACCCAGTATGGCACTGAACAGTGATGACTTGCCGCTACCAACGCAACCCACAATGATGGTCAGCTGACCTGAAACCAAGGATAATGACATATCTAGTAATGTACAGCACCACGTTGCATTGTCATCTCACCCAGTATGGCACTGAACAGTGATGACTTGCCGCTACCAACGCAACCCACAATGACGGTCAGCTGACCTGAAACCAAGGATAATGACATATCTAGTAATGTACAGCACCACGTTGCATCGTCATCTCACCCAGTATGGCACTGAACAGCGATGACTTGCCGCTACCAACGCAACCCACAATGATGGTCAGCTGACCTGAAACCAAGGATAATGACATATCTAGTAATGTACAGCACCACGTTGCATCGTCATCTCACCCAGTATGGCACTGAACAGTGATGACTTGCCGCTACCAACGCAACCCACAATGACGGTCAGCTGACCTGAAACCAAGGATAATGACATATCTAGTAATGTACAGCACCACGTTGCAGTGTCATCTCACCCAGTATGGCACTGAACAGTGATGACTTGCCGCTACCAACGCAACCCACAATGACAGTCAGCTGACCTGAAACCAAGGATGACATATCTAGTAATGTACAGCACCACGTTGCATTGTCATCTCACCCAGTATGGCACTGAACAGTGATGACTTGCCGCTACCAACGCAACCCACAATGATGGTCAGCTGACCTGAAACCAAGGATGACATATCTAGTAATGTACAGCACCACGTTGCAGTGTCATCTCACCCAGTATGGCACTGAACAGTGATGACTTGCCGCTACCAACGCAACCCACAATGATGGTCAGCTGACCTGAAACCAAGGATGACATATCTAGTAATGTACAGCACCACGTTGCAGTGTCATCTCACCCAGTATGGCACTGAACAGTGATGACTTGCCGCTACCAACGCAACCCACAATGATGGTCAGCTGACCTGAAACCAAGGATAATGACATATCTAGTAATGTACAGCACCACGTTGCATTGTCATCTCACCCAGTATGGCACTGAACAGTGATGACTTGCCGCTACCAACGCAACCCACAATGATGGTCAGCTGACCTGAAACCAAGGATGATGACATATCTAGTAATGTACAGCACCACGTTGCATTGTCATCTCACCCAGTATGGCACTGAGCAGTGATGACTTGCCGCTACCAACGCAACCCACAATGATGGTCAGCTGACCTGAAACCAAGGATAATGACATATCTAGTAATGTACAGCACCACGTTGCAGTGTCATCTCACCCAGTATGGCACTGAACAGTGATGACTTGCCGCTACCAACGCAACCCACAATGATGGTCAGCTGACCTGAAACCAAGGATAATGACATATCTAGTAATGTACAGCACCACGTTGCATTGTCATCTCACCCAGTATGGCACTGAACAGTGATGACTTGCCGCTACCAACGCAACCCACAATGATCGTCAGCTGACCTGAAACCAAGGATAATGACATATCTAGTAATGTACAGCACCACGTTGCATCGTCATCTCACCCAGTATGGCACTGAGCAGCGATGACTTGCCGCTACCAACGCAACCCACAATGATGGTCAGCTGACCTGAAACCAAGGATAATGACATATCTAGTAATGTACAGCACCACGTTGCATCGTCATCTCACCCAGTATGGCACTGAACAGTGATGACTTGCCGCTACCGACACAACCCACAATGACGGTCAGCTGACCTGAAACCAAGGATAATGACATATCTAGTAATGTACAGCACCACGTTGCATTGTCATCTCACCCAGTATGGCACTGAGCAGTGATGACTTGCCGCTACCAACGCAACCCACAATGACGGTCAGCTGACCTGAAACCAAGGATAATGACATATCTAGTAATGTACAGCACCACGTTGCATTGTCATCTCACCCAGTATGGCACTGAGCAGTGATGACTTGCCGCTACCAACGCAACCCACAATGATGGTCAGCTGACCTGAAACCAAGGATGACATATCTAGTAATGTACAGCACCACGTTGCATTGTCATCTCACCCAGTATGGCACTGAACAGTGATGACTTGCCGCTACCAACGCAACCCACAATGATGGTCAGCTGACCTGAAACCAAGGATAATGACATATCTAGTAATGTACAGCACCACGTTGCATCGTCATCTCACCCAGTATGGCACTGAGCAGCGATGACTTGCCGCTACCAACGCAACCCACAATGATGGTCAGCTGACCTGAAACCAAGGATAATGACATATCTAGTAATGTACAGCACCACGTTGCATCGTCATCTCACCCAGTATGGCACTGAACAGTGATGACTTGCCGCTACCGACACAACCCACAATGACGGTCAGCTGACCTGAAACCAATGATAATGACATATCTAGTAATGTACAGCACCACGTTGCATTGTCATCTCACCCAGTATGGCACTGAGCAGTGATGACTTGCCGCTACCAACGCAACCCACAATGATGGTCAGCTGACCTGAAACCAAGGATAATGACATATCTAGTAATGTACAGCACCACGTTGCATTGTCATCTCACCCAGTATGGCACTGAGCAGTGATGACTTGCCGCTACCAACGCAACCCACAATGATGGTCAGCTGACCTGAAACCAAGGATAATGACATATCTAGTAATGTACAGCACCACGTTGCATCGTCATCTCACCCAGTATGGCACTGAACAGTGATGACTTGCCGCTACCGACACAACCCACAATGACGGTCAGCTGACCTGAAACCAAGGATAATGACATATCTAGTAATGTACAGCACCACGTTGCATTGTCATCTCACCCAGTATGGCACTGAGCAGTGATGACTTGCCGCTACCAACGCAACCCACAATGATGGTCAGCTGACCTGAAACCAAGGATAATGACATATCTAGTAATGTACAGCACCACGTTGCATCGTCATCTCACCCAGTATGGCACTGAGCAGTGATGACTTGCCGCTACCAACGCAACCCACAATGACGGTCAGCTGACCTGAAACCAAGTATAATGACATATCTAGTAATGTACAGCACCACGTTGCATCGTCATCTCACCCAGTATGGCACTGAGCAGTGATGACTTGCCGCTACCAACGCAACCCACAATGACAGTCAGCTGACCTGAAACCAAGGATGACATATCTAGTAATGTACAGCACCACGTTGCAGTGTCATCTCACCCAGTATGGCACTGAGCAGTGATGACTTGCCGCTACCAACGCAACCCACAATGATGGTCAGCTGACCTGAAACCAAGGATAATGACATATCTAGTAATGTACAGCACCACGTTGCATCGTCATCTCACCCAGTATGGCACTGAGCAGTGATGACTTGCCGCTACCAACGCAACCCACAATGACGGTCAGCTGACCTGAAACCAAGTATAATGACATATCTAGTAATGTACAGCACCACGTTGCATTGTCATCTCACCCAGTATGGCACTGAGCAGTGATGACTTGCCGCTACCAACGCAACCCACAATGACGGTCAGCTGACCTGAAACCAAGTATAATGACATATCTAGTAATGTATTGCGCTGCAATCTTTTCACTCTATTACATTTTTATTACCAAAGTTGCATAAAAACATTTTAATAAATATATGGTTCAATAAATGCAATTTTCTTAAAATATTTTATTCAACCAGAAGTTTGTTGAATACAGTGAACTTGTGGATAACAAGCCACTGATCCATTCATTTTAGAATCACTTCCAATTTCCTCTAGGTCCAAGAGGACCCATTTAAACAAAGTGATTACCACAATAACGAAATGTTAAGGGCTCCCAGGGAACATTGACATGTTTGTTAACATACCGCTTGGAATCTCAATGTTGATATCATGCAGCACGGGATCTGAGTTAGATTCCCAGGAGAAATTGCCTTGCTCGATCTAAACACAAGATGAAACAGACATGATAACAATAGAATGCATTAATACTCAAAGGCCCTATGTATCATTTGCAAAATGAAACTTTGTACAGAAGAATGTTGGTAAATTATCTTACAGAAATTTCAGCTGCATAGATGCATCAGAAAACCTTTCAAAACCATGCCTGATTTTTTGTGTTAAAGGCACAGGCTCGTCAGCAATGCCCTCGTGCCAATTCGCGCCACAAAATATGCAGCTCTATAGCAAAGGCATGGAGCTGCGTATTTCGTGGCACGAATTAGGCGAGCCTGTGCCTTTAAATGAATGGTAAAAAATTGTTTGCAAAATATTTTTTCTTAAAATAAACACCTTCAATTGTTAATTTCCTACATAAAGTACCAATTTGATCCAGCCTCATTCAAATACATGAATACAATGGACTTCAGGGGAGTCCGACCCCCTGGAATCCATTGTATTCCTGTATTTTAATGAGGCTGGACCCGCATCTGGAACCACACAAATAGATTGCTTCTGGCCACATGCAACATCCGGGAATGTTTGGGTGTCAGCGTCAAGATACGTTTAAATTATCGAGCATGTACTCAGTTTGTGCTTTCATCATGATGTAGCCTGAAGAAAGACATTTATCTTGCTTGGCGTCCGGCCGACTTGACACAACTGCAACGACCCCCTGGAATCCATTGTATTCCTGTATTTTAATGAGACTGGACCCGCATCTGGAACCACACAAATAGATTGCTTCTGGCCACATGCAACATCCGGGAATGTTTGGGTGTCAGCGTCAAGATACGTTTAAATTATCGAGCATGTACTCAGTTTGTGCTTTCATCATGATGTAGCCTGAAGAAAGACATTTATCTTGCTTGGCTCAACAGCCATGAGGCAACAACCTAAAGCAAGGTTAAGCAACAGAAGTCAGTGCAACCAATACATTTTTCTCACGTGGGTCATGACACCCAAAATGGTGAAAGGAATGACATCATCGTAAAGCAGTCTACACAAAAGCAGTCTACACATGGTGCTACCACAAACCACGTACACACATCCTGACCTTAACAGCAACTCCCGGGGGCAAGGACTCCCCTGGGGTACTCTCCCCATCATTTCTCTCCAGTAGTTCCATCCCCTCACCCCTATCAGCATCTAGTTGATTGTGTGAAGACTTTGTGGCATTTCTTGTTGATGGTGGCTCAGTTGATGGCTTGAAGTTAACATCATCAACCTGAAACAAGTGAGGGACAAAATTAAGACGACATCTACAGCTTTATCAAAATCAGGAACAACTTGGAAAATGTTTTTTTTTAGGAAAATGTAAAAACCTCTGCACAAGGTTTTAAAGCCACATCACATCATTTCATCACATCAAAATTATACTTCATACGTCGACAAGAAGAAACAAACTAACCGTGTTGAATATCAATGCTACCAAACACCACATGCACACCATCAGACAACACTGGAGGCCAATGCATAGTCACTAGGATTCAGGGTTATAGTATACAAATATTGACTGCAATGTGAGGGCATGGTTAACCCTTTCAATACCACCCACTCATATAAGACAGTACCCTTGTTTACCACAGCAATTACGAGCCCAGTGTCACTAGAGACCCACTGGTTTGGGAGACATTTCATTGAAGTGAGCCCTCTGTGGTTTACATGCACTAAATAGCTCTGATGATTTTGTGTACACCTGATGACACAAATCATACAAAAAGAAGAGAAATTTAGTGTGCATCTTTTTATTTATTAAGTGTAATTTCTAGCTAGTTTTTACACAACAAAAGTAATACAAACTGGTACTACAAGGCCCTGTACTCGTACATCAATATAGAAAAGAAAATCCTAATGAAAATACCTAAAAAGTATACAATACAAAAGAAAATGAAGCACTCAAAAGTTAAAAATCTAAGAAATTAAAAATGCTTGAATGTCTAAAAAGATGTGTCTTCAACCCTACTTCTGCATGTACTTGTATTTTCTCTCGCCCCTCCCCCTCCCCCTCCCCGCCCCCCACCCCATTCAATGTTGGTTTGAATCCGTGGCTTGTCGAACCAGTCTTCAACATTGAATGGGGCGGGGGGCGGGGGGCGGGGGGCGGGGGGCGGGGGGCGGGGGGCGGGGGGCGGGGGGCAGATTTGAAGGCGAGCAGATTGTACATATACATACTTATCATTTGGTATGATATTTTTCAAAACAAGGAACTGTGCACATTGGTTTATTACATTCTTTACAGATCATCCGGGTCTGTTTTCGCCTGTTTAATGTGCGGTTGCTACAAACAATGCAGTCGCGTTTCTTTCCATTGCGGTTTTTGCCAGGATAGTGTTGTTGTCTTGCCAAATCAATAGGAATGTGGTATCTCGGCCGACTTGTTGCATTAGTACGTTCCCAACCTAACAGCAAGCCTTGTACAATACCTACACGAAAATCTAGGTTACTGACATGTCTGTTGCCCTCTATGCCGTTAAAAATTACTCGGCTATTGACAATACAAATATCGAGCATACGGAAAAAAATTCGTTTCCACCATTTTAAACTCCTGTGCGTATGATTGTAGTACTGAAAACATTGATCTGCAACATCAGTACCTCCCATATTCAAATTATACAGGTCAACACAATTTGGCTTCAGAACGTCACGAAATCCACTTGTGCTCTTCTTGCAACGAATTTGCTTTTTTGACACATCAGAGTTCCCGATATTTGTTAAAAGTGTTACCGATTTTTTGTCTTGCCAAACGATACACAACTGCCCACCTTTTACCCAAAAAAGGGGGACATCTTCTCTCTTCATTTTGTGTTTTTTGGGGTTCGCAACATGGGGAATCCCCTGGGTCATGTACCGAACAGTACCACAACACCCGAATCCTAGTTCAGACAGTTCAGCTACAAGAGCTGGGCTATTGAAGTAATTGTCACAATATAGTATATGACCCTTATTCTCAAGTCCCTGGACCAGATCAATGACTAATTTTGCGGGCTTGGTCAGTATGTTTGGATGCGGGCAGTCTGAACTTATGTGTGCAACATAAACAGTTTGGGTGTTCTCACTTCCCGTGTATAGTTTCCGATTACATGTGTACCCTGTTTTTGATTCATTCAGGGAGAAGGCTTTCATACCCCGTTTGATTGGTTTTTTCGGCATGTACTGAACAAAACTTAATCGTCCCTTGAATTTTAACATGCTCTCGTCTGGAGACAAATTCTGCGCAGGGTTATACAGGTTTAGAAACTTCGGGACGAGTACTTCTATCAAGGGTCGAACTTTGGAAAGTTTATCACGTTTAGCCGAGGCTGTCTGAGCAATTTGGTTATTGGATATGTGAAAGAATCTCAGAATTGAAAGGAACCGATTGCGTGACATGATCGACGGATAGAATGGCAAGCTAAACAGTTCAGATGTCGACCAGTACATTCTATATTGAGATGATTTGTTCATGCCCATAGCAACGATAAGTGCCACAAATGCCATCATTTCTGGAATATTGGTCGGGTGCCAGGAAACTTGTTTATCAGGGTTAGAGTCTATTGTTTGTTGCGCATAGCGATTAGTCTCGTTCACCAGCATCTGCCACACAAGGTCACAGAAATACAGCTTGAAGATCTCCACTGCTGAGAGCGTAGCAAAGTCGCCGGTCGGGCCAGGATTCCCCGTGAAGGGCACAGTCGGACACTGGAAATGGTCTCGTTGCTCCCAACCGGATCGGAAATCTACCTTCGCAGTCTTGCTCGATTTTGGCAGGTGGTCAGGTTGGTCGGTAAGCTGCAACAAAAACAAACTATAACATTAGAGTATAATCTTTGTAGTTGCAAACAAGGAAACAAGAAAAAAATGGCACCCTCTATTAAGGTCGTTGCCAATAACTGTTCAATTTTATGCAAAATTTTGAAGATGCAAATTTCCTCATTTCTTTCAAAGCAGCTTATAGCATTTGCAAGATATTTGGCAAGCGGGACAGCCCCCTTCTTTTGTGTTGTAGGAATGTTGGGAATTACTTTCAGATTTTCAGAGGGGGGGGGGGGGGGGGAAGGATTTGGTCACCAAGACTGATTGAGCCATTTTTTAACTACATGTAATGATGTACATTTCTCAATTTCAGCATTTGTAACCCCATAGACCTATATAGGCCGACGTTAGGGGTGGGCCTACAAAAATACTGGGCCTGGTGAATTACATTAGCCTAATTGATTCATTAACATAACACCGATCATGCTGCTGATAATGTTCACCAAAGAATTAGTATTAATTATTACCGAATTCCATTATTACCTCACGAAATGCTGCAGTAATGCCGTCTTCTGCCGTTTCTGGATCGTCGTCAGAAGACTCATCTTGAATGGAACCTTCATCTGATTCTGAGCCACTGTCTGCCAAAATTTCGGCCAACATGCCATCGACGTCTGTTGCCATCATAGTTTCAGGATGCAAATGGCGTCTGTACTGTGCGTCCTCCCCTTTTATGTATTCACGGCAAACCCACCTATTGTTGTCCCTTTTTAGTTTTGTGAATTTATATAGGGCGGGCGCACGTGTAAAACTTGAACCGTCTTCATTCATGACAATAGAGGGCGCCAAACCAAAAAACTCTGAAAGCATTTGCAGGTGGTGACAAAAGTCGCCTTGGGTCTCAACTGAAAGACAATCTCGGGCACCATTTGGTGCCTTTGGGATTAAAGCGAAAAAAACAAAGGGCTCCTTTTGGCGCCTCCGGGAATGAAAGGGTTAAGATTATAGGCCCAAGGTGATCTCGAAGCCATGACTATGACCCGAGGCGGAAGCCGAGGGGCATAGTCATGGCTTCGAGATCGGCATAGTCATGGCTTCGAGATCACCGAGGGCCTATAATCTTAACCATGACCCGAATAAACAGCAGTCAATATTTGTTTTATATACCGAATGTGTAGATTTTTGTCATCTGGTTGGTTAAATGTAACGATACATCATACAGTCATGACAGTGGTCCTTCGAGTTTTGATTTCGGAAGCTGGTCTACGGCGGAAAAGTTGTATACAGCAAACATTTATAGCATAATCACCTGGCACTTTAGCAGCACATTTCACTTGACACAGTTTTCAATGTAGGCCACTTCTCTTACTTTCTTAAGGACTTCATCATCTACGACAGACGACAAAATGACGTCGAGATTCCGCCATTACCGTCCTGATGAATGTTTATGTGAAGTGCCCAGCTGCATAGTTGGTGCACAGCTATGCTAACACATGTAATGCGCGAGTCCGGAACCCGCTGAATGACTATGCCCGGGGCATGGCAAAGACTATTGCCCGGTGGGCATATACGCGCCGGGTCTAGCTGATTCAATGCCCCCACTTTTAACCAATCAGATGACAGGAATCTACGCATGAGGTATATAATCAAGTCTATCACAAGTCCAGAGCCGATAAAAATCACAAGTCTGTGACAAGTCCCGTGATAAACTCGCACAAAATAATGCCTTTGTTGGAGTTCATTTGAATAGGTTGACTTGAATTAAGACGGTCTGAGGGACTTGTGGTGGACTTGTGAAGGCTTGTGAGAACTTGTGATGGACTTGACTATACAACCCTGCTAGGATTGCTCATTTTGTAGTTTGTCTTTTTTCATCCATTCACGACATGTCACCATGGCTGTTCCCTTACTTTTATTATTGCGCACTTTTCTTTTTCATGACGCATTACCAGTAACTTGTTCCCTTTAAAGTTGAATAACTTTGACTCTTGTTTACTTCTTTGTAGGACACAAAAATGTGACATTTTTTCATTTCCACAAAATGGCTAATAAGAGAGCAGAAAGTCGTATTCTCTATAATGATGTTGCAAGATACGGTTGCTTTGCCTGTTCTGTGATATTTTTTTTAGTTTTCAGTTTTGATTGAGTTAACAAATTTTGAAATGTAACAGGGACGCCACATCTATAGATTTATCTCATTTTACTCCGACTATGAAAGTAATCTTGTTGAATCTGACATTAGCACACAGTTCTCGATCTAAACAATCATTTGTAATCCAAATTTGGAAAATTCAAACTTGATTTTTCACATAGTTAAACAAAAATATGTTAAAAAACACCAATTGTCACACCTGCATTTGCAAATAAATTCCATTTTAATAGTTGACTGATGCTCCTGTTTTGTTACAAATAATGGAGGTTTTTATTTTATCTCATTAAACCGCTGATATTTATGAGTACTATTGTATAAAAATACAGCCTAAAATGGCATCCGATGTAACGGGGAAACTGTATCAACTTCATGGAATGACCCAATTTGAGTATGGTAACTTACATCACATGGAACACGATTAGTGGATTCTTGACTCGATGACCCGCTGACCTCTGTACTCATGAGGAATGCCTGCAGCCTGCCCGTACTGACGAAACCGGTCGCCATGTAAGAGATGTTGAACGGGAAATAGAAGAGAGAACTCTCAAAGATGAAGAATAATGAGAGAGCTGGCAGAGCGACGTCGGGCGTCAGGGGTTGACCGGAGAGCAGGGTGTAGGTGCCGAATGACTAATACACACAAAGTGAAATGAGTAAGAGGTCGTCAAACGTTGTCAACATTTTCACAAGTCTACCCAGCGTAGGAAGAGGGGAGGGGATTAATGGCCTCCACGGTTGTAGTCTAGTCTATCACAAGTCCAGAGCCGATAAAATCACAAGTTCGTGATAAGTCCCGCACAAGTCTGTCACAAGTCCACCAACAAGAAGCAAAGGATGAACACGCACAAAAGAATGCCTTTGTTAGAGTTCATTTGAATACATGTAGTTTGTGACTTGAATTAAGACCCAGGGGTTCATTTCACAAAAATAAAACTCCGTGGAAAAAGACTTAGTGATAGGAGTTGACTGTGCTTAAGTTTGTGAAACAAACCCCTGGGACTTGTAGTGGACTTATGAAGGCCAGTGATCAAGACTTATGATTGACTCGACTACATGTTTTATGTGAAATGTAGACCAGGCTTATTTTATGTGCCCAAAATATTGTGGTTTCTCATTAGTGACAGTTTATATAACGTTTGCATTCTTGTTGTGAGACACCGTGTGTAATGTAAGACAATAGGAAAGGGCCATAATGACTCTTAAACTGATAATGCTACTTACAATAAGAGTTATCAGAATCGGGACGGCTGATGCAATGGTAGCTACATGTATGAAATAAAGTTTGAAAAGTTAACATGATGAATGCATAGATTAACATCCAATGAGACACTCATATAAGACCCACTTGCAAAAAGGCCCTTCAGGCTTAGTCGAGTTTTCGCGATTATAAGAAGAAATCTGCAGCAGATCCACACTCATTAAAATACAAAAACACAATGGAAATTCCTGACAGTGCCCAGATACCACCTGGAATGTTCAGCCAGGAATTTCCATTGTGTTTTTGTATTTTAATGAGCGTGGATCTGCCACATATTTCTTCTTATGGACGCAAACACTTTTTTAGGCCTTTTTTGCCGGGCGGGTCACATATCATTGTGTGCCGGCCAGAAGGGCATATAAGCAGTCTGGTGCCAAAAATCAGTGCCTGTCAGAAGGATATAGGTAATTCCAAAAATTAGGGGTCCAAAAGTGTGACATGCTTTTTAGGTGTTTTTCATGATTGAAAGTGGTTTCCCAGTAGAAAATAATTATTTTTATTTGAACAAATGCCACTCAAATTTAATGTTTGTGTGTGGATATGGCACCAAGGTTAATGCAAACTCATTCTACAGCCAATTTTCATTGGCGTAGGTAACCCGGGACACCAAACTCCTATTCAATACCATAAAACAAAATATAAGCTTTTATGGTCTTTTGTTTTGAATATTTTTCAGGAATCAGAAAATAAAATATTTAAGAAAGTGATGCTTCCTCCTATAATCACAGGCCACGTACAGTACATTACTAAGAAATTGTGGTCATAAGTGGTGATTTTTGAAGCAGAGAGTGTCGTACGTAACTGGGACACCAACAGTTTTGGACCCCTTATTTTGGGAATTACCCATGTACTTATTTTTACTTATACATCCTTCGGCCAGGCACATGACGATATGCTGTGTACATTACAGCATATATCTTATAAATACAGACCATGACATTAACTGAGGCCACCGAGGCCGATGGCATTATGCATTGCTAAGTTGGCCCCGATGCCCTTTGAGGCCCTACATGTATATACTTTCTGTGGCCAACTTATCAGTCCATATTATTATGATCAACTTGGCAAACATGCCCTATCCTTGTGTGTACACAAATGACCAGTACACAAACTACATGTACACCTTTTAGATGGCACTGGAAAAAACAAAATCAACATTTAAACTTTTGTGTTAACACTTTATCTGTTAACGTGGTCACAGTATGATTAGTTCAATATTATTCAGTTGAAAATGGGCTGTCATGGCCCGTATTCTTAAACACGTGAGGGAGATTGAACTGGGTAATTTGGGGGACAATGTCCATAGCCGACAGTGGAAAATGGGGGGAATACGTCCGTACGTGGGAAAAAGTTGCGTACACAGAGAGCGGGCCTGTGACGCGCGCAGGCACACAATTCCATTAAAACTAAACCTTTGGAAGGCGTGCACACATAGCGCGCTTTGTGTTCAAAGTTCGGACATAACGCGCGATGGGCACGGGCCACTTCACAGCGCCCTCACGCATTAAGAAAAACAGCCTATAGCTACTTTTAAGAACTTACTTGACATAGCGAAGAAGACATTTTTGACGAGAATAGCCCACAATTCCTGCTTCCTAATGGACTCAATGCTGTGTGTGAATACCTCCTCCCATCCATACATCTTAATTAGCTTAATGCCTTGCAGTAGCTCAGTGCAATACTTTAGACGATTATCGGAGAAACGCTTGAAATAAAAGAAAAAAATCATGTTCTTAGGAGCTGTCCAAAGTTGTCAACATTTTCACGGTTCTACAGAGTATTTTTCAAGACCCTTCGATCCCTCCCCCTGAAATACTACATAACATTTGTTATTACTACGATGAAGTATCAACATTTTACAGTGCATGTAAAGTCATATGCAGCCTTCGACCCCCTTCCCCCATCCTTCACTTTGTAGAACCGTGAAAATATTGACAGTTTTGGACGGTCCCTTTAATATAATAGAAAATTATATTGTTAAACTTAATAACTCCTGTAGAACAACCCGAGCTCGTTTTCGTTGTGGACATCATCATTTACCTGCAACTGAATTCCGTTATATTTCATCCAACTCATCTAACAATGTCACTTTATTATGTCCTTTGTGTAATGAAGACCAGCTTTGTGATGAATTTCATTATGTTCTTGTTTGCACTGCACTTAGCCATGAGAGATCGAGTTTGATTAAGAATGTTTACTGGACTAGGCCAAACAAAGAGAAATTGGGTTTGCTTTTTAACATAACCAGCTCCCATCAACTGTATAACCTTGCAACATTTATAAAGATTATTTTATCCAAGTTCCCATAGTAACTTGTATTGTATTTACAGTCTTTTCTGGTTACTCATTTAACTTATTTCGTTTACTTGTAAATATGTTTTTCTTATTAATTAACGTACTTATTGTCATGTAATTTATACTGGCTCTCATACCCCTCTGGGGTCGCAGAGATAAATAAACCATTCAACCATTCATTCATTCATCGTGTGAGGGTTGCTTGATTGCTATCACACCCACGGTGCAGTTTCTGTCTCTTGTTCCCTGACACAACACACTGTTAAGTACATATATATAGTCTGTGGTGACCCGACTGTGCACTGGAACGTATCCAATGGACGGTGAGTGTATAAGTGAATGGAATGATCGGCCGCATTATTGGGCCACTGAAGAAGTTAAATTTTCGGATCAATTTAGGTGTGTTATGCCTCGTTGCATTGTTCTAGACTGTGTGAGATATTTCTAGAGAGACAAAATCTTCAAGCATCTAGCAAATGTTAAAAGGTATAAACAGACAGTTGTTAACATTGCATGCGTGACATCACGCCCGCTTGAGTTCCGAGTGCTAAATTGCAAAACATGGCAGCTTACATGAGGCCTATTTAGAAACCAATTAAAAGTTTTTTTTTTTTTATAAAGTCAGAATGAATCCAGGCTTGAAAATAAACACTCCCTCGCACCACTTCATTAACCAAATTTGCTGGCAATATTTTGTTGAAAAAGCCACTTTTTCCATGCGTTTTCTCTTGCTGGGGCCCCCTGTCGGGGGGTTGAAGGGGTCAGTTGAAAATGTTGACAATTTAGGTACTGAAAAGTAGCATTTTCAAGCAACTTTCAATGTAATTTTTAGATCTAAATGTCCATAGGCCCTATTAAACAGCGGAAATAAACACAATTGACACTTGAGAATCTAAATGTATCACTCTTAGGATCGTTTTAAACACCACCATCAGACCATCGATCGTGAAAATTGCAATGTCAAAAACATTTTAATCAGGTACATTACAAGATCAACCAGTTTTGTTTTCAAATATTTACCATGTTTACCTTGAACAAATGTGGATAATATTAAAAAGAATCCAGGCAACATCGATCGTTGAAGACCACGAAGACGGTGCAGCGAATGCTAGGATAAAATCGGTTCTTGCCCATTGTTTGCCGCATCGCATCGCGCCAGCCGCGCATGCAGTGCTGCACACGTGCATGCATCACACACCACACGCAATGCACGGTACGACCGTACTATGCCGTACCGTTGCGTGATGCAGGCAAAGATGCACTTGCTTAGAGATTAGACTTGTACACGTCTGCTTCACTACACGTTGCAGACTCGGTCAGCTCGCCGAGCGGCACAGTATATACATGTACATGTACATGGAACAGCGATGTATGTCATGGCACTTGCATGGCGACTAGACTTGCACAAGTTTGCTTCGCAAAATACTGAAAAAACAATTGAGGGCGCTCGTTAAAAAAGTATGGCCTGCTGAAAAGGCAAAAAACGGAAAAAAAATTGCGGATCACCCTAGACCATACCAGTCCTCTACCCACCCAAATTGTAAACCGGATTCACATTGAACTCGGAGAGGACATATTTTGGCCTCCAAAAAGCGGGAAACCGCGGAACGGCAGGGCATTCTCATGCCTGATGATGTCAGAGGTCACACCGTCAATAGGACCGCCAATGTACTGATACCATTATTTCATTCTTTTTTTAATATGGCATTTACAGCGTTTTGCGATGAAACTCTCATTTGTTCAGCCCTGTCCTCTCTGGTTTTTGGTATTTAACCCTTTCATGAACATATTGTTTTGGAACTCGATTGTTTTGGGCGGTCGTCCGTATACTAAAGGGTTAAACTTACAAGAGCTTTCTTCTGGAATGTTGACATCCCCCTCCCAGCCAGGGTAACTAGCGGCAAGACTAGGATGAATGATGCAGCACCAAGTAGAGCTGAGATGCCTAGTAGCAGGTACAGTAGCACCATACAGATGATTATCTGAAATGAGGAGAGGTTCAGAATGAACAACATTCTCAGCTAGTTCTATATCATGAAGTACATTGTACTGTTAACGTGTTATGGAAGAGTAATGGGTATTGTCACCCCGAAAAGCCATCAGCTGTCATCTTGGATCTGCCATTTTGAAAAAAATGTTTCCATATCAGTTTGTTTTTTTTAAATTGGGTCAAGAAGGTACTATTTTTGTTAATTTATTTTTGTAATACTGAATGAAGTAGTAATAATGAAAATGATTTTAAAAGTTGCCTGGCTAGTATGAAGGAGGTTGTGTATTCGAGTCCCACCCAAGCACATGCACTACAGGTTTTTAGCGTGTTCTCGGCAAACGCACTTAGTATATAGTGCATACCGCTCATTTATGGGCAAAATTACTTCCATTTAACAAGCTTTTATTTGGCAAACATACCGTTATAGGTGCGACAGCTAAAGAATGGAACTCCATGAACATCTGTTGCAGATTGGCTGGATCTGTCGTTATATAGTTGACAAGTTTCCCTGGAGCAAAGCCGTCTTCTGAATTCCCTCCATTCATCGACAGACGCAAGCATTTGTCATAAACCATACCCTGAGGTTTTCACATAAGAAATAGATTAGTTTAACCCTTTAGCGACCGCCCAAACTAATAGAGTTCCAAAACTCTGCATCAAAGGGTTAAAGGCCCATTGTAGCATTTTGCGGATTAAACCTTTTATTATCACTCGGACTCTGATTGGTATGAATTCTCTCCAGGCAGTTCCCAATTTACAAAATTACCAATTTAAACTAATTCCTTCCAATTCATTGTAGTAGCCTAATGCAGAAGCACAGTATAGTACATGTACCTGGAGAGCGATTCTAACATGCACAGCTTGTATGGTGAGGTAATACTGAGCCGATCTCATGCAGAGAATGTGAGCCAACTTGCCAATGAACAGAATGAATAGAAGCACAGTATAGTACATGTACCTGGAGAGCGATTCTAACATGCACAGCTTGTATGGTGAGGTAATACTGAGCAGATCTCATGCAGAGAATGTGAGCCAACTTGCCAATGAACAGGATGAATAGAAGCACAGTATAGTACATGTACCTGGAGAGCGATTCTAACATGCACAGCTTGTATGGTGAGGTAATACTGAGCAGATCTCATGCAGAGAATGTGAGCCAACTTGCCAATGAACAGGATGAATAGAAGCACAGTATAGTACATGTACCTGGAGAGCGATTCTAACATGCACAGCTTGTATGGTGAGGTAATACTGAGCCGATCTCATACAGAGAATGTGAGCCAACTTGCCAATGAACAGGATGAATAGAAGCACAGTATAGTACATGTACCTGGAGAGCGATTCTAACATGCACAGCTTGTATGGTGAGGTAATACTGAGCCGATCTCATGCAGAGAATGTGAGCCAACTTGCCAATGAACAGAATGAATAGAAGCACAGTATAGTACATGTACCTGCAGAGCGATTCTAACATGCACAGCTTGTATGGTGAGGTAATACTGAGCCGATCTCATGCAGAGAATGTGAGCCAACTTGCCAATGAACAGGATGAATAGAAGCACAGTATAGTACATGTACCTGGAGAGCGATTCTAACATGCACAGCTTGTATGGTGAGGTAATACTGAGCAGATCTCATGCAGAGAATGTGAGCCAACTTGCCAATGAACAGAATGAATAGAAGCACAGTATAGTACATGTACCTGGAGAGCGATTCTAGCATGCACAGCTTGTATGGTGAGGTAATACTGAGCAGATCTCATGCAGAGAATGTGAGCCAACTTGCCAATGAACAGAATGAATAGAAGCACAGTATAGTACATGTACCTGGAGAGCGATTCTAGCATGCACAGCTTGTATGGTGAGGTAATACTGAGCCGATCTCATGCAGAGAATGTGAGCCAACTTGCCAATGAACAGGATGAATAGAAGCACAGTATAGTACATGTACCTGGAGAGCGATTCTAACATGCACAGCTTGTATGGTGAGGTAATACTGAGCAGATCTCATGCAGAGAATGTGAGCCAACTTGCCAATGAACAGGATGAATAGAAGCACAGTATAGTACATGTACCTGCAGAGCGATTCTAACATGCACAGCTTGTATGGTGAGGTAATACTGAGCCGATCTCATGCAGAGAATGTGAGCCAACTTGCCAATGAACAGGATGAATAGAAGCACAGTATAGTACATGTACCTGCAGAGCGATTCTAACATGCACAGCTTGTATGGTGAGGTAATACTGAGCCGATCTCATGCAGAGAATGTGAGCCAACTTGCCAATGAACAGGATGAATAGAAGCACAGTATAGTACATGTACCTGCAGAGCGATTCTAACATGCACAGCTTGTATGGTGAGGTAATACTGAGCAGATCTCATGCAGAGAATGTGAGCCAACTTGCCAATGAACAGAATGAATAGAAGCACAGTATAGTACATGTACCTGCAGAGCGATTCTAACATGCACAGCTTGTATGGTGAGGTAATACTGAGCAGATCTCATGCAGAGAATGTGAGCCAACTTGCCAATGAACAGGATGAATAGAAGCACAGTATAGTACATGTACCTGGAGAGCGATTCTAACATGCACAGCTTGTATGGTGAGGTAATACTGAGCAGATCTCATGCAGAGAATGTGAGCCAACTTGCCAATGAACAGGATGAATAGAAGCACAGTATAGTACATGTACCTGGAGAGCGATTCTAACATGCACAGCTTGTATGGTGAGGTAATACTGAGCCGATCTCATGCAGAGAATGTGAGCCAACTTGCCAATGAACAGAATGAATAGAAGCACAGTATAGTACATGTACCTGCAGAGCGATTCTAGCATGCACAGCTTGTATGGTGAGGTAATACTGAGCCGATCTCATACAGAGAATGTGAGCCAACTTGCCAATGAACAGGATGAATAGAAGCACAGTATAGTACATGTACCTGGAGAGCGATTCTAACATGCACAGCTTGTATGGTGAGGTAATACTGAGCCGATCTCATGCAGAGAATGTGAGCCAACTTGCCAATGAACAGAATGAATAGAAGCACAGTATAGTACATGTACCTGGAGAGCGATTCTAACATGCACAGCTTGTATGGTGAGGTAATACTGAGCAGATCTCATACAGAGAATGTGAGCCAACTTGCCAATGAACAGAATGAATAGAAGCACAGTATAGTACATGTACCTGCAGAGCGATTCTAACATGCACAGCTTGTATGGTGAGGTAATACTGAGCCGATCTCATGCAGAGAATGTGAGCCAACTTGCCAATGAACAGAATGAATAGAAGCACAGTATAGTACATGTACCTGGAGAGCGATTCTAACATGCACAGCTTGTATGGTGAGGTAATACTGAGCAGATCTCATACAGAGAATGTGAGCCAACTTGCCAATGAACAGAATGAATAGAAGCACAGTATAGTACATGTACCTGCAGAGCGATTCTAACATGCACAGCTTGTATGGTGAGGTAATACTGAGCCGATCTCATGCAGAGAATGTGAGCCAACTTGCCAATGAACAGAATGAATAGAAGCACAGTATAGTACATGTACCTGGAGAGCGATTCTAACATGCACAGCTTGTATGGTGAGGTAATACTGAGCCGATCTCATGCAGAGAATGTGAGCCAACTTGCCAATGAACAGAATGAATAGAAGCACAGTATAGTACATGTACCTGGAGAGCGATTCTAACATGCACAGCTTGTATGGTGAGGTAATACTGAGCAGATCTCATACAGAGAATGTGAGCCAACTTGCCAATGAACAGAATGAATAGAAGCACAGTATAGTACATGTACCTGCAGAGCGATTCTAACATGCACAGCTTGTATGGTGAGGTAATACTGAGCCGATCTCATGCAGAGAATGTGAGCCAACTTGCCAATGAACAGGATGAATAGAAGCACAGTATAGTACATGTACCTGCAGAGCGATTCTAACATGCACAGCTTGTATGGTGAGGTAATACTGAGCAGATCTCATGCAGAGAATGTGAGCCAACTTGCCAATGAACAGAATGAATAGAAGCACAGTATAGTACATGTACCTGCAGAGCGATTCTAACATGCACAGCTTGTATGGTGAGGTAATACTGAGCAGATCTCATGCAGAGAATGTGAGCCAACTTGCCAATGAACAGGATGAATAGAAGCACAGTATAGTACATGTACCTGCAGAGCGATTCTAACATGCACAGCTTGTATGGTGAGGTAATACTGAGCAGATCTCATACAGAGAATGTGAGCCAACTTGCCAATGAACAGAATGAATAGAAGCACAGTATAGTACATGTACCTGGAGAGCGATTCTAACATGCACAGCTTGTATGGTGAGGTAATACTGAGCAGATCTCATACAGAGAATGTGAGCCAACTTGCCAATGAACAGAATGAATAGAAGCACAGTATAGTACATGTACCTGCAGAGCGAGATTCTAACATGCACAGCTTGTATGGTGAGGTAATACTGAGCAGATCTCATACAGAGAATGTGAGCCAACTTGCCAATGAACAGGATGAATAGAAGCACAGTATAGTACATGTACCTGGAGAGCGATTCTAACATGCACAGCTTGTATGGTGAGGTAATACTGAGCCGATCTCATACAGAGAATGTGAGCCAACTTGCCAATGAACAGGATGAATAGAAGCACAGTATAGTACATGTACCTGCAGAGCGATTCTAACATGCACAGCTTGTATGGTGAGGTAATACTGAGCAGATCTCATGCAGAGAATGTGAGCCAACTTGCCAATGAACAGGATGAATAGAAGCACAGTATAGTACATGTACCTGGAGAGCGATTCTAACATGCACAGCTTGTATGGTGAGGTAATACTGAGCAGATCTCATGCACAGAATGTGAGCCAACTTGCCAATGAACAGGATGAATAGAAGCACAGTATAGTACATGTACCTGCAGAGCGATTCTAACATGCACAGCTTGTATGGTGAGGTAATACTGAGCCGATCTCATACAGAGAATGTGAGCCAACTTGCCAATGAACAGGATGAATAGAAGCACAGTATAGTACATGTACCTGGAGAGCGATTCTAACATGCACAGCTTGTATGGTGAGGTAATACTGAGCCGATCTCATGCAGAGAATGTGAGCCAACTTGCCAATGAACAGAATGAATAGAAGCACAGTATAGTACATGTACCTGCAGAGCGATTCTAACATGCACAGCTTGTGTGGTGAGGTAATACTGAGCCGATCTCATGCAGAGAATGTGAGCCAACTTGCCAATGAACAGAATGAATAGAAGCACAGTATAGTACATGTACCTGCAGAGCGATTCTAACATGCACAGCTTGTATGGTGAGGTAATACTGAGCCGATCTCATACAGAGAATGTGAGCCAACTTGCCAATGAACAGAATGAATAGAAGCACAGTATAGTACATGTACCTGCAGAGCGATTCTAACATGCACAGCTTGTATGGTGAGGTAATACTGAGCCGATCTCATACAGAGAATGTGAGCCAACTTGCCAATGAACAGGATGAATAGAAGCACAGTATAGTACATGTACCTGGAGAGCGATTCTAACATGCACAGCTTGTGTGGTGAGGTAATACTGAGCCGATCTCATGCAGAGAATGTGAGCCAACTTGCCAATGAACAGGATGAATAGAAGCACAGTATAGTACATGTACATGTACCTGGAGAGCGATTCTAACATGCACAACTTGTATGGTGAGGTAATACTGAGCAGATCTCATACAGAGAATGTGAGCCAACTTGCCAATGAACAGGATGAATAGAAGCACAGTATAGTACATGTACCTGGAGAGCGATTCTAACATGCACAGCTTGTATGGTGAGGTAATACTGAGCAGATCTCATGCAGAGAATGTGAGCCAACTTGCCAATGAACAGGATGAATAGAAGCACAGTATAGTACATGTACCTGGAGAGCGATTCTAACATGCACAGCTTGTATGGTGAGGTAATACTGAGCAGATCTCATGCAGAGAATGTGAGCCAACTTGCCAATGAACAGAATGAATAGAAGCACAGTATAGTACATGTACCTGCAGAGCGATTCTAACATGCACAGCTTGTATGGTGAGGTAATACTGAGCCGATCTCATGCAGAGAATGTGAGCCAACTTGCCAATGAACAGGATGAATAGAAGCACAGTATAGTACATGTACCTGGAGAGCGATTCTAACATGCACAGCTTGTATGGTGAGGTAATACTGAGCCGATCTCATACAGAGAATGTGAGCCAACTTGCCAATGAACAGGATGAATAGAAGCACAGTATAGTACATGTACCTGCAGAGCGATTCTAACATGCACAGCTTGTATGGTGAGGTAATACTGAGCCGATCTCATGCAGAGAATGTGAGCCAACTTGCCAATGAACAGAATGAATAGAAGCACAGTATAGTACATGTACCTGCAGAGCGATTCTAACATGCACAGCTTGTATGGTGAGGTAATACTGAGCCGATCTCATGCAGAGAATGTGAGCCAACTTGCCAATGAACAGGATGAATAGAAGCACAGTATAGTACATGTACCTGCAGAGCGATTCTAACATGCACAGCTTGTATGGTGAGGTAATACTGAGCAGATCTCATACAGAGAATGTGAGCCAACTTGCCAATGAACAGGATGAATAGAAGCACAGTATAGTACATGTACCTGCAGAGCGATTCTAACATGCACAGCTTGTATGGTGAGGTAATACTGAGCCGATCTCATGCAGAGAATGTGAGCCAACTTGCCAATGAACAGAATGAATAGAAGCACAGTATAGTACATGTACCTGCAGAGCGATTCTAACATGCACAGCTTGTATGGTGAGGTAATACTGAGCCGATCTCATACAGAGAATGTGAGCCAACTTGCCAATGAACAGGATGAATAGAAGCACAGTATAGTACATGTACCTGGAGAGCGATTCTAACATGCACAGCTTGTATGGTGAGGTAATACTGAGCCGATCTCATGCAGAGAATGTGAGCCAACTTGCCAATGAACAGGATGAATAGAAGCACAGTATAGTACATGTACCTGGAGAGCGATTCTAACATGCACAGCTTGTGTGGTGAGGTAATACTGAGCCGATCTCATACAGAGAATGTGAGCCAACTTGCCAATGAACAGGATGAATAGAAGCACAGTATAGTACATGTACCTGCAGAGCGATTCTAACATGCACAGCTTGTATGGTGAGGTAATACTGAGCCGATCTCATACAGAGAATGTGAGCCAACTTGCCAATGAACAGGATGAATAGAAGCACAGTATAGTACATGTACCTGCAGAGCGATTCTAACATGCACAGCTTGTATGGTGAGGTAATACTGAGCCGATCTCATACAGAGAATGTGAGCCAACTTGCCAATGAACAGGATGAATAGAAGCACAGTATAGTACATGTACCTGCAGAGCGATTCTAACATGCACAGCTTGTATGGTGAGGTAATACTGAGCCGATCTCATACAGAGAATGTGAGCCAACTTGCCAATGAACAGGATGAATAGAAGCACAGTATAGTACATGTACCTGGAGAGCGATTCTAACATGCACAGCTTGTATGGTGAGGTAATACTGAGCCGATCTCATACAGAGAATGTGAGCCAACTTGCCAATGAACAGGATGAATAGAAGCACAGTATAGTACATGTACCTGGAGAGCGATTCTAACATGCACAGCTTGTATGGTGAGGTAATACTGAGCCGATCTCATACAGAGAATGTGAGCCAACTTGCCAATGAACAGGATGAATAGAAGCACAGTATAGTACATGTACCTGGAGAGCGATTCTAACATGCACAGCTTGTATGGTGAGGTAATACTGAGCAGATCTCATGCAGAGAATGTGAGCCAACTTGCCAATGAACAGGATGAATAGAAGCACAGTATAGTACATGTACCTGCAGAGCGATTCTAACATGCACAGCTTGTATGGTGAGGTAATACTGAGCCGATCTCATACAGAGAATGTGAGCCAACTTGCCAATGAACAGGATGAATAGAAGCACAGTATAGTACATGTACCTGGAGAGCGATTCTAACATGCACAGCTTGTATGGTGAGGTAATACTGAGCCGATCTCATACAGAGAATGTGAGCCAACTTGCCAATGAACAGGATGAATAGAAGCACAGTATAGTACATGTACCTGGAGAGCGATTCTAACATGCACAGCTTGTATGGTGAGGTAATACTGAGCCGATCTCATACAGAGAATGTGAGCCAACTTGCCAATGAACAGGATGAATAGAAGCACAGTATAGTACATGTACCTGGAGAGCGATTCTAACATGCACAGCTTGTATGGTGAGGTAATACTGAGCCGATCTCATACAGAGAATGTGAGCCAACTTGCCAATGAACAGGATGAATAGAAGCACAGTATAGTACATGTACCTGCAGAGCGATTCTAACATGCACAGCTTGTGTGGTGAGGTAATACTGAGCCGATCTCATACAGAGAATGTGAGCCAACTTGCCAATGAACAGAATGAATAGAAGCACAGTATAGTACATGTACCTGGAGAGCGATTCTAACATGCACAGCTTGTATGGTGAGGTAATACTGAGCCGATCTCATGCAGAGAATGTGAGCCAACTTGCCAATGAACAGAATGAATAGAAGCACAGTATAGTACATGTACCTGGAGAGCGATTCTAACATGCACAGCTTGTATGGTGAGGTAATACTGAGCCGATCTCATGCAGAGAATGTGAGCCAACTTGCCAATGAACAGGATGAATAGAAGCACAGTATAGTACATGTACCTGCAGAGCGATTCTAACATGCACAGCTTGTATGGTGAGGTAATACTGAGCCGATCTCATGCAGAGAATGTGAGCCAACTTGCCAATGAACAGAATGAATAGAAGCACAGTATAGTACATGTACCTGGAGAGCGATTCTAACATGCACAGCTTGTATGGTGAGGTAATACTGAGCAGATCTCATACAGAGAATGTGAGCCAACTTGCCAATGAACAGGATGAATAGAAGCACAGTATAGTACATGTACCTGGAGAGCGATTCTAACATGCACAGCTTGTATGGTGAGGTAATACTGAGCCGATCTCATGCAGAGAATGTGAGCCAACTTGCCAATGAACAGAATGAATAGAAGCACAGTATAGTACATGTACCTGGAGAGCGATTCTAACATGCACAGCTTGTATGGTGAGGTAATACTGAGCAGATCTCATACAGAGAATGTGAGCCAACTTGCCAATGAACAGGATGAATAGAAGCACAGTATAGTACATGTACCTGGAGAGCGATTCTAACATGCACAGCTTGTATGGTGAGGTAATACTGAGCCGATCTCATGCAGAGAATGTGAGCCAACTTGCCAATGAACAGGATGAATAGAAGCACAGTATAGTACATGTACCTGGAGAGCGATTCTAACATGCACAGCTTGTATGGTGAGGTAATACTGAGCAGATCTCATACAGAGAATGTGAGCCAACTTGCCAATGAACAGGATGAATAGAAGCACAGTATAGTACATGTACCTGGAGAGCGATTCTAACATGCACAGCTTGTATGGTGAGGTAATACTGAGCCGATCTCATGCAGAGAATGTGAGCCAACTTGCCAATGAACAGGATGAATAGAAGAATGTAGCCATTGGAGAAGAATTCATGCACTGTGATGAAATGCTGCGTAGTCTGCTGAGAAATAACAAGGATGAAAATCACTTCAATGATTAGGAAGGGAATCTTAGGTTCCAACTTAAGCCCGCCGCACACGAGAGCTATGTGCTGAGCCAAAATTCATTCGTGGCCGATGGCGTAAGGAGATAGCTCTCGTGTGCGGGCAACTTACGTGAGCATTTGGTCACTCGTGCCACTTGAGACAAATATCTAACGTGTTTGATAATTTTGGCCTCGCGTGGCCAAAATCTCACGTGTGCGGGGGTGATGAGCCAAGTGCTGAGCTAAAATAAATGTAGCTGGCCAATCAAAAACCATCCTCATATTCACGTGATATGAATACAGTGCGCGCGGGCACCGCTGAGGTCACCAAACTTTTGCTAAAGTGTGGTGACCTTGGCGGAGTTCGCGTGCGCGCGCTGTTTTCGTATCGCGCGCGTGGTTTTAATTGGCCAGCTACATTTATTTTAGCTCAGCACTTGGCTCAGCACCCCCGCACACGTGAGATTTTGGCCACGCGAGGCCAAAATTATCAAACACGTTAGATATTTGCCTCAAGTGGCACGAGTGACCAAATGCTCACGAAAGTTGCCTGCACACGGGAGCTATCTCCTTACGCCATCGGCCACGAATGAATTTTGGCTCAGCACATAGCTCTCGTGTGCGGCGGGCTTTAGGCTACATAGATTCACACCGAGCCGTTTCGCGTGTAAATTTGACATGGGAAACCAAATGCCGTTTTGGGAACCGCTTACGAGAACTGCACAAGGCAGCCGTTGGAAAGAAGGACCCTAACTCCCTCGTCTCCCATCATACCATGACAACCGGCCACTGTTCAGGCTGGGATTAATTCTGCCACACCCATCGACTCATCTGCCAGCTACTATTGATAAAATTCCTAGAGTCTAACAAAACCCAAGGGGCCTACAACCGCTGTTTGGACCTACATGTACCAGTCAGATACTTACCACTTTGTACGGCCACAACCCACCCACCGAACCCAGGTGTACTGAACATTTCCCAAACAAATTCCCCAAACATGGGCACGAAAAAGGTGACCAAAACTCCACTTAAGGGGTGGAGCAGTACTGGGAGGGTGGGGGAAAACAATACTGATAGGTGGAGAAATTTCACACTGTCGTTTTATAAGCTCCATCAAGTTTATTCTGCTTTTGTATCCTTGCATACATGGACTACACAACCAATACTTACTGTATCCTCATCTTCCTGATAATTCTGTGCCGCTGCGTAGAGCACAATACCCCTAATGGCTGCTGGAGTGACAAACTTCAGCAGAATGGAAACCATCTTTAGAAGACCTACTGCTAGAAGTTTGATGCCACAAAAACGGGCAAAGACTTTGAACAGAGAGACTGGTTGCTTGGTCCTGTAAACATTGGCCTGGAGAACAATAAAACACAGGTTGTTTTTTAAGAAATATGAAGAATTATACATTGTATGAAACTGCTACCGGTCCGAGCTGTACTACTTTTGATCTTAAATAGCTCTGACTGCGTTCCCACTGCGAAATCACTTCGTTCGACGATGATTAGTTAATCATCGTTAGTTAATGAAGCGTGCATTCTCATCTTACTTAACGAAGATCGAACGAAGATCGAATGAAGAGCGGTACCATACACATTAAGCGACCGCTAAACGAAGATCGATGAAGCTGTGCGACGCCCTCTGTTGATTGATTTTTACACTTCCGATGGGGTCACGTCACCGCACAAGCAACTAACATTGTAGACTGGTCCCCTGTCCATGTCTCGCTATACGATGAAGGGGAAGTAAATATGAGGACAGGGAACCAGTCTACTACAATTGTGACCTTATGACCGACGTGACCCCATGTATACCGGAAATACATATTAAGGAGGTCACTCATAATGTGTCAAATCGCTCCGTCGAACGAAGGGAGCATTCGCATTAGAAATTTGCTTCGTCGAATGAAGCAACCTCTTTGTCGAATAAAGCTAATTTGCTTCGTTGAATGAAGAGATTCTAATCATCATCGAATGAAGAGGCGTGCTTTCACATCAGAAAATGTCTTCGTCGAATCATCGTCGAATCATCGTTTTTCTAGTGAGAACGGGGTCTTTGTTATTTACCAATGGAACGTGAGACTTTGAGATGCTTGGTGCTGGTAAACATAACGGTTCCACGTGACCAATGCGCTATTGTTTGCGTCACTCTTGCGCTAAAGTGCGCACGCTCAAAATAATGATGGACTGATCACGTGGGACCGTTATGTTTGCTGCCACCAAGCGTCTCCCATTAAACCAAAATTACAGATCATGTAAACAAGGCCAGACAAACTTTATTAGTGGTTAGTTTTAACAGCAAGCACTCAAATTCCCCCAACTGGTACTAAGGAGAAAAAGCAGTAGGGTCATTCCATGTCAAATCAACCAGTGGTCCCCAGGTGACCCTCTCAGATTTTGATGAAATTTCATGAGAATGATTGAGTGTGGCCCGAATGAACACATACAAAAAAGTAAGATCATTCTCCATGTCGTTTTCGAGATATGGCCAGTTGAAATTTGGTCAAGAGGGCCATTTTCTGCTCGCGCGTGTCGTGAAAAGTGATTTTTGTGATATTTTCCGACTTTGAAAGCTCATAATTCAGTCTTTGTACAAGGTAGAGAGCTCAAATATGGTATTCTAGCTTACTTCTTGGCAAAATTCTTGAATCTGCACTCAATTTAACTGTATCTCCTTTATTTTTCTGGTTATGGTCACCCAAAGTAGGCACTTTATTCAGCCGAAAATGTTTTTTGTGATTTTTGGGGTCACCCTGTGCCCACATGAGGGGTCAAATAAATCCTATATTCCCTGGGTATTATCTATGGGTGCATGTCTATACTATATCTATAAGCAATTATAAGCTCACCAATGCATTAATTAAGAAATGGCATGGGCCCAAAGTTGGCTCCAGCCAGAAAAAGGTCAAAAAGACCCCTACCGTCTTGACCCCGGTTGACCCCGTGATCAATTGAAATTGTTTTTGAAATTTACACCAGTTAAACATATATATTATATCTACTTATACACCAAATTTCAGCTTTGGCACTCAACTCCTTCATGGTGTGGTGTCAATTTGAATATTAGAAGTTTTTCGCTCATTTAAACATAAATCCGTACAGTAATTTAACATCATACAGTGTATTTCAACTTTGAAGCTGGTGTAATTTATTTTTTGCAGCTAGAAAAAAAGTATATTCAACACTAAAATTCATCAGAAAAAGTTTGTTTTTGTTTTTATTATTGTTTTTAGAAATAACATGTAAATACCATGTACAGCACATGTACAGACACATGTTACATGTTATTTACATGGTATTTACATGGTATTTACATGGACATTTTAAAATTATTGTAACTAAAAAAACTGTAAGAGTGGCCATCCCAAATCTTTCTGGAAATGTTCCTTACATCTTAAGCTAACAAATAAATAAACAATTACGCATTTTGACAAATACGCATTTTTGCAAATCAAGGGAAAAAGGTGCGAAAAACGTCTATTTCTCAAATTGCCACCACACCATGAAGGAGTTGAGTGCCAAAGCTGAAATTTGGTGTATAAGTAGATATAATATATATGTTTAAGTGGTGTAAATTTCAAAAACAATTTCAATTGATCACGGGGTCAACCAGGGTCAAGACGGGAGGGGTCTTTTTGACCTTTTTCTGGCTGGAGCCAACTTTGGGCCCATGCCATTTCTTAATTAATGCATTGGTGAGCTTATAATTGCTTATGGGTATAGACATGCACCCATAGATAATACCTAGGGAATATAGGATTTATTTGACCCCTCATGTGGGCACAGGGTGACCCCAAAAATCACAAAAAACATTTTCGGCTGAATAAAGTGCCTACTTTGGGTGACCATAGCCAGAAAAATAAAGGAGATACAGTTAAATTGAGTGCAGATTCATGAATTTTGCCAAGAAGTAAGCTAGAATACCAAATTTGAGCTCTCTACCTGGTACAAAGACTGAACTATGAGCTTTCAAAGTCGGAAAATATCACAAAAATCACTTTTCGAGACTCGCACGAGCACAAAATGGCCCTCTTGACCAAGTTTCAACTGGTCATATCTCGAAAACGACATGGAGTATGATTTAACTTGTTTGTATGTGTTCATTTGGGCCACACTCAATCATTCTTATGAAATTTCATCAAAATCTGAGAGGGTCACCTGGGAACTTTTCAGAAAATTGGTTGATTTGACGCGGAATGACCCAGTATCTCCAACTGTATGTTTAAGGCTAGGGACCTGGGATTGATTTCACAAAGTGCTACAATCCTTCGTGACCCGAAATGCATGTTACAATGGTTTACTGGTGTTACAAAGTACCTGGTGTTACAAAGGATAGCAACGCTTCGTGAAATCAGCCCTGGACACTGATAATAGCCCCAAGCCGAAGGCTTTTTATGTAAATCAGTAGAACTGAAAGATGTTGCAATTAAGTTTTTGTTACTGCAATAACATCTTATGTGAATAAGCCAAAGATATATAAGATATATAACTCCCCAAAATTCTGTGACAGTAAACTTTGCTGTTTCACCATTTGTAAATCAAAGCGCTATTGCCATTATTACCAAATCATCTCGCTTAGTCTAGGCGTGCTGCCCGGCCGTGGCGCACATCCTATCGGCACTTAGAGTACATTCCCCCTAAAGGTCCCCAATTATCGCATGGATTGACGAGGCAACCAGGATCAAGTATCTTGCCGAGGCATGCCAGGTACACAAACATGTTGGCTTGATTCCACGACCTTCTGATTGCGAGCCCTGTTTCATACCCACTAGACCACACACAAAAGTGACCCGCTCTGCAAAAAAGGGTCTTAAGTCGCGCTGGCTAGTATTCTTTTTGCGACCATCAAAAGAAATCCGCAGCAAATCCACGCTCAATAAAATACCAAAACACAATGGAAATTCCTGGCGGTGCCCAGATACCGCCTGGAATGTCTGTGTTTCCCCTGGAATGTCTGCGTTACGCCTGGAATTTCTTTTGTGTTTAGGTATTTTAATGAGCGTAGAAATGCCACAGATTTCTTTTTATGGTCGCAAAAAGAACACTAGCCAGCGCGACTTAAGACCCTTTTTTTGCAGAGCGGGTCACAAATGTCTTGTCATACAGCGTAATTCTTTACACAAGGTAAGAAAAGGGTTAACAAATACATGTACTGTGTGAATTTAACAGCATTTGCCAAACAATGGATAATTATTGATCACCTTTTCCTTTAAATAGGTATCCTTGAATCGTCTGTAGTTTGCCTGCGATGTATGCCTCTCTGGTAATGTGCCAAGATCCTTGCGTTCTAGAGGGCGCTTCTTTCCTTGTTTGAACAGCCTCGTCAGCCATGATAACGTGACTTGGGACGGAGCACTGACATAGTCATGAATGTAGTACATGTTATCTGTCATCGTTTCCTCGGGTGGCGCTGGATCGTAGGAATTTCTACAAGATACCTAAGATGAAATGAGATTTAATAGATTATTTTTAAAAATATGCAGTCTGTGCAGACTGCTAATTTCACCTTAAAAATAAAACCTAAACTTTGTGTACATTGCCTTTATTTTTTTACTCCTTCAAAGCAAGAAAAAGTGGCTCATTCTTATACATGTACACGTATATATTTGCAATGTTGTAATGTGCAAGTGGTAAAAAAATACTGACTGCCATCCCACCCTAATATTTTTGGCTGAAGAAATTTAGAGCAAAATAAAAATATATTTCTTTTGATGTATTATAATAGGAAACAGGTACTTGGCCTCACAAAGGGGTCATGTCATGAATGACTTGTTCAGTACATTCAGACCTACATGTATCATGCTGTGAAAGAATGTGTATCTAAATTCCTCAAAAGTTTGGAAAGTCAAGTTTGACCAACGATTTCTCTCTTGTTGTGAAATATTAAACTTTGAATTGTTGTAATTTGATACTCACACCAAGTTTCAAGTTGATAGCTTGAACTGTTTTGAAGAAAAGCTCTGGAAACGTTTCGTCAGAGAAAAAAAGACGTTTTCAAATAGACAGCCGAAGTGTGACGTGCGTTGCCATGGCAATTGGATCTAAACTATCATGGCCGTCGGGAAAAGTACCATTGGAAAAGCACTGGGACACGGTTGAGTGATTTTAAGTTTAGATCCAATTGCCTAGGCAACCAACAAAAGGTGACGTATTTACTTCGGCAGTCTTTCTCAGAGGCGAAAAAAAAGACAAAGAAATTGTACAGAAGTAATAGGCGCTTGCACAGGGTCATGGGTCATGACTGCTTGTTTTTCAGATCGGGAGAGAATAGAGCCACGTGCATTTCCCCACGTGGCTCTATTGTTCTCTCATAATCTGGAAGACGGGAAATATCGAACCGTGACCTTTTGACCCCCTGTGCAAACGCCCTAGGTGATCGGGGTGAACCCCGATCACCTAAAAAAACCAGTTGACAATTACTCGTACAAAAATATCATTTAACACGGTGAAAAATCATGTGTTTGTTACCATTGGTAAGAGTTGAGAAGTTGATCAGAAATTATTTTTCTTTAAAATGACTCATCAAGTATCGTTAAGCGCAGATTTGATGGAAAAATCCTAATTTTTGGGTGAGAAAATTGTTTTGGGTAGTTTTTTAGTTTATGTCCCAACTCGAATTTAAGGAAAATCATTATTGGAATCGATAGCTTGGACGATTTTAGAATAGGAATACTTACATACATTTCCGTCTTAGTTTTAAGGCTTAGTTTTAGAGAAAATTTCACACACTTTTGTATCGCAGCGGGCGTGACAAAAACACAGAATTTTCATGGAAACGCAACATTTGCGACGGAAATGCCAATGGAAAAGGTATTCCAAAATCGTCCAAGCTATCGATTCCAATAATTATTTTCTTTAATTTCGAGTTGGGACATAAACTAAAAAAAAATACCATATTTTGCACACAAGGTCTGAAGCCATGATCAACTTCTCAATTATTTCCATTTTATTTTGTCATCTCGTAAAGTAAAATTTTGGATAACTGCAAATGATGTAATGGGGCTTTAAAAGCACAGGCTCGTCAGCAATGCGCGCATGCCAAATTTGTGCCACAAAATACGCAGCTTTATAGCAAAGGCATGTTGCTGTGTAATATTGGCACGCGAGCATTGCTGACGAGCCTTTATTTAACAGAATTCATACCCATTTTCTTAATATCACAATATCCAAGATGATGAATGCTGCATAGCAAGTTATCAAGGTGATATTCAAGTCGTAGTGTATAACGCTGGCACGAGACAGTTCAAGTTGTGTCAAACTCCAAGTGTTCAAAGCTTGTCCAATAAGGCACAAAATCCAATAAAACAGGGACAAAAGAGCCAGTTGGGGCTTGTGGCATCTCTCCATCATGTTGTAGTAGAAGACAGCGGTCAATGTTGAGAGTAAAGCGGTGACATTTGGAAGGTACAGATAGGGCTGGGTTGGGAATAGAGCTGGGCGGGTGGCATCGGTCAACACGCCTTCCCCGATCGCACAAGTGAGAAAAAATAAAACACCAACAATGGCGAACCAGCGACATCTGTGTCCTGGGAATTTTTGCCTGTATTGAGATCGAGCTGTTTGTGAAATCTTTGGACAGCATTTGACAGCGACTAGTACTGCTGAAAACGCGACTAGGAAGACACAATGCAAGACCGTACTAAATGCGCTGACCGCGCACAGGTGTCTCAGCCATGGGGCCGAATCGCTCTGTGGCCCCGTCACGTTACCGCTGTACTGCGCCCCATCGGATTTGGACCCCGGTAAACTTGCAGCTCCGCAAAACCAGCTGAATTCATCGTTTGTGGCCATAAATAACGATGAACACAATACGCTGGAATCTACCCTTTCAGTATGACTCTTCAAAACCGGTTTTGTAAATAAAAGAATGGCTCAAACCGACAATTTAACACAGTTTAAACAGACGATTTTATTACAGCACTTCTGCTTCACGTGTCTATCTTGCGCGTATTGACTTTACCGCCCTCTAGCGTTACTGTATGGAAAGGTACCTCATCTTGTTGGTGAGATAATTATTAGCTGACCACGGACACAATTAGCCTTTTTGAAGTATGGCAGACACAATAGGAGGGCGCACTTTGCAGTGGGTATAAAATCGACTAAAATGCAAAATAACTCAGTTTTTCACTTTACACTTATTAATTTTATTGATAATTCTGTCTATGTATTATAATTACAACATGTAAATCAAGTTTTTTGAAAGAAATACAATTGATAAAAAAATTCATACCCAAATGAAATTGCGCCCTCTCCTTTTGTTCCGCCATACTTCTAAAAGGCTAATATACGTCCGTGTAGCTGACTCAAATAACCCAACATTTGTCTCCTTTGTTAATTTTAAACATTTCTAGTTAATTACGTGACATTGTGATAATTTTTTTACAACGACCATCAACAAATTATTGTCAAGGATGCTTGCATGATCGCTACATTATGTAAACAGTAAGCCGGTGTGTCCCTTTAACTCAATACTTTCTTTCTGACTCTGTCCCTATATACAGGGCTGCTTTCGAGCGCGGCACCAGGTGCTCCATGGTGCTCCATGGTGCTCGTCCGAAAGCGTGTGTAAGCATGTGTGTGACGTAACGTTTCCACCACCTGGGAGCACCAGGGACGAGCGCTCGAAAGCAGCCCAGGTTATCACTTCCTACAAATACCTTGGTATCATCCTTTCTAATGACCTAACCTGGAACAAACATGTAAATAATTATGATCCGTGCCAAATGCTCCAAATTAGTTAAATCCCAAAATGCCGAAGTTCTTCTAATAAACTGTTTTCTTCCCTCTGTAGACCTGTTCCAGAATATGGATCACCAGTATGGCTACCGCACCAGAAAAACCACATCCAGTGTCTTGAAGCTGTTCAACGTCGCTTCAAAAAAAATGCCTTCCCTATAACATTGTTACTTCACTCTCCTATGAAGAACGCCTGAAGAAACTCAACTTTCCTCCTCTCTACAATAGACTGATTTATTTGAGTGTTTCTTTTGTGGTTAAACATAACAACATCCCTTCTTTTCTCCCACAACCAAACACCGGGAAAACGGATGTCTTGCTCTTCAAGCACCAATACAACCGTACTAACTGTGCAAAAACTGTGTGTTTTAACTTCTTCCCCCGATTTTTTAACTCTCTTCCCTGTGATCTTCGAGATCTGGAACCCTCTTCTAAATGCTTCCTAAATGCCCTTCGTGATTACCTTCTCAACTAAGACCCCATCTCACACTCTTTTTAGAATGTACCCATCATGCAAATTCTTTCATTATTTCAAAATAAAAAACACAGATAAATACATTTACAAGTATCTTTTTTCTTTTCAGATGACTTATCCAAGATTTATGATTTGTATTTATAATTTGCAATTACTACTTTGGCTTTTCCTAATTGTTTATAATTATAATAAATCCAGACAAACTTGTACATTGGTTTTTAATTTGTGCAAATACCATATACTTATATATTTATGTGTTATTGTTTTGTCATCCAATCGGTTCGGAGAGCCCTCCCCCCACCCCCCCCCCCCCCCCCGCCCCCCCCCCCCCCCCCCCCCCCCGACAGAAACTAGTTTCTTCTGGGCAATCCTGCGGGAGCTTTTTGTTTTTTATGTTAATTTGCAGTTTAGAGGTTGTTTTGTTTTGTTTTTCCTTTATTATTTATTATGATCATTGTCTGTCTGTACTTCTGTGACATTAAGTGATATCCCGGGAAATGAAATAAATACTAAATTTACTAAATACTAAAATAAGTCGGATGGCACTTCCAGAGCTCCGTAGTTACGCAATGGCAATATTTAACCACTTTAAGCAGGAAAAGGGTTTTTTGTTTTTTAAAGGGGACTGCGTGCGCCCCCCACCCCCTGAATCCGCCCCTGGTGGACGCCTTTAAAAGTTCGGTCGCCATATTGACAATTGTCCGCTTTTATCATACGCCTGAGTGTGTTGTTGTTGTTGTATATTTTATGCCATCAACTATACGGTTTTAGCTTTAACTATACTATATTATCAACTTGAGATGACGAAGAAGGAGTTGCAGTTTTAGAAGTGGGAGGAAAAACCCCAGAGAAATGCCCAAGGGGAAAACCCACGCGGTCAAGTAGGGACTGAAAACCCAATCCACATACACGCCCCGGATTCGTACCCGGGACGCCAGAGGTGAAAGGCAAGAACCCGTACGCCAACCCGACCGCCCCCGCCTGCTGAGTGTGTAACAGAGGCTAATTCCTTTATTTGCAAAACCAGTTTTGAAGAGTCATATACTGAAAGGGTAGATTCCAGCGTACCGTGTTCAGCGGCGGAACCAGACCTGTTAATCTGAGGGTGCAAGAGGGGGCAAACTTAAATTTAGGGGGGCGGGGGGGGGGGGGGGGGGGGGTTGGTGGGGGGGGGGGGGGGGGGGGGGGTTGTGCAAACAAAAATCTATAATGTAATTTTGTAAAGTGTATTGGGCTTTTTTGATGGTGCCAGCTAATTATGATGGATGAAATTGAGTTTATTATTTACAGCGCAAACAACATTGTAACAAATTGGGTGCAATGGTTTGGGATTAAACTCAATTTCCGCCATCGGGGAAAAAAACTGTTTAGGTTTTGTTGTTGTTTTGGAAGGTTTAATAAATTGCATGTATTCCATAATTTTCTATTGTTTGGTTGATGATTGTTGGATCATTCAGAAAGTAATTATTGCATTTGTAAGCTTCATAAGGTTAGACAGTTTTTGGAAAAAAAATTCGTACACGTTTACCATTTTTTTGAAACTTTTTAAAACGATATAATCTCGTTCTTTCTCATTCCATCACTTATTTCTCTCATTTACCACTGTTCCAATCAGCTCTGTGGAAAGGAAGGATCCTTATACAATGACACATTTGTATTATATCTATGCATTCACGTTCTTGTGAAGTTCAACCTGCATTACCAACTTACTTTGGATCATAAGTCCATCGTCTTAACCACTAGACCACGAGTGATCGATCATGTTGCCAGTAATCGCTCCAAAGTTCCATTAAAATATACAGATTAATTAAATGTTGGTTCTCATCCTTCTTGACGTGATCGCGTAAAAGAAGTGCTCAAAATCTTCCTAAATATATCATCAAAGGCAGCTGGTAGAATTGACTTCTGCCAAAGCACAAGTGCCTTGTAGGTACATGTAGGTATGTGTGCATGTACATTATAAATGTGTATGAATGACTTTATACCTTGAAAAACGTGGCGAACGTGTACGGTATTTAAGCCTTGTTGGAATGATAAAACTAGATTCATTCAATGAAGGACCATTGTGAATCCACCCTAAGTTCCATGTTTTGTAATCCCAAAGCATGTTTTAACCTGATGCCAATTTCAAAAAGCTGTTCAGCAGAAACATTTGCTTAATCCAAAAAATGTTTGCTTTATAAAAATGGGATAATAGTCCAAATCGTATGTCAACTTGTGTTCTTGGCAAGAACAGCAGAACACCACTCGATTGTAATACACATCATATTTGCTGTACCTTTATTTGCAATCACAAAAAGATTCTTATTGCATGTTGTTATAGGCCTCCTTCATCTGATGCTTTGAGTGATCAAAACATCATTAATGCTTTGCAGTATATTGAAAATCTTCATTCCCGCTTTGATTTGGTTGTGGTGGTAGGTGATTCTAACCTTTCCATTTTATGGGACGGGAATGTTGACTCCTATGTTGGTTTGAATAATCAAAGTCAACTGTTTTTGGATGTGTTTCACTCAACTGGTTTTGTACAGTTAGTCAGGGAACCCACGAGATATCATGTTAATGGCAACCGTGTTAAAGGCAACATACTGGATTTGGTTCTTGTTAATGATCCTTCTATTATTAAACAATGTACAGTTGGGGATTGCTTTGGTAATTCGGATCATCTGTCTGTTAAAACCATTTTCTCTTTGCCCATACATAGACCGAAGTCTGTTTTACGTAAGGTGTATTGTTACAGTCAAGGTGATATGGATTATTTTAATAATTCTATTCGAAATGCTGACTGGGGTTCTGTGTATGATCAACCTGATGTGGATTTGGCTTGGGCAAAGTGGTCTGAGATCTTTTTAAATGTGTAGATTCATCTGTTCCTTCTATAAGTATGTTAAGGGTCGTCCACGAAAGCCATGGATAACTCCTGATATAATTAATCTATCTCATCGTAAACGTAGCTTATACGTAAACGGGCACTGAAATCACATAACCCACAGCTTTGGGATAAGTACAAGAAATTCAGCAATGTGGTTCGTAGAACTGTAAGGAAAGCACATTCGGATTTTTTGTCTTCTCTTGCTGAACAGGGTGGTAACGGGAATAAGAAACTTTGGTCCATTGTGCGTTCTAAACGTAATCTTGGCAATCCTACTACTTTTGCTTGTGATAATCAGAGATATTCCAACAAACAAGACATTGCAAATCAATTTAATAAGTGTTTTCAGAGGTATTTTAATTCTGCCGATTTTTGTTGTAATATTGAGTCTGACTTCCCTTTGACTGATGGATCGCAGTACGAAATTGATGATCTAGTAGTTTGTCCTACTGATGTTGCTAAAGGAATTCGTAACTTGAAATCCAATAGTGCTCCCGGCCCTGATATGATTTCTAGCAGAATGCTTAAACCTGTCGCTTTATCAATTAGTTACCCTTTAGCTGATTTATTTAATTTTATCCTTAATTCCCAACGAAATCCCAGGGCTTGGAAACATGCCAATGTTGTTCCTATATATAAGGGTAAGGGAGACCGCCTGTCCTTTTATTGTTATAGACCGATATCTCTCACTTCGGTTATATGCAAATTGCTTGAGAGGTTTGTGCATGATCATGTCTATTCATATTGTGTCTCAAATTCCCTGTTATCTGAGAATCAATTTGGTTTTCGCCCTGGTTTTTCGTGTAATTTGTTACTGACTCAAATTTATCATGAATGGGCCAGAATTCTTGATCAGAGGATTCCACCGGATGTGCATTGTATTTTTTTGGATTGGACACGGGCTTTTGATAAAGTTCCTCACAAGTTATTAATTAGAAAACTACGTGGGATGGGTATTTGTAAACAGATGGGAAATTGGATCCAAAATTTTCTTGATGACAGATGGCAAAGTGTTATTTTTAGTGGTGTAACATCTTCTCCTGTGAAGGTTACCTCAGGAGTACCTCAGGGGTCAATTTTAGGACCGCTTTTGTTTATTCTGTTTACTAATGACCTTCAGAAATGTGTTACTCCGGGCATTTCGATGTATTTGTATGCCGATGATACAGTTTTATTTAGACCAGTCACCAACATTAATGATGCTCATGAGTTACAGTCAACACTTGATAATGTAATATCTTGGAGCAATAACAATGGAATGTCTCTCAATCCAGCTAAATGTGCCTTGCTACCCATTTCTAGAAGAACCAATCCTTTTGTTCACACATATGATATTTTAGGTTTGCATATTCCTGTTACCAAATCACATAAATATTTAGGCGTTCTTATCCAGGCAGACCTCAAATGGAACAGTCACATTAATGCAATTTGTACTAAGGCATCTCAAGTTCTAGGTTTTATCAAGCGTTTTTGTTGTTACTCTCAAATTGTATTTAACTTTATGTAGACCGATTTTGGAATCCCTATCTAAATTGCAACATTGACCGTATTGAAAGGGTCCAAAGGGATTTTACCAGATTTTATTTAAAACAGAATTCATATAACCATGATGCACCAGATTATCTTAATTACTCAGACCGTCTCTGAACCTTGCTACACTACAATCAAGAAGAAATTTGTTGAGTCTTTGCCTCTGTTATAAACTGCTTTATAACTTAACTGGAGTAGAAAACATGTACTTGCAGATTAACTCTCGTAGAGAATATCCTACTTTTAGGATTCCTTTCTCCAGGTGTAACTCCTTGAAATATTCTTTTTTTCATAGTGTACCAGATGTATGGAACACCTTACCATTGATATTCGTTGTTCTGCTTCAACTGCTTCCTTTAAAAGAGCAGCTGTTTTATTTCTTGGTTAATTTGTTTGTTTTTGTGTGTGTGTGTTATTTTGTCACTTTTATTACCTGTAGTTTGTAATTGTTGAATGATTCTTGCCATGGCAGGCTGAACCTTTTTGGTCATAGGAACTTATGTTCCTCCTCAGCCTTGCCTTCTCCACTGTTAGTGTACAACTTATATTTATGTATTATATATTTTTAATTAATACCTTAGTGGAGTGAAATAAAATAATACAAAATAAAATAATAAGATTTTGACTGCAAACCTTTTTTTATCAAGCAAACATTTTTGATTAAGCAAATTTTTCTGCTAAACAGCTTTATAAAATGGACCCCTGCTGTCTTTTCAGGAATTGAGCCACCTAGCGACTGGCCAGCCAATGGCAGCATAGAATTCAACGCTGTGTCTGCTCGCTATGACATCGCACTGGAAGCTGTTCTATGTGACATCAACCTCACCATCAAACCGGGAGAAAAGGTGGTATGCTCATCAGGCACAATAATTCAGCAGATGGGCTGTTAAAGTCTTGAAAAGTCTTAAATTGAATTAGGTCATGAGGTTGGGTAATTTTGAGGTTGGATAATTGGCCAAAGTAGCCAGCTACTTTGGTCATTATATTGTAGCGTGGCGGCCGCTGCCAGTATACCGCCACCTCCAGTCAGTAGCTCACTATATAAATTGGGGTACAATAACAAAGGGTGTACAAGAACACAGACTTGGTTTATCCTCTGGGCTGTATGAGGGGTGTGTGCAAATATGAGGTGCCATTGTGTTATTGATCTATTGTGCCCATACACATGTACGTTTGTGACCTGTGGCCGCCTATGGAAGGCTTCCTTTATGGTGGAACTCCACCAGCTAGAGATGGGCCTCCTGCGCTCAGCTGGAGATGAGCCTCCCGCGCTCAGCTAGAGATGAGCCTCCCGCGCTCAGCTGGAGATGAGCCTCCCGCGCTCAGCTGGAGATGAGCCTCCCGCGCTCAGCTGGAGATGGGCCTCCCGCGCTCAGCTAGAGATGGGCCTCCCGCGCTCAGCTAGAGATGGGCATCCCGCGCTTAGCTAGAGATAGGCCTCCCGCGCTCAGCTGGAGATGGGCCTCCCGCGCTCAGCTGGAGATGAGCCTCCCGCGCTCAGTTGGAGATGGGCCTCCCGCGCTCAGCTGGAGATGGGCCTCCCGCGCTCAGCTGGAGATGGGCCTCCCGCGCTCAGCTGGAGATGGGCCTCCCGCGCTCAGCTGGAGATGAGCCTCCCACGCTCAGCTCTCCGTTCTGAATCAATAAATGTTCCCGTGATGTGTTCTCGGCCAATGAGTATGCGTAAAATGTCTTAGGTGTTTATAATAGTTGTTTAACATTGAAAGAGTAGAAAAGAACATGTTTTTAATGAAATAAAAATCCCATTTGATGTTGCCTATTCCAGGTTGGAATCTGTGGTAGAACTGGAAGTGGCAAGTCATCACTGACACTGGCTCTCATTCAGCTCATAGACACACACCATGGTAAATAATTTACTTATTTATTCCATATATTTGCCCTAACTGGCTGTTAGATTTGTGTCTTCCCTAACGGAAACTGTTTTCTTTTTAAATTTTATGAAGCGTATTGGGGGATCATTGATCTGTTATGCTGATTTATTATTATTTGCGTGAGGCCATGATGCGAACAGTTGAAAATTGGTAAAATAAAAGTTTGATATAATAAAATTTCAAAACTTCCCAATTTTTTTTTACAAATGATTCACAGCAGGATACCTGTCAACGTATCAATTTTGTTTTACCCTGTTTTGTATCTACTGGGCCGGTCAACTGGTTCTACTCCAAACTACACTGTAACATACATGTATGGCAACGGCTCTTTAGAAACATGATAAGACCACTGAGTATTATCCAAATAGTGCTATCTTCTAAATACAATTTGTTTTGTGACGTCTCCAGGATCTGTAGTGATTGACGGCTTGAATGTATCTCAGGTTGCACTAGGAGTCCTTCCCCAGCGACTCACTTTCATACCGCAAGATCCAGTTCTCTTCACAGGAACAATCAGGTACAAGGCACACAACACCTGGAGCACGTTCAATAGCGCAATACGTACGCCGGTATGGGTATTTTCTTATACCTTCACCGTTGATGGTATTGTCGGTATACATACGTATTGTGCTATTGAACGCGCCCCATCATTAGCTGTTCTTGCTAAATATTGTTTTTGTATGATTTTGTTTTTCATAATATGTTTGTTTGAAATGTTTAAAATATTTGTTTTATGAAATTTTATTTTTATTTTTTAAATCTCCCTGTTACTTGCTCAATATTTCTTCATGCTTTAGATCAGCTATGTTCCAGGTATAAACTCACATTTGTTGTATGTCATGACTGCAGGAAGAATTTGGATCCAACAAACAAACTTACAGACGATGAATTGTGGGAAGCGCTGGAGATTGCTCAGGTCAAGGGACTGGTGTCTGATCTTGGAGGTCTTGGTACGTAAACTTCATTGAGGCGTTTGGTTCAAGATGAAGAGATATTACACTGCCGTAGCCAAGTACAGCTTTATAGAGAAGCTGTGGGATATTACACTGCCGTGGCCAAGCACAGCTTAATAGAGAAGCTGTGATATTACACTGCCGTGGCCAAGCACAGCATTATAGAGAAGCTGTGGGATATTACACTGCCGTGGCCAAGCACAGCTTAATAGAGAAGCTGTGATATTACACTGCCGTGGGCAAGCACAGCTTTATAGAGAAGCTGTGAGATATTACACTGCCGTGGCCAAGCACAGCTTTATAGAGAAGCTGTGAGATATTACACTGCCGTGGGCAAGCATAGCTTTATAGAGAAGCTGTGGGATATTACACTGCCATGGCCAAGCACAGCTTTATAGAGAAGCTGTGGGATATTACACTGCCGTGGCCAAGCACAGCTTTATAGAGAAGCTGTGGGATATTACACTGCCGTGGCCAAGCACAGCTTTATAGAGAAGCTGTGGGATATTACACTGCCGTAGCCAAGCACAGCTTTATAGAGAAGCTGTGGGATATTACACTGCCGTGGCCAAGCACAGCTTAATAGAGAAGCTGTGGGATATTACACTGCCGTGGCCAAGCACAGCTTTATAGAGAAGCTGTGATATTACACTGCAGTGGGCAAGCACAGCTTTATAGAGAAGCTGTGGGATATTACACTGCCGTAGCCAAGCACAGCTTTATAGAGAAGCTGTGGGATATTACACTGCCGTAGCCAAGCACAGCTTTATAGAGAAGCTGTGGGATATTACACTGCAGTGCATGGCCAAGCACAGTTTTATAGAGAAGCTGTGGGATATTACACTGCCGTGGGCAAGCACAGCTATATAGAGAAGCTGTGGGATATTACACTGCCGTGGCCAAGCACAGCTTTATAGAGAAGCTGTGGGATATTACACTGCCGTGGCCAAGCAGAGCTTTATAGAGAAGCTGTTGGATATTACACTGCAGTAGCCAAGCACAGCTTTATAGAGAAGCTGTGGGAATTGAAAAGCTCATTTCCAAAATTTACCTCCACCAGAACCCAAACCAAAACCTTCTGTGGAAAAGCTAAATTGAGCCTCTAGCATGCTTACATTAAAATGTAAATGTCCTTTTTTTCCAGTTGATAAAAGCGAAAGGTTGTATACCCAGGATCCGCAGTCTCAAAATTGTAATTAACCGTTTGACTGAGAAAAAAAAAACCTTACTCAAATTTAAGATAGAAGTGATTCCAACTGTCCAATGCAGTGATTCCGCTCAAGATGATCTGACTAATTGCAATCCCCGTTGCAAAATTATTTGACCGGCCATTCAACAACGGCTTGCTCGGTGGTCGAGTGGTTAAGACGTATGCCTTGTTTGCAGGAGGTCGTGGGTTCGATTCCCACCCGAGCACGCTATGAGGTTTTTCGTAGTGTCTCGGGAAAGCACTGAGTATACAGTGTGAATAATTACGTCGGGTAAGGGCAAAAACAACATTACTTAACATTCAATTTCCCCGACGCAAGTCTAAATCAATTTCTGATCTATATAACAAAATATATATCTATATTTTGTTTGCATGGGTTTTATAATCTAACACGTTTTCTGATTTTTAAGCAGTAGTTTTTCCTATTTTATTTCAATAAATTAATTCAACCTGTAGTTTAAGTAGCAGAGGTTTGCCTAAATTATCTTCCACCATAACCCAAACCAAACAAACCTGATGAAGAAAAGCTACTTTGGGCTTCTTGGATGCTTAAATTAAAAATGTAAATGACTTTTTTTTTTACAGTTTTACAGTTGGTTTAACAGCTGTCACGGGTCACTAAACATCTCCCGTGTTTGTCCTCCAGATCGGAAGAGAACAATAGGGCCCGTGCTTTTCTGCTAGCAGCCACGTGGCTCTATTGTTCTCTCCCCATCAGGAGGACAAACACGGGAGGGTCTTGACCTTTTGATAAATTTCACAAGTACAGTGACTGTATACATGTATGGTTTAGTGACCGAGTGTGTGCTGCTCTGCGTGTCATTTAGGAGTGATTGTGCATTCACATGTGTACATTAGTTCACATGCTTAACACAAGGAGCCTCGTGCACCGACTGGTCTCAAATTAATTAATTTGGGATTCGTCTATACATGATTGTAATTAACCATTTGACTAAGAAGGAAATCCCCCTTACTCAAATGGAATATAGAAGCGATTCCAACTATGTCCTGTAGGCCTACTGCAATGATTCCGCCCCAAATTATTTTTTTTTTTAAACGTAAATGGACTGTTTTTGTATGGATTTTAGATTCTTACACGAAGTTTTAAAATTTGTAAGCAGTGTATTTTTTAAAAATCATTGCTTAAGTAGCAGAGGGTTGCCCAAGATTTCCTCCACCAGAACCCAAACCAAAGAAACCTCCCGAGGAACAGCTCAATTGGGCTTCTTGATGTCGAGGTTCAAAATGTATATTATTTTAGACCAAAGTTAACGTCACAGCAACTTTAGTTGCAACTGACATTTGTTTACTTGTGTAGCGGAATATGCCCCAGCCCCCCCCCCCCCCCTTATTTTCACTTAATTATAGTGTGGAAATACATATTTTGTAATGATTACTTTGTTTACGACCGACACGAAGAGCACACTCGTGCGTGAACTTTCGGCGAGCCTTTAAACAGATATTTATAGACGATGATGTAATCTGGCTCGTTCAAACATTTCCCAGATTTATTATATAAACTTCCTTCCAACGAACGTGTTTTTGACTGTATAAGAAACTAAATATATTTTGAGGCTTTTAGCAATTATTTGGTGTTTATCTAGTAGTAACGATGGAATTTGTATGTTATGAAATTCGTTTAAGTATTTGGAAGTTATCCGTACGAGACAGAGCGCGGGTCAAACAAAACTATTGACAGTTGCTTGGTAGCGGCAGTCGCCGTCTAAACTAGCCGCTGTCTCGTACACAGGTTAGTGCGTCTCTGCATAAATATTACTTAACGGACTTTTCCATTGTTTCTGGAATTCTTTATGTTTATTATAAATATTAATTATGGAAAAGCCTTATACACAAAACCTTAGATATTTGATCACTTATTTTTTGGATGCATTTTAATAGTGTTTCTGTCTGAATTTTTGCTACGGAGTTACTCCGTGTAGCCGGAGTGCCTCCGGGCGGAGTTATTGTGTATGTGTTGACGCTATCTTCCATGTATTTGAATCATAAGGATTATGGAATAGAGCTGTTAAATAATTATATTTTACCGGAGTGAACCCGGCGAGCGAGTGACTCCGGTAACCGAATGATTGGCTCTAGGCGGAGTCGCCTACCGGAGTGACTCCGGCAGAGTTTTTGTGTATGTGTTGACGCATATCTCTCATGTATTTGAACCTTACGGATTATGGAATAGGTGTTGTTAAATAATTATATTTTACCGGAGTGACTCCGGCGAGCGAGTGACTCCGGTAACCGAGTGATTGGCTTTGGGCGGAGTTGCTTTGGCGGAGTGACTCCGACCGGAGTGCAGTGGCGCCGGTACGATAATCCATAGGCCCTATGGATTATTATTTAAGATATTTATTACGATTTGAGAGATTAATTAATGAAGAAAGGTTGAGTTTAGATTGTGATATAAATATTAGTTAATGCGGCAGTCGCCGTCTGAACAAGCCGCTGTCTCGTACACAGTTCGTTCACAGGTACAGCTTGCCGGCCGGCGGCGACTCACAATACTCCGGCCATACCGTCGGAGTAACTGGGGAAATTCCAGGGGTTTAATCATAGTCGGAGCTGACTCCGGTTAAGGCAGCGGAGCTGACTCCGGGAGAAATCCTAGCGGTAGCAGTTAATCAGCGGAGCTGACGGGTGAAACTCAGCGGGGCTGACGGGTGAAACTCAGCGGAGCTGACGGGTGAAACTCAGCGGGGCTGACGGGTGAAACTCAGCGGGGCTGACAGGTAAAACTCAACGGAGCTGACGGGTGAAACTCAGCGGAGCTGACGGGTGAAACTCAGCGGGGCTGACGGGTGAAACTCAGCGGGGCTGACGGGTGAAACTCAGCGGAGCTGACGGGTGAAACTCAGCGGAGCTGACGTGATAGCTGAAGAAGTCCATCCAGCAGGGCGGAGGACTACACCAGCGAGGTGCAGATTTATTCAGCGAGGCTGACGGGTAAAACTCAGCGGATCTGACGAGGTGCAGATTAATTCAGCGGGGCTGACGGAGTATTTAGCAGCCAGGGGCTGACGAGTCGATGAGTTTAGAGTAACGGCAACTTACGGGAAGTGCGCGCGCTAAGTTATACGCGCGCTTAGTGGATTACTTGTATCTAGGAAATAATTGATACAGATATTGATGTATTAGTACGAGACCTTTTGCCAAGCAGGCACATTTAAGCGATAAATTGTTGATGTTTATATAAAGGAGTTGCTGAGTAATATTAAAGAGTTCTAGAAGTTAGATTGTTCTCCGACAGTCCTTTCTTCGTCCAGACGCCCCTCCCCAGTAATAACGCAGTAGCTGCCTGGTTGTATATTTCAACCCAACGAACCCCGCGGTGGTTCAACACATACATTTATTTGTTAACGCGTCCGTTGAGAAATCCCTAGCCACAGAGGCGGCCGGCTCGCGACAAATTGGTGTTGTGAGGCAGAATTGGCAGTGGCGCGTTACACTTGCATGTTCCAGGCGAAACAGACATTCCATGCAGGCAGTACATGTATGTGGGTACCGCCAGAAATTTCCTTTGTGTTTTTGCGAAAATTAGACCTAGCCTGCGCGACTTAAAGGCACAGGCTCGTCAATGCGCGCATGAGGCCAAATTCGTGCCACGAATTACGCAGCTCCATAGCAAAGGCATGGAGATGCGTTTTTCGTGGCACGAATTTGGCCTCACGCGCGCATTGACGAGCCTGTGCCTTTAAGGTCACATATTGGTTAAACATTATATGACGCTGTACATTAGCCTTTATGATTTTTGCCTTTATGATTTTTGTTTCTCCAATGTATGTTTGTTTCATTTGCACAGTGATTGTTGTTAATTTGATGGCATCTTCGGCAACTAAGGCCCTTTACGCCATCAATTATACGGTTTTAGCTTTAACTGTACTTTATAAATGTATCAACTTGAGATGACGAAGAAAGAGATGCAGTTGTAGAAGTGGGAGGAAAATCCCCAGGGAAATCTCCTGGCGGAAAACACGTGGTCAAGTAGGGACTGCAAGCCCAATGTACGTCCCGAAATCGAACCCGAGGTAAAATGCGGGAAAGAACCACAACGCCGCACGATTGCCCCCACGGTGATTGGACACATATGCCTACAAATATTTGTAGTGACCCATTGTAAAACGTGGCATTGCATAAAGAGCCTCTTTTAAAAACACCATGCAAGAAACTCAAACTAATATTAAATATGCGAGGAAGCATTTCACGTTCAGTTACTAGCCTTTTTGAAGTATGAGATACACAACTTTAGAAATGCTAATTTACGGAGTCGTATGCTTGGTTGCCATAAAATCAAACTTTAATTTTGGAGCAGGAGGGGAATTTTCCCATTTTTTGTTTTTCTCTTAAAAAGAGTTTTTAGCGGGTTTTTCGCCCTTCCCGTAATTAACGTAAATTTTAGTGTCACGTGCATGTATAATAATTACTTTAGATGTTGTCTTCTGTAACCATTTGTTTTTTGATGTTGTAGTTGTTGTACAAATGTATTGTGACGAAACGGCAGCCTCAGTGTTTGTGTCTTTGGCGCGCCATCGCGCTGACCTAGGTCTTTGCGCATGCGCAATGAGCACACCGCGCAGCGTGACACACAGCGCTGGCGAGTCTAGGGAGTTGGAATTAGCGACGCGTAGAGGACGGAGCTATAGTGCCGTTGTGCTGAGCGAGCTGTTGCTGTTTTGGCAGACGAGTGTTACGACGTATTTATCCCGTGCAAACTAGGTTTGCCAGGGGTGTGCCGAGGCCGGTTGGATTGCTGGTGTTACTCGGATAATCTTAGCGTCGGGTCGTACGAGGTGGCTGGGCCGTCTGTATTACCGACGGAGCGTCGCGACAGCCGTGCCCGTGTAGAAACAACTCGCAGTGGCGGACCGGAAAGTCAGGTAGGCCGAGCTAGTGTTGGGGCCTACAGTTTTGAAACAGGCACTGAGAGCGAAAATATGTGTTGTAAACGTCACCCATACTCTTCCTGATAGCTTATAAATTCATTGTATTGTTTCGTTAGCAAGCTCGCTATAAGGAAATCTACGACCTCCCTTGAGATATCCATTATGCCTATTAAACTGATATGAAGGATTGACTTGGCTACTTAAGTGTGTAAGGAATTACTTAAGGGAATCGCTAGATAACCTGATCCAAGGAACTTACTTAAGGAAGTGACTTAAGGAACTCCCTGTAGTCAATCTGCCTCAAGGAACGATTATGTCCATTGTTTAAGGAATTGGATCCCTCAATAGACTATAGTGTTATAATCTTCTCCTCTAATTAACCTGTGTGATATTCTTGTACAAAGCAGCTATATACTTAAGGAACATTGATCATCCCACAATAAAAACTGATAGCTCCGGAAGGGATCACATGTGTCGTGAGTGTTTCATTGGCTCGTCTGTCATTTGAGTAAAAACCTAGTCTAGGGAGGCTTAGAAATTGTGTCACCCGAGGCGATATACGGTCACCAAACGGACCACCCCATAAGTTGCTGCAGGACTGCCGCTCGCTCAAGCAGTACCGGGATAGCCCGGGACGAAGGGGGGTTTTCGCCACAAATGGTGTCAGAAGTGGGATTTGGTGAACACTTTTTCCAAGGAAGTACTGGGATTCTCACCTGACGACATGGAACCTCAAGACCCCGATCTAATGGCGGAGGAGTTAGCGATACTGAGAATGGATGCTTTCAGAATGGAAAGCATGTATGAAGACACATTGATAGAGAAGCAAAGGCTGGAGGACGAACTGAGGAAGATAAAAATGCCCACAAAACAAAGGGACCAGGAAAAGAAACAGGATGTGGGTAGGACGCCGGAACTATTTTCTTCTACACCCAGTGCATTATTGTCACACACCTACTCGACAACACCGGTTGTGCCAACAACCCCAGCTAACACAAGGACGTACACCACCCACAGTATGCAGGAAAGCAATGTAAAGAAACCCAATATCTGTCCGGACCGATTTAGTGGAAAGGTGCCATGGAAGGATTACAGGGCGCATTTTCAGGCGTGTAGCAGGGCAAACGGCTGGACGGATAATCAAGCCGCAGTGTTTTTGGCAGCCAGCCTTCAGGGGGCTGCACTAAAGGTGCTGGGAAGCCAGCCAAGGGAAGAAATATCTTTAAGGGACCTAATGCTAAGCCTGGAGCAGAGATTTGGCCCAGGACAACAAGCGGACTACCATTTGATGGAGTTACGGCATCGCCGTCAAGGGGAGAGAGAAACAATTCAAGAACTTGGACAGAGCATAAGGGAGCTTTCTGCATTAGCGTATCCCGAGTTCACCGATGAAAGTCGTGAACGATTGGCCATGGGGCATTTTATGGACGCTCTTGCCGATAAGGCAATTAGGGAAGGAGTCTTCCGGGCGAGGCCAAAGACAATTGATGATTCAATAAGGGCATCCTTATTGACAGAGAGTTTTCTGAGGACTGAGGAGCGCAGAGTTGCAGACAAAACGAAAAAGTTTGCGAGAACTTTAGAAACTGCCGGGGATCTGACGATGCCGAGCCTTAAGGAAAAGACTGCAGGGACCCAAGAAGGCATCAGTCAGGCCCTGGGGAAAATTGAGTCAGTGTTACGTGAATTGTCGCGCCTTAAGGAGCAAATCTCGGAGGAAAGACAGCGACAGAGTCGGAGGCCAAGCAAGGAGGTTGCTGAAGGCCTTTGTTTTAGGTGCAAGAGAAAGGGACACCTTGCGAGAGATTGTCCGTCTAAGCAAAAGACGGGAAACGACAGTCAGCCGACTCTGGGGCCCAAGGGGCGGCTGCAAGAGAACTAGGGCCACCCATGAAGGAGCCGAGGTTGGCACCTCCTGTGAGAGGTTGTCAAGGGGCAGGGCTCTACGTTGATGCCAAGATAAGAAGGGTGAGGGCTCGTGTGTTAATCGACACAGGTGCTACAAATACGGTGCTTTCATCTGCAGTGTACTACAGGATAGCACCTGAAGAGAGACCTTTATTGGCCTCGGAAGGGTCTACCTTGTATGGAGCTGATGGTGGATCGATAGAAACATTAGGTGGAGCTTGGATGGAGATCCGAGTGGGGAGGACCACCTACCCAGTACATGTGATATTTGCAAAATTGGAAATGGAGGGGATCCTGGGAATGGACTTTCTCCTTCCGACCATTGGACACCTTGATTTCAAGGAATTGATCTTGACCTTAAATGACGAGAAAATACAGTGCCATGACAAAAATGGGGGAAATTTTTGTGCGCGTGTCATAGTGGAACATACCACAAGGGTGCCACCCGGGCACGAGGCTCTCGTAACAGGAAAAGTGATGAAGGAATTATCTGGTCTAGGGATGGTTGAGCCTGCGGAGAAGACGGAACTAGCAGATAGAGGACTGATAGTAGCGAGACTATTGGTTAGACCGGAAAGAGGGACCCTTCCTGTCCGAGTATTCAATCCGGGACGAAGAACGTGCGTGGTTAGAGGGGGCAGTATGGCTGGATTCCTCACTCAAGTAGATGAGCATGACATAGTGGAGCACAAGCAGGAACAAACTGCAGGGCAACCTAAGCAGGTTCCTGAGCACCTAGGAGGCTTGTACTCAAGGAGTATTACAGAAGTGGAACCAACTTACCATGCTCAAATAGCAGAGTTACTTGGAGAGTTCAGCGATGTTTTCTCTAAGGGAGACGGAGATATCGGGCACACAAAACGTGTGGGGGGGTGCCAAGCCTCATAGGGAGAGGCCGAGGCGGTTTCCTGCAACGGAGCAGGAAGAGATTACCAAGCAAGTGCAGGACTTGCTTAAGGGTGGTAAGATCGAACCCTCCAACAGTCCATGGGCTTCCAATGTAGTGCTCGTCAGGAAAAAGGACGGAACTAAACGCTTCTGTGTCGATTACAGGAAACTCAACGCTGTCACCATTAAAGATGCATATCCTATTCCTAGGATAGACGACTCACTTGATGCTCTGTCGGGAGCACGTTGGTTTTCGACGCTGGACATGGCTTCAGGCTACTGGCAAGTGGCTCTAGACAAGGACGCGCAAGAAAAATCAGCGTTTGTCGTAAGAGGTGGGCTTTACAACTGGCGTGTGATGCCCTTTGGCCTCTGTAACGCGCCATCAACGTTTGAGAGGCTCATGGAAAGGGTTATAAATGGCCTTCACTGGGAAACTCTCCTAGTGTACCTCGACGATGTAATAGTGTTCGGGAAGACAGTACCTGAGGAACTTAAACGGTTAAGAGAGGTGTTCCAACGCTTCCGAGACGAGGGCCTGAAGCTGAAACCAAAGAAATGTGACCTGTTCAAACGGAAGGTCCGTTATCTTGGCCACATTGTCTCCTCTGAAGGAATCAGTACCGACCCTGAGAAGATTGAAGCGGTAAGGGATTGGCCAATCCCGAGATCAGTTAAGGACGTCCGGAGCTTTGTGGGATTGGCGTCGTATTACAGACGATTCATCGAAGGATTCTCATCTGTGGCAAGACCCTTACATCGGCTGACCGAAAAACACCGGGAATTCGAGTGGACAGACGAGTGTCATGCTGCCTTCACAGAGCTTAAGAAACGTCTGACTGAGGCGCCAGTCCTTGTGTATCCGGAGCCAGATGGAAAATTCATTCTCGACACAGATGCGAGTGCCACAGGAATCGGAGGGGTGTTGTCACAAGAGAAGGATGGGAAAGAGCGAGTGGTGGCTTACGCCAGTAAAGTGTTAAAAGAGGCCGAGCAAAATTATTGCGTGACAAGGAGGGAACTCTTTGCGGTGGTTACCTTTCTCAAGTACTTTCGACCGTATATATACGGCCGTAAAATAACCGTCCGAACTGATCATGGGGCCTTGAGGTGGCTAGTAAATTTCAAGGACCCCTCGGGACAGGTAGCGCGATGGCTCCAACTGATTGGAGAGTTTGACTTTGAGATAATCCATCGTGCTGGGAGGTCGCATCAGAATGCTGACAGTCTGTCACGACGGCCTTGTTCGCAATGTGGTATGGTAGATCCACATGCAGCTCAGGAACACGATAGTCCCTCAGAAAATCTGTCCAGTGCAGGAACCCCTTTATCACTCCAACTTGGAAGTGACTGCCTGCAGGAAGACCCTCGTAAGGATTCACCGGACGTGATCAAGGACAGAGAATGCCTTGTTCACCCGAATGGAGACATGAAAGCAGATTTGCGTGTGGTGGGTGTAAAAGCACATATAACCAAAGATGACTGGAGGGAGGCCCAACTTAAAGATCATACCCTGGCATGGATCATGGACCTTAAGGAGCGAGGAGAGGCTCGCCCGAGTTGGGAAAGTGTTTCTTTAAGAGGGACTGACCACAAGGGCTACTGGTTACAATGGGATCAATTGTTTGTGCGGGACGGGGTGTTGCAGCGCCGTTGGGAGTCAGACAATGGAAAGGTGATTCAGTGGAAGACTGTTGTCCCCGAGGAGTACCGAGAGGAGGTGCTAAGGGAGCTACACGCAGGGACACTCAGTGGCCACTTTGGAACAAAGCGAACCATTGCCAAGGTACGCGATAAGTTTTACTGGAAGGGACTGGCGACGGATTGCAGAGCTTTTGTGAGACAGTGCGAGCTTTGTGCGAGGCGGAAGTCACCATCGAAAAAACGACGAGCTCCACTTCAGCAGCACTTGGTCGGGGCACCTCTAGCACGGGTAGCAATGGACATAATGGGTCCATTTCCAGTGACGAGGACTGGTAATAAGTACATACTTGTGGTAGGGGACTACTTCAGTAAGTGGTTCGAGGCTTATCCGCTCCCCGATGAAAAGGCTGAGACGGTAGCAAAGAAATTTGTGGAGGAGTTTGTGTGCAGGCTTGGGGTTCCCACTACGCTACACACGGATCAAGGGAGGAACTTTGAATCACTTCTGATGGCCGAAATATGCAAGATCTTGGGGATTATAAAAACAAGGACCACACCATACAACCCCAAGTCAGATGGTATGGTAGAGCGTTACAACCGAACCTTAATTAATACGGTAGCAATCATGATGGAGGGTAAACAAAATAGCCGAGATTGGGACGAGGAACTCACTTTTGCTACAGCCGCATATCGCAGCACACCACACGAGTCTACGGGAGAGAGTCCCAACCTGCTTATGTTAGGGCGAGAAGTGGCGACCCCTATAGACTTGTTGACAGAACAACCACCTTTGGAGGACGTCTCAAGTGAGGAGGACTACGCGCAGACCATAAGACGGCGAATGCAACAGGCACATGATAGGGCAAGGGAAAACCTGCAAAAGAGTGCCAGGCGGCAGAAACGAAACTACAATAGGGGTACCAAGGCGGGCGGCTTCCAAGCAGGCCAGTTTGCCTGGCTATACAACCCCGTGAGAAAGAAGGGCATCTCCCCGAAGCTAAAATGTAGGTGGGAAGGACCCTACCTGATTATTCATAAACTTTCAGATGTAACATTCAGGATTCAACAAAAGCAAGGAGGAAAGTTTAAGGTCGTCCACTGTGACCGCCTTAAGCCCTATCAAGGAAAACCACTAGTTCCGTGGAATGCAGCCAAAGGAAAGGAAGTAATTCAAACCCAGTCTTCAACAGAGACAACTGAAGACGCAGTCTGGGAAGCACAGGAGTCCGGTTTGACTGAAGAGACCCAGGAGGGATTCCAGATGCCGGAGTCGGCAGAGTCCACTGGAGTGGGCGAGGAATGCACTGCCTGGAGGGATACCGGGGTTATCGGAGATCCGAATGAGAACCCTGCCCTGGAAGGTGGAGAAGTACAAATTCCTCGTGGAGTCTCATCTCCTCTGCCTGGAGCTGCAACGGATCCTGTTACCTTGAAGGAGAATCATGGTCTGTCAAGGAGGAATCCACCGCGCCAGCGACGGCGGCCACAGAGATACCTTTAACTGTATACTAGGACATGAACCAAAATATCACGGGAACAATTAACCCAGAAGTTTAACTAATGTAGATCTCGTTCTGTTTGTTTGTTTTTTTTCGTCAGATTGCTTTCTTCAAGGCGAAGAGGAGGTATGGACACACGACACAAGGATACGGGACAAGAGGAGAGGATGAAGTGGACCCCTCCCAAGGACTGGGACCCCTCAAGGGTTCACCACTGCCCAGAATGCACAAGCACTTTCCTGAACAGGAAAAAGCTCGACAAGCATCTGGCTGGACACAAGTCCCGAAGAATCTTGTTCTTCTGCAAGAGGTGTGATCGCAATTACACCCGGAAAGATAACCTCAGGACCCATTACACCGGTCATCACCCTTCTCAACTGGAAGATCTCAAGGAAATATACCCGGAGACCGAAAAAGAACGCGATGCAGGGACTAAAGCTAAAAAGGAGACTAGAAGTGGGGTGTTATGGCCGAGCGGTCTAGCGCGTCGAACTCAAGTTCCTGTGCTAGTACTAGAATGTGGGTTCGATTCCGGGCCGTGACACTTGTGCTCTTGAGCAAGGCACTTAATCACACTTGTTCCGTCCTTCGGAAGGGATGTAAAGCCGTTGGTCCAGTGTGTTACACATGTAACGCACTTTAAAGATCCCAGAGCATTCTTTCGTGAAGAGCAAGGGGGGATTCCCCGGTGTCTCTGGCCGTTTCTAATTCAACTTAGAAGTTGATAGTTATTCAAATATCTATGTTAATTGATCCCATTCCTGTAATTGGCGGTTCTTCCGCTGTTGGATGTGGTGAATAAATAAATAAATATAAATAAATAAGAAGTGGGCCTGATACAGTTGTTGAAGTCAGTCGAGATAGGAAAGGCCGCAAGCCGGTTGAGGCGATGGCAGTGGAGCCGCCACCAGAAAAACGAGCAAAGCCACTTGAGGAAAGAGATGTGCCTCGAGAGGGAATGGAAGCTGCTGGAAGGGACCCTGTGTATTGGCCAGTTCCATTGAATCCATGGGGAGGAGTCGAGTCCGCTCTGTCAGTTTCCCCTGGGTCGGTATCCCTCTTGAATCCACTCGTGAAGAATCAGCCACGTACTCCTGCAGGGAGGCTCAGTGGAAAGCCAAAGGGGATGTTGGCTATGCAGTTTCAGGCTGAGTCCGAGACAGAAGAAGAGGATCAGGAAGAAGACATTCGAATTGTCCAAGGGAAATCACCGGAGCCGGGAGACAAGAAGCAGACAGGAGGTCAGGTTAATTTGGGACGAGTACTTGAGGGAACTAACGTGAGGTACAACGAAAGCCCAAGACAAGAGAAGGTCTACCCACCCCATAGTCCCGGGAAGACCCTCGGCTTAGATCACGCCCAGTGTGCCTCTGCAAAAGTGTTCAGGCTCCGAACCGGTGACCAAGATGAGCATCGTGCGATCCCAGTCGACGCCAGGGACCTGGAAAATCTGATGGAGGGCAACGTACGTCGTGTAACAGAGGTATGCACCCGGTCGACTTTCCAAGGAGGTGTTAAGGCTACCGAAGAGATCGTCGAGCGTACATACGACGTGAACTTTAAAGCTGGCTTCGTGCTCAAGTAGTTCCTGTTTTACCCTCAGTCCTGCATGCCGTCAGATGACTTTTGCGGTTTTTAAGGAACTTGTGTTATTCTTCCAAAGTGTTTACCTTAGTTTGAGTTAACTGAACCGTGTTAAAGACATGTATTTTTAAGGATGTCGGTCTTGGTGGATCTTACTTAAGTTATTGTGTTTCTTTAAAGGAAAAGGAAACCCTTAAGGATGTTTCGTTTTAAATGTAAGCAGTACCTTATCTATTTGCTCTGATAAATCTTGTTCCTTTTTCGTAAACTTTTATTATGAAACCAATTAGAAAGCTTTTTCGGATTAGTCATGTTTATTTAAAATATATTCCTTGTTGTTTCTGATTGTATCCGTTTAGTTATAACAGAAAACTTCCCTATAGATATGTGACCTTACTTAAGGATTTTTGGAATTGAAGTGTCTTCCTTGAGGATGTCTCTAGTATAAATAACGACTTAAGGTTAATTATTAGTTTTCTATAAATGGCCAAGCACTTAAGGCTTTATTTCGTTTTTTTAGTTGTTAGTTTTAACGAACCAGGAGGTTCGAACTTAAGAGGGGGGCTGTGTGACGAAACGGCAGCCTCAGTGTTTGTTTCTTTGGCGCGCCATCGCGCTGACCTAGGTCTTTGCGCATGCGCAATGAGCACACCGCGCAGCGTGACACACAGCGCTGGCGAGTCTAGGGAGTTGGAATTAGCGACGCGTAGAGGACGGAGCTATAGTGCCGTTGTGCTGAGCGAGCTGTTGCTGTTTTGGCAGACGAGTGTTACGACGTATTTATCCCGTGCAAACTAGGTTTGCCAGGGGTGTGCCGAGGCCGGTTGGATTGCTGGTGTTACTCGGATAATCTTAGCGTCGGGTCGTACGAGGTGGCTGGGCCGTCTGTATTACCGACGGAGCGTCGCGACAGCCGTGCCCGTGTAGAAACAACTCGCAGTGGCGGACCGGAAAGTCAGGTAGGCCGAGCTAGTGTTGGGGCCTACAGTTTTGAAACAGGCACTGAGAGCGAAAATATGTGTTGTAAACGTCACCCATACTCTTCCTGATAGCTTATAAATTCATTGTATTGTTTCGTTAGCAAGCTCGCTATAAGGAAATCTACGACCTCCCTTGAGATATCCATTATGCCTATTAAACTGATATGAAGGATTGACTTGGCTACTTAAGTGTGTAAGGAATTACTTAAGGGAATCGCTAGATAACCTGATCCAAGGAACTTACTTAAGGAAGTGACTTAAGGAACTCCCTGTAGTCAATCTGCCTCAAGGAACGATTATGTCCATTGTTTAAGGAATTGGATCCCTCAAGAGACTATAGTGTTATAATCTTCTCCTCTAATTAACCTGTGTGATATTCTTGTACAAAGCAGCTATATACTTAAGGAACATTGATCATCCCACAATAAAAACTGATAGCTCCGGAAGGGATCACATGTGTCGTGAGTGTTTCATTGGCTCGTCTGTCATTTGAGTAAAAACCTAGTCTAGGGAGGCTTAGAAATTGTGTCACCCGAGGCGATATACGGTCACCAAACGGACCACCCCATAAGTTGCTGCAGGACTGCCGCTCGCTCAAGCAGTACCGGGATAGCCCGGGACGAAGGGGGGTTTTCGCCACAGTATCTTATTCCAGTTTGTTTGTGATTGTGAAGTTGTGTTTGCAGGGCCCCAATGGAAACCAGTTTTTGTAAACTGTTTGGGCACACCTTGGGTAAAAAAATGGAATAAATAAATAATAGGAGGGTGCACTTCAAACAAGATTTCGAAGGTAATACATCGGAAAACATGAAAAATCTATGATTTTTTTTGTAGGCAAATGATGCATTTGGGCTTTTAGTAAAAATGTCCCATCGGGCCATACTTCACATGTGCATGTATGTAGTTTTAATTTACTTGGAATTATAAGAATTCAGCTGTGCATTCTGTTTTTATTTTTAGAAAATGAATTGTGCTTTCATCATACATTAAGTGCTTTGAATTATTTACATGCATGTAAAATATAATTTGTGGCGATAAAAGTGTGCACAAGAAAAGGTACTATGTGATAATTGTAAAATATAAAATTGTAAAACATAAAATTGTTCAGTTTCTGAAGAACATTTCATTTTTGTCTGACAGACGCGACAGACTTTTGTCTGTTGTGTCTGTCAGACAAAAATCTCAGTGTGGACTGCGCGTCAGATCTCAGACAGCATCTGACCATCCTGAGATATCAGGGAATTTCCACTCTGCAAAGCGACGTAACAATACCCTGAGGAAACACACGCAAATCTGTGGAGTGAGCCGGCTGTTGTCTTGAGACAACTCACGCCCGAGTCATTTTGATGTAATTTAATCAATTCGGTCATTGTTATGCCGAAAAGAAACGATTTCTATACTTTCCAGAAATTGTATTGGGTTCCGTTCCTTATGACTGTCCCATTTCTACCAAACGTTCAAACGACGATCTTAATTTACTCCGCAGTTTTTCAAATTAATAACAGGGATGCATGCTGACGAATGTAATGGAACGGATTCCCCAGTATGCTTTAAATAGCAGCCAATCTTCGACGCGGACAACGGCCAGCATTACCGAGTACATGTATCACATGCATGCACGGTGTTTACAATCTGCGCGCGTTACATTTGAATGCCTGCAATCCGTGCTGGAATGCACTGCCAAGCGTCCTGATTGGTCCAGCAGAGGCGACAAGATTTCTGTCGCTAGTCCCACCGCGAAATGGGGCCTGTTTCAACAGGGCCACTGTACGCAGGAGTTAGGGAGTGCGTTAAAGGGGCACTGCAAGAGGATGGCATCTGACATGATCAAACTTGTCTGTCAAAAGATTGAACGTGCACATTAATTCAGACAAAAATCTATAGTCTGGACAGTCAACAGCCAATCATTAGACAGTTTGGTAACATTTGACCTTTTAATGGCCACGTGATTGAACAAAATCATCAAACGTCATCAGACCTGTCTGACAGTCTGGACGAAGTCTTCAAAGTCAAACAACATCAACAAAAAGTCTGCCAGACAAAAATCTCATAGTGTAGACGGGCCAATACGCAACGTTTACAAAATAGATGTGCGTTTCTATTTTTGTTAATTATATAATTATAATTTTTATTTCATGTGACAAATGTTTACACGTGATTTTTGTGTAATGTTATTAGTTTCCCAGAAAGTCGTTTTATATTTTCTAAATAACTATTTGCCAATAAAGGAAAAATAAATCAACTGTTCGTGCGTATAGTGATTTTTACTCTTACTCGGTGTACACTTAAAGCCACTGTACCGAATTGAAATTGACCAAATTACATGTATTATGAAATACTATTTTGACTAAGAGACGGTCGTTTTGGATAAGCAATTAAAGATGAGTTGATGTGCAGTGCGTATGATCCACGCATTGTTTCCCACAAGGCCGCCCCATGTGACCGAAACTAGTCCTTTGACAACTGTTTTCCGTGAAGTATAGCCAGGGAACCAGCCCAACGGTTGTTAATTCAGGCATAAATGCTGCTCATCCATACATTATTGAGGAGCAAAGGTGAAGAAAAAATGACGTTAAACTGACTGCTGAATTAACCTGCACTGCACCATTATGCAATTTTTAATATTGTCCATCTTGGCAATTCCACGGTTAGTAATGTTACATATTTAGCAATTTACTGGAGTTCTATCCTCTGTTATATCAACACGCAAGCCTGTCAGTTCTCCATTTTGATACCATCAATGCATCTCACCAACATCTACTGGACAGTAATAACTAAAATCATTTAGCCCCATTTTGTGAATTGTAAAAGATTTTAATCTTGGTTAGTAACGTTACAACAAAGGACATGGTATAAATGAATGTCTTGAAACCAAAAGCTTCCTCAAATGGGACACAACTGAAACGAACCATTATATTTCTTTCATTGCTTGTTTACTGGTGTTTTTGTTTTTAATATGCCAAGTCACACCAACTCTCGCCAGTTTCAATAACTCTGAGTATTGATCAATCATGGTTAGTAATAACGTCAGTTAGTCATGTTACAGCTGTCCCATGCCTACAAAATGTTTGACATTTCCAACACGAGAATAAATTTGCAGTACATTTTCCACAACAATTCAACACCAAACACATTTTTGCAGAATCTTTTTGTGTATGCTATCATTTAAAGTCGGTTTATACACAAGTATATAATTTTCAAATTTTGTGGAAATGTCCACCTGATCATGGAATTGCCCATCTCCCCTCTAAATGCTGCCCATTCGTGCATAACAGTAAGTACGGGCTTATCACTTTCAATGCATGTTCCATTTATCGTACTAATCATTCACAACAAGTTTCGTGTAATTTTGGACATTATTTGAGCAGTTGTTTAGAGGGAACTTTATTTTGTTAAGATGTTTAAGCCATACATTTTATCGTGTCGTTGGTGAAAGATGAAATCAAATATAAACCGAGTTTCGGTCGTAAAAATAGAGTTGCGAAGCTTATTTCCATTCTCTGGGTGTGCTTCTGAAAACAATGAGTTAAAAACAGTAACCAGCAGTTTCCCAAACAAGATGACAATCTTCGTTCAGTTTATAAATTACATATATATTTCTTATTTAGAAACCAGACTATGTCGACTATAAAGCGATGTTACGATACACCTGCGAAATTGTTTCAAGACAGAAATAAAATTAAAAACAACGGACAAAACAATTAAAATGCATACGGGGGTCGTGCAGACGATTTCTTCACCATCTTAATGGTGTCATGTCCAGTTGTTCGGTGAGTGCAGTAATTCCTTCATGGCGGATTTAAACTTATTTCATTAATTTCAGTCCTTTAAGCAAATCTGGTGAAACAAAACACAGACAAACAACAAATTCAGGCTTCAAACAGCAAAGGATAAAGAGTGGAATGTTCAGGAGAATGGCGATGTATTAAATAGACCGTGTAAGTTGACCTCGAGAACGCGCGAGACTCGTCGACTTCCGGAGACCTCGCATAGCAGCTTAACCACATGCAGCGACCGTTTTTTCGGTACCATTTTGACACCACGTCAAAATTATCAGTTTTACCTTCCGATTAGGAGTCCACTGTAACAAATTCTTAAAATTCCATTTATTACTTGTGAGAAAAGTGTCGGCGCGTCGCTGGTAGTCCGCAAGTGGCGCGAATATTTTGGCGCAGTGTAGTTGGCGCGAATAAGGTGCATTTTGGCCGTTTTCAAAAGTTCTTGATTCGGCTTCAGACGGTCTTTGCGATTTCCGTCCTGTCCATGTGTAGGCCTACTTTGTTTGGATTTTTGGTGGTGGTTTTATCTACTCTCGACAGAAGTGAACGTTGAAGTTGTCGTTAAAACCAGGTATTTGTTTAGCCATGTTATACAATTTCTGAGATGCACCAAGCCTGAGCATGCCTTTCGTAAAGGTACTTGCAAACCGGAAACAAAAGGTCAAACATTTGTATTTGTTTGTGACAAACTCAGACAACATTTTCTTCGTTTTATTTAATGAATCGTATTTCCATGTATTGATGTTTGAACGCTTACAAACCGGTACGGTAATGTGATAATTCAAAAAAGATCGCCACAACTGGTCTCCGAAAGTGTGACCTGAAACGAGACGTACACGGTCTATTGCGACAACATTCTTAACATTTCTAGTTACATTTACTTGATATTGAATTTGTTAACAATGGGCATATTACAAATTCAAGATATTCACTTTAGGCTAGTCAGAACGATCTTTAAAGGCCCAGTGTATTGTTTGCAGATGGATCTTTTTGACCAATTCCAGAAATAACAGCATTACATCACTAAAGCATTGGTGTTGATAAGCCGCCTTGTCGAAGTTTCAGCGTCATAGACGTAGTAATACTTGAGAGAACCTTCAAATTCCATGCATGGGTTTTGTGTTGAACGAATGGTAACAAAAAATAAATTACGACAACTTCTACTACAAATAAGGCACCATTTGTTACCATTGCTTTCAACACTTTCAATACTCGGGGTTTTATTTTTTGTCTTGTCAACTAAAGAAGTACAATTTTAGGTCGATGCAAATGATGTAATTCGCTTTACAAACGTAAGAGCTGTTCAGGCTGGTAGCCGAAACAGGTAATGTAAAAGGAATACAAATATCAATTCAAAGCAATTAATAAGCTTGGTGTAACGTACAGCAGACGATTGAACTCTCATCGAACCCACAGTCGTTGACTCCATCACAGAATTGGTCTTCTCTCAAACATAAATCTTGTCCGTCGTCCCCGCCAACAGAGCAGGTGAAAAATGGTCCGCAACCTGTTTTAAGATGAGGAACAAGTCCGTGCGAGGTTTTTAAAGGAATCATTTTGTCTCCAAACAAATCTGAGCGCTGCGCACGGGATTATCAGATGTACATTAGACCAAGACTGTTACAACTTATAACATCAGAGTAACCATCGGACAACGTACAGGTCTGTCATCAACTGATAATGTAACAAAAATCAACCAAATATCTAGTAAAAATACAATGCTACTACACTATAAGACAATAATTGTTACATTACCGGTTAGTGATGCAGTATCGGTCAAGTTTTGTTACATTATCGGTTAGTGATGCAGTATCCGTCAAGTTTTGTTACATTATCGGTTAGTGATGCAGTATCGGTCAAGTTTTGTTACATTATCGGTTAGTGATGCAGTATCGGTCAAGTTTTGTTACATTATCGGTTAGTGATGCAGTATCGGTCAAGTGTTGTTACATTATCGGTTAGTGATGCAGTATCGGTCAAGTGTTGTTACATTATCGGTTAGTGATGCAGTATCGGTCAAGTTTTGCTACATTATCGGTTAGTGATGCAGTATCGGTCAAGTTTTGTTACATTATCGGTTAGTGATGCAGTATCGGTCAAGTTTTGTTACATTATCGGTTAGTGATGCAGTATCGGTCAAGTTTTGTTACATTATCGGTTAGTGATGCAGTATCGGTCAAGTGTTGTTACATTATCGGTTAGTGATGCAGTATCGGTCAAGTTTTGTTACATTATCGGTTAGTGATGCAGTATCGGTCAAGTGTTGTTACATTATCGGTTAGTGATGCAGTATCGGTCAAGTTTTGTTACATTATCGGTTAGTGATGCAGTATCGGTCAAGTTTTGTTACATTATCGGTTAGTGATGCAGTATCGGTCAAGTTTTGTTACATTATCGGTTAGTGATGCAGTATCGGTCAAGTTTTGTTACATTATCGGTTAGTGATGCAGTATCGGTCAAGTTTTGTTACATTATCGGTTAGTGATGCAGTATTGGTCAAGTTTTGTTACATTATCGGTTAGTGATGCAGTATCGGTCAAGTTTTGTTACATTATCGGTTAGTGATGCAGTATCAGTCCAATAGTTTTGTTACATTATCGGTTAGTGATGCAGTATCGGTCAAGTTTTGTTACATTATCTCAAAATCTCTCAGGTAGTCAGGTTGTTAATTGACAATCCAGGAGGATTTGTAATTTTTCAGTTACAAGATCGGACATTTTTCCAGGAAATCTGTTGCAAAAGAAGTATTGGCATCTCTGCAATCGTCTGTCAAAAGTAGGACTTACTTTTCGTGGCCAAAAGCATCCCGTCTGCGTAGACGTCTGAAGAAAAAATATTCAGTGACGTTAATGTATGCAAAACTATGCAAAGTTATGCAAGCAACCTACAACAAACTAAGAATCCTAACTTACTCAAAAATGTTCACTCTATAATACTTGCAAAATACTTTCTTGTCACAGATATTGTTTTATTAAAGGTAATATACAGGATTGGTAATGGTGTGATTGAAGATATGCATGATTAAAACCAACCTCAGTAAAATCCAGCTCTATACCCCGTCCAACTTTTGAGAAAACAGTTAAAAACCGTGTCGTTTTTCTTCCGAGATCGTATGAAAATGGCTGACATCTCAATGTTATAGGCATTTTTTGTGTTCCTTGACGACATGCCTGGATATGCACATTTTGTGCTTATGCTACGTTTACACCATGTCCCCGGCAGTCCCGGCGAGCCGGTAGAGGAGCACCGGGGAGGCACCGGGATGGACGTCGGGGAGCGTAGGGGACCGGGGTGGCGAAACGTGAATGACCGTAGCTCACCCTTGCCACCGGCCGGTGAGCAGCTCTGTCAAAAATTTTGCCCCGGCAGTCCCGGCACTAATGAGAATCGTCCTGGGCCGCAGTGGGACGGGGCTTCCGTCACAGGGCGTGACGGACCGCAGTGTGCCTTGACTCACCGGGGTGTGGCACCTTGAGGTGCCGGGGAACTGTGATCGCGGCCGGTGCCTCGCGCTCCGCCACGTTTGGAAGCCCGGCACCCCACGGTCTGCCAGGGCCCGACACGGTAGCGGCCAGTTACGCCTCACTGCGTCGCGCTCCAGGACGAAGTGAAAATGAAGGTGTGGAGCGCACTATTTATACCAACCGGGGCTCACCGGGAGACCACCGGGCGGTCGGGTTGGCGTACGGGTTCTTTCCTCGCCTTTCACCTCTGGGGTCCCGGGTTCGAATCCGGGGCGTGTATGTGGATTGGGTTTGCAGTCCCTACTTGACCGCGTGGGTTTTCCCCTGGGGCATTTCTCTGGGGGTTTTCCTCCCACTTCTAAAACTGCAACTCCTTCTTCGTCATCTCAAGTTACTAATATAGTATAGTTAAAGCTAAAACCGTATAGTTGATGGCATAAAGGGCCTTAGTTGCCGAAGATGCCATAAAATATACAACAACAACAACAACGGGAGACCACCGGGTGACCACCGGGGCGTGAAACGTGACAGCTGCCACGTTCAGTCGCAGGGCGCCGCAGCAGACCCTCGCACACAGTCGGGAACGTATTGGGCCAGGACAACAAACGTGACACGAACGGGACGGACGTGAGGCACCGCATCAGAACTTAGCAGGCCGGCCTGGGACGTGGACCCATCCGTAGTGGAACGGCGCTTAAAACGTAGCGCGCCGTCCGCCTCGCGGCCCGGTACCGGCACGGCGCGCCACGCTTTACGTACCGGGACGTAACGCACCGTGGTAGAACGCAACACACCGGCCCAACTAGGGCCGAGTCGAGCCAAAGTAATAAAAAGACGACAAAAGTTCCACGGCACGCTACGTGCCGGGACTGCCGGGGACATGGTGTAAACGTAGCATTACACAAATTGGTTTAAAAGCATGAGCAGAATGACAATGCTCCATATAAACACCCCATTGAGAATAAACAAGCCCAAACCGTTTAAAATTTCAATCAGTTCCGAAAGGGATTGTTTAAATCTTTGCATAAACCGGTGCACCATATACAGTTGTGCTCAAAATCATTCATAGCCTTGTAATTTTTAGAGTATTTTGAATCATGTTAATAAATGAGTGAGTTTCGTCTGGCTTACTTATAATAAGTACGTGACAAACAACTGAAAGAATAACAACAAGTGACATTTTCTGTAATATATTATTTTGGGGGTATTTTATCGGCATACATGTATTTCCAAAAAAAAGTCATGTCCGTAATTCTTCATACCTTTAATAAAGTCCCTTTTAAGAATCAATAGACAAGTCTTTGTTTTGTTTTTTATCACAGCCTCCAAACGGTTCCTGTATCGGCTTACAAGGCCAAAGCATGTTTCCACCGGAATTTTCGCCCACTCCTCCATCGCAAAAGCCTCAAGGTCGTTGAGGTTGCAAGGCTTCCTTGCCATCACCCGAGTCTTGAGTTCCCTCCTTAGATTTTCGATCGGGTTGAGATCCGGGCTTTGGCCCGGCCACTCCAGAACGTCCACATGGTTGTCCTCGAACCATTTCGTGACTGCCTTGGCAGTATGTTTGGAAACGTTGTCCTTTTGTTACCCCCCCCCCCCCCCCTTTCCCCTTCCCCTTCCCCCCCCCCCCCCCCCATTCCCCCTTCCCCCTCCCCCCCTTCCCCCTTCCCCCTCCCCCCTCCCCCCCATTCACAATGGTCTAGCGACGCCGTTGCCTGATGCAATGTGCTCTGAAGTGTATGCCTGGATATCTTGGTCCCAGACTCGCCAAGGCTGTTCAGGAGACCCTTCATGGTAATGCGGGGATTGTTGCTGGCTTTTCGGCACACTTTTCATGCCAGACGAGGTAACACCTTCGACTTACGACTACGCCCTTTAAGGTTTCTCACTGTGTGGAACTCCTTGTACTTCCTAATTATGCTCTGAACGGTCGAAACTGGCACTCTAAACTGCTTCAAAAGGTCCTTGCAGCCTTTCCCTTGTTTGTGGCCATTGACAATAGCCATGCGCAAGTCCAGAAACTTTATAGCCGACGGTACAAGTAGAGTGCTATTCTATGACATTCTTTGATTTAAATTTAATTGAACAGATATGTTAATGATTCAAATCCTATGCAAACATGTTAGGATAACTGTTGAACAACAAAAGGGAATCACTGGAATGTTGAAAGCAGGTGAATTATCACGAAACAAACGGCCTAAATACTATTTTTTTGTAAGGGGTATGAATAATTTTTAACAGGCACAGAAATGAAAATCTGGACATTACTATTGTTATGCAAATGATGCTAAGCCAAAAATATGTAGTCTTGTGCAAGGCAACTAACTGTCCTGGGATACAGTGAAAATTCCTTCACAATAGTTTTTGGGAGTGAGGAAATTTGAAAATGTTAGATTTTTCAAAGGGTATGAATAATTTTGAGCACATCTGTATAAACGCAGAGCTTGAACACACCCAATGACACAAATCTTCAATCAAAATAATTTCAATCAGAATGAAAAAGGTGAGCAATATGTAACCGTGCCTTATGTAAAATAATTGCTGAATCTCGCGAAAAAAACTCGCGGCGCTCATTATCATATAACTTCACGGTAGAACTTACGTGCCAGAAGGAAGCACACCATTATAACAGCGATGAACGTGAGTTTGGCCATTGCTACTTCCTGTAAACCGAATATGTCAGAGTAAAATGGTCCAGGATTTCACCTTGATATAACCAATCCTGAAAGATTCCATCCAGCCAATCACAACCATCATGCTAAGTCAACTTTTCTTCCTTAACACAAATCGACAATCGATTTTGTCGCGGCTGCAGTTTTAATCGACCGCTCATTAACGGAATAAAAATGGTCATTAATGGTCCCATGGCAAATAAAACACAAAGCCAGTCGTAAAAAGACAAATATGACAACAAGACTCACAATAATTACAAAATCAATCACTGTAATATGTTTAGGACATATATAGAAAATTAATGGCGTGTTTTCCAATTCCAGGGAAGTTTCGCGGACGTGCGCAGTTTACCCATTGCTGCGCCCTTGGTACCGAAGCAAATATTGACCCATAAACACATTGTGAAACTATAGTAATGTCCAGAGCCATAATTTAAAGTTCATATGCAGGATTTGCATGTTCCAAAATTTAATTAACCTTTAATTAACTAATAACAAAACAACATGACACGGCATTAGAGAAACAGACAGCGAGTACAAATTGTAGCCCGACCTGGCAAATGAGTCGAATATCGTGCAGTATGTGCCCAAATTGTGCCACTTGGTGATCATTATATACAATACGAAAATACAATGGCAATTTTGGCCGGTACCTGAAAATTCCAAGCGGCACCCTGTATTTATCGCATATTTTTGGTATTGTGGTCGGGCTCAGACTGTGCAACATCTAACTCATTTCGCTGGAACGGTTCCCAATTAATAATTCTTAAATGTACTATTATGACATGAGCAAAATGATTAATAACACCCATTATATCAGGCTGGTACAGGTTTTAAGGACATTGTCCCCATTCATCATTGTGCGCGTGCAACATAACAAGACAGACATTAGCATATTATTTTGCATACGGCGTCAATCGAAAACAAACCCACATAAACCGTTGTTAATTTTAAAGCATCTTCGGTAACTTAAGGTCCTTTATGCCATCAAATGTACGCACTGTAACAATTATTTATTTTAACTAACTAATTAACTTTACTTTATCAACTGAAGATGACGAGGAAGGAGATGCAGTTTTAGGAACTGAATCCCCCAGGGAAATCTCATGGGGAAACCCACGCGGGCAATGGACTGCAAACCCAGTCCACAGAGGCCTGCACGCCCCAAATACGTAAAGCGAAGGCCGGGGTTTTCTTCACATTGAAACTTTCAATACCCATCATTCCCCCAAATAGTCTAGTCAATTTACGATTTGACCTATAACTAATTGCAATAGAAATCATTCTAACATGAATCTAGACCACAACATTCAATAACAATATGAACAATCTAATTAATTCTTTTGAGTGGAAAGGTGTTTCTGAAGCAGTTTTTTAAGACAAGAATTAAGAATTAAGAATTAGTCTGGTAACGTTCCTCAGTCTGTATGTTTCGTAATAGTGGATGCGTAGTAATACGACCACTTGCGAGCAGATGCAGACGACGGCCTTACAGAAACTAGTCTGGTAACGTACTTCAACCTACATGTTTTGCAATAGTAGGGGCATGATAATCACGACCACTTGCGAGCAGACGGCAGTGTCTAAATCAGGTGCTCTCTTTAATAAAGAAAACGCTCTTATTTCTATGACGATGGACGAATTTTGAGATTTCTTGTTGTAATAAGCACATTGACATTACAAGAAGTACATGTGTTTTAGACAAAATAATTAAAGTAAACGAATCTAAGACATATTTTTCTTTGTTGTTTTTGGCATGGACCTTATTATCATCTCCATAGTATAACATTTTTTTCTATACAGCACTGTGCTATTTTATCCATACAAGTAAACATTAACAATTATGACAAACCAATTTACAAGAAGAAATAACAGGTAGGGCAGTTGTTTGACCACTAACTATTAAACAAAATCCCCGAAATGTGAAAAAACATTTCTGTTTCGTTTATAATACGTCATCTTTAGCAGACGACGGAAAATACGAGTAGTCGTGTTTCCCGAGATTGTTATATACGTGCACAGATTCCTGATAGGTAACAGACGAAATAGCGTCCTCAATGTACATGTAATGATTAAAAAACTTACAAATTTAACGCGAATTGGCGTGAAAAAAAATCACATTTCCACTCAGCTGCGGTAATAGTTGAACTGTTTATTTAGAGAGAAAAAAAGCAAAAGACACGGCAAAAATGAATTACATGTAGGCCTAACACAGCAACAGAAGATGACACGGCAACGGCACAATCACAACACATCACAGCAACGGCACAATCACAACACAGCATCACAGCAACGACACAACGAAAAGAAATGGCCAAGTTTTGACATAATAATACTCAATTTTATAGGCTGATTGACCCAATTATACAGTTGTAGTCAGAAGGTTACATACAACTGGTTTACATAAAACTGGTGTGCTTAAACTTGCGTTGTCACCATTTTTGTAACAGTCTTTACTAAAGTCGTGATTTTGTGGAATTCCTCACGTGCTTGCAGTACTTAAAAGATAGCTTGCACACCTTGCAATGGTTCGGGTAGTCCTGTTTACCATTTTGGTAAACTATATGTTATGCAAATCTATCATGCGAGCTCTTTAAGGAGCCTAACAAACGATTTCTAAAATTATGTTTTCCCCTCGAAATTGAGAGTAGGCCTATTGGCTTTATACGCCTTTACAAAATTTACTTTTACGATTATCATTTTAAAATTGTCACACAAACACGGTATTTTTTTGTTCGATTTAGCCGCCCCTAAAACTAGTCTTTAGCGGGTTTTTGAGTGCATGCTGCCCCTAGAACTGAATGTATGGGCATATACATATCCCATAGGCAGAAGCATGATTTAACATTATGGTTATGCAGCAACTTTATGAGGTAGAGGCGGATATTAACACATGGCTGGCCCATCAACCTGCTGCTCAATCCTCACCAAACTTTGTCCTATGGTTCTTGAGAACCCACCTTGCGTGTGTCTCAGGATTTTGAAAGATTTTATCCTTATAATTTTCAAAAATCCATCTTAGAAGTCAACAGCAGCGTTGCAACATGCACGTTTTTGCATGACATAATAGTTGTCATTAACAATTAATATTCAAATTACAATAAATTCACAATAATTACAAAATCAATCACTGCAATATGTTTGGGACAGATATAGAAACATTAATGGCGTGTTTTCCAAGTCCAGGGAAGTTTGACGGACGTGAGCAGTTTACCCATTGCTGCGCCGTTGGCACCAAAGCAAATATTGACCCATAAACACATTGTGAGACTATAGTAATGTCCAGAGCTATCATTTAAAGCTCATATGCAGGATTTGCATGTTCCAAAATTTAATTAACCATTCATTACCTAAGAACAAAACAACATGAAACGACATCAGAGAATCAGACAGCGAGTACCAGTTGTAGTCCGACCTGGGAAAATGGGTCGGATGCCGCGCAGTCTGTGCCGTGCACAAGTCTATGGAATTTGGTCCTTGTGGGGTTTGGTCCTTGGGGGGTTCGGGTCCTTGGGGGTTCTCGACAGTCCTTCGTTTCCGCACCAAAAACACTAAATAATTTCAGAAAAAAATTCACGATTTTCCGTTAATAAATCAAAATTGGGGGTCTCTAGTAATATAATAAAGTCGAAAAACCATCGTTTTTAGTTTCCAAAAGTGGTCAATTCCAAAACCTCCCAAGGACCAGTTTATAATGAGGGGTTACCCACATTCATTATATTCAAATCATCACACAATCACGGAATTTTTGTTCGATTTCGCCGCCTTTGCGTTGCAGTTTTTTGCATAAACAATGCATATCGTGTGTGATAAACTTGGAAGGAGCCATCCTTTCTTAAATTACAATGTAGGCTCCGTGATATGCATGGTGCACTATGCGTAGGCCTACATGCAGTATTTATTGGTGGCAATCCAAGAGAGCTCCACCTTCATTCATTCATTCATTCATTCATGCCCTTGACTCCAACTAGGGGTTGAGTGTTGGCATCTGCCGCATGATGTCCTGCCAGTTGGCTCGATCCACAGCTGCCCGGCCGGCCTCTACTAAGGATCTTTGGTTTATTCGCCTACAGTCAGCTAGTAGACAGTCTGTCCATCTTTTTGGTGGTCTTCCTCTAGGACGTTCCCCCCTTATGCGACATTCGAGAGCCAGTTTAGGGAGGCGCGATGGTGGCATTCGCTGGATATGGCCAAAATATCGTAGTCTCTTTCGAGTTATTCTGTCCAGAATGGTTTGATCAGCACCGAGGATTGAGCGGATGGTAGTATTTCGGATTTTGTCCCTGCGTGTTACTCCCATAATCTTTCTGAGGCACATCATCTAAAAAGTGATCAAACGATTTTCGTCCTCCCTCTTCAGTGTCCATGTTTCTGCTCCATATAGTAATATTGATAGGACAAGAACCCTATAACTCTATCTTGGTGATGGTTTTGATGTCCTTTGCCCTCCATATGCTATGAAGTCTCTGTATAGCCCCTAGGGCTTTGCCAACTCGTAGTTTGATATCTTCTGTACTGGATCCTCTTTGAGTTATTTTTTCGCCTAGGTATGTAAACTCTTCAACCTGGCGAAGCTGGCTTCCGGCAATGGTAATATTTAGGTTGATGTCCTCTTTGCTTATAGCTTGAACCTCCGTCTTCCCAATGTTTAGTTCACCTTCCACCTTCAGTTATTCCTAAATCCAATCACGTCAAATTCACATTTTGTTAGCTTTTTAATGTTAGTCCTATTGAGGTTGTGGGTGCAGGATTGATCTTTATACAATAGATTTTAAAAAAAACACAATACGATATTTGGACAGTTGGGGGAGATTCATTGACGCACATTTTCAAAATTAAAAAACTCAAGGCATATCTCCTTGTGATTCGAGGTCCTCGACGGTGACCCCATTATCCTTCACTGGGTGAACTTTCTTTCTCGGGTAGCAGTGTTTCACAACGACGATGATGAGTATTACCACGAGGACCACTGCTACACCGGCTGCAGCACCAATGATGATTGCCAGTGTTGTTGGACCTAGTCCAGTCTGTACCTTACTAGGGGTGGTTGGGGACATAGGTGTCACATCTGAAATTGTCAATGATTACTGTTACAAACACAAAATACGCGAAGTTGTACTGCAACCATTTAAAAACCTCTAGTCGATTATGCGTACTCTAAAATACTCTGGCTGATATGCGCACACTACCCTATATACGCGAAATAAATGTCTAATCTTGTCTCTTAAATTAGTTCTATGCATTGCCTGTATAAAGCCTGCTTTATAAAGGCATTGTTTAGAATACGAAAATAGTATGGCCCCTTTCCAACGAATAGTTAACATTTTCAGTGACCTGATTCAGGGAACACACACAATGTATGAAGAATGTAGTGGACCACCAGCTATTAATGTGGACTCCTGCTGACAATGCAGACCAACTTTTTGAATTTATAGTAAATATAAATTCAAAAAGGCATTAAATAAGATACTTAATTTTCATACGATTAAAAGTATAGTAATCTTGAAACGCATTCAGTTACTTAAAAAGTTAAAATGTCCCAATCTCACACATCCAAAACATTGGGGATTTTTTTCACTATTTTTTTCCTCATCTTTTTCACTCCTCTGACCCCAACCATCCAGCCAATATAATCTAGGTTATTGACACTAGCTACCAGGCTCAGCTGATCACCAACTAAATAATGAACCTAAAAGTACAGTCTTACCTTTGTCACCACATGTACTCCCAGTGTAATTTGCCGGACACCTGTTAACAATTCACAAATAATAATAATAAATAATAATGAAAATTTATAATGCGCCGGTATCCATCAAAAAAGATGCTCATGGCGCAGCGAGACACATTAAAAATATAATATCACAATCATGGAGTTCAGTCAGTTAATGAGATTTCATCAAATATGTTTTAAGTTTTAAAAGTGATGGCGATAGCTTGATGTGTTCTGGTAACTTGTTCCACAAGGATGAAGCTGCTGAGGCAAAGGACCTTTCACCCCACGATCTCTTGGAATAAACTTTCGCTAGGAGGATATGGTTGTTGAATCTCATGGATTCACGATTTGAATGATGCCGTTGGACTAGGTCGGAAAGATATGATGGTAGCCCGCCTGTAGTGGAGCGGTAAACATACATTAACATTTTGAAGCATATCCTGTCCTTGATAGGTAGCCAATGCAGATTCCTTAAGACCGGAGTGATGTGTTGACTTCTTTTAGTCTTAGTGACAATCCTAGCAGCAATGTTCTGAAGACGAGACAGACGACTCAAGTGATTTTCCGGTAGTGAGTATAATAGTGAGTTTCCCATATCAAGGCGGCTGGTGACGTAGGCGTGGATGAGGATTTATGTTGCGTCCTGGGTAAGGTATTTCCTGATGAGCCCAATGTTGCGTAAGTGCATTGATTAAATAAGAAGAACGGTTTGGTTTAAGCTTGATTAGGCTGGAACATTGACTTGTCAACAGCAATATAATTATCTCCTGGCTATACATAGCATTTGATGACAAGTAAACCAAAGCCTGGAGCACGATTAAGGCTATTACGGGATGTCCATTCCCACCTATCAGCAAGAAGTACAATTCACGAATGAAAATTGTTTACTTGATTGTTTACACGTTTCATTAACTTCTTAACTTTAGCATTGAAAAAACGGACAAGGAGTCTGGGGTGGATTGCAATAAGAACGTTAGGACATCCTAACTCCTAGGACGTCCTAACTCTGACATCACTAAGACATCATAGATTATTTTGCCTTGCAATAAACATTTATGTATCCTAACTTGTGTCCTAGGACACATCAAATTTAAGACACCTAATACGTGTCCTAAGTTATGTTTTTAGAAAATTGTTCAACATTTCCTGCTCAATTCAGACAAAAGGAGCATTGTGACTAGGATCAAAAGTTTATTTTTTGATAGTTTGTCTTTGTTAAACTCAGTTTTCACTGAAAGGAAATTACGATTCAAGCTGGGCCTATGTTAATTCTGAAAGTTTTCACGCCACTGTCACGCGTACGTACGGCAGCAACAACCGGCTAGTAATGTAATACACATGCGCGATGGTATGCAAACACACGAATGCGATTGAAACGCCGCTCACAACAGTAAAGACATACAAGCTTTTATGTCTTAGCTAAGACATCCTAACTTTTGGATATTGCAAGACATTTGTTAATGTGTCGTAGCTAAGATGTCATAAACTCAGTTAGGACATATGATGTGTCTCAGACTTAAGACTGTTATATTGCAATCCACCCCAGGTGTTTGGATCTCACCAGCTAGGATTATTATTGGTTTCTATGGATCTGCAGGATTCCCTTGGATTAGGTCGATTCCAAATGTGTGGTTAATGGATGTGTTCCAAGTGTGCTACGTGGTTTATCCCAAATGTGGTTCTATAAGGAATAAGAACAGAAACAAATCTCTACTGTAAAAGGCGAATAAACACGGGTGTAATAAGGTCCTATAATTACATGTAAACAGCGGTAAGGTGAATAAAATACATGGAATTAACAAGTGTCTTGTCTTGTCAATGAATAACCAAATTGGGTAAGGACTTACATAAAACAGTCTCTTGTTTTAACACTGAACAAACTTTAGGTAAAGGTATAACAACTTAAGGCATTGTTTAACGCGTATAAACTGGTTCAAACACTATATAAAGGACAATCACATGTTTAACTTCGGCGATAACGACATAAATTAACTGCCCTAGGAAAATCTCCAGAATTATCACAAATATCACACTTACTTTAAAGATTCACGCACAGGAATAATCTTGGATAAATTGCGGTTAAGATAGGTTGGTTGTCTATCCCATCCGGTCTCTGAATTGGTGGAAATTTAGGCTTAAAAACAGAGTCTGGAAAATGGCAAATGATTAGGAACAAAATTGACATGGGAATGAACTGTCGTCTGGTGATTAGATACACAAACTATTGAGGGCGCTATTCAATGAGACCGTTGGATTGCTTTCCTTACTGGCTTCACTAAATAAATCAACAGAGGGCGCTATTTAAGTCCCCTGATCAGGAATGCTTTCTGACACAGCCGCCCTTAAATTTGAGAAGCAAATTTACAAACAAAAGCATTGATGACACTGTCCTGGTAAAACTGTCAGTCCCATACTAGGTGGGCGCGTCCTTAGGTTTATCATCATCACGCATCTCTGGAAGCTGGACCAATCGGGCTACAGGGCGTGTGTAGACCTTACTCCTGACCTTGACGTTTGCAGTGCGTACATGTCCATCTGGTCCAGGGAAGGTTTCAGTGACCCTGCCGATAGGCCACTGAGCCCGAGTGAGGTTAGGATCCACGATCATCACGACATCGCCCTGGGACACCTCGGACGTATTCCGCTGCCACTTTTCGCGTCTCTGTAGTGTTGGTAGGTAGACCTGGATGAACCTTGACCAGAAGTGATCAGCAAGGATTTGGCTGTGTTTCCATTGTCGGCGTCCGAGCAAGTCCCTCGCTGGGTAAACCACTTGTGGTAGAGACGGATCGTATCGTCCCATCAGCAGAACGTTCGGCGTCACTGGATCAGGGTCAGCGACATCCGATGACACGTAACCAAGTGGCTTCGAGTTGAGTATCCCCTCAACTTCGATGAGGACCGTACGAAGAACCTGTTCAGGAACGGTCTGGTCGCCGAGGATGACTCGCAGGCCATATTTGGCCGACTTGATCTCACGCTCCCACAAGCCTCCGAAATGTGGAGCGTTCGGGGGATTGAAGCGGAACCTGACTTGTTGTTTGGCAAGCTCCCTCTGCAAGGCTGGCTCCATTGCGGAGAAGGCTTCTTTGAGCTCAGAAGCACCACCCTTGAAGTTGGTCCCACAATCTGAGAGTAGCTCGAATGGCTTCCCTCTTCGGGATACAAATCGCCTGAAAGCCATGAGGAATGAGTCTGTATCTAGACCCGCCAGTAGGTCCAAATGCACTGCTCTTGTTGTCATGCACTTGAAAATAATGCCCCAGCGTTTCTCGGATCTCCTGCCGATCTTGACGGTCATCGGACCGAAACAGTCGATACCTGTCGAGTAGAAGGGTGGCTTCTGGATTCGGAGACGTGCAGGAGGAAGATCTCCCATTTTGGGAACAGTAGGGGTTGCTCTCCATCTCTGGCAGTCAAAGCATTGACGCTGGTGCTTACGAATGGCCTCTCTACCACGCAGAATCCAGAACTTTCTTCTTATTTCGGCATGGACTCGTTCTGGGCCATAATGCATCGTGTTCTTGTCGTAGGCACGGATTAGGAGTTTTGTCACTGGATGTGCTGGGTCAAGCACTATTGGGTGCTTAGTGAGCTGCGGGATGCCTTCAGCACGACGTAGACGTCCTCCAACTCTTATCACACCGCCGATTTCATCCCATTCTGGTGAAAGCTTTAGCAGTCGGCTCCTTATGGGAATGTCTCTACTACCTTTGAGAGCTGCGCATTCTTCAGGGAAGGACGACCTCTGAGCTTGTTGTTAGAGGTTCAGCTCGATCTCTGCTCGCTCATCGGCGGAGAGCTCTTGGGGGTCTTGCTGCGTAGCCGCCCCATCACGGGTCTGCTTTGATGCCTCGATAAGGTCATCCCAGGTTTCATACTTGTCGAGATCTTGAATGTCGGTGGGTTCTATGGTGACTATTCCACAAAATGTGGACTTCTTCAACTCGCAGTTGTCTTCAGCTAAGGCTGGTGGAGTTGCTGGCCACATATCGCAGTGAAGCGAGAGAAATGGTGGTCCATCTCGCCATCTACTAGGTTGGCTGAGTGATTGCAGAGACATCCCTCTGGTCAGGTCGTCAGCCGGGTTGTCCTTGGTATTAACATAGCGCCACTGGTTGACGTCAGTCACGGTCTGGATCTGTGATATCCGGGTCCCGACGAAGACCTTGTATCTGCAAGACTCGGACTTGAGCCAAGTCAAGACGGTGGTGGAATCACTCCATAAAGTGATGCTCTCCAACGGTAGCGTCAACTCCTCTTGAAGAAGACTGGATAGTTGAGCCCCGGTCAAAGCGGCTGAGAGTTCGAGGCGTGGTATGGACAGCTGCTTCTTCGGAGCAACTCTTGATCTTGCCATGAGGAATCTGGTATGTATGTTGTGTTCAGCATCTTCTGTTCGGAGATAGGCCACTGCTCCATAAATCCTCTCTGAGGCGTCGCAAAAGATATGAAGCTGGCGACTAGCTGTTTCGAGGTTGATGCCGGGTGGTGTGTAGCATCTAGGTAGTATGATGTTAGACAGCTGTGGTAGCTCGCTTTCCCACTCTTGCCACCGGTCCATAATGTCTCCTGATTCCAGGACTTCATCCCATTCACGTTTGGTTTTCCACAAGTCCTGTACAATGACGCGGGCTCTTGCAGTGAAGGGGGTCAGGTATCCAATGGGGTCGTATTGGCTAGCTAAGGTTTTGTATATGTTTCTCATGCTGAGACACTCATATTTCACTTCTCTGAGCTGGTATTGCAGGTCGTCAGTGCTGCAGTCCCACTTGAGCCCGAGCATGGGTTCGGTGGTGTCCGTCTCACCGAACGCCAACCACAGATCGCATCCATCTGAGCGGGCCTCTGGAGGTAGGTCATCTACAACACTGGGCAGGTTACTAGCCCACTGACGTATCTCAAAACCGCCCTGGGCGAGCGAGTCACGCATAGCATGGACGAGGGATTTAGCTTCATTCTCTCCTGGTATGCTGACCAAGCAGTTGTCGACGTAGAATGATTGGTCGACTGCGGCAGCAACTTCTGGGTACTCTTCTTGGTGGTCGAAGGCATGCTTTCGTAAAGCATACGTGGCACAGCATGGACTGCAGGTAGCTCCAAACGGCAGTACTTGCCACTCATAGATATTAGGTTCTGAGTCAGACTTCAAGTTGCGCCAAAGGAACCGAAAGAGGCATCTCTCGTCTGGTTGGAGCTTAACTTGGTGGAACATTGCCTTGATGTCCCCTGAAGCAGCTACTTCGTGTTGGCGGAAGCGCAACAATACAGCAATGAGTGATGCACTAAGTGGTGGGCCTGGAAGTAGATGCTGGTTGAGCACCTGGTTTTGGTACTGGAAGGAGCAGTTGAACACAAGACGGTACTTCCCGTTGTGCTCAACAAGGTGATGAGGAATGTACCAGGATTCGTCGGATTTGGCAGCTTCCTCTGGCGACAGGATTTTGGCGTAGCCACCGTCAACTAGCTTCTGGACCAACTCGTTGTGCTTTTCTGCTAACTGTGGTCGGGTTTCTAGGCGCTTTTCAGTCCTCCTCAGGGTAGGAATAACAGCTTCCTTTAGAGCATGGAACTTTGTATCATCAGCTCGCAATAATGGAGTGATATAACGCTTTATTCCTCCTTCGGTCACACAGGTTGTTTCGTCTTCAAGCAACTTCATAGCTCTTTGGTCTTGCTTGGAGCGAACGGCATGTTTTTCATTCACATGCGGTAGGACGTCTACTTGCCAGAGTCTCTCGACGTGCTTCATCAGATCTGTAGTGTCTGCTTGGGGTGAAACTGTAAAGCATCTGTGCTCGTCAGCTTTCTGCTCCAAGATTCCAGCTGGTCCCTGGAGTGTCCAACCTAACTTGGTCAGAACGGCTACTGGTGCTCTGCGAGGTCCGAATTTGACAGGTTTCCTCGGAGTGATGAGGTCCACGTGATCTGAACCAATGAGGATTACTGGTTGAGCACACTCGATTGCTGGTAGCGGTAAGTCACGGAGATGGGGGTACTTTTGTTGCAGGGTCTTCACCTCGTAGGTGTATTCAGAGAGACACAGGTTGGCAGCTGTAAAGACGTCATCGAGGGATAATTTGGAACCTGGCTCATCATAGGGTGACAGGGATAGGGACACGGATTGGCCCTGGCATGTGACGATGTCTTCTCTGACGGTTCTCAGATGCATGGTTTCTGCTTTACCCTGTAGGTTGAGCTGTTGAGCTGCCCCTTGCAGAAGCATGGTTCGCTCAGATCCATCATCTAGGAGTGCATAAGAGTCTATGCTGGTGTTTGGGCCGTGGAGGACAACTCTCACTACTTTCAGCAAGATGCCACAGGGACGTCGGGGTTTATCGACGTAGACAGACTGGGTGGTAAACGTCGGTTTCACCAAATATACATTGGTAGCTCTTTGGGCTGCCTCGTGCAGAACTGTCAGGGGAATCTGCTTGCACTGGTGGCACGGTTTCTTCAAGGTGCAAGCTTCAGGTGCATGTTTGCGGCAACACTTCCAACAGCGCTTGTTGTCTTGGATCCACTTGATGATATCATCGGTGCTGTGTGCCTTGAACTTCTTACAGCCATTCAGGAAGTGATCATTTCCATCACAGTAAGGGCAGAATGGCTTTGGCTTGTTGGATCTTGGCGGTGCTGCACTTGGCTGTTTACTGCCTGTGAAGAAGGCCGAGGTCGGAGGTTGTTTAGGCCTCCACGGTGGTCGCTCTCTCCTTTGGTTGGTACCACTCTTGTCGGGAATGTGGCCAGTAACGGCTCGCTTGGCCAACATCTGGGACTGTGACTTTAACTTAAGCCACATGGCAAACTGGGGCAGAGTGTACGTTTCGCCCGAGTTCGGCTTCAGGATGCCAGACTTCATGCAGTATTCGATTTAGTTGGTGCGGAGACCCGGAGAGAGCTTACTTAGCAGCTTATCCACATGTGAGCCACAGCGAAGTTCAACTCCAGACTGACTCTCCAAAGATTCTAGCATGCCCACGAGTGACTGGACATCTAGGCAGAAATCTTCAAAGGCCTCTGTGTCGTTAGACTTGATGGGAGGAGTCATCATAATGGCTGCGATTTCGGATTGGACAAGTTGTCGAGGCTGGCCGTACTTATCGGTCAATGCAGCTAAAGCAGTGGTGTACGGCTGGTTGCTGTGCATGTAGGATTTGGCAAGTTTAAGTGCCTTGCCGTCCAATTTGTCAATCAGCACCTGGTATTTATACTGCTCGCTGAGGTGAGGGTGGACATTGACTAGGTTGTGCAGCGCCATCTTTAGCAGGGCGAACTCTCTCTCCTTGCCATTGGAGAATCTAGGAAGATTCGGCTTCGGTACACCAAGTGATGAGGCCATTATGAGGTCGGTGAGGTTTGGCGCTGCAATGATGCTGGGAGGTGACAAAGGACTCTGGTGCGGCAAAGCGGATGAGGAATACGGCAATGACTGAGTCATTCCAGGCGGGAGTATCGTCCCCGGTGAGTAATGAGTCACATGACTACTGGTGTTGCAGGGATGTGCAACAGGCACAGGGGGATTCATGATTGGAGATGAGGAAAGGGACCATGTCATATTCCCTCCATATGGAGTCCGCTGTTGGCAGGTAGTTGTGACAGTGCAGTGGGGTGTTGCCATGGCAACGAGTGGCGGTGGTGCATTAATGATGCAGGTTGGCGCAGGGTACATCTGCTTGGATGCGCTGGTGATTTGGAACACCGGTACTTGGCCCATGCTCACTGGTCTCTGGAACGTACTGGTCATTGGATGTGGATGGTCAGTTGCCTGGGCACGGGTTTCTGCTGCAGCTTGGATCTGGGAGGCGATTGGTTGCTGGTTAGCAGTGGAATGGCTAGGTAAACTGATAGGTGAACCATCCTTTGGCTGGGATGAGGCTGGCAAAACATCTGCCCCATCAGATGAACTCAGAGACGTATTACTCAATGAAAGAGTCGGGTCAGCAATTGGCCGGGTAGAAGGTACCTCGCTGGTGTCAAGGACCTTCATGTCCACTTCTTGCATAAGAGTCTGAACTACTTCTGCATCACGCAATTCCTGCTCAGCTTGACGGAGTCGTCGTTGCTTAGTGAGGCGTGCGGTGAGAGTTTCACGCTCTCGGATCGCTCGTCGCTCAATTTCTTCCAGCTCTGAATGGGTTGCTTCAAGCTGCATACGTGCTGCTCTGGCTCGATCATCTCGCTCTTGGAGCTGCTTGTCGTACACTTCGTCTTCTTCGATCTGCTTCCGGAGTTCCTTGACATCGGAATGCTTTCGCATGGCATTAAGTCGGGCCACCTGGGAATCACTTAGTTGTGAATAGTTGGAACGGATTGACCGTGTCGAACGGTTCGAGTGGTGCGAACTCAGGGAAGGAGAACAGCTGCCGTTGATGGAAGAACCAAGGCCATTTTCGTTGGCAGACAGGTGTTCAGGCTCGGAGGGGATGGACATTGTTGGCTGCAGATCCATAGGTCGCTGGTTCGAATCCGGCTCGAAGGACCATGAAAAAACGGACAAGGAGTCAGGTGTTTGGATCTCACCAGCTAGGATTATTATTGGTTTCTATGGATCTGCAGGATTCCCTTGGATTAGGTCGATTCCAAATGTGTGGTTAATGGATGTGTTCCAAGTGTGCTACGTGGTTTATCCCAAATGTGGTTCTATAAGGAATAAGAACAGAAACAAATCTCTACTGTAAAAGGCGAATAAACACGGGTGTAATAAGGTCCTATAATTACATGTAAACAGCGGTAAGGTGAATAAAATACATGGAATTAACAAGTGTCTTGTCTTGTCAATGAATAACCAAATTGGGTAAGGACTTACATAAAACAGTCTCTTGTTTTAACACTGAACAAACTTTAGGTAAAGTTATAACAACTTAAGGCATTGTTTAACGCGTATAAACTGGTTCAAACACTATATAAAGGACAATCACATGTTTAACTTCGGCGATAACGACATCAATCAACTGCCCTAGGAAAATCTCCAGAATTATCACAAATATCACACTTACTTTAAAGATTCACGCACAGGAATAATCTTGGATAAATTGCGGTTAAGATAGGTTGGTTGTCTATCCCATCCGGTCTCTGAATTGGTGGAAATTTAGGCTTAAAAACAGAGTCTGGAAAATGGCAAATGATTAGGAACAAAATTGACATGGGAATGAACTGTCGTCTGGTGATTAGATACACAAACTATTGAGGGCGCTATTCAATGGGACCGTTGGATTGCTTTCCTTACTGGCTTCACTAAATAAATCAACAGAGGGCGCTATTTAAGTCCCCTGATCAGGAATGCTTTCTGACAAGCATGTTCAACTAAATAGAATGCGTGCCATTATATTTAAAATCCAAATTTACTTCTGAATTTGCATTCTGTTTTGTTGGCTTAGAACAAGCCACTTTTGGCGTACAAATTGATTAAGTGTGCCATTGATTGTTTTCCAAAGTATTTTTCATTTGGCGGTTTTCTCCCCCCCCCCCCCCCCCCCCCCCCCCCTCCCCCCCCCGTAAGATCAGACTCCTAAGCCTGAGTATATCCTCGCTATTTCGAGTGCCAAGCTCATGTCGTTCGAAGGCTCAAGAGTATACTCCTTTATCAATTGCAAAAATGCTATTTATTCACTGTAACAATTGGTGAATTCGGTGTTGTTCTATAATACCAACTCTGTTTGGTCAAGAAGGAAACAAATCGTCTAAATTAAATTATTGCAACGTTTAATAACGACACCCATGTACATATTCCATTTTGACAAATATAGTTTAATTTGACAAACACAAATTGAAGTTGAACTATAGCGTGATGATGTTACATGTACATATATATACCTGCATTGTATCTCCTTTTCCTCAGTAATAACACAGGTGGCACGATCCAAACAGGTGTCAAACTCACAAAAAGGACCATTTTCTGAAACTGAACAAACAAAAATTATGGCATATTTCACCGGTTGCAATTTCTACATCAAATGAGTTTCGAGTCAGCCTGTTATACAAAAAAACGGGAAATGCTATGGAGTGTGCCTCATCTTACTGAAATATACAGCAGCAAAATACTGAGGAAACTAAGTGTAAATGACACTTTAGTTTGCCATACTGGTTAAGGGATTTCACCCACTCGTGAGCTTTACGAATTTCCGGAATAAGTCAATTGCAGCAATGTCTGCAAGCAGGGCTGCGCCATGTTAGTAAAAAGAATGGCGTTTTGACGCAGCCTACCGACAAAACTACAAATACAATTTGTTTTCACTTTGTATTTTATTTATAATTTCTGTAATAATATGTAGGCCTAAATCACATTTTAAAAACATAATTATGTTTGTTTAAAAAAATTATTTTGTGTTTATCGCGTACTTTATACTTTTAAAAAGGCATTACTGCGGGCATGTTCTATGAAAAGGGCTTATTTCCACTTATAACCTACCGAATATGTTGACATATTCCAGAAGAAATGCTGAAGTGTTATATCTTTCCAGAATGGCTTCCCTGATGCTAGCCTCTGTTAAGGTTGGACTTAAGATGAATCCCAGCTCAAACTGGACGTTGATGCTGCCGTTGGTGAACTCTAACACCTCGCATGTGGTCGCATTGGTTGACAATTTAAGAAACTAGGCATAGATGCAAAAGATTTTATGTTTTATCTGTAAAGAGCATAAATTATAGAAAGTAGGAGGTTCCAACTGATAAATCCACTAACTGATACTTCCACTTCCCTTAGAGCTCTTAATTTAACTCTGTGTTGGGATCGGGCGTATAATGCTCATGCTTGGTAAGCACCATCCTTTATATCTCTTAGGTCTTTTGGCTCTGTCTGAGTGGGGAACGTGAGGTGCAGCACATCATGAATTATGACTCAATCAAAAGCTGTTCTACTGGAGCTGTTTTCAGTACAAAGGGTCACATATCACACTTGCATGTCTACTACCGTCATATACTTTATCCATTGCACAGTCTGTGGTGTTTATAATGTTGGAGAGACAGAAAGCACATTGAAGAAACGTTTCCATGGTCAACACACCAGAACTGACAGTGACACCCTAATTGATTCATTTCTGATATGTCTCAACGGGGTATTGAGGCTCTTCCTCTCATATGTTCTCATCTCATTTCTCACCGCGCTCCATTTCTTGTGTCTTTTGTTCTATTCCACAGTCCTTTATCTCACTCTACTGATCCCCATTTTGTTCACCCTCCACTCCAGCCCCATGCCTGCCCTTCGTTCCCGTATAAATAGCTTTCCACTGCGACCCTTTTTCTCCGACTGCTTTTCTTTGTGTTCCTCCTATCGTGTTTTCATGTAAGCGTGTATTTTTTTAATTTTGTTTTGCATGTGTTAGTCACTTTTCCCTTGAAGAAGAATCTGTCAGGGTCGAAAGATAAGGCCACCATATTGTGTAATTTTATAACGGAAGACCAACAAAATACACGATGCATTAAAGTTAAGACGTCTTAAAAGATATCTTAACTTCTTTTTTTACAATCTATGCTGTACTCGGTGCACAAATATCGGGTCCAATACGTTTGATCAAGGCAAAGGTTCACGCAACACAAGTCCTTACCTCTTCTAAATCTGCTGCTAGGATCATGAATGCTGTTGACGTCTTGCTCAAAAGGTCTTCGCTAAATTCTGCTTCTGTCCCCTGAATGCTGATAATCTTGCTCGTCCCTTGGAATGTTTGCACCTCTGTTCAATCAAATATTAGTGCAATGATCATCATGCATGACCAAACATCAAAAACGAAGTTTCCATTTTAGCTACTATTTCTGCATATACCTCTTACAAACATGGCTTCCTTACACTATTTGCAGTGGTTTATAGCCCCGTTTGCCATTTTGGAAAATAGTGGTATAATATTGCTCTCACAACAATGGTATAGTCAAATTTCTAACCTTAATTGTACATCAGGCAAGGTCTTAGGGAATCCTGGCTTTGCTCTACATGATATGTATGATAAAGTCTTACCAGTCATTTTGGTAGTTTGCCTATATATGACTGAAAACCAACTCAACATGGCTACTTACTGATGCATTTCCCATTGACCATTGTCCATCCGCCCAAGCAATTCGCGCAGTGTGACGGGCCAGGCCCATCATGCACACAGTCCACAAAGTTTTGGTCTTTGCAAACTTCGTTTGTGCTGCTGTCTGAACATGGGAAGATTACTGCACACAGAAGGCAATTGCAAGTTTAAGAAAACCTCACATCTGTGGTCGCATCCACACATTTTACATTAAAAACGCAAGACAGTGAAACTGCAAAAACTATGGATGCTATTTTAGGGCGACAATTTGTGTGTAAAAAAGCTATATTAGGGCGACACGCTCAATATTTTTGAGATTAAAAATCATTTTGTTTAGGTCAAAAACCATTTTTTGTTTAGGTAAAAAACCATTTTTATTAGGACTAGAACCAATTCTCTTAGGTCTGGAAGCATTTTTGGAAGCTTTGGGTAAAAAAAATAAGGTGTCATTTTGAGTGATTCTTGCTTCCCGAAATGTCGCCCTAATGCTGCATCCAAAGTTCTTACAAAACTAAATACATTTCTCATTGACAATGAATTACTTGAATATCACTCTAATACTGAGCGTAAAACACGGTGTACACAACACACATTCCACGAGTATCCTAGAGGTCAGCAGATGACTCAGAGTGAAAAATGCACTCCTGTAATCGAATCTACGGAAAATTATTTCACTCACGTGAACACTCGCCATTGTTTTCAGTAAACCCTGCTTGACAGACACAAACATGGGATCCAGCTGTGCCGATGCAAAATGCGTTAGGAGGACAATCCTTGTATGTTCCACATTCTCCAGTGTCTGCAATTAACATCCCCCAAATACATTGCACAATTTAACAAGCCCCTTCTTATTTTTATAAACAAAAAGCATCATATAAGAATAATTATTGTAGGCTGCATAAGTGTAGTACTTGGAGCACTATCCTCGGTGCTATCAGAGAGCCACACTACTTTTTTAGATTCTCGCAAAGTTAACATGAATATACTGTTAAAGGCGCTGGTAATTGTCTAGATTTTTTCTATAACCTATAGCAATCGTATTAAACGCCTGCCCAAAATACTATCTAGGAAGTTTGCATTCTCCAATTTGGATGTGAAAGCAAAAAGGTTGGTGTGATCGCTGCACTGCTTTATGGAACTTTGACGATATCTTTCAAAACAGTTTCAGAATGGTTATGAATACAATTTGACAAATAATCTGGTATTAACTTATCAATACCCATGGCAAAGATGGGGGCTCAAAAATGTGATCTGGACACTCTTCTTTAAAGGGGGTGTGTTTTGCCCTACCCGACTTGATTAGCACTGTATGAGAAAAACTTTATAGCGTGCTCGGGTGGGACTCGAACTCACGCTATATACTAGGCACAAAATATCTTGCTACGTGAACATTTTAAAATTAGTAAACCACGTTATGGAGATAGGACCGTCGAACCCGCCATTCTCCAGCGTTAAGACATTTGCCGGGGCAGGGGTTTTGGGCGCATCCTAAATGATCTCTGGGAGGGGTGGTTATCTCATTGAAGGGTTTATCCCTCTGTAGGGCGTCCAAATCAGTGAGGAACAACTGCACTACCGTGATTCGAGACCACCAGTTGGCTTCATATCTCAATAGACCGTATCGAATAGCCTCCATTTTGTGGGGCAGTTTCCTTGTTCCTTGAGGACATGCATGGTTGCACATATTGTGCTTCGATTGTTGAACAGTTTAGGTAACAACAGATGCCCCACGAAATGGCGGCTATTCGATACGGTCTATTGGTAGGGCTTATACACGTTAAGCAGAAGGTCCGCGGTTCGAATCCCGGTGGTGCCCAGTTGCTTTTCACTATACCGTTATTTCCCAAGCTCATGGACATTTGTGCACATCAAGGGACAGCTGTTCACCCCGGCGGTCCCTGGGTCATAATCCCTACTTTAATTTTTATAATCCCTACAACTTGCTTTTTCGCGTTTAGGTCGACCGGTTATGGGTAAAAAAGGTGTATTAGGACGATCGATAGCCGGTCCTAACGCCAAGTGCTTCAAAAACCATTTTTATTAGGTCAAAAACCATTTTTATTAGGTCAAAAACCATTTTTATTAGGTCACAAACCATTTCCGTCTAGGTCGCAAAACATTTTTTTTCAGAGAATTAGGTCGAGAAAATGGGTGTCAATTCATGAGTTTCTTTCCGACAATTTTGTGGTTTTAGTGGTCTCTGTAAGCACTCTACCCAAAACGGTCGTCCTAATACGGGAAAAATAGTTATTTAACTTATATAAAATATCACTTATTCATATTTTAAAGAAGTAGTCTTGCCAACACTTTTTCGCATCATGTAGACTTTTTTTATAAATCGACTTGGCAAGATAAATTATTATCTTGCCAAATAAGTAGTGTGGCTCCCGCAGATTGCCGTAAGTTGGTTGCGGCCGGATCATTGATTTTGCCCTTAGGTTTACCTGGTGAAGTCACGATTGCAAATGGACCATTAGACTGTTGTGGTGAGGTCTCCATACCAACAAGGTTAATCGTGCTTGGAAAGTTCGAAGTGGATTCATCTGGCGTCGTTTGGGCTTTCTCCGCACGAGTTGTGGATGCAGGCGTATGTTCTGTTGAACCCTTCAACATAGGATCGCTCGTGACTGTCGTGTCAAACGTGGTGGAATCAGAGTCCTCTGTTGACAGTTTCTGGGTTTTAATTCCATGTAATGTTCGATGTGAACTTGTAAAAACATGGGTTGTTGAGGGTCCCACAGTTGTAGAAGTGGTTGTAGGTGTCAGAGGTGATTCAGACTGAGTACTTGAGTCAACTGTGAATGTACTTGCTTCGTTGAAGGTTGTAGCTTCTGCAATTGACGTAGTCAGCGGCTGTGATTGAGTAGTTGATTTCACGACTGTGGATGTAGTTGTTGATTGGAAGGTGGTAGGTTTCGAAGTTGACGTAGCTAATAACTCTGGTTGAGTCGTCGAGTCCACAACGGTAGAGGCAGTTGTTGAAAATTTCATGGAAGTTGGTGGCGGTGTTGTTGTGTCTATTTTGTGCGTTGTGGATACACTGGTTGTGGTGAGTGTGGTAGCAGCACCCGTGGTCGTGGAACCTCAACGCGATGATGAACCGAAATAGGGAACAGAAAATTCATTTCAATACTGAACTCCTTGACAGAGAGTTTATTTACCCTTCCCAAACCTGTTTATGAAAAGGGTTCCATACTCAAATGATGCAGGAATTGAGGCATAAAGTGTCTGATCATGCATGACAAACAGGGGCAACGTGCATGATTATTTGGTCCCTATTTAAAAGGGGTCTACTCTTTATTTAGACCCGGATTTCAATAAATGTGTATGTCTCCTTTTTGAATAAAGAAAATAAAAACATAAAGGTGAATATCATCTCATGGCATCTCATAACAAATAGCTCATTTGTTGATTATTGTGATGATATTTATTTATTTATTTATTTATTTGATATCCAACAGCGGAGATCCGCCACTTACAGGTATCATGCAGTGATGAAACAGCGCTGCACCACCGTGGGCAGTTTTATGGCGGACCTTTTGTAATTATGCTTTTTTTTTTTTTTGGGGTGTCAAAATAGAGGATATCTGTACTTTCTTTTGTGATAAAATTTACAAAAGAAAATGCGCTTGACGTAATGTAATGGCTCGGCATCGAAGACGAAGCTGTCCGAGTGATAACTTGTAATATGTCAATTGACCATGCAAATCCAGCAATGTAAAAACCATCCAGGGAAGCATTTTATGGTACAACAAGTCATACTTTTAAAATCCACGTAATTTAATAGAATAAATAAAGTCAATGTAAATACCGATAATATGGATACTAACCCGGTGTTGTAGTATCTGGCGGTGTGGTTGTGTCGTATGCTGTTCAAGATTAAAGTTTTAGAGATTTAATAATTTAGGAAATATTGGGGTAGAGAGATTACATGCAGCTCTGGAAATTTGGAGTTCTTCGTTTCGTTTTTGTCGTAACTGGTTGATAATTTTGATCATGGCATATGTAAGTGAGTTTTTATTAATGTGTACGTAATTCGTAGTCATTAAAGAGTGGTATTTAAGCAATTATGTTTTATTTTAAAAAGAAAGAAACCGATGATGTTATTTACGATTTGTGATCAATAAACTATTACTAGATGATTAGCTAATACCAACTTACGTTTACACATGACAATGCTATCCTTGTCGCGTTCACATGTGTTAATTCCCAGGTCCTGGCACTCCAGAATTGACGTTTCGTTTCCCAAGCACACCAGGTCACCAAGTGCCACGTCCAGCACTTCCCAATATTGTAATCTTTTGTTAATGGTAATTGTTGCTGTCTCGTAGCCCAGCTGTTGGCAGACAATGCTACCCTTGGTCATGTCCCATCCACCATCGCAAACACTTCCCCAGATGCCGTCGACAAAAATCTCTACCCGACCCTCGCTGGGGTATCTACCGCCTGTCAAACGAACTTCAGAAAAGAGAAATAAACCTTGGTTTTAGTAGGCATGTCACAAGATGATCTAAAAACTTGTTTGAAAAATTAACACCCCAAAAAACATACCAATATCCCTAGCTTATTGTAGGCCTAGTGTAAATAACCGCACAAGAAGTGGCGTCGGCGTTAACGTCGGCGACATTCGCGTCGGTGGCGGCATCGGCGCTGGTGTGACTATAGCAATCACTTCTCATTTAAAGAAAGCGTGTCCAGGTCACGTTTTTAACCCCCATTTTCCTATGGGTGTTGACATTTGATACAATATTCATGGATCATATTTTTGTCATTGGCATTCTGAAATTTCGCGTTTTGAATCCGTATATTTTTAAGGATATCGTTAAAAAAACCGATGTTTTGTAAACCAATTTTTTTTCCCCATAAAGCATTGCAGTAATACACCAATCTTCCAGATATTCTGCACCCAAATTGGAGATTGCAAATTGCCTATTTTTTTCCATTGATAGTTTTTGCTGATGTACATGTACACCAAACAAACAAACAAACACGCTTCTTTAGGAAAAACACATTCACTAGTCTTTGTGAAAGACTGTCTTACGTTGCTTGGTTCGTGTACGTGCGCGTGGTCGACATTGCACCGTGTGGACAGTGTACTAGTTTATGCGCTATCTGGGTTCTGCCTAGTCTGGTACCCGGACCAAAAATTCTTTGACTAGACTGAATTTAAGGTCCGGCAGCCGCCAATTCCGGCATTTTGAAACAGGAGGAATTCCTCCTTTTTCCGAAGGTTCCCGAGGTTACCCGAATGCACGTCCGGTCGTCCGGACGTTACCGTTAATCGTCGGGTACAATTCGTCATTGTTTCGAGAATTTGAATTGACGTCGCGTGCACGCACGTGTATGTACGCGTGCCGCTGCGTGTGTATTAATAGTGATGCCACGGATTTAAAACTACGCAGTGGCTATAGTTACGGTACGGTAGGAGATCACTGGGTGATGCAGACAAGGTTTGAATTTTCTTTTTAATGCTAGTCTACATGTATATTAAAATGGCATATTTAATATTTTAAGGTTAATATATTAAATTTGTATTGGTCAAATAAGGAATAACCCCTTTCAAGTTGTTGTACACATATCATCTCATGCCATATAGCGCGCAGCGCGCTTTGAAAATTAACAGTTATGTGCTCCTAAAAAATAAATGCATGACGTAATGCTTAAAGTGCTATTTTAAACACGACAGTAGCCGGTCCTCATATTCAGTCGTTGTATGTGGAATATGTGGAGCGGGAACCAGTCTAGGTTCTGTCTAACAAACAAACAGCACCCATAAACTAGTTCCCTGTCCACACAGTGCAATATCGACCGCGAGCACGTAAGACGCATAAACTAGTTCCCTGTCCTCACGAACCAAGCAACGTTAGACCGTCTTTCACAAAGACTACACATTTACCTGCAAAAGCTGTTAATGGTTACCGAGACCGACCGGTCCGGTACATCGTACATTATGATTACCTTCAGCATTGTAACACCTCACACTGGCGTCCTGATCATGCAGGCAGTTGGTGTTACCTATCCCGCGGTGCTGACACTCTGCCAGAGTTTTCTCCTTGCCATTTATACAATAAACGCCATCCAGTAGAACGGGCCCGGTACCCTGACCGAAGGCGGCGTGCGTGGGAGGATCCATCGCGCTGTTGTAGCCAAGTTGACGACAGACAACTTGAGAGGAGTTTTTGTTCCAGTTATTATCGCAGATCGTTCCCCATGTACCATTAAGAAGGACCTCTACTCTGCCCTCATGGGGCCCAGTGCCGCCCACAACACGGACACTGGGAAATGACTCTGTGCATAGATCAGACCAACGTCAGATTAACATAAGACAATGACATCGCTTAATTAAATTTATCAATCTATTACAAGTTATATTACTTCCTCTAGGAAGTGGGGGCCACTGGGGGGGGGGGGGGGGGCGCCCCCTTTCATCCCTCCCTCCGCCCCCACCCATGGACCCTCAGCCCCCCGTCGGCGTAATTTTATTTTACAACACTGCTTGAAAGCAGACTAGGCCTATATAATAGGTTAGTGTTCAGGTTTAGGGTTTAGGGCACGAATTTGGCGAGCGCGCATTGCTGACGAGCCTGTGACATTGACTACATGTGTAGTCGTCAGTCAAACTTGCCCTCACATACTCTATAAACTGCTGAAGTAAATACGTCATATTTTGTTAGTTACCTAAGCAACGGCTCTACACCAAAAATCCATGAAATGTGTCCCTGTGCTTTTGCAATGGTACTTTTTCCAACGGCCATGATGTTTAGAGCCAAATACCAAGGCAACACGTCACACTTCGGCTGTCTGTTTTATTCACAACCTGATGCGTTCGCAAAATGTTTTGAGGCCTTGCGTGACATCAGTCGACTCCTAGTTTGCAGCAGTATACATGTATACCAAAGCTTACCAGACAGCAGTTCAGTGCATCGGACTCCCACATCCTGAACATGCGAGCAGCTGGTATTCCCTGTGCCGGCGTGCTTGCAATCAAATATTGTTCCTTCTAAGCTAGTGCAGTGCAAATTATCTAGCAGTATCAGTTGTTCCTCAGCCCCAGGGCCAAACATATATGAAGACCACGTGGCCTCAACTAGTCTGTATCCCAGCTGCCTGCAGATGACGTGGGCATCCAGCAGGTCCCAGTCATTGTCGCACACTGTACCCCAAGAGCCGTTCTCTAAGACCTCAACTCGTCCCTCGTAAGGACTGGATCCGTTTACCAGACGGACTGGATGGAGGGGACCAACTGTTTCTGTTATACGATCATAAGACAGAATGGAACGTAGTGTCAGATATAGACAAAGTCGCAAATGTGGCGATGGGGAAACTTAACGACTGAGTGGTAAAAAGCTATGAGTGGTGAAAAGCTGATTCAGTTTGCCGACAGCCTGCGTCAAATTAATAGTGGCGAGCTGAGTAAAATGATTGGGGTACATGTGGGCGAGTGGTTTGGGTCACTGACTCGCAACACGCGGGTAAAAACATGGGGTTGCGCGGGTTCGATACCCTGCCGTGGTATCTGTGACCTTGAGCAAGACACTTAAACACACGTGCTCCATCCTTCGGAAGGGATGTAAAGCCGTTGGTCCAGTGTGTTGTGTAACGCACTTAAAAGATCACAGAGCAATCTTTCGAGTAAGGGGAATCCCCGGTGTCTCTGGCCGTCGGCTGCCAATGGCGCTACCCACCTGTGTGTCTCGATGCATGTTTAAGTGGAGTATAATTTTAGGTTCGTAAAACCCATTATAATGTGCAGCGCATGTGGACATCCACATGGATTGTGCCGTGTAAGTGCGAATAATGAGTGACACACTAATCACGAACCAAGTAATATACTCATCAACTGACTATAGTAGAAACTGGCCTCGGCACCAACTGACCAACTCAACGATCGGCTGGTGCTAATAAGCGATCCTTGACCAAATGAAGTACACTAGGGTCACGAAACAATTGCTGAGTAATTTGATGCCGACGGGCGTAGCTCGGGCACAGCTTCATCATAAAAAGCCGGTCGATGATTGTTCTGTCTCGTCGCAAGGTCGACTTAAGAGTGGCATAAAATTATTAAAGGTATCACAACATTTTCATTTGTTGTCCCTGAACTAACTTGAATGACCACATCGCTACGTATTCCCGAAAATGGCTTTTGTGGGCAGCGCTGAGAACAAATGTTAAAACCTACATTCATGCTATATGGATTGGCATGTAACTCCTTACCATTCGCCAGTGCACACATAGCCGAAGTGTCCTCGTTGTGCCCACAATTGTTGACTCCAACCCCTTCGTGTGGGCAGTGCAGTAGCGAGGGCTCTACGCCAGCGCATCCAAGATCGTCCAAAACTATGGCTTGGCTTTCATTGCCCGGTCTCCTCGGAATGTCCTGGTAAGCTAGGGCGCCTTTATAGCCAAGCTGCCGACAGACAACGGTAGCTTCCTTCACGTCCCACTCATCATTACATACAGTGCCCCAAGCTCCGTTGACGAATACTTCAACGCGCCCTTCGTTGGGGCTTGGACCATCTAACAACCGAACTATGCAAGGACAGGGGTCAGAGAGAATTAGTTTTAAGGTAACTTCATATAATTTGAATTTCCTTCTCTGTCTGATATCACAGAACTAAATGTGGGTATTAAGGCGGATAAAACCATTTCCATAACATGGTCTAGATATAATTAACCCCTTACAATTTATAAGCGGATTTTCTGCCGTTATAGCGTGCAGTTCTGTTTACAACAGAGACACATCAATTTCAAACACATCACACCTGGGTTGATGCCGCAACTTCTCTCGCTACCGCTGTCAATGCGGAACAGAAGGCGCCCTCTTGTGCCAGTTGTATTTCCAACATCTTCGTCAATATTAACAATAGCGTCTGTCCCCGACTGTGTTATACTCAGACACGTAGTACCATTACCAACATTGATGGCAACCTACAGGAAAACATGAACAAGAATTACACAATGCCCCATTGGCTATAGTCTTGGACCAAGACTACATTGGCTACCGACTTGAACACGGCAATAGTCGCTGGTAAATTTTACTTTTGCCTAGTATGTTTTCAATTCGATATTATTTTAAAATGCCATGTCAGTCCCAAATTGACAGTTTATTTATAAATTAGTACTTTGGCGGGATAGCCGGCCAATCCATAACTGTTTCCATTGCTCAGGGTTCCGGTAGTCCAGCTGATTTCTGCATAGTTGAATATGGCTAAAGACCGCACAGAATCCGTGACTAGTACGGCTTGAAAGGTGTTAGTCTGTAGGAATAAAACAAACGAACGGAAGACATATTTATTGGCGCTAGTTTAAAGACATGAGTGAAATTTCTGAAGAAAGCACTTTTAAAGTTGACCATCATTTAACCAACAATCGATCATCAGTCAGCATGTAGGATTGCAAACATGCATTTTGGCGTAGCATTTGAGAGCAACTAGTCCAGCTGGAAGCACGAATTACAAGCCCGTTCTTTAGTTTCGGGACAGAAGCCACGATCTATTGTTGGTTGTAGTTGGAGTTCGCCTTTGCCTTTAACTAAATCCATTCTGCTCCAGGATACCTCTAGAGCGCGCTGCACCATACTATGATCTTGGCTGGGAATTAAGCTTTTCTGACATTCAAACCAGCTTGTGCAAAATAGCTATTGCCAGCACCCTGCCATTATGGTTGACTCTCTCTGTGACAATTTCCTGGTAGACCGTTGTCGGCAAGCTAGGGTTCACGGACCGCAAAAAATAGCTACCGCTGAACAGGCAAGAAAGACGTATAGTCTCTGACCTGACCACGTCCCCTGGCTGCATCGGATTGCCGACACAGGGTACAGGGAATCCTTGGCCAGTCTATATGTAAGTCAGTCTGAGAGCTATATACCAGGCCAGCATCACGCTAATCGTCGCACCTGCTTGCAGATGACGGCACCCTGCGTCTTGACCAAGTAGCTACATCGCTATTCAAGTGTCCCCGCGCAGGGACACTTGAATATTGTTGCTGCCAGCGTGGAAAGGAGGAGGCGGGCACGCCTCCTCCATTTAACCTTTTGTAGATGTCCACCAATTAGGCATAGACGACGGCATCTCGCCTGCCTTCTTTCAGGGAAATTACAAACGCCAACAGGAAGCTCCCGTCCGAAATGATCAAGGCAACATCTGATTCAGTCGTTTAACAACTCATCAGCCAGCACTGTCTGGGAAGAAGAGCGTGACCCAGCTGGGTGAAAGAAGAGAGTCATCCTCTCTTTTTACAAGAACAAGGGAGACAGGTGGAGTACCTCCAGCTATCGTCATATTGCTCTCTGCGCCTTCCAGAGTTCCAGGGTTGTCAGGGCCATCGTTCTCCAACGAATCCAACGTCTGCTGCTAGCCAAAGTCTAAACATTTCGCTAGTCAAGGGGTAATCTGCAATAATTGCACTGTAAAAAAAACCCGGTAATTCCCTGGCAGTTTGGACGCCAGTACTATCCTGTTATGTACTGTACCGCGAAAGAAAACGTCGCTTAAATATGGATAATAAAAGCTTCATTTTGAAAATAGCTTTACGCGAACTAGGCGTATCGGTAGAAGCCCAGTCTTTGCAAGCATGCTAGTCAGAGTCTTCAAGACGATTTAAAGAGCTTTCTCGTGGGTCAGACAACAAAATTCCCAGTGCTGGGGCATGCAAATTAATACAGTGCGTGGCCTACATGAGCGTTGATAACGGCCACGCACCTTCGGTACATGGAGCTATTTTGGACTCACCTAGCCCCGCGAGCTGTGCTTCGGGAAAACCCTCAGCCCTGTTGCCTAATCTACCCCAAATCTGTGGAAAACTCACGCAAATGAAATTTGTCCCATGGCTCTGATATTTTCTCAATAGGTGCAGCCACCCCAATGTTCAAATATTCCAAAGAGTATGCATCGATCCGATGTCTAGTTTCGGTGAAATCGTGGGCAAACTTGAGACCCTCCGTGCGATAAAATCCGCTCCCGTTTGCACAAAAAACAAATATGCGCGAGAGCGGAGATGTCAACACGAGCTTGACTGGTTTTCTGTCCTTATATTTACTTCCCCGTCGTCGCATACGACGAAGGGAAGTAAATATGAGGACAAAGCACTGCTCGCGGGGCTAGGACTCACCACATTGTGCGCCTTATCCAAGGCACCGTAGAAAGAAACTTCATCCCATGTGGCAACGAACATCCACGACCCCATAAAGCCCGAATGACTGGACAAAGCTGACGTGATGATTCCATCTGCTTGGACAAATACATCTTCGGTTGCTGAGGAGCGAATGAATTGCCTGTAAGAAACGTTGCCACGGGACGTGATGTCAACATCATACCAAAATACCGCCACCAACTGGTCATCATCATTCAGAGGGAGGGACTTGGGAGTGTAATCCGAGACTTGATGCGTGAATGATATCACACCGTTGGTGTTGACCTGAATTCGAAATAAATAGATAGAAGTGTGTACAAATGTCCACGAGTAAAGCGAATCAACCTTATTGATGATCTCAAAGCATCATGGGATTGGATGACAAACAAGACTGACAATTTACACACAAACGTTATTAATTTTAATCTCACATCTGTGTAAGGAACTGACAATTAATCGTCCTACACGTTATTGATAAAGAAAAGATGCAATTTTTTCGTTATTTTATTTCATATGATTGGTTAAAGGCACTAGCTCGTCACTCAGCAATGCGCGCGCCAAATTCGTGCCACGAAATACGCAGCTCCATAGCAAAGTCATGGAGCTGCGTATTTCGTGGCACGAATTTGGCGCGCGCGCATTGCTGACGAGCCTATGCCTTTAAAAGTGGGAGCATTAAATTAGCTCCCCGCGCGTGCAGAATTCTGACTATGGCGGAATCTCGACGAAGTCGTTTTGTCGTCTGTCGTATGATGAAGTCCTTAAGAAAATAAGAGAAGTGGCCTACAGTGAAAAATGTGTCAGGTGAAATGCGCTACTAAATGTGCCAGATGATTATGCTACCATTGTTTTGCTGTAAATAAAACAAATTCCGAAATTGAAAGGACGACTGTCATGACTGTATGATGTATCGTTACTTTTAACCAACCAGATGACAAAAATCTACACATTCGGTATATAAAATAAATTCTGACTGCTGTTTGTTTCGGGTCATGGTTAAGATTATAGGTGATCTCGAAACCATGGCTTCGAGATCACCGAGGGCCTACAATCTTAACCATGCCCTTCATTGTGGTCAATATTTGTATACTGATAATGGTTCTATCTCTTGTTCTTACTTAAATTTAGGGATTGATCTTTAGGATTACAAACAATTTCTTCTGTATTTTATTTCTTCAACAATATTTTATTTCTTCAAAAATAGATCAAAATGTTAAGTTTGGTGCTTGGTTCAAATTCAACATTACGTTGAATTTGAACCAAACACCAAACTTAACATTTTTATCTAACGCACTGTATAGAATTTAATCATTTATTTTTCCTTTCAATTTGATTTAGTGCTAAAGGGAATTTCGATATTGTTCTAACGTATACAAAACTTTTCTTCTTCTTAATGGCATACGGTTTACGTGCCTTATTAACCAGGTTTTATGCGCTACTTAAGATGATAATATAGGTTTTCCCACACATTTTAAACTTCAATTTCTTCCTAAAACGAGTGAAACGCGTACATGTATACACTTGGTTTTGTCTTTGGTCTTTCCAAATGATTAACGGTCAACCATTTTTAACATTTGTCCATTCAATGTCGTCAGATTTCAATCAAATTCGTCCCGACTGATGATCATCTACATCACGTAAGGATTGAATTCGTCTTTGTTCAACCCAACTTTTCAGGTTAGTTTCTTGCACTTGCTCTCATGATTTTGAATCTTCAACAAACATTACATGTCATTGTTACATCAGGCAAGCATAATCTATGCATGTAAACAAAATACTATTTTTAAAAAGCAGAAAGGGTAATAAGAAGAGGTAGAAATATCGAAAGTTATCATACAAGCAAGTGACGAAGTCAAATTAAATACATGTGAAATTGATTTCCAAATGACGAAATTGCTTCAATGATTTACACAGCGTAACAAAAATAATTCATGCAAGGATCGTGGGGAAAAAATATTACTTCGACCCCAAGGACACTCTCTTTTGTCCCCCTTTTCCTTTCTATACGCGTATTACTTGAAAGAAATTATTAAAAAAACATTGTCGAATTAAATCTAGTTTTATCAAATTGATTACCCCAGTTTGCTGTTATGGCAGTTGTTACTGAAGGTAAAGTCGGTCACTATGCAACATTTTTTGTCGTGGCCCATGATTTCGTTTCCTAAATAATTATTAGTGTTCGCACAAAGGCTCTCGTACCGTTCTCACGTTATTGAAAATAAAGTGACTGATTGATTGATTAGGAACCGTTTGAAATGGTAGGCCTACGCGTACGGGAAACGTATGCGGATGGGGAAAAACTGAGTAGTTTTATTTTGCGTGGTTATTTTTTTACTGTCTCAACATAAGTAATGAGAATTTCACATCAATATGCTCATGTGCACATGCGCTTATCTTACAGAACCACCCAAAAACTATGATACAACCACCCATTTATTTTCGAGCCGCAAACGTTTCCTGTACGCGCAAAATTTTGACCCACCCTATAAAGCTAGTATATATCTACCTGACTTAAATTACATCGTGAACGAAATGTTAACGAATCTTTACAAAGTTTGTAGAATATTGAATCGTTGTTTTTAAATAACATCAACAGGGCTGGTAAAGGTACCGTTTGATTCACCAGGGCATATATTGTTTACATGCTAAATACTGGTATTAAAAAATCCCGAAAGGTCTAGAAATTAGCAGTGGATCCATGATAATTTTAATGATAATTTTAATTTTCAAAAAGGCGAACATACAATGGAAATTCCGAGCGGTACATCCAAAAGATTCGAGGCGGTACCGTAGCACTACCCAGACTTTCCATTGCATTTTTGCAATTACATGGACCTGCAGGGATCGACCGCCGATTTGTGGTGGTCGCGAAAACTCGTCCCAGAATTTGCAAAATTCCATGCACTCATTTCGCACGGTCGGATAGACGAATTTAAACATTATCCCGGTGTGCGCACTTTCGCATTGAAACCGAAGCTCCTTGTGTCAAGTCTGCATAATACGCGCGCGCTACAAGTACAGTATTGTACAGTGAAGGTTTGTATACTTTTCTGCGTGACGTTTGGGGGTGATTGGGCATTCATGTAGATTAACACGAAGAGCCTCGTTATCAAACCAGAAAGTGCGCAGACCGGTCTCAAATTGGTTACAGTTTTTTCCAACCGCTTAAGGCCCTGTCACAAGAAACCGAATTGCATTACCGTTCATGTACCGTACTGATTTATGTGGAATCGGTATTGATAAGGAGTGATCGGTAAGTGGTCGTTTCTCTATCGTTACTGATAAGTTATTGACACTGGCTGTCTCGGGGTTATAAGGACAGCACGGAATTGCTGAAAAAAAGTTTTAAACATGTTCAAAAATTGCCACCGAACTGGAGCACGTTAACGGGTCGTTACTTGCACGCTATCAGCTCGGTATTGGATCTGTTTTGCCGTTTATAAGCCGTTACTGATACGGCAAGGTTTGATATTAGCGTACCAGTACCGGATCACGAACGATTGGATAGCGTTCTGATACAGAGCCGATACCGCACTTCACCTTACCTTCCCCGTTCGCTCCGTTCCTTACAACGTCGTAAACTTATTACTACCGTGTATCTACCGCCTATCACGCACTAATCACGACCGTTCCCCGAACAATCCGTGCATGACACACATGTAGTATAAATATGACTAAATTGTGATGAGAAGCTCAGTTCAGATCCAGATCCCACTAGAATTCCAAGATGAACCCTGCAGAAGATGCCGCGAGAATCCAAGCCATTGCTGCCCTGAACCACCACATTGACCTAATGAACATGTACATTGGAGTGCTGCGCCGCAATAGAAGAAGAAGAAGAAGAAGGAGAAGACAGAGAAGAGTGGAGTGGGTTCGGCCATGGATAGCCAGAAGACCAGACCTTGGGGTGTACGATCGGCTTATTTATACACTCGCTAGCCACGGGTGATACTATATACCGGAAAACACCGGAAAACTCACCGGAAAACACCGGAAAACACCGGAAAACATACTAAATACCGGAAAACATACTAAATACCGGAAAACACACTAAGTACCGGAAAACACACTAAATACCGGAAAACACCGGAAAACACACTAAATACCGGAAAACACACTAAATACCGGAAAACACCCGAAAGCACTTATAACACCACCCCCACAACCTAAAGAAAACACCATAAAAATACTGTTTTCCGGTGTTTTCCGGTATTTAGTATGTTTTCCGGTATTTAGTATGTTTTCCGGTGTTTTCTGGTGTTTTCCGTTGTTTTCCGGTAAATAGTATACTACCGCTAGCGGCCCGTTTCCGACGGTTGCCGGTCGGTATGCGTTCGGTATTGGTAAGGTGTTGGTAAGGTTTTGGTAAGTTATGTGCGGTGCGCAACAGTTTATAGAACGGTATTGATTCGTGTGTTCGGTCTTAGAACGGTCTTAGAACGGTAATGGTTAGGTTTAGCAACGGTGAATTCGTCAACAGTACTGTCTCGGCTCGGACAAAATTGCTAGATTCTGGATCAAATTGACCATTTCATGCTGTATACGGTACTGGTACGGAAACAGAACGGTACTGGGGCGGTATGAGAAAGTTGATGAATTGCATTTTATGTCCGTTCTCCACCGTACTAGAAAAATATTAATTTTTCAATAAGGTTTACGAACGTTCTTGCGATTCGGTTTCTTGTGACAGGGCCTTTACACACGACCCGTCCACTCAGATGCGGACTGACCGCGCACTGTTGAACTTGTTTGACCCTACTCGCCGCAACTGCGGCGGACAAAATTTCCGTTCCGCATGTAGGTCGCCGAGCGAGTATGAATTGGGCTTAATACCACAACATTCTTCGTTATATAATGTGGGTTTTTGAAAGACTGCCATTCAGGCCGAGAAATTTGTCATTACTGTAGCAGTGTATATCCGCTACTTGAGACTGTCGCTTGAGACTTCTGATCGATTTCCTGTAGCTGCCATGTCAAGATACAGAAGCATTACGACGTAACTTTTCTACTCTTTTTTATATATGTTTACCTGTTTGATTCTCTAAATAAGAATGGTGTATGTTGCACGATAGTGACCACGGAAATGGAAAGAAACAAATACTCGAAAATACATTATTATGTTTTGTGCGTTAGCATTGACCCTCCTGTTTTACGGAGCTTGCCATTATTGTTGGTTCATTTGCGAAGTGCATGAGCAAATTTGGTGTTTTGTATTTTGTGTGTTTTGTATTTTGAATTCAATGTTTTATTTTGACATTGATGTTATTAGTTTAGGTGTTCGTGTAAATTATTTTTCGACGCGTGTTCACTCTGTGTGTAAGCGATTAAACATTTTTGTATTATTATTTCTTTCTGGTATTCATACCAAGGATTCCTCTAAAGTGCCCATTGCACTGTCACTCGCAAGCGTGAGGAAACCCATGAGGAATTATAAATGGCCAGAGACACCGGGGAATCCCCTTGCTCGTCACGAATAAATGCTCTTGTGTCTTTAAAGTGCGTTACAGTTACCTAACACACTGGACGAACGGCTTTACATCCCTTCCGAAGTGATAATCCAAAGAAGATCGCCGCAACGTTACACCCCCATTGCCATTCCCTGACTGGTCTCCGGAAGTATGGCCCGCCGCGAGACTTACACGGTCTATCACTTCCGACAGGTATATACAGTCTGACCATCCGACGAATTTGACCGACAAATTACAGTTTTTTCCAATCGCTTACACACAGTATGCGCAGCAATATTTCGATATACTAAAAACCTAACACGCGTCGAGAAATAATTTATACGAACCGGAACCGCTAAAAAAAAACCAAACAAACAACCACTTTTTTGTGCACACTTTTCCTGCCTAAATTGGTTAAATATTGCTCCAGATCGCACCACAGAGCAGCTAGATTCCATCTAGAACCCGTTAAGGCTTCGCGCTGCGCGCTCGCTAGTTCATTGTCATCAGCATTTCATGCTTAAAAATGTCACGCCCCCACCCTTTTCAAAATCCTGGATCCGCCCCTGGTGAAATTGATTTCCAAATGACGAAAATGCTTCATTTGTCGTGCGTTTGGCAACTGCTGACAACGAAATTAAAGTCTTTTTCGAAATAGTATGCAAACGTTACGAAATGGGTTGAAAAAATTCGAACGACCAAGTATGAAATTGAACATGAGAAATTCAAACTAGGAATTTCCGAGACGAAATTGAAGTTAACCGGTTATGAATTTGAATGATTTTTTTTTAAATGTTCGAAAAAACCTATAATAATAAGTATTTATGGCTCTTTCAAAAGTCGGTACCGAGTTCAGTACCGACCGACTTTTTGTACATTTATAACTGACCCCAAGCACGATCGACTGTGACCTTAAATTATTAGTATTTTTGTATCTATTTGCCTTGCAAATGACTTTACAAAAATAATTCATGCATGGATCGTGGAAAGAAAATTACTTGGACCCCAGGGACACTATCTTTTGTTGAATGAAATCTAGTTTTATCAAATTGATTACCCCAGTTTGTCGTTATGGCAGTCGTTCAGCGGTCACCCTTGGACGCCGGCGTCCGTTGGTCCCACAGAGCGCGCAGTTGGTCGCAGATAGCGCGCCGCCGGTCGCTCAAGCAGCGCTCGGCGATCGCTCAATGGTCGCTGCAGGGAGGCAGAGATCGCCGTTGGTCGCTCAGAGGAAGCAGCTAGAGCGCTCAGTGATCACCTAGGTCGCTCAGAGATCGCCGTAGATCGCCATGACAATACCCAAACATTTCATTTTTGGTCGCTGAAAGAGCGCACAAGGATTGCTGGAGCGTTTACAAAGAAACAGCTTTTTCCGAGTTTCGGCGACCGTTCAGCGACCTGGCCCATTTTTGGCCGCTCAAAGGTCGCCCAACGGTCGTAGCTCTGTGTAAAGGGGCCTGAAAGGAATAATTATTAGTGTTTGCACAAAGGCTCTCGTTCCGTTCTCACTTGCTGAGATTATGCCACACAAAGGTGCCAGTCATGGGTATATGGATAACGAATGAATAGCTCGGAGGGGTACATGCACGAGCAGCGAAAGGTACTAGGCCAGCACCCTTTATGCGTTGACAAAAACAAGACATAAAATGTCTTATAAAAAGCATGGTCTTCTGAAGTACATGTACGAGGCTGAAATTTCTACACGGCAGTTTATCAACATTGTTCGTCAAAAGGTTTCATCTGCAAAATGATATACTTAGCATTTAAACAAGGAGATTAAACGCTTGCTGCCAACATCTTCAACAAAGAGAGCACACTGACTCTTATGATTACATTTCAAGTCCTTTTAACCAGTTCCATTCGAAGAAAGATTGCTGCAAGTTTTATCCACTCTATGAAGTTAGTATACATCTGTCTACCTGACTCAAATTACATTTTAAATAACATTGACAGGGCTGGTAAAGGTATCGTTTGATCCACGAGGGCATATAGTGTTTAGATGCTAAATCCTGTATTAAAAAATCCTGAAGGGGCATCCACGTGTCATTTTTATGGAATGACCAATTTGTGCACTCATTTCGCACGGTCTGCGCACTTTCGCATTGAAACCGAGGCTCTTCGTGTCAAGTCGGCAGTACGCGAGCGCTACAAGTACAGTATCGTACAGTGAGTGTATGTATACTTTTCTGCGTGACGTTTAGGGGTGATTGAGCATTCACGTTCGTAGATTAGTTATTTAGTTTACCTCAGTTGCTTAACACGAATAGACTTGTTATTAAACCCGGAAGTGCGCAGACTGGTCTCAAATTGGTTAATTTAGGATGCGTCTATCACATTTTATTATGCATGGTCAATGTTGTCATTTATTCATGAGAGTATGATCTGTGTCTCGACAAAATTTGCGAAATAAAATCTCCAGTTGTGGGATTTAACTTTAACGAGAAGATGTTAAGCCTACTTCTTTCTGCAGTAGATGAACTTGAAGTAACTTCAGAAATATATTTTATAAGTTTTCCCGGATAATTTCCGGGACGAAATTGAGTGCACCACCACTAGCGAGTTTCAATTTCAAAAAGGTTGCATTCTATTTTATGGAACACCCATTAAATTTGCACCAACGGTCGTTTCATTTGGAAAAGGAAGCACACTAATTCGTAAAAGCGCCAGCAAATTCCGTAAATGCTCGTTTCATTTCGCATAGGAACGTGTAAACTGTGTATTCGGGAATTCATATTCGTTTCCAGGCAAGCAAATGCAGCCTTCTTTCATTAGCAACAAGTAAACTATATACACTGCTAACAAAAAAAATATGCTCAAATGAAAATGTTCCCAAAATATGAAAGTGTTCGTGGCTTTGATTCTTTACATGTTTTCCACAAATGCACATCTGATGAGTGATAACAAACTCAACTGATATGCCTTACTGGATTGCAATGACAATGACAATAGAGCCTTTGCACGGCGGCCATGACAGGGGGCAGTCACATTGTTACCATGTGTCATACATGAGTAGGTGCTTTGTGGTTCTATTGTTACATCATTTAAATAAGAAAACCTGCCCCCTGTCATGGCTGCCGGTACAGAAGCTCTATTAACCACACAGGAGATGATAAGAAAAGTACAGGTTTTCCCACACATTCTTTATTCAAATTCAGAACCGGTTAGCTTCAATTTCGTCTCCAAGATTCCCGACGTTGCATTTCCTATTTTGGTCGTTCTTGATCGTTCATTTCGTACGTTTGCATGCTTTTTCGAAAAAGACTATTTTATTTCGTCGTCATGAGTTGCCAAACGTACGACGAATGAAGCTATTTCGTCATTTGGTTCGTCATTTGGAAATACATTTTACACGTATTTCATTTGAATTAGTCACTGACAGGTTTATACAGTCTGACCATCCGACGAAATTGATTATTCGTCGGTTGAACAAACATTTACATAATGTACAGTACAGTTGTGCCAACAAGTCATATCCTTTGAAAAATATAACATTTTAAAACTTTCCTCACTCCCAAAATCTACTGTGAAGGAACTTTCATTGTATCCTTAATTTGACAGTTAGTTGCCTTGAACAAGTGCCTGTTCAAAATTATTCATACCCCTTACATACACAATCTCAGCATTTAGGCATTTTTTTGTTGATATATCTGTTCAATTAAATTTACATCCAAGAATGTCTTAGAATAGCACTCTGCTTGTAGGCTATAAAGTGAGGGGAGATGATGCCTTCATTCTCAGTTTCTGATCAGCATGGCTATTGTCAATGGCCACAACGAAGGGAAAGGCTACAATACTTTTTCGAAGCAGGTGGGCGTGGTCGGAATTCGAAGGTGTCAACTCGTCTGGCAAGAAGAGAGTAGGATAGCCTAGTGGATAAAGCTGCTAACTCCCATAAACAAGACTGCGGGTTCGAACCTCGTGGTGAATCTTTTGAGTGGCCCTGTGGCCCAACGGATAAGGAATCTGACTACGGACCAGGGGATTCCATGTTCGAATCCTGGCCGGGTACGAAAAACCAGCTTTTATGCATGGGGTGTTATGGCCGAGCGGTCTAGTGCGTCGAACTCAAGTTCCTGTGCCAGTATACTAGAAGGTGGGTTCGATTCCGGGCCGTGACGGGTTGTGGCACTTGTGCTCTTGGATGTGGTGTATAAATTAAACGAAAATCCAGGACAACGATCCCAAACATACTAGCAAGGCAGTCACGAAATGGTTCGAGAACAACCATGTGGGCCGTTCAGGAGTGGCCCAGCCAAAGCCCGGATCTCAACCCGATCGAGAATCTATGGAGGGAACTCAAGACTCGGGTGATGGCAAGGAAGCCTTCCAAGGTCAATGACCTTGAGACTTTTGCGAAGGAGGGGTGGGCGAAACTAGTCCCGGTGGAAACATGCCAAAGCTTTGTAAGCCGATATAGAACACGTTTGGGGGGCTATGATAAATAAGGCTTTTCTATACATTTTAGGTTTTCCTGGTCAATTTCGCAAAATCGGCATTCGGTTTTGAATCTCACTCTTTCGTTTTCGCGTGAATTTGAACAGACGTCCTTGACCTCAATTTAAGTTCACGAGAAGGCATTATTTTTCATTGTGTCCACATTCTATTTCACAAATAGGCGACCAATTGCGTTACTTGTGCATTCAATTACGCAAAGATGCTCTTTTCGGTGAAGTTTGGGAATACAATTTTGTGTATGTGCAAACAAAAGTAACTTTGATTCATTCAAAATAGCAACCAAATTTCAAACAGTGCTTGCTACCCTATAAAATTACATTCAATATAAACGGATAGGCCTACAAAGTTCTGGTCAAGTGTCGACATTTTTATACGAATAAACCGAGCAATGGCCGCGGCACGAGGACATTACGGAAGGACCAGTATAATGTTGATAGAAACAGTCTTATCGATGCACTTTAAATCGCGGTACGTTAAAGTGACAACTGAAATAATATAGTCTCAACGTTAAAACCCATTGCCATTCAATGACTGGTCCCCGGAAGTGTGACCCGAAACAAGACTTACACGGTATATTGTGGATAACATTGCCATCGACGGAAGATGAAGTACATGTAAGTACATCTTCGCCTAATTGGTCATCAAGCGTCGAAAGGGCAGCAAAGCGATGAGCAAAATGGTATATACCCTTAAAATGATCAGACTTTTTGTACTATCTTCACAATACCAAAAAATGATCATTTCAGGCTTCCGTCAGAAATTAAAAAGTCACGTCGAGCTTAATCGGTGGTTCTGTGTCATCGTCGTGTTCGTTTTGTGCAATATCGGCACATGTACTTACAAACAGAGCATCGTGGGTTCTATTGAAGAACGGAAGGGACACGGATATTGGAACCTTGCCGGAACTCCCATCGTCGTTTGGTTCCAGGAATATGTCTCCTTCTTCGGTCCCAAACGGGAACAAAACATCTGGAAAAACGAAAATACATGTACAGCAGGTTTGAGAAAATACAGAACCAACCGATTGAGCGAACTTGTGTTTTTTTTGGTATACTCATCTTTTAATGTGTCTTTGCTTGAGATTAAACGAAAATCCACTCTTTGTTGATACCGCATTCGCAAAGTAAAACGGCACAAGGCAGATTTCCTTGGCTTTAATGCCTATGTGGGGTGTTATGGCCGAGCGGTCTAGTGCGTCGAACTCAAGCTCCTGTGCCAGTTCTAGAATGTGGGTTCGATGCCGGGCCGCGACACTGTGGCACTTGTGCTCTTGAGAAAGGCACTTAATCACACTTTCTCCATCCTTCGGAAGGGATGTAAAGCCGTTGGTCCGGTGTGTTAGGTAAGGTAACGCACTTTAAAGATCCCAGAGCATTTCTTCGTGAAGAGAAGGGGAGGGATTCCCCGGTGTCTCTGGCCATTTCTAATTCTAATTCTTCATGGGTTTCCTCACGCTTGCGAGTGACAGTGCAATGAGCACTATTGAGGAATCCTTGGTATGAATACCAGAAATAAATAATAATAATAATAATAATAATAATACAAAAAATCACACGACCTTCGGGTTTTGAACCCGAGACCTCTGACATATCTGGCATGTGCTCTACTTATTTTCCGGTTATCTTCAAAACCAGTCCCAAAAGATAAGCGTGTCTTCGGAGAAAATGGTTACGTAACCACATACGTAATAGTAATAGAAAGTTTGCATTACGTCTGATAATGTGACTTGTATTTGGGTCTTTCCACAGTAATGGGGTACATTTATGTGACATACAAGATCTTAGATCCCAGTTCAGTTCAAATGTCTTAATTTTATTTTTAAATTATCCAGCTAAACTGAGGAAATAACTTTTGCACGAAGGAGTAAGACAAATAGTCATTACAACATATATCTCTGAAAACCCCGTGCAAATTTTCCTATTATGTATGTAACAAAGACATAAAAAAATGTCACAAATTGGTCTGTCCACTTTACATACGTAATAGGAAAATTTGTACACAAGCTTTTCAAAAATGCATGTTGTGGCAGCAATTTCTTACCTTTTTGGGAAAAAAATTTTCTCCTGAGAACAGTACAAGGAAATTTCTTTAATTTTGAGATAAACTAAAGACATCTGAAAGGAATTATTGACTTATTTTTCAAATGTACCCAATTACTGTGGAAAGACCCATTTAGCTTTGGATTTGGCAGTCAATGATCTTTGCTCCCAATAGGCAATTCTACGGTTGGTTATGTTGTAATTTTGTAGAGTTCCGTGGGTTGTTATATCAACATGAGCCTATTCTCCATATGGTACCATTAATGCATCGTAACAACACTTACAACGTTTTATAACCGTCAGTTTCGGTTAGTTAGGTAACACAAATGCATAAAGGACGCATGTCTTCAGTTCGTTGAAGGCCTGTCTGTTTCAGTTATATTTTGTTCCGTGCCTTTCTTTATTTCATCAGTCCAAACTTTCTTTAGCATAGCCGAACTCAACAAAATAAAACTCGATATCGTCTTACACCGAGGTCCCCGTGTTTATGTGACGTCCTTGTGAAGTCATCAGCTAAAAAATGTGATTTTTGAATGAGTATTGCAGCTGAAGAGTTGTGAGACTTCTTTGACTCCTTCAGCTGCGAGACTTATCCAACTCGTCGTCGGCGCAGGACATCAGCGTCTAGGCCCACGTGGCCGGTCTGAAACGCACAGTTTTAAAGGAGCGTGACCATATCACGTTTTAACCCAGCCATTTTTCCTCATTACCGGTTTGAATTTTTGCAACCTCATTTCGTACATTTTCAGGGATATCGTACAAAAAACAAAAAACAAAACAAACCCGATCTTATCCGGTTACATAAAGCAGTGTAGTTATTACACCAACCTGTTTTGCGCTCACATCCAAATTGCAGATTGCAAATTTCCCATTTTCTTCCCATAGAGAGTATTTTTGAGAGATATTTTATATGATTGTCAGGTTTTAGAACTAAATCGATTTTTTGCCAACACATCCTTCATTTCCAGTTCAAGATTTCGGATAAGCGCCATTTAACGGGTAGGAAATTTACAGTACGTACATTTCCAGTGCCTCATCTTTTTACGCCTCTTATTTTTCCATATAGCTTTTCAATATACTAGCTACGTATGTTTTGGTCACCATCCAGCTCGATATCGTTAATGCAGAGTGCTTTTTAGGACAACAAATGAATGAAGGCAACCCATTAATTCCCGAGGCGTGTATGTGGATTGGGTTTGTATTTGACAGCGTCGGTTTTCCCCTGGGGCATTTCTCTTGGAGTTTTCCTCCCATTTCTAAAACTGCAACTCCTTCTCCGTCATCTCAAGTTGATAATATAGTATAGTTAAAGCTAAAATCGTATAGTTGATGGCATAAAGGGCTGTAGTTGCCAAAGATACCATAGAATAAACAACAACAACAACAACAACAACAAACCATTAATGCGAGCAGTGTAGCGCGTTAGGCACGACCACCGCACAACGCACACACACATTATTGCCACAACAATGTTTTTAATTTGAATTCCTAAAATGTCTATCTTACCGTTTGCAGCATTGCAGCCCAAAGCGACAAAAATCATCAAAATCTCGACAGAAAGAATGACAAACGCTGACGTTGCAGAGCGCGTGTTCATCGCGACAACCCTCCACGAAAGTTATTATTTTTGTATTAACGTAATTAAGGGTTTCATTATATAAAAGTCCAATAGTGGAACTTTGAGGTGGTCATCGATCTTTCTCTGAGCTTATTTGTAGCCAAGTGTGGTTATGGAAAGGACTACCACTATATTTGATATCTCTATATTTGGTATCTCTATATTTGATATTTTTGACTTATACTGTGTGGTAGTCGGATCCCGGTGTAGCCAATCAAGGGAGTGTGTTGGTGTGAGCATTAGCCAATCAGTGACTCAGAACAGGACCAGTGAGCTACAGTGCTGAACAATACATGTACATGTACGTATAAACTAATCGTAATCGTAATGCATCATTTTCATCATACGTCCACGCGCTTGCAAACGACAATTCTTCACTGTCATCATTTCTTAACAGAGAGTGAGCGAAATCATTGAAGCATTTAATGAAAATCGTCTAATAAAACGTTTGTCTGTGACAGTAAATCAACCGCGCAAATTGTCACGAATAAACCTTTTGCGTGTACATTTGCATAAATCCTAGAGTACCCCCTTCGCGCTATGGCGCTCGCGTATGAGTGAGTCAAGCAAAAGACTATCAAGGCAGATAAGGCTGTTGGCACAGGTTGCCGGGACAGGATGTTAAGTGGTGCACGTCGGTACATGTCAGCCAGCAGTCCAGCACTGTCACTATCAAAAGTCTGGCAAGATTTACCAGCGACATGTAATCTTATTTTAAGTTCGCTGTAGTGTACCTTCGTTCGGATCAATCGGCAACTTTAAACCAGTCACATAAGCCGAAATCGTTACTCTAACTGCCTCGGAATTGTGTCCTCAGAACAAAAACCGTGTTCGTGATAATTTTACAAATCATGTTAGTTCAATATTTCCTTTCACATGCATACTTGGTATCCACTTGACCAGACTTGTTTTGGTTAATAATGCACACGGCAAGTGTGAAGTACAGAATCAATACCGTAGGCTGGAGAACATGGCATAAAACAACCAGACTGTTGGTTGCTAGGCAATGACGTGCACCAAGTAGCAACAATGCATAGTTCCGATTTTGCCCAGTTAACCCCGCCCCCTTGGACATTGTTGCTATGGCTCACACGCTATCGTCAAAAATGGCGACACACAACGCACAAAGCAATGGGACTTTCAACGGAAAGCACAGATTCATTGAAGAAAACTCAAAGGTATTCATGTTTCAGGGTCAACAGTTATCTTAGAACACACTGAGTAAAGGGCCAGTAATACAGGGATATCATATCATCACGAAATATAGCTTTCGTACCTTTGAACAACGAAACGACCGGCCTTGAAACCAAAAATTCACCCGGATCGTCGCATACAACACTGTACAAATTGTTTGGGGCCGGCAGAACATATCGCGTGATCATGTTGTTGTGAGCGTACAGTGCACTTTGACCTATGTGGGTGACATCTGCTAGCTCTGTTGTGATTGGTCGGCGGGTTCGGTTGATTGACAGGTCGGAACTATGCATAGCATAGTATCTATCTTTTTTAACCGCACCTCCATTTAAAAGTGACAAAAATGGGGCACCGGGCATTATGCAAATGTTACACGCAACTACGGTTGACTGGAGTCATTCGACCCAGTCATTCGTTGGTTGGCTTTATTATCTAATAGTGTACTTGCGCATTTTGGTGGCGGCCATGACATATGACAGTTGTGTATGCACAGCAACGCGTAAACAAACGGGACGAAGTGTACTGCGAGACGGAAAATCGGACGTTGTCGTCGATTCGCATAAATCTCAGTCCCAGGCAACAAGGCCTAGTTTTGAGAAGGTTTTCTTGTGTTGGTGCTAGCTGCTGTACCGGCGATGCCTCAAGATTGTGCCGTTTCGAGCTGCCACAACCGGCGGTGGAGGCCCGGAGGGACAAAAATGTGTGGGTTTTCAACATGACTGCGCGGCCGGCTCTGCATCTTTCATGTCTTTTGGTGATTGCCAAAAAAGTGATCGGGGCCAACTGCCTTCAGTCAGCATGCACCTGGCATTAGGTAGGCATTGCATATGCAGCTATAGGGATATAGGCCTACATGTACTGAGAAATTTGCCGAGGGGGAGGCCATGCATGATGCAAGCCGAAGTTGCTTAGGGAGGGGAAGGGGATTTTTTAGGTGAAAAAAATAGGCCGACACGTTTGTTCGCATACCATGTGTTTTCAATGAAACAACTTGATATTTTCTCATTGCTAAAATCATATTTCCTAACTAGGAAATAATTCAGTTTACTGGTCGCCACTTATTCTCCTTATTGACTTAATAGCCACAAAAACGTGTTAATATTTTAATGAGGAGTGATTTTAGGAGTGAAAAACATTGACTATTCCTTGAAAATACTTAAACTTGTACTGCCCTGTTCCGTAAACGGAATTCATACCTCTAACCAAATTTGCACGTTTTGGGGCATTATATGTCATATTTTATTAGGACGAATTAGTGGCGAACGTGTACGATATTTGTACCAAATTTTCGGGCATGTACGCCACTAATTAAATGTATCTGTCCAGAAAAAAAATTAGCAGTTGATCATGGCTTTAGACCTTATGTGCAAAACATATTTCTCCCTATTTCACTCAAAGACTATAGCACTTCAGACCAAACCATTTCAGGGGAAGTTTTCTACTATCACGGGGAAAACAAACTAGGAAAAAACAAGCAACTGTTGAAAATGCTGTTTCTGTTACTGTGTTTTGTGTTGAAATATTTCTTTCATATTTGCAGCGGCCAAGTTTTGCTGACAGATGTACATCAAGTGTGAATAAAACTACTGATGTTAAGACCAGATGAAGTAGACCGGCCACACCTACTCATGTTTTCCTGTTCAGCAGACTGCTGTTGGGGTGATGATTGAAGTGCCTCCAAGCAATGACACTGAAGCACCAACTGACTGCATACCCTGTCTTTCACCAACATGTTCCGCATCATGGCCAAGGTACTTTTCCAGTTTAGTTCATTCAACATGCCACTTAGACCCAGTATTAACGGTGTGTGGTGTTTTAGCTCCTTTGTACACACTTTAATGGTGACTTGTCGCTAAAAATCACAAACATTTTAAGATGTAAAACTGGAATGTTAAAGTCCCCATTTTGTCAGTTTACCTTGCATACAGGTACACCTATTTTCTTGACTTCTCTCAACATAAAAAAAAGGGCTTTGGGTAGGTTCTACGTTTTATTTGGACTTTCTTTTCACTTGTTGCTAAAGTTTTCAGGGCTTCTAAAAACCTAGTATTGCATTAAATTTAACTAATTAAATTAAATTCCCTGTAAATGTATAGTTAGTTTCTCATAATCAACATGTGTGAATTGTTTCATTTCAGGTAAAACAAGATATGACAGAGCCAAGGACCGTTCCACCAAGAAACGGCACCTTTTGAAATAAGGAGGAAAAAAGCCAAGAGCTAGAGAGACACATTACCAGATGCATCCATCAACTGAGAAGGATGAGACAACAAAAGGTTCTCTGACAGACTTAACTAGTTATAATATTATGCAGATGGAAATGGAAATTAAAGTTGCACTGCCCGTGTTTTGGCCGATTTGGGCGTCAATTTTTTTTAAAAAGATAAATAGGTATTTTTCTAGAATAGAAAAAGTTATCAGCTTTCATTTGGTACCAAGAACGCAAAAATCTGTCAAGGATTAATGCCAGTCGATTAAAAACAAGAAATGATTAAATGGCTGGCAGGTCATTTAATCGAGAGAGTGTTGACGTATTATGTTTTGACGTTTTAGGAAAAAAGCCTTATAGACCAATAATCTCCAGTTCTCGACGTCGGAAATTCAAGTTTTTGATATTTTTCGTTACAGAGACACGTAAGCTTTCTAAATTCGTTCGCTTGTGTAAATTAATTTTTTTAATCTTTTCACCGAAACACGGGCAGTGCAACTTTAATGAAATGAAAAAAACACATTTGCTGTGGGTTGACAAACGTGTGAGTCGGTTGTCACAGAATAAAGTTCTGCCTAGACCTTTGCCATGTACAATTAAGCTCGCAGTATTATTCCCGCTTTGTGCTCCTTAAAAGGAAAGGTATATACTCAAGAAACAGACATAGGGCCTGTAGTGCTAAACATGTGCAACTCATTACTCATACATTATTCTTGTGCAAAGAAAAAGACAATGATCAAATGATGAAAAGCAGATATGAACAAATGGCATTGCCTTGTAGTATGGGCACCGCCATTTTGTCCGAAACATGCGAAAAGACAATTTTCACCTAGTTTTGGAAAAAATTGCAGCACTCGCATTACGAGGCATCACTGCAATTGCCATTCTTTGTTCATTTTCGCTTTCAGTGGGTTGTTTTACTTTTCTTTTGTGTAACAAGAAGGTACACAATGTCTTTGTCTTGGGTATATTTCTTTAATAATGTGGGGCGGAGCAAGAGCAGGGGTGGATGGGGATTTATGGTAAAGGGGGCGTGTTGTGCTTGGAGGCCAGATATTAAATACCAAAGCAGCAGCTAATTGACAGGGTTCATTTTTGTTTGTTTTTTGGGCTGTTTGTTTTTTGTTTGTTTTTTGGACTGCCCCTTTTTGCGTATAAATTTGATATGTGTGTGGTGTGGAAAAAAAAGCAACATGGAGTGAAACGACACACTAAAAACGACAGAATTAACTCGGGATAAAGGTGTTTTGTGATTCTGTAATTTTTGGTTGTCATTTCACTCCAAATTATCTACATAGTCATACTACTTTTTGTCAACAGGACCCACATCAAATGTACGCACGAAAAGGCCCAGTGTGATAAACCCACCCTTAGCAGTTCATTTGAAGAAGTCAGACCATCAAAAATATGCCGTGTTACACAACTACAGGTACAAAAGACCACAGACAAACATGGATAATATCAGGCAGGGGGCGGTCGGGTTGGCGTACGGGTTCGTTCCTCGCCTTTCACCTCTGGGGTCCCGGGTTCGAATCCGGGGCGTGTATGTGGATTGGGTTTGCAGTCCCTACTTGACCGCGTGGGTTTTCCCCTGGGGCATTTCTCTGGGGGTTTTCCTCCCACTTCTAAAACTGCAACTCCTTCTTCGTCATCTCAAGTTGATAATATAGTATAGTTAAAGCTAAAACCGTATAGTTGATGGCATAAAGGGCCTTAGTTGCCGAAGATGCCATAAAATATACAACAACAACAACAACACAATATCAGGCATTCCGTTTATAGCAAGGAAATTTGTAGGTCTAAACCCTTTGTTCTGCATTTTGTTCAGGTAAATTATGTTTAGGAAATCTGCAAAGTAGGACCTCTTACTATACTGAAAGTCAAAAGAAAATTATTTTCAGCAGAAAGGTCAAATTGGGCAGTTCACAAAAAGGCACTCAAGCATGTCATGCTCAATTTCAGGAACACTTTTTAACATAGTAAACAAATTCATGTATCTTGGTAATTTTTATTCGATCAGGATAACAAGGTTCCACTGTTCAAGGTTAATCTAATTCTTAGGAGTGTATGTGTATTGTGGACCGAGGAACGCTTATAGTACAAATGTATTCAGTTTTCTTGAAAACAATTGTCACTTTATGACGAATGAATTTGAATAAAATATTGCAAAATATACAAATACATGTATTTGAGTTTTCCATTGTCTGTGTATGTTTATTGCCGTTTTTTTCTCGCAATTATAATGCTAATGTAAACCAACTTAAAGGCTTTTGTAGCCCATCATTTGCATTGACCCAAAGTTGTTTACCTCGGTTCACAAGAAAACAATACTCAAAGTGTTGACAGCAGTAACAAAAACCACATTTTATAATTTATTTCTGTCTAAGGTGGTACTTTCTGCAAGGTGGTAGTGCACTCAATATTTTTTTAAATGCAGGAACTTTTTAAAGCATTGATCTTATGCATGTATATGTGGCTGAAATTTCTGTGGGCTAATTTTTCAACATTCTTGATTGATGTTATTGCACTAGTCTGTAAAAAGGTTTCATCTTTCAAGTGATATATTGTTGGGCCTTTAAAATCATCCATGTGCATGCATTCCTCACTGGTGGCCTTTTACTTAGAAACCAAGTTGTGGTTATTTAGCCTCGGCCTCGATCACACAGTGTCAAAGAGGCGGTTACATTGAAGTCGGACTTGGTCAAGTCTAGCGGTTAGCGGATTTCCCCGTACCAGTACCACCCAGAGGGCGCCTTTTTACGTCACTGCGAGGGGAAAACGAGAGGTTTTGTACCTGTTTAGCTTCTTAAAACATGTTAGAGTTTAGGGGTTAAGGTTGGTTTAATAGAAGAGAGCTCGCCTTGCAATCATAAGGTCACTTGGTTCAAATCTCAGTGTTGTTTGGGATTTTTCGAAATTCCTCGGTTTCTTTTTTTTTCTCTAATAGTGAGAGTAGGCCTAAGAGTTTTGACTGTTTCCAAGATTGTCACTTGAGAAGTACGCCTATCAGTCATTGGAAAAATTGGGGTGTACTCCACGCAACGATGTAAAAAATTACCTGGTAAAAAATTACCTGGCCGGCCGGGCGCGAGCAGTGATTGTGAACGCCTGAGTTGTAAAGCAAACCTTGGCAAAAGGTTAACTTGGGACTTGATCACTACGTCCACGATCACGATCACATACACGAGCCGAGACTATGATAAAAACTGGATCTATCCACCGGCATGATGAATATGTTCCGATCATATCGCTGCATAATCCTGCGTTTCATGCGCCAGGGACGCACGTGCTGTTTACATGAGTGTCATATGTCATGGCGGCCTCAGCAACAACGCGCGCGTACGAAACAACACTATAAGCTGCGCTTAAACGCGAATAAATCATTTTCTAACGCGCCTATACGCGCCGTCGCTGCGCACCATCGCTGCGCACCTGTGGAAGAAAACAGTAAAAATACACTTTATACTTGATTAGGAATTCGGCTTTACCGCAGTAGGACAGGACTTGGACGTCGACTTTCGTGGAGGCGTTAGGCGTCAGTTGGGAGACTAAAGCAGGCCCTCCACTGTGCGATCCCTACCACGAACTAGCTCCTACGCATTGGCACGATTATCGGAGACTGCCTATAGGCTCTACACACAATCTTAGCCAATCGCACCCAACTCGCGGCAAAAATTGCACAGCGGGAGGCCCGCTTAACCATCCGGCTCACTTACCTCAGCTCAGCTCCTCACAAACCTTTTTCTCTAGAATGAATTGTCGAGAAATCTGAAAAGACTGACATAAAACTAAATTAAAATTTAGTACGTCCTGTCTGTGGCGTGCGAAAAACCTGAGTGACCAATGCGCTCAAGCATGCATCTTTATACTGCATTGCTACAATTGTTATTCAATGCACCAGTTCACCTGTGCCCCAAGTATGCGACACGCTTACTGCTTCCTAAGAAAATACATTTTCTTGGGTTTCACTTTCTTGACAACCGGTTGCTATCCGCCATTACTGTGTCCATACTATGGCACGCCAAACCGAAAATAATTCAACACTGATAATTTAACGTTAAGCCTTAAAACAAGTCAACAAAAAAGGTTGGCATGACTTTTAAATGTTGATAGACTGTTTGAAACTGGCATACCGTTTTTTTTGTTTTTTTTTCAGGATTGATGGTAGAACCATTAGTGTTGAAATATTTTCGTTTTGGCGTGCCATAGTATGGACACAGTAATGGCAGATAGCAACATGTTGTCAAGAAAGTAAATCCCAATAATATAGTTCGCGCCCGCACACGCTTTGTACCATTTGGGGGGACAAAGTCTCTTATGAATTTTCAAGGTGTAAAAAATATCGAGATATCGAGAAAATATGATGGACATTCTGAAACGGTAGCTAAAAGTGTTTTTCCGACCCTTTTCAGTTGTAGGTTTTAATATTCTCGGCCTCTTACTTCGCCAAAAACGACGACGGCTGACTACAATTTATTCCAAAATACACCCTAACAGATGCAATGGTACCCATACCCTAAATTTGGGGACTTGGCTCATGGACTATAATGGTGGATTCACACACAGCCTTTTCGCGGGTAAATTTGACGCATAACGTCTATGATGAAGGTGAAGGGTTGCTTCATTAGTACAAGAACGGGGTTATGTGAGATTAGTAGGTGAGGGTCATTACCCCATTCATGAAAATGCTCTTTTGTGTTTGATTCTGCACATACCGTCACCGTCCGCACCCCACAACGCCCCCGCCTCCACCCCCTCAAAAAAATACATTAGGCCCAAACATTGCCGTACCTTTCGGCTAGTTTGTGTACTTTCCAACGTTCACGGGTGAAATAACTGTTTGTCTGTTTGTACTTTATATTGTATGGCTATGCAAACAACACTGGATTTATGGAAATGGTGCAGAATAAGTCACAAAGCGCGACATTGGACTGCTATGCGAATAAATGTAAGGCATAATACGCCTACGTACTATTTACGTCAGGTCTCATTTATAAATGGAGAAAACGGAATCAGATTGCTCGATCGTATTTCCACAGCTAAATAAATATATATAGCATCGATGTATTTAGCACGGTGTTTAAAGACAGATTACAAGATTGAAAAACAGGAACAACGGCATTACAGAACTAAAGAATAATGTGGACAAACTGCCTTGTACAAATGGATGCAATAATACTGTAAAAACAAACCTGAAAATGTATGCATGTTTTTTGTGTTTAATATGTTAAAAATGTTGTATGCACACAGTTGTTTTCAGCACCTTCAGTTTTGTAAGCACCTTCTTCTCTTCCACAAAAGTACCATTCTACACGAGGAAAAATCATGTTATTTTACCAGTGCCATATGCGTAGGAGACGGAGGAAGGGGTGGGGGGGGGGGGGGGGGGGGGTGGGGGGGGGGGGCTGATGCCCCCACCCCCACTTTCAAAAGTGGGGGGGGGGGGGGGGCGGGTGGTGGAGGGCACTAGGGGGGAAATATGTCAATTTGGCCTCCCACGTTTTTGCCTCCCATATATGATGTAATCAATATTTTGTCGGCAAAATCATGTTACTGTAAAAATAAAGTAGTTAATGAAACTAATAAAAACACACAAGCTGTTGAATGAGGGCAGTAACCCGCTCAACAACCTCGCCCCAACCCCCACCCCAGCTGGGCGACACAGGAGCGACCTGCTGTTCCCCCCACCACCCCCAAACACACATATTCACTAAGAGCTTGCTACGCATATGATTGCTATCAACATTTTTGTTGGATTTTTCTTATAGTAAAATGTTGGGTAACTGCAAATGATGTATTAGGGCTTCAATATACAATTGCATGTGGTACGGGTCATGTAGCACTTGGCTTGTTGTAATAACTGCTGACTAGTGTGTCGCCGTAATACATGAACAGGCACGAATATTTATCAACTTGCGATAATGTGTTATCGATAATAAAGTACCGTGTCGTCGCAGTTTGTATATCAAGGGGCACACGGGGCAAGTATGCGTCCTTGTGAAGAATTTCGGGGAAATCCCTTGATTGGGCCGAGATTTTGTAATAATTTATGAATGCTCCATTGTGACTGCTCTTCAGTTTGCTGTGCGTGCGAATGAAGATACTACTGCGTTACGTTCGGACAACGCCAATATAGCCATGGCGTCGGAAGCTATGGCCTGCGCAAGATTTTCAAGATTTTTCCTGGGATTTACGTCTCTTATTATCATGTCCTTCGTCTCCACGAACTATGCTGATGATGCAAACGGTAAACGACACTAAAAGAGTAATGTAAACTTGGTTTTTGTTTTTCTAAATTTGTAACTTGTTTCTCACCTTGGCTATACCTGCATATACTTGTAAATTAAAAGGTGATGCGCCGATATTTCGCTATCTTACTTGCCACGACAAGCATTACACTGCAAAAACTGTAGTGTTAAATTAACACCAGTGGTGTTGTGTTATATAGATACAAAGACTGGTGTTAAAATTTAACACCATAAGTGTTAGTTTTAATTCCACACTTGGAATAAATGCAATGTTTTTAACACCTTAGGTGATACAATTTAACACCAGGCTTGGTATCTATATAAGACAACACCACTGGTGTTAATTTTTGCAGTGTAATGTTTACATGTGAATATAGTTATATAATATTGAATGATTTCATATAAGAATAGAGTTTGATATAGAAATATACCGTATGCATGAGTCATGAAGATAGGCTGGTTCAGTATAAAGCCGGGTTATAAAGCTGAACCTAGATACAGTGACGTAGAAACTGATTCCATTTTACCAGAAAATGTATGTGTATATGTCCCCTAAGGCCAGCAGATTAAGAAATATGAAAAGGCCTTGTGCTTTTATGTTTGTGAGAAAACATGCTTCATTTCTCAAGCTGTATTACATGTATGTATGCAATAATTATATTTAGAGAACGGTGCCATGAAAATCTTTTCCGCAACATGTGTGTATTCGTGACCATTTTATGTAAATACAGGAAGTACAGAAATAAACAAATATCATTGTGCTCTAAATATAGGATTTCCCGGTTATTGTAGCACTTATTATAAGCGTATACATTTACAAAATCAAAGTCAAAGGTTTTGTGTGTACATGTCTCAGCCAGAAGGTTTTATTAAACATGTCGGATACAAAATTCTGGGCAACCGACCCATCATGGACCACTTTGTTCAAATTCATCAAATGGGCCCCAAAAGCCCAAGAGCACCAATAATTTATGGGCACCATTTGGCCTAAATCATCAACGGCATTATTGTATGGGCACACAAAGGCCTGAGAGCGACCAATAGCTTCAAGCACCAATTGGCTTGGAGACCCACAGCTCAATGCCACAAAAGTTATTGGCCTAACCAGCATAGGCCGAAATGAAAAATTGTTAAGCTAATAAATCACACTTAAATCACAAAAAGTACCATTAAAAACAAAGGCGCTATTCTTCCTTAGTTTGCACTTACAGAAGAAAGAACAGTTTATCCCCTCCTGTTGCACTGACTCAGGAGAAGACATAATAAATGTCACAGTCTAAACACTAAATTACCATTTAACCAGTTATATTAATGTTTACAGAATATGAAAATTGTGAAATAACTTATGTGTTACTCCTTCAATGGCTGAGACAAAAGTGACAACTCAGCGACTTCTCGATCTCTTGCCTGCCAAGTTTGTTTAGCATTGTGACAAAACCCCGATTCCTATTGGCCACCCATCAGGCCTAACTAGGTAAAATAGAAGAGTAGATTTGATAGGCTATATCTCCCGACAATCCTTGTCCATCATTGGTTAAAATTCGCTGAGTATTGATTGGCCAGTTATGTTTGCACTGGATCCCACTTTTTGCCCCGAATTTTCAATAGGATTTACTGTACAAAATCCATTACAGACTATACACGTACGATAATGTGCCATTACAAACGTGCCACCATATTCAGGTCAAAGTGAATTCCACAACTTGCTGCTTTATCATTTGATCACTTATTGTGATACAATTTATTATACCAAGCAAATTTCCCAGAACGATACTTTAATTTCGTCCCCGATTAGCGACGAGCGCATTTCTCGATTCGAATTTTAAAAAGTCGCCAGTATATTTTATTTTTTATTGCTATGCAGTATAATTCAAATTAACATGCGTTCTAGTTCGTCCTGATTGTGTCGATTTTGTCTCGTGCGGTTATCGGCATTGTACTGAAAAAGTGAATTCGCTTTTTGTCATTCATTTTACGATTTGGTCACTTAAACTTAGAGAGTGTATTCCTTAGAGAGTGTATTTCGTGCTCCATGAAAGCCTATAAATGTTCCCACTTAAATGTTCGTTGAAATCCAATGGGAAATATAACTGCTGATAGTGGAATTCAGAGAGGCAGATGTATACGAATTTAACAGGACAGATTTTGTAACCGCAACGATTATAGGTTTTCCCACACATTTTACAGTTTCCCTTCAAATTCATAACCAGTAAACTTAAATTTCGTCTGGAAAAGGAGGTACAACTTTAAAAGTGGGAGGAAAACCTAGTGAGTATAGTATCCAGGACAAAACCTGGACTCGAAACCTAATCCACAGGAAATGTTGTGGCTTTGATACCATATTGGGCAATATCTTTAACACCATTTTATCATCAATGTGATATAACGAAGAAGGAGATATGGTTATAAGGTGAGGAAAACCGGATGGAAAATCTCCTGGTGAGAAAACCTACGCGGTCAAGCAGTGATTGTTAACCTAATCCGCACGTCCAGAACCCGAACCCGTCGGCCGCCAGAGGCGAAAGGCAGTGAAAGAACCACTACACCATCCAGACCGGTCCTAATGCTAGAAGAGTTCCAACTACACCTCGAAGACGCCAGTTATACACATAACGGCTTATTTGTGGTTTCTTTGACAGCACTTTTGTTTCCATTTGGATCAGAAGAGGGTGATTCGTTCCTGGCTCCTAATGATGATGGCAGTTCTGGAGAGATTCCCATATCCACATATTTCCCTTTCTTTGACCACAACCACGAGTCACTCTACGTAAGTGTCTTTTGTTGTTTTCGTGAGTGTCCTAAAGCTTCATTGTCATGAATCTTATCCTCCCAGCTGGAGGTTCCTTTTATGTCAGTCCATAATTCAAATTCTGGGTGCAGGCATTTCTGCGTTTGGATCGTTGTTCGCACATTTAAGACACTTTGGAATAATAGTGTTAAACTCTGGGTTTAAATTCATAGTGTAATATCGGAGTAATTTGAGCATCGCCTACGTCATGTTAGAAAAAAAAGCAATTAACAATTCATTTGGTTTCTGCTTTTCTGGTTTCGCTGATCAAAATCTTTTCACATTGGAAATTGTCGGGTTGTGAAATTAACACCAACGGCCTTGAACCCGTTCACGGATGTATCGTAAGCGCGAGGTAGTCAATCCGGTCCCGTCATCAGTAGGCCTACTGAAGTTAGTCCAAAGCTGCACCGCGATTGCATTGTACGTACGCATGCGCCTGACACTCAGGCAGTAGGCCTGCGCCTACATGAACGCATTTTCTGGGCCTTGTATTAGCTTCACCCACACTACACGTGCTCATTGTAATGTCCATTTATGTAAATGGACATAAATGGACGGTCAGTGCGAAAACAGGTCCGGTAAAACTTGCATTATTTTGTTATATGTTAACTGTAGGTCAATACCAATGGAGCGATATCATTCCTTATTGGAGTGCCACAGTATACGCCGTCACCATTTCCACTGGCTGGTGACCGACGCTTGGTGGCAGTGTTCTGGGGTGACGTAGACATACGGCTTGGAGGCCAAGTGATGTACCGTGAAGTTTTCCGTCAAACAGGCAACCAAGTTCTGTTTGAGCAGGCAGATACAATAATCAGAAGAGCCTTTGTACAGCAGTCCAAGTTTACTGCATCGTGGATGTTTGTTGCAACCTGGGACCAGGTGCCATTTTACGGAGCGTCTTCCGAAGGGCTCAAAATCGTGAGGATAATTTTTCTTTTGTTCATTGAACTCAATTTTATTTTAATTTGTTTTCCTGTGATTTTATTTCAAATATTGTTTTACATTTTGTTTGGGTAATTTTATTAACTACAATGCTGCTCGGGCCGCTTAATATGTTACATTATATATACATTGGTTCCACTTCCAATCAGTAAATATTAAAAAAACAAAAACATATGATTCAATTTGGGTAGCATTGTGGATAGCCTCTCATTTTCGTAAATTAGAGGCCCAATTAGAACATCAATCTACAGTTGTCCAAACAGATATCTTTTGTGGGGTGTTGTGCAGGATACAAAGATGTTGAAGTAAGATATTCTTTTCAGTTTCTGTTTTTTTGGCTGTTTTAAGACGAACACCTTCCAAGCGGTCCTTGTAACCGACGGAAAACGTTCCTTCGCAATTTACAACTTCAAAGAAATTCGCTGGACAACGGGTACGGCAAGTGGCGGGAGTTCTTCGAACGGACTAGGCGGTACTCCAGCTCAAGTAAGATTAACTTCGTCTTTGTCTCTTTGAAGGCGGATGTTGGGAAACAAAACTGGAATGCATTTTAGTGTGTTACAAGCTGGGCCATTGGTACGAGATGAGAGGGAAGATCTTTAACATACCGGGCGGATGCTTAGCAGGCGACGATATACGATTCACAGTATAGTACATTTCCTCTCTTTTCCCATATGAAACCAACTAACCTATTTGACAAGCCCTGTGTTGGCATTTCCTGGGACTACTGGTTTTGCCTTACCAGTCGGTGCTCTACACTATATTACGGCAAACCAGCTGTCACTATTCAGGGGAATGCCAACATAGGGCCCGATAGATCAGTTGGTACAACGCTGGTACAGCAATCCAGAGGTCTCACCAATCAGGGGAATGCCAACATAGGGCTGGACAGCTCAGTTGGTAGAGTGCTGGTATGGCAAACCAGAGATCTAACTATTCAGAGGAATGCCAACATGGGGACCAGAGGTCACACTATTTGGAGGAATACAAACATAGGGCTTGATAACTCGGATGGTAGAGCACTGGTACGGAAAACCAGAGGGCACTATTCAGGGGAATGTCAACACAGCTGGATAGCTCATTTGGTAGAGCACTGGTACGACAAACCAGGAGTCTCTCTATTCAGGGGAATGCCAACACATGACTGGATAGCTCAGTTGGTAGAGCGCTGATACGGCAAACCAGCAGTCTCTCTATTCAGGGGAATACCAATATAGGGATATCACGGTGATAGTTTCACTGTTTTTATCTATTTCTTATAATTTGTGTACTATTGTCACCGTATAACAGGTTGGTTTTAATGCCGGGGACGGATTCACGTATTTTGCTGTCTCGGAGTCAAGGACTCCCGCTATAATTGACATCGACCAAGACTCAAACAGTGGCACCAGAGGGCGTTTCGTGTTTCAGATAGACAACAATGTCGTTGATTCCGGCTGCACTTCTGATGGTAACATTTGCTCTGGATTTTTTTTCTTCGAAATACCCTCTGAACGTAATTTATTTTGTACACATTTTTTTTTGGTTAAACACATTTTTTACCAATTTTAATTCCAAACATGTAGGCCTATGTTACTCTGCTGTAGTCATGATGCTGCAAATTAATTTTAGTGGATTAAAACTTTTTTGTTTATTTCCCACGGCATGTTATTAGTGGTTTTTGTCGAGCTCTTAACCAATTTAACTACCTTCAAATTGTTCAAATCTCTTGCACCCGCTATTTTAGGTTCATTGATGGCCTTTCCACTTGCCAGTTCAATGCTAGGTGGAGATATCATCGATATTCAAGGACCATGCCTCAATGAAACGTCAAGCATCGTCTGCAGATTTGCTGGGAATGAGGTTACTGGAAAGATCCTGGCCAATCGGACCACCGTTGCTCGTTGCGTCAGCCCGCCGGTGTTTCAAATCGGTCGTCTTCAACTGTCTTTATCTACTGATGGCGGCAGGTCCTTTCCTTTTAATGGGATATTTACATACCGTAAGTTCTGCTTTTAACAAATATTTGGTATGAAATTGAAAGTTGTACTCACGTGTCCACCATACTTTAAAATAGTTTAGGTATGAGTGTGTTTGCGAAACTGTACAAATGATATGTACCACTGCGAAATCCAGTTTTCAATTGTCATTTTGCAAATCCCTCACAGTCAGCCCTGAAGACACATTTCATCTTGTTCAGCGACACAACGGCACTAACTGGCACATACAGAACCCTTTGACCATCACTTGGCCTACTGACATATTCCAAGATGTGAAACTTGTGAACATCCATGTGTATGCCTACGTGGAAGATCTGGACTCGGGAGATGTGAAGCTTCAGCTGATTCACGATCTGACCAGGTGGCAAACGGTGCTATACGAAGTGGGATTGTTCAGGTTCAGTCGTCCCGAGCCACCAAGCGGGGTTGAGTACACCGCGGGTGTTATCCGAGTATCCATTCAGGCTCCAGGGCACGAAAATAACAATGTACCCAAGTAAGTTAAACAGCTAGAATCCCCCTTCCACATTGTTTTAGTTTTCTGTTTATCATGGAGGTGTATGTGTCTACAACACCATCACAACTTGTTTTTCACAAAAAATCGACAGGCTTTTGCCTAAAACGTAAAGCAGTTCCGACCCTCTTCACCCGAAATTCTGAAACGCTCGAGGTCACTTGGTTTGTTTATCAACAGGGTTTTGAAGTCATCCTGAGAAACATACAAAACGGTCTGTGCAGTATTGAATGGAAAATACACGAAGTGAATATTTATCATGCCTGTAATTCAAAATACTGTGGCGAAAACCCCCCTTCGTCCCGGGCTGGCCCGGTACTGCTTGGGCGAGCGGCAGTCCTGCAGCAACTTATGGGGTGGTCCGTTTGGTGACCGTATATCGCCTCGGGTGACACAATTTCTAAGCCTCCCTAGACTGGGTTTTTACTCAAATGACAGACGAGCCAATGAAACACTCACGACACATGTGATCCCTTCCGGAGCTATCAGTTTTTATTGTGGGATGATTAATGTTCCTTAAGTATATAGCTGCTTTGTACAAGAATATCACACAGATTAATTAGAGGAGAAGATTATAACGCTATAGTCACTTGAGGTATCCAATTCCTTAAACAATGGACATAATCGTTCCTTGAGGCAGATTGACTACAGTGAGTTCCTCGGATCAGGTTATCTAGCGATTCCCTTAAGTAATTCCTTACAAACTTAAGTAGCCAAGTCAATCCTTCTTATCAGTTAGGCAAATAGATATCTCAAGGAAGGTCGTAGATTTCCTTATAACGAGCTTGCTAACGAAACAACAACATTTATAGGCTATCAGGAAGAGTATGGGTAACGTCTACAACACATATTTTCGCTCTCAGTGCCTGTTTCACAACCTGACTTTCCGGTCCGCCACTGCGAGTTGCTTCTCCACGGGCACGGCTGTCGCGACGCTCCGTCGGCAATACAGACGGCCCAGCCACCTCGTACGACCCGACTAAGATTCTCCGAGTAACACCAGCAATCCAACCGACCTCGGCACACCCCTGGCTAGCCTAGTTTGCACGGGGTAGATTCTCCCAAGTAACACCAGCAATCCAACCGGCCTCGGCACTCCCTCGGCAAGCCTAGTTTGCACGGGCTAAACACGTCGCGACACTCGCCCGCCAAAACAGCAACAGCTCGCTCCGCACAACGGCACCATAGCTCCGTCCTCTACGCGTCGCTACTCCAACTGACTAGACTCGCTAGCGCTGTGTGTCACGCTGCGCGGTTTGCTCATCGCGCATGCGCAAAGACCTAGGTCAGCGCTATGGCGCGCCAAAGAAACAAACACTGAGGCTGCCGTTTTGTCACAATACAAACGTGAAAAACACTTCATGTAATATGACAACAATCTACTATTACCTGTTTTGTGAAAAAACGGTGAAATTGTAGCTCACAATGAAGCACTTTTGAAGTAAATACTGGTGCATTGCGACGGGTGGTTTTGTCACGGAACGAACGGAATTCACAGCGATCTGTGTACAGCATGGAACGGTTCCCTGCGGGCATCGGCCGGTACAAGTTAGAATGAGCGACTAATTGTTTTCTCCCTTGATAACAGAAAAGAAAATATTTTTCCATAGTGTCTGGTAAAACATACAACCACGCAGCTACTGGGAATATCTCTGGCTTTTTGGACCAACAAAATTCTTTAAAAAACACCATAATAGAGACGGTTTTCCAATTTTTTTGCGTGTAAACGTATGGAGCTAACAATCGTGTTGTCTTCTCCTTCTCAGGATTGCGTCACGGGGTCACGCGCATATCATGAATACCTAATGAGCGTTTCATAAATCGCGAAAATCTCATTTTCGAAAAGCGCACTTTTGCTTGCAATTTATCCACTTAAAACCGACAAATAAAAAATAATAAAAATCTACGTCGGCAAGAGGGATGTTTGGACTATCGAAAAAAGCCTAAATGCTGGATTTTCGTCAAGGGGGATTCTTCCTCTTTAAACAGTTGCTAAGTGTTGCTTGTGGACGTTATTCATGTGGAGGCAGTTAAGTTTTCTGTGGTGTACGTGTCCTCTCCATTGTTGTTGTTGTTGCTAATTGCATGACATATTTGGTAAGGCCCTTTATGTCATCAATCATATGGTATTAGTCATACTTTATCAACTTGAGATGACGAAGTGGAAATAAAACAAATATTCCAGGGGAAACCCGCGTAGCCAAGTATAGGACTGCAAACCTAAATCCAGAAGTAAAAGGTTGGGGAAAACATCCACTACGCCAACCCCATCTCCCTGTTCTAATTGCAACTATGAAATTGCGTATAACCGATTTACCATTGCACAGGCACTAATGAGGGTCGTCTTGCAAGAAATTAATAGTTGACAATCTCTATGACAATCTCTATGACCATTTAAAATGAAATATGCTGGTAATGGGCACAGTCGCTCAAACATGTTACGGTGTTTTTTTTCCGCAGTGGGCTGGATTTGCCCGGTATATGGAGCGACATTCACAATCTGCAATGGCTGTTCCCAATCCAAGATCCTCCACTGTGGTGTCAGAGGTGGATGGAAAGTGAGATTAGTTTGAACTTGGAATTCCTCACAATGACTGAACCGTGTCCATGTACACTGACTCAGGCTCTAGTTGACGCTGGTCGGTTCACTCAGCACCCTCTGTGTAGCTCCCAATACACATGTCATCTTCACAGACCTGGGGCTAAGTACTGTGTCAGAACAAATAACCCAAGGCAAGTACACAGAGGATGTCAGGAAAATCCTCAACGAGTGTGGCTTAATGCAACCGAAAATTAAGATCGAGTAGTACAATGCAATTACTTATTACAATTCGATACATTTTGTCTGAATTGGGTTTCGACACGGGTTTATTACTCACGATAAGTCTTGTCAGGATATGTCGCAGTTTAAGCCCTCACCAACCCTTCCAAAATGGTGAAGCCTACTCTACTGCTTCCCACGCCCCCCCCCCCCCCCCCCCAAAAAAAGAGATGTTCTTTTCTTTAAAGTGTATTGCCTTATTAAGATGAAGACAAATATTTTTATTGGCAAGAAAACTGTGCCCTTGTGCTTTTCGCTGTAGTATATCAGCGACATTGCAGCGTCACATATAATTTGTTTTCTTCTGTGCTCAATGCTTTGTCTCACAGTGGTTTTGGAGGTGGACAGGAGTGCTGCTATGATAATAATGATAATGTTGTCAATGCGGCGCAATCACGGGGAGGCGGTTTTGCGCAGAGAAGGCACCATAGAGGAACTCCACCCTACAAGGTCAGTCAACAAAGAATGGGTGTGGCAAAACGTAAGAATACCTCAAGAAATCTTACAACCACTGTTTAAAGGTTTTTTTGTGGTCGCTGTCGTAGATGTAGGCCTAATCTTAGCTGTTAAATGATTGACATTTGACTTTTTTTCGAATTGGTGCTAACGGCCACAGTGATGAAGCGTGGGAGAGACATCCCCTTTAAACGATTTTCTTGTCCATTTTATATTTCATAATAGTTGCGCACATTAATTGGTACTATGGGTAAGGCCGTGTGTTAGTCCCATTCAATTTGCACATTTCTAACCCAGAGACTGAGCAGGTTTACGATGGTTTGGTTGAAGCGATCAACCATGCCATTGTTCGTTGGATTGTACGATTTAGTTATCCCATTTCTCTTACCAAGGCGCAATAGACTATCCAAATGAATCACGTACCTTAGTCAAAATGTTTAGTTCAAAACACTTTGATTTAATTTGGAATAACTGATCGATCTCTTGCGTGGTTTACATTAGTGTGTGTTTTATAAACTTCTCCAATGGTACTTACTGTCGCTGTGTTGCTGGAAATAATGTGATTTGGTTCACAACAGAAATTGTGATTAGGATAGGTGATATTCCTTAGTAAATATGATGTTTGGTTGGTGTGTAAAATTGTTTTGTCGTTATTTCTATTCTATTTTTTTTGCAAAAGGTGGCTGGTCGTGTCCCCTTTTTCTCGAATTTGATTGCAGATGTTATGCCAATGGAAAACTGTTGTGTTTTCGATGACAAGGCCTGCGACAATTACGTAACTGTCCGTCCATCACAGACCTGTGAAAACTACGTACCTCCTGCACCTGGTAACAGTCTTACATGTACCTCTGCGTATAGTGTCCCAAACTCAACCCTTTGTTTGACAAATGGTACAGAAGTACCAGACCGAAGTGAAAGTTTAACGCCCGTACCCACCGCCCTTGCAGGGCGCTGAGATGGGCTAATTTGTTTGCGCCCTCATTGGTCAACATTTTATACGACACGTACGTGACCACGAGGTCACGTCTTTTTCTCGTAAACAGACGTAAAACCAATTTTTCCAGGAGACAAGGTATAGGTCTCGCACACAGTACATTCATTTTATTCGTAAATTTGATTTTGCACTGGATATATAACCGTTAACATACTATTTATTAATTATTCGTCTGGTAGCAAGCAACCACAATGATCCGCGCGTTTGTATAATTATGTGACCATTGCGTCAGTGTTTCAGCTCGTCCCAGCGCTCTGTAAGAAGGTGGGTACGAGCGACAGTTCAACAGTGTTATACTGTATCCGTTCGTTTTCACATTTTATCGACATTTGATCTTAATATAACTTTATTCGAAAAGTGAGAGAGAAATGTGTTATTAGTCTTTCAAATATCATAAAATAGCAATGATTGGGATAACTGTCGGCCCATAATTAGACGGTACGTGTAATTAAAGGGGAGCTCACACTATCGCGGAAAAATGGCTTTGCGCGCGCCATGTGCCATAGGTTTGTACAGCAGCTGGGTTTGGCTTGTGCGCTGCCTATTAAATGCGACGCGCAAGACGTTTTGAACTCGGTCAAAGTTCAAATTTGTTGAACTTTGACCGCGGTCTGCGCTGACCTTTTCAACGCGCAGCCAATGTGGTATCAGAGAAGCCCTATATAGGTTACCAGGTTGAAATTTTCTATTTTGGAGCTCATACAATGCGGTAAGCACAGAGCACAAGCGTGGTTTTTCCGCGATAGTGTGAACGCCCCTTCATTGTTTTACTGTGGATAAAAGGTAACTGCCATCATCTCTGTACATTCAACTGTACAGCACTTGTTACTGGCGATCCACATCTGATCACTCTAGACGGCGTTAAATACACGTTCAATGGCGTTGGCGAGTACACGATGCTGGAGACTTGTGACGGAAACTTCACTCTCCAAGTAAGAATGAGCGTCCTGGAGGCAGGTAAACAACGCAAAGTACATTGTGTCAGCCAAACTACCATTTAATCATGTGGAAAACTCAAGTGACATTATATTAAGAGTTAGCAATACAAAGGGGATTACTCGAACTTTACTTAAAGAGCTAGTATCCCCGTTGACGGAAAATCCATCATTTGCACCTTTTTCGATAGTCCACATATCCCTCTATAGCCGACATATATCGGCCGATGTGCATACCGTGTTGTGCCAATTTCAAACACGTGGGAACTACGGCCCGCAGGGACCGTTCCTACTGCTGTATACGGACCGCTATGTGTATGCCGTTCGTTTCGTGACAATACCACCGGTCGCAGTGCACCAGTATTTACTTCAAAAGAGCTTTACTGCATGCGAGCCACAAATTCACCGTTATTTCACAAAAAGGTAATAGTAGACTTCTGTCATATTACATAAACTGTTTTTTACGTTTGTATTTTGAATTACAAGGACAAAACAGGCATGATGAACATTCGCTCCGTGTATTTTCCATTCGATACTGCACAGGCCGTTCTGTGTTCTTCTCAGGATGACTTCAAAACCCTGTTTATCAACAAACTAAGTGACGTCGAGGTGAAGAGGGTCGGAACTGCTTTGCATTTTAAGCAAAAGGCTGTCGATTTTTGGTGGAAAACAAGTTGTGATGGTGTTGTAGACACTTACACCTCCATAATAAACATGAAAACTTAAAAAATGTGGACGGGGGAATACTAGCTGTTTAAATTTCTGTCACTGTACCTATAATTTGGAACTTTGAAGTCTCCAACTCCAATTGTTAATTTCGACCAATAGTCGTTGATTACTTGAGTGTTACCTAGAAGTCTTTTTTCACACCTGTAAACTACCAGTGGAGATTTGCTTTTCGGGTTTTTTTTTGTTGAAGACTTAGTTTGATTTTGATGTTTCCTCTTTCAATTTGCTTCAACCATAATTTCATTTGGTCTCCATTTCCCCGTTGCTCATATGGTCTCTCCCAATTTGTTCTTTGTTCCGTGTGCCATTCTGCTTTTGCAGAAGCTGCTTTTACACCAAAACACGCGAGGCTTTGCAAGTTTCCAAAGATTTGTCACGCGTCTTTACTGCTTGCGTTACTTAAAAAAATGTCACGTTACGCATCTAGGAATTAGATATGAATTGACACCTATATTTATCTGTACATAATGTTTTTAACCCGTTGGCGTATCATAGAGAGGAAATTCACTTGCCATTCTTTTTGTTCTGGATTACGTCTTTTGAAGGCCAACGTGCAAGTGTTATAACAGCCGTGGCGGGACTTCAACACACAGTGTCCGATCAAATCCATGTTCAAGTCAGCGAGCGCCGTGGTGTGGACGTGTGGTTCCGCCAGGACAGTAATAGCAGCGTTTGGTCCATGCTGGAGTTTGATGAAACACAGATCAGACGGGTTGACTTGGAGGGTAAGTCTTAACTAGGCAATGAAGCCTGTTTTATACGGGACATAAGTGTGCTCGTGCATAAGAAATAATTATTTTAACACCATCAGTCCTGACGATCTAGTTTTACGTAATCCTCTTTAATTTTACATGGGAACAAATTGTTGATAGTCCAAAGTCGTAGGCTATCATTTCATATTCTGAATTTTATATTGGAAAGTTATTGGAAAGGTCCCGAAATTACTGACCAACGGTTGGATGGTAAACTGGAATGATGTGTTCCACATGAATTTCTTTTATTTATCGTCCAAAAACCAGTAACCTAAATCTAATGAAACATCCTATGAAGGGGATCCTTTACATTCTATCTTGGTTCGTTTTCGACGGGCCAAGCAAACATTTACTCTTTATTTCCAATCAGGTGTGACCGTAATTTTCAGGATGTCAAACAATTCAAACGAAATCGGAGAGAAAACAGTCCTCCTAAATTTCCAGTGCGGTGTTTCACTAGTAGTCAGTACCACGTCCGGACTGTTGAGTGTGATGCCCACACTACAGCGGGAGTTGAGGAACCAGACACGGGGCCTAATTGGCAACTGGAATGGAGACCCCAGCGATGACTTGCAGGATCCGGAGGGAGTGGTTCTGTCGAGCAATGTGTCAATGGAAAAGATACATCACGAATTTGGCCAAAAATGTAAATATCTGAAGAATTTGCGTTAAAGGCACAAGATCGTCAGCAATGCGCGCGCGCCAATTTCGTGCAACGAAATACGCAGCTCCATAGCAAACTGCGGCCTTGTTCAGACACAGTACTAAAAGCGGACTAATTTCGGTTCAACCGAAAACGGTCTACGTGTACCACTTTTAGTACCAAAAAACGGTCTAACTCCGGTCTACGTATAGACCGCCTCTCCTCGGCGGTCTACGTAGACCGTTTTCGGTTTAACTCAGGTTAGACCCTCTATAGTACCGTGTTTGGACAGTTGAACATCCGGTTTAAGTCGCCGCCGTGACCCACTTCATTCAAGCGCGCGAACGCGCAAAGCGTGCGGCATGTACTCTTGCCGTTCATAGCGGAAGTCATGATGCAGCTGCGTGACCTGAGATAGACCGTTTTGGGTCTAACTCGGTCATGTCTGAACGCTCAGTTTTTAGGCCAGGAAAAGTCCCACGCAGTTACCGCGGAATGTTTAATAGACCTTTTTTTCGGTCTCCGCAGACCCATGCCTGAACATAGCCATCCTGAGATCTCAGGGAATTTCCACTCTGCAAAGCGACGTAACAATACCCTGAGGAAATCCACGCAAATCTGTGTAGTGAACCGGCTGTTGTCTTGAGCCAACTCACGCCCGAGTCATTTTGATGTAATTTAATCAATTAGGTCATGTTATGCCGAAAAGAAACGATTTCTATACTTTCCAGAAATTGTATTGGGTTCTGTTCCTTATGACTGTCCCATTCCTACCAAACTTTCAAACGACGATCTTAATTTACTCCGCAGTTTTTCAAATTAATAACAGGGATGCATGCTGACGAATGTAATAGAACGGATTCCCCAGTATCCTTTAAATAGCAGCCAATCGCCGACGCGGACAGCGGCCAGCATTACCGAGAACATGTATCACATGCATGCACGGTGTTTACAATCTGCGCGCGTTACCTTTGAATTAGCCTTTTAGAAGTATGGCGGAACAAAAGGAGAGGGCGCAATTTCATTTGGGTATGAATTTTTTTATCAATTGCATTTCTTTCCAAAAGATTGATTTACATTATCATACATAGACAGAATTATCAATAAAATTAATAAGTGTAAAGTGAAAAACTGAGTTATTTTGCATTTTAGTCGATTTTATACCCACTGCAAAGTGCGCCCTCCTATTGTTTCCGCCATACTTTAAAAAGGCTAATGCCTGCAATCATGCTGCAATGCACTGCCAAGCGTCCTGATTGGTCCAGCAAAGGCGACAAGATTTCTGTCGCTTGTTCCACCGCGATATGGGGCCTGTTTCAACAGGGCCACTGTACGCAGGAGTTAGGGAGTGCGTTAAAGGAGCACTGTTGCAAGATGATGAAGCATAGTCTGCATTGAGCTGCGTATTTCTTGGCGCGTATTGCTGACGAGGCTCTGCCTTTAATAATGTCAAATCGGAGAATAGATTGTTGTGATCTCGATAAGAGAGTAGTTCAAGAAAGCTCATTAGGAAAGTAAACGATTAACACTAACAATTACAAACCATCAGTAAACGAGTTCACTCCAACACTGTTTGATCAGCGATGAGCATAAAAGCAAAGTGACAAAGCTGGATTTGTTTTTAAGCGCAAATTTTACTCTGATAGCTACATGTATGTTTGCGTCAGCGGTATATGGGTTTCGTTATTGGCGATGACGGCGTGCATAACCTACTTATTTGAATTCATCTGCACTGTAACGGTACGTCATTTGTCACATTTCAACAAGTGACAATAATGAAATATTTGCCAGATAAGTAACAGCTAGGCAAGCCCGAGTCCGTATTCAGAATTTAGTTGAACTATTTTAGCCAACTATGCTTGGTTTGTCGAGTTTTGCCTGATGCAGAGTTTAAGTCGTTACAGTATACTGAAGACAATGACTTGTTTGTAGGGACATAAAATAGTGTACATGTAAGCAAACCATGACGTCATTATGTCTTAACGACATCCAACGCCACTGTTCGGAGCGTGTTCACAAGTAAAGGCCTAAAGAGGTTAAAAAATGTTAATTTGAATATCTTCTTCCCAGACTGGTAAACTTTTATCACACCTTATTTTTTTTTTAACTCAGCTGATTCAGTTAAGCAGTTTCAATCAATCATATTTTGTTTTTCGGCTGCAGGGCAAATCCAGCCTGAGAACTCGCTGTTCATGTATCCGCTAGGTAAAGGGCCAGACGATTTCATGGACGAGACGTTTCAACCCATCTTTTTGTCTCTGGATGACATCGTGGTCAATGACACAGTGCGTGAAGTATGCGGCAGTGACACGCAGTGCGCCTTCGACCTGATTGTGACTGGAAATCGAGAAATTGCCGTAGCCACAAAGGGGGCAGTAGCTGAGTACACTGTGGCTGTGGAAAGTGCTGCTATAGGTATAAAGCAGTTCGATTTGTATTCTATTTGTACGTTCTTATACACCACAATTATAGCGTCTTTAAAAATGTTGTTGTTGTTGTATATTTGTATGGCATCTTCGGCAACTAAGGCCCTTTATGCCATCAACTATACGGTTTTAGCTTTAACTATACTATATTATCAACTTGAGATGACGAAGAAGGAGTTGCAGTTTTAGAAGTGGGAGGAAAACCCCCAGAGAAATGCCCCAGGGGAAAACCCACGCGGTCAAGTAGGGACTGCAAACCCAATCCACATACACGCTGTCTTTAAAAAGCTTTGATACAAACAACTTATTTGCAGGCAACACTAAAGACAAATATCGGTTTTCCCGCACATTTTAAAACCTTTTTCAATCAAATTCATGTCCGATTAACTTCAATTTCGTCCCAAGACGAGTGAAACGCGCAAATGCTACAATTGATTTGGTTATTGGTCTTTCCAAATTATCAATGACCAATCCATTTCAATATTTGTCCATTCAACATCGTAAGATTTTAGTCAAATTCGTCTAACCTGAAGATCATCTATACATGATGTAAAGATTGAATTCGTCTTTGTTCAACCGACTTTCGTCGGATGGTCAAATTGATTTCCAAATTCAAATTGATTTCCAAATTGCATCATATCGTCGTAGGTTTGGCAACTGCTGACGACGAAATAGAATAGTCTTTTTCGAAAAAGTACGACAAATACGATCATGAACGACCAAATACGAAATTGAACATTGGAAATGCAAAGTCGGTAAATTTCGAGACGAAATTTAAGTTGACCTGTTGTGAATTTGAATAAAAGTGTTTCAAAATGTGCGGGAAAACCTATAGAATTATAAATTTAACCGAGAGTTTAATAACTATGTACGCTAGTGCAAATCCACGTGACCTTTTTCCTTTAGAGCCGAGATACTGTTGTTCCGGATCCTATCTGGCCGCGCGATCACTTAATATCTTGTCGCTGTGATTGACCGTGAATCTTTCCCTATTCCAAACAGACCACATCTTGCACTAAGAAGCCTTTAAATAAAATATTGTCCAGTCTGTCTGAAAACAAAACAATTGGTTGCACGATATGAGACCGAGTGACATCCCTCCCCTTTCTATTGTTCCCCATTGTGTGTCAACCATCAGGATTTTTTTCCAGGTTTCAGGAGGGAGTCGTGCGTTATACCTAATACCCCAGTAACAATTAGCTTGCAGTGGGTTTGCGAGTAGTTTGCGACAGATTGTTAGGCATTCTCGGCCGGCGCCCCACGGGACTCCTTGCGGCTGCCGGGTCATTTTTGGGCATCGGGCGGGCATCGAGTTACTTTTAAATCGGATTGTAAACCTGGTGCGGCGTTTCGCATCGCAAACTGATCGCCACTAAATCGGTCGATGCCTGACCGATGTCCGGCAGGGCATCGCACACATCGGGCGGGCTCCGGGCCAAATTTTTGACAACCCAGACAATCCATATATCGGCCAGGCGCCGCACAGGCGCCGCTCAGACGCCGGCCGGGGCCTGCCCGGCGTCCGGCCAAATTGGCGGCGCCCGGCCGGAAATCGGCCAGATATCGGCTGGGGTATCGCAGTGACATAGGCAGGACATCGACAGGACATCGGACGAGTGCCTGCCGGACACCGGCCGATAAACGGGCCAAGAAATCGACCCCATTCCGTCATGGCAGCGTGCGGGGCACTTTTAATTGTGACTGTGACCGCCCAATCGCGCGATCTTTCGCCGACCTCTACACGCCGGCCGATGCCTATAAATCGCACACGCCGCCCGGCCTCCGCTTTAATTGTGACTTAGGTCTGGGCGGCGCCTGGGCGGCATCTGGGCGGCGCCTGGCCGATATATGGATTTTCTGGGTTGTCAACAATTTTGCCCGGAGCCCGCCCGATGTGTGCGATGCCCTGCCGGGCATCGACCGATTTATTGGCGATCAGTTTGCGATGCGAAACGCCGCACCAGGTTTTAAGTCCGAGTTAAAAGTAACTCGATGCCCGCCCGATGCCCAAAAATTACCCGGCAGTCGCAAGGAGTCCCGTGGGGCCCCGGCCGAAAATGCCTCGAAATCCGTCGCAAACTACTCGCAAACCCATCGCAAGCTAATTGTGACTGGGGTATTAACGAAGGGGAAGGGTGTGTTGAGGCAAGAGAGTTAGATATAGAAAAATAGAGTGTGCACTGGCTATTCAAGTCACGTGTGTGGACTGTGCCGATGTGGGCGGCGCCATGTTTACTTAACGCTATGAGTGCAAAGTGGGCAACACAACTTTGGCCACCGTGCACCTATAGCGTTAATCCCACATGATGGCGTCCATATCGGCACATCATGTATTGGGAGTGCGCACTCTAGTTTTCTATATCTAACTCTATGGTTGAGGTATAGCGGCGATACGGGTGGGGTTGGGGGTGGGGTGGGTGTGTTCATTCGGTCTCATCATATCGTGCAGCATATAGCCACTATACCTCAACACAGTCTTCCCTTTTGTTAACGCACGACTTCCCCAAAACCTAAAAATGAATTCCTTGGATGATTAACACACAATGGAGAACAAAGGAAGGGAGCTCACTCGGTCTCATATCGTGCACCAAATGACTCATGCAAAGTCAGTATCTAAGTAATAAGCTGCATTTCGACGCTATATTTCAAATTTGTCTATTAATTCGCTTCTTGCACGGAACCGCCGATGACAATTTTCTCGGTTCTTACATGGTCTGAGCATCAATTGAAATCAATATATTTTTCTTCTTCTTTGTGTGTGCATTTATGTTAAAACGAATTCTTGAAAAGTTTCTTTTAGTCAATTGGTTCATGTATACCTTTCAGCGGTTATTTAAATCAATTATTGATATTATTTTCAACTGTACAGTAACATGTGGCGCTCTCTCTATCCCACTCGATGGCAAGAGAGAAATATCTCGGAGTAATGTCGGTGGGATAGCAATCTTCACATGCAACGCTGGATACAGCATGGTGGGAAGCAGTGAGCTTGAGTGCCAAGCGAATGGTCAGTGGTCCGGAGAGGCACCCACATGCATCAATGATGACCAACCAGGTAAAAATAAAAGATGTGAAGGGCGCGTTCCGTCTGGGCGCGTTACAGTGAACTCATATGTAAATCCGTAACGCATCCCGACCGGGTGCGTCCATAGATATAAAAATAGAATAAACATTTATTCTATGTGTATGATTTATTGGCGCGTCCCGTCCATTGAACTTTTTATAACACGCCTCTTTCTAATTCATAATCCTGACTGGCTGAAACGCAGTCAGGTGTGATGTGGTTCACTAATCTAGGCCAGTGCATAAAATTTGCGCCAGCATGCGTTGGTTCTCCTAAACAATCGTGGACGTTTTAGGGAGGTCTAACAAAGAGAACAATATCGTCCGCGATTGGCAAGCGAACGTCCGCGATTCGCTCCTGTACAAAACCAACGAGAGTAAGGAAAAATAGACTATGTCCAAACAAAAGAGGAACAAAAGGACGTCCGCGATTGGAGGTCGATTCACACCTGCATGAACTAGACGCGCGTATCAAGTTTCGGGCGCGCGCGTTATGACTTCACGCGCGCGCGTTATGACTTCACGCGCGCGTGATTCTTTGCTAGACAGTGTTCCTGACCAGTCACTAGTCTTAAAAACTAGTGACTGGTTACTGCGCCCTCTAAAGGTTGCTTGTTAATGTATTAAATTGAATTCCATCTGTATTATTATGTGTGTATTTTTGCCCGAGGCGTGTTATAAAACACATATGGACTGGCACATAGACGTGCAATAGTGACCCCATTGCCAGTCCATATGTGTATAATACACTACTCCAAAGAATTAAAGGAACAAGAGAACATAATGTTTTTGTCATGGTCTATATGGGCTACCGTTAGAACAAGAGGCATTAAAGTTATGTGAAAATCATTCAGGCGTTGTCAATTGATTCTCAAACAATACTCAACAATGTATGGCGAAATTTATCGATGTGGTAGCCTGTTAACATGACTAAAACATGAATGAACAAAAATATGGACATAATCATCTGGCAGGTTATCATGACTATCCGTACATTGTCCACGTTTTGGCAAAGTAAACGTTAATTAATCATTGTCTAGTAACTGGTATGACCTCCACGTGCTTGTATGCACTCCTGACAGCGTCGAGGCATGCTTAAAATTAACTGTCTTATGGAGTCTTGAGGAATGTTCTCCCAATCTTCAACCAAGGCCTCTCTAAGTGTCTGTACAGAGTCTGGAGCATGTTCTCGACCTGCAACACGTCTGCCAAGCATGTCCCATGCATGCTCTATAGGGTTTAGGTCATGAGATCTTGCCGGCCAGGGCATCGTGCTGATTCCCTCATTCTCAAATAAGTTGATGGACACTCGTGCAGTGTGTGCACGAGCGTTATCTTGCACCAGGATGAAATTTTCACCTACGGCAGCAGCATATGGCCTCACAACAGGTTCCAGTATCTCATCTCGATACCTCAAACCTGTTAGTGCACCACCAGCTGTGGCGGGTAGAGTGACGGTTGTCAAGAAACTTTACGAAACTTGATTTATGGACATAACTTGCATAATCTGTCCAATCAAAAAGAACATATGAAACAAATCAACTTCAAATAGTCATAAATCACAGGTATGAATTAACATGATCTCTGATAGTATTTAAATTAAGGAAAAGCGATTATAATTAAACAATGGCACATATCAACCGGGCTCATATAAAGGCTTAAACTTGGCTACGTACGTTTATACATGTCATGTCCACATGCATGCATTACAACAAAACGTGTATCGCACCTCGCATACACCAATAAGTGACTGTGTTCCTTTGTTTACAGTTCTTACGCTACAAATAAGACCCCAAAATTACATCCAATTTCCTGAGTAAATCAAATACACTGAAGCTGGAAAGATCAATGAAGTTTGCACTCAATTAATGAACAGTTTGTTTAACTTACGACTTTGGGATGACGTGTTAGCGACGACAAAGATGGCGACTACAAAAACAAAACAAATATGTTTGCAACGTCACGCCTGTGAAAGTGAATTCCCCACAATGTACGGTCCAGTGTAACAGCACCCTCTGTTGACAATTCAAGCATTATCAGATAAGTTATGAAATTTACCGATTGTAAGCATTCTAACTTAACACCAGCTACCACGACGAGGTCCGTACGCCCCTCCAGGGAGATACCCGCCCACACCATAACTGATCCACCTCCAAAGTGGTCAAATTCGACAATGTTGCAGTTGAAATATCGTTCCCCTGACCGTCTCCAAACCCTTACACGTCTATCATTGGTTGAAACAGTGAACCTGCTTTCATTTGAGAACAGTACTGGTGCCCACTGGTCCATCTGCCAAAATTGATGGTTTCTAGCAAAGTCCAGCCGGGCTCTGCGGTGTACTACGGACAAAAGGGGGCATGTGGCTGGTCATCTGGCTCTCATACCATCTTCATGCAGACGATTCTTGACTGTTTGATTGGAAACACGGACATCAGTTGCCCTGTGGAAGCTTGTGGCTAAGGATCTTGCAGTATAGATCGTCGATTTCGACGTGCCAGGATCCTCAGGTATCGGTCCTGGGGAGGGATAGTCACACGTCTGCGACCTTGTCCTGACCTCCTGGTGTACAGACCATCTTCCTGAAAACGTCTCCACAACCGGTTGATGACACTTACGGACACATCAAAATGTACAGCCACCGCACGCTGTGTATTGCCAATTCAAGGAGCTGGACAGCTCTAGCAACGTACCTCAGCTTCAGTTAACTGACGGCGAACACCAGTACTCAGTCCCAGCAGACAGACAACAAACAACAGAATTGGAAGAACCTTCATTTTGTTGCAAGAAGTGATAACAACTAGTGATGAAAAGTGTACCAATACCAACACCTTATACAGGGTAAAAGAACACGCCTGTGGACACCCCCGTGTCCACGTGTTAGAAAACACGCATGATTTCACCAACATTGTTGAGTATTGTTTGAGAATCAATTGACAACACCTGAATGATTTTCACATAACTTTAATGCCTCTTGTTCTAACGGTAGCCCATATAGACCATGACAAAAACATAATGTTCTCTTGTTCCTTTAATTCTTTTGAGTAGTGTATATACGCCTACTAATATATGGAATTGGTCCCGTCCATGTAGTAGGGGGCCTACTGTTGGTACATGCATTCCGTCGGTTTGCTGCATTAAAACAAAAGTTTGTTGACCTCGGCCAATAGACGACCAAAGTGTGACGTGTTGCCACGGCAATTGGCTCTAAACTATCATGGCCGTCGGAAAAGTACCATTGCAAATCACAGGGACACGGTTCAGTGATTTTTAGTTTAGAGCCAATTGCCTATAGTCAGCCAACAAAAGATGACGTATTCACTTCGGCGGTCTATATACCTAGGTGGGACGTATTTGCGTTTTTCTGTTGGAACCACCTGGAGGAACAATCCACAGAGCCCTCGTAAGAAAGCACGCATGTCATAATGGTGACATATGTTTTAGGCCTATTCATATTTTCTGTGGTTGCTTTCCGCACCATGATACAACAATTCAGTTTTTGTTTGCATCATATCATCAAGGCTCCTTGAGTTTAAGTGCATACGTAATGATTATCCTTAATGTTGATTGTCATCATCAAGCTTGTTATTTGTTGTTTTCCCAGCAGATGGTCTGAAACGGTGGCAGGTAGCCTTGATCGTGTGCGGCTCCGTTGTGCTTACAGCGGCCGTAGTAGTGACACTAGTCGTCGTGGTTAAAAGACGAAAGAACTAAAAGCAGGTAGGTCTGCTAAATCAGTGAATGGATAGGTGATTCTATGTGGCAAACGGAGTAGAGTGCCCCAAATTATGGAGTGTTTAGCGATCGGGTCAATGCAAGTGTAAATAGTCTATACTTTCCTCTGTTAAGCTATGACGGCTGACGTGCTGTTATTTCCCAGAACGTTTTTGTATCATTTTCTAGCGACAGTCGGCCCTTCACGAGGGTGGATTTACACTTGGTCTTTTCGGGCGTCGCTTTGATAAAAAGCGGCGTGGAAGGAATTTACAGTATAAAAGCTGCACTAAAAGTCACAGAATGACGAAAAACGCTTTCCGCCCAAGTCAATTATGTGGTTTGTGTGCGTCGTTTTACTCCGAATTCCCTTCATGTCGCATTTTCTCAAAGTGACACACGTCGCATTTACGCGCGATAAAGCCCACCAGTGTTAATCTGCTCTTAATTAGTACTCTTTACATTATGCCGAAATGAGTTAAAATCCGTGGTGTTTTCAATCAGTTACAGATCCGTAAAAGGAATAAAGCTAACCGGTTATCGATGAGTGACCCGTCGATTCCCCTACGTCTCTAGTTGATCTGCAGCAAGCTAAAGTGAAGTTGACTTCAACAAGAGTACTTTTTATGTTGTTTTTCCCCTTGGCGTCTTGGAACCAAACTAGCCTTTGAACTGCTCGCATGAAGCCAATTCCATAGCGCTATTTAAAGTTGCATTGCCCGTGTTTCGGTGAAAGGATTAAAACAATTAATTTACACAAGCGAACGAATTTAGAATGCTTACGTGTCTCAGTAACGAAAAATATCCAAAACTTAAATTTCCGACGTCGGGAATTGGAGATACAAGCCTTTTTCTTGAAACGTGCTTCACAAGTTGTACATGTGCGCATACGCTCATTTACATAGTTATGACGTAAATGTACATGTACGCGCACATGTACATTTACGTCATAACCCTGTCGATTAAATGACCTGCCAGCCATTTAATCATTTATTGTTTTTAATCGACTGGCATTAATCCTTGACGGATTTTTACGTTCTTGGTACCAAATGAAAGCTGATAACTTTTTCTATTCTAGAAAAATACCTATTTAACTTTAAAAAAAAATGGTACGCCCAAATCGGCCCAAACACGGGCAGTGCAACTTTAAGCATTAGCTTAAAAGGCGTGCTTACTAAAGTTAAGCTCTACATTGTATTTCATAGTCGCGGCGTGGTTAAGCTTGCGCGTGCCTGAAGACGGCTCTTGTTGCGTCACTATTTTAAGCAAAGTTTGGCTAGGGCTCTGCATCACGGTATCAGTTGCTTACCGTTAACGATGTCTATGAAATAGCCTGATGCTCGGTTAGCAGAAAATAGGTTGTTAAGCAGCTCTATGAAATTGGCCCCAGGTCAGGAATGTATATATATTTTCAGAAACCGCGTTATCCATTCAATCTTGAAAATCATAGAAAAAAACAAACGTTGTATTTTATCACAAACTGAATGATTTCATGTTACTATCAATCTATGGTCGTCATAAGCTTAAAGCCTAAATTCTACATTTTTATGCAAGCTAGGTGTGATGTCATCAGTGGAATCTCTATACACTTACTTTATTTTGTTTTTTAGTACACCCTAAAAACAGATTGGTTGAATTCAACCAATGTGGTTGCCAGATATGTGTCGAACCAATCTATTAGTTAAAATAACCAATCTTATTGGTTAAAATAACCAATCATATTGGTTAAAATAACCAATCTTATTGGTTAAAATAACCAATCTTATTGGTTAAAATAACCAATCCATATTGGTTAGAAACCCTTTGTCAACCAATCCATGTTGGACACATATACCAACCACATTGGTTGATTTTCAACCAATCTGTTTTTAGGGTGTATGTTATTTGCAACGCAACAAATCCCAGAATGGTTCAACGGGCTGCTGCTCCTTGAAGTATAGTTTGTTGGGTCATTTCCATGAGTAGCTATGAATGGCGCCCTCATACGTTCGCATTGTGCTTGTGAAATAAGAACATAAACTTTGCCGTTTGCATCAGTGCAAACAATTAAGCCCCCGTCACACTTTATTCGGAATTAGCAGGAATCAAGCAGAACCAGCCGGAATGACAAATTTTCAAAATTCGTGCCACATTCGGGCGGGAATTTCAAACTGACCAACATTCTTACAGCTTTGTAAGAATGCCGTTCGAATACTTATAATGCGCCTCGAACCGTGCTGAGAAATGTGCTTATAATGTAACACGAATGTCCCGAGTGTACCAAGAATCCCACCGGAATGATCCCGATAGGGTATAACACGCTGCCGAATCTAGCATTTTCATCAGTCTCAGCCCAGACCATGTTGCTTTGCGGCAGCTAGCTGCGTTTTCATGCGATTCGGTGGTGTTCTGAATTACGTCCGGACTCATTCAAGGGCCAATCGGGACGTTCCGACTGCATTCGAGATGTATTCGAGCGGCAATCGAAATATTCAGAAGGCATTCGAAGTGCATTCCAGCTGAACTATTTTAGTATCAAAATAGATTCCGGCAGCAATCGAGATACACTCGAGGTGCATTCCGGCTCATTCGAGGCACATTCGGGACATTCTGGCAGGATTGCCATGGCTTGCCATTTCGATTTTTCCCTCGAACGCGATCAGAATGTTTCGAATTCTGTTGGAATGCCGTAAGAATAGTTATAATGCAGTCAAAATGCAGTTAGAATACACTTCGAATGTCGTTCGATATTTCTCCTCTTCGAATGCACCTCGAATGTTTTGAGCATGAGCAAAACATTCGGACCGGCCACAAGAATGGGCCCAAATGTTTGGAATGCACTCAGAATGCAGTCAGAACTTTTAGAATGCACTTCGAATATCCCGGAATACACGAGGAAGTTTTATCCCAACGGCATTCCGGCTCAATCCGCCTCTAGTGTGACTGGGGTATTAGTGATCAAGTTTTTATTTTAAAAATTTTTGTCAATACTAGCATATACCCTTATTATACAAATTTATGTATAAAATTGGTTTAGTGTTAATCGTCATTTTACCAAATCTTTAAAATGAATGTTATTTGGCATGTGGCATGGTGGCCAGTGTACTAAATTTCTGTTGATTTAAAACAAAAAGGGGGTCTTTTGGGAGCCGGTCAGACAAGGATTTGGTCAATTATTTTACTTTTAGCTGAAGTTGCAACTTTTATTTCAGGAGGATGTACATGTACTATAACAGAACTGTACAGTACAGTGGGGTTGTCTTTTTGTGGTGAACATTGCAGGCTTTGGGGGTTTTCCCGGTTCATTCCTATTTTTATTCAATTTCCCCACTTTTTCTGGGGACAGGGTGTGCCATTGAAGTCAATTGATTATGCAGTGTATTTTTTTGTATATTAATAGATTTTTCAAAAATAATTTGATTCTTTTCGGTAAAAGAATGTTGTTTGTGTAGTTTAATTGCTGTAAAACGCAAAAATTACTCTGGAAAATTAAATAATTAAATGCTTTGATTTCTTTGAAAGAAAGACCTAAAGCTTTTTGTTTCACTTCATTCTAACGAATGTGGAAATCAGACAAACACTCCCAGACCATTCTCTGAACGCGCGAAGGTGTTACTCTGAGATCTCAGTACTTTTCTCAGTGTGTATTATGCCAACCTTCCAATATTAGGCCCCAATTGCTCACAATTAAAAATAAGGGAGCGCTTTTTGGAGGTTGGTTTAAGAAACATTGTCAATGGCGTATGACATCTTTAGGACTGAATTGTAGCATCTTGATTTCTTTACCTGTCTGGGCCCAGTCGAGCACGTTAAAATGAAAAGTAAACTTAGCACAAAAAGACGAACAGTTTAAAATTAAGGTTTTCCTGGCCAAATTTCTAATTTATTTTTTTGACCATTTTCGCCATTGGTAATTCAATTTCGCGTGATTTTTGTTTTCCACTGGGGTTTCTTTTTCATAGGTGGGGTATTCAAATTCAATTTTGAGGCAACCGACAGGGTGAATTTAATGCTTAAATATGGCATGTAAAATTGTCTGGAAAAACCTATATTTAAAATCAAAATAAAATATTAAACGAACAAAAGAAGCAGAATCCTCGGCGAACTTTGCATGGAATTCAGATGTGAAAATTCATGTATGGCTTGTCACATCCATTTCAAACAGTGATGGATCGAATGTTACTTTGTTCAGGTACTTTTTTTGGCTGGGTTTAAATGACCTTATGCTCGTTATTCTGCTTAAGCCTCGATATCGCCAGGATTCCGGAATTGCTGTAGACAAGGGTTTCTATCTTTACGTTAACTATCATTTTTATGTGCCTATAGTTCTGTGCGGGCTTATGAACATTCATGGCATAAAGTCAAAGTATCAATGTGATTGAAATTTTGGCCGACTTTTCAGTGTAAAATAAAGTAGTTTGTAAATGTTGAACATACATGTAGAATTGATTTACCCCTCGTTTCCCTTTTACGTCATGTTTATTGTTTTCTTCTCTGTCGTACGAGTGGTTTTGACGCAGGTCGCCACTTGCTGTTCGTACGTTATAGGGGCGTTCGAGATGCTTACACCACAAGGGGTTTACACCGGGGAAGCCCCCAGAAGATGCAACAATTGTAAAGCCAAAATAGTTGCCCTAAAGTACCGCAATAAACGGTGCAATAAACGGTGTAAGCATTTCGAACGCCCCTACTATAGACTACTAAAGTGTGTCGTCAGTTGCACTAGTAATTAAAATCAAATTCAATTCCATTCCATTCAATTTATTATCATGATATAGACACATGAAATTCGGTTTCCCAGTGTACTGGATAAAATACAAATTACTAATATTATCTAAAATGCACAAAACACAAAATACCATTAAAACCATAGTCAAACATTCACAGTTATTTCCAATTCTGGTTTAGGTAAATAAATTTACCTTGTCCATCTGCTATTAAAAAGTTGGATTGCACTTGGCAAAAAAGAATCGTGACACCTAGCGGTCTTGCAGCGTAACTGTCTAATCCTGCCGGATCGATTCTCAACAATAAACTTATTTAAAGGATGTGTTGGATCTGACAAGATTTTGTCTAGTCTATAATTGATAAGAGCCATTCCGACAGTTTCCGACATGCAGTCCACCTCGACTCCGATAATTCTACTCGCCTGCTTTGTTATACGGTGCAAACATTCGCCGGTAATATGAATCGTCCATTGCTAAAGTGCAGGAAAACCAGTTTTAGTATAGACCCAATAACCATGGTAACACACAATGGGCGACGTTTTCACTTCAGTACTCGAGGGCGTATTGGTTAAAAAATATGAAACATACCAAAAAGGAAATATTCTTGAGTGACAGTTTCTTTAGACATTTCACAGAAATCAATGATGTGTTTTCCTAGTTTGGTCAAAAGGTGTTGATATTATATTCGACTTATCGTTCACACATCTTGTAAAAATCCTTCGGTGCACATACATGTACAAAACAAAGCGCACACACAATTTAACTTCACTTATAGGGCATAAAATGTAATACATGTACATGTACATAATTATTTCTCAATGCTTCAACTGGAGAAGAGCTAACTGATTTCCAAAGTTGCTAATGACTTCGAGACTCTGAATCAGAAAACTAGTCAGAAAATTACACGGAACAAAATACTGTCCACTGTAAAATGTTGGACTGACAGCATGAAACTGCCATAATGTAAATTATTCTCCCCGGTAGAGAGGGGGTGAACAGAGGTAGAGTATTAGGCTTATTTCAAGACACAGATACATACACATAAGTTTCAATAACATCCAATCAGATTGGACACTGTACAGTGTGACGAAATAAAAACAAATACTAAATTATTGATACAACATTTAGTTACACTTTAGTATAATACAGACTGAGTCTGACTGACTCCATGTAAGTAAAGACCAAACTATGTTTTGCTGTCGTAGTGGTTCTTTCCAATTCAAATAAGGTTCCCACTGTATTTTTCGAAACATTATACAAAATATTAAATTGAAACTTGGTACGGCCATCAACCGCGATACCCTTTCCACCGGCGGCCACGGTAGGGGCAGGTTTTTTTGTATTTAAAATGATGTTACAATAGATCCACAAAACGCCTACCCATGCATGGCGCGGTGACAATGTGATCGCCCTTTATAAGACGACTGCCGTGCAAAAGGTCTATATATTTTTTTTATTTCCACATAACCTCCCGAGGGAGAAGTAAAATACATTACAACACCAAGGTGATAAAATTAGAATGAAGAAAATAATTTTTGAATACCATCAAAGTCATTCTTAAACAAACGAAACTTGATACTATCGCATATACTATGATTAACACACAAAGTATCCTTAAAATAATGTTTAGCATACATGTATTTACAGTACTTTACTTCAACAATTGAATTTCACAATTCTAAACAACACGTGACACCAAAGTACAATGTTACATACGTAAATTGACTTATCGCCTGTGTTATTAAAGTTTAACAATAGAAATAAAATGCAATAAGGGTGTACTATGACAAAACTTGGATATACAAGTGTGACGTGATGATGATGAAGTGTTAAATTAAAAACAAAACATTAAACAAAACATATTTCGAGAACCGCAAGAGATGTTTGAACAATTCTTCACAAACAAAACGCGATAAACGCCATATCAAAAACAATTGAGATAATGGTGTCAGTACATTCTCGATTGGTGGTCCTATACATTTGTCAAATAGATTATTGACAAACTGTGTTATATCCCACAAAAACTGTTTTACTTATTGGACTTTGCCATTGACTGTACAGTGCTTAGTTGTAATACAAATTGGCAGTTTTCTCAAAATGCCAAATATGGATATAGGCCGACAGCGTTTTGCAATGGAACTCTTCAATTAACACGGAAAATGTTGAACTTAGCACTTTTAATGGAAAATATGACAATAATGCCAATGATGAGGTCATCACAGGCACGCATGTTACAATAAGGCGTCTATTTACACAAAAAAAAAGAGTTTCATCGTTTAAGAATCATACCTCTTATAACTGGCATACATTATTTAGTGATGTTTTTGCGTTACATAACAGTTTTTTCTAACCAATATTAAAAAATGTTCCGTCTTATGAAGTCTTACATTATAAATCAAGCGCGACAACATGACTAAGTCATTACGTATCGTCATTTAGTCACTAAATGTTTGAAACTGACAGAAAGGTATTAAAACCATATTTACACATTCTGTGGAGCAGTGGTTCTGTCGATCAGTCTGATTTAAAGTTTCTTCTACTTTCACAGATAATCTCTCTCAGGGAAGAAGGCGTCGAACAATTAAATACACAGATAACATACGTTTTACATAGTTGCACATCACAAAAAATACGGTACAGTTTCGCTATTTTTTCTTCAAACTTATTTCCAACTTAACTATGTACATGTATCGGCAAATTGTTTTGATTACATATCTCCCTCTAGTATGTTCCTAATAAACTGCTTTATACATGTACATAACGAGGAATGGCGTTAAACTCATTTGGAGACGCAAATACATGTGTAACACGCTCTCTCATATCTCTTTAAATTAACACACAATCAATTATTCAAATAAATGAAAACCGTTACATAAAGACATTCTCTGATGCTTATGTTCATTGTCACGTGTTCATTGTACATGTTATATTGTTTTTGATCTGTCCGTTAAGCAGGCCTCCCACTGTGTGATTTTTGCCACGAATTTCCTACGAATTGGTACGATTTGGTACGATTACCAGAGACTGTCTGTATAGACTCTACACACAATCGGAACAAATCGTACCTAATCTTTGGAAATTCGTGGCAAAAATCGCACAGTGGGAGACCCGCTTTATAGGTAGACATTTACTTGTGTATACAGAAGTTTAAACACTTGCAACTTTGTAAATAATAGACACATTTCTCACAAATTTGGTTTTTGGGACTATTTACAAAACAAAACAAAATCTTGGAAAAATCTATAACATTCTAAGTGGTAGCTGAGGCATTAGGGAGACAACCAAATGTCTCCCGAATTCCACTCCCACGTGTGAACTATTAAAATTACAAGCACACACATTCACACACCTTAAACTGGACATTTTTCCCAAGATTGTTTCCTTATTCCATCTACGACAAGAGGCACGGACGTGGCACTGGCAGAGTCTGACTTTAATAGTGAGATATATAGCAAGCTCAATTTTAGATCCCATCTATCCAGCACCTTTATCGCACCGTTTATACAAAAGTGCGTGGCACATTTTGTTTGATCTGCCGAATGCAGAAGGTCGTTCTACTTATTTCTAGCTGCATGCAGGATTACGGATGAGAACAGATAGAGCGACGAAGTCAAGATCAGAAGATATAGGTGGACCAGGCAAGTCCTTAAAATAAGGAGGAAATAAATAATAACATGGTGGCATTGGCATGGGCGCCGATAGGAAAGAGGAAAGTAGGGCGTCAAAGAACCGCATAGACAAGAGCTGTGGAAAAAGAAAGGAACGAACATGGATGGAGTAGCTGGAACGCAGGCAGAGGCATGGATGGAGACGGGGCAGGCTGGAGACCACTACTTCTTGAGGTTTACGAGGCCCGTCTTGAGGGTTACTATAGTCTTAAGGGTCACGAGGCCCGACGAGGACGGGTAAGGTATAGGTAAGTATTGTTAAGTTTAGACTTTTGCCGCAGTCCTCTGTCAAGAATCACAAATGAAACATACAGGGATGCCTGGGGAAAATCTGGTGATGGTATATTTGTACCACCAGGACACCGTAGACCAGTGTTGGTTTTTGAAGATATATAGTCTAAGCTCGGAAAATATTTATCTCTTGAAACAAAAAATCCATTTTAAAACTTGGGTAATATAGGATATGTTGGGATGGCTAGGAGTGACCATCATGCAGTGGGCGGAATCACAACAACCTGCGTTATGCCGATGACATCGTGCTGATCGGCAGATGGCGTACAGAGTCTGCTGTATGAGGTTGACGGAGTCTCCAGCGAGTACCAGCTTGAAATCAACATCGGAAAGACAGAGGTCATTGCAGCTACCAAGGAACCAGAACAGCTCAGTATTCAGTGCCGGGGGGGGGGGGGGGGGGGGTCACTCTTAAACAAGTAGAAAAGTTCAAGTACCTGGGATCCATTAACGAGCAGACAGGAGACTGCCGCACTTGGAGCAGCAAGATCCACCCTGAGCTCCCTCAGCACCCTGTGAAAGGATCGGTCTCTTCACAAGAGTGTCAAGCGGAAGCTTCAGTCTGAAGACCCTGGTGTGGCTCTTGGCGCTGTACGGATGCGAGTCCTGGACTGAGCGCCCGACTGAGGGCCTTCGAGATGACATGCTATACAGACGTGTGTTGAGGATCAGCTGGACAAATCTGTCCTGGAGGAGTTAAAGACGCAGAGGGAGTTTGTAGCGACTGTCAAGAAGCAGAAGCTGCAGTACTTTGGCCATGTCATCAGGGCCCAGAACCTTTGCACCCATATTCTCGAGGGCAGGATTGACGGAAGGCGGTCACGAGGTCGACCGATACCGCGTTGGACTGACGACACCAAGGAATGGACGGGAAGACCACTGGCGGAGTGCACAGCCATCGCGCGTGAGAGGAACCGGTAGAGAGTGACGGTGCATGTATCCACGGCCCCGACCCTCAGCAATGAGGATGGGTTAGGATATGATAGGAGGATACCCCGGTTATTTTAGCATTCATACCAAGCAAATTCTCTGGAACGATACTTTAATTTGATAAATACTTCTCAATTTAAATTTACTGTTTTAATTCGTCCTGATTGCGTAAAATTCGTCTCGTGTTGCAATCAGGATTGTATTGAAAAAGTGAATTTATTTTAGCACTTTGGTTACTAGAGTAGAGAGTATTCTTTGCATTCCATGGAACCCTATAAATGTTCGGGATATTTTGCATTTTCTTGTTAAATGTTCGTTTAGATTCGAATTTAACGCAATCAGGACAAATTAGAACGCTGTCAATTTTTAATTATACTGCACAGCAAATGAACTTTATTGGTGACTTGTCTAAATTCAAATTACGACGTGAGCTCGTCGCTCTTGGGGGACGAACTTGAAAGCTGGGTGGAAATCTCCCTTCACTTTCATGGTTTTCAACAGTATTCCTTTCTTTATATAGGCCTAGTCCTTTATATCGTGGCGTACAAGGGACATCGGAAATCGGAAATATCTTTGCAAATATTTGCAATGTCGCACAATTTTTCGCAAAAATCTTTGCAATTATTTGCGGCGTCGCACAATTTTTCGCAAATATCTTTGCAAATATTTGCGATGTCGCACAATTTTTCGCATACTTTGTTGCATAATTTGCATGCTTAGTATGCCTGAGCGTGATTCTTTTGGTATGAAGGTAGGGGTCTTCGAAGAGGGCGGACGAATATCTGCTGTGATCTGGCCACGTTATACGACCGCGTGCACGCCATGCTAGACTGGTTCCCGTACACATATTCCACATAGGAGAATATAGGGACAGGTAAAGGACGCTTCAACTTGATCTGTGATTGGTCGTCTTTGCGCGTGCGCATTGTGTGTTATATACACTCCTTAAAAGAATTAAAGGAACAAGAGAACATAATGTTTTTGTCATGGTCTATATGGGCTACCGTTAGAACAAGAGGCATTAAAGTTATGTGAAAATCATTCAGGTGTTGTCAATTGATTCTCAAACAATACTCAACAATGTATGGCGACATTTATTTATGTGGTAGCCTGTTAACATGACTAAAACATGAATGAACAAAAATATGGACATAATCATCTGGCAGGTTATCATGACTATCCGTACATTGTCCACGTTTTGGCAAAGTAAACGTTAATTAATCATTGTCTAGTAACTGGTATGACCTCCACGTGCTTGTATGCACTCCTGACAGCGTCGAGGCATGCTTAAAATTAACTGTCTTATGGAGTCTTGAGGAATGTTCTCCCACTCTTCAACCAAGGCCTCTCTGAGTGTAGGTACAGAGTCTGGAGCATGTTCTCGACCTGCAACACGTCTGCCAAGCATGTCCCATGCATGCTCTATAGGGTTTAGGTCAGGAGATCTTGCCGGCCAGGGCATCGTGCTGATTCCCTCATTCTCAAGAAAGTTCATGGACACTCGTGTAGTGTGTGCACGAGCGTTATCTTGCACCAGGATGAAATTTTCACCTACGGCAGCAGCATATGGCCTCACAACAGGTTCCAGTATCTCATCTCGATACCTCAAACCTGTTAGTGCACCACCAGCTACCACGACGAGGTCCGTACGCCCCTCCAGGGAGATACCCGCCCACACCATAACTGATCCACCTCCAAAGTGGTCAAATTCGACAATGTTGCAGTTGAAATATCGTTCCCCCGACCGTCTCCAAACCCTTACACGTCTATCATTGGTTGAAACAGTGAACCTGCTTTCATTTGAGAACAGTACTGGTGCCCACTGGTCCATCTGCCAAAATTGATGGTTTCTAGCAAAGTCCAGCCGGGCTCTGCGGTGTACTACGGACAAAATGGGGCATGTGGCTGGTCGTCTGGCTCTCATACCATCTTCATGCAGACGATTCCTGACTGTTTGATTGGAAACACGGACATCAGTTTCCCTGTGGAAGCTTGTGGTTAAGGATCTTGCAGTAGATCGTCGATTTCGACGTGCCAGGATCCTCAGGTATCGGTCCTGGGGAGGGGTAGTCACACGTCTGCGACCTTGTCCTGGCCTCCTGGTGTACAGACCATCTTCCTGAAAACGTCTCCACAACCGGTTGATGACACTTACGGACACATCAAAATGTACAGCCACCGCACGCTGTGTATTGCCAAATTCAAGGAGCTGGACAGCTCTAGCAACCTCAGCTTCAGTTACTCAGTCCCAGCAGACAGACAACAAACAACAGAATTGGAAGAACCTTCATTTTGTTGCAAGAAGTGATAACAACTAGTGATGACAAGTGTACCAATACCAACACCTTATACAGGGTAAAAGAACACGCCTGTGGACACCCCCGTGTCCACGTGTTAGAAGACACGCATGATTTCACCAACATTGTTGAGTATTGTTTGAGAATGATTTTCACATAACTTTAATGCCTCTTGTTCTAACGGTAGCCCATATAGACCATGACAAAAACATTATGTTCTCTTGTTCCTTTAATTCTTTTGAGTAGTGTATTTTAAAATTGGCGAAGCCCTTTGCTTAGTCAGTTCTGACAGAGGGTGTTCCGCAGGGCTCGGTCCTGGGCCCGTTGTGTTTTACTCTGTATATAGCGCCTCTAGAGGAAGTTATTGCATCATTTGACGGTGTCCAGTTGATGTCTTACGCGGACGACACACAACTTTACATGATTATTAATCCCAGGGAATCTTCATCTATTTCACAACTCGAACAGTGCATCATTAGTGTTAAATCTTGGATGATCGCAAACAGGTTGAAACTTAACGAAGGAAAGACATAACTACTGCATATCACATCCAGGTTTCTGAAACGTTCCTCATCATCTACTCTTTCTATCGCGATCGGTTCAGATGTTATTCATCCAGCGTCATTCGTGCGCAATCTTGGGGTGACTATGGACGGACACTTGAACATGTTAACGCACATCAATAACGTCTGCCGGGCTGGAAACTTGGCACTCCGTAGGATTGGACAAATTCGTAAATATTTAAATCAACCCACGGTGGAGAAATTGGTACATGCCTTCATTACCTCACGCTTGGATTATTGTAACAGTTTGTTTTATGGTTTGCCAGACCGGGAGATAGCTAAATTGCAGCAGGTTCAAAATGCGGCCGCTAGAATGGTTGTAAGGGCGAAAAAGCACTCTCATATAACACCGGTCCTCAGACATTTGCATTGGTTGTCAGTCCGAAAGCGAATTTCATTTAAGATTTTGTTATTGACATATAAGGCCCTCAATGGGTTAGCACCGGGTTATCTTGCTGAATTATTGTCAAATTACGCGCCATCACGCACTCTAAGGTCATGTAATAAGCATCTATTGACAGTAGTCAAAACATCAACATCATACGGTGATAAGTCATTGGAATGAGCTTCCATTGTCTGTTAGATGTGCACAGTCTTTAAATGAATTTAAATCATCACTGAAAACTAATTTTGTTAGATGTAATTAGCTGTTAGGTTTAATAACAAAACAGTTTTATTGGGTAATGTGTGAAATTTTTGTACAGCGCCTTGAGATGTCTATGGACATATAATGCGCTATATAAGCACTGTTTTATTATTATTATTATTACTTTATTCACATTTGGATATGTTCGACACGCACGGCCGGGTTCCAAATGCCAATGCAAAATATGCGCACTTACTAAAAATAAATACATAATAATAATAACCACGTGACCGGGCAGAATTCTGATCGAGATGAAACGCCCTTTACCTGTCCCTGTATTCTCCTATGTGGAATATGTGGACGGGAACCTGTCTAGCATGGCGTGAACGCCGTCGTATAACGTGTCCAGATCACAGCGGATATACGTCCGCCCTCTTCATACCTAAAAAACATCACGCTCATGCATGCCAAGTATGCGAAAAATTGTGCGACATCGCAAATATTTGCAAAGATGTCCCTTGCACGTCACAATATCTTTATGTACTCAGAACATTTTATTCAGAATTTCATCCTGAAAAAGTCAGAAAAGTCTTTTTCCGAGACTCTTTTTACGCAAAACTGAAAACGAAAGGTCACGTCAATCAACTCGAGCTATGTGTGTGACGTCATAGCGAGGAGACACACTGGGCTGCTTTTCTGACTGTGCTAGTGTACCTAGCTCATCGCGGCAAACACGTTGTATGCACGCACGGAACCGCGAAGTTGCAAGTGTTACCACCAACAAGAAACGAAGCTAGTATTTTATTGATATCAAAAATGAATTCAGTGTAACAACCACTGAGAAAATACACCGAAAACTTTGAAAACTTATACAGAAAATTAACGACTGGTGGTTTATGCTATGCGGAAAGATTGCAACTTGCTTTGCAAAATAGTGACCGTCTCCTCGCTAGACGTAGCGGGGTCAATGCATATCATTATGACGTCATCATCCCGTTTTTCATTTTGGCCTGTTGCCGGTTGACGAACACGGTCTAGTTTTTCATTTCTCTCTCTAATATAAAGTCAGCAATAAAGAACAAAAAACCGCAACTTCATCAAGTAATATCCGTTTTATAAAATAACCTTTTTCCTCGCCAAGTAGCTTCAAGCTTTCCGCCCGGCTTTAATACGTTCTAGGGAATTTGCTTGATATAAGTGCCAAAATAACTGGGAAATCCTATATTTGCACTAAGATGAGATTTCCGTAAACATATCCATCGAGTGAATGTTATGGAGCAAGAAAAGTGCAATATAAAACCCTGACGTCAGCAAAAACTAACAAAATTGCAGATTTTGCTCCAAAGCGTAGCAATCGTTGAGATTTTGACCGTGATCTTATTCGAAGGCTAACTTCAGTAAACCACGAAAATTATCTATTCTTATTCATAGTTATTGTTTAAGGTGAATTTTGTCTTCGTATTTAAACAATTTCCATCGGTGGCGGCTAAAACAAACGGAAGAATTTTTAAAAGAAAATTGCAAATTCCAGGTTGTCTTATGATAGGGGATGGTGTTATTTTGCAAAAGTTATTGTATCGAAGCAGTACCCCCCTAATATTATGGTCTAGGCTTACCTGAATCTGGAAACACCAACATTTGGCCCGTGGTATCGTTACAACCCCCCTGTACATATATGTACTGTTTGAAAGTTGTCTTGGTGTGCATGATGTGTATTATCATTTATCTCTAATAAATTTAATATCATTGATATTTAGTTTCTTTACTGTATTCCAGGTCTTTACCAATATTGTGAGGCGATTTTGAATTTTAAAAAATGCTCATTTTTGGAATGGGAGGTGCAAACTTCAGGGGATATGTACAGGGGGGTTAGGCTTGACTAAACAGATTTCCATTGGTATTTTCTCATTCATATTGAACATCTCCATATTCTAAGAGGGGTATATAAATAAGTTGGTACTAACACCACCCCCTACTTATGACAACATCAGGGCATTCTTCTTGTGACTGTCCGCAATGCCCATTGGATTATTTACAGATGATTTATATTTTGCTTTCAGATAATTGAAAATCCATGCATGCTTTGGGCATCGGGAGTAACAAATCTGAGCATTCTAGATATAAATTGTCAGTTGTTACATGTAGTTGCCATTTGGTCACTTTATGGTGCACTAAAACCCACTTACGAATTTACCCAAATAGATACAAAGAATTAACAGAATTTAATCAAATGTGAGTGCCATTTTTAATGAGTTTGTGAAAAGGAAATAACGTCTCAGTCAAATTATTTCCAATGTGTATTTGATATCACGTGTGCTATGACTTTAGTATGTGGTTTTCTCGACATCTCGTTATGATTTCGGGTCACTGCATGACAGGGAGGGCCTAAGACAAGAAGGATGTATTCAATATATCCACAGCGCAGTCATAGGTGACCTAAAATCAAGAGGCAAGTGAGACGACCTCTATTCAAGGTTCTTATCAAGAATCAAGTCTGTCGGGTTCTTCATTTGCCCAACATACAACTTGATGTGTTCAACATCTGTCTCCTGCAGTGAACACTTAATTAACACAAGCGTCTCGAGTTGCTTCATGGCAGTCAGGTGAGGAGCCCACGACTCAGCAGTGCCACCCAATGCATCGTTCCCACTGAGATCCAAGTTAGTCAGTTTATCCATTCTTCCAACAGATGACGCAATGTGTTCAACATCTCCACACTGCAGGGAACACGATACTAAACTGAGCTTCTTTAGTTGTTTTATAAGAGGCAAGTGAGGAGCCCATGACTTAGCAGTGCCACCCAATGCATCGTTCTGACTGAGATTCAACTTAGTCAGTTTCTCCATTCTCCCAACAGATGACGCGATGTGTTCAACATCTCCACACTGCAGTGAACTCGACACTAATCTGAGCCTCTTTAGTTGTTTCATGAGAGGCAAGCTAGGAGCCCATGACTTAGCAGTGCCACCCAATGCATCGCTAACACTGAGATCGAAGTTAGTCAGTTTCTCCATTCTCCCAACACATGACGCGATGTGTTCAACATCTCCACACTGCAGTGAACACCCCCATAAACAAAGCTTCTTGAGTTGTTTCATGAGAGGCAAGTGATGAGGAGCCCACGACTTAGCAGTGCCACCCAATGCATGGTTCCTACTAAGATCCATATGAGTCAGTTTCCCCATTCTCTCCACAGACGAAGCAATGTGTTCGATATCTGTACAATGCAGTTCACATTTCCGTAAATGGAGCATTTTGAGTTGTTTCATGGCAGCCAGGTAATGGGCCCACAAATGTGCATTCCCACCCAATGCAGGGTTCAAACCGAGATCTAACAGAATCAGGTGCTCCATTTTCCCAACAGACAAAGCGATGTGCTTAATATCCATATATTGCAGGTAGCAGTCAACGAGGTGGAGAGCGTGAAGATGTTTCATAAGAGGCAAGTGACAGGCCCATGAATCAGCAGCGCCACCAAACGCACTGTTAGATGTAAGAATCAAATGACCCAATTCATCCATTCTCTCAACAGACGAAGCAATGGGTTCAATATCTTCAGACTGCACCGAGTGTCCCAAAGTGAGGTTTTTGACTTGTTGCAAGTCAGACAAGTTAGGGAGCCACGATTTAGCAATATTGTCCACCCTGTCGGAAACATCAAACTCTCGCATGTTTACACAGTGTTGCAGATAAGAAATCAGTTCAGTTACCTTTGTTGAGCTAGCATTTAAGGTAACTGAACCAATGTGTGCCAAAAGCTTTGTTTTCTCATCTGATTGACATATGTTTGCAAGGGTGTGGACAAGAGCATTGAGATCATTGTTGCTTGACACTTTTATCTCCGATGGAACCAATGACTGAATGTAAGAACTGGGAAGTTCACATTGTCCCTCTAAATAGCAACATCTTAACAACGTCGCCGACGCAGAATGTTTAATTAGACACTTCAAGATGTCCATCGTGCAGCCTTCGTTGTCACCGCAGCAGAAACGAAGGAGAAACTGAAATGATTCTGGCTTTTCACGACACACCTGCTGCACTACATTCTGAAACTCGTCATGGCCCACTAACCCGTTGTTATCAGAAATATGTAGGCTCTGTAAGTATTTCGCTGCGCAGTATTCTTGCATAGTGGTGTGCATGAACTGTACGCTGGGGTGGGAGCGGATGTTCTTGAAGACCCTATCTCTGATCAGAATACCCGTTATCAAAGCCTGGGTAAGGACATCTTCCTTAAAATCATCTTCATTGAATGTGAATTGTCTGTTCGGGGCTAAGAGTCCACGCAGCGCAACTTTTCCGATTGCAAGCAGCACTTTCGACATTTGCTTCTCGGTTACTGTGCATTTTCTTGTGAACATGTAATCAACTGCCCGAACAAAGAGGCGAAATATCGTTTCTGGCAGCCTTCCATCCTCTCTGCACAACATACACATCAACAGCAGCAGCATGGGACTTTTTGACAAGTCACGTAGTGTATTAGAGCCTTTCATTGTGCGGATAAGTAAATCGGCAATGGCGGGACGATCCTTGTGAAACTGTTTGATGTATTCTTGGACACCACTCTCTAAAAACCCAAGAACCTGTATGTGAGTGCATGGATTTTGAATCAATGATTTGGACTTCAGTTCCTCAAGACGAGAGGGTCTGGTTGATATACAAATGCAACAATGTCTGTATATCTTCCTGTTCAACGCTAGAAGGATTGACCCAAATGAGGACGGTGAAAGATGACTTGTTTTTAACTCATCAAAGCCATCAAGAAGAATTAAGTTTTTATCCTGACTGCTACTGATCAGAGAGTCAAGACAATCCTTAGCGATTCCCAAATCCTTGGGAAGAAGTTGATCCAAAATGGCATCTGTCAGGTCAGAACGTTCGTCTAGGGCAAACATCTTTAAAGAAAAGACAAACTGAAACTTTGCAAGTACCTCACTGGACAAGGTTGCCCAGTCGTAAGCAATTTTGTCAAACATGGTCGACTTACCAATGCCACCAGTGCCATAGAAAACTATACGGTCCACAGGCTCTCCCTCCCTTGTCTCTGTCTGCAACCACTTATCATAGTCTAAAGATTTTATTGGAATCTTGTCCTTACTCACATCTGCCACACCCTTTGCCTTTTCTATCGGAAATTCCATGTCGATTTTGGTCATGTCCCTCCAATTATGTGCCCCTGTGTATTTACTCCTCTTTCTAACCTTTCGTACGTCTGTGCATGTACTCACATCTGCTACACCCTCCCTCGTTTCCATTAGCAATTCCGTGTAGATTTCGGTCATATGTCTCTGATCGTCATCAACAGTTTCATTCAACTGCACGTAACTACCTTCTGTTTTGTATCGTTTTTGCAAATGCTGCCGCAGTTTCTGGCGATCAATATGGACACTGCCGCCTTCTGTAATATAGGGAATACATTAAGCGTCAACAGTGTCAATACATGTAGTTATTATACGACATGTCTACACATGTTGAATTCAGCTGATGGCTGCCATCACATGATTGAATGATGTAATCAGGGTAATTTCCGTCAATAAAAGGCAAATACATTCTTGCATTGCTGAACCTTCATAAACAAAGGTAATATTTAAGTAAGCGACTGGGTGCAATAACTGGCATTAACATTAGCCAAGAAAATGTGTGGTGAAATGAACTTGGTAGCAATCGATCTATCCATCAGCCCTACATTGGTGTCGTCATAAGACGTCGATTATCTGCTCAAGTGCTGCGTGTCACAAGCCGCAACGTAAACACTGCACATGTAAATTTATCTTGATATGATTTAATAGCCCGCAAGCAAGATAACGTAACAATACTTTTCCGCGCAAAGCATAATTGGCTCATGGTATGTTTACACCGAAGCACGACCGAGTTAGGGTCGACTTACGAGTTGTAAAATTGTGTATTTCTTGGACTCGTGAGTGTCCATGAAACTTTTGTCAAGGGGGCGACCGAGAATGTTTCCCACCGGCGAACTTGTGCCGAGCGATGGCGATCACCACCACCCCCCCCCCCCCCCCCCCGAGTTATTGCGAGTGTTCAGGACCAACTTACGACCTTCTGACAAGTAACATATGAGGAACTTAAGATCTTGCCGACCAACTCCTGAGGAAATGCCATTTTGACCAATTTTTGTTCGTAAATTACTCTTAAGTCCCTCGGGATTTCGGTGTAAACAGGGTATTAAATGGAGTACTGGTTGAACCACCGCGTTTGTGTTGAGTACGTCAAACTCACTGTAGTTTTTATAGCGCTCTCTAACTGATTTGGATGCATTTAGCCGCCTGTACTACAGCCACCTTCGAAGAGTCTCTGGAGTATTTGTGGTAACAACATTTTACTTTTGCGAAGTGCCTACGACGTCGAATTCACAAACCCAACGATATACCTCATAGGCCATTTCATTCTAGTACTCCAAACTATAATCCCATGAACCCGTGCGCGTCGTGGTTTTATTTATATTGTTGACATCATCTCTCATTTGGTCTATAGACCGTGTAAGTCGCGGCGCGTCGGACTTCCGGGCACGACGCTGGGAGTGACAAATCGTTCCTATATAGTTCTCATTTATAAAATTGTATACGACACATGACAGCGAGGTCATTTGTTTTCTTGTATAATAGACATATAGACTCAAAACGAGTTTTGGCGCACATTTTTGCGCTGGATGTATCATCATTATAATACCATTTTCTTATTTTACACGACAAGAAACCCTCAATGCTTTGCGCGTGACCCGGCGTGACGTATTTCCTTAAAAATATTTTGTGCATGTATAGCCTTTACCAGCACTCTGTAAGGGCAGTGGGTAATGGGTACGAGCGAACCAGCGTATAGTGTAATCCAAACCTTACTGCGGTGTATCTATTGGTGCACCTATGGGTGCACCCCAAGGCTATTAAATATGCATACATCGATGCGCGAGCTCATGAATATTCTATGTTAGAGGGAGTTGGGAGCTGAACAAGTGTGGTCTAGTGTATAAATTGCCCATCATCGTGTTGAGTGGTACTTTTTTATTTTAGAAAATATAGCTCGTAAAAGTGGCCCTATTTTCCATAGTAGCGTATGGGACTTTTACCAAAATGGACGCTGGTTTGCTTGTCAATCTTCACTTTTTCAAAGATGGTTTTATTTCAAGCGGAAATTAGTGAATAAAAGTGACAGACTTCCCCTATAACATTGAACAGAATTAAACAAATGAGATTTCAATGACCTTCCGTCATAAAGTTCTCCGGTTTTAGGGTAATTTGCTTTTGCCACCCATACCTGTTAACCGCTCTGCTGCGCCTGCGCGCCGGACACTTCCAGCCAACCAGATGCGGTCACGGCACAGATATCTATTAACAACAAGATAGGAAACGAAGGCCGTACAAGCATAACCGCGCCTTCTCATTAGCATACCCTCATTTACATACTTTTGGGCATTTGCATAAGTATTTCCATATTTGCGTGGTTTAAGCCACCTCATTTGCATGATTTTGGGCACCGTAATTTGCATGATTTTTGGCACTTCTACATGGGTTTTCGCGCATGCGCACAGATGAAAGCTGCTGTCGCGTGACTCGCGTCGCGTCCTCAAGTTTGGATACGCGCGATGCGCACACGCGATTAGGGGTAGTGTACGCAAAGCCCCATTCGCGACGTGCGCGCTGTATTGGCACGCGTACACTAGAAGGTTGAACGAATTGGTTGCTAACTGTATACGTATATTGGTATTTCTGTGCACAATTTAGCGTGACTTTTTTTGTCATTTTCCTCCGGATTAAGCAGTTTGGTGATGTGTAGGGTATTTCTAAACCCGTCAATGCCAGAGAATAGGACACACGGAACCTTGTTTGCACATCGTCTTCCAGCACAAGGTAGACAATGTAGTATGCGGTAGTATGCGGTAACGAGTCCATACCGTCGCGACGACGGTCGAAATTGTCTTAAATAAACCTTGCAATATCGTGGCAGATTCTATTCTGTCAAGACATTGCTTCAATTAGATACAATACATCACCTTTATAGCTCCATGGTTACAAGTTTAAAGTATATTTTCAGCATAATAAGCCCGGAATTTGCGCCACACTGGTCAAAAACAAGATGGTCGTTTTATTTGTTTTTCTCCGGGTATATAAATATTGACGTCATGAGATCAAACATAAATTACATAAATATTTAATGTTACGCACGCGCACACGTTCGGAACCGCCCCAAGCCGGTTACGATGATGTGCCATTCAATAACACTGTCGTTTCCTATCTTGTTGTTAATAGATATCTGTGAGTCACGATTACTAGATGGGACATTGTATTATTATAGCCAATAGGGTAATGACAAGTTTCAAGTAAAATGAATAGGGGTGCGTTGTGCAGTCGAACGATTAGATTGGTTCCCGATCCCTATAGATTGGTTCGCTTATTGCGAAAATATTAGGATCGGTAAAGGGCAGCCATGACGGGCAGAATTCTGCCCGTCACGTGGTTATTATTATTTTTATTTTTTTAGTAAGTGCGCAGATTTTGCATTGACATTTGTAACTTGGCCGTACATTGCCTAAAGCAAAGGGCTTGGCCAATTTTTAAATATAAAAAACAATGCGCACGCGCAAAGACGACCAATTACAGATCAAGATGAAGGGCCCTTTACCTGTCCTTATATTCCCCTGTGTTGAATACGTGGACAGGAACCAGTCTATCGAACGATGGCCATGGTTATTGTCCGTTGTCCGTATGTGCATTGTTAAACGATTGTTCTTTGTTGTCAGTTGGCGTTTTCGTCCGTTCGTGCGTGACACTGTACATTCATACTATTTTTGACCTTTCGTTTGAACACTTCATGAGTGGGTGTGACCGTGTGTCGTACAGGTGATACAAATCACTTATAATGAAATTCTTAGCATATTCCCAGACTATGTATGCATCGTTGCATATATAAAAAACAATATGCAGAATCTTAGGAATGTCTGGAGGAATGTGGCCAAATACTATGACTTGCAGAAGGGTATGAATAATTCTGAGCATGTCAGAATACAAACAATGTAGCATTCTCCTTGTTATGCAAATGAGGTAGAACCAAAGCCATTGGTCATTTATACCTGACAACTAGAAGTATTCAACTATGGCCCAAATATTATGTGTCCATCTTTCATTCTTTAGAAAACCACACAAAACTGAAATTTTTGTAAGGGTATGAATAATTTTGTTGTTAACTGTATATATTTAATAATATAATGACAGTTGTGTTTCTGGCCAAGGATATGAGTCAATGTTAATTGAGTTGAGGATAAGTTTAAAGCATGTTGGAGGGCTCGTCTCTGGTTACTAAATTTGGTACAATCGAGGAGAAAATGTCCAACATCAGACACCGTCAGGATGATTTACAGTATAAATAAGGAATTTATTGAGGCCCTTGCAGACGCCTAGGCGAAGTCTGTGGATAGTAATTTCTTGGGGGCGCTTTTTTCCCCAACTGGTGAAAGTAAAGGATGGGATAAGTTCGCAGTGTTTGGAAGGGTCAAGTTTGGAGATGGTTCTTGACCATTCACCAATGAGTTGTTTTTTTAGAAAAAGTTTGACTGAAAAGGGGATACAGTGATCGATGTTGGGTGTTTGGCTATTAGTGTCTACCGTTTCATTTCCATAAATCCCACAGTGGCCAGGGACCCATTCAAAAAAGTCCCTATAGGCTTAGGGCCATTTAATTACAAAAAAAACCTCCCATTTCTTAAATTTATTTTCAGTTGTAGTATACCTTGGGACATCCCAAAACAGTATTTTTAAGTGTCACAGCCGGTGCATGTGCCGTTCAGAAGCAAAAAAAACAGCAAAATCGTCAAAAAATTACGATTTTAGATGCTACGACCACAAACATCGTCCCACTGTCACCTGCTTGCACATTTAGGATGAGAATATAACTACAAACTACGTAACAAAATTGCAAAGCCGTAGTCCATGGGTTCTGTGTTTTTTTGTTCGTGTTTCATGACTGTTAAGAGAAAAAACACTGTTACCAGACCCCACCCGGGTAAGATTATTGGGTCAAAATGGACTGAAAACATTCAACATGGGGCTAATTATCGATTTATAAATTTGCCTGAGATCATCATCTTTCATTTGAGTGGTTGATGGACACTCTAGCTTAACAATTGTAGTCAGGACGCTCGTCAAGGCTAACCCTACCCCTAATTCACAAATATCGCAATTTTCAGTGTTGCATAAAATTATATGTATTTCTTGCAACATTTAGTGTGGTATAAAATGTCATTCCGTACGATTTTGTGTTAAAATTGATTTTTTTTGTGTTGCTCTATTAGATTGATTTCAGATCAGACTATGGGAAAACGGTAGGGTTCAAATTCTCTGACCCTTAGATGACCCCCTGGGCGGGGTCTTCAGTCCCCCTCCCTTCAGACTGACCGTGGCTCCTAATTTTGGAAATAATTTATTTATTTATTTATTAACCATATCCAACAGCGGAGAACCGCCAATTACAGGAATGGGAGCAAGTGTGGTTGAGTGCCTTGCTCAAGGGCACAGGTGCCACAACCCGTCGCGGCCCGGATTCGAACCTACATTCTAGTACTAGCACAGGAACTTAAGTTCGACGCACTAGACCGCTCGGCCATAACACCCCACAAATGAACTGATTCACACAATATTAGGGTCGTTTTAGATGTTTTCTAAGACGCCAAGTCAATTTATGACACTTTTAAAGTGACCGGAAGTGGCCATCACTGACTTCCGGTGCAGAAGTGTCGTATACCATTACCGTCATCATCCACATCATATTCAAGGTCATTTTCACACAACCCTCTGAAGATTTTGCTAACATGGAACTATACTGCTGAAACATAAGACACTACATTTACAGGTCAAGCTTGAAGATGGATGCTGTGATGACGTAATAGCCATTAAAACATTTGAAACATTTAAAACTAGTTCCGTAGATACTACCTGCCTGTCATTATAAATTAACCCATGACTCTTTGTACCTATGTCTTCTTCATGTAAGCATCAACCATGTTTGTATTGTGACAGTGTAGCGAAATTAGGAAGACTGGCAAACTAAGATCGGGAGAAATCCCACCGCAACCACCATTGTGGCGAACACGGAAAGAATGAGATTAAACCATGACAAATCCCACCGCTGCCACTATTGTGGCCAAAAAAGAGGGGCCAACCAATTCCCAGGATCGGTCGTCCGATACAGTATCCGACGATACTCTACAGTAGTGCTTCCACGAGACGAAATAGTTCAAGACCTAAACTTACAGAGTTTAACCTCTCTGGTTGAGCTTTCAAAGTCGTGTGGGCTCCAAGGCGACCACGAGAAAGCAAATAAATTTTACACTCACCAGTTTGTTCAGGACCTCACGTGGTGCAACAGCACACCATTTACACACCAATTATCACCATGCGTAGTCACAACTCTGGTACAGGAAGCTGGTCACGACACAGTCAAGCTCCTCGAACGAACCTCCATCAGATGCTCAAAGCTAGTTAACAGTTTGGCTGAGACTCAAACACCATTCCTAATTGTCTTCGACTATGGGATCTCGTTTGGAACCACAAGTCGGACCATATCCTGCAAGCTTCAACCCTGGCCCTTCTACGAATCCATATCTCAAGTACAAACAGCCCACGCACGGAAGACATTTTGCAATGTAAATGTGATACTGCCCTAGAACTTCTCCAAGACAGAATCATCAAGCACCCACCCATATAGGACCACTTGTTGCAAGCAGATCTGGAAATTTTCTCAGCTTTGTCATGCTCGCCCTTTCACTCAACGTCGGGCAACTGAGGATCTTTTATATCCTCTCGTAAGCTCGGAACTTTGCCGTCCCGCCCGAGACGATCACAGTTCGACAATTCAGTTCTGGGGCCAATTTCATAAAGCAATTGAGCAGAAAAATTTGCTTAATCAAAAATTTGTTTGCTTTATAAAAATGAGTCTATAGTCGAAATAGCATGTCAACTTGTGTTTTCCACAAGAATATCTGCTATTCTTGCTAAAAACACAAGTTGACGTACAATTTTGATTATTAACTCATTTTTATAAAGCAAACAAATTTTTGATTAAGCACATTTTTCTGCTTAATTGCTTTATGAAATTGGCCCCTGGTCGTCCAGATTCCCCGACGTCCAGACTGTACCCTCGAGCGCGGGCACAACGTCCAGACGACATCATCCTAGAATCAACTCATCGGTCAACTGCACCCAAGTGTAGCTTACAGCATTTACAGCCAAGAATGATTACTAAAGACAATTAAGAAGCCAAGACCCAAGATTTGAAGACTTGTGGCTGTCGGATCCCTTGAACCCAAACTCGGCCAATCACCTGTACGACCAGTCTTAATTACATAAGCAGTATCTCTCATGAGATTCAATGCATTCTTAACCACGCCAACATCAAGGTATACCACTCATCGACCAGAATCACTATAAAGATTAAATCACCATAAAGACACTCAAGGACAAGCAAGACAAGTGATAGCGTACATGATCCCCTGCGATATGGAAAGGTGAGTATCGGCAAGACTGGTCGAAACCTACCCACCAGAGTAATTGAAAACATCACTCAGGAATGCAGGAATAATCAGCCATTATATGATAGTCAAACACTCACACGAAGAGGTCCACGTTGTCAACTGAAAAGCAGCACAAGTCATTGTTCCTGTCGACAGATGGCACCCAAGACGCAATAGTAAATCCATCAAAATCCACAAACACAACACGGTATTTTGAGCTGTGAGTGCTGTGACCACAATTATGGTGGATCCACAACCTATTATGGATCTGGTCAAAAAAGAGAGCTGTTCGCTTACAACCCTCTTGAGATGTTAAGTCTAACTGGCTTGAGAACTTGGTAGTTTGGATGCAGAAATTATTTGCAGCTGCTTGTTGAAGTGTTGCAATGCCGGCTCTGTTGACTGGATTGTCTCACATTGATCGTCTCAGACGGGACGGCAAAGTTCAGTGCTTACGCGAGGATATGAAATATCCTCAGTTGCCCGACTTCGAGTGGAAGGGCAAGCATGACAAAGCTGACAAAATTTCCAGATCTGCTTGCAACAAGTGGTCCTGTAGGCGTGCTTTTGATTCTGTCATGGAGACGTTCTTGGGCAGTATCACATTTACAATGTACATTGCAAAAGGTCTTCCGTGTGTAGGCTGTTTGTTTGTCTAGTGCAGCTAGGTGCGACCGGGTACTTGAGAAATTGTTTCGTAGAAGAGCCAGGGCGAAGGCTTGCAGTATATGGTCTGACTTGTAGTTCCAAATGAGATCCCATAATCGAAAACAATTAGGACTGATGTTCGAGTCTCGGCATAGTTCGCGGTTACTGGCGGATACCCCCGCATGTGTCTAATCAAGTTGCGAGCGAATTTAACGACACCGACACGGTTAAGATGAACTCCGTCTGTGGCAAGGAAACGGTGGGTAATGTTGTCGTTGTTGATAAAACGCCAGTTGGGTAAATGACAAATTTCACTGATGTTTGTGTTGATCGCCGAAATTTTGTCAAATTGCTGCTGATTCTCCGGTCGTCGATGTATTATTGAGGATACCGTAATATTGGGGATATGACATACATCGTGTAGAGATTCACAAATTTAGATATTCCAGTTTTCGGGTTATACTTGCTCCGTCGTCATTTACATTGTTTGTGCCCACGTGAACGATAACCTCATCGGTTTGGAGATAGATGTTTCCAGTTTGTATTAAATTAGACAGATCTTCGGCCTAGGCTCCTGGATGGGCGAGTACATCAATGGATTTAGATTGACTCAGTTCTGGCCCTTCAATATACTTAATCATGGAGTCACCGATGATGGTCACGTTTTTCTTAGGTTTTGCTTTGTACTTAGCTGCCTGCTTAGCACGATAATCAGTCAGATGGTTCACAAATTGCGGACCAGTCACAGCTGAAGTACACGTTGACGTCATTTGCTTAGGGGATTAAGGGTTGGCTAGCTGAGACTCAAATTGGGGCTGCACAAGTCAATCACTTCCTCAGTGCTTTGTTCCTCGGCCTCATCAGGAAGCCCGTTAAAGCGGTTAGACACGTTAACAATGGGTTGCAGTTGAGCAGAAGAGGATGAGCACTCGACGCCGGGCTTCTGTTTTCCTGTTTGCCTATTATTGTACTTTGGTTGCTATGTGACTACTAATAGACTACTAAAGTGAAAACGTCACCCTTTGTGTGTTGCCATGGTTTTTTGGTTTACACTAAAACCAGTGAACTGTTTCCCTGCGCTATACCAATGGACGTTTCAGATTACCAGCGAATGTTTAGACCCAAAAACCATGACAACCGACGTCACACTTTAGTAGTCTATGAAGACGGTGGTTTTCTTTTGTTACCAGTTGTATGGCGGCCCCCATATTCTTGATTTCATTACTTATGTAACAAGTTAAGAAATGTTTGGTGTTTTTGTGTATGTTGCTCTAAAGAATTGTTGGTATGTCTTTATTTGGTAGAGAACCTTTGGTATGCCTTAAGTAGTAAACCTTTGGTATGCCTTTTATAAAGAAATGGTATGCCATTGTTGTAAATTAGGGGCTGGTCATAATCTGCTTTTCTAGTTTAAGATTGCAAATTCCTTTTATCAATGCATTCTTGATGGGTTTGGTGTGCATTCCAGTGCTCACCAACCCCTATACAAGGTAGGCATGACTGTGGCTCATCAGTCATTCTGTTGTTTGCCATCCTAATGGAGAATCACTTATGTCGGAATGCCGTCGCCATCTTGAATGTCCGCTATAAACTTAGTTGTTGCCGACAGGAACAAACGTTTTCTAGTTTCGTGGAGCTCATCCAGGCTTAACGTGTCAATAATCTCTTTCTTTGGCAGATCTTTTGCCAAATGTCCCACACTAAGAAGTTTTTGACCATTTGCACCAACATTGTTGAAAAAATCCGGAGCGACAGCTCGCTGCACGTCTTCACTGTCCGACGCGGAATGACACTTCATACCACACAAAATGTTGCAAGAAATACATATAATTTTACGCAACACTGAAATTTGCAGTATTTGTGAATTAGGGGTATAGGGTTAACCTTGACGAGCGTCCTGACTACAAATTTTAAGCTAGAGTGACTATCAACCACTCAAATGAAAGATGATGATGATCTCCGGCAAATTTCTAAATGCATATTAGTCTCACGTTGAATGTTTCAGTCCATTTTGACCCAATTTCCCTACCCGGGTGGGGTCTGGTAACAGTGTTTTTTTCTTAACAGTCGTAAAACACGAACAAAAAACCACAGAACCCCATAGACTATGGCTTTGCAATTTTGTTACGTAGTTTGTAGTTATATTCTCGTCCTAAATGTGAAAGCAGATCACAGTTGGACGATGTTTGTGGTCGTAGCACTCAAAATCTGGATTTCTGACGATTTCGGTTATTTTGCACCAAAAATTGCTGGTTTTTTTTGCTCCTGAACGGCACATGCACCGGCTGTGACACTTAAAAATACTGTTTTGGGATGTCCCAAGGTATACTATATACAACTGAAAATAAACTTAAGAAATGGGAGTTTTTTCCGTAATTAAATGGCCCTAGCCCAGGGACTAAAACAATCCGTACTGGCTTGGTGTCTGATGTTAATTAGGGTATGGCGGATGTCACGACTTGCCCTAGCAAGTTTTGGCCGAAAATGGGCGGGCTTTGGATATGCGGGTATGCAAGGTATGAATATTTAAAATATGTCCTGAGCCAATCAAGAGCTTCATGAGTAGCACGTAAAGGCGCGAAGCATGTACATGTATTAAGCATGTAATGGCGTCCTCATGTTACGAGAGCCGTGGCATGATCGATGGACGAAAACAACAAATATTCTCGGGTTCGTAGCATTTATTGTGCTTGTCTGTTTACGTATTTGATTACACTTCTTGGGGACAACGGTCGTAGTATGTATCTAGCATGGAACAAACGTTATGACCTATAATATGACGTATCATGCAATTAAAAGGGCTTTTATGTGCGTGACCCGGGCATTGTTCAGCACGTGCCATAAGGCTTTTTTTGGTTCGGTGATTAGGCCTATACGTCATATTATAGGTCATAACGTTCGCTTAGGTAGTATGGAACGGTAGTACGGTACGTAAGCGAACGTTATGACTTACAGCATGACGTATCGCCCAACAAAAAGGCCTGTGACGTGCTGAACATTACCTGTACCGTGTACATACGTATTGGAGCACTGACGTTGCCGCTTATTGTAATTGCAAAATACATTGTTTGGCAATACTCTACTGAGTGCTCCGGAAGGCGGAAGTTTTAAAAACGTAGATTAAACATGTGAAATATGTTTTTAAAAATCTGTACCTCCGTCGATAAGGCAAATGTTTTAGCACCATTATATAATCGAAATTTGAAGAATTTATTTATTTATTATTATTATTACTATTATTATTATTATTTCTTTTTGGTATTTATACCAAGGATTCCTCAATAGTGTCCATTGCACTGTCACTCGTAAGTGTGAGGAAACCCACGAAGAATTAGAATTAGAAATGGCCAGAGACACCGGGGAACCCCTTTTCCTCTACACAAAAGAATGCTCTGGGATCTTTAGAGTGCGTTACCATTACCTAACACACTGGACCAACGGCTTTACATCCATTCCGAAGGATGGAGCAAGTGTGGTTGAGTACCTTGCCCAAGGGCACAGGTACCGCAGCCGGATTCGAACCCGCAACCCCAAGTTTTCACCCATGATTGCGAGCAGTTGATTGCTCGTTTTGAGGAACGTTATGGAATTTTTCTAATTCTAATTCTTCATGGGTTTCCTCACGCTTGCGAGTGACAGTGCAATGAGCACTATTGAGGAATCCTTGGTATGAATACCAGAAAGAAATAATAATAAATAATAATAATAATAATTTAAACAACCCTGAATGCCGCAATGGGGCGACATTTCGGGAAGACTCTCCCCGGGGACCACCGAAATTTCGGCAAGAGTCACTCAAAATGACACCTTATTTTTTACCCGAAGTTTCCAGAGATGGTCACAGACCTAAGAGAAACGGTTCTAGACCTAATAAAAATGGTTCTCGATTTAAAAAAAAATGGTTTTTGACCTAAAAAAATGATTTTTAAACTCAAAAATATTAGGGCGACACCAAAATGTCGCCCTATTGAGCACGTCGCCCTAACATACCTTTTTTACACACGATTTGTCGCCCTATCCTACAATTCATAGTTTTTAGCGGAACAGCACTTCAGTGGTTTTCATCTTACATGGCTGGTCGTACACAATCTGTTTCTGTCAAAAATGTCGTGTCTGACCCAATTGCTGTGGACTGTGGAGTTCCTCAAGGCTCTGTCATTGGGCCACTGGCTTTCATTTTGTTCAGTGCCCCTTTACAAGACATAATTGACGCCCATGGTATTCAATCTATCATGATGTATGCTGATGATACCCAGCCCTACCTGTCATTTAAGCCTCATGAGCGTGATACTGCTGTGAAGAGGATGGAAGCATGTATATCTGCCATTAGATCTTGGTGTAAATTCAACATGCTTGTGCTAAATGATAGGAAGACCGAGATACTGTTTTTTCGTTCACATTTTAGTAAAGCGGTCTGTCATTCCTTGCCAGGTTTGACTATTGGCAATGATGTCATCGCAACCTTGGAGTTTCCATGGATTCATCTCTCACAATGACCAATCATATCAACAACTTGTGTAAGGCTGCTTGGCATGCATTAAGAAAGATTGGACAGATTCGACCAGATCTTCATCAAACATCGTCTTCTAGATTAGTGCATGCTTTTGTTACCTCGAGGTTAGATTACTGCAACTCCTTACTTTTTGGATTACTGGACAAAGAAATTGCTAAACTTCAGCGGGTGCAGAATGCTGCGGCACGACTTGTACTTCGGTCTCTCGACGTGAGCACATGACACCAATTCTCTTTCAGCTCCATTGGCTTCCAGTCAAGCAAATATTAGCATTTAAGACTCTTTTACTTACCTTTAAGGCCATTCATAACATAGCTCCGGGTTATCTTTCTGACCTTGTCCAGTTGTATACCCCATCTAGGTCTCTAAGATCATCATCGGACTGTCAATTGAGGGTACCTGCTCGCTCATCAACAAACTTCTATGGTGATAGATCATTTGTTTTTTCAGCGGCACACCTCTAGAATGGTCTTCCTAACAGCATGCGTCAAATTAATTCCATCAGTAATTTCAAGTCCCAGCTTAAGACACATCTTTTTGTTCAGTATTACCAGACTTGATGCTCTTGATGATGCTCTTTGGTTTTAACGTTTAATATTGTTTATCTATGTACATGTATATGTATGTTATCGCTTTGGTTTATACTGTAAAGTGCCTAGAGGCCCTGGGGCGGTATTCACAAAACTCAATCTAAGTGGAGTACTTAAGTCTGTCTAAAATCTAAGCACCCCGCTAAGATAAGTGGGGCACTCAACTTCGTATTCACAAAAGATTTAAGCGCCCCGCTTACCTTAGTGGTGTACTTAATCAATCAGTGCACGCTTAACTCTGACACGTCATAATGTCTCTGCAATCAAAGCAGCGCAGACCACACACGGACGTTTCAAAAACATTCGATTACTACGCGCGTGCATCATACGCGCACATTACGCGCGTGTCGTGCACACATACGCGCGCATGCACGTACCACAAGTAGACACCGTACGTTGTGCTATGCGATATGGTAGTCATGGTCAGTGGCGAACAAAGACGGAAAACGAAGGCTTTTTAAGGTCAGTAAGAATAAAAATTGAAATCTGTTGTAATCTCCCAATGTCTAAATTGTTTAGCATTCTCTAATCAATCATAATAGCCGTTTTTCGATAACTTACATACTGGGAAGAAAAACAATGCACTGAATTGATGACAGTTGACGCAGCATTAAATGCACTTAAGACAGGTCAGACCACACTTAAGTTTAAGTCTCAAAAATAAGCGGGGCACTAAAAGAAAACGCGCTGTGAATACCACTTAACTTTATGATTTGACTTAAGTCTAGAATTTAAGCGGGGCGCTTAAATTTCATGACTTAAGTCGTTTTGTGAATACCGCCCCTGGCATTTGGCGCTATATAAGATTGCTATTATTATTTATTTATTTTTGTTATTTTTAAAACCAAATCCACGCGAGTAATAATATTTGGTTTGGCTTGCCTCAGGGAGAATGTATGTTGGGTTTGTTTTAAATCCACGTGTTTAATGTACGCTTTTAACACGACCGCCTTCCGGAGCCCTCGGTATAAAGGGGGAGGGTTCACCGCTGCACTGTTTTCGTCCGTCAGACGTATAGATACGTCGTTGCATCCGTTGTACGTCCGGAAGTCGCGTATAGCCACACGTCAAAACGGATAAGTTGAATTTGTTCCAGACACTGCCCGTTCTGTACGTTTTTAACAGCGGCTCACACTAGACGCGTACGTCCGACCGCATGGAAATTCACCCAGCATTGTTTCATCCTTCTGTCAGCCACTCAGTCTAAAACAAAGAATCCACCGCAGGATTTTCTCAAACAAACCGCTTCAGAAAATCATGCTGTGATGAATATTATTTTGATCGCGCCTTTGTACGAACAACAGACGCGACGGATAACAGTGCAGTGTGAAACGCCCTAAAGCACACGCGGAAAATGTGCGGGGGTGGATCGCTTGTCACTCAGCGTCTTTAATAATCCGATATCAGTGGAACGCCGACAAAGGTTTTTTTTGTATGGGCATGGCACGGGTATTGTTCAGCACGTCACCTACCCTTTTGTTCGGCGATACGTCATATTATATATCATAACGTTCGTTTACGTACCGTACCGTTCCATGCTAGATACCTAATAGATACTAAAGTGAAAACGTCATCCTTTGTGTGTTGCCATGGTTTTTGGGTCTACACTAAAACCAATGAACTGTTTCCCTACGCTATACCAATGGACGTTTCAGATTACCAGCGAATGTTTAGACCCAATTACCATGGCAACAGACGTCACACTTTAGTAGTCTATAGGACAGCGTTACTGCATGATTTGTGGGAGCTCTAAATACTGACTCGGATGAACAAACTGGGGATCGCAGATCATAGCGTTTTAGCTCACGCTGGGGTAGTTTCCCTATTGCTGTAATGAGTTTTGCTGGCTGAATGCAAAACCGTCAAGGCGTTGGGTTTAGGAACCGTAACGATACATGTACGTGCGTGTGTGCATAGTCGTAGCCAATACGCTGTGAGCCAATACGTGCAACAGATGCCGTAGCTGGTAAGCGCTTTGTTTTATCTTCAGCGGGCCGTCTAGAAGACAAGCCGGACGCCTTGATCAAGGCTAATTCCATATTAATTTAGTGTTGGTTTTAGGGTTAAGATCATTGCAAAAGTTTTTCCAGTTTTTCCTTTTTGCATTCTTGATTGTTTTCCTGGCAATAGCACACGTTTTCTTGTACATTATAAAGTCAGCTGGAAGGCAAGTTTTTCTAAGCTGTTTGAGGGCATTCTTTTTAATAATTAATGGCGTTTTGGCACTCATCATCCCACCAAGATGAAGGGGGTTTGGGATGGTTAGGGTTAGTTTTCGGAATATAACTGGTCATAGCAACATCAAGTTGAGCCATGAAACAACTGTAGACATATTCGAGGTATCTGGCTCAGCGATGTGAGTATTTCATGCATCTTTGAATTTCCCCCAATTTGCTCGCTTGAGTGACCATTAAAAAGGATGGTTTATTTCGATGGTTATGGGGCAGCGATCGCTTCCCCATGTATCATTAAGTACAGACCAGTCATATTTTGCGGCTATGCCAGGGGAAACAAAAGTAACATCGATGCAGGAAAGTGAGTTTTGTGACTTATTAACTCGAGTACCCTCGCCAGAATTTATGCAAACCATATGATTATGGGAGCATCTTCAATAATCTGTCGATTGTGATAAGTTCTTGTGCTACCCCAGAGGGGATTGTGACCATTGAAGTCTCCACAAAAGATATAAATGATCTACAATTGACTTTCTCAAAAATTCGATTAAATTGGTTAAATTCTAGCGAGGTACAGGGGTTGTAGACATTGACTAAATTAATTGTATTTCTGTTAGCGTAATAGATTTCGGCAATTTGGTATTATATGGTGTCCTCTGATGTCCCTATGATATATTTAAAACCAATACCATGTTTTACGAGGAATGCACAACCTTCTCCATTTTTCTTGGTAGTAGTATTTCTATCATTCCTATAAATGTCATATCCAGGAACTATAAATTGTTTCTAATTTTTAAGCAAAGTTTCCTGGATACAAATTATGTCAGGTTTTGGGGTCCAGACATTGATAGCGTTTTAAACTCGTGGCTATGAGCAACTAGAGATTGTGCATTCCACTGCAGAGCAGAATTAACTTGCCATAGTAAAAACAATCATCATTACGTTTTATTTGGTTTTGATTTGGGTGGACCCATTTTGGTTTGGGGTGTTTTCTGGCTGGATGGGTCATTGTTCCTGGAAGTGGATGGGGACTAGGATGCCGTTCTACGCTTGCTTTGTTTTTCTTTGGACTTGGTTTCTTCAGAGTGGCCGACAAGTGATCGGATTGCAGTGGCCCTTTCTTCTTTCTTCTTGATGGTGTCCCATATTTGCATTGTACCTGTGAGGATTTCTACTATACGATGTTTAGTTGCATGGTTGAAGAGACAATGGTGCACCTGTTCTGTCTGAGTGGCTGTTGTTTAGTCGGTTTGGGTAGTGGCGTCTTGAGTGGTAACCTTGACAACTCTGGTGGTGGCGTCTTGGGCATTGTGTCGTGGCCTGGCATCGCTAAAAGGTGTGGTTTGGTTATTAATTGTAATTGTATGTAATTGTTGTGGTTGGGAGAGGCGTACTCGGCAGGCTTGTGGCTACTGTCTTTGGCGTGGATTGGCTGAATGTGTCTGGTCGGATGGAGATGTCGGCTTTTATGGCTTTGGCTGCGTCAGCGTATGATATGTTATAGGAGATTCTCAGACCCTAGATTATCTTCTCCTGTTTGATGGTGTTGCAACCTCCTCACGCTGAAGAGTGGTTTTCCGCACAACGGCAGCACTTGACGTGATCATGTTGTTGGCACCCGTCATACGTGTGAGCTCTACCACAGCGTACGTAGCGTGTCGAACTTCGGCAATTTGATGCAGTATGGCCCAATCTCTGGCAGTTAAAACACCGAATCACAGGGGGCAGGGATGTAATGCTTGATGATGAAAAATTCATGGCGGGGAGGGTCGGCGTATTAAAGGTCAAGCATAAAGACACGCTTTTCTCCAACTGCCCATCTCTTCTTCGCATTAGGCGTCTGACATCAAGGACCCCGTCTTTATCCAGGGCTAGAAGCAGGTCGTCATCGGTGATGTCAGTGGGGATGCCCGTGATGACTCCCTTGCTCTGGGTCTCGGACTTAGCATATTCGGTTGAAACTGCACACTGGTCTAGTTGCGAAATCCCTTTAAGTTTCTTGGCTTGGGCCGGAGTATGGCATTTCACTGTTAGACCACCTTGACTGTTTTTTGACACATTTTTGATCATGTTGCCACCAATTTTAGTAGGTGCCTTAGCAATTTTGATAGGGCTAATTTTGGCCAGTTTGATGTTAGGGGAATTAATTATGACCATAGTGGGTTGATTTTGGGGGTTTTGTGTGTTGCAGCTTTTAGGGTTACTCGATCACTGGGTCATAATCAGAATCTGTATATATGTCATCATAAATTAGGTTAGATTTAGGTCGTTTTTTGCTTGGTTTTTGTGACTGTGACTGCGAGCTATTTTGTGCCTGGCTCATCAATTTGTCAAGTGTAATGCGTTGTTGTTCATCATAATACTGAGGTGCTCGAGTATCCATGGGCGTATTTTGTGATAGCTGGTCTCATGGTGTGTCCGATTCGGTGCCATTATCGGCCATTTCTGACCGATTTCAGACCTAAACTATCATACAAATTACAATAAAACGGCCTCTTGATTTCTTTATATTGCTTACCAAAATTTAATTTGAGTTGTTTCTTTAAATGGTAGACGGTTGAAGACTTGATGGAATAGGCTGTCACTGTCAAGCAATCTGTGACGCAGATAACATTCAGAGTTTTCGCGCGCTCAAGAGCAACCAATAGACACGTCCGATCGGTCCTGAGTCACGAGCTGGAATCCGATGACATATGTTCTTTACCGGTCCTCATATTTGCCCTATGTGGAATATGAGGCCAGGAACCAGTCTAATGTTGTACGCAAAAACGTCATAGCCTCCAGAGAGGGCGCTCCACGACGGCAGTATCCATAATTGCGAAACAATTCGTCACTTTTTACCGATTTTTTGAGTTAGGAAAATCGTATAGATGATAAGAGAGAAAATATGACTGATTTACCGGTAGTTGAATATAACTTGGGTACAAGTTTCCTTTAACAGATCAGTACTAAAGCATATAACGCAGTTTGTGGTGTTTTGAGAGCTAATGGGTTACAGGCAACCTCTATGCAATCACTACAGCAGTCAAGAAGTAAAAAGTTACCTTTATCTAAAGAGGCAAGGGTATTCCCAATAGGTTCTAGGTTCTCCAGGAACGGAATTGCAGCTTCCTGCGTGTTGGGCTGCCTGACACTGGGGAAGGGGGATGCCTTCACGTGTGGGCTGCCTGCTCGTGTGGTGTCTGCGTGTTGTGAGCTCGGGGCTGATACGTACATGTATGTGTCTCGTGTTGCTGTATCTAGGAGAGAACGGAAATGTTAAAACTCCTGTATATTACACATACTTTCTATTCGGAAAGTCAAATGAATGCATTATGTTACAGCCACGAAAGTGTTGTGCATAATAGGGATGTTAGATGCACGTAAAACACAAACGTGCAGCCGAATTTTTTTTTAGCATCAGTCATGAAAAGGTCTTTAAAAGTCGGGCTCGAATAGTGGTCACAACAACAAAGTCATCTCGCCACAAAAGTCATAGATGTGGGTTTCAGGTTTTATCTGTTCTAAGATCTCTTAAAAATAATGTCCTCAAAGCATTTCTCGTTCACACTCGCGTTTTACGTGCATCTAATTTAAGGTGTCACAGTAGACAAACTAAGATTTTAAATTCAAAAATACTGTAGCGCAATGCTGTATATAGCCAATGCAAACGTAGTGCCTAGAACGAGAATGTTGAGTACTTGGACGCTTCGCCATCGTCGAACACACTGCGATAGTGCACAGACAGAGAGCACCAGACCACGGAAGCCTCGTATATAAAGCCGCGACCACGTGCGTGGGAAGGAGGGCCGTCAGGTTGGCGTAGTGTTTCTTTTCTCGCCTTTCACCCTGGTTCGAATCCGGGGCGTGTATGTGGATTGGGTTTGCAGTCCCTACTTGACCGTGTGGGTTTTCCCCTGGGGATTTCTCTGGGGGTTTTCCTCCCACTTCTAAAACTGCAACTCCTCCTTCGTAATCTCAAGTTGATAATAAAGTATAGTTAAAGGGCCCCTGAAATAGTGTTTTTATCAATGAAATCTGTGCTATGGAACTAGTCCCTTAATTTACAATCATAAAAACTCTACTTGGAAGTTGTTTGGGGGGTTGAAATCAAGGTTTTTGATTTTATGCTAATGAAAATTTACATATGCATGAGCAAAGTGGTGATGTCACATTAGGAAAACACAGAAAAATCTCATTCAACTACAAAAGTTCCCACAATTTTCTCCAACTTGCTGAAACTTTTGTAACCCATGACAGTCTAGGTTTGTTTTACATGTTACCTGTTGCAAACCATGAAAAAACTATGGCTGGAAACTGCAGCATTTTTCCACAATTCCAGTTTGAAGTCTTATGTTTTTTCTTTGCTTTTCTGCTGTGTGTTCTGTAATGGGATCATGCATATTCATATAACATTTGACCTAGATGACATGTAAGGACCCTGTATCACAGTACATGAGTGGAACATGACATGCAGAAGTCGCCTGTATATAATCGTCTCATTTGTCAATTCCTTGAGTATATCATCATATCGCATGTTCCTACAGTGACATGCCCCAAACAGCGCCCTTTTTCTGTAAGTTTATGTTAAGACAAATGCCACTTTTTATCCATGGGGCATTACAATTAACAATAGCATTGTCTTTCTACACAAGTAATCCTTCATATGCAGCAACAATTGTGCAATACGTCATTGAGCATTTCAGGGGCCCTTTGGATACATTGCAGCAGAATATTATGCTGTTTTGTATACATTTTACACAGTGCGTAAGACACCATTTAAAAACCTGCATTTGATTTTATTGATCTCAAATTACCTTCTTTTGAAATGTCTTGGTTATCATTTCTGCGTTTACACCTGTAGATAAAATACCATAAGACTAGGGCGATGGGAAGTACGACACATACAGGAAGAACGATCGGAAGCACACTGGAACTCTTGGGGTTTTTTGAATTCCGATCTAAAAAGACAAAAGGACATTTCATAAAAACAAGGTTATGAAAAGCAAAATCCTTAAGAAAATGGGGTATTTTTGTTCGGGGACTATTGGTAAAAATTGTAACGAACTGTTAACACATTGTGTTGTAGCTAGCTACTTGGCGGTGTCACTTACATATCACAGGTCAGTGGGTCGTTTGTAAAACAAAATCTCCAAGCGCGTGGATATTCGCACATTTGAGTGCCTAGTGTGTGCACCTAGTTCGTGACAATCAAGTAACCCGTAGACGCCGATATCATCTACAAATGGATACATGTATACAGTAGGTTTAATCTGTATCTGGGCTCTATCTTCCCAGCTAACACTTGTCAAAAACACATTTTCTACGTTTTACGAGCTTGAAGCGGCCGAGAGTGTATTCGCGGCCGAAATCGTAATCGTTTGTACACGTCTGTCGATCAAACGTAGCGCTCGTGTGCGGTGTACTGTAACAAGAATATTCCCTGCTTGTAATGTTAAGAAACTCGGCACGAAAAGAACACACAGGAAAAGACAATTATCAGCAAGAAAATACCGCACGTTTATTTCGGTCGATCCTTCCTCATCAAACACAAAGATCAAAGATGGCGCAGGGAATCGCGTCCCCACGCGGACGGGTATCCCGATCCTCCGGCAGGGGCTCACGCCACCCGGCTCCGTGGGGAGCCGCGATAGCGCCACCAGCACGTCAGTTAGACCCACCGTGAAACGGTGCTGGCGCCCCCAGCGGCGGATCGGGACGGCCGTTACACCGCCCCCTTCGAGGACCCTGCTTGTCCCCAAAGCAGGCGGCGACGCCCAGTTCCGCCGGGGAGACGATTCCCTACAATACATGGCAACTGCAACAGCAGAACAAAAAAACAAAGAACAACTGTTAGAAAAAGAAACACAACATGGCAACAAAGTTCCAGAACAACAAGTGTCTGATTAGCTAGGGGGTGGTGGTCCCCGCTGCGTCTCCGTCTGGGTGCCGCCCTCTGTCCGCGATGGCGTCTCTCGTCTATCACCACTGCGGGCCCTGTCTCTGGCATAGTGGCCATGGTGACAGCTACGCTGCCGGCCCGTCCAATGGTGTCCCGGCGGGCGAGGACAGTCCCGCTTCGCGGTCTTCGCGGGACAGGGGTCTTCCGGGGACCGCTCCGGCCGGACGCGGCTCCCCATTGGCGACTGTCTGTACAGGCGTGGCGGAGATGGTGTCTGGGACTGGTTTCTCTAGCGGTAGTGTCCATCTGAGGGCGTTGTAGTGCTCGGGGGCCGCTCCGGACGTCCGGCTGGGGTGCCGCGGCGACCGGGGGTTTCTCCGGTGGGGTGCGATTCCCCCACCCCCCCACGAGCTGGCGGCTCCGACAGGGCGGAACCCGGCTGGGGTGCCTCAGCGCGAGGGGGCGGCTCCGAATGGCCGCCAAGCCCCCTCCGCTCCCTGTCCTCGCCGTCCAGCTCGTCGTCGCTGGCGTGCACGTCCAGTTCGTCGGTGGCTGTCACGGTCGCCACCCTCCCTAGTCGCCAGGCACAGTACTGGAGGTGGCGTTGCCGCGTCCTTACCAGGGGCGGGTTCCGAACCGCCCCCAGCTGTGGGGGCGCGCCCTCGTGGCGGGGCGCCTCCCGGTCTCCTGCTTCCGCGTCCTCCTCGGGGTTTCCCGGCGGCGGCCGCGTCACCAGGTCCTCGGTTTTCACTTTATCTCCTGGGCCCTCTCTGGCCGGCCGCGTCTCCTGGTTCAGTAGGTCTCTCTCCGTCCCGGTGGCCTCCTCTTCGCGGGGAGCCGCTGCGTCTGGCTGACAACATCTTCTCCACCCCGTCGCCGCCTCGCCTAGGTATACCGTCCCAACCCCTATCCATTGTAGTTCCTTTACCGCTCCTCGAATTATCACCTTGTGTCCAACATGAACTCTTGCCACCGATGGGTGCTGTCCGTAGCCTCCCAAAGCCGCGGACTTTCCATTGATCAACACTGTGTTGTCCCCCCACCGCCACTGGCAACGGTACGTCGACATGAAGTCTATCCCCAGGATGACATCCGGCTCAATTTTAGCCACAATGCAGGCGTGGCTCAAGACCTGATCTCCGATCTGGAGTTCAAAGGTAGCCTCCCCCCGGGCCTGCATTGGGCTCCCATCTGCTTGTCTCAGGGTCGGAGGCGGAGGCTGGAGGTCTGGCTTCGCAGGTCCATAAAGCTCGTCATAGATGCGTTCCGAAATCAGGCTCACCGTAGCTCCCGTGTCCAGCAGGAAACAGGCGGGCTTCGAAGCAACCTTTCCTGTGACGTAATTCCCCCCCCCCCCCCCCCCCCCCCAGCGTCACCTTCGGTTTCATCTGGTCTTGTCCTGAGGGTCCTCCACCGGCCGTCCACTGGGTCGACCTAGACTCATTCCGTCCTCTTCTCTGACCGCTGGTGAATCCTCGCCTTCTTTGCGGACAATCACGCCGAAAGCGACCGAACTCGTGGCAGCCGAAACACTCCACCATCGATCGGTCTGGCGGTCTCCGCGCGTAGCCTGTGCTCTCGGTGTTTCTGTCTGGTGTAGGTTGCGCTAGCTGCACTACCGACCGCACTTCCCTGGTTCCTTGTTTTCCCTTCCTGTTCTGTACCTGGGAGTCCAGGAAAGCCTCCATCTCCGTTGCCAGGGTGATTGCTTCGGTCAGGGTCGTCGCCTTTCTCGAAAAAACGTGGCGTTGCAGCTGCTCGTCACCTAATGCATTCCGGAAAGCATCCACAGCCAGGTCCTCCCGAGCTTGCGTGGGGAGGTTCGGGTAGCTCTTGGAAACCAACCGCCTGATCGACTGCCCCAGGCCACTGATAGATTCGTCCCGACGTCTGTGCACATCGACAGCTGGGCCCGATGCAGTGGAACTTGGGCCGTGACTCCGAAACGCTGTTCGAAGTACTCTAGGATACGGAGGTACTCCGTCCGAGCCTCCGGTGCCATATCAGCCAGAGCTTCCCGTGCCGAGCCCTTCAGATGGGCGCCCAGAAACATTGCCTTCTCGGACTCGCTCCACTGGTTGACTCTGGCCACGCTCTCAACATGGATCAGGTAATCCGACCACGAGGAAACCCCGTCAAACTTTTCTGGAAGCATCATCGGTCGTCGACCTCCCCCGGGGGGCCCCTGCTTCTCTGGCCCTGTGGTCGTCGGTTGCGCCGGTGATGGATCGGACCTCGTGGCTGGCTGCGAGGCTGGCGTGCCTGCATCCGGGTTCCAGCTCCGCGGTGGCGCCCCATAGGGTTGTGCAGTGCGGAGCTGACTCACTTGCTCCGCCTCGTAGGTTCGTGCAGCGCGGAGCTCCGAGGGGAGCCCTCCGCCATATAAAGACTTCCCAAAAAGTAACGCAGCATGTAAAAATACCCCCATAAGTACCAAACCATTGGTCGTGTGCACGAAAACACAAATGATATCAAAAGTTTGTTCTTTTCTGTAAATTTTGATACCCTTCTTGCCCCATTCCGATCAGTATTGCCAACACAGTGTCCAGTTTACGAAAATCTGTCACATTTTCAAAGTTGCACCTGAAGGCATTATTACAAGGTTACGAACAATCCTGCATTAAGGAAAGTGAAACACTTCACACATCAATTCTTTCACATCATGTTTTATTCATGACAAAGCAGGTTTCTTTCAACTTCTCTTTCTTTGTTTTAACTTCTCTTTCTTTGATTTAATGTTCTTTATAACTTGTTCGAAACTTATCAGTCTGATATTACTCTCCTCTATGCTCAATACTTTGTGTGTCCACCTGCTGCATCAATTACAGCCAAGCACCTCCTTCTCATGCTGTTTATTAGGCGTCTGATGCGGTGACGGTCAATGGCAGCCCACTCTCTCGGCAAAATGCGCCGGAGGCCATCTAAGGTAGTGGTGGGCCGGATGCGCCTGTCGACTTGAAATTTAAGATGTGCCCAAAGATGTTCTATGGGATTCAGATCCGGGCTTCTTGAAGGCCAAGGGAGAAGGCAGTTAACTCCTTCCTAATAATGCCTTCAGGTGCAACTTTGAAAATGTGACAGATTTTCGTAAACTGGACACTGTGTTGGCAATACTGATCGCAATGGGGCAAGAAGGGTATCAACATTTACAGAAAAGAACAAACTTTTGATATCATTTGTGTTTTCGTGCACACGACCAATGGTTTGATACTTATGGGGGTATTTTGACATGCTGCGTTACTTTTTGGGAAGTCTTTAGTTGTGCAGTGCGGAGCTGATCCACTTGCTCCGCATCGTAGGGTTGTGCAGTGCACTGCACTGCGCGCAGAGAATTGTAGTCTTGATGCAAGACCGAATTTACTGTTGGAGTTCGCGATTTCCACATACGCACTGTTTATTTCAGCTGCCAGAGGACGTACCTACACTCGCGACGTGAACTCGAAAACTCGGTCTTGATTACTCCGTAAGAAAAAAGTTTGATAACCTTTATAGACCGATCAAGTAAGCTCCGCCAATTTAGAAATTGCCTAGCAACATGAAACACATGTGAGGCACGTGGGCGGTAGAGTCGCGTGGCCGTGCCGTGCGTCAGCACAAAAACACATTTATGAAGGGATTAAAAGTAGGTTAGGATAGTCTTATACAATCCGTTTTAAACCGACTAGGGTCCTCTGCGCTGATAAAAATGATGTTTATGGTGTTTTTGCGTCACTCGTGCTGCATTTGCCGTAGCTCTGTGCACAAAATTTTGAGGACCCAGGTAACCAAAATGGAGATCCACTTTTTGGTTACCTGAACCTGAGGCTGTCATTGGTCAATTCCAAAATGGGCGGAGCTTACTGGATCGGTCTGCGTAGAAGAGAAGGCGGTGCCTCCATAAATAGGTCATGTAGGATGGTAACTTGCCGTGTACAATTATTGTACGTACGGGTGCAGTGATTCACCGTGCCGCGCAAAAATGATATCGGGCCGTTTTTGTGGGTTCGACCGTCGCGTCGGTGCAGTGACCGTGGTGCATGGCCTGCCGAGAAGCGGCATTTTCTCGGTACGGTGCATGTGATAATCACGCGAGTGCGCGCCCAGCCCAGCCCGGTGACTTCCTGTCCTTGTGGTGCCTGTCTGTGTAGATTAAGACCCTATGCCATGGCCAAAACATTGGACAATGTTGAAAAACAGTGTGAAAAAAAATATTAAAATTATGAAAATTTCTCTCTTAGTTTTTACACCATGGTTTTTACAACCAAACTAACATTTTACATAGTTTATAACAATGGAAATCCAGGCTGGGGGCTCAAAATCAGACATGTCAGAATTGTATTTCTCATTCTTATCATCAAACGTTTTTGTGGGTTCGACCGTCGCGTCGGTGCAGTGACCGTGGTGCATGGCCTGCCGAGAAGCGGCATTTTCTCGGTACGGTGCATGTGATAATCACGCGAGTGCGCGCCCAGCCCAGCCCGGTGACTTCCTGTCCTTGTGGTGCCTGTCTGTGTAGATGAAGACCCTATGCCATGGCCAAAACATTGGACAATGTTGAAAAACAGTGGGAAAAAAAATACTAAAATTATGAAAATTTCTCTCTTAGTTTTTACACCATGGTTTTTACAACCAAACTAACATTTTACATAGTTTATAACAATGGAAATCCAGGCTGGGGGCTCAAAATCAGACATGTCAGAATTTTATTTCTCATTCTTATCATCAAACTTGCTGTTCTAACATGCATTGTTTATTTTTAATACAAAATAATGACGTTTATAGTGGTCGGATATGGAATTCAACCTAAACATTCAAATTATTTCTGCACTTGAAGTCAAATACAGTAAAATCTCGTTAAGTCGAAACTCAAGGGAATGTACGAAAACTTCGAGGTATCCAGAGTTCGAGTTAAACGGAGGTCCCGATTTGCGCCTTCCATTATTGGACTAATAAATCAGACAATGTTGACGAACATTTCCTTTTTTTTTAGTTAACAAAACTGTGCAAATTTCCTTCAAGGGCTTCTATCTTATCTACAAGGTAGTTTGCTGTTGTTCCTGGAATTCGTAAAAACAGCTTCATATCCACAAACTTTATGGGCCTTCTCAAAGCACTAAAAAGGTTGAAATTGTAAACATTCAGTAACTAATAGACATCAAATTTAAATTTGTTTCATTAAACATTATTCTAGTATATTTTCGGAGGCTTATGCAAGCAAGTTGCTCAAATTAATTTTATGATTGCTGTAAAAACAAAAAAATGCACGAAGAATCAGAAAAAAAGTGTTGTTTTGAATAGGCTGAAGAAAATGTACAGTAGTAAAACCATGTGGCATTGAGAGACTCCTCGGGCCTTTCAACATAAAAGGGCATTTTGAGATTTTGTTGAATCTGCCCAACAATGTATTACTTTAAACATTGTGTACAAAGCATGTGATACTGAGTGAAATTAGTAGTTTTTAAGGAAGGGGTAGTTCTTCACTCAGATTCACTCCTAAATTTCGGGTAGTAGTATGTAAAAGGGGGGTTCTGACACGAGCCACAAAATCGACTCGCATCTCTCTCCTTTTCCCACACTAATCATGTCAAAAAAAAAATGAAATATATCAGGTTAAAAATATTATATATCAATATAATAAAGATGGGAAGTGGCGGCTCGTGTCTGCGGGTGTGCACGCGCGTGCGGACATTATTTGACGGATGGAGACGGCTCGTCTGCGGGTGTGCACGCGCGTGCGGACATTATTTGACGGACGGAGACGGCCCGTGTCTGCGGGTGCGCACGCGCGTGCGGACATTATTTTACGGACGGAGGCATCTCCGCGTCGGACATTATTTAGACGGACGGAGGCAGCGCCGTGTCTGCGGGCACGACCTGAAGCTCTTGTAGTACAAAAGACCTCTTTGGTGCTGGCTCGTTTAAATAATATAAAATTGGTTGTCCGCGAGCGTGGGTGTACTCTTTGACGGTAAACGTCTGAAGGCTCCATATAGGATCAGTCGCCCGCCTCTTTTCACCGCCCTCTGATTCACCCGGCTGAAACATACATATACCTGACTAAATCTCTACCTATTTTTAACGGCGTCTCTTTAGCGCCAAGTGCGGAGGGCGTTTGCAAGACTCGCTTCAATTTAATTGCGTCTGCGGGATTCTTGCCGATTAAACGCGTTTCTTCGCCATTCATCGCTTTGATGACGTCTCTTTACCCACTCTGTATTTCTCGACTTTGGGTCGAGCATTTCTATCGAGTATTGGCGGCCGAATAATACTTCGGCCAATGACCTGTTAAATCGCTCTACTACACCTTGAGCTCCGGGTATGCCGCGTTGCACGATCGCGTAATTTTTACTCATGAGCGCGCTAAAACTACCCATAAATTCTCTACCCGGGTCTATTTTGATGATCTTTGGCCACGTCAAAGGCGATCTCTTATAAAATTTGATAATGGCGCCGGTAACTTGGTCCGCCGTCTTGGAAGTAAGCAGCTCGGCTTCTTTATATCTACTCGCCACGTCCACGACCGTCAACGCGTATTTGTAAGTTTTAGATTTAACTTTGTCGTAGGGTAAAAACAAAAGGTCGGCCCGATGCATGACGTTTGGTACGCCGTAACTAGAATTTAAAGACGTAGGTCTGGGTATATACGTCGGCGGCGGTAGATAAATTTGCCACATTGCCTGCTTTCGTAACCAATTTCTAGATTCTGCTTCACTCGTCTTTGCTTTTTTTAGCTAATGACTCTACGGCTCCTTCACCTCGCCAGTAGCCCCTTGGTCCGTAATACAACTTGGCAAATTTCTTGTCGTTCATATTTATTTAATTTAGATATATTTGTAAATCAAAAATGTCAGTAAACCCAGACCGCCCACGATAAATACTATCTCTCCATCCTTTACGTTCTCCGGCTTGGTATAAAAGTCGGTCAATCTAGGCTCGCGAGCTAATCCTACCGGCATTTCTTTATCTTCGCCGGTTACCTTGTTGTATTCATACAGCGCCTCGTCGACGTCGCTGAAAGTATGCTGAGCCGGTCGTTCAAATAATCCACGTATTTTAAACGCTTTACTTCAAATTGTTGCTTAGCGGTGGTAAGTTGTTCTAACGCTAAATCGTGTCGTTTACGTTCTTCGTCGTATTTCTTTCCGACTTTAGAAAACATAAAATTTGACCCCGTGAACGCTATTGCGTTCACTATAGCTCCACCAACCATCATCGCTATCGCCGTAGCCATTTTAATTAAAGCGATAACAATTTAAATATAAAATTATCAGTTTTATATAATAAAATAAAGATGAATAAGCACTTTGGAGAGAAAATTGATCCTTGCAGACAGAAACCCAAATTCTATTAAAGGTCAGAGAAGGTTAATTTGCGCCGAGGTATCTGCCGAGACCGCGAGTGCCGTACATTTAATCTAGATTTCCCTAAATTGACGAGCGACGACGTATTAATTCCGGGCACGGCATTGTTGATATTTAGAATAGTATTAAATAGCGACACGGACGATAACAAAACTCTTTACAACGTGTCTCGCAATATCGTAAAGCAGATGAGGATTTCAATGAACGGTAACGAGATTTACAACTTGGACGATTACGACGTCTACCAGTCTGATAAAGATCACTGGATATCGCCTTATCACCAAAATAATTTGAGTCTATTTGGCATTGAAAAAGAAAACGTAACTAAACTCAGGACGGAAGCTGATGACGCGGTAAAAACAAACAAGGGCGACGTGGCGGTGGCAAACACTTACGGCAAGTTTTACGCCATTCCGTTATACATTGGAATTTTAACCGACCATCACCCGTTTTATCCGAGTGGATTAGAGGGTAAATTGTCGTTTGCCATTAAGTGGAACGATCACTCAAAAGTCTGCAAGTCTACCGACGACGGGCGACTTACAAGATTACTTACTTGAAATTGCAGTATGAAGTAATAAACGCTTCAAAACTAGCTTCTCAAATTAGAGACAGGTACAGGAGGGGAGTTTCTTTTTATTTCGACAGAGTCCACCGACAATATGAAAAGATTCTAAAGAGATCCGACAACGCGTGGACGCTCAATATTAACACCAACGTCAAGAGTTTGAAGGGGGTGTTTTTAATTTTTAAGGACTTGACGGACAAGAACCCGCAAAACAGTTATAACCCAGACCTGACTAAAGTAAAAGTTCAAGTCGAGGGAATGCCGGAAGCGTTGTACGTCCCAGAGTTGAGGCGCGATCAACACTTTGGTGAGATTTGCAAGTACTTTGTAGACGGTTTAGAAACGCATATGCCGTCGGCCGTGTCGAAATACGTAGAAATGATTTCTATCGCGATGTCTAAGTACCTAACGGACAAATACGCCCTTTGGCTCGATTTCATGACTTCCGACGACAACTCTGCCCACGGAAGTGGCAGGCACATTGGCTCGCACGGTGGCGGTATTCAGATTGAGCTGACGTCGGCCGACGAAACCACCAGTCAATTAAAGTGCTATATCTTTTTGATTATGGACTCTCAATTAGTAATTAGAGAGGGTAGATTTAATAGTCTTCAATATTAAAATGAAGCTACCAACGGAACCCCACTGCGCGTTGATATGCGGAAGGACGAAATCCGGCAAAACAAAGTTTATTTTAGATTTACTGTCGAGCGCGTATAAATACAATTTTGAATACGTAGTAATTCTGTGCCCGACCGTGTTTAAAAACAAGACCTACTACAATTACGAGTGGATAACGAGCGGCGAGTACGTGGTGCAAAACGACTGAGACAGATTAGATTTAAATCAGGCCCTCAACGCCTACAGAAGCGTCTGAAAAGGATTTCACACGCTGTTTGTCATAGACGACTGCAGCGCTCGACAAGATCTAAAGTACCGCAAGAGCCTGAAAGACTGCGAAAATTGCGAGTTGTCAAATTTGGCGATGAGCGGGCGACACGACAATCACTCTTGCTGGTTGCTTACTCAAAAATACAACAGCGTGCTAAAGGATTTTAGAGAGCAGACAGAGTGGATAGCCATGTTTTATTGCAAGGACGAGGGGTCTTTTAATCAGTGTATGAAGGAAAATAAAGGAGTACCCAGAGAAGAATTAGAAGATGTAGAGTACAAGTTAAAGAATATAAAGTACAGAAAATTGATATTAAAGACCGACCCTCCGGTCACGTACGACGTATTATAAATAATTACGTTTTTCGCTGTAAATAACTGCGTTTGGTATTATAGATCATGGACAGTTGTAACGCAATTAACTCGTTATATCAGATAGGAGTATTGACGTTGCTATCTACAATTTCTTATCAATTGTATAAGTTAAACGGTGAATTAAATTATGTAAAAAAGCTATATAATAAAATAAAGTCTATATTTAAAACTAAAATGGAATTGGAAAGCGTATTGAGAGAAGGAAAACCGGATTTGAAGAGCAAAATGTTGGAAGTCGTAGCCGCGGGTAAATCTAAAGCGTATCTCGGTAAAGACTACTCGCAAAAGGAAGTCGAGATCATGAACGACGAGACGCTAACCAAACTCGACAAATTATACGAGACTAAGATGATAAAAGGACTCGGGTTACCGATAATCACGGCCTTCACCAAGATTGTAAAATTTGCATTGCCCAAATTCGGGATAGGCAAATTAAGATTAAACTTGGACGACGAGACCAAGCTGCACGTAGAATTAGAGACTAATCCGGCGGTAAACTCGAGCGTGAGTCGATTGCTTAGCGGGGTCTACTTCAATTACGGACATTTGGTCGGTCCGTTGACCGCGTTTTTAATTACAGCTAGTCACGTTGAAGTTGTAGAAGCCGAAAATTATGCTGTAGTTGAAACTGTACAAGAAGAACATCAATTACAATCGGAAGACGACGAAGAAAATTGATTACAATTAAATTATATAATTGCATTAAAATAAAATGGATAGCGCGTCAGAATCAAAAGTCGAAGAAAAGTCAAACCAGAACCTAAAGCTAAAAAGGTCACCGCGACCAAACAAAAATATCCTAAACGAGTAGAACTAGGCAAGAAGCTCGCCGCCCACAACAAAAAAATTAAAGAGCAAAACGTCAAGTTGAGAGAGGCGGCCAACGAAATAAAGGTCTCGGACAGCGCACCAACAGAAAGCGACGACATTAACTACACGTGGTACGCATTGGCGGCTGTAATAGGGGTGGGGCGTCGATTTATCTACTTAAAATGGTTGCTAGTAAGAATATGACGAGTTATTTTAACGATAAAGATAAACAAGTCGAAAACCCTAAACCAAAAGTCGTCAGAGATCGACACGTTGAAACTAATTATTCAGTATTACTAGACATGGAAGATTAAAACAAATGATTCAAATATTATAACGTCTAATTATAAACTAGAGCTTCGCGTTTGTGTTTTTTACAAACGCAAGGTGATCGGGCGACATAAACATTGATCTGATTATGACGACACAGTTTTGAAATTGTTTGAAAACTTGAGTTGTTTGATGTTCAAAAAGACTATTCAACGCTAAAATTGTGTATCTGATCACGTCATTATTGGCAGTCAATCTCATCATAACGTTACTATTGTGTGCACAGATTGTTCAAGTATCTACTGAAGAACAAGTTTTTACATGTATATGTGTTGAAAGAATCTTTCCAATATCTATTTCAGTTCTAAAGATTGTCATTTGAGATCATATTACGTAACCACTGTGCACGTGATGACGTCATCAGTGGTATATATGTAGTCATAAAGTCCACATGTGAGGGAACATTTCGTTCCGTAGAACTATGGTCAAATTCCTACCACTTTGGCTGTATTTGCATTCAAAATGCTGAAAAATTGTACATTTTCGAACCTCTTCCGGTTTGGACCGGAGGTTTGGGTTACACAGGGGTCATGTCATTGTATGATTTGTTCAGTTCATTGAGACCTATCATGATGTTAAAGAATTGAAATAATAACCTTTTAATTTTTGTAATTTGACACCTGTGACGACATCATGACGTCACAATGTTGTGCACAAATTGTTCAACAATTTGATAAACATCAAGTTCTTAAATGTGGCGAAGGAATCATGCAAATATCTGCTGTAGTTCTCAAGATACAGCATTTTTAAACAATTCAGCTTCAAATTTGCGTAATTTGACACCACATTACGTAACCACCGTCCATGTGATGACGTCACCACTGGTATAGTCATAAGGTCTACATGTGTGGAAACATTTCGTTCCGTAGAAATATGGTCAAATTCACTACCACTTTGAATCTATTTGCATTCAAAATGCTAAAAAATTTGCACATTTTCGAACAATTTCCGGTTTGGACCGGAAGTAGGCGTCACACAGGGGTCATGACATCGTATGATTTGTTCAGTTCATTTAGACTTATCATGTTGTGAAAGAGTTGTTCAAGTATCTATTACGGTTCTTGAGATATGAATTTTGGAAATAATAACATTTGAATTTTTGTAATTTGACACCTGATGACGTCATGATTACGTCACATCATGATACTATACATGCTGGTGAAAGTCTGCCATAAGGTTTATGTCTGTATCCAATTTAATAAAGATCCAGCTTGGTTTAATGAGCAAGTATAAAATCTGAGATTTCCGTTTTCGTTGAACTTTGACCTCCAATTGACCCCAGAAGGAAGGGTCAGATGAAAATGCCCACACAAAAAAATTTGTAGCCCACGATCTGATCCATAAGCCTGCTGAATACCAAGATATTGGGTCACGTGGTTTTCGAGACGGAAGCATTTTAAAACATGCATATTTTGGTTATTTTTGGGATGTAATTTAATACTTGATGACGTCACACGTGATGCCATCATGATATTATACATGCTGGTGAAAGTCTGCCATAGGACCTATGCCTGTACTTAGATTCATCTTGGTTTGATGGACATTGCTGCTCATTAAGTGCAAAAATTGAGATTTTCGTTTTCGTTGAACTTTGACCTCAAATTGACCCCCAGAAGGAAGGGTCAGATGAAAATGCCCACACAATGCCTACACATGTAGGCCATGATTTGATATATAAGCCTGCCAAATACGAAGATCATGGGTCACGTGGTTTTCCAGACGGAAGCATTTTGAAACATGCATCTTTTGGTCATTTTTGGTTTGTAATTTGATACCTGATGACGTCACAGTGACGTCATACTTGTATGCACACCTTCACATTGGGGTTGATGTTCCTACCAAGTTTCAAGTTGATAGCTTGAACCGTTTTGAAGAAAAGCTCTGGAAACTTTGAGTGGAAAAAAAGAAAAAGAACTAGAGCTTGGCGTTTGTTTTTTAACAAACGCCAGGTGATCGGGTGACATAAACATTGAGCTCATGATGACGTCACACTTTTGAAATTGGTTGAAAACTTAAGTTGGTCGATGTTGCAAAAGAAACATTCACTTATCGATTGCCAGTATTGGAATTCTCAAGACATGACTCTTTGACTATTCAACGCTAAAATTGTGAATCTGATGACGTCATTATTGGCACAATCTCATCACGACGTCACTATTGTGTGCACAAATTGTTCAAAGTTGTACTGAAGAACAAGTTCTTTAATGTGGTGAAAAATTCTTTCCAAGAACTATGGTCAAATTCCCTACCACTTTGGCTCTATTTGTATTCAAAATGCTAATTTTCTGTTAACTTCCGGTTTAGACCGGAAGTAGGGGTCACACAGGGGTCATGTCAGTGCATGATTTGTTAAGTTCATTTAGACCTATAATGCTGTGAAAGAATTGTTCAAGTATCTATTACGGTTCTTGAGATATGAATTTAGGAAATAATAACCTTTGAATTTTGGTAATTTGACACCTGTGATACGACATCATGACGTCACACTTTTGTGCAACAATTTCTTAATTAATGTGCGAAGGAATCATACAAATATCTCTTGTACATGTAGTTCTCAAGATGCAGCATTTTAAAACAATTCAGCTTCAATATCTTGCGTAATTTGACACCATATTACGTAACCACCGTCGATGTGATGACGTCACCATTGGTATAGTTACAAAGTCCACATGTGTGGGAACATTTCGTTTCGTTTCGTAAAAGGTTGATATTTTCAAACAACTTCCGGTTTGAACCGGAAGTTGGGGACACACCTGGGGTCATGTCAAGGTTTGATTTGTTCACTTCATTAAGACATATCATGCTGTGAAAGAATTGTTCCTGTAGCTGTTACGGTTCTCGAGATGAATTTTTGAAATATTTAACTTTGAATTGCTGTAATTTGATACGATGGCGTCACACTCGTCATAATACTATACATACTGGTGAAAGTCTGCCACATGGCCTATGTCTGTATCTAATTTTGTCAAGATTCAGCTTGGTTTCTTGGGCATTTTTGCTCAGTAAGTGAAAACATTGAGATTTTCATTTTCGTTGAACTTTGACCTCTAATTGACCCTAGAAGGAAGGGTCAAATAAAAATGCCCACACTAAGAAATTTGTAGCCCATGATCCGATGTATAAGTCTGCCAAATACGAAGATCGTGGGTCAAGTGGTTTTTGAGACGGAAGGATTTTAAAACGTGCATATTTTGGTTATTTTGGGGGTGTAATTTAATACTTGATGACGTCACGCTGACGTCACGCTTGATGCCATCATAATATTATACATGCCGGCGAAAGTCTGCCATAGGCCCTATGCCTGTACTTGGTTTCTTAAAGATTCAGCTTGGTTTGATGGACATTGCAGCTCAATAAGTTCAAAAATTGAGATTTTCGTTTTCGTTGAACTTTGACCTCAAATTGACCCCGGAAGGAAGGGTCAGATCAAAATGCCCACACGAAAAAAATTGTTGGCCATGATCTGATCTATAAGCCTGCCAAATACGAAGATCATGGGTCACGTGGTTTTCCAGGCGGAAGCATTTTAACATATGCATATTTTTGTAATTTTTGGCTTGTAATTTGATACCTGATGACGTCATTATGACGTCACACTTCTATGCACACCTTCACATTGGGGTTGATGTTCCTACCAAGTTTCAAGTTGATAGCTTGAACCGTTTTGAAGAAAAGCTCTGGAAATGTTTGAGTGGAAAAAGAAGAAGAAAAAAAAAAAAAGACAAAGAAATCGTACAATAGTAATAGGTGATCGGGCTGTTGGCCCGATCACCTAAAAAACGAACACATGGCTGTTCCAATTCCTTTTTATGAGCACGTGTGGTGTTCGGGATGACCATTGTTAGTGATCGTATATGAAGGAATCACCATAGTAAGTCAAACGGTTGAGTTTTTATCGATTTTTAAATATTGAATATTATTACATGCCCCTTTAATGTGACATGTGGGAAAGGTCAAAGGTATTGCCATATTTTTGGATACCCCACCCTAGTCGAAGTGTAAAACAGTTGACCTCATCCATATATCTTGTACCACTTTCAAATGGCAAGGCAAAACTGTTTGATCAATAAGAAACGAGGTCAATGGTCACACATTGTGCGTGTCGTAAAGACCTTTGTTAGTGATTCGTATAAAGCGAAGGAATCAAGACCGTAGGTCATGCCAGACGGTTGATTTTTTAATTGATTTTTAATATTTCATTTATGTTATTTCATGACCTTTAACGTGACACGTGAAGACGTCATCATAACGTATTTCTTTAAAGACCTTTGTTAGTGATTGTATATGGCACAGGAATCAAGACCGTAGCTCAAATGGTTGATTTTTAAAAACAAAATGTCAACATTTCATTTATTTTTATGATGAACCTTTAATCGGACACGTGATGACGTCATCATGACATCTGTAGTTAAAGACCTTTGTTAGTGATCGTATATGGCGCAGGAATCAAGATCGTAGCTCAAACGGTTGATTTGTTATTGATTTTTGACTATTTTATTGTATAAAATGCCCCTTTAATCTGACACATGGAGCAAGGTCAAAGGTCACCACCATATTTTTGGATACCCCACCCTAGTCGAAGTGTAACATAGTTGACCTCATCTTGAGATCTTGTACCACTTTCAATTGCAAAAGCAACATCTGTTTGACCAATAGGAAACGAGGTCAAAGGTCAAGCCATGTGCGCATCTTAAAGACATTTGTTAGTGATCGTATATGCAGAAGGAATCAAATTCGTAGGTCAAACGGTAGATTTTTTATTGATTTTTGAATATTTAATTACGTAATCATCTTGTCGCTAGAGGGCGCTATTTCGTACGATGACGTCATCACTTATATTTTTTGAAAGCTTAAGGGCCTCTGGTAATAACACCATTGACCCCATCTCAATACCTCCTTTCACTTTCAAACTAAGGGCCACTTCCGGTTTCGACCGAAAGTGAGCAAGGTCAAAGGTCACCAACATATTTTTTAGATACCCCACCCCAGTCGAAGTGTAACACAACTGACTTCGTCCAAATATCTTGCACCACTTTCAAATGGCAAGGCAAAATCTGTTAGACCAATAGGAAACGAGGTCAAAGGTCACGACCATATTTTTTGGATACTCCACCCTAGGTCGAAGTGTAATACAGTTGACCACATGCAGATATCTTGTACCACTTTCAAATGGCAAGGCAAAATCTGTTAGACCAATAAGAAACGAGGTCAAAGGTCACGACCATATTTTTTGGATACACCACCCTAGGTCGAAGTGTAAAACAGTTGACCACATGCAGATATCTTGTACCACTTTCAAATGGCAAGGCAAAATCTGTTAGACCAATAGGAAACGAGGTCAAAGGTCACGACCATATTTTTTGGATACACCACCCTAGGTCGAAGTGTAATACAGTTGACCACATGCAGATATCTTGTACCACATTCAAATGGAAAGGCAAAATCTGTTAGACCAATAGGAAACGAGGTCAAAGGTCAAGGGGTGTGCGCATCTCAAAGACCTTTATTAGTCATCGTATATGCCGAAGGAATCAAGATCGTAGGTCAAATGGTTGATTTTTTGTTGATTTGTGAATATTTAATTTATTAAACTTCATGCCCCTTTAATCTGACACATGATGACGTCATCATGACGTCATTAGTACTGTGCACAAATTCACATAGTGACCAATGTCCATGTGAAGTTTGAAGTCAATCATGAATGTGCAAGTGCCAGAAATAGCGTCTGAAAAAAGGTGGAAGAAGGAAAAGTAAAAAAAATTAAATAAAACTAGACCTGTGTTCGTTCTTGACAACGAACACATGGCTGTTCCCCTCCTTTTTATAAACATATATGGTGTTCGGGATGACCTTTGTTAGTGATCGTATATGAAGAAATCACGATCGTAGGTCAAACGGTTGAGTTTTTATCGATTTTTAAATATTGAATATTATTACATGCCCCTTTAATCTGACATGTAGGGAAGGTCAAAGTTGTTGCTATATGTTTGGATACCCCACCCTAGTCGAAGTGTAACACAGTTGACCCCATCGTGTTATATTGTACCCCTTTCAAATGGCAAGGCAAAATCTGTTAGACCAATAGGAAACGAGGTCAAAGGTCAAGCCCTGTGCGCATCTTAAAGACATTTGTTAGTGATCGTATATGCCACAGGAATCAAGATCGTAGGTCAAACAGTTGATTTTTTATTGATTTTTGAATATTTAATTACGTAATCATCTTGTCGGTAGAGGGCGCTTTTTCGTACGATGACGTCATCACTTATATTTTTGGAAAGCTTAAGGGCCTCTGGTAATAACACCATTGACCCCATCTCAATACCTCCTACCACTTTCAAACTAAGGGCCACTTCCGGTTTCGACCGGAAATGAGCGAGGTCAAAGGTCACCAACATATTTTTTAGATACCCCACCCTAGTCGAAGTGTAACACAAGTGACTTTGTCCAAATATCTTGCACCACTTTCAAATGGCAAGGCAAAATCTGTTTGACCAATAGGAAACGAGGTCAAAGGTCAAGGGGTGTGCGCATCTCAAAGACCTTTGTTAGTCATCGTATATGCCGAAGGAATCAAGATCGTAGGTCAAACGGTTGATTTGTTATTGATTTTTGAATATTTAATTTATTAAACTTCATGCCCCTTTAATCTGACACGTGATGACGTCATCATGACGTCATTAGTACTGTGCACAACTTCACATAGTGACCAATGTCCATGTGAAGTTTGAAGTCAATCATGAATGTGCAAGTGCCCGAAATAGCGTCTGAAAAAAGTGGAAGAAGGAAAATAACAAAAAGAAAAACTAGACCTGTGTTCGTTCTTGACAACGAACACATGGCTGTTCCCCTCCTTTTTATAAACATATATGGTGTTCGGGATGACCTTTGTTAGTGATCGTATATGAAGAAATCACGATCGTAGGTCAAACGGTTGAGTTTTTATCGATTGTTAAATTTTGAATATTATTACATGCCCCTTTAATCTGACATGTAGGGAAGGTCAAAGGTGTTGCTATATGTTTGGATACCCCACCCTAGTCGAAGTGTAACACAGTTGACCCCATCGTGTTATATTGTACCCCTTTCAAATGGCAAGGCAAAATCTGTTTGACCAATAGGAAACGAGGTCAAAGGTCAAGGCGTGTGCGCATCTTAAAGACATTTGTTAGTGATCGTGTATGCCAAAGGAATCAAAATCGTAGGTCAAACCGTTGATTTTTTATTGATTTTTGAATATTTAATTACGTAATCATCTTGTCGCTAGAGGGCGCTATTTCGTACGATGACGTCATCACTTATATTTTTGGAAAGCTTAAGGGCCTCTGGTAATAACACCATTGACCCCATCTCAATACCTCCTTTCACTTTCAAACTAAGGGCCACTTCCGGTTTCGACCGGAAGTGAGCAAGGTCAAAGGTCACCAACATATTTTTTACATACCCCACCCTAGTCGAAGTGTAACACAAGTGACTTTGTCCAAATATCTTGCACCACTTTCAAATGGCAAGGCAAAATCTGTTTGACCAATAGGAAACGAGGTCAAAGGTCAAGGCGTGTGCGCATCTTAAAGACTTTTGTTAGTCATCGTATATGGCGAAGGAATCAAGATCGTAGGTCAAACGGTTGATTTTTTATTGATTTTTGAATATTTAATTTATTAAACTTCATGCGCCTTTAATCTGACACGTGATGACGTCATCATTACGTCATTAGCACTGTGCACTAATTCACATAGTGACCAATGTCCATGTGAAGTTTGAAGTCAATCATCAATGTGTAAGTGTCCGAAATAGCGTCTGAAAAAAGTGGAAGAAGGAAAAGAATAAAAAACTAGATCTGTGTTCGTTCTTGACAACGAACACATGGCTGTTCCCTTCCTTTTTATGAACATGTGTGGTGTTCGAGACGACCTATTATCACCTATGTTGTTATATTTAACTATTTAATCATCTTGTCCCAAGAGAGCGCTATTTTATACGATGACGTCATCACTCACATTTTGGAAAGCTTGAGGCCCTTTGACATTAACACCCTTGACCCCGTATTTATACCCTCTACCATTTTCACACTAAAGGCCACTTCCCGTTTCGACCGGAAGTGAGCAAGGTCAAAGGTCACCAACCTATTTTTTAGATACCCCACCCTAGTTGAAGTGTAACACAACTGACCTCGTCCAAATATCTTGCACCACTTTCAAATGGCAAGGCAAGATCTGTTTGACCAATAGGAAACGAGGTCAAGGGTCAAGGCGTGTGCACATTTTAAAGACCTTTGTTAGTCATCGTATATGGCGAAGGAATCAAGATCGTAGGTCAAACGGTTGATTTTGTATTGATTTTTTAATGTCTAATTTATTAAACATCATGCCCCTTTAATCTGACACGTGATGACATCATCATAACGTAATCAGTTAAAGACCTTTGTTAGTTATTGTATATGGCGCAGGAATCAAGATAGTAGCTAAAATGGTTGATTTCTTACGGATTTGTTATATCCCATTTATTTTATTTGATGCCCCTTTAATCTGACACGTGATGACGTCATTATGACGTCATTAGTGAAAGACCTTTGTTAGTGATCATAGTTGGCGCAGGAATCAAGATCGTAGCTCAAACGGTTGATTTTTTATTGATTTTTTATATTTCATTGATCTGTTTTTATGCCCCTTTAATCTGACATGTGATGACGTCGTCCTGACGTCATCATTTAAAGACATTTATTAGTGGTCGTATATGGCGCAGGAATGAAGATCATAGCTCAAACGGTTGATTTGTTATTGATTTTTGAACATTTAATTTTATCAAATACCCCTTTAATCTAACACATTGAGCAAGGTCAAAGGTCGCCACCATATTTTTTGGATACCCCACCCTAGTCGAAGTGTAACACAATTGACCCCGTCCAAATATCTTGTACCACTTTCAAATGACAAGGCAAAATCTGTTTGACCAATAGGAAACAAGGTCAAAGGTCAAGGCGTGTGCGCATCTTAAAGACATTTGTTAGTCATCATATATGGCGAAGGAATCAAGTTCGTATGTCAAACGGTTGATTTTATATTGATTTTTGAATATTTAATTTATTAAACTTCATGCCCCTTTAATCTGACACGTGATGACGTCATCATGACGTCATTAGTAGTGTGCACAACTTCACATAGTGACTAATGTCCATGTGAAGTTTGAAGTCAATCATGAATGTGCAAGTGCCCGAAATAGCGTCTGAAAAAAGTGGAAGAAGGAAAAGAAAAAAAACTAGACCTGTGTTCGTTCTTGACAACGAACACATGGCTGTTCCCCTCCTTTTATAAACATATATGGTGTTCGGGATGACCTTTGTTAGTGATCGTATATGAAGAAATCACGATCGTAGGTCAAACGGTTGAGTTTTTATCGATTTTTAAATATTTAATATTATTACATGCCCCTTTAATCTGACATGTAGGGAAGGTCAAAGGTGTTGCTATATGTTTGGATACCCCAGCCTAGTCGAAGTGTAACACAGTTGACCCCATCGTGATATATTGTACCACTTTCAAATGGAAAGGCAAAATGTGTTAGACCAATAGGAAACGAGGTCAAAGGTCACGACCATATTTTTTGGATACACCACCCTAGGTCGAAGTGTAATACAGTTGACCACATGCAGATATCTTGTACCACTTTCAAATGGCAAGGCAAAATCTGTTAGACCAATAGGAAACGAGGTCAAAGGTCACGACCATATTTTTTGGATACACCACCCTAGGTCCAAGTGTAATACAGTTGACCACATCCAGATATCTTGTACCACTTTCAAATGGCAAGGCAAAATCTGTTTGACTAATAGGAAACGAGGTCCAAGGTCAAGGGGTGTGCGCATCTCAAAGACCCTTGTAAGTCATCGTATATGGCGAAGGAATCAAGATCGTAGGTCAAACGGTTGATTTTTTAATGATTTTTGAATATTTAATTGATTAAACTTCATGCCCCTTTAATCTGACACGTGATGACGTCATCATGACGTCATTAGCACTGTGCACAACTTAACATAGTGACCAATGTCCATGTGAAGTTTGAAGTCAACCATCAATGTGCAATGTTCCTGTTTCCTTGGAGTGCACAGTCAATAAGACGCCTGTGTATACGCGAAATAATCATTCTCCAGTTTCCTCGCAGTGCACAGTCAATGGGCCATTGCCTGTGTACAACCAAAATACGTATTATCCCGTTCCCTCGAAGTACACAGTCAATGGGCCAGTGCCTGTGTACAACCAAAATACGTATTATCTCGTTTCCTCGAAGTACACAGTCAATGGGCATTGCCTGTGTACAACCAAAATACGTATTTTCATGTTTCCTCGAAGTGCACGGTCAATAGGCCATTGCCTGTGTACAAGCAGAATACTTAGTTTCCCGTTTCCTCGCAGTGCACAGACAATAGGCCATTGCCTGTGTACAAACAAATTACGTATTTTCCCGTTTCCTCGAAGTACACAGTCAATGGGCATTGCCTGTGTACAAGCAAAATACGTATTTTCATGTTTCCTCGATGTGCACAGTCAATAGGCCATTGCCTGTGTACAAGCAAAATACTTAGTTTCCCGTTTCCTCGCAGTACACAGTCAATAGGCCATTGCCTGTGTACAACCAAAATACGTATTTTCATGTTTCCTCGAAGTGCACAGTCAATAGGCCATTGCTTGTGTACAAGTGAAATACTCAATTTCGCGTTTCCCTATTACTAGTAGTGCACAGTCTATATAGCCCATTCCGGTTTCAACCGGACGTGAGCAAGGTCAAAGGTCACCGCCATATTTTCTGGATACCCCACCCTAGTCGAAGTGTAATACAGTTGACCACATGCAGATATCTTGTACCACTTTCAAATGGCAAGGCAAAATCTGTTAGACCAATAGGAAACGAGGTCAAAGGTCAAGCCCTGTGTGCATCTTAAAGACATTTGTTAGTGATCGTATATGCCACAGGAATCAAGATCGTAGGTCAAACAGTTGATTTTTTATTGATTTTTGAATATTTAATTACGTAATCATCTTGTCGGTAGAGGGCGCTATTTCGTACGATGACGTCATCACTTATATTTTTGGAAAGCTTAAGGGCCTCTGGTAATAACACCATTGACCCCATCTCAATACCTCCTTTCACTTTCAAACTAAGGGCCACTTCCTGTTTCGACCGGAAGTGAGCAAGGTCAAAGGTCACCAACATATTTTTTAGATACCCCAACCTAGTCGAAGTGTAACACAAGTGACTTTGTCCAAATATCTTGCACCACTTTCAAATGGCAAGGCAAAATCTGTTTGACCAATAGGAAACAAGGTCAAAGGTCAAGGCGTGTGCGCATTTTAAAGACATTTGTTAGTCATCATATATGGCGAAGTAATCAAGTTCGTATGTCAAACGGTTGATTTTATATTGATTTTTGAATATTTAATTTATTAAACTTCATGCCCCTTTAATCTGACACGTGATGACGTCATCATGACGTCATTAGTAGTGTGCACAACTTCACATAGTGACTAATGTCCATGTGAAGTTTGAAGTCAATCATGAATGTGCAAGTGCCCGAAATAGCGTCTGAAAAAAGTGGAAGAAGGAAAAGAACAAAAAGAAACTAGACCTGTGTTCGTTCTTGACAACGAACACATGGCTGTTCCCTTCCTTTTTATGAACATGTGTGGTGTTCGAGACGACCTATTATCACCTATGTTGTTATATTTAACTATTTAATCATCTTGTCCCAAGAGAGCGCTATTTTATACGATGACGTCATCACTCACATTTTGGAAAGCTTGAGGCCCTTTGACATTAACACCCTTGACCCCGTATTTATACCCTCTACCATTTTCACACTAAAGGCCACTTCCCGTTTCGACCGGAAGTGAGCAAGGTCAAAGGTCACCAACCTATTTTTTAGATACCCCACCCTAGTTGAAGTGTAACACAACTGACCTCGTCCAAATATCTTGCACCACTTTCAAATGGCAAGGCAAGATCTGTTTGACCAATAGGAAACGAGGTCAAGGGTCAAGGCGTGTGCACATTTTAAAGACCTTTGTTAGTCATCGTATATGGCGAAGGAATCAAGATCGTAGGTCAAACGGTTGATTTTGTATTGATTTTTTAATGTCTAATTTATTAAACATCATGCCCCTTTAATCTGACACGTGATGACGTCATCATAACGTAATCAGTTAAAGACCTTTGTTAGTTATTGTATATGGCGCAGGAATCAAGATAGTAGCTAAAATGGTTGATTTCTTACGGATTGTTTATATCCCATTTATTTTATTTGATGCCCCTTTAATCTGACACGTGATGACGTCATTATGACGTCATTAGTGAAAGACCTTTGTTAGTGATCATATTTGGCGCAGGAATCAAGATCGTAGCTCAAACGGTTGATTTTTTATTGATTTTTTATATTTCATTTATCTGTTTTCATGCCCCTTTAATCTGACATGTGATGACGTCGTCCTGACGTCATCATTTAAAGACATTTATTAGTAGTCGTATATGGCGCAGGAATGAAGATCATAGCTCAAACGGTTGATTTGTTATTGATTTTTGAACATTTAATTTTATCAAATACCCCTTTAATCTAACACATTGAGCAAGGTCAAAGGTCGCCACCATATTTTTTGGATACCCCACCCTAGTCGAAGTGTAACACAATTGACCCCGTCCAAATATCTTGTACCACTTTCAAATGACAAGGCAAAATCTGTTTGACCAATAGGAAGCAAGGTCAAAGGTCAAGGCGTGTGCGCATCTTAAAGACATTTGTTAGTCATCATATATGGCGAAGGAATCAAGTTCGTATGTCAAACGGTTGATTTTATATTGATTTTTGAATATTTAATTTATTAAACTTCATGCCCCTTTAATCTGACACGTGATGACGTCATCATGACGTCATTAGTAGTGTGCACAACTTCACATAGTGACTAATGTCCATGTGAAGTTTGAAGTCAATCATGAATGTGCAAGTGCCCGAAATAGCGTCTGAAAAAAGTGGAAGAAGGAAAAGAAAAAACTAGACCTGTGTTCGTTCTTGACAACGAACACATGGCTGTTCCCCTCCTTTTTATAAACATATGTGGTGTTCGGGATGACCTTTGTTAGTGATTGTATATGAAGAAATCACGATCGTATGTCAAACGGTTGATTTTTTATCGATTTTTAAATATTGAATATTATTACATGCCACTTTAATCTGACATGTAGGGAAGGTCAAAGGTGTTGCTATATGTTTGGATACCCCACCCTAGTCGAAGTGTAACACAGTTGACCCCATCGTGATATATTGTACCCCTTTCAAATGGAAAGGCAAAATCTGTTAGACCAATAGGAAACGAGGTCAAAGGTCAAGCCCTGTGCGCATCTTAAAGACATTTGTTAGTGATCGTATATGCCACAGGAATCAAGATCGTAGGTCAAACAGTTGATTTTTTATTGATTTTTGAATATTGAATTACGTAATCATCTTGTCGGTAGAGGGCGCTATTTCGTACGATGACGTCATCACTTATATTTTTGGAAAGCTTAAGGGCCTCTGGTAATAACACCATTGACCCCATCTCAATACCTCCTTTCACTTTCAAACTAAGGGCCACTTCCGGTTTCGACCGGAAGTGAGCAAGGTCAAAGGTCACAAAAATATTTTTTAGATACCCCACCCTAGTCGAAGTGTAACACAAGTGACTTTGTCCAAATATCTTGCACCACTTTCAAATGGCAAGGCAAAATCTGTTTGACCAATAGGAAACGAGGTCAAAGGTCAAGGCGTGTGCGCATCTTAAAGACTGTTGTTAGTCATCGTATATGGCGAAGGAATCAAGATCGTAGGTCAAACGGTTGAATTTTTATTGATTTTTGAATATTTAATTTATTAAACTTCATACCCCTTTAATCTGACACGTGATGACGTCATGATTACGTCATTAGTACTATGCACTAATTCACATAGTGACCAATGTCCATGTGAAGTTTGAAGTCAATCATCAATGTGCAAGTGTCCGAAATAGCGTCTGAAAAAAGTGGAAGAAGTAAAAGAATAAAAAACTAGAAATGTGTTCGTTGAAAACGAACACATGGCTGTTCCCCTCCTTTTTATAAACATATGTGGTGTTCGGGATGACCTTTGTTAGTGATTGTATATGAATAAATCACGATCGTATGTCAAACGGTTGAGTTTTTATCGATTTTTAAATATTGAATATTATTACATGCCACTTTAATCTGACATGTAGGGAAGGTCAAAGGTGTTGCTATATGTTTGGATACCCCACCCTAGTCGAAGTGTAACACAGTTGACCCCATCGTGATATATTGTACCCCTTTCAAATGGCAAGGCAAAATCTGTTTGACCAATAGGAAACGAGGTCAAAGGTCAAGCCATGTGCGCATCTTAAAGACATTTGTTAGTGATCGTATATGCAGAAGGAATCAAATTTGTAGGTCAAACGGTAGATTTTTTATTGATTTTTGAATATTTAATTACGTAATCATCTTGTCGCTAGAGGGCGCTATTTCCTACGATGACGTCATCACTTATATTTTTGGAAAGCTTAAGGGCCTCTGGTAATAACACCATTGACCCTATCTCAATACCTCCTTTCACTTTCAAACTAAGGGCCACTTCCGGTTTCGACCGGAAGTGAGCAAGGTCAAAGGTCACGGCCATATTTTTTGGATACACCACCCTAGGTCCAAGTGTAATACAGTTGACCACATCCAGATATCTTGTACCACTTTCAAATGGCAAGGCAAAATCTGTTAGACCAATAGGAAACGAGGTCAAAGGTCAAGCCCTGTGCGCATCTTAAAGACATTTGTTAGTGATCGTATATGCCACAGGAATCAAGATCGTAGGTCAAACAGTTGATTTTTTATTGATTTTTGAATATTTAATTACGTAATCATCTTGTCGGTAGAGGGCGCTATTTCGTACGATGACGTCATCACTTATATTTTTGGAAAGCTTAAGGGCCTCTGGTAATAACACCATTGACCCAATCTCAATACCTCCTTTCACTTTCAAAATAAGGGCCACTTCCGGTTTCGACCGGAAGTGAGCAAGGTCAAAGGTCACAAATTTTTTTTTTAGATACCCCACCCTAGTCGAAGTGTAACACAAGTGACTTTGTCCAAATATCTTGCACCACTTTCAAATGGCAAGGCAAAATCTGTTTGACCAATAGGAAACGAGGTCAAAGGTCAAGGCGTGTGCGCATCTTAAAGACTTTTGTTAGTCATCGTATATGGCGAAGGAATCAAGATCGTAGGTCAAACGGTTGAATTTTTATTGATTTTTGAATATTTAATTTATTAAACTTCATACCCCTTTAATCTGACACGTGATGACGTCATGATTACGTCATTAGTACTATGCACTAATTCACATAGTGACCAATGTCCATGTAAAGTTTGAAGTCAATCATCAATGTGCAAGTGTCCGAAATAGCGTCTGAAAAAAGTGGAAGAAGTAAAAGAATTTAAAAAAAAAAAAAAAAAAAAAAACTAGACCTGTGTTCGTTCTTGACAACGAACACATGGCTGTTCCCCTCCTTTTTATAAACATATATGTGTTCGGGATGACCTTTGTTAGTGATCGTATATGAAGAAATCACGATCGTAGGTCAAACGGTTGAGTTTTTATCGATTGTTAAATATTGAATATTATTACATGCCCCTTTAATCTGACATGTAGGGAAGGTCAAAGGTCACGGCCATTTGTTTTGGATACACCACCCTAGGTCGAAGTGTAATACAGTTGACCACATGCAGATATCTTGTACCACTTTCAAATGGAAAGGCAAAATCTGTTAGACCAATAGGAAACGAGGTCAAAGGTCACGACCATATGTTTTGGATACACCACCCTAGGTCCAAGTGTAATACAGTTGACCACATGCAGATATCTTGTACCACTTTCAAATGGCAAGGCAAAATCTGTTAGACCAATAGGAAACGAGGTCAAAGGTCACGACCATATTTTTTGGATACACCACCCTAGGTCCAAGTGTAATACAGTTGACCACATGCAGATATCTTGTACCACTTTCAAATGGAAAGGCAAAATCTGTTAGACCAATAGGAAACGAGGTCAAAGGTCAAGGGGTGTGCGCATCTTAAAGACTTTTGTTAGTCATCGTATATGGCGAGGGAATCAAGATCGTAGGTCAAACGGTTGATTTTGTATTGATTTTTGAATATTTAATTTATTAAACATCATGCCCCTTTAATCTGACACGTGATGACGTCATCATAACGTAATCAGTTAAAGACCTTTGTTAGTTATTGTATATGGCGCAGGAATCAAGATAGTAGCTAAAATGGTTGATTTCTTACGGATTTTTTATATCCCATTTATTTTATTTGATGCCCCTTTAATCTGACACGTGATGACATCATTATGACGTCATTAGTGAAAGACCTTTGTTAGTGATCATATTTGGCGCAGGAATCAAGATCGTAGCTCAAACGGTTGATTTTTTATTGATTTTTTATATTTCATTTATCTGTTTCCATGCCCCTTTAATCTGACATGTGATGACGTCGTCCTGACGTCATCATTTAAAGACATTTATTAGTGATCGTATATGGCGCAGGAATGAAGATCATAGCTCAAACGGTTGATTTGTTATTGATTTTTGAACATTTAATTTTATCAAATATCCCTTTAATCTAACACATTGAGCAAGGTCAAAGGTCGCCACCATATTTTTTGGATACCCCACCCTAGTCGAAGTGTAACACAATTGACCCCGTCCAAATATCTTGTACCACTTTCAAATGACAAGGCAAAATCTGTTTGACCAATAGGAAACAAGGTCAAAGGTCAAGGCGTGTGCGCATCTTAAAGACATTGGTTAGTCATCATATATGGCGAAGGAATCAAGTTCGTATGTCAAACGGTTGATTTTATATTGATTTTTGAATATTTAATTTATTAAACTTCATACCCCTTTAATCTGACACGTGATGACGTCATCATGACGTCATTAGTACTGTGCACAACTTCACATAGTGACCAATGTCCATGTGAAGTTTGAAGTCAATCATCAATGTGCAAGTGTCCGAAATAGCGTCTGAAAAAAGTGGAAGAAGTAAAAGAATAAAAAAAAAAAAAAAAAAAAAAGGCTGTTTCTGACCGTGTCGGAACAGCCAAAAAAAAATCGTAACGAAAACAAAGGCTGTTCCTGACCGTGTCGGAACAGCAAACAAACAAAAAAACGTAACGAAAACAAAGGCTGTTCCGACCGCATCGGAACAGCCAAAAAAAGACCGTAACGAAAACAAACGCTGTTCCGACCGCATCGGAACAGCCCAAAAAAAAAGACAAAGAAATCGTACAATAGTAATAGGTGATCGGGATCAGCCCGATCACCTAATAAAGAATGGATCAAAAAACGATAGCAAACACCGTTTATCACTCCGGAGTGTTGTCTGGGCTAACGATTGCCTACGCGATGTTGGGTAAAAAGTTGTTATAGTATGAAATCTGTAGACATAGATAAGATATACTTGACGGACGCCATTAAACTCACCGCACTCGTGACTGCTGCTGGTTTTACACATAGTTGGTTGACTACCCAAGGAATATTGCCACCAAACGTAATGACTTCAGTTTAAAAAATGTATTTTTAATTTAATAAATTTAAAAAGGTATTAATAAATGTGACCCGCTCTGCAAAAAAGGGTCTTAAGTCGCGCTGGCTAGTATTCTTTTTGCGATTATCAAAAGAAATCCGCGGCAAATCCACGCTCAATAAAATACCAAAACACAACGGAAATTCCTGGCGGTGCCCAGATACCGCCTGGAATGTCTGTGTTCCCCCTGGAATGTCTGCGTTACGCCTGGAATTTCTTTTGTGTTTAGGTATTTTAATGAGAGTAGAAATGCCACAGATTTCTTTTTATGGTCGCAAAAAGAATACTAGCCAGCGCGACTTAAGACCCTTTTTTGCAGAGCGGGTCACAAATAATGGCTGAAGGTGGTGACTTTATTCCCATGGAGGTGTTAGTAACTGAAGGAGTTATTTATTTATTTATTTATTTATTCCATTTATTTACCCAGGGTGTGCCCAAACAGTTTACAAAAACTGGTTTCCATTGGGGCCCTGCAAACACACATAGAACACATATACTAAATTGAACAACTTCATAATTACTAACAAACTGGAATAAGATACATTTGTACAACAACTACAACATAAAAACAAATAATGGTTACAGAAGAACAACATCACAAGTAATTATTATACATGCATGACTCCGTAAATTAGCATTTCTCACTTGAAGTTGATCATGTGAATATTATGTGTATGTTTGGCGAAGTCGATTTGAATGAGCTCAAAGAAGACATAGTTCTAAGGTGTGCACTAAGGCTGTTCCAAATTGCGGCGCCAGTTACAGCAAAACTCGAGGCGTAAGACCCATTTCGTGCAAAGGGAATTTTCAGTGTCTTTTCGGCAGATTGACGAGTTTCTCGAGTTTGTACGTAATATGTAAATAGACTTGCCATATACTGCGGGGCCAAGGAATTGATGCTTTTAAAGACAAATATAGCTTTCTTGTATTTAACTCTCTCTGGATAGGCAAGCCAGTCGAGCTTTTTAAACATGTCAGCTGATAGCGTTAGGAAATCGCATTTCAGTATTATTCTGGCTGCACGTTTGAGGCATTTGTTCAAGACATTGTTATGAGATGCGTAACGGTCACCCCATACTGTGCAACAATAATCTAGACTAGGCATGACTAAGCTTAACATAAGGGTGTTCATGTGCTGTTGAGTTACACAGTCGCGAATTCTTTTTAACATAGCTAATTTCGAGAAAACTGTCTTCTTTGCATATTCGACATGTTGGTTCCAACTTAAGGTTTCGTCAATAATAACACCCAAGCATTTAAAGTTGCACTGCCCGTGTTTGGGCCGATTTGGGCGTACAATTTTTTTTTAAAAGTTAAATAGGTATTTTTCTAGAATAGAAAAAGTTATCAGCTTTCATTTGGTACCAAGAACGTAAAAATCCGTCAAGGATTAATGCCAGTCGATTAAAAACAAGAAATGATTAAAAGGCTGGCAGGTCATTTAATCGACAGGGTTATGACGTAAATGTACATGTGCGCTTACATGTGTACATTGTACACATACTATGTACATATGAGCGTACGCGCACATGTACAACATGTGAAGCACGTTTCAAGAAAAAGGCTTGTATCTCCAATTCCCGACGTCGGAAATTTAAGTTTTTGATATTTTTCGTTACAGAGACACGTAAGCTTTCTAAATTCGTTCGCTTGTGTAAATTAATTTTTTGAATCCTTTCTCCGAAACACGGGCAATGCAACTTTAAACGATTTAACGTTATGCACTTGATCATTATTAATGTGTACTCTGAGCTCATGCGCGCTTATCTTTTTCTTTGAGCCAATTAGCATACATTTAGTTTTACTGGCATTAATTTTGATTTTATTTTTAACGGACCACAGATGAATCATGTCTAATGACTTGTTAAGGCTAGTTTCAATTTCGACAATGCTTTCGGAACTGCAAGTTAGTGTAGAGTCATCGGCATACATATATAGCTTATCGGATACATAAAGAGGCAGGTCATATGTATATACAAGAAACAATAATAGGCCCAGAATTGATCCTTGTGGTACACCGACACTTATAGGCAAGGATTTTGATATATGTTTACTAATATTAACGGTTTGACTGCGATCACTGAGATAGGACTTAAACCAGTTTATTACCGAAATCGACATGTTCAGCTTTTCTAATTTTTCTAAAAGAATTTTATGGTCAACGCAGTCAAATGCCTTACTGAAATCTTGGAAAACTGTTCCGGTCATTCTCCCGTGATCCATAGCTTGAAGACACTCGTTTGTTAAATCGTTTAGTGTACTTTATGTCGAGTGCAAAGGCCGAAATCCAGATTGACAAACAGGAATAAAATTATTGTCATCAAGGTACGAGTACATGTTCGAGTGTATCCATCTTTCTAGGATTTTAGAGATAATCGGCAAGATTGATATAGGTCGGTAATTACATGCGTTGCACTTATCGCCTCCTTTATGAATAGGTGTAACTGAAGCATGTTTCCATGCCTTGGGATACTGTTCATTTATTATCGAGAGGTTAAATATATGCGTTAAAGACTTAGTAATAAAAGGTGCAGCCATTTTAATCATATTAACGCTAATACCATCTGGGCCTGTTGCTTTCCCAACCGACAAAGATGCAATTTGCTTTTTGACAAACTCTTCTGGGATACTAGGGAGAGAACAATGTTCGTAATCTGGTGAAGAAACAAGAGAATGGTCGTGAGAATCATCGGCCTCATTTGAACTTGTGTGATTCTCAGCGGCCATACGTTCACCAATTGTTGAAAAATATTCATTGAAATTATTTGCGATGTCGGTAGGGTCATCAACATATTCTCCGTTTGAGGAGATGATTGAACCCGGGACACATTTTTGTTTATTGGGAAGGACTTCTTTAAGTTTCTTCCACAAGAGTGATGAGTTATCCTTATTTTCCTCAATTGCCGAAGTGAAATATTCGCTTTTCTTTTGTCTAACTTTGTTAGTAACATAATTTCTTAACTTTTTGTACATATTCCAATTTTTCGATGAGCGCGACTTTTTAGCTACACTATGTGCACGATCTCGTTGGCGCATTAGTTGGAGCAATTCTCCATCAAGCCATGGTATGGTGCCGCTTCGAGCACGCTTGGACTTGATTGGAGCATGGTGGTTAATAACAGCCATAAAAATCGAGTGCCAGATAAACCACGCTTCGTCAACAAAGGGGGCAAGAAGTCAAATGAATAGAATAAAAGAAATTGTAGAGCAAATGATAAATATCGATAAGACTCTAGCCGATAAAATAAAATTAGAACGCTATTCAAGGAACAAGGTGTCACGGTTGTAAGCATTCTAGCCGCTTTTTCTTTGGCGGTAGGCACGTTAGTAGCGAGTATTGTAGCTGGAGTAAGAGGAGCAGCTACAGCCGCCGGTGGTGGTAGTGGTGGTGGATCGACCGTCGTGCCAGACAAGCCGGTAACTCCGGGTACTAAACCAAAGACCGTTACGGAATGGATAAAACGACACCTAGAAAACCTAGCAAATTTGTTAAAGAAGCTAGGGGCTAAAGCGTTAACTGCATTGCCGATATTAGGACGCGTAGTAAGTTGGTTATTTAATCTGATAAGCAAGATCTTAGGATTTTTAGCGGCGCACGTCTGGGCAATGATAAGCGGGGTTGCCGTATTAATTTTTGTTTACGTGCAAAAGAGCATTTAAAAAACCTATATGACGTGGAAAATGGGGTTTACCTCGCATAATCCAAAATGATTAGGCGAGGTAAACCCCCTTATTCGCATCATAATAGTTTAAAATAGCTTATCTAGTTTAATACTGTGTAAATCAAATAACCCATTCCTGCAATCGCTAAAAACCCAACAATCTTTTCTTCTTCGTGATCTCCCGTGGCCAAGATTTCGTCTAATTCTTCTTGTGCAATTTTTGGTTTTTGTTAAGGGTTATTAGATTCTTGTTCTTGTTTTATAGCTTCATATACTTGCCTACCTTGTTTTTTAGCTTCATAATAACTGTCTAAATCTGAACTCGATCGAGACGGCGACATATTTTTTAATTCATCGACTTTAAAAGTGTCATCATTATTAAGTTGTGGTTGCTCGTTTAAACCAAGGTTCAACCCAGGCTGCAAGTTTTCAGTAGCAATCTTCAAGTTATTGTTATATCCGTCGTAGACACCGACTCTCAAGTCCATATCAGATGGAATTAGATACAACCCAGGTCTCAATACAAAATTTAATGGCGTTCTAGCGTATTGCAGAGAGTCTTGAAACTTATTTATACTAGTTTCAATGTCATCTCTAGAGTTTATGATATCTTCAACGATAGTGTTAAATTGCCTCTGTGCATTCAATCCCATGTTTGGTGCTAATACGCTAGTTTTTGCCTGTGCCTGAGCTCCTAGCAACGCGTAAACATAGGCCCGGATTGACTCGTTTATCATCGTAACACCAATGTCGGTAAATTTAGTAGTAGAGGGGATATAATCTTTCCAGGCGTCTATCACTAGCTCTGACTGCTCAATAAACTCGACTGTATAAGTCGATCCACGGCCAGAACCCTTAGGGGGATCTGACCAACCAAACCCCATCTTAGTCGAGGTTAGGTATTTGCCGGTTAGAATTTCCAAGTCGCTGGTGTCGTAATCTCTGCCCGGCACAACCCCACCGCCGTAATGCGCGGTACCCAATCCGTTTGAATAACGATCTCTAACTTGTTTGAAAGTGCGAATTTGATCAAATTTAAAGAGACGACATAATGTCGCAAATGCCCTTTTATCAATGTTGTTATTAAAAACATTAAAGCTGTTATCATCCGGTATAGTCGATGCTATTTTGTAAAGTATCCTTCTTATTTTAAAATACTGGTGAAATTTAAATAATGATGAAACAAATTTATCTTTAGAATTTAAAAGGTCTGAACCAACACCACATCCATTAGTGGCACAACACACCGCAAAATTAAACTGATTCTGGTAAAATGTCAGTGGATCAGAATTCCACTCGAGTCGTCACTCTAGGTAGCTTATATTTCGACGTTAAATCTGGGAACTCGGATATAAACGAGTTGTCTTTATTCACAGTAATTTTTAACCTCGATAAAGGTGACAAATCCATTTTAATTTATAATTATATTACATTATTATAAATAATGAAACACACTTTTCTTGTCACGAGTAAAAATCAAACTTTCCAATTAAGCTCGCCGATCGACAATGTTAGCGGAGACAAAAATATTAGGCTGTTGAGTGCGAGTGTGCCCGTTGATATATTTTACCACATTGACATGGATAAATCATTGACTTGGGGTCAATATACTTTTGAAACCCCGCCGGGTGGTAAAATAATTGTTAGACAAAATCGTGGGACCATAAAAATAAAAAGGGGGTTGTATTCCTCTCGGCGTTTGGTCGATGCAATTAACGAGCAAAAGTTTGACTGGTTACGGTTAGCGGCGTTAGTAAACAACGACTTAGAAATACAATTAGGGCGCTTATATTTTATAGATTTTACACAAATTGCTAATTTATTTGGAGTAACGCAAGGCTTTTTTTATTTATTCGACGGAGCTAACTTCCGATACGTATATTACACCTTCCAAAACCGACTCAGACTGGAGAGATCGCAGTTTAACGGCTAAAAGTCCTTTAATTATAACACCGACATTTACTAAAACCGCCGGTTTCATAAACATTGTAAACAGATTAATACCCAAAATAACTTTTATAACGGTAGAAATAGCACTTTATTAGGTAATCTATCGACGTCGTTTTTAAACGACCAAAATTATGGCCAGATTATATCTAATAACTACCCGGATAACGGCGGGATTCCTTTGGTAAATGGTACAATCAACGAGATTGAGTTTGACATTAAAGACTGTTATGGCTGCGACTTATTGTCGAGTAAAATTGAACTTGTTTTATGCGTTGATGTCAAATAAAAGTTAAATAATTAAAAATAATAATTACTATTGATAACATGAATCACACTTTCATAATCAATAAATCCGACAAAACGTTTCAGTTGCACAGTCCGATAGATAACTCTGCGGGGGATAAACAAAATAAAGTTGTTGAGTGCGAGCATGCCACTTTTTGTTTAACGTCAGAGATAGAACAAACGTTCAATGGGCCGACGTAGGAAGTTATTCACGAAGATCTAATGTCAGGGATCACCACATGAACCCGGGAATATACGGCGTAAAAGACATAATTAGAGAATTAAACTACCTCGCCATAGATGGGTTAGCGTTTAACTGGCATCCTGATAGTCATAAATTATTTACCACCCTAGGACAACAACTCTCTATACGATTAAATAAAATTGGTGAGATATTAGGTTTGTCTAGAGGATGGTTAACGAATAACCAGTACATCAGCTACCCGGTAAAAGATACGGTAGGGGCTATCATGATTTATTGCGATCAAATTTCTAAGAATCAAAACTTTTACGACGGAAGGCCGAGTACTATTTTGGGCAACATACCCCTGAGTGGGCTAGACCGCAAATATTATAACCAAGTAGCAGCTAAAGAATACACGACTAAACCCGGCGTTAATTTAAATAACGGTATAATCAACGAGCTAAGTTTTCAGGTTAAAGACTGCAACGAGTTTTTAATATTGAAATTATTTAATATTAAGTTAGTTTTAAATTAAAATGGAAGCTAGATTGCCAGAACCTAGAGAGCAAAAAATTTATCCGGATCGATCTACCGGTAGAATCGCCCGTAGTATTACCGGTTTTACAAATTGATCCCGAGGTAATTGTAGACAATACCGCCTACAGACTATCAAATATCGACGGAGTAAAGAAAGAAATTGTTAGAGAAAGAGTAAAAAGAGAGGGGCTTTATAACAAGTATAAAAAGTTGAACGCGGTATTGACGTGGGTTGAGACATTTGCGGAAGCCACTTCCGCAGTGAGCGGTGCGGTCGGTATAGCGGCGATCGCTGGTGCCATTACCGCACCTTTAGGATCTGTATTTGAAGGAGTAGCACTAGGCACCATCGCGTGCGCTCTTGGGTTAAAGTACTTTAGTCGTAAAGTAAAGTCAAAGTCTAAAAAGCACGACGAAATCAGAGTGCTCGCAATGTCTAAACTAAACACGATAGAAGATTTAATCAGCCACGCAATAAACGACGGTAAAATTAGTCACGAAGAATTTACTCTGATTTATAGCGAGTTGACCAAGTTTCATGAAATGTCCGACTCGCTAAAGAAGAAATATAGATCCAAAGAAAATAAAAGCATTAGCGAGACCGAGGTCGAAAAGCTAGTCGCGGAAAGATTAGCTAAAGAAAAAAAGATCTTATAGGAAAACTTTTGAATTCAAATTCACAATAGACGTAAAAAAGCGCGGGTGGACCAGTGAAGGCCCGCCCGCTTATGAAGATTTACATGTGATTCCCAGTGCCCCCATTTTAAAGGGCTGATTTTACTCATTCTTAGTTGTGATTTGATTTTCTACTAAAGTTGCATTTTAAACAAGCCAAAACGCAATTTGATTTAACGTGACCTATAGCGTTATTTAATCGTTCAATAGTAGCCAGGTCCTCTTTTTTCTCGGTGTACTGCAGTTTTACGCGACAATCTTTGTAATAACAATATTCATAGTCTTCGGTCAGCCCGCGCAAAAAGTCTCTATCTATAAAACGGTCGGGTTCATACCTGTCATATTTTTTGTCTGATTGGCGGCACGCGTTAATCCATTGTTTGATAGACATTTTTAATTGGATCCCAACAAAGGCGGCAATCGTGTAGCCTTTTATCATGTTTGCAGATTGCCGGGCCGTGGCATTCAATACATTGGTATCCTATTCTACCGTGTTCACAGATATGTTTACCAGTACAATCAACGCACTTGTACTTATGTTTTTCATGATTACATCTATTCAATTCTTTTTTCTTTCATTACACTTGATACAGCCCGTGCATCGCAAATAAATTCGCCTATGTTTTTATAAACTCTGCAGCATAAACAACATTTTGTTATATTTAAATCTTTATTATATTTATATATAATATTTTTAACCTTATATATTTTTCATTTTTTTTAATTTCATTTTTTTTGACATTGGAGAGAGATGCGAGTCGATTTTGTGGCTCGTGTCAGAACCCCCTTTTACATACTACTCGGGTTTTTTCTATCATATCTTAAACAGCTAGAATCCCCCTTCCACATTTTTTTTAGTTTTTCTGTTTATCATGGAGGTGTATGTGTCTACAACACCATCACAACTTGTGGCTCACAGTGAAGCTCTTTTGAAGTAAATACTGGTGCATTGCGACGGGTGGTTTTGTCACGGAACGAACGGCATTCACAGCGGTCTGTGTACGGTCCACTGCGGGCGTAGTTTCCACGTGTTTGGACATCGGCCGTACAAGTTATAGAATGAGCGACTCATTTTTCTCTCTCTTGGTAATAGAAAAGAAAATCTTTCTGCTCTTTTTTTTTCATAGTGTCTGGTAAAACATGCAACCACGCAGCTACTGGGCATATCTCTGGCTTTTTGGAACAACAAAATTCTTCAAAAAACACCATCTAAAAGAGACGGTTTTCCAAGTTTTTTGCGTGTAAACGTATGGAGCTAACTATCGTGTTGACTTCTCTTTCTCAGGATTGCGTCAAGGGGTCACGCGCATATCATGAATACCTAATGAGCGTTTCAGAAATCGCGAAAATCTCATTTTCGAAAAGCGCACTTTTGCTTGCAATTTATCCACTTAAAACCGACAATTAAAAAATACTAAAAATCCACGTCGGCAAGAGGGATGTTTGGACTATCGAAAAAAAGCCTAAATGCTGGATTTTCGTCAAGGGGGATTCTTCCTCTTTAAATTACTGATGCTTGCAAGTCATTTTAGGGAAAAATAGTAGTAGATAACTTCTCTTAAATCGTTTTGCACTTTTTTTTTTTACCGAAGCCAATAATTAATATAAAAAGCATGCCATAGCATATTGGAAGGACACAAATCCCAGTCGTTTTTTTCCTCCATGCGTAAAGCGATGAAAAAATCGTGAACATGCAGAAAATGTCGTAAGAAAATATATAAATGCCAGTCTTTGATGGCCTTTAAACTTTTCGATTCCCAACTTAGAACGAAATGCTTCGTCTTCACTGGCTGCCCGATCATCACACCCGACCGTAGACCCGTTCACGGGTCTAACCAACCCGACCGTACTGCGTTGCTCAAGTTTAGCGAGCAACACTGCAGGCCGCGCCGGCCGGTCGCAGCGGACGGCAGTGCGAGCCAGTGCAACGAGGAAGATAGCTTTGTCCGTTGACAATGTGTGTTTGCCTGACATTGTTTGCCTGCTGATCGATCGATCAGCGGGTAGCCTTAAAAGTGCTAGAAACGCAGCGACATGCACTGTCGGACCAGTGTGTATGTACTCTGGGTACCAGACCGACACAGAGCTGCAGTGAAATATGGAATTTAGATGACGTCACGCATTTTACTGTGTCGAAAAAAGGTATGCCAGGAATTCGCTCGGTATTTTGCGAGCGATTTATACGGAATACAAAAGACTGTCCTTTGGACTGTATTTCAGTTGCGCCCTCTGGCGGCCAATGGTGAATAGTCTATGTACGTCATGTATCGCGCGCCAAAAGCAGTCTTGCCAAAAGACTAAGAGAATTGTGGAATTGTCAGAAAACCGTAAATGCACGCAATGTGCCATTCAACAGGCCTCATATGTCATAATCCATGTGAAAACGTGATCTGAGTTGTTAACACCCGACAGCAAGACAGTATGAGTATGTATAGGTAATTTAACGCCGGTCATTTGTAGTGTATCCTGGTGTATCTACCTTTTAATAGCTGGCAAACTTTGAACCAACCTGTGCCATTATTTTCTCGAACCACATTTTTAAAAGATATACAGTCCGTGCGTTTTGGGTGTGGCACCTCAACAAATAAAACGTGTTTTGAATTGATAATTTTCTAGAAATAAAGGTACACCCCCACCGTCCATTTACCTGGTGTGAAGTAGTCAGTGCTTATGTAGCAATTGCTGGGTGTCCTGTCTCCCTTGAAAATATGGCACCACAATGTCACGGGAAATTGTTCGTGTGTGTCGTTCTGGGGCCTGATTCCGAGGGAAAAGTTGCCATCTATGATGAAACTGCCATTGTCGTGGATCAGACGTGAGGTACCATTTGCCAAACGGAAGCCGAGTACCTTGGTTTTCATTGAAATGCCTTCGCCAGAAGACCAAAACACCGCTGAAATTGGTGAATAAGATGAATACTCTATACACGGGCAGCGTACCCAGTTCCAAACACCTCTTATGAGAACAACTGATTCAGAAGACGAAGTATTAGATGTGGTGACTGGGAAGAAGGCGCCTGCAATAAAAAAAAAACAAGGGTTTGGCTTGGGTTCAGTTCTACGATGGATGGGGCGGTCACTATAGCTCTTCCACAAAAACAATGTGTAACCCCACCCCCACCCATCCCACCCCGTCATTTGTTAACATCTAACTGTTCCTATGTTGTTCAGTCATGATAAACATGACCGGCGTTCGGCTGATTTACATGTACATTTGCTTGGGCATTATTTTTTCAGATTGTTTAATCTGCGAGTCTCTGATGATATACAATAACTGGGCAGCTGGGCAGCTCCAAAGGCAGCCATGGATAATCTTAATGCATGCCATCCGCACTAGGACACCGCAACAAGGCTTTGTACAAAATACGCAACACCATTCCACGCTAAAGGAAAGTGTTTCAGAGTACGTGGGTGTCAGTGTGTTTCTACACTTAATGGGGGACCAAAACAATAGGGAACAATAGTGTCCACGATTGTCAAGATGTCCACGAATGGAAATCGTGTTCAAAACAAATTAGAGCAGTCGCCAAACAAAAGAGGTCTACAATGACAAGTGTTTATACACTTGTGTGTGTATGGGCGGGTGGGCTTTTCTAGCACCACCCCTTAGCAAAAAGAGCCCTTCACTACGTCTGCATATTACGACAGCTCTCTTGAGCAAGGGGAGAATACTAACAGATATACATGTACCTATCACACGGAGGTCAATCTCTTCTCTCTTGGTTTTACTTCCAGGACCCGTAACAACACAAACGTAACTTCCAGCGTGGTATTCATCCACCGATTCAATGACAGGACTGAAGTTTGTGGCAAGACTGAAAGAGAAGGTTGTCTCCACGACACCAGAGGACAGGTTGTAGCTAATGAGATTTTGATGATGACCCACACCATCAGACTTAAGCCATTGGAGGAGGCAAACACCGTCGCCATGTGTCCATTCTAGGCATGGTACGGCCACCTTTGTTCCGGTACGAACATAAATGGATGACCACGAAGCTCCCAGAGGTTTGTCAAATGGAACGATATCTATAACAAAAAAGAAACGGTTAGAGCAGGAAATACATCATTATTGGCAATGCTAACTTTTCAATTGGAATTCCATCATGTTAAAAATTGGCAAAGACACCACGTAATATATTTTTTGCCTCATGAAGTTTATTTATTTATTTTATTTATTCCATTTATTTACCCAGGGTGTGCCCAAACAGTTTACAAAAACTGGTTTCCATTGGGGCCCTGCAAACACACATAGAACAAATATACTAAATTGGAAAACTTCATAATTACTAACAAACTGGAATAAGATACATTTGTACAACAACTACAACATCAAAAAACTAGTGGTTACAGAAGAACAACATCACAAGTAATTATTATACATGCATGTGACACACAAATTTACGCTAATTACGGGAAGGGCGAAAAACCCGCAAAATTTAAAAAATGGGAAAATTCCCCTCCGGCTCCAAAATTAAAGTTTGATTTTATGGCAACCAAGTCATACGACTCCGTAAATTAGCATTCCTCACTTGAAGTTGATAATGTGAATATTATGTGTATGTTTGGCGAAGTGCCGATTTGAATGAGCTCAAAGAAGACATAGTTACGTTACAGAAAGAACCCATACCTTTATTTTTGAACAAACTTTCATGCAGCAGCGTCGTCAAGAGGGTGCCTGGGGCACGTGCCCCCCACCCATTGTACAACTATACATGTAAGATACTTTTGGTGCCCCCTTCCAATGTGATTTCCCACCCATTAGCTCTCCCCCTTGGCCCTCCCAAAGTCTGGCGACGCCACTGCCTTCATGATGATGTCATACATACAAAAAAATTGTGCTTTTATTTTCAAACACGTTAAAACCCGTATACAGTATTTGCAATGTCCCAGAAATTGATAAACCATTTGACCGGGGAAAACCTTACTCAAACCTTACTCAAAAGGCGTTATGGCCGAGCGGTCTAGTGCGTCGAACTTAAGTTCCTGTGCTAGTACTAGAATGTAGGTTCGATTCCTGGCTGTGACGGGTTAATTGTGGCACCTGTGCCCTTGAGCAAGGCACTCAACCACACTTGCTCCCAATCCTGTAATTGGCGGTCCCTCCGCTGTTGGATGTGGTATATAAATAAATACAACAAAAATAAATACAAAATAATACCGTTGTACTATGGCTCCGTTTTCCATGCAGCATAACCAGAGAACCACCCCAAATAGGACGGTGGCTTCGCTTAATTTCTTGAAAGCACGCACAAGGCTTTTCATCTACAAGGATGAGGTACGAGCTGACTTACACACAGGTTGGTTTTTGTCATCCCCAATCACACATGGAGCTAACGCCGTTTGTAAACAGTTTTCCAATTCTGTAATTTATCTTTAAATGAAGATCCCATTTCAATCAATACTGTCCATTCAACTAATGTTCCTTTTTTTTGAATAAAATATATTTTACAACGTGTGCATTTATGTTCACCTTCCATAATTCACGAAGTCCTAGGGTCACACTACTGTGTAGGTTAGGATTGGTCAGAAATTATTTTACGCATACGGCAAGATGGCAGAATGACACGTGACCGAAAACGAAACTCACCCTGTATGTTGATGTCTGCGTAACAATTTTCCAGGTTTTCATCACCCCGGAAAATGTGACACCAGAATCGTTGACGATCACGCACAGCACCCCACGAGTTGACTGTGATGGAACTGTCTTTACCGATGACATAGTCAGCACCGTGCTGATTCTGAAGGATAGTGCCATCGGCGAATCGTGCACCAATGATATCTGTCTCTATAGAGATACCCTCTCCCATAGACCAAAACACTGCGGATGTTGGTGCATCGGGGGTACGCGGCATGCACGGACACGGGAGTATCTGTCTCAGTCCACGGGAAACATTCAACTGCGTTGAGATACTGTCATTTCCGCTGGGTGCCGGTGGAAAGGAGTCACCTGGAATTTGGTAATAAAAACTAAACGTATGTCTTTGTAAATGAACAAACTGAACTATACGTAAGAGGTTGGCAAAAGTGACCGAGGTCCATGATCATTCATCCATTGCATGTTGGACGTATCAAATGTTTCAAATTGGATTCTTCCAAACAAAATTATAAACGTGCATTATTGCCTATTACTGTCAATGGTTCACGCGGAAAGACAGTTTAATCCATGTTCCCAAAAACTGCAAATTGCTAATTGGAAAGTTGGCACACTATTGCATTCAAATCCTTGTCTTGGCAACAACATTTGAAAGCTACGTAGCTAGCAATTGCTTAATCAGCTGTTGTATTTTATGGAACTGATTCAGGGGACACGATTAAACCACCCTTTCTCCTGCAAAGGGTCCATAGGCGCTAAGCAGGGGCAGACCCAGGGGGCGTTGGGGGCGCACGCCACCCCCACGCCCCTTTCCTTTAAAAAATTAAATTTTTATTTACGAACTTGTACAGCTGGGCCTATACATTTTGTTTTTGATTTCCCAAAGGGGAAATTTAAAGGTGAGAAATTGTAAATTGTTTTACTTATCATCCTAACCATTCATAATTACACATACATTTGGCTTATATCTGGTTAAAATGTATATGCCCTGCATATTTTTCATCTATTCTACATGTGAAATGTATATAGCTGAGAATATTTTACCGTTAATGTGTAAAAGATAAAGTTAAAGAAAATCAAAAGTTAAAAATGTAAAATTTAGAATCTAAACATTTCAATCAGAATGTTTTATTGTTAATTTTAGAAATTTAAAAACAGTTGTATTAGAAATGAGGAAAACGCGATCCCGCTTGATGCATACATTGTTTTGGTGCTCTTGTTTTGTGTAGTTGCTAATGCAAGTGTTAAGCTGCTACAGTATTGCAACTTTCTGCATGGGCGATTTAGAAACATATACATGTACAGTGTACAAATTAAATAAAAGGGCCTCCAAAAAATTACGAAGAGACTTTGAATGTATTATCACTGTAGTCCAGACTTGGCCTACATGTATCTTTTAATTTCAACCTTTTCATTAAATCAAGAACTCTTGATTGGCAGAGAAGGGAGAATTGTAAATGCATCATTTTTAAAACTCCATTATGTTGAAATGTTGAAATGCAGGAATATCTAGTACAATTCTTTCTCAAGGAGGAATTTCCACAATAATGGATGTTTTGTCAGTGTGCTTCTGTGATGTCAATTTCAATTAAGGTGCACCCGTCCGTTTATTTCTTTTTAAAAAATATTTGTGCATAAAAAAGGAAATCTGGGTTAATTGAAAAAGTTCTAAAGATAATTGCAATTTTACATGTCCCAAATAACGTGATGTCTATAGTCCAAATAACAATCCAAAGGGGGATATTCTGACGAAAAGTTGCCTCTGTATACCTGCATTTTGCACTGTTATCCAGAAGCGAAAGGCGGCATGCATTTTAACATTTTCGGTACAAATAAAGCTGGTCTCGCTTCCTTGAGTTTGCTATCAAGTGGAAGAATCTGAAGGGAAGACAGGCATAGCGACAGACTTTCTGGCCAAACATGACGACTCGGATCAGTGAAAGAGAGCAACCGGGCTGGGCTATATTGAGTAGGTGGATTATCGCAAAATGCTGGATATCACTGATCTTGCTATGCTGTCCAAGAGAAAGTACAAAATCTGAAACCGGTAGGTGTCAGACTTTTACATGATTGGAACCAAAGAAGATATTTTTTCATCCAGATTGAACACGGATTTTGGTAATATTAAATATTGAGAGCGATAGCTATTCAATTTGAAGATAGATATAGGGCCTACTAACTACTTGCACAAATGTTCTCCTTTATGCAGTAATTGTTATCATTTATTTATCTCAGAAGTGCAACTGGGAAGTTGAATAGGCCTATTAAAGCTATCGATTTCAATATACAATTTTTGGACAGCCTTTACTTTCTCAAACATATTTTTGTCCGTAAATCGGGCATAGCAAGACCGATGATATCCCACGTGTTGCGGTGGTCCACCCGACATAACACTGCCGCTCTCTGCCACTGAACAGAGTCGTCATGTTTTGCCAGAAAGTCTGTCGCTAATCTGCCTGTCTTCCCTTCAGATTCTTCCACTTGTTAGCAACCTCGAGGAAGCGAGACCAGCTTTGTACGGAAAATGGTGAAATGCTCTGCCTTTCGCTCCCAGATCAGTGCAAAATGCAGGTATACAGGAGGCAACGTTTCGTGAACGTCGCGCGTCGTCGCGTGCGTATGTAACGAGCGCGCCGATCGGGCCCCGACAGAGCTCTCCGTTCTTATTCTAAAAACGTCAATCGTCGTCCATATTTCTTCAAAATTTCACCATAAAGTGCCACTTTTGCAACGGTGAACATTCACTTTTTGGTTAACAAGAATATTTGCTAAATACTTATCTGCCTATTATTACCTCCCTTTGACCAGACCACGAACGAACACGATAATCGACCTCGGACCATGTTCTATATCTGCCTCATATAACATCACATTTTTGCCTGCTTAAAGTGGTTAAATATTGCATGAAATCGCACCACAGAGCATCTAGAATCCAAATATTTTCGCCCCACGCCGTTAGGGCATCGCGCTACGCGTTTGCCATTTCATTGTCTTTACCATTTCATGCTTAAACATTTCACGCCCCCACGTTTGGAAAATCCTGGATCCGCCTCTGATAGGTCCATGCATCGTTTTCGCTGCCAAGTGTCGAATAAATGTCATAGTTTTTGAGATTCAAAATGATGCGTATCAATTAATCCTTTCTCCATGAATCAAATGGTAAAACGTGCGTTGCTCCGCCACCTATTCAGGTTGACTGTTCGTACCAGGGTGAACCTGTACCGTATTGTACGGTCATTCAAGTGAGAGACACGTCCGGCCGTAGGGATAGAGGGTTAGGATCAGGTACACTCCAACACCCACCCATGTGTACATTAGGGAGAGGCTATAAGCCAGGCACTCCATGCATGACCCGAATGCGGATCGCACAGTTCACATCAGCAAGGGCCCGAATGTGGATGTGTATGCACCTGCACGTACACGATGTACATCAATTGGGTACATTCCTTCCATAACCATGACGGGTTCGTACACGGGCTGTGATGGGAAAGCACGGAGTGCCTGGCTTATAGCCTCAGCCGTGTAGATTACGTACGCACTGTGGACGTTTCTTTGTATTCGTGCACTTAAGATAATTGGTCGGAAAATCGTTGTTTTCTCCAAATTCTTCCCTGATCCACCCCAATTTTTTCCTAATCCATGTTTCTAAGCTTTACTCCTGAACCCTAACCCTTTTTTTTTAACCCTCCACCCCCACCCTATAACCCCTTTCCCCAAGTTTGGACAACATGACTGTGGACTTGTGCAAGTCGAACGAACGAGTGCAAGTCCACAATCCGTCACTTTTTCCCGCAAATTGTGGACTTGAATGGGTTTCGAGTCCACAGTGCGACCGCAATGCCCACACACTTGCGCTAGCCCTACAAATAGGGCTGTAAATAGCTCGCTTTTCAAATCTAACTTATTACAGTCGACTGTAATAAGTCAGATTTGAAAATCGAGCTATTTACAGCCCTATTTGTAGGGCTGTAAATAGCTCGCTTTTCAAATCTAACTTATTACAGTCGACTGTAATAAGTCAGATTTGAAAATCGAGCTATTTACAGCCCTATTTGTAGGGCTACACTTGCGCCATCTCCTGCTCATCGAGAGTACAATTGCTGTTGATCGAGATATGCCGTAATATCCTGCACGTGGTTTCTTTCCCTTGTTTCATCGTAATGTATACTTATATAATGAAATTAAAACAACTCACCGATAACTTGAACACCGACTGTCCCATCTCTATACGTAGTATAATACGGTATGACTCTGCACACGTATTTGCCCTCGTCACTTTTATTCACTCCTTTAAAAAGGAGGCTAAACTCAGAGGAGATGTTGTATCTGTCGCTTGTTGGGTAGATCGTATTGCCAACCACACTTGTCAATCTCAATAGTGTTGTGTCAGAATTCACTTTGTACCAAATCACGCCATCTAACGCCTCCCTGTGACGAAACTCAGGACAGGGGACTCTGTGCCACAAACCACGCTGCAGGACGAAGGTCTGGGAACTTAGCTGGAAACCATCGTAAACATTCTGTGCTGTCATTTAGAGATAGAGTATACGATTGGTAAACTGTTAAAAACAGCATTATTTGTACACGTGGCTAAACGCGTAAAACATAAAAATTCAGCCACACAGATGCAGAAAATTAACCTTAAATAATAAACCATGCTTGTTTTAGTGCATGAATAATTGGTAAAAAACAGTTGCTGGCAGACTTTGTAATAAAAACCTTTCAATAAACATGCATGGTTGTTGTGCCCAAATAAATGGCAAAATATAGTTTTTTTAATTTGATCGAAGCACCTTCAGTTGGCATTTTCTACCACAAAGCTACCATTTATTATACGCAGTGACTCTAGAACGCCGTTTCATCCGCAAGCAAGGCCCAACGTTGTAAAATGTATCTGGATCCTCTCAAGAGTCTCGAGTGAGTTATTGGTGTATGCGTCATTTCTAGTGATGTCGTTCAGCCGACGATAATTGGGCAGATCCATGCATTGATGTTCATGGCATAGAGCACATTCAGTTCGGCTGTTTGCCTATGAAACTGGCCATAGCCTGCTGGTGATACAGCGATGAAGTCGGTAATTAAGACCGGCTTGATGTCCGGCTCTGCGCAGGCGCAGGGTACGTTTGTTAGATTTAGAGCATCTCCAACTGGAATATCTGAACCAGGCTAATTGTATACAACTTCGGCGTCAAATGGCTATGGTGTCAGTAGCATTGCTTGCGGCATCATGGGCACCCTGAGCAATGACTTGCCCCAGATGGCTTACGTGTGCATCGGCGTTTCTACATTAGAAGTAGGTAGTGCACGGCCCCACCAGAAGACTTGGGGAAAAATAGGTTTTATATGCCTCCAAGAAAACATTCTTAATGTGTCGGGTTTTATCTCTGTGAAATTTTTTTTTCTGGGCTAAATCGGTTTTTGATGAGGGTTGGTATACGAGAGTGTAAGGCAGACCCCGGGGATGGATTTATTTGCTCGCTCTTCACGGAGGACGCTGGAAGTCTAGCGATGACATCGGATGACGCCGAGAAGTCCGACGGCGGCATCCCGGGCGTCCCTGTGCTACCGGAAGAGCTTTCAAGAATGCCCCGTCTTCAAACATCCAAAGAATTTCAAAGGATTTCCTTTCAGTTTTAAGGAGGGGAGGGGGCTGTTAACAGAATGTAAGAATGTGTTGAGGTATATAGAGGCGGTAGGGGGAGTTACTTTGTCACATGCCTAGTGCTGGGTATATTTGGGAAAGGTTACCGTAGCCTATAGTGGGACCATCATGATGGCTGTTGCTCACTCGAAAACGAGCCACACTTAGAATGCAACCGTTTAAATTCAGCGTGTCAGAGCGTGGTTACTCGCTATGCCCCGCAAAGACCAATGGAAAAGGGAAACATCATTTATACACATTTGCATGTTTATGTGCGTGACCCGCTCTTGGAAAAAGGTATGTCGCAAAATAATACAAATTAATTATAAGCATATCTAGAAAGCACACAATGTTAGCTTTCATTTGATTATGGTAGAGTTCAACAATCAATTCTATTCCGGTGAAAACGAGTTTAGGTCTAAATCTCTATACAGCATTCCTCCCGAACTGCTGCTTACAAACTTAATTAAGATGTATGCTTGGGGGACTGTATTAAGTGGTTTTCAGAGAAAGATGTTCAACGTTTTTCACGCAACAAAACTAAGACAAACAAATTACAACACAGCAAAATATTAATTTTGCTGTGTACATTACGAGGAGTTAGCATTTTGGATAATATAATCTGAAACTTTAGACATCAAAAATGTTATTTCGGGGAGGGGGAGGGATCAAAAATTCACAAGAAATTTTACCCTTTCATCTTTGAGTGATCTATTATACACCGAAAGGCATAGCGCTATACGTATTACCAATTTTTCCTGAAGCGGGTCACAGAATTTGTCAGCAACTATGAAATAAATCATCACTACAATGCCAGTGAGATGATTGGGAAATTCATTACAAACTGTGATTATGTAATACAGACTGTTGAGAGTACATTGTGAAGATTTCAGAGGTACTTACCCGAGTAGAAAGGGCACAGAGCTGAATCCGCTGCGCATTTTCTCAACGTCACACAAAGCAGTATGAGAAAACCGAGATGCATGATTCCGCTTTGTTAAGGAACTGGAAAGAAAGACACATTTCCAACGAGATTTTAATTTGAAAATTAGGTAAATAATACTCTACATTTAAAGCGATAGAACATATTGATAAGTCTGGGGCAAATAGAAGCGTTGTAAAAAAAAAGGCTTTTTCAAAATGGCCGTTCCTTTAACCTGTTGGTGGTGGGGGAAAAAATCGCCTACTTTTGTTCGCAAAAAGTAAGTCCCCTTAAATAACTCCTCATAATTCCTTAAGTAGGAACTTGTTAAAGATGATAGTAAAGAATATTTATGTGGTAGGTAACTGTTGTGTGAAAATTACAGTCATCCATTGTTGCACAGTATGGGGTGACCGTTACGCATCTCATAACACTGTCTTGAACAAATGCCTCAAACGTGCAGCCAGAATAATACTGAAATGGGATTTTCTAACGCCATCAGCTGCCATGTTTAAAAAGCTCGACTGGCTTGCCTATCCAGAGAGAGTTAAATACAAGAAAGCTATATTTGTCTTTAAAAGCATCAATTCCTTGGCCCCGCAGTATATGCCAAGTCTATTTACACCTTACGTATATACAAACTCGAGAAACTCGTCAATCTGCCGAAAAGAGACTGAAAATTCCTTTTGCACGAAAGGGGTCTTACGCCTCGAGTTTTGCTGTAACTGGCGCCGCAATTTGGAACAGCCTTAGTGCACACCTTAGAAAATATGTCTTCTTTGAGCTCATTCAAATCGGCACTTCGCCAAACATACACATAATATTCACATGATCAACTTCAAGTGAGAAATGCTAATTTAAGGAGTCGTATGACTTGGTTGCCATAAAATTAAACTTAAATTTTTGAGCCGGAGGGGAATTTTCCCATTTTGTTTTTCTCTTAAAAAGGGTTTTTGCGGGTTTTTCGCCCTTCCCGTATAATTAGCGTAAATTGTTAGTGTCACGTGCATGTATAATAATTACTTGTGATGTTGTTCTTCTGTAACCATTAGTTTTTTGATGTTGTAGTTGTTGTACAAATGTATCTTATTCCAGTTTGTTTGTGATTGTGAAGTTGTTCAATTTAGTATATTTGTTCTATGTGTGTTTGCAGGGCCCCAATGGAAACCAGTTTTTGTAAACTGTTTGGGCACACCCTGGGTAAATAAATGGAATAAATAAATAAATATAAATCGCTAACTAAGCACAAATTAAAGGAAAGTTACCCAATTTTAAAATTCACAAGAGTCGTTTCATTACTTCAGTTGATTGAGAAACAGTTAACTTAATGTTCAGTAATGTGTGTATCCATCACGCTTGTCAAGGACCTCCTGACATCATCTTCTCATGATGTTGATGGGTCTATAGTCACCCGCTGCTGAGGATAACCATCCATTCTTCCTGCAATAATCGTGACAAGTCATCCAGAATGCCGTCTGCATTGATACGCGCTTACACAGAACCCTATAAGCTGGTCCCAAAGATGCTCGACGGGATTCAGGTTAGGCGAATTTGCAGGCCACACCATTTTCTGGATTCCCTTCAGGCCACAAATGCGAGCCAGATCAACGGTAATTTGAATGCCCATCGATGTCAACGAAATTCTGCGTCCACATGTTGCACCATATGCTGCTGCCGATGGTAATGAATTTGTCTTAAGGGACGATAACGCCCATCCACACAGAGGAAGAAACGATTACTGCAGGAAGAATGGATGGCTATCCTGAGAAGCGGGTAACAAGACTCATCAACACCATGACAAGATGTCTGGAGGTCGTTGACAAGCGACTCTTGTGATTTTTGAAATTGGGTCATTTTGTCTTTAATTTGTGCTCAGTCAGCTATGAACTAATGAATGACTGTAATTTTCACACAACCGTTACCTAACAACCACATAAATATTATTTACTAGTCGTGATCTTTAAAAAGATCTTACTTAGGAAATTATCGAGGAGTTATTTAAGGGGGCACTTACTTTTTGTGTTGTGTTTAGTTCAATGGCGCACCGTAAAACTGCTCCCCCAATTTTTTCTTATTTTGTGTGTAAATACCGTCATCCCGCCAGCTTTAACCTCCGATAATTTCACCTATTCATTTCCTGTAATGGCTGACAATCAACCGACAAAAAAATCGGCAAATACTCGAAGTAAAAGTTCCAAAAAAGATCACGTAAATCCGGCTACAGAAGGGTCCGATGCACAGAGCCCAAAACAAGATGGCGACGGCAGTAAGCCTGAGTGTACGTGTACGTGCGGCACCGATCTGAATACCGTAAACGACAAGTTGGACAATATCTTGGCTGCTATCAACAACGTGGAATCCAGGTTAACTGTCCTTGAGCAGCAATCGACAACTAATACATCCGACATTGCAGATATAAAAAGGTCAGTGACTTTTGCCCAAAATGAACACGACAAAGCCATCAAGCAAGTCACAAAAAAAAAACCAGTACAACCTTGACATACTGCGGTCCCTGGAGGATAAGATCGATGACCTACAAAACCGTAGTCGACGCAATAACATTGTAATCCAAGGAATTCCTGAGGGTTCAGAGTCCGGCCAATCATGTGAAGATTTCGTCCAGAAATTCGTCTCTGAACACATGAAGCTGGAAGGTGCTGAAGACATCGACATCGAGCGGGCACATCGCACTGGTCAGGTCTCACAGGACACAGACACTCGTCGTCGTCCACGGCCAATACACTGTCGACTCCTTCGCCACTACGACCGCCAATGTATTCTTAAGAACTCTGCTAAGCTCTTGAAGAATAACCCCTACAAGAATTATAAAGTTTTTATCAGCGATGACGTCACACCTAAAATTAGAGCACAGAGGAAAGAGCTGCGGGAATCACATCTACGGCGGATACAGAGGGATGAACGGACCGAGTTCGCGTACATACCGTGGTCTGTGCCAGCACTGATCCGGTACAAGCTCCGTGATGGTCCGTTCCGGTCATATCGACAAGGGGGAGAAGCATGATTAATTGTTTAAGGGCAAATTGTCACGCTGCTCTCTTTTAATAATTAAGGTGTATCATACTATTCTTGTGTAATGTGTTTGTTTATATGTGTGTATGAAATAGAGTCAAGGCAAGGCACCATACTAATTATCCACCTATGTGTTCAGAATATCAAGATTTACCTTACAAATTGGTACCCTAAGGAAATTATTCTTCAAGTGTGTATGTGTAACTCATAATGAATCATGTCACTACACAACCTCTTGTGAATATTATGACCAGAACAGTTTCCAGGAAGAGTTTACAGGTGACACAAACATTAAAATTTTACATATAAATGCCCGTAGTTTGCAGAAAAACATTTCTTCAATCACATCTAATATTGGCAATTTAAATGATTTTTCAATTATTGGTATTTCAGAAACCTGGCTTAAAGACATAACCGATCCCCTGGTTCAAATCCCAAATTATACACTTGAAGGTTCATGCAGACAGAACAGAAGAGGTGGTGGTGTAGCGATGTACATCAAGCATGGTTATAATTACTTTATACGTCATGACTTGTGTCGAAATAATAATGATATCGAATCATTTTTCATTGAAATTACTAATGTTGGTCAAACTGGTGTTATTATGGGGGTCATTTATAAACCACCCTCTACCCCTACAAATGATTTTATTGACCATTTCAATGACATTTTAGCTAGTACCACTGTAACGAATAAAAAGTGCTATGTCATGGGTGACTTTAACTTAGATTTGTTATCGGATGATAGTTCTGTCAATGATTTTGTTAATACTCTCTCATCCCATTCATTTTACCCTACTATCACTAAACCCACAAGAATCACGCTAAATAGTGCAACATTAATTGACAACATTTTTACCAATGTCTTTCGTGACCATGCAGCAGGTCTTCTTATGACCGACATAAGTGACCACTTACCAGTTTTTGTAGTTACTAACTGGCAGGAGGGAAGATGTTCCTTTGATCACAAGTGTAAATCTAGAGATTTTTGTGAAAATAACATATGCCAGTTTATTAATGATCTAAATCAAATTAACTGGAGTTTCTTAATAGACCAAGAGGATGTACATGGAATTGTTGATATATTTTTGGAACATGTGTATACGCTTTATGAAAAAAAATTCCCGTTGAAGGAAACGTATGGTCGGTATAATAAGTATAAAAAGTTTTTGAAGAATCCAAATACGCAAAATAAGTCAACTTATACGGTATACAAGAATAAATTAACCAAGGTAATAAACAACTCAAAGAAAGATTATTTCACTCGTAAATTTAATGAAGAGGCTTCTCACATTAAAAACACATGGAAACTTATTAATTCCTTACTTAATAAGAATTTCCGTTCACCAAACCCATCTTATTTTAATTACAATGGAACAAAGATTGAAAGTAATAAAGAAATTGCTAATGCTTTTAATGAATACTTTATTAACATTGGCTCAAAACTTGCTGATGACCTCCCATCATGCGACACAAGCTTTGACCAATTTTTACGCAATCATTGTTCAGACTCATTCTTTATGACTCCTGTAACTGAGGAAGAGGTCGTTGATATGCTTAATAAGATTCCCAGTGGCAAGGCGGCAGGTTATGATGGAATTAGTTCTTATATAGTTAAACAAGCAAAATATTCCCTCGCTCGACCATTATCTCAAATATTTAATAAGTCCTTGACAGCTGGAGTCTTTCCGAATGGTTTAAAAATAGGGAAAATCACACCAGTGTTTAAAAGTGGCTGTAAGGCCCATTACTGTACTATCTACATTTTCTAAGGTGTTTCAAAAAATAATATATAGTAGATTAATTACTTTTATTGACAAACATAAGATCCTAACAGATTCACAGTTCGGTTTCAGAAATAATCGGTCAACCGACCAAGCCACGTCATTTGTGACAAATAAATTATTGAATGCATTGGATAATAGGGACTTTACAATTGGTGTATTTCTCGATTTGTCAAAAGCATTTGATACTGTCAATCATGGTATTTTGATACGGAAATTAGAGCATTATGGAATTCGTGGCATTGCCTTAGATTTATTTAAAAGCTATTTATCCAGCAGACAACAATTTGTCACATATAACGCGGAAATCTCTGACTATCGTACTGTCTCGTGTGGGGTTCCACAAGGCTCTGTAGTAGGCCCCTTGCTATTTTTGTTGTATATAAATGATATTTGTAACGTATCTGACATTATATCATTCTGTTTATTTGCAGATGATACAAGCTTATTGTATACACATAATAATATTGACATTGCAGTTCAAAATATTAATTATGAATTAACACGAATAGACTCCTGGCTCTTAGCGAACAAACTTTGTATTAATGTGCAAAAAACAAATTACATTATCTTCTCAATGAAACAAAGAAAATTTACACAATCTTTTCCAGTTATGTTTAACGGAGTTGAACTAAAGCGCGTCCAGAGTACTAAATTTGTGGATATTATTATTGATGAACATTTATCTTGGAAAAAACACATCCAACAGGTATTAAGTAAAGTATCAAAAAATGTTGGTATCATGAATCGATTGAAGTTTTATCTACCAACTAGTGTACTATTATCATTGTATAATTCGTTGGTACTCCCTTATTTAAATTACTCCATTCTTACATGGGGTGGTTCAGCTTCCAGCTGTGATAAACTACTTAAGATTCAAAAGAGAGCTGTTCGCATTATCTCTAAAGCAGGTTATAAAGATCATACAGCACAGATGTTTGCAAATTTAAAAATACTCAGATTTAGTGAATTATATGACTTTAACTTGGGGAAGTTTATGTACAATTATAAGAACAATAATTTACCCCCTTGTTTCAATCCTTGTTTTATTTTAGCATCCGAAGTACATGCCTACAATACTCGTGGAGCCTCTCGGGATAATCTTTACATACACTTTAGTAGGACTTCTTTACATAAAAATAACCTTGTACAGCGTGGTGTTCTATATTGGAATAATCTTACCCAGGCCTTAAAATCAGCCCCTTCTTCCAGAGTTTTTGCTAAAAATCTTAAAAGGGAACTTCTACATACTTATGCATAATTAATGTAGAATATTCTTACATTGGTGATGGTGCTGTGCCTTGACATCCGTTCATGAGGTCTGTTTTTGTCTTGTTATTCATATTTGTCTGTCCCAGGTCAGGGCACAAAAGCTAACGCTTCACCCAGTACCTAATGTTGTATTCTTTATAATGTACTCGTCATTGATATTAAGATGTTTTCTACAGTTTATTGTAGTAAATTATCTTTGTATTGTGTGAATTCAACATTGAAAAATAATAAATGAATTTAATTGAAGAAACGTATTCGTGTGTACTTAAACATACCTTTAATTAATGAACCAACACCTCCGCCTCCGCTCCGCCAATTCGTTGGCCGTTTGAGACACAACGTAGGACACAATGGATGCGCGGTCTTCCCACAGTTCCAAATCTGACTGTTTCGATGCGTCCAAGCTTTTAATTTTCTCGAATCAGGAAATGACAATAGATACAAACTTCAGACATTCAGGCAATATATCGGGCATTTCAAGTACACGGTAACACCTGTATTATACCACTGCGGTGCTTACATATGTACAGATGTAGCTCGTGTACATACTTCAATACAGTTTGCGTACATTTAACATATTCCTAGCCCCAACTTATTATGTATCTCGGACGATTCTAAAGTCCAGTACTATACGCCAGGTACACTCGACTTGATATCACCAGCTAAACAAATCAAAGTCCAAGATACACAGACGCATTCCATACATCATGTTCGGTGTTATGCGGAGATGCTAACATTTACGATTTAGGCGCAGTTTGTACAATTGTTTCACTCAGCCAATGACGATCATTTAAGTTATACAATTTCCAGTCCAAGGCGGGTGCCCCGTTGCAATTTACTAATTTTCAAATTGCAATGTTGCCATCTCTGGTTATGGCCAAGTGGTTTAGTGCACCAAACTTAACTTCCTATGCTAGACTCTGGAATGTCGATTCGAATCCTGAGAACGAGAGAGTGTAACACTTGTGCTCTTCAGCAAGGCACTTTACCATGCTTGTTTATAATAAGGGCAACTGCAACTTGGTTGTCTCGATTCGGACTAATTACATATTCCAGTTTCATTTGTATCTTAAAGAGACCGGTAAATCCAGTCTTGTTTCGGTTATCGGTATGAGGGGTTCAGTTAGCCCTTACCTGTAGTGGGCCTTGTAATGGAGGACTTGCATGCCCAATTTCATTAAAAGATACTGCATGTGTCCACCTTCATTGGAGAACTTAGCCTTGTGTGTTCAGTATGAACTGACCGTGACTCTGATTAGAGAAGTGGTGATCCAATACGGTCCATTAAAATATAAGGTATGTGCCACACTTATCCATGGGAAAAGAACCGAAAATTTCCAATCTCCATTTTTGTTGTGGAAGCAAAAAGGTTGGTGTAATTCACTGCACTGCTTTATGTAACCGGATAAATTACTTTATTAAACTTCCGTGGGTTTTTGAGGATATCCATACGGATTGAGAGCGCGAAATTTCAGAATGGTAATTAAAAAAATATGACAAATGATAATAGTATCAAAATCTAAACAAGCATGTCACGCTCTTTTATGGCCCGGTCACGCATAGACGACGCACGGGGGGACGCACGGCCCGCGCATTAAACAATTGCAATTTTGGCCAGTGCGTTGTCGTTCGCTAGGTGTGCGTCATTATGCGTTACTCGTTCGTCGAGCGCGTTGGACCAACGTTATGCATTCGACGTCATTCGCTGTGTGCGTCAGGATTTTTTGTGCATGCACAAAAATGTGCGCGGAGCTCGACGCATGAATATACACGTCAAAAGGACGCCAGACACGCGCAGAGCCCGCTAGACCAACGCCAGACATACGCGGAGCGCACGCTGTGTATTCGTTGTAAGTTCGGCGGCTGAGGTCTAGCGAACGCCTAGTGCACACCTAGCGCACACCTAGCGTGCTTCAAACGCATGCCCAGCGAACATGCGGCGAATATGAGCGTGCTGAACGGGTCTCTAACGCACCCAACGTTCTTATTGCGTGTTCCTAGCGTATACCTGGCGTGTACGTAGCGTGTAGTCATAGGGTAAATAAGCGGGTCCCGCACCACCTCCTCATCACTTCTCCTCGACCCTCATGAGTGATGACAGAGGTTCCTACTGATCGTGTCTAGAAGAACCATCTCAGAAGATGAAATACGATCACGTGACCGCTGCCGTTCGCGGGCTGTGCGTTGAGCGCGCGGTGCATGCGCTGGCCATTCGTCCCACACGCTAGCAACACGTGATGTATTCGTTGGGGTTTTTGACACGTGCGCTCTGTATACGGTCTGTATGCGCTTTGTATGCGCCCAGTATTCGCGCAGCGCGTCAGCAACACGCTATGCATTCGGTGTCAGCTCGCTAGCCTCTCCCAAATCCTGACAAAGGTTGAGCGCACAACGATGCACTGATCATTTTTGCTGAATTTTCAGTGCGCGGGCCGTGCGTCGTCTATGTGTGACCGGGCCTTTAAGTACACAAAATAATGTAGGTCTGTGTAACCATGTTCATGGGATGCGATTTATTTATGTCTTATGCGTGTTCCTCTTGAACCTCGGCATGTCAGCCAAGAGTGTAAGTCAATATTGTTTCCCTTTGTTGGTCAAGTCACGATTCTCAGTGTTATATTAAGACATAAATAGCTTGTTTTCAACTGAACCGACATCAACATTGTATTCAAATGAGCATTTTATCTAAATAGCAACTGCCAGAGTTCATTGGTGCTCATACACATGTACAATGTATTAACATAAATGGCATGTAGGATAGGATCACTTTGATTAATTAGTTATTTCCATGGTGTGCTCAAATAGTCAACTAAATCAGGTTTCCGTTGGGGACCTGAGAACATTCATAAAATGGGTAAAACTATAAATTGAACACAATTATATTTTTTTTGTATTCGCCATTGTATACAAAGACAAACTAGAATACCCACACCTACAACAAAACACATAAACATCATCAAAATCGTCGACATGCTACGTACATTTTGAAAACAGACGAAGATATACTATATAATACTTACTAGTGCTCATCTAGTGCTCATCTATGTGCCCCTCGGGACTGTAAGTGACCACAAGAGGGTCCTAAAACCGTCAGAAACCTTAATTTGGGAAAAACCGGATTAATTAAAACTTCTATAAATTAGGAGTCCAAAAGTGTGACATTTAGTGTCCCCCGCTACACCTGATATGTGTTATTTTTCGTACAAAAATCATTAAAATGGCTTTCAAACCATTTTGTATGAATTGTACTTTATGTACTCACTCTTTGAGATGGAAAGTATATTTTGAAGAATGTGTCCTGAATTTACAAAAACAAGATGTAAAATGTAACGGGGGACACCAACATTGGACCCCTGATTTATAGAAAGACCCATATACGTTTTAGGAAGTAGTGCCACTACGTACCAACTTGAATATAAGCTTAGCCCTAACTCCCTATATAGGTGTATGTAAAATCGTATTTATTTTGAAGGATTGAGGAGTGTTAGGGTTCAACAAGCCACGGTTCTAAAGGTGTGCAGCGTGCACTCGGGTTCCAGATTTGGCAATGTAGTTACAGCAAAACTCTAAGCGCAAGACTCCCCTCGTGCATTTGTTTCTTCAACGACCGATTGACCAATGTCTATAGACCATGTAGATGTACATGTGCCGTAAATAGACTCGTCAGATACTGTAGGGTTATCAAATTCAATACTTTTCGTGTATCTCTCTAGGTATAGGAAGCCAGTTTAAGTAGAAGTACACCCAAGAAACAAAGGATAATTTGCTCAACAAGTGCAACTTGTACATTTTCATATATTACATGTATTTTACATTTACATATGTATTTTTAAATTTTATCAATAGAATATTTAAGATGCAAAGAATATTCAAGAGAAGTATCGCAATGTGGTTGCACTTCGGAAAACGCGAACGCGAAACGCTTTGAGAACGTGGTCGTTAATTTAAGGAAATCTTAGAACAAAACAAGAATCCACAAAAAAAATTATGCGACTTTCTTGGCAAGGTAACTCTTGCCGTGACCTGGGTTCCTAGACCTAAAGTAATGCCCAGTGCTTCAGTCATTTCACTTGCATCTTATCCTCCCTAATCAAGCCTTTGCACGGCGGCCATGACAGGGGGCAGTCACATTGTTACCGTGTGTCATGCATGAGTAGGTGCTTTGTGGTTCTATTGTTACATCATTTAAATAAGAAAACCTGCCCCCTGTCATGGCTGCTCGTGCAGAAGCTCTATAGGCTAATACTATCAAGAAACTGGTTTCTGTATTCAAATGGGGGATGTTTAACACTAAGAACAATAGGGTCCGCGATTGCCAAGGACGTCCAAACAAAAGACGAACAATGGGACGTCCGCGGTAGGAGGTGAGTTCACACATGTGTGCCCTGGATGTGCTATATTATGGCAATGCAACTTGACAGCAGCAGGGGCACGCACGTTATCAATGTATGGCACATGCCAACGGTTGAGAAAGAACTAAGCGAGAAATATTACCGCTGCCATCGCCTCAACTATAGTGACTACCTGGCCAAGGCGCACAAGCCCATCAGCAGTTAGTACTATTATAGCATTCCCCCTAACAGCTCCCCAAATATCGCTTAGGTTGACGAGGATTAGGTTAACTGGGATTAGGTGTCTTGCCCAGGGACACAGACACGTTGGTCATAGTGGGGCTTGAACCCACAACCTCCGATTTGGAGTCCGGCTTCATAACCATTAGACCACACGAGCTCCGCAACAAAGTGTTGCGTTTTGTTTACTACACTGTACAAAATGAACCTGTATTTTTACGATAATTTCTTGGCAGCTGGGACGCCAGTACTGTCTCGTTTACATAGTGTAGAATAAACAACAAGTATGACCAACCGAAAGCAAATAAGAACTTCACAAATAATAAAATAACATATTATTATAATGTATTTTGCTTTATCTACTAGGGAGTCGTGGGGGTAGACTTTACACCCCATACATAATTATGCAGCACGATATGTGAGTAGGAATGGGACGGTTTACCGTTTAACCGTTTAAAGGGGTGGGGGGGTTGGGGGGGGTGCGAAATAATAAAAAAAAACGGTTTTGCCAGACGTTGGAACGAAACTCAATTTCAAAGAATTTACAAACATTTTCGGAGGATAATTTTTTAATGACTTCATGAAACTGAAATAAATTGATATGGGGTCGTAGTAAAATTTTGACCAGATAAAGGTTGCATCTATAAACACCAGCAGATTTTTTTTTACTCAGTGTTGGCCGAACGGTTTACTGGTCAATTGACACTTGAAAGAACTGCAAACAGGTTTCTGATTTAACTGTGAATTCCCATTATGTGACAGAGGGTTTCCCATTGTCTCTCAAACATTCATGGATTTTTAAGGGAATTCCCAGGACTGGGAATTCCCAGGACTGGGAATTCCCAGGATTGGGAATTCCCTTTATTTTTTTAAGGGGGTTGATGCGTTAACAAAAGGGAAGGGTTTGTTAAGGTATAGTATGGCGTGTGATACGTTGCAATATTCGATAATGCACAAATATATGTGCGATGTTTGACATATATGTGCGATGTTTGACATATATGTGTGATGTTTGATATATATGTGCGATGTTTTTTCATATGTATGCGATGTTGAAAATATATGTGCGATAATTTGACATATATATGCAATGTTTTTTTCATATGTATGCGATGTTAAAAATATATGTGCAATAATTTGACATATATATATGCAATGTTAAAAATATATGTGCGATATTTCGACATATATGTGGAATATTTCAATGTGTGGGGTCGCGGTGTTCGTCATATGTGGGTATGATATTTCATAGATTGGTTCCCGATCCCTATAGATTGGTTCGCTTATTGCGAAAGTGTGGAATATGTGGACGGGAACCAGTCTATTCTCCTGTGTGGAATATGTGGACGGGAACCAGTCTAGATATTTCAATGTACATGCTAGACTGGTTCCCGGTCCACATATTCAACATACAACGACTGAATAATTCAGTCTAGTCAAAACATTTTTGTTGTTGTTGTATATTTTATGGCATCTTCGGCAACTAAGGCCCTTTATGCCATCAACTATACGGTTTTAGCTTTAACTATACTATATTATCAACTTGAGATGACGAAGAAGGAGTTGCAGTTTTAGAAGTGGGAGGAAAACCCCCAGAGAAATGCCCCAAGGAAAAACCCACGCGGTCAAGTAGGGATTGGGTTTGCAACCCAATCCACATACACGCCCCGGATTCGAACCCGGGACCCCAGAGGTGAAAGGCGAGGAAAGAACCCGTACGCCAACCCGACCGCCCCCAAAACATTTTTGGTCCGAGTACCAGACTAGGTAGCACCCAGCTATTAATCACGTGATGTGTATCACGTGATGAGAAACACGTGCGCGATGATAACCGTTTCTCCTTTGTTTATTCAGAGACGTATATAAAGAGAAAAATGGGTTTTGTTTGTGTATTTTAACTTAGCAATGAAAATAGCGTCCAAAAATAATATCGACGAGGAAAAAAATTAAATGCAATCCCCAGTTTGGATGTGGAAGCTTTATGAAATTGCTCATGGTAGCCACAGACCTTTGTGGACTCGGATGTGGAAGCAAAAAGGTTAATTACTGCACTTTTTTAAAGAACCAGATAAATTATTGTGCAAAACATCGGTCTTTTGAGAACGCGAAATTTCAGAATAATCATGAGAAAAATATGAAAAATTATATGGTATCAACATTTCAACCCCTATTGGAAAAATGGTAGGGGGGGGGGGGGGGGGTGTGGTGGGGGGGAGGTGCATCTGCTCAAAAATGTGATCTGGACACGCTCCTTTAAAGGAACGCCAGATCACATTTTTGAGTCACCCATTTTTCCCATGGTAATTGAGATTTTGATATCTTATTGTCTGTCAAATTTTTCTCGTTACCATTAAGAAATTTCACGTTCTCAATCTGTATATATTTTAAGGATATCGCCGGAAATAGACCGATGTTTTGCAAAATAATTTATCTAGCTGGTTCCATAGAACAGTGCAGTAATTCACCTTTTTGCTTCCACATCCAAACTGGGGATTGCATTAAAAAAAATTCCCCGTCGATATTATTTTTGGGAGGTATTGTACGTGATTGCTAAGTTAAAACAGACAAACAAAACGTTTTTAAACTGAAAACGCTCCTTTTACGGCGAATCACCCTTGCGGGCCCCATAACCTTTATTTCTGACCTTCATCCGTCGCGTAGCCTATGGTACGTGGTATGGTTAATTCAATTATGTCACGCCTAAATAAACAAAGGAGAAACGTCTTTCATCGCGCACGTGTTTCTCATCACGTTATACACATCACGTCTCCTGTGTGGAATATGTGGACACCGCACACATATTAAAGGCTAGACTGGTTCCCGTTCCCTACGAAGTATCCAGACGTAATATATTGGGACGGAAACCAGTCTAATTAAAGGCGACCCCAACTATATGGGTGTACATATTGTTATTTTTACGGCTTCCGGAAGGAAGCACAATTTTACACACATATGCCGCGCTTTTTCAATGATTTTGTCACCATCGTTAAAGGGAATTTTTATTTTCCCTTTTAATCAGTGAGAACATATCCTCAAGTTTATTTTATAAGCGCCCCGAAAGATTTGGTCAGGGGAATTAAAACCTCAGCCCAATTACGTTTTTTAAAGGATAGATAAAAAAATAGGCACAAATTCTCCACGGTGTATGTTACACGATCGGAAACATTTTGTCTTTATTGGAAACCATGATATACCATTTTTGCACGGGTAATTGTGGGGTTGTCTTTTAACAAAATTTCTAAAACGCCAGATGAACGAACAAAAACGCAAAACGCAGAAATCACAACAACGAAGACAATTATCTCTATTTTTGATGGGTGATAATCTTTACTTATTTCCTTCTTGCTCTAAAACTCCCATTTTCTATTACAAAAAGTCAAATTCACACGTTTTTCTTCTTAAAACGACAAATGTTCTTAGATTGTAAGGAGATTATCTTAATTATCAGAAAATCATACCAGAAACAATGCTTTTTACAATATTTCTATGTTGTAATTTAGAAACTGGGTTTTAAAAATTACCCCTCGCGAATTTACCCCTGGCACCCCTCGCAAATCATATCCAACTGTACAATGAATAGCGAACTTGGTTTATAAAAACTACAAGTGTGTGCATGTAAGGGGCCCTGATTGGCACCCCTCGCGAATCATAGCCCACTGTACAATGAATAGTGAACTGGGTTAATAAAAACTGTGTGCAAGGGGCGCCGATTGGCAACCCTCGCGAATCATAAATTTAATTGGGTTGAGGTTTATCCTGACCAAATCTTTCGGGGCGCTTATAAAATAAACTTGAGGATATTCTTTACAGATTAGAAGAAAACAATTGTGCAATTTTTCCTTTTTACGATGGTACAAAATCATTTGAAAAGCGCAGCATCTATGCCTAACTTTTCATCTAGCTTTCGATCATTTCCGGAAGCCGTGAAAATAGCAGCCCGAAATTCGTGCTAGGTTCCGGCTGGTGAAATATCGCACATATATTTTTAACATCGCATACATATGAAAAAACATTGCATATATATGTCAAATTATTGCACATATATTTTTAACATCGCATACATATGAAAAAACATTGCATATATATGTCAAATTATTGCACATATATTTTCAACATCGCATACATATGAAAAAACATCGCACATATATATCAAACATCACACATATATGTCAAACATCGCACATATATTTGTGCATTATCGAATAGTGCAACGTTCCACACGCCATAGTATAGACCGCATCGAATAGCTGCCGTCTTGTAGGGCAGTTTCTTTGTTTCGTTAGGACACGCATGGTTGCACATTTTGTGCTTACATTGTTGACTAATTTGAATATGAAACGTTGCCCCACAAGATGGAAGCTATTCGATACGGTCTATAGGGGAAATCCCTTTGTTATTTATTGTGCTGGGTATACCGAACTCGCGTCATGAGGCCGAACTCCCTAGGTCTAGCCCAGTCCTTTTTGTGCGTCTGTCTTGTCCACATGCGTCCGCTGTATAAAATAGGTGTGGCTGCAACAAATGCCAACTTGACTCAATATTTGCCAGCTGGAAATAGATACATACCATGGTGACTCTGCATGCCCTCAGGCTGGAGGTTTCAGAGGTTTCAAACACTGACATACAACAGTGTAAATAACAGAGAAATGTTCAAGTCTCAATTCTTTGTTCTTTATTGTCACATTGTTTTTGTTCTTACAAGATAATCTTGAACGACTAAGTGATTATTATTTGTAGGGATTATGACCCAAGATAATCCTGTATAAATGGGTACCAGCATCATGCTGGGAAGGTAAACAGACTCGCTGTGGGTGTGGGAGGAATGGTGAACCACCCCTTCCCCTCCCCTCCCCCACAACCCAAGATAATCTTGTACGACTAAGTGATTATTATTTGTAGGGATTATGACCCAAGATAATCTTGTATAAATGGGTACCAGCATCATGCTGGGAAGGTAAACAGACTCGCTGTGGGTGTGGAAGGAATGGTGAACCCCGCAGCAAATTTGACAGAGGAGTCTGGTCCCCTCGCTAATGAAAGAGAGATGGGCACTCTTCATAACGTGACTTGGTGTAGGCAGCTGATGTGAAGTACAGATTCATACTGTGTTCACAGTAGGAGAGAAAGGCATAAAGCATCGAGACGGTTATAAGTTGCTAGGCATTAGCTTGCACCACGTAACATTAACAGCATAGACGAATTACCCTGTTCTGCGCACTTCCGCACTGAAACCGAGGCTCTTTGTGTCGAGTCAGCAGTAACGCATGTGCTACAAGTACAGTAACCGAGTGTGTACGTGCGCTGTTCTGCGTGGCATGTAGGTGTGTGTGCATTCACATGCGTACATTACGTGTAGTTCACTTCCAGCTTTGATAAAGAGGCTCTTTGTGTTAAACAACAGAAGTGCGCAGACCGGTCTCAAAAGGTTAGTATGGGATTCGTCTATAGTATAGACTTTTAAACTGCAATTCCATTAGAAAGTGAGTAATTCAGGGTGTTAACCATAGTGGACAGATTATGCACAAAAGGATGTCATATTTCACACATGCAGCCTCATGTAAAATAAGAATGTAAAAAAAATTTCGGTACGAATTACGTTTACTGGTCACCACTTTTTTAAGGTTGAATGTTTTTCACTCTCAAAATCACTTCCGTTTAAATGTTGGAAAATAAGTGGCGACCAGTAAACGAAAACATTTCCCATTTTACATAATGGGATATAGACTAAATTGTAACATCATTATCAGTCACTAGGTTAACTGGGTCTAAACATTCGCTGGTAATCAAAAAACGAAACCGCAAGCAAATGCTTCACTGGTTCTAGCGTAGATATAGTACCTTGGCAAACAGTGACGTTCACTTCAGTACACTATTGTTGAAATACCCACAGATACATGTAGAGATTCTGAGACATCTGGGGCCAATTTCATCATAGCGTTGTTCAGCACAACAATTTTCTTAGCACAGAACTTCTTTTGTTTGTTACCAGCCAAAATTGCATGACAAATTGTGATCTTAGAATCAGTAGCAAAGTATTAGTAAATACACATTACATACGATTTTGGCTGGCAACCCATTTTTGCAATATAAAGCAAAGAATCTCTGTGCTAAGCAAACAGCGCCATGACATTGGCCCCTACTTGCTTGCACTTGTTCATCAGCTGAGCAGTGTTCAGAGCACATCATATCTTGTAGACTGCTGAAGCATCAGCAATTTTCCTTAATTTCACTAAGAATGCCGAGTGCCCAGGCTGGTTACTGTGAGGTCTTGCTACGTATTTAGGAACATGATCTTTGGTGTGTTGGAATGGTGTACCATTGGCTGCTGATAAGATAAAAAAGATGCAAATAGTGTTGCAGTCACAGAACTCCATTGAAAGCTAGGGCTAGAAACTTTTCCTGTGCTTTTTAATTGTGTATCGGGTCAAGTCAGGTGTGGCACTTGGCTGCATTCACCCTCTTCCCCAACCCCTCCATCCGGTCTCCCACCCTCCTCCTTCCCCCACCCCCAAAAAACCCTCCTTGGACGGGCCCCTTATACATACATGTATAATCACAGTAATTTCGGATTATGGCCAAAAACCAACATTGTGCAATGGCTTTAAGCAGTGCCTATAGTTCATATGGTGACATCTTATAGCACACATAGATCTATCCTACGGGATATGGTTGTAGGAGCAGAGGACCACAGATATGGAGCATGGGCAGTAAACAAAATGAGCAAATACAACATTGATCGACTAGAGTCATTTGGGCATACTCCAAAAAGAGCGTTGATGAGTTTTAATACAATCAGTGAGTGACATTACAGAAGGTCATACCCAAACCTGGCTGTTTGACAATGTATTTAAGCATTAAAAGTCTATCCTTACCCATTTGGCCCTGGTGATTCTCCAATGAGTCTGTTGCCAGACTTGCTTCATCATCCAATGCCCTTCCACTGTGCCTTCTAGCCTGGTTTACAAGCCATGACCTATGCGTTACTTCCAGTGTTTTCTCAATGGTAAGTGGGAGACTGTGGACACGCAGGAATTCAGCCACTTCAATTACCTAAGATGAATGCAATAACTAGTATGGTGCCTATAAATAATCACCCTAATTAACATCTTGTTTTCCCCACAGGGAAAACCCATAGAGAAAACCTGAGGGAGTATACCACTGTGCCTCACAGCTGAGCCGGTAGAGCATCTGCCCAGTGTGTCAGAGGTCTTAGGGAAAACCTGAGGGAGTATACCAACGTGCCTCATAGCTGAGCCGGTAGAGCATCTGCCCATTGAGTCAGAGGTCTTAGGGAAAACCTGAGGGAGTATACCACTGTGCCTCATAGCTAAACTGGTAGAGCACTTGCCCGGTGAGTCAAAGGTCTAGGCTCCAAATAAGGCCTTACGGCTTTCTCTCATCTCAAGTTTGCCAAGAAGAGTAGACATGAAGAGGGGTTAAGAGGCCATTTTAGTTTTCCTAAGAGCCTCTTCTGGCAACCATCTGGAGCTAATGAGTAAAGTAATGATTGCGATGTTTAGTAACATCTGACTGCCATGGAAATAAAGTAACCAAATATGGGATGCTACAAATATTATATGGTTCTCATCATGATTTGAACCCAAACCTAGCACAGACTCTCCAGGCTCTACCAGCTGAGCTATGAGGCACAGTACTAGAGGTGTACTCTCTTAGGATTCCCTAATGACACACCAGGCAGATGGTTCACCAGCTGAGCTATGAGACACAGTGGTATACTCCCTCAGGTTTCCCCCCAATACCTCTGACACACCAGGCAGATGCTCTACCAGCTGAGATATGATGCACAGTGGTATACTACAGGTTTTCCCAAAGACCTCTGACACACCAGGCAGATGCTCTACAAGCTGAGTGATGACGCACAGTGGTATACTCCCTAAGGTTTTCTCCAAAGATCTCTTACACACCAGGGAGATGCTCTACCGGCTGAGCTACTAGGCACAGTGGTATATTCCCTCAGGTTTTCCCCAAGACCTCGGACACACCAGGCAGATGCTCCACCAGCTGAGCTATATGAGGTACAGCAGTATACTCCCCGAGTTTTTCATCAGATCTCCACCAGTAAAAATATGATAAACGTACAATAACCATAGTGAGCTTGCCGTTTCTTTTAATATTTTCAACCTTGAAATAGAGTCAAACCACTGGAATAGTTGTTAGATAAAAACAAGCATCTCTGTGCACTAGGCTTGGGTGACTCAGATTCCAAAACACGATTGAGATTCCATTCAGAATCAATTATATTTTCACAGGCGACGACGACCTAATTATTAGCACCAAGTGGCACTATAATAGAGCTTCTGCACCGGCGGCCATGACAGGGGCCAGGTTTTCTTATGTAAATGATGTAACAATAGAACAACAAAGCACCTACTCATGCATGACACACGGTGACAATGTGACTGCCCCCTGTCGTGGCCGCCGTGCAAAGGCTCTATTGTCCATAAAATGTTGCCGGCATGTGTTATACACACATTTCTAATGTGTGGAAATTTTCAGAGCCTGAATACTCTTTGCAGAAGTCGAGTGTTTTGGCTTCGGAATTGCTAAGTAATTTCTGGAATCAGTAAGTTGCGTCTGGAAATTGAATCTTGTTAAAACAGAATCAATGCCTACTTGGAATTGACTCCTCAATAATCTGGAAATGCAATTCCAATTCCCAAAATTCAATTAAATCTATGTGCATTACTTTCTCACTAAAACTATCCAAGGTTAAGTAAGGATGGAAAGCCACAAACCTGTGTGATATTAGCAATATACAAGACAGCAGCCCTGCCAGATTTAAGACGAGCAGCGAGTATGGGTGTGGCTTCATGAGGTCGCTCCATGTCAATCACAGCTCCATCTACCAACAATCCTGGATTCAGTGTTTGATCACACTCCTGTAGCTTGCCTGGTTAATGTAGAAAATGAAGGAAGTTTCAAATGTACTGAAATAAAGAGGCATTCCTCTTGTCATGTCTCAAGATTAGTCAAACTGCTTTTGAGTCTCAAAGTCAAACCAAACCGACTTCAAGTCTCTAGTCAAGTAAAATTACCAATGAGTTTAAGTCAAGTCATTTGGCATTAATGCAAAGTCAAGTCAGGCGTATTGGTCACAGCAGTAAATTCGTTCACAAGAAATTTTGAAAATGCCTATTTGAAACATAACAAATGCAGAGTATATTTCTTGTTCTCAAACCATTGATATGTGAAAATGTGTCGTACCACAGTAACAATTGAATAACCACAAGAGGGCAGGCTCACTATTTGCATGTTGGCCCGTAATACATGTACAATTTGTGTCCAAAATGCATGTTTGACACCTGTTCTGTTATTTGGAAAATTCATTTCAAAAACTGATCATTGCACAGAATTATTGAGAGAACGAAATGGTAGTTTTTCAAAGTTTGATTTTGATTGTAATGTGAGACAGACTTCTGGCATGTGTGAAATAACTAAAGTAGAGAATCCATCAGTGATTTGATGGGGGCCGCCAAGTTTTTGCGAAGGACTTAAACTGACTCATCTTCCTGTGTTATAGGTTAACGTAAAAAGTCACTTTTAGCTTCTTAATGCAACTGCTGGCATAATATCTTGGACATTGTGTAGCATTCGAAATAATGAAATAAAACAACATTTTATGAAATAAGCTGTGAGTGCGCTGAAGTAAAGCTTGAAACAAATGATGAATGATACTGCAAAATAACAAACATGACATACCTAAATGAAAGACCACATTATCAGGCCAGTGCTGCGAGGGATGGCCGACGTTCCAGGATGAAGCCCACTCCTTTAAGTTTTTCACGGCTCTCTTATGGTGATTGGACCTCGCTTCAAATGTGTGTATGCATCCCGAATGACCAACTGTACAAGAATACACAAGTAAAACAGCATGATGAAAAGGTGCACATTTCGTGTAGTGACTAGTTAACGTTCAAATGCCAGCTGAATCGAGGTTGAGGAGCACAATGGAAAAGGGGATTGAGCATGGGGGGTTATTAGATATTAAGCTCGTGCCAATGACGTAATTTTGGGAGTCAAATAATGCCGCGTCGTTGTGGAAGCAATGTGCGTGCGTGTTGTGTGTGTCCATAGCGTGCGTAACGCGCAATGCTAAGGCTCCCATTGGTGAATTAAACTGCGTTACGCCCACCAGAGACACACACAGCACGCACGCACGCACATCGCTTCCACAATGACTCAGCATTATTTGACTCCCAAAATGGCGTATTTGCACGTGTTTGAAGGGGGTCAATACCGAATGATTCATGGTACATGTACGTGTATTCTTTTTACAAGCATCTAGGGTTTCCCCCAAAGCGTTATAGAGTAGTGGTGCCTCTACCCTTTCACAAATGGCCACTACTCTTTAGCAATCAGCCACTACCCTTTCAGAAATTGCCATGACTCACCTGCTCTTGAGAGGAAGAGTGTCATAGCACCAGACCCTGTACCTGCTTCCAGTATGACATCACCGGGACTTGCATCAACCATCATCAGCATGGAGCAGCAATAAATGTATGTATGTAGAGGACGTCCAATCACAAATTGCCAGCATGGAGCAGCAATAAATGTATGTATGTAGGGGACGTCCAATCACAAATTGCCACTCACCTGCTCTTGACAAGAAGAGCGTCATAGCACCAGACCCTGTACCTGCTTCCAGTATGACATCACCATGACTTGCATCAATCATCATCAGCATGGAGCAGCAATAAATGTATGTATGTATACATGTAGAGGACGTCCAATCACAAATTGCCACTCACCTGCTCTTGAGAGGAAGAGCGTCATGGCACCAGACCCTGTACCTGCTTCCAGTATGACATCACCGGGACTTGCATCAATCAACATCAGCATGGAGCAGCAATAAATGTATGTATGTAGAGGACGTCCAATCACAAATTGCCATGACTCACCTGCTCTTGAGAGGAAGAGCGTCATGGCACCAGACCCTGTACCTGCTTCCAGTATGACATCACCAGGACTTGCATCAATCATCATCAGCATGGAGCAGCAATAAATGTATGTATGTATGTAGAGGACGTCCAATCACAAATTGCCACTCACCTGCTCTTGAGAGGAAGAGCGTCATGGCACCAGACCCTGTACCTGCTTCCAGTATGACATCACCAGGACTTGCATCAATCATCATCAGCATGGAGCAGCAATAAATGTATGTATGTATGTAGAGGACGTCCAATCACAAATTGCCACTCACCTGCTCTTGAGAGGAAGAGCGTCATGGCACCAGACCCTGTACCTGCTTCCAGTATGACATCACTGGCACTTGCATCAATCAACATCAGCATGGAGCAGCAATCCTGTTGGAGAAACCCAAATTATTGAAATCTTAATAATTTGAATTATTAAGAACTGAATATTCGATATTCCGATTTCACATTTTTTATGGATGCACAATCGGACAAAAATAACCCGACATGCTGCAAAGATTCGGTGAGTTTTGCTGATTTATTTAAAAAGGGGAATAAAAGTGGGTTTGGCCCGTCTTAAAAAATATGTTTAAAACTAGTTAGGGGCCTGACGGCTCTGGCCATTGTCACTTGTCCATATGCTTAAGACTGGCTAAAACAACTTTTTTCCCCCTAATTTATTCTGTCGGTCGCACATCTTGGCATTTTCGTAACCCGGTGTTTATGCCTTTGTATACGGGCATATAGCACCATGACTGGAGTGAAAACAAATTCATTCATGCTTAGATACATTTACGCGTTGCATAGTCCACAACGTGGGGAGCATGTGTGGTCTTGTGGGTATACAGCCGTGCTCGTGATCGAGGGGTTATGGGTTCAAGACCACCTTGTGCCAACGTGTTTGTGTCCATGGGCAAGACACTTATTTCCCAATTGCCTCATTGGAAGCGATATTTAGGGAGCCGTCAGGGGAATGCTACAATTTAAGTGCTGATAGGGTTGTGCGCAACTAGCCAGGCAGCCACCTACACATGTAGTTGAAGCGAGATGATTCTGGTAATTCCATAAGGGCAGTGATAATAGTGGCTACGGCACCTTTGAAAGACAGCCATGTTTGATACTGTGCGCCTTGTTAATGCTCTACCATTACTATTATTGTCATCCAATCAGTTTGGAGAACCCACCGACAGAAACTAGTTTCTTTTGGGCAATCATGTGGGAGCTAATTGGATGTTGTTTTTGCTTTTTATGTTAATTTGCAGTTGAGGTTTTTCGTTTTGTTTTGTTTCGTTTTCCCTTTATTATTTATTATGATCATTATATGTCTGTAGTTCTGTGACAATAAGTGCATATCCCGTAAAATGAAATAAATACTAAAATACAAAATTATTATTATTATTAGACAACGGTTTTGTTCCTTCGCTTGTCACCATGGACACTCCGTTGTTTTCACCCCAGCCCTACTAGATGTGATGTGGCACCGACCTACAGAGTAAGACCATGTTTTAAAGTCTGGCTTGTGTAAGCCACTCTTTCAAAAATATTTTTTTCAGGTAAACTATGCATTAAGACGTTACAAAAAAGTAGTACACACAGTATGCATCACACATTGTCACACCGGTAATGTTATGCTCCAACTACGCTAACAGTCGCAACCTACGCCAAGGCTTTCCAAACAATTAAGTTAGAACTGAGCAACTATTGCTGGGACAGTCATAGCAAATTGTCTTAACAATAAGATGGGACGGTTGGCATAGCTGGGGCATGTAAAAGTAAGTACACAAACCTTGGGGTAGGAAATGACTGGAAGACGCTTCATATGAACAACAAACTCATCAAGGGAAGGTTTGCGAATCATAACACCCATGCCAAGGTCTGTGGTGAAGGTTGTCCCTGCTGTATGGCCGATGATATCAGAATGGGAAATGGTGCCGTACTTACAGCGAAATGTCTTGCTGGAACTAAGGGGAAACATCCTATGAAAAGGAAATCAAAATTTAGTTGCATTAGAGTAATCAATATGGTTGGTAGACATCTTGTCATCAGGGTACATGATATAGCCCCAAAAAGTGTACATTTAGTGATTTTAGCAGTGAGAAATGTTCACGTTTTTCTTTGAAAACAAGATTTATATGTCACGCTCCACAGACTTAGTGCATGGAGTCTCAACTGGCGAACATGTACGGTATTTTTTCCCAAGTTGAGTTGTCGTTGTCGGTAAAAAAATAAAAAGCAACTCAAGTCGAACTCAGTGACTTGGGTCAACAAATCTGGGATTCTGCAGCCAATTTCACGAAATAGTGCATCTAGCTTGTGCAACTTTTGAATATGGCATAATGAGCATAGCTTTTGTGCAATCATTGTAAAACAGTTTAGGGGCCGTCCAAAGTTGTCAACATTTGTACAGTTCTGCAGAGTAGTATTTCCCCCTGTAATACTACTATTTTTATTAACATTTTTGTCACTACCATGAAATGTAAGGTTTTACGCGGCCTTCGACCCCCCTTCCCGTTCTTACGCTTTGTACTATCATGGAAATATTTGACCATTTTGGACGGCCCCTTACGCAATGAAATGTTGCGCTAGTTGGCAGGCAACTGCGCAAGATTTCATGAAATCGGCTGCTGTAGCAACACATTCCTAGGCAGTGTGTTTCAATACAAACCTGTATAAGTACTGATGTCTCTTAACATTCTCTCTGACAGCAATAACCATCTCACCATCAGCCATAGGAACATCACCTCGCACCGTGGCCTGGTGGGCTACGTCAGTCACATCGTTATCAAGTCCTCTTGACAAAGTCAAATCGCCACTGGCTTCATCAGTACTTAAATCAGGCTTAGTTCCTGATGAACAGTTAGTTTCCACTGAGCTTCCACTATCAATGTCTACATAAAGCATCTGCTTCGTTCTCTCTGTAGGTGATAGGCTCCGTTTGCTTTGTACTAATCCCAGTCGCCTTGCTTCCAAATAGCTCATCCGTTTTTCCCTTGTTTGTTCCACAATGGCGCTGTTTTCATTGGAACCAACTTTGGTTTGTCTGACATCTTCTGAAGGGGCACTGCAGTTACAGGCAATTTGTGTTAATCTGGTTTTCTTGAAGTCACTAATGAGGCAACTCAAAAGCTTGCAGTGGTTCAGCATTCTCACAGCCATTATCTGTACACCAAATGCAAGGCTTTACAATATACTTACAACTTATGAGAACAATTGACAATTCATTCAGAAATTTGCATAATTGCCTTTTGGAGTACATAGGCCTACGTGGATGTCTGGATCCGGAAATGTTGCTTTCTGGATGATGAAGTTTCTGGTATAAAGCGTGGCAAAGTTTGGATTCTTGGGGCAAATCCCAGGCTTGTGCAGAGTTCTGCGTCAGATGATTTGAAGAATGGAAATGTTCAGAAAACGATCTGTTTGGAAAAAAATGAAAAATATTATTTTAGATTACCATAATTATTTTAGCCGTCCTAAGTACATTCATAAATTAGGGTAAATTTTTAGCCACCGCAGTGGGCTGTGCAAAATGTGTGTGTGTGTGTGTACCCGACCATGTACGACCATTTCAAATGCACTGGCTGGTTTGAAAGATAGCACACAACTAGCACTACATGTATAATGTACTTCAACACGAGATTTGGTTCGCTGCTGGCTGTAGCAAATTCTCGCCGGGTACATCAGGGGCATCATGAAAAAAACATTTTTATATCGGGTTGGAAAATTTGCCTTTCTATGGTGTCATCAGACCCACCCACCCAATTTTCTTACTTGAAATTTGTTTGGGTTGTTCAGGGGCCAATTAATTTGTTTGCTTTATAAAAATGAGTCAATAGTCAAAATTGCATGTCAACTTGCGTTTTTCACAAGAATATTTGCTATTCTTGCTAAAAACACAAGTTAAAGTACAATTTTGATTAACCCATTTTTATAAAGCACACACATTTTTGATTAAGCAAATTTTTCTGCTTAACTGCTTTATGAAATTTGCCCCAGGTCAGTTAGATTCCTCCCCCCGCCCCCCAACCACCCGATATTTTAACACGGATTGAACACGGATTTTGGTAAATTTATATATTGGAATTAATAGCTTATTCAATTCTAAGATATACTTCCAACTTGCACTTTTGTCGGAAATGTTGCATTTCTGAGATAAATAAATTATAAAATTACTGCATAAATATTAGCCATAAAAGTAATGCACAAAATTAAGGCGCGAGCTGTGCGTATTAAAGCGCGACATCAGAGGTCGCTGCATGTGCGCGTGAATGGTTATCTTGTGCACTAAATAAATGCAATTTTTGAAGGAGGAAATGTGATTTGCGGCAAAAGTGCAAGTAGGAAGTACATTCTTAGGAAAGAATTTCGCAATAACCACCAAAACGTGTAAATATTTTGAAGGGAAGTATTAAATTGAAAGCTGAGGCGCGGGATGAGAAACAACCGCGCCGCATATGCCGTGCGTGAAACCGAATTATAAGATAGACCTAGAGCGCCACCAATCGTTGAAGAATGATTGCCTTAACAGTAGACTGGTTTCCTGTCCTCATATTTACTTCCCCTAAGCGCACATAGACATGGGACCAGTCTACCTCAACAGTATGTACATGTGTACATAATAGGTCAGTCGGAATTTCCTCGTCCGTGTAACACCCAAAATACTTAACCAGAGCTACACAGTAAGAATCCTTATTGATTGGTAAAAACATATATCGATGTTAAAAAGAAAATGTAAGGGTCTTTTTTACGTTTTTTCTGGTTTTGTATCTTTAAACTACTTTCTTCCTATCGGATTAGCAAAATGAGTGCTTCGCCGCGCCCAGTTGACAAGGCTCTCGAGTGTCATTGCGCGACGGATCGTACCATTATTTGTAGGGTATGCAGTTTATGAAAGTTCAAGTACGCCGCCAATAAATGCATCATATACCCATTGAAACTACATTTCAATGTTTTAAAACCGTGTTGGGAGAGGAATAAATTCTTCCTGTTTGAAAATATTAATATTTGTTGCGTTTGTTGCGTTTGTTCGTAGTGTGTAATCCCTGCTAAAATCGGCCGCCCCCGTCCATATATTACGTGATCCGTCCTTTCGAATACGGCGCTAGACTGGTTTCCGATCCACATCTAAAAATCGGAACGGACGTGCCACTGAATGGGAAAGCCATCTTCGTAGGAAGAAATGCGACTGCGTATTAAACGCTATCAAGTACGCGCACGCTGTAACATGTTCCAAACACGCGCGCGTGTTGCTCGAAATTTGTTCGAAATACGGCGCAGCCGATGCGCGTCATAAAAAACTACGCTCAAAATTCTGATGCACGTGGCGATTTGTAGGAAGTGACGTCATTTGAACGTGATCAATTGATTTTCTTGCTTTATTTCCACAAACCGAAAATTAAGATCAGTAAATCAAAACATTCTGAACCTCAAAATTTACAAAACAATTTGGGACGTTTTGGCAGTCAGTCCGCAGCGCCCCCGATAATGAGGTCAAATGCCCAATTTTATCTGCACAGCTCATCGGCGTGAACGCACCGCGAGAAAGTCCGGGATGTTCGCGAGATTTCGTTGGCCTTATTTTGTTGCTCGCAAGCGTTTTAAACGAGTAGTTGGTGGCCAAGATGGCTGGGTAAGTTTGGAAAACAATTCTTTCTGTTTCGATTGATGTATATTTTGTCACAATTTGGGTAATTTTTGAGTTGGTAATTGTGTAAATCTGAAGTGATGGGTCGTATCGTGGATTTTGAGGGGGTCAATTGGTTTGTGCATCCTGACTGGACTAGACAAAACTTTGGAAAACAATAGCGTTTTTCCGATAGATGAAGACACGTGCTTTTGTTTAACGTGTCATGTGGCTTGCTGAAAGAGTTTTTTCAATGGTTTTTGCGCTACGATTTTACCGCGAGATTTCACCCTTTTAGCAGTGCGACTGTGGCTGCACACGTACGCGTGTGCACGCAGACATTGTAGAAATGCGCCTGAACACATTCATGACAGTCAACTCGACCATTGGACCAACTCGACCGTTGGACCAACTCGTCCGTTGACCGACTCGACTTCAAAGTTGAGGGAAATTTGGGGAGTCGATCATGGCTTCAGACCTTGGGTGCAAAACATATGAGTCAGGCTGACAAATTGTTAAGTCTTTCTTCACACAATTAAAACAAAATCTTAATTTTTTTTTATCCCACTTTTATTTATTTTTGAAAGTATTGGGAATTTTAAAGTTGGAATCAGGTCAAGTCGCCCCCTTATGAACTTGGCCCCTCCCCCTCCCCCTCCCCCTCGATGTTATTAATAGTGCTCACTAATTTTGTTTTAACTTTTTCCAATTACTGCAGCGGTCATCATGGGGACCTGCTGTTATGTACATGTATGCAGCATCAAAAGCACAATGGCATAGGATAACGCAAAGTTAATCTGAGACAGTCATCTCCCGACAACTTCACAGAGACTCCGGCATTTATCTCTGGTAATTTTAGTCATTCTTACTCACTTACTTGCAAACTTACGCTGGGGTAAAACAAGATCTGAGGGTAAAAACAAAACCTGTAACAAACCTATGTGTGGGCCATAAAGCTTGTGGACGCATGAGTTCAAGGTGGAGCCACCTTATCATGTCAAAAATTGACAATCTGAGAAACCTGATGCACTTTCTATTGCCCAATTTATTCGATATAGATTGCATTTGTTTTGCTTGCTAGCAGAAATACACCCAACAAATTTAAATCACAGCATGACACCAGAAAAAAACACGGTCAAAAGTAAGAGCTTTTTGCTTCCTAAAATAAGCTCACATGATCTAATTACAATGCATGTCAAAATTGTCAACTGATTTTCATAACTTCATGTTTTATATGCATGTGTTGTTAGAGCAAGTCCCACCTAGAGTTTACATGAATATAATGTTAAACCAGCTGATGTCAGTGATGAGAGATACAACCTATATTTTATTTTTGGGATCTCTGCAGCTTGAAATACAATCAATGAACCATATATTTTGTATCGTCATACATGTATTTGTCTTTTACAGTTTATCCAGTATACTTTAGAAACTCTAATCTGAGTGTTTACATGTGTGGCAGTTAACGAGTTTTCAAAACTTTTTTATAATATTTTTGTAATTATATACTCTTTGCAACAACAGAACCTGTTGTGACTATTCCGCTCGTGGTTTTTCATTATGGTTACATTTTTGGCAATAATAACTGTTTTAAGTCCACCATATGTCGATCATAAGTCATGTACATGTTTTAACAGATTTATTTATCAGTTGCTGTGTAGTATCCAAAGATGTGTGACATTGAATAAATTAAAAAGAACCGTTAACAATCTGTCGTGTTTCCTGTGTCATATAATCCTTTGCCCAACTGGACTGATTACTGTTTAAAATTTATTTGGGCAGATGGAGGCATAGAACAAGGAAAAAGAACATTAGGAAATTACTTCACTCTTGTGTAAACATAAAAAAAGCTTCAGATCCCGGCTAAGTGATTTTTAGGAAAAAATGATCAAAACTAAGATTGACTACACACTTGGCTATGGTTTGAGAGTTTTTACACCTAACCGGTTTGAATTTAACTTGATTTATGGGGGCTTAACAATACTGTTCGAAGAGGAGAAAAGGAAATAAAGGTAGACCTATACATGCATTCAATAAATAGCTCCGTGTGTACAACCCACGAAAAAATTGGTGGACTAGAAACCAGTCTAATCTGGAACTAGCAATGACGTCATCGTTAGCCAATCGGACAACGGGAAACTATGCGATGCCACGGCGGTAATTTTGGGTTTGTGTTTATTCGGAATGACGATGGATTTCGCTGCATCCTGACTGGACTAGACAAAAGTACGTACAATTTTCATTATTTGTGGGTAGAATATTACATATTCTTTGTATAAAAGGTAAACATGGACTGCTGATTGTAGTGACAAGGGAAGATTTTGGCCGATTTTTGGGGTGTCGTTTGTCGTGTTTTTGGACGTGTTTTTTCCTGAATATTTCTCACCTCAAAATGCAAAAAAAACATGAAATAGTGATACTCGACGACAGATACGTTTCTCTTCTTTCCGAAAATTCTAGTGTTATAGGTCAGATTTCTGGAAACGACTAAGAAATCCTTAGTTTTCGACGGGCTGTTCAAGCTCATTAAATATGCACGACCGTAACTGGTTGAGGTCACGCGTGCATATTGTGCACATAAAAACAAGCACTTTTTAGCGCGCTGCGGACTGACTGTTGGGAGAATTTATTAATGAATTACTTTGTAAGATGAGGGACCAGCTAAATTTGTATTTTCAAATTGTGCTTAAAAACAGTATCAACATTTTAGTGCACATGTAAATACATATCACAATATTTTGTCAGGCAATCAACTTTTGCAATATAAAGCAGATAAATTATGTGCTAAGTAATGTTTCGTGCCAATAGCGCCATGAAATTGGCCCCTGGAGTTCAGAAATGTTTTCCCTTTTTTTCAATACTTCATTGCACCATCACTGCTGTCCTCATCTTTTGCAATATCAGTCGTCATCAAAGTCTTCATTATCTTTAAAGCCCCAAAATTTTACTTCACGAGCAGACAAGAAAAACTAAAAGTGTTGAAAGCAAGGTAACAATCACATTTTATGGTATCTTTGTGGAAGAAAACTGCTAACTGAAGGTGTTTTAAGTTTTGAATATTTTTTGTTTACCTTTCATGCATTGGCTTAAATTTCTACAAGGCTCTTTATCAACATATTACTACGACTGTAATTGTGGGGAAATAAAACATGTTCCAAATTATTTAACACTTTATTAAACAGCTTCAACCCGCAAAGCATTATTATGACAATTCAGTGATTTCTTTAGAACGTAGGCCTATTGTACCTGTAGGTGATTGCACAACACATACAATGGAGAAATGAACTGATTGCATAATACACACAATGAGGGAATGGAATGACAAGAATGCGAGTCAAGTAGTGTAGATAACAAGGAAATACAATTAATTACTTGTACTGTAACACTTATGTAATGCTGCTGTTCCTAATTTTAAAAGTTTTCCAGTCACGTAAATAATGTCTTGAAGTTGCTGCTGGTGGGTATCACCATCATGCAATTTGGGAACGACTTTCACCTTCGCGGGTCCATCTCCTATTGGGAATGAGTGGACATGGGTTGGCTGCTCTCTTCCAAATGCCAAATACACCTCTTCGGGAGAATGATCTAGGGAAAAAAAACAATTAACTAATTTTAAAAAAATTGTTTAATATCCATATCTACATTCTTAAAAATCGATGCTTAGAATACAGACGTTAAAAAAAATTTAGACGTTAAAACAAGCGTAATACAATTGTAGATCACTTGATGAATACCTGGTTGGCATTTGACGCTTGCTCATACGTTTTGGTTCACCGGCGATGTCATCCTGTTTATCCTCAAGCCTCAAATGTAGGTGGAGGTTGGGACAATATGTGCTGCATCTGAAATCTTCACTTCCTGACCCCTAATGCACCTGGTGGTTGGTGCCTTGTCCCCATCACTGTTGAACTGAAAAATGAATAACAAGTTAACATTAATAATAAATGGCACTAAGGGTTGAGAAGTTGATCAGAATGTTTTTCTTTTTTTGAAAGTGCAAATTTGATGGAGATACCCACATTTTTTAATTGAGAAAACACTTAGTCTCATATGTTTTGTGCAAAAGGTCGTGAGACATGATGAACGGTATAAATACCGTACACGTTCGCCACTAATTCTTCCTAATAAAAAATAGTAATAATGTCATAAATGCCCCAGAAAGTGTAAAATTTGGTTAGGAAACACGATAAGAAAATATCAAGTTTTTCTTTGAAAACACTTAGGATTGTTTTTGTCATGCTCTATAGACTTAGTGCATGGAGTTTCAACTCGCGAACGTGCATGATAGTTTTTCCATGATCAACCACCAAATTCTCTCCGAATTTTTCGACCGTGACCGGTCGAGATGTCTTAAAACGGGACGACTGTCGCCGTCACTTGTTCACTGTACCGTGTACACTGCGCTGGTGCCTGGAGTGTGTTTTTCAGTAGTGAATTTATGCCACTTAAACCACGAATTAGCAAACACGGACTGCTAGCAACATAAAGCTTACTATACTATTTTTACCTTCATTACTTTTACGAGTAATTTGTTGCTCATATAGGCCTATATACACAGCAATCTTTCGCGATCCATCGATGAAAATCATGATTGTTGCTGGCCGGCCGGCGCCGCGCCATACACAAAAAGGACATTTCAGTCTGGCTCTCTGACATGACGTTAAAATGCCGTATATTTATATTTCACAGGCCTGGATCCCAGACTTAAGGGCCAATCATCAGAGTGGTCGATTTTATAGCAGGAAATGCACAAGAAAAATAACACATCGACGATTTAAATTTTGAAACTTGCAGAATTTATTCTATTACAGCATAATGTTAAAACATTTTTAATGTTATGAGCTACAATTCTAATGGTTGCATAATGTATACATTGACAATGTGCTTCAATTTTCATAAACCTCGCACCCCACAAATAATGGTATGGTCTGTCGCGAAGTAACAATCGGTTTCCTGTTTAATGCGACGCACTCGTTGTGAATCCGGGGGAAACAAAGTAGTTCTAGCGTAAAAAAACGACAAGAACACGAAAAGGACCCTCAGAATTTCTTTTTAACATCGATTTCTACTTTCAACAATAAATAAGGACTCAACTTGTTTCGGTCTGGTTAAGTATTAAAGTCCTACACGGACGACGAAATTCCGACTGACCTATAAAGGTCTGGAGCCAATTTCATGGCGTTGCTTAGCACAACAATTTGCTTAGCACAGGATTTATTTGCTTTATAAAATGGATTACAAGCCATAATTATACACCAACTTGTGTTCTTCGCAAGAGTAGGAGAATACCTTTCAATACACATCACTTACAATTTTGGCTGGCAATTAATCCATTTTTGCAAAATAAAGCAAACAAATCCTGTGCTAAGCAAATTTTTGTGCTAAGCAACGCCATGAAATTGGCCCCTGTTCGCTTAGCTTCCGCGTCTCGGGCGTAAAGCCATATGGCAGTTTACGTTAGGCTTGGGCGACTCCAGCATTTTCGGAGTCGACTCTGATTCCAAAAAAGAATCGCGATTCCATTCGGAATCGATTCCATTTTTCGCGGTAAATGGGCGTTTATGTAGGCTACATGTACTTATTGTGCCGACGACGACCCAATAGGCCTATTATTGGCACCGAGTGCAAGAACGTCCCCGAATTGATGCCGTCCTGTACCACACACACTATTTCTTAATAATGTGGATATGATCAGATGCTATATTCTCACAAAAGTTAGAGTTTTGCCTTTGGAATTGCTAGGTAATTTCTGGAATCAGCAAGCTATCACTGGGAATCGAATCTAAATGACAGGGGATCGATTTTTACTGGGAATCGATTCTTCAAAAATGTGGAATCGCGATTCCGATTTCTAAAGTGGAATCGATTCTACTCGATTTCGACGTGGAATCGCCTAAGCCTAGTTTACATGTAGATTTGCTAAAATTAAACAAAACGTGACCGTGGAAGCCTTTCTCAAATGGAAGATAAAAGTAGTTCCAATTAAGTTATTGAGTTATTGACCAATGCAGTGATTCCGCCCGATATGATAATATTTATAAGAAAACGATAACTGAAGTTGAATTTAAAATACATGTATGCCATACTTTTTTTCAAGGGCGCCTTCATGTAGGCTACATGTGAACGAAATTAAGCCCATGACTATTGTAATATTATGACTCTGTTCGTGTGCAGTAATGACCACAACATCAACATTTACACATTTTTTTAAAGCATGCACATGCAGTTTTTCATTGTTTTTGTGACCAGCCAAGTGACCAGCCAAGTGGCCAGTAAAAAAAATACGTAAAAGGCACGGCCCTCACTTGACCTAAGACTGCCATGACAGCGCCCTTGTTTGAATCTAAACGTGTTATCATGTCAGCACCCTTTTTGGGTTGAAGCCTTATTTTTCGTGTGAGTTGCAGTATCTGTATCTGTCAAATACTGCAACAATCTCCTCGTCAGTTGCAGGCAGCAGGCGCATGCAGCTGGTAGACTAATTTTGATGGTGGGCCCCCTTAAAAACGAGGACAGTTGCATCTCATTGACCTTGGTCTTAAATGTCTCAACTGAAACAGCCTCACGAGTCGTTGCAGGTAAGGTTCCATCCAGTCGATGGGTGGATGAATGAGAAAGCGGATGATTTTACATTTGATTCGATATTTTGAGGTTGATCTGCCCAGCTCAATTTATGGTTTCACTCTACCCCCAAGTAGGTATTACTCTTGACAGTCTGCAGAGATACACGATTCATCTCGTATAAGCGTACGATGACTGAAAGGGTTTTTCTCGTCAGTGTGATGGACATATAGTATAGCATTTGGTGACATTGAATTTCATTTGCCAGCGGGACTCCCACCAGTTGCATAGTGTATTTATATCATTCTGCAACTCTGCAACTCTGCAACTCTGCTGTCTTGTTGGTTCTTTTATTTCACGGTACAATTAAGATGCAGTCGTCTGCTTGGAGTATCACTTGTGACGTAATACCATTGGGTATAGGACATTAATATGAACAATAACGGCCCAAGGACCGTGCCTTGTGGTACCCCTGATGTCACGTCGATGGATGATGATGAAATCCCCTCTATAGAACGACCTGTTGAGACCTCTTTGTGAGAAAATTACATTTATGAAGGGCACAGGTAATACCAGCTTGTTTGAGTTTCAGCAAGCGCCTTTGGTGAGGAACAAGGTCGAAGGCCTTGCTGAAGTCCATGATTATGACATCAGCCTGCCCTGGTTGTCAAGAATGTTTGCAAGGTCATTTACCGTTAGGGCTAGCTGAGTTTCACAACCGACGGCGGCCTTTGCGAAAACCATGTTGTTCGTCATTCAGAACAGCATGCTCTTCGAAGTGACTAATTATGTTCGAGTATAAGCTTACAGGGAACATATATATGTCAAAGATATCGGTCTGTATACATGTAGTTTGCTGGCCGGATCAGAGCGGTTTCCCGTTTTAAAAACAGGAGATACATTCGCCTTGAGCCAATCAGGAGGTACCTCTCCTGTGTGTAGTGATTTCTGATAGATATGCTGCAGCAGTGGAGCGACACAGTCGGCGCACTCACCGTATATGGGTGACTTATAATGTTATCTATATAGACCCGGTGCTTTCTGCGGTTTTAACTCTTTCACAAGCTTTACTACAATGCCCGAGATTTGAACTGGGAGGCATAGAAGGAGTTTCCCCACTACTCATAGTCGGTATATTACTAGGCCTACAGTTTTCGTTTGTGAAGACATACTGAAATTGTCTAATAAAATAAGGGAATCTGCTTTCTCAAGTGCAGACATAGCGATACCACTTGCAGTGCTAAGAGCTGACATACCAGTAGAACTCTGTCTCAGACTCTTTATGTATAGCTCCAGAATGGCTTGGTGTTCCTATAATAGTATAGTCAGGTTTTCACCGACTTCATCTAAGAGTTCAGTACGAGATTTTCTAAGACCGCGGTCAGAGAAACGACGAAGCTGTCGAAATTTATGCCTATCAGAGTCCAGACCTGTATTTATTTATTTACCACATCCAACAGCGGAAGGACCGACAATTACAGGAATGGGATCAATTAACATATTCAAATAACTATCAACTTCTAAGTTGAATTAGAAACGGCCAGAGACACCGGGGAATCCCTCCCCTTGCTCTTCACGAAAGTATGCTCTGGGATCTTTAAAGTGCGTTGGACCAACGGCTTTACATCCCTTCCGAAGGACGGAACAAGTGTGATTAAGTGCCTTGCTCAAGAGCACAAGTGCCACAACCCGTCACGGCCCGGTATCAATTTATCACTTAGTTATTTTATGCATTATTTTATTGATAAATTATTTATTTTATTTTCTATTCTGTGTGCTACATGTAGCTCTTGAAGTTAGGATCGACAGGCTTTCGAGTCAAAGGGTTTCACTATACTATTGTCAGTCCTGGCCAACTTGGATATAGGGTTGTTATCTTAATTGTTTAGTGCATTTTTTGGATTTTGGAATAATAAGGTCAATATGCATAATGTTCTTGAATACGCCCCGTTATATGACACCGCCCCCCCCCCCCCCCCCCCCCCCACCCCCTCCCCTCCCCCCCCCCCCCCCCACCCCCTCCCCTCCCCCAGAATTTTACTTTGAGGTGAATCGGACCGTTTTTCTTTGAAAGGGATGTGAATGGCAACATGTATCTGCAGATGAAGGGGAAGGTGGACATGTTGAAGGCGTAGGTGCATAAGAGCAAGGTAATAAGACATCCTTCTTGAATAATTTCCTTCTTGAGTCATTCCAGAAGAAATCCTGGCTTACCATTCATCGGACTTTTACCGATTATCCTTTTTGTCGTAACTTGTGAAAATGCCATTTCAACTGGAGATTTTCATTAAAGGCACAGGCTCGTCAGCAATGTGCGCGCACCAAATTCATGCCACGAAACACGCAGCTCCGCAGCTCCAGCGCAATGGGATGTTTAAGGTACCATTGGAAAGCTGATGATTTCCTTTTTATTGGTGAACCACCTATAAATTGTCAAATTAAAAAACATCGGCATAATAACCTCCTGAACTTGGATTACCTTTTTTTTATGCACCCTGTAGGCCTATACATGTAGTTCAAAAAAATAAATAACTGGTTGATCATATCACGTCTTGAAGTGGCTCAAGCTAAGCGAACGCACCCGAGAGGTCGAGAGGGGGCGCCCTTGTACCGCATCCGGCCGCGCGTCCACGTGCTGCGCTGCTGCTGCAATGATGTGTAAAAATGAAAATCTAAAAATGGAGCAGAAAAGTACAAAACGTAAACGTGTAGCCAAAAATCGAAAGAAAGCATGGCGAAAGTATTCTAAAATAGAAGATGTAGAAGACTTTCTGGAGGAGCAGAGACAACAGTTGCGCACGGGGTAAGAACAACAAGGCCATCGGAATGAAAGTCATAGAATACCGTCCGGAAGATTTTAAAAACACATGAGGCTTTTTTTCATTATTCATTTTTCATTATTTTGTAAAACAGGTGCCCGAGGGGTACATAGACAATGTATGTGCTGCCCTAGCTAAGATAATCTCAGCTCTTTTTTTATCATTTTTCATTGGGATGTGGTCTTTTAGCAGTAGAGCTGAGAGAAGTTAAGAACATGAACCAGCCATCGCAAAACAAATGTGTCATTTTCTCACCGTGACACACTAATTCCCCCTAAAACTCGCCCAAACCTTGCCAGGCATAACCAGGCACTACGCAGGTCCTTGAGGGAAATAACCAGCCACGATGATTATTTTGCCAACAATTCTAGCGAAACAAACCGGTATGCTCACAGCCTAGCCGTTGTCATGTTGTGTTCAAAAATTCTATCTGCCTAGTCTGTGTACAAAGGAATACCAATGCGCATTGGTTACTAGACGTGATACGTACGCCGGTATGGGTATTTTCCTATACCTTCACCGTTGAAGGTATTGTCGGTATGCATACGTATTGCGCTATTGAACGTGCCCCGGGACTTCAGTCGGATTTGCAGTCTCGCGCGGCTACACCGACACGAACAGTGGAATTGTGTGTCAGCACTTGGATCTCGCGCTCAAGACTATCGTCTGCCGTCTGATTTCGAAAAATCTGGTTGATTGGTCGGAATTTCTTGGTTTGGCGCCATAGATCGATTTCTTTCATGAACAAGTATTGAAAGTACGTTGAAGTTCCACATTTTTTTGAAATAATGAACATTTTTTGAATAATGAAAAATTTCGGCGGCGGCCATTTGGTCATGCGGGCGGAGGACGGTATTCTATGACTTTCATTCCGATGGCCCAACTTATTACGCTTTACAAAAATTACGTGGCCCTGGCCATGCTGGCGCCGTTTCAAACCCCAAATCTGTGGCAAACTCACGCAAATGAAATTTGTCCCTTGGCTCTGATATTTGCTCAATAGGTGCACTCGCCCCAATGTTCAAATATTCCGAAGAGTACGCATCGATCCGATGTCTAGTTTCGGTGAAATCGTGGGGCAAAATTTAGACCCTCCGTGCGAAAATACAGACTGTTTGCCCCAAAATCAAGTATGCGCATGCGCGAGAGAGCGGAGAGGTCAACAATAGACTGGTTTTCTGTGCTAACATTTACTTCCCTTTGTCGTATACGAGAAGGGGAAGTAAATATGAGGACAGAAAACCGGTCTAGCTTTTGTTGAGCTTTCCGCAAGCTTTGTGTACGCAAGTTTTGAGAGTATTACGGCCAGGGCAGTATGTAGAATGTGCAGAGATTGTGATCGTTTCAGTTGCGGTTTCTTTTTAGAATAGCCAAAAGAACTTTGAGGTAAACAGAGGCTCTCGTACAGGAATTTCGAGTTACGGAGGTATATTTGTGTACACAAAAGCCTATTTCTTTTGTCGGGAATGTGACATTACTTTGAGGTAAACGGAGTTTCAAGGTGTCCGGTTTCGACTTATCGAGATTTTACTAGTGTCATGATGCTGTTCTTGTGTTTTGCTCATACATGTACACGAAGTGCAAGTCGAAAAGTGCTTAATAAAATAATAGCATACTAGGCCTTAGACAGAATGATTCTGTCCCTACGGGATTTCCCGTAGGGACAGAAGGTACCCCTTTCATACAGTGGATTGTTGTCATTTTGCCTCGAAATTAGAATCACACCCAACTATTTCCAGCTAGTTGTTTCCTGTAGTGGTTTTAGATATTCTTGATTAGAAGACAAATAAAAAGCACTACTTACATTGCCGTTTTTGAATCCAAAACGTCTATTTCCGACAATCTTCGACGAAGAAATTTTTCGGACTCCTTATCACGATAAAAACGATTGCAAACGTGTAGTTGTGCATTGACGGACGCCCAAAGAGAACGTCAAACGAAACTGTACATTGTATGCCGCGCCGTATAAATGCGCGTGACATAAGGGTCATTCCGTGTCAACTCGGCCACCCATGTATATGACACCTCAGATTTTGCTGAAACTTTTTTCAAAAATACTTTAGGTTACCATACTAAGGAATCCCAAGTTTTAGCTCAATATCTTTAATGGTTTTTGCAGGACAACCTTTTGAAATTCGAGTGTCGGGTCCTTTTTGACAAATTGTGAATTGCTCATATCAATGCAGTTCGTAGCATCTTTGAAGCCCCATAACTTCTTTTCTAATAGTGATAGGAAGCTAACATTTGGTTTCCCTGTAGACTCCTGCCCGGATTGCAAGATTCTGCAGTCTGAATCAATAAGTTGTATTATTTAAGGGAGAGGTGGACCCCCAAAAATCCTAATTTCTGTAGGGGCGCTGACTAATTTTCAAATGTTGGAGGTCCCTTGGTCTGAGTTCATTTACTTTTTCTGGTTGGAATGTGGTTTTTCTTGGTATTTGGGAGCTTTTCCACCACCAGAATGGTTTTCAGGACTATAGTGCCACTGGTAGGGAAATTGTGGGGGTCTAAAAACCACGTCAGATCAAAATTACCCTTCTGACCCCCAAATTCAGACTCCAAGATGACCATGTGGGCACATGATGACGATGATGAGACTTTCACCAGACAAACATACGCATTCATTCATTCATAAAATGAAATAAAAAGTTTGATTATCAGCCTCCTTCATTATAAACACAATTTTTGAAAATATGCATTATCGGACCCTTTATACATGTAATTAGTGTTAAATGAATAGTAAAGAAAATCAGCAGATGATTTTTAAAAAAAAAAAACACCTTCAGTTGGCAATTTCTTCCACGAAGGTACCATTTTACATGAAAAAAAAATCATGTGGCATTTGTAAATTCGTGAAGCAAAATGTTTGGTAACTGCAAATAATGTATTGGGGCTTTTAGTGAGAAACTTAACAAGTGCCTAACCGTAGGGCAAAATGTAGGTAAACAAATCCCCACCCATTGGTGCAAAACATGTATGTTTTGCTCCCATGTGCGCTGATTTTGATGTGATTATTATGCTATTCTCTCCTACATGTCCTACGGTAAACACAGTATTGATTCTGTACTTCACATCTGCTGCGTGCACCACATAGCAACAACAAATTTGTCTCGTCAAGTGGATACTATGTGTCTATTTTTTAGTTATGTAATGCTGTTGTTCCCATTTTTAAAAGTTTTCCAATCATGTAATCTGTCCTTAAAAAGTATCAATACGACCTCTTAGGAAGGGTAGTCCGGGAAGAGGGGTTTGGGGAGGGGGTGCTGGTGGTGGAAGAAGAAAGAGGAAGGGGTGAGGGGGAGCAGTTGTATGCAGTTAGCTAATTGAACATTTATTTAAAAGTAATAAAAGCTCATGTACTTCATACCTGTCACATGCACCACATAGGGGGTAGCAACAACAAATTAGTCAGGTCTGTATGTGAAAGGAAATACATAAATACAACAGACGCTATTCACAGGAAACACAAAAGGCTGATTGTCACCTAATCCTACTTGACCTAGTTTCTCTTCTTTGAAATTTCTGTTGAATTACATGTAAAAAGGGTCCGATAATGCATTTTTTCAAAAATTATGTTTATAATGAAGGAGGCTGATAATCAAACTTTTTATTTCATTTTATGAATGAATGAATATGTTTGTCTAGTGAAAGTCTCATCATCATCAGGTGCCCACATGGTCATCTGGGAGTCTGAATTTGGGGGTCAGAAGGGTAATTTTGATCTGACGTGGTTTTCAGACCCCACAATTTCCCCACCAGTGGCACTATAGTCCTGAAAACCATTCTGGTGGTGGAAAAGCTCCCAAATACCAAGAAAAACCACATTCCAACCAGAAAAAGTAAATGAACTCAGACCTAGGGACCTCCAAAATTTGAAAATTAGTCAGCACCCCTACATAAATTAGGATTTTTGGGGGTCCACCTCTCCCTTAAATAATACAACTTATTGATTCAGACTACAGAATCGTGCAATCTGTACAGGAGTCTACAAGCAAACCAAATTTTAGCTCCATATCACTTATAAAATAAGTTATGGGGCTTCAAAGATGCTACGAACTGCATTGAGCAATTCACAATTTGTCAAAAAGGACCCGACACTCGAATTTCAAAAGGTTGTCCTGCAAAAACCATTAAAGATATTGAGCTAAAACTTGGGATTCATTCGTATGGTAACCTAAAGTATTTTTGAAAAAAGTTTCAGCAAAATCTGAGAGGTGTCATATACGAGATATCTGGATATTGGCTGTTTTGACACGGAATGACCCATAAGAGCGCCACCCGTACTCTCATTGGGCCTCCGTCATGTCCGTAGAGGCACACCAACTGTACGTTCGAAAAAAAAGACCACGTCGAACTTTGGCGCGACTCCACACTAGAATCGATTAGAATGAGTTGTCCTGGACACAATAAGAAATCGCAATGTACACGTATGTTTTCATACGAAAAATGGAATCGATCTGGAATATAATTTTAATTCTTTTTTGGAATCGGAGTCGACTCCGAAAATGCTGGAGCGCCCCCAAGCGTTAAGCCTAGCCAACTTTATTTTAGCTGGTCACATCGTAACAACAGATTTTCTCGTCGAAGATTGTCGGAAATAGACGTTTTTTATTGAAAAACGTCAATGTAAGTAGTTCTTTTTTGTTTGTTTTTCAATCAAGAATATCTAAAACCAATGCAGGACACAACCAGCTGGAAATATTTGGGTGTGATTCTAATTTCGAGGCAAAATGACGACAATCCACTGTATGAAAGGAAAGCTCACTGACTAACTAGGCCTATGTCTTTGTCGTTGCTTAATTGTATTTTTGTGTGACAAATTGCTCTAAGAATTTTGTTAATTTCATATGTAATTTCTACAGAGGATTGGCCTGCGAGAAGACAGATGAAGCCTTGTTCTTTGTAGACAAGTCCGTGAGTAAACCTGGCAGGACAAGAAAAGGTGAGGAGCAGTCAGAATTCACTGGTAGAGTCGTGACGTCACATCGAGGTCACTGGACCATACTTTTTTTGCTGATATATGTTTCTGTTTGGTGGCATGGGTGACTTTCAAGATCAGCACTTTTTTTTTCCCATCAAAATCGAATCTTTAGGCAAGTCTTTTTACAGGAAATTGCCATTTTTTTGTAAAATCAAAATCTCTACACGTTCTACATACCTCCCTGGCCGTAAGACTCTTAAAACTTGCGTACACAGGTTCATTTTTCTCAAATTCACAAACTCACCTCGCGTGCGTGCAGAACCATGTCATACATGGCCGCTGGCTGCCGCATTGAATTATGGAATGACACCATGGCTCGATCCGAATTAGTGGCTTTGGCTGTTGCTGTGGCTGTTGCTATGGACGGACAATAAAAATCAATTATGGGTGGCCATGTATGACATGGTTCTGCACGCACGCGAGGTGAGTTTGTGAATTTGAGAAAAATGAACCTGTGTACGCAAGTTTTAAGAGTATTACGGCCAGGGAGGTATTTTAAAACGTGTAGAGATTTTGATTTTACAAAAAAAATGGCAATTTCCTGTAAAAAGACTTGCCTAAAGATTCCATTTTGAGCAACGATTTTGATGGGGAAAAAAAGTGTTGATCTTGAAAGTCACCCATGCCGCCAAACAGAAGCATATATCAGCAAAAAACAGGCCTGGGTGCCTTCAGTATTTGGAAGTAACTGGACCATTGCTATGGTCACTGGTTCACACTCACCGGTTTACGCTCACCGGTTTACGCTCACCGGTTTACGCTCACCGGTTTACGCTCACCGGTTTACGCTCACCGGTTCACGCTCACCGGTTCACGCTCACTGGTTCACGCTCACCGGTTCACGCTCACCGGTTCACGCTCACCGGTTCACGCTCACCGGTTCACGCTCACCGGTTCACGCTCACCGGTTCACGCTCACCGGTTCACGCTCACCGGTTCACGCTCACCGGTTCACGCTCACCGGTTCACGCTCACCGGTTCACGCTCACCGGTTCACGCTCACCGGTTCACGCTCACCGGTTCACGCTCACCGGTTCACGCTCACCGGTTCACGCTCACCGGTTCACGCTCACCGGTTCACGCTCACCGGTTCACGCTCACCGGTTCACGCTCACCGGTTCACGCTCACCGGTTCACGCTCACCGGTTCACGCTCACCGGTTCACGCTCACCGGTTCACGCTCACCGGTTCACGCTCACCGGTTCACGCTCACCGGTTCACGCTCACCGGTTCACGCTCACCGGTTCACGCTCACCGGTTCACGCTTACCGGTTCACGCTCACCGGTTCACGCTCACCGGTTCACGCTCACCGGTTAAAAACAAATATAAAACAAAACAAATATAAAACAAAACAAATATAAAACAAAACAAATATAAAACAAAACAAATATTGACTGCTTTTATTCGGGTGATGATGCAAACTACCGCCCCTCGGTGATCTTAAAACGGCAGTCCTGCTATTTTCCCTCGGCCTGCGGCCTCGGGAAAATAGCAGGACTGCCGTTTCAAGATCACCTCGGGACGATAGTTTGCACCATCACCCTCATGAGCAGTCAATATTTGTATAATATGAACCATAATGACTTTGGACTGGTTTGCTAATGCCTTTTTTTATAGCAACACATGTACATGTACACTGTCCTGCCCGCTATTTTGTGATCACTGCAACAGAAACAAATACACAGACAAATGTTCCCCTTGTGGTTTCTGTGTAAAACAAATGGCCTGGACATATATACTTCCAGTTGCAAGGTCAATGTACTCTACATGTACCGGTAGGCTTTACTAAGTTGCCTTGTCGATGTGTACATGTAGTATACCGGTACGTGTACACATGGCTGGATGCTCCCAGTTGCGGCTACCGGTACTTGTCGATGAGCGTGCCATGCACACATCAACAACAACTGATCAGTTGAGTTGCTTCCAGTTGCAAAGTCAATATACGCTAGGTTTTAGAGGCCTTCAAAAGTTGAAAATGGTTTTGGCCAACATTTTTTACATGTAGCAAAACGAGTCAAATGTGATAATATTGTGTTCCATTTAACACCGTATGGACCAAGTACCTTATTTCATGTGATTGTGATTTTTTAAATTACTCTAACATTTATAGTGAAAGTAAAATCAAATGCATTCTAAATTGATAGCATCAAGTTGATTTATAGACAGAATGATTCTGTCCCTACGGGATTTCCCATAGGCATGCATATAGGGACAGAAGGTACCCCTTTCATAAAGTGGATTGTTGTCATTTTGCCTCGAAATTAGAATCACACCCAAAAATGTCCTCCTAGTTGCGTCCTGCAGTGGTTTGAGATGTCCATGATTGGAAAATAATTGGAAAGAAATACTTACAGCGCACTGGAAATTGTACCTTATTTACACTGCGGAGAGCGCCCTCTCACACATCCAGAATTATTTAAACTGCAACGACATAAACTACTGTTGAGTTTGAACCTGGAAGAACATTTTGGCTTCAAAACGGTGTTGTAAGTATTTCTTTCCAATCATTTTCCAATCATGGACATCTCAAACCACTGCAGGACGCAACTAGGAGGAAATTTTTGGGTGTGATTCTAATTTCGAGGCAAAATGACAACAATCCACTTTATGAAAGGAAAGCTCACTGACTAGTTGATTTACCAATAGACCTTTTGCACTGGCGGGCCTGACAAGGGCAGGTTTTCATATTTAAATGATGTGACAATAGATCCGCAAAATGCCTACGCGTGCTTGACGTATTGTGACAATGTGACTGCCCCCTGTCATGGCCGCCATGTAAAGGCTCTATAGTCTGATAGTACATGTACATGTACATGTAGGTTGTATGATGTTGCACTGTATTTTGATTGCAGTTATTGCCAAGAAGAGGGGTCCAATCCAGCACAAAGTTGACAGGAAACTAGCCCCTAATCCAAGGGTCCCGCCGGCTCCCAAGTAAGAGATTTACATTCAAGGCACAGGCTCGTCAGCAATGGGCGCGCGCCAAATTCATGCAGCTCCATGCGTTTGCTATGGAGCTGCGTATTTCGTTGCACGAATTTGGCGCGCGCGCATTGCTGAAGAGCCTGTGCCTTTAATCTACCATCCTGAGATCTCAGGGAATTTCCACTCTGCAAAGCGACGTGACAATACCCTGAGGAAATACACGCAAATCTGTGGAGCGAGCCGGCTGTTGTCTTGAGCCAACTCACGCCCGAGTCATTTTGATGTAATTTAATCAATTCGGTCATGTTATGCCGAAAAGAAACAATTTCTATACTTTCCAGAAATTGTATTGGGTTCCGTTCCTTATGACTGTCCCATTCCTACCAAACTTTCAAACGACGAACCTTATTTACTCCGCAGTTTTTCAAATTAATAACAGGGATGCATGCTGACGAATGTAATGGAACGGATTCCCCAGTATGCTTTAAATAGCAGCCAATCGCCGACGCGGACAACGGCCAGCATTACCGAGTACATGTATCACATGCATGCACGGTGTTTAAAATCTGCGCGCGTTACATTTGAATGCCTGCAATCGTGCATGCAATGCACTGCAAGCGTCCCGATTGGTCCAGCAGAGGCGACAAGATTTCTGTCGCTAGTCCCACCGCCAAATGGGGCCTTTTTCAACAGGGCCACTGTACGCAGGAGTTAGGGAGTGCGTTAAAGGGGCACTGTTGCAAGAGGATGTTAATCTACGTGTAAAATACATGTACATGTACCTTACCGTACTTTAACATTTTCTTGTTTATCAGCCAAAAAAAATAGACCTTTATTACGGTGTGTCCATCTTATCTTGTTCCCCATAGTACGTGTCAGGTACGATCAGTGTGTCTGTGCTACTGTGCTCTCTTGATTGCGCAACGCCTGTGCCATTGTGATGCACACAATGAACAATTTCAAGACGGGTCCAAACTCAAGCCTTGCTTTGGTTACGTTCATTTTAATAGGAGATAATGGAAGAAGGCCGCACCGTGATAAAGGTCTACATGTATGCAATATGTTGACTGTTTCTTAAGTGGATTTTATTTAACCTTCACACAATATGGTGTGTACATGGCAAGTTTGATTGACGACTACCATAGTTGGACTATTTGCAACCGGACGCAGTCTACTGTAGTCAGTGATAGCAAGTCGTGTCTGGTTGACCATTTGGAACCAGCCCACAGTGCATGGTTGCGCTGCTCACTGGTACCCATCAGGTATTGAGTTGATGCAGCGCTTTGCATCGAACCGGTTGCCTAACCAAAGGCGTTCACACAAGTACATGTAGATGTTAATGCGCATGTGTGTGGCCAGGATGATGTCTAACCAGTGGTTTACTCTAGTCGTGGATCAAACGTGCTATAAGTACTTCTAACAAGAGACACATGTACATGTATACAGCATGAACAGTAGTGAAGTCCTTTTGATCATCTACATCATCGCTAAAGTTTGACTGTGTACGGTAGGCCTATATTTGTTTTATTGTAATAAATCAACAAGTGATGAGAGAAAAAAAACTTGTATGGGCCTCACTGAGAACATGCACTCTACGGATGGTCTACTCACTGAGCCACAAGTACAGTAAATGTATGAGGCACAGTGGTATACTTCTCATTTTTTTTTCTCAAGACCCCTGACACACCAGGCGGATGTTCTACCAGCTGAGCTCTGAGGCACAGTGGTATACTCCTTCGGGTTTCCCCCACACCGGGTAGATGCTCCAACAGCTGAGCTACATGTACATATCTACAATGTATGAGGCACATTCGTATACATACATGTACTTTTCCCTACATTTATTGGTACTCGTCAACATATTTTAAATTGACATGGTCACCACTGAACAGAAGCAAGTGTCAAGTTCTGCCGAGTACAATACATGTATGTTTCCTGCCATACCTTACTATGTGGTTTTAAAGCAGGCAAAGCAGCACACCAAATATTGTTCATGCAGTGTTGTCCCCAGGCTTGCATTTCAAACATATGTTTTTCCCAATAATAATCTGGATACCTGGACGTCCACAGAGGATTTCCTCGTAGAAACAAAAGGAGAAGCAAGCGAGTCTTGGAAATTGAAGCAAAGGAAAAGCAAGGAATTTTCAAGCCTGGAAAACGCCGGAAACTAGAAACTGCTATTAGACAGCGTTCAGACTACGAAGCTTCAAGGACAGCAGAGAAGGCGAAACGTCAGGAAGGCAGAGCAACGTATGATGTTTGGGGTGAGAATAATAACAATTATGGCCGAGTGGCTTGGGTGACTGCAGCGGCGTCGCTAGAGAGGAGTTGTGGGGAGGGAGTGTGGGGAGGGAGTGTGTCATTTTTGTTGGCAAAATCATGGTACATGTCGGCAAATTCATGGTGCTGTTTGAAAAAAAATAAAAAAATTAAAGAATGTACATGTAAGTAATATAGCACTGCTCATCAAAATGCTATATTAGCAATGCTATTACGACGCTGTACATTGTATTATGTCGGCACATGTTGTCCCGCAATGGCGCTTACCCGCTCACCAGTCCCCTCCGCGAAGGCCCGGCAGCCGTCGACAAATTTGTCACACCCCCCATTCAAGATGTTCTAGCAACGCCGTTCGGTGACTGAGTCACAAACTGCAGGTGTGGGTTCCACATTCACTCATTTGTGGCCTTGAGCAAGGCTCTTTGAAAATGTGTACCGTATTTTCCTGCGGATAAGACGCTCGGCGGACAAGACGCAGGACCCTAAAATTACCCAAAACAATTCAAACGTCAGCAGACAAGGCGCACCGCCGCATAAGGCGCAGGTTTAACCGCACACAGAAGAACACCGGGCGCCACCCGGTGTCGGTACATTGACACAAAGACGTCATTTTGTTGCCTTTTGGAGCGTTCACACTTTTTTTTCGAAGCATGAATGATGCAATCTACAAATTACACAAGTTTATCCTTAGGTCCAGTGTGTTGTATAATGAAGTGAGAAGATCCCAGGGCATTCATTTGCAAATATTCTGGCTTGGCTACCTAATGCGTTACCCGCCTGCAGTATATAACTATCTTAATGTTTGTGCAGTTTGCGATAGTTTTAAAGTGCACAGATAATTTTGGAGACATGAAATGAGCTATACATGCGTATCCCGTTTAATCACACGTGTGCATTTGTTAAAAGAGGATAAAGGTGATTATATACCTCATACATTGAGTCTCGTTAACTGATTGGTTAAAAGCAGATCACCTGACATGGAATAGTTTAACCATTTCCGACGGCAACTAAAAAAAGTACTATTGTTTGACCTTTGCGTCATAGGTCAAAGGATAGTACAATTTTGGGCAACTGAAAAAGTACTATTGTTTGACCTCTGCGTCATAGGTCAAAAATACCAATAATTTTGACACATAAAATCAATGTATGAGGTATATAAAACAAATATTGACTGCTCTTTATTCGGGTTATGGAGCAAACTATCGTCCCTCGGTTATTTTGAGACGGCAGGCCTGCTATTTTCCCTCGGCCTACGGCCTCGGGAAAATAGCAGGCCTGCCGTCTCAAAATAACCTCGGGACGATAGTTTGCACCATCACCCTCATGAGCAGTCAATATTTGTATACTAGTGCATGGACAAAATGTTGCTGGAGAGATTACCAGAGACCGTCTATAGACTCTTATACATAATCGTACCTAATCGTTGAAAATTTGTGGCAAAAACCGTACAGTGGGAGGCCCGCTAAAGTCCAGCCATTCTGTTTTTAATTTTATCTTATTTATTTCATTCCTCGGGAAAATTACAAGTAAAAAGTTCTTAATAACAAAACAAATTAAACCAATCAGAGCCCTGGAGGATTACGTAAAAGAAACCCGTTCCAGGTTCTCCTCTCCAGCTGGCTCAAATACTACTAATAATAACAATCTTGAAATACATAAACTTCAATAAAACAAGGGCAAGACAAGTACATGTAGCCCACATTCACAGGGATGTGATTTTTCAGGTTTTTTTTTCTGAAATCAGGTTTTTTTTGCCAAAAAACATGACCCCTGTGGATCGTGTGAATCCCACGCCGTACTGGCTTTACGCTGCGCGCTTGCAGTTTCAGGTTTTGTTTCAAACATCCAATCATATCTCGGATTCACTAAAATAAAATTTAAAAACCAGTAATATAGCATTGTTTACATGTGTATGCATTGGTAGAGCTGTCTGTATATAGCTCCCATTACATGTACAGTACATGCACCCCGGTAGTTTGATCCCTTAAGGAGCGCTAAATCAAGTGTAATGTAAATGGAACAGGTTCGTCAAACATTTCATGTGTTACTTGTTCATCCGATATTTCTAAGCTGTAAGATCTTGCCCCAACAGGTGACAATACAGGTAAAGTCATCAAGAAGTCTGGCATTGAAGCAGATGAACACTACCTCAGGGTGACCAAAAACAAACCCAAAAAGGTAATAAATGACCAGTATAAAGTTTCAAACTGCGTTTAAACTCCCAAACATAATAATAAACAATCATATGGCCCTCTTTGAGATTTGAACCCCAAACACCTGACTCTCTGGGAAGATGTTCTACCAGTTTATTAGCTATAGAGCACAGTAGTATTCTCTCCAGATTTTCTCTGCTCTTTGATCTTTGTATATTTTTTGCATTTCTTTAGGTTCCTCCACGCCACCAGGAAAAACCCAGCAGGCTTCCAGCAGTAGAGATCCTAGCCCCAGGAGCTTCTTACAATCCATCTCTTGAAGACCATCAGGTAGGTTGGCTCCTGAATAAATATAGTTGGCCAATCTAGTTAGCAGTTGGCCATGTATGCTAAGCTTCCAGCAGTAGAGATCCTAGCCCCAGGAGCCTCTTACAATCCATCTCTTGAAGACCATCAGGTAGGTTGGCTCCTGAATAAATCTAGTTGGCCAATCTAGTTAGCAGTTGGCCATGTATGCTAAGCTTCCAGCAGTAGAGATCCTAGCTCCAGGAGCTTCTTACAATCCATCTCTTGAAGACCATCAGGTAGGTTAACTCCTGAACCAATCTAGTTGGCCAATCTAGTTAGCAGTTGGCCATGTATGCTAAGCTTCCAGCAGTAGAGATCCTAGCCCCGGGAGCTTCTTACAATCCATCTCTTGAAGACCATCAGGTAGGTTGGCTCCTGAATAAATCTAGTTGGCCAATCTAGTTAGCAGTTGGCCATGTATGCTAAGCTTCCAGCAGTAGAGATCCTAGCTCCAGGAGCTTCTTACAATCCATCTCTTGAAGACCATCAGGTAGGTTGGCTCCTGAACCAATCTAGTTGGCCAATCTAGTTAGCAGTTGGCCATGTATGCTAATCTTCCAGCAGTAGAGATCCTAGCCCCAGGAGCTTCTTAACAATCCATCTCTTGAAGACCATCAGGTAGGTTGGCTCCTGAATAAATCTAGTTGGCCAATCTAGTTAGCAGTTGGCCATGTATGCTAAGCTTCCAGCAGTAGAGATCCTAGCCCCAGGAGCTTCTTACAATCCATCTCTTGAAGACCATCAGGTAGGTTGGCTCCTGAACCAATCTAGTTGGCCAATCTAGTTAGTAGTTGGCCATGTATGCTAAGCTTCCAGCAGTAGAGATCCTAGCCCCAGGAGCTTCTTACAATCCATCTCTTGAAGACCATCAGGTAGGTTGGCTCCTGAATAAATCTAGTTGGCCAATCTAGTTAGCAGTTGGCCATGTATGCTAAGCTTCCAGCAGTAGAGATCCTAGCCCCAGGAGCTTCTTACAATCCATCTCTTGAAGACCATCAGGTAGGTTGGCTCCTGAATAAATCTAGTTGGCCAATCTAGTTAGTAGTTGGCCATGTATGCTAAGCTTCCAGCAGTAGAGATCCTAGCCCCAGGAGCTTCTTACAATCCATCTCTTGAAGACCATCAGGTAGGTTGGCTCCTGAATAAATCTAGTTGGCCAATCTAGTTAGCAGTTGGCCATGTATGCTAAGCTTCCAGCAGTAGAGATCCTAGCCCCAGGAGCTTCTTACAATCCATCTCTTGAAGACCATCAGGTAGGTTGGCTCCTGAATAAATCTAGTTGGCCAATCTAGTTAGCAGTTGGCCATGTATGCTAAGCTTCCAGCAGTAGAGATCCTAGCCCCAGGAGCTTCTTAACAATCCATCTCTTGAAGACCATCAGGTAGGTTGGCTCCTGAATAAATCTAGTTGGCCAATCTAGTTAGCAGTTGGCCATGTATGCTAAGCTTCCAGCAGTAGAGATCCTAGCCCCAGGAGCTTCTTACAATCCATCTCTTGAAGACCATCAGGTAGGTTGGCTCCTGAACCAATCTAGTTGGCCAATCTAGTTAGTAGTTGGCCATGTATGCTAAGCTTCCAGCAGTAGAGATCCTAGCCCCAGGAGCTTCTTACAATCCATCTCTTGAAGACCATCAGGTAGGTTGGCTCCTGAATAAATCTAGTTGGCCAATCTAGTTAGCAGTTGGCCATGTATGCTAAGCTTCCAGCAGTAGAGATCCTAGCCCCAGGAGCTTCTTACAATCCATCTCTTGAAGACCATCAGGTAGGTTGGCTCCTGAATAAATCTAGTTGGCCAATCTAGTTAGTAGTTGGCCATGTATGCTAAGCTTCCAGCAGTAGAGATCCTAGCCCCAGGAGCTTCTTACAATCCATCTCTTGAAGACCATCAGGTAGGTTGGCTCCTGAATAAATCTAGTTGGCCAATCTAGTTAGCAGTTGGCCATGTATGCTAAGCTTCCAGCAGTAGAGATCCTAGCCCCAGGAGCTTCTTACAATCCATCTCTTGAAGACCATCAGGTAGGTTGGCTCCTGAACCAATCTAGTTGGCCAATCTAGTTAGCAGTTGGCCATGTATGCTAAGCTTCCAGCAGTAGAGATCCTAGCTCCAGGAGCCTCTTACAATCCATCTCTTGAAGACCATCAGGTAGGTTGGCTCCTGAACAAATCTAGTTGGCCAATCTAGTTAGCAGTTGGCCATGTATGCTAAGCTTCCAGCAGTAGAGATCCTAGCTCCAGGAGCTTCTTACAATCCATCTCTTGAAGACCATCAGGTAGGTTGGCTCCTGAATAAATCTAGTTGGCCAATCTAGTTAGCAGTTGGCCATGTATGCTAAGCTTCCAGCAGTAGAGATCCTAGCCCCAGGAGCTTCTTACAATCCATCTCTTGAAGACCATCAGGTAGGTTGGCTCCTGAATAAATCTAGTTGGCCAATCTAGTTAGCAGTTGGCCATGTATGCTAAGCTTCCAGCAGTAGAGATCCTAGCCCCAGGAGCTTCTTACAATCCATCTCTTGAAGACCATCAGGTAGGTTGGCTCCTGAATAAATCTAGTTGGCCAATCTAGTTAGCAGTTGGCCATGTATGCTAAGCTTCCAGCAGTAGAGATCCTAGCCCCAGGAGCTTCTTACAATCCATCTCGTGAAGACCATCAGGTAGGTTGGCTCCTGAATAAATCTAGTTGGCCAATCTAGTTAGCAGTTGGCCATGTATGCCAAAGACCTGGGTTCAAATCCCAGTCGGGGCACTGCAACTTTCTCGTGTTTCTAAATTCATCTCCAGTTGTCAATCCTATCATATATATGTGTCGGTTTTCAATACTGGAGAGACCTTTTGATATGATCCTGGTTAAAATGTCTCTCCAGTATTGAAAACGGACTTATATACCTTAAATCTAGTAGTTGAAATCCCTTGCTCCAGGAGCTTCTTACCCCTGAAGCAAGGATTGCCACTAAAGCAAGGATCTCCACTAACATTTTCTAATGTAGAAAATATATTGCTTAAATTGCTAAAGATTTTAAAAAGGTTTTAAAGTTACATGTAATTTTGAAACAAGGTTTATTTGTTTTACAGGCTCTGATAAATGCAACGTATGAAGTTGAGCTCAAGAAACAAAAAGAGGAAGAAAAACTAAATCGATGGCACAAGATTCCCAAACTCAGTAAAAGACAAGCAGAGGTCGGTTTATTAATGTCCTACTTGTAATTATTATTCAGTAGAGTACTCTGGTTCATTGTACTATTGCTACGTTTACACCATGTCCCCGGCAGTCCCGGCGCCCCGGTAGAGGAGCACCGGGGAGGCACCGGGATGGACGTCGGGGAGCGTAGGGGACCGGGGTGGCGAAACGTGAATAACCGTAGCTCACCCTTGCCACCGGCCGGTGAGCAGCTCTGTCAAAAAATTTGCCCCGGCAGTCCCGGCACTAATGAGAATCGTCCTGTACCGCAGTGGGACGGGGCTTCCGTCACAGGGCGTGACGGACCGCAGTGTGCCTTGACTCACCGGGGTGTGGCACCTTGGGGTGCCGGGGAACTCTGATAGCGGCCGGTGCCTCGCGCTCCACCACGTTTGGAAGCCCGGCACCCCACGGTCTGCCAGGGCCCGACACGGTAGCGGCCACAGCATGGTGTGAATGCGGCCTGGTAAACTGCGGTGCGCCAAGGTATGTGACGGTTGTTGCTCACGGCCAGTTACGCCTCACTGCGTCGCGCTCCAGGACGAAGTGAAAATGAAGGTGTGGAGCGCACTATTTATACCAACCGGGGCTCACCGGGAGACCACCGGGTGACCACCGGAGCGTGAAACGTGACAGCTGCCACGTTCAGTCGCAGGGCGCCGCAGCAGACCCTCGCACACCGTCTGGAACGTATTGGGCCGGGACAACAAACGTGACACGAACGGGACGGACGTGAGGCACCGCATCAGAACTTAGCAGGCCGGCCTGGGACGTGGACCCATCCGTAGTTGAACGGCGCTTAAAACGTAGCGCGCCGTCCGCCTCGCGGCCCGGAACCGGCACGGCGCGCCACGCTTTACGTACCGGGACGTAACGCACCGTGGTAGAACGCAACACACCGGCCCAACTAGGGCCGAGTCGAGCCAAAGTAATAAAAAGACGACAGAAGTTCCACGGCACGCTACGTTTTGGCCAAAACGGGGCGCCGGGACTGCCGGGGACATGGTGTAAACGTAGCATATAGACCTGTTTAATCCTACAGCATGTACATGGTGTGTGTCCTTGGGCAAGGTACTTTGCCATAAATTGCTTCTGGGTACCTTAGAGTGTAGTGGACTCTAAGTACACGTAGGTGTTTTGGGGTTGATGAGAACCACCTGCAATTTCTGCCCTGGATCTTTTTTATTACAAAGACTGGTGCATCAAGGCAATCTCTGGAATTTGTTTGCAGACATCGAGGCAAACAAACTGAAAACAAAAGGACATTGAAATGAATAATTGTTAAATATTACCACGCAAACGAGATGATGTAACAATCCACTTTGCACGATGAGATTAATGCATAGTTCTGAGATTGCCCAGTTAACCCCGCCCCTTAGATATTGTTGCTATGTGCTCACAAGCCATTGCAAAAAATGGCGACACAACGTACAAAGCAACGGGACTCGGCATGGAAAGCACAGATTCATTGGAGAAAACTCAAAGGTATTTATGTTTTAGGGTTGACGGTTACCGTAGCACACACTGAGCGAAAGGCTAGTAATGCAGGGATGACATATATTAATAAAAATGCGCTTTCCTACCTTTGAACAGCGAATCGCCCGACATTGAAACCAAAATTCACCCGGTCACTGGCACATACAACATACAAAATGTATGGGCAGAAAATCGCGTAATTGTGTGATGATTGCATCACTTTGACCTATGTGGGCGCCGTCTGCTAGCTCTGTTGTGATTAGTCGGCGGGTACGGCTTGATTTACAGGTCGTAACTATGCATTGTAGGGATTAAATGAAGTACTCGCCATAGATAGATGGCGCTTTACAAATGCTTGTATTATTATTATTATTATTATTATTTGGGGGTCAAAAATGTGATCTGGTCACGCTCCTTTATTATTATCATACTGGTATTTCTGACAATCTGTCGAGGGTCGTGGTAATCTATCAAAACCACTGCCTGGATAAAAACACCTAAAATTAATATACAAACAAAAGGATGAAGAAAAACGATCAAACGTAAAACAGTAAGTATCACAAAACCTGATAAAAATTTTGTTGTTAGTAAAATCCACAAAAAAGGGAGATATTCAAAAACAAAAGAAATGTATTAAAAACACTAAAATACAGTGGGATTTAGCAAGAAATTTAGCAATAGACGTCACTGGCCGTTACTCTATTCATTGTGAATACATTTCTTATTGCGCTTCCAGGATATAAAGCCAGCATGAGTTTGGTCCCTTGAGAAGTGCTAGTATAATAGTATTGATGGGAGTACTGTGGATGAGTTTATGGTCGTTGACCAGCAAAACTAGGATACCTTTTCATTTTAATTTTGGTCTAGCTTCAAAATATGAGAATAAATTAATGCCATCTTATGTACTTATAAATGTTTACTCATTGTGTTCATCTATTCCAGGAGACATATATTAACGAGATGTCGGCAGGCCTCTTCCCAGAGGAGAATAGTAATAAGGCGGAGCTTGAGACCAAGGAGGGGGAGGATGAAGGAATTGTGTCTAATCCGCCAGCGACGTATGAGAGCCGCAAAACCAAGAAGAAGAAAAGGAAGGAAAGAGAAATCAAAGAAAAGGTCGGTTTGGCAAAGTGCCAGTAATGGTATTGGCTTGAACAAAATCAAATTGTTCCTTAATTTTCACAATGACCACAGTTTCACATCTGACAAGCAACAAGTAACACATGCCCCTTGTCAATGATACACCGTCTTGATTATAATACCCCGTCTTGATTATAATACCCCGTCTTGATTATAATACCCCGTCTTGATTATAATACCCCGTCTTGATTATAATACACCGTCTTGATTATAATACCCCGTCTTGATTATAATACACCGTCTTGATAATAATACACCGTCTTGATTATGATACCCCGTCTTGATTATGATACACCGTCTTGATTATAATACCCCGTCTTGATTATAATACCCCGTCTTGATTATGATACACCGTCTTGATTATAATACCCCGTCTTGATTATAATACCCCGTCTTGATTATGATACACCGTCTTGATTATAATACCCCGTCTTGATTATAATACACCGTCTTGATTATAATACCCCGTCTTGATTATAATACCCCGTCTTGATTATAATACCCCGTCTTGATTATAATACCCCGTCTTGATTATAATACCCCGTCTTGATTATAATACACCGTCTTGATTATAATACCCCGTCTTGATTATAATACCCCGTCTTGATTATAATACCCCGTCTTGATTATAATACCCCGTCTTGATTATAATACCCCGTCTTGATTATAATACCCCGTCTTGATTATAATACACCGTCTTGATTATAATACACCGTCTTGATTATAATACACCGTCTTGATTATAATACCCCGTCTTGATTATAATACCCCGTCTTGATTATAATACCCCGTCTTGATTATAATACCCCGTCTTGATTATAATACCCCGTCTTGATTATAATACCCCGTCTTGATTATAATACCCCGTCTTGATTATAATACACCGTCTTGATTATAATACCCCGTCTTGATTATAATACCCCGTCTTGATTATAATACCCCGTCTTGATTCAGGCTGTATATGAAGGATTACTTGTCTAAAAAGACAATACTGCGGTTCATTTTAATGCCCCATGAATAAAAAGTGGCATTTTTAAACTTTGAATATGTCTTCACATACATGTAAACTCACAGAAAGAGGGCGCTGTTTGGGGCATGTCACTTTAGTAACACACAGCAGAAAAGCAAAGAAAAAACATAAGACTTAAAACTGGAATTTTGAAAAAAATGCTGCAGTTTCCAGCCTTAGTTTTCTCATGGTTTACAACAGGCAACACACAAAACAAACCTAAACCGTCATGGGTTACAAAAGTTTCAGCAAGTTGGAGAACATTTTGGAAACTTGTGTGCACAGTTGAATGAGTTTTTCCTGTGTTTTCCAAATGTGACATCACCACTTTGCTCATGTATATGTAAATTTGGATTAGCATAACAATCAAAAACCGAATTTTAACCCCTCAAACAACTTCCACGTAGGGTTTTTATGATTGTAAATGAATGGACTAGTTTCATAGCACATTTCATTGATAAAAACACCATTTCAGGGGCCCTTTAATGCTGTTAATATGCATATGCATAGGCTGGTTTGGGGCAGAGGGTGCGGTTTTCATGAAAGCGCAACTCCAACTCCTGGATTTGGGCAAGAGTCATGTCTGCTTTTAAAAATACTGCATAAAACTCGCACTTCCTGAAGCTAAGGTCGAATGATGACGACGAAAACAACTTAAAGAAAAATGTTTCGCTGAGTCAGTAAAGTTGTGTAGCGAAAGTCTTTGAACATTTTTTTTATTCAGGAAAAGCGAAGTCAATCTGATAAGTTGTTGAGAATACGACAAAACGAGGTTTATCGATTACGGAGCATTGCCAAGGAGATTACAGCCAAGAAATCGCAGGAGGCAGCAGCCAGGAAAATAAGAGACGAGAGGGAGGAGGAACGCAAGAACCACCCAAGGACCATCGGACACCACAAGTATCCTTTCACTAGAACATTATTTTTTTTTTAAATTCAAAGACCAAGGAGCCTGGAAGTGTTATGGCCGAGCGGTCTAGTGCGTCGAACTTAAGTTCCTGTGCTAGTACTAGAATGTAGGTTCGATTCCTGGCCGTGACGGGTTGTGGCACCTGTGCCCTTGAGCAAGGCACTCAACCACACTTGCTCCCATTCCTGTAATTGGCGGTCTCTCCGCTGTTGGATGTGGTAAATAAATAAGTTGTAATGTGTCAGTAACATGTATCACCAAGGGCCATTAGACATCACAGGTGGGTAATTCCCAAAATTAGGGGTTTAAAACTGTAGGTGTCCCAGTTATGTATGACACTCTCTGCTTCAAAAATCACCACTCATGATCACAAATTCTCAGTAATGGACTGTTATATTTTGTTATCTGATTCCTGAAAAATATTCAAAAGGCTTATAATTTGTTCCATGGTATTGAATAGGAGTTTGGTGTCCCGGGTTACGTCCGCCAATGAAAATTGGCTGTAGAATGAGTTTGCATTAACCTTGGTGCCATATCTACACACAAACATTACATTTGAGTGGCATTTGTTGAAGTAAAAATAATTATTTTATACTGGGAAACCACTTTCAATCACTAAAAACACTTGGAAATCTTAAAAAGCATTTCACACTTTTGGACCCCTAATTTTTGGAATTACCCAGGTATCCTTTGCCATCTTGTTGGGCACCTTTTGTTATTTAAATTAGTCAAAAATTTAAGCACAAAATGTGCAACCATGCATGTCCTCACGGAACAAAGAAACTTGGAAATACATGTCGCCAACTTTACAACCAGATACGTTACCATTTTTGTCTGAGCGATCTAATCATGTTACATTCGAGGAATATCCACGCAGAGCTAGGCAAGGCAACGGGTTAAACAAGTGATTATATTTTACATATGCCATAAGTTTAAATGTTTCACTTAAGAAAATATAGACCTCTCCTTGGACTCCCAACTTGAACACTTTAGCGGAGAATGGCCCTGAAGCGGTCTTAAAAGTGTTTCCAAAGTGATTGGTCAAATGGGGTGTTATGGCCGAGCGGTCTAGCGCGTCAAACTCAAGTTCCTGTGCCAGTACTGTGCCGGGCCATGACGGGTTGTGGCACTTGTGCTCTTGAGCAAGGCACTTTAATAAGCACACTTGTTCCGTTCTTCGGAAGGGATGTAAAGCCGTTGGTCCAGTGTGTTAGGTTTCGGTAACGCACTTTAAAGATCCCAGAGCATTATTTCGTGAAGAGCAAGGGGAGGGATTCCCCGGTGTCTCTGGCCGTTTCTAATTCAACTTAGAATTTGATAGTTATTCGAATATCTATGTTAATTGATCCCATTCCTGAAATAGGCGGTCCTTCCGCTGTTAGATGTAGTGAATAAATAAAATTAAAAAAATCAGTGCCTTGATATCCACAAGTTCCCTGTATTCTGATGAATAATTTTGTGAGAGAGTGTATTTAATTTTGACATGTTTGCATATCCTAGGAAGAACCCCATCAGATGCCTCATCTCATATTAGTAAAAAATTGCTTCATTTGTTGATTACTTTATTCTTATTATTTCTTTCTGGTATTCATACCAAGGATTCCTCAATAGTGCTCATTGCACTGTCACTCGTAAGCGTGAGGAAACCCATGAAGAATTAGAATTAGAAATGGCCAGAGACACCGGGGAATCTCCCTTGCTCTTCACGAAAGAATGCTCTGGGATCTTTAGAGTGCGTTACCAATTTACCTAACACACTGGACCAACGGCTTTACATCCCTTTCGAAGGATGGAGCAAGTGTGGTTGAGTGCCTTGCCCAAGGGCACAGGTACCGCAGCCGGATTCGAACCCGCAACCCCAAGTTTTCACCCATTATTGCGAGTCAATGGCCCTAACCACTCGGCCACGGCACCCTACTCATCATTAGTTAGTAAAGCTTGCATCCACATCTCATTTAACAAAGATCAAATTAACCGTATGATGCTGAAGGTAACGTTCGCATTACATGTACATTTCCAGAAAGTTTCCTGAACCAAATTCTCTTAGGTTGGAGGAGGAGCCCATGGTTATTAAACTGAGCCATGAGCTAGTGGGCAGTCTACGAGAACTAAAGGTAGGCATTCAGTTATCGCAAATATTGAATATGGTCAAAATGTTAGTAGACTATGGTTATTAAACTGGGCCATGAGCTAGTGGGTAGGCTACGAGAACTAAAGGTAGGCATTCAGTTATCGCAAATATTGAATACGGTCAAAATGTTAGTAGACTATGGTTATTAAACTGGGCCATGAGCTAGTGGGTAGGCTACGAGAACTCAAGGTAGGCATTCAGTTATCGCAAATATTGAATATGGTCAAAATGTTAGTAGATTATGGTTATTAAACTGAGCCATGAGCTAGTGGGTAGGCTACGAGAACTCAAGGTAGGCATTCAGTTATCGCAAATATTGAATACGGTCAAAATGTTAGTAGATTATGGTTATTAAACTGAGCCATGAGCTAGTGGGCAGTCTACGAGAACTAAAGGTAGGCATTCAGTTATCGCAAATATTGAATACGGTCAAAATGTTAGTAGACTATGGTTATTAAACTGAGCCATGAGCTAGTGGGCAGTCTACGGGAACTAAAGGTAGGCATTCAGTTATCGCAAATATTGAATACGGTCAAAATGTTAGTAGACTATGGTTATTAAACTGGGCCATGAGCTAGTGGGTAGGCTACGAGAACTCAAGGTAGGCATTCAGTTATCGCAAATATTGAATATGGTCAAAATGTTAGTAGACTATGGTTATTAAACTGGGCCATGAGCTAGTGGGCAGTCTACGAGAACTAAAGGTAGGCATTCAGTTATCGCAAATATTGAATACGGTCAAAATGTTAGTAGACTATGGTTATTAAACTGGGCCATGAGCTAGTAGGCAGTCTACGAGAACTAAAGGTAGGCATTCAGTTATCGCAAATATTGAATACGGTCAAAATGTTAGTAGACTATGGTTATTAAACTGGGCCATGAGCTAGTGGGTAGGCTACGAGAACTCAAGGTAGGCATTCAGTTATCGCAAATATTGAATATGGTCAAAATGTTAGTAGACTATGGTTATTAAACTGAGCCATGAGCTAGTGGGTAGGCTACGAGAACTCAAGGTAGGCATTCAGTTATCGCAAATATTGAATATGGTCAAAATGTTAGTAGACTATGGTTATTAAACTGGGCCATGAGCTAGTGGGTAGGCTACGAGAACTAAAGGTAGGCATTCAGTTATCGCAAATATTGAATACGGTCAAAATGTTAGTAGACTATGGTTATTAAACTGAGCAATGAGCTAGTGGGTAGGCTACGAGAACTAAAGGTAGGCATTCAGTTATCGCAAATATTGAATACGGTCAAAATGTTAGTAGACTATGGTTATTAAACTGAGCCATGAGCTAGTGGGTAGGCTACGAGAACTCAAGGTAGGCATTCAGTTATCGCAAATATTGAATACGGTCAAAATGTTAGTAGACTATGGTTATTAAACTGGGCCATGAGCTAGTAGGCAGTCTACGAGAACTAAAGGTAGACATTCAGTTATCGCAAATATTGAATATGGTCAAAATGTTAGTAGACTATGGTTATTAAACTGAGCCATGAGCTAGTAGGCAGTCTACGGGAACTAAAGGTAGGCATTCAGTTATCACAAATATTGAATACGGTCAAAATGTTAGTAGATTATGGTTATTAAACTGGGCCATGAGCTAGTGGGCAGTCTACGAGAACTAAAGGTAGACATTCAGTTATCGCAAATATTGAATACGGTCAAAATGTTAGTAGACTATGGTTATTAAACTGGGCCATGAGCTAGTAGGCAGTCTACGAGAACTAAAGGTAGGCATTCAGTTATCGCAAATATTGAATACGGTCAAAATGTTAGTAGACTATGGTTATTAAACTGGGCCATGAGCTAGTGGGCAGTCTACGGGAACTAAAGGTAGACATTCAGTTATCGCAAATATTGAATACGGTCAAAATGTTAGTAGACTATGGTTATTAAACTGGGCCATGAGCTAGTAGGCAGTCTACGAGAACTAAAGGTAGGCATTCAGTTATCGCAAATATTGAATACGGTCAAAATGTTAGTAGACTATGGTTATTAAACTGAGCGATGAGCTAGTGGGCAGTCTACGGGAACTAAAGGTAAGCATTCAGTTATCGCAAATATTGAATACGGTCAAAATGTTAGTAGACTATGGTTATTAAACTGGGCCATGAGCTAGTGGGTAGGCTACGAGAACTCAAGGTAGGCATTCAGTTATCGCAAATATTGAATACGGTCAAAATGTTAGTAGACTATGGTTATTAAACTGGGCCATGAGCTAGTGGGTAGGCTACGAGAACTCAAGGTAGGCATTCAGTTATCACAAATATTGAATACGGTCAAAATGTTAGTAGACTATGGTTATTAAACTGGGCCAATTGAATGGCGCTGTTAAGCACAAACAATCGCTTAGCGCAGACTTGATTTGCTTTGTGAAAGCGGGTTACCACCCTAAATTGTATGCATGTCGAGTTGTTTTCCCAGCAATAGACGGTATTTAATAGCTGCCATCTTGTAGGACAACGTTTGTTGTTACAATTGTTCAACAATCCATGCATGTCCTCATGAAACCAAGAAAATGCCCTACAAGATGGCAGCTATTCGATACTGTCTATAGTAGGGGAATACCAGTAAATACACATCACATTAATTAAATTATGTGCTATTAAAGCAACATTTTGTGAATAACAGTGCGACGAAATTGGTCTTTGAGAACTTGATGTAGGGATTTTGTACCAGAAGTATAGATTGTGGTAGAATATTGTTAATCTGGATAATTTAAAAAATTGAGACTCTACATATTTTGAGGTTTACAGGTTACATGTACATGTTTGTATGGAATGTTAATGGGATCTTGGAGGCAAACATTTTTGATTTGTGCAAACAAAGTTTATGGAGAATATACTTATTCAGTTATAGTTGGGCGTGTGCAAAGTCAATCAGGAAAATTATACGTAAACAAAATTTTTCATTTACATGTAGTTTAAGCATGTGTTGAAAAGCACCGAGTATACAGTGCTAATATACGTCGGGTAAGGGCAAAAAACAAACCCTAATTAACATTCATTCTCCCCGATGAAGCTAAACCAATTACCCATGAAAAGATGGTTTTCATTTTACATGGAAGAAGTTACTTGTTTCTCGTGAGTCAAAGTGTCCAAAGTGACGTGCAGACAGTAAGAACAAACCTCATGGCTAATTCAAAGGATTTGGAATATTTTCTAAAAATATTTGATTTGTAAGCGGATGCACGAAAAAGGCATTCTGAAACTACAGACAACGTTGTGTTTCTTGAAAATAATAAGAATTTTCTTTTTATTTGTTGTTTATTTCCTACATAGCCTGAGGGCCATCTTCTCAGGGATCGCTATAAGAGTTTCCAGAAGAGAAACATCATAGAAGCAAGGTCATGGAAGCGGTAAGAATGTAGCACAGAAAATACACACTGGAGTCCCTAAGATAAACCTTATACACTCATGGAAAAAAGAAACGCACCACTTACTACAGTTTCAATATTTTTTTTAATATTGATCCCATGTTCTATTTTTGGCCAACAATAACTTATGTAAAGGTGTTGTCGGTGTAAAAAAAAACAAACCATGTGTCATGCTCTAACCTAAAGAAAATCTAGCGATGCAAACAAAATGTTACAAAATGGGCTGTTAACCCACCCATGGTGAAAGTCAAAATCTCAGCTACACATGACAAAATTTAAGAATTTAGAAATGCACTAGTTATTTATTGCCACTATGTCACACACGTGATATTTTTAAAGATAGAACTTATACCCACACCAAATAAATTAATAAAGTGGGTATTTACTAAATGAATCGAGTAGAGGGATGCGGTAATTAAATGGTAAAATAAACCAAAGCAAAAAAAAACTCTTAAGCAGCAAAAATCAAATCAGTTCAAAGTAAATGGGCCCAAGTCAGCAGATAAGACCATAAACATATATATCTGGCACATACCTTTGACCTCTGTTACGTTAGTTCAATTTCGTGATATCCTGGACAAGAAAACAAAAATTACAAAAATACAACAGGAAAAAGTATCAGAGTTTACACAAACACTTAATCAATTACACAGGCAATATACATGTATGATTAATTTTGCAAAACCAACTAGCCACACGGGGCAATCATCACAATTTATCAAAACCTTATATTGGACACAATATCCACAACTGCGTGTGTTTAGGCACTATTTTGCCGATGCACGGTCAGTGTCTCTCAATTAAACAGTTCCTCAGCCGCCAATAGTAGAAACTGACGAAACGTGACGTGGGGTATACAAAAAGTCAACATATGCGGCTCCAATCAGCCCGTATCTCAATGTTCCGTAAGGAATGCGGGACCTTGATCCTATTTGAGGGCACCAAACCTTATGGGAACGGGAGAGCAGTCTCCGTACGTAATCCCAAACGTCACCCAAGTAGGTCCTGGCGCACCGTCATCTGATCGGTTGCTCAACCTCGACCTCACACCTCAGGTTCTAAATCCCCTGCTCACGATTTCGTCAGTGCTTTACCCATTTCCAAAAAGCCATGGTCAGTACGGCAGGCAAAAAGCCACTCAAAGCGCTTAAAATAGCAGGCAACACATCGAAGGTGGTACTGGCGTAGCTGAGGGAATCGCCCAGGTCACTCGGTGCTGATGTTACCGTTACAAAGCGGGCATGGCGACTCTTTCAAAAAGCGCGCCTATATCTTCATTGTGCAACACGCAGTACAACAAATTATTCATGCATAACAAAACGACACAGTTCTCTGACCATGGCTTTATTAGACTTGATCCAGTCATTGGAAAATTATGGTCGACTCTGACACCATGTTATAAATGCACTAACATTGAAACAACTAACAAAATAACGAGGTACCCTGAAACTTCAGTTTTCATCAAATGCATGGACAGTTAATACTGAGTGTGTCCACCGTTTAGCTGCTAAAACTGCAGTTAATGTATCCTACGCCTCAAGTTCCATGGCAAAAATCATGTATTGATCGTCACGATGGTATGGGCTGCCATATGTGCCAATGATCGCACAGAGCTCCATTTCATTGACGGGAACCTGAACGGCCAGAGATACCGTGATGAGATCTTGGAACCCATAGTTGTTCCATTTCTGCAGAGAGTGGGTGATAATTCAGTATTCCAACAAGGCAATGCACGTCCCCATGTGGCACGCATCTGCAGGGACCTCTTGGAAAATGCTGATGTTGATGTTCTCCCATGGCCTGCGATGAGTCCGGATCTGAACCCCATTGAGCATTTGTGGGATGAGCTCAACCGCCGGATTCGACAACGTGAACCACCACCCGAAACCCAGCAGACAGGCTTTGGTGGAAGAGTGGACATCCCTTGAGCAAAATGTCATTCGTAACCTGTGCCGATCCATGAGGCGTAGGATAACTGCAGTTTTGGCAGCTAACGGTGGACACACTCAGTATTAACTGTCTATGCATTTGATGAAAACTGAAGTTTCAAGTTAGCTTGTTATTTTGTTAGTTGTTTCAATGTTAGTGCATGGGGTTTTTTTGTTTTTTATACCGACAACACCTTTACATAAGTTATTGTTGGCCAAAAATAGAACATGGGATCAATATTAATAATATATTAAAACTGTAGTAAGTGGTGCGTTTCTTTTTCCATTAGTGTACATGTAAACTGCGGCTAGATGCTGCCAGCTCAGCTATTTTCTTTGTATTTAATGGATTAAATAAACTTCAAATCGTAGCCCGTAGGCTGAATTGCATGAAGCTTACAAGTGTCTTCCACCTAAACATTGAGATACACAGGTGGGTGGTGCCATTGGCAGCCAACAGCCAGAGACACCGGGGAATCCCCTAACTCTTCTTGAAAGAATAGTCTGGGATCTTTTAAGTGCATTACACAACACACTGGGTCAAAGGCTTTACATCCCTTCTGAAGGATGGAGCAAGCGTGTTTATATGCCTTGCTCAAGGGCATAGGTACATTTGTACCATGGCTGGGTATCGAACCTGCAATCCCGAGTTTTCACCCGAGTGTTGCGAGTCATGCCTAAACCACTCGGCCACGGTACCCCCACCTGCTATGAAACGGCGTTAGAGCCTAATTTTTAGACACACTTTTCTGTTGATCTTGCGTAAGTGTACATCTGGTTAAAGTGAAGAGCACGGTGTTTGATGTCACATTTAAATTAGACTTGACACAAGTCCAGGTCTAGTCCGTGGACTGCACGCATACATGCCATAAATCTTTCCCAGATTATAGCGCACCCTCTTGCGTCAGTATTCTCTCGTAGAGAATCGGTCCACAAAATTTCTGAGGCAGAAATAGACAAATTAGACAGGCCACTAGTCTACTGAGGACACACTGCGCGTTACAGACCAAACACCTGAAGTCAGACTTGGGCAAGTCTACGTTTATTTACCACTAAAATATTATTTGTTTTTCTAATAATTGAGCACCAAATACATGTATTACGGTTGCTCTTTTTTTCCTTTATAAGGGGTTTTGCAGAATAAACATCTTAGTACACAAAAGACTGTTTCTTCAGGCAACTAATTTAAAACCCTAAGACGTTTCTCATACATTATAATGTGTTTGTGTTTCAGGGGTCAAAAAGCACAATACAAGGAGTATGAGAAGAAATCCTATAGAGATATTCAGTAAGTGTACTCTAGGGCTGCGTTCGGGCGTGTACTCATGTTAACACGAGAATAACGACACTCGGGTCAGTGAGAGTATGCTCTCGGTACTCGCCAACAAATGGGGAGTGTGCTCTTACTCCTGACGAGTGTCATGTGATTTTTACGAAGATGGCGGAATATGGGTGGGAATTTATGTACAACAGGCAGGATAGGCACGCATAACGACGACCAATTTTCAACAGAGGGTACTTTAGATGTAAACAAAGAGCACATTGTATATAGGTGCATTTGCTTTCCCGGGTCTTCCTAAATGCTCTCAGGTGAGCATTTGCGAGGCTGCCCAAACACACCCTCTCTAGAGACTAAGTGCTAAAGGCACATAGATTGAACTCGCCCCGAGTTTCATATCCCCAGCAGTTTGACTAAATGAACCAGCGTTCATTCGTTTAGTAAAACTGTTAAAAAAACAAATGCACTCAATAATACTACATGTACATGTATTGGTAAATATGTAGTCTTTCATTTGTTTGTTTCAGGGTGTAATTGCTGAAACCGTCTTGTCCGACACTCGGTTTAGTCGAGGTACCAAAACCCAACAGACGTCTGGATGACAAGAAGCTTGATTCCTGCAAAGATACTGACATTTACAATTTAGGCCTGGCTTATACATCTTTTCAGCCAAATACAATCAGTATTGTAATATAATTGTAAAACGCGAAGCTCCAAATGTGTAATTTGCGACAGACCTACTTCTTGTCAGAGACACAAAACAGTTTAATTTGCAATTTGTTGGTGTGTCATCAAACATCCTCTGCTCTAGAGCCCCTTTTAGTGAACAAGATTATAATTTGTTATCAATGCTTCCATCCTCTTTCAAAAAAGAGGTAATCATTTTAAAATGACCAATATTCAGTCTTTGGCTGCCATGTGTCATTATAAAGATATATGGAAATAAACCAGTTCATTTATCATTGGTTTATTTAAAATTTGACCAAATAAAAAGTCCGATTAAAAATATTTGGTTTACAATATAGAAACAAATCACACTGAAAAACAAATTAGTGCACAAAAACACATAGTAATAGATGAGCATTGTGATTTGACATTACAAAACAGAGACCAACCAGATAAGGAAAAACACTTATGAGTTAAATAAATCACTATTAAGTAATTGCACACAGTAGGGTATAATAATAAAACTAGTTCTCAGAAGATAACTAATTAGTCTGACGGCCTCCCTGTACAAACTTTCCATGAAACGTATACGTAAGGGAAGACACACAAATATAACCGATGGTAATGGACAGCGGTACTGCTAAAATATAACAACGGTACTTATTAAAGCCCTTACTTTGGGGGCTTAAGTTATCTTCCTATAACAATATCAAATTATTTTTTAGAGAAGATAAAAGCATTTGCAATTATTACATTGATCGCCAAAAGGGATCTGGACCTGAAAGTGTCAACTTAGGAATTCAAAACAATTACTTCTTTGAATAAGTGACCTGTTGAGTAAATATCAACTGTTAAAGATCAATTTCAGCGTTGTAGTCATCAAGACTGGTCTTGGTTTCCAATGTTCTTGATCCAATGTTTTTGGTCTTGGAACCATTTATATTCTCAACACCAGATCAAGACCGTGCTGTCACTTTTCACCACCCCTTGTCAAGTCCATGCATTTTCCTTTGGCTGATATGCGCTTAATAAAGGCACTGAACTTTACGTCTATGTTCAAATTGTTCTTATTTTTCTGTGGAGGAGTTTTAGTGAGTCATTAGCCCTGAGAGCTGCAAAGGGGAGCCTCCGGAAGGCACACTGTTTTTATTACTTAAACAGCTAGTGTCCCCCGTCCACATTTTTTAAGTTTTCCTGTTTATCATGGAGGTGTATGTGTCTACAACACCATTACAACATGTTTTCCACAAAAAATCGACAAGCAGTTCCGACCCTCTTCACCCGAAATTCTAAAACGCTCGAGGTCACTTGGTTTGTTTATCAACAGGGTTTTGACGTCATCCTGAGAAACGAACAAAACTGCCTGTGCAGTATTGAATGAAAAATACACGAAGTGAATGTTTATCATGCCTGTTTTGTCCTTGTAATTCAAAATACAAACGTGAAAAACACTTCATGTACTATGACAACAATCTACTATTACCTGTTTTGTGAAAAAACGGTGAAATTGTGGCTCACAATGAAGCTCTTTTGGAGTAAATACTGGTGCATTGCGACGGGTGGTTTTGTCACGGAACGAACGGCATTCACAGCGGTCTTGCGGGCCGTAGTTACCACGTGTTTGAACATCGGCCGGTACAAGTTAGAATGAGCGACTCATTTTTCTCTCTTTTGGTAATAGAAAAGAAAGTCTTTCTGCTCTTTTTTTTTCATAGTGTCTGGTAAAACATACAACCACGCAACTACTGGGAATATCTCTGGCTTTTTGGACCAACACAATTCTTCAAAAAACACCATCTAACAGAGACGGTTTTCCAAGTTTTTTGCGTGTAAACCTATGGAGCTAACAATCGTGTTGACTTCTCTTTCTCACGATGCGTCACGGGGTCACGCGCATATCATGAATACCTAATGAGCGTTTCAGAAATCGCGAAAAGCGCACTTTTGCTTGCAATTGATCCACTTAAAACCGACAATTAAAAAAATTATAAAAATCCACGTCGGCAAGAGGGATGTTTGGACTATCGAAAAAGGTTTTCCTTCAACGGGGTGATTCTAGCTTTTTAAAAAACATTTGGCCCAATTCTGCTCGAACTTCATGTAATCCTCAACTGATTAGACTTATCTGTGCCCGCAGGATACGTTCAATGTAGTGGGAGGTGTTCCCCAAGTATGGTAGGGTGACGGCGCAGAGTGGTTTCGTGAGTTCTTCTTGGCTGTGTGGTCAGGATACGTTCAATGTGGTGGGACTTGTTTTCGGGTAGGGCGAGATCGCAGATTCTTGTCGGGTGTGTGGTCAGGATGAGATTTGGGGTCGTGGGTCCTAAGTGGATTGCATCGCATTACATCCGTTGTGCTGGAGTGAAAGGAAACAAAAGGTCAAACATTTTTAATTTTTTGTGACAAACTCGGACAACATTTTTTTCATTTTATTTATTGAATTGATGGATTTTGAGGTGCCTTTTCCATTTATTGGTGTTCGAGCGCTTAAAAACGCGGTACGGTAAAGTGATAATTCAAAGAAGATCGTCGCAACGTTAAAACCCCATTCCTAGACTGGTCAACGGAAGTGTTACCTGAAACGAGACTTACACGGTCTATGCGAATGTATGTTTTATAAATCTCGGTAGTGTTATATATAGGCAGGTTATATTGTTGCTAAAGCAGATTTCCTTCGGAATTATTGCAAATTACATGTAGTGTTCTTTGTGCCACATTTGAAGCAAACCGCATCACCAGACAGATACATTAATTCACTTGGCATAAAGTTGCAACTTGATACAGTTCGTTTCCTCCTGCTTTCCGATCATTTTGTGTAAAGGGGAAATCCGCGTTACCATAATACATGTACAAATATGCGCTTCAATCCCCAACTACAAATTTATGTGGAAAGTGTTGGCAGTGTGTCGTACTCGGATTAGGCCGAAAACAGGTAGGCCTATACTACCCGGGGTCGGAACGCCACTGCCCATTAGAACTTGTCAATAATGTTTATTTCTCTATTGAATCGTGCACTCCCGGACTACTTACTTTGCGGTGGATGCAATTCCATGACGCTCACGACCACACTACATAGGCCTACACACAGGAAACTACTTCTATGACGAAATAATATAGTCCTCACTAGCGACAGTGTACTAGTACAATCCAACAAGCAAAATGCTGCATACATGAACGTATGCATTTGAACACGTTTGAGAATACATTTGGGAGCAATGCAGTTCCACTGATGAGTTGTGCTGGGAGAGTTTGTTTGAACCAAAATATAGGGAAAAACATACAAAGAGCGGAAACTGGATACAAATATCTAATTTGTTATGTCACCAAACCCAGCTGATGATGACTCAGTCAACTCCTACAGTCGTGGTACGGAAATCATCACGGCCCGCTAACCGGCGTCTGACTGCTGCGAATAATTGGTAATAGGCGCGGTCTGTCGACGAAGTGGCCGTCGGGAGGCGCAGCATGGTGCGCGGGGTTCTCTCACATCAGCTGTAGCCGGTGCTGTCTAGGCAATGAACAGACAATCTGAAGCACCCTGCAGACTGAGTGACGGTCCAGCTGAAGTGCAACAGGAGGAGCGGGGTTCTCTCACATCAGTTGTAACCGGTGCTGCCTCGGCAATGAGTAGACAATCTGAAGAACCCTGCAGACCGAGTGACGGACTAGCTGAAGTGCAACAAGAGGGGCGGGGTTCTCTCACATCAGTTGTAACCGGTGCTGCCTTGGCAATGAGCAGACAATCTGAAGAACCCTGCAGACCAAGTGACGGTCCAGCTAAAGTGCAACAGGAGGGGCGGGGTTCCCTCACATCAGTTGTAACCGGTGCTGCATCGGCAATGAGCAGACAATCTGAAGAACCCTGCAGACCAAGTGACGGACCAGCTAAAGTGCAACAGGAGGGGCGGGGTTCCCTCACATCAGTTGTAGCCGGTGCTGCCTCGGCAATGAGCAGACAATCTGAAGAACCATGTAGACCGAGTGACGGACCAGCTAAAGTGCAACAGGAGGGGCGGGGTTCCCTCACATCAGTTGTAGCCAGTGCTGCCTTGGCCATGGAAAGACAAGCTCAACTCTGCACACTCAGTGACGGTCCGGGTCCAGCTAATGAAGTGAAACAGGAGGTGCCGGGGCAGGTTGTCCTTTCAGATGCAGCAGGTAAATGACATTCTATCGCGTCTGTCTAGGAGCATAATGTTATTTTAAAATCAACACCTTAACCCACTTTGAACAGTATGGCGACGCCGCATGCCAGCGGCGTAGCCATGATTGTTTTCACTGAGAGCTCGGTGGGGGCATTGCTTTTTAGTGGGGTGCCCAAGGACATTTTTAGTGGTGCCTTTTTGAGTGCACTGCATGCATCTGGACTTTTTCGTGGGGGAAGGGCACCTGGGCGGCACTGGAGATTTGTGTGGTGTTGGCATAGCCCCCACCCGTAGCTACGCCCCTGGCCACTACCAGTTTCCATTGGAAGTAAAAGGTAAAAGGTCATTGTGTAGGAAATGTATATATTGGTTAGCTATGACAATCCCGAAGGTATTAGAATCGTACATGTATGTCAAAAGGGTTAATTTTCCTTTCTTTCATATTAATTGCCTTAACCAGCCAACCGCGTAATTATGAGCTTTTTAGTAATGCAACCAGACAAATGATACTCTGAAACCCGATGTTGCATTTAAGAGTAGCCTGTTGAATATCGGTCTAGCATTTGTCATCACACTATTTCTAATTGTATAATTGTTCAAACAATGTAACCAAAAAAATGGGTAATAAAACGTTGGAAAAGTGGAATTAACTCAGATATTAGTCAATGATTGGAAACCTGTGGTCGGTGTGAAATGCTTGAGGTTGTGATATCGATCAACAAGTTTGGGTGATATTTTACCTTGTTTAAATAATTGTTGACTGGTGTCATGTGGGATATGGAGTTTTAACACCCGAGGAAGCTCATAGCACCCGGGCGAACCGGGCGTAAGTTCACAATTGGATTGGGTAAACTGATGCTTCTGCCGGATGGTTTAAGCATTCCCTAACTTCTTGTGAGGCCCATCTTTTCAATTCCGTTTACACCAATTTAGGATATAGAAATGGGTCAATTTTTGCCAACATTTTTTTTACAATGAACGGATCAAAATTCACGACGACTTATTACATTTCTGAATGCAGGTTCCAGTTGGCGACATGCTACAATGGTGACGGTGAAAAATTATAACATTGAGGCTCATAGTTCGCCCCTTATTTTGGGTGCCCAAAATTCGACCTTTAATGTTCGGCATCAGATCTCTGGACAAGGTAATTGATCATTTTATTATCAAATTTGTCAAAATCTTCCATACAAAATTGGGCGCAGTCTTAAAACAGCAAGAACCCCCTTGACAGAAAATCCATGCAGGTCATTCTTCTCTCAAGAATCCTGTGCAATGATCGGTTTTTCGTCGTACAGTACGAAACGTATTGCCGCCACTTGAATACAAATTGTTGGGTTACTAAATTACCTTGCAAAAACGAGTTTTTGTCTTTGTTTCATTTTACTTGAATTGTAGTCCATAAACGGTGAATAGGTGTTAAAAATATTTTGTAAAGTTGCAAAAACAACTATGCGTAATAGTGAAAGTAGCAAAGAGTCGATTGTTACGACCGAAAACTATTAGCGTGCAATGTATCAACATTGCCCGGTCGGGTGCACGGTGTGACCCGGCGTATACCCTAGACACTGCCCGGTGGCCCACTGCATGTGTCCTCGGTGGAAATAATACCTGCCCACCAGCAAACCGCTCGTATAAAAATACCGGTGGCAACGGGTAGTAAGCGGTTACCATGAGGGAGTCTGGTGGAAGTCACTAATATGAGTCAGAGGATGAGCATTGAGGTTTAATCTGGCCAGGCTATAGGCCTAATGTAACTAATTGTCAATATGACATTGTGCACTTGCTGACCATGCAACGTCACAATAATCAAACAATGGCAGAATCATTGCACTGCTTAGGCCTAATCATTTAAATGTAGAATTATGAAGGCAAGGTTTGGCAGATCGCCTCAAGAAGCCAATCTTTTGATATATTTTCTTGGTTAAGTAATCAGTATGATCTGCCCAAGCAATGTGTTCATCTAGTATGACTCCAAGGTACTTGTACGATTGGACTCTCTCGATGGCTTAATCATTTAACGTCAGATCAACACTGTAAACGATTAAACGATGACGGGTTCCAAAAAACATAATTACTATCAATGCTAAAATAGGGCGACAAATCGTGTGTAAAAAAGCTATATTAGGGCGACCTGCTCAATAGGGCGACATTTTGGTGTCGCCCTGATATTTTTGAGTTTAAAAATCATTGTTTAGGTCGAGAACCATTTTTATTGGGACTGGAGCTGTTTCTCTTTGGTCTGCAACCATTTTTGGAAGCTTTGGGTAAAAAAATAAGGTGTCATTTTGAGTGACTCTTGCCGAAATTTCGGTGGTCTCCAGTGAGAGTCTTCCCGAAATGTCGCCCTATTGCGGCACCCAGCGTTGTTTAAAATTGTGTGTTATCCGTGTTTAGGATTAACTTGTATTTCGTTAGCCATTGAGCAACTTGACTGAGTCCATCCACCATATTGATTTTGATGTCATCTGGAGTATTGCCGTTGAACATTATCATTGTATCATCGGCATAGTTTACATACTAACTTTAACACTTGGTAGGGTGATACAGGACGGGAGACTGTTATATACAGTGAAAAGAAGTGGTCCTTATTAAGAAAAATGTACATGTGCAGTCCGTGCGTTGTGGCTTGTGACACGCAGCCCCTGAGCAGTTAATCGACGTCTTATGACGACACCAATGTAGGGTAGATGTATAGATTGATTGTTACTAAGATCCTTTGACCACACATTTTCAGTGTAGAGTTTAAAGTTAATTATTGCACCCATTCGCTTCCTATAATGAATTGAATTGAATTTATTTATTCAAAAGAAACATAAAAATGTTCCTCTCTGTTTGCACATTAAAAACATTCACACAATTGGTCTTATAGAGCAACTATATAGGATTACAAGCAAATATACAAGTCAATGAAAATCTAAATAACTTGGGCTTAAAAACATCTAAACATTAACAACCCATATTTCAGTAAACTAAAATAAGGACCACACACATCATCTACTAAAACCATTATTAAAACTGGAGATTGCACTTGGTACAAAGGACAAACGATAACGATTTGTTTTACATTTAACTTGTCGCAGTCTGCCGGACTTGTTCTGAACAATGAACGCATGAAGCGGGTGGGTATTATCAAGCAATATCCCTTTCAATTTTGCCAACGGAGCTCCTTCATAGATCGACCTCATGTCTTGGACAGTAAGCCCAATAATTTTACTGGCAGATTTCGTGATTCTGTTGATTTTGTTGAGGTTATCTACTGTCAGACCATTTACCACTGCTACACAACAAAACATAAGAACAGACTCAATGACACTTTGATAAAACCTAAAAATTATGTCCCGGTCAATATCGAATAATTTAAGCTAAAAAATAAATCCGTTGATTAGCCCTAGAACACAATTTTTGAGTATTTATGTTCCATTTTAACTTACTGTCAATATGTACCCAAATACTTGAGATCGGTGACAATTTCAATATCCACACCATTTATGTTGACAGACATAATCTCCTTCCGATTGCTTCGGAAATCAAACACAATTTCCTTATGCTACGTTTACACCATGTCCCCGGCAGTCCCGGCGCCCCGGTCTGGCCAAAACGTGGCGTGCCGTGCAACTTTTATTGTCTTTTTATTACTTTGGCTCGACTCGGCCCTAGTTGGGCCGGAAAGCGTGGCGCGCCGTGCCGGTTCCGGGACGGCGCGCTACGTTTCAAGCGCCGTTCCACTACGGATGGGTCCACGTCCCAGGCCGGCCTGCTAAGTTCTGATGCGGTGCCTCACGTCCGTCCCGTTCGTGTCACGTTTGTTGTCCCGGCCCAATACGTTCCCGACGGTGTGCGAGGGTCTGCTGCGGCGCCCTGCGACTGAACGTGGCAGCTGTCACGTTTCACGCCCCGGTGGTCACCCGGTGGTCTCCCGGTCAGCCCCGGTGGGTATAAATAGTGCGCTCCACACCTTAATTTCCACTTCGTCCTGGAGCGCTGCCGCAGCAACATCATCCTCATCGTCATCATCGACGCAGTGAGGCGTAACTGGCCGTGAGCAACAACCGTCACACACCTTGGCGCACCGCAGCTCACCGGGCCGCATTCACACCATGCTGTGGCGACTCAAATTTGGTACCTTGTGGAGACATGGGTTCTAAAGGCAACAAAAAAGTGTAAAGGTCTCCACAAGGCAATTCTAAAGGTCTCCACAAGGATGACACTAAATAGAAACATGGAATGTTCTCAAAAATTAGGGATTTTACAAATATTCTGGTCGCTGCATCCTCTAGATTATGAAATTAGGAGAATTAGGTTTAAATTTCATCTCCAGAAAAAAATTATGGATGAAATAGGAGTGATATGACGGAACTTTTAACCAAATTCTAGCCATTGTTCGGAGTTTGTGCACGAGAACAAAGCCATGTCTCCACAAGGATAGGGGAACGGGAAAGCGGCCACTACCGTGACGGGCCCTGGCATACCGTGGGATGCCGGGCTTCCAAACGTGGCGGAGCATGAGGCACCGGCCGCGATCAGAGGTCCCCGGCACCCCACGGTGCCACACCCCGGTGAGTCAAGGCACACTGCGGTCCGTCACGCCCTGTGACGGAAGCCCCGTCCCACTGCGGCCCAGGACGATTCTCATTACTGCCGGGCCAACATTTTTGACAGAGTTGCTCACTGGCCGGTCACCGGCCGGTGGCAAGGGTGAGCTACGGTCATTCACGTTTCGCCACCCCGGTCCCCTACGCTCCCCGACGTCCATCCCGGTGCCTCCACGGTGATCCTCTACCGGGGCGCCGGTACTGCCGGGGACATGGTGTAAACGTAGCATTAGTTTTCTGTGCATTTAAAACGAGGAAATTATCTTTACACCAGTTTACAAATGCCGATGAAAAATGGTTCATTGATACAAGAAATAATTAGATGTATTGATGTAATTTTTGATGCTTAGTGCATTCCGTCCCTTACAGAATACGGCCGTGTCTACAATGATCGCCCCTTTTCATCAAGCGACAAGGGAGCGAGCCAAGAACATGGGGGCGTGTCTAGCGAAACCATTCTGCAAGAAACCAGCAAGAAATTGCGGCAGCATTTGAAGGAACACTACACAACAGAAGGTAGTTATGTGAAGTTGAATGAAACTGCTGACGACGATCAGAGGCACATGACCGAAATCTACACGGAATTGCTGATGGAAAAGGGGGAGGGTGTGGCAGATGTGAGTACATGCACAGGGATACAAAATTCCGGACAGAAAAAGTTTGGAAAGGGGAGTGGGGACAAGATTGCAATAAAATCTTCAGACTATGACAAGATATTTCAGACAAAGACAAAAGAGGGCAATCTTATAGACCGTATTGTTTTCTATGGCACTGGTGGTGTTGGCAAATCGAAAATTTTTGACAAAATTGCTTACGACTGGGCAACTGAGTCCAGTGAAGTTTTTGCAAAGTTCCAGTTTGTCTTTTCTCTAAAGATGTTTGCCCTGGACGAAAGTTCTGACCTGACGGATGCCATTTTGGATCAACTCCGTTGTAAAGATTTAGGAGTCACTAAGGATTCGCTTGATTCCATGATCAGGAACAATCAAGATAAGGTCTTGATACTTCTTGATGGCTTTGACGAATTACGGACAGCAAAACTATCACCATCCTCGTTTGGGTCAATCCTTCAAGCTCTGCATCGTTGATCCCTAGCTTATTAACTCCCCTGGAACAGCTCGAGATCAAGAGGCTTGAATTAGTCCACTATTTGTTGCGAGACGGCGATGTTGAACACATCGCGTCATCTGTTGGGAGAATGGAGAAACTTACTGACTTGGATCTCAGTTTGAACCATGCATTGGGTGGCACTGCTAAGTCGTGGGCCCCTCACTTGCCTCTCATGAAACAACTCAAGAAGTTAAGTTTAGTGTCGTGTTCCCTGCAATGTGGAGATGTTGAACACATCGCGTCATCTTTTAGGGGAATGGAGAAACTGACTTACTTGAATCTCAGTGATAACGATGCGTTGGGTGGCACTGCTATACCGTGGGCTCTTCACTTGCCTCTCATGAAACAACTCAAGACGCTCAGTTTATGAAATTGTGCACTGCATGTGGAGATGTTGAAAACATCGCGTCATCTGTTGCGAGAATGGACAAACTGACTGACTTGGATGAGCGATGCATTGGGTGGCACTGCAAAGTCGTGGGCTCCTCACTTGCCTCACATGAAACATCTCAAGAAGCTCATTTTATGGGGTTGTGCGCTGCAGTGTGGAGATGTTGAGCACATCGCGTCATCTGTTGGAAGAATGGAGAAACTGACTCACTTGGATGTCAGTATGAACAATGCATCGGATGAGATGTGGCGTCGTCACTTGCCTCCCAGGATTCGACTATGGCATCGCTTTTTATTTTGAACAGGAAGATGTTGATGCCTTCGTGTGTTGAGAGAAGCGGCTCTTCCGAGTTATGGGCTCCTCATCATGCTCATTTCTCTATCATGGTACAAATTAAGAAGCTCATTTTGCGGAGGTGTGCACTGTAGCATGGATATGTTGAACCCACCGGTTCATCTTTTAGAATCTGTGTAGTACTCCTGTAGTAATTTCTGTGGTAATTTCGTGTACCACAGAAGTACCATAGGATTACCACAGGAATACCACAGGACATTTTCGTATAAGGGTTTTGCGACAGTTTATTTCATATATTTATCCATGCAGGGTAGCCTAAGTCAGAACAGCAATAATATGCTGGTTTCCACCGACGCCCTGCGTGCAAGCAGGTCTAAACATTAAGTGTATGCTGAGCTCCAGTGGAAGGTTTCTGCTCTGTTGACAACTCGGTAATATAACTAATCACATTGCAGTGCTGTTGTCGAGTACCGTACGGTATTTGTGCGCGCGTTATTAGTGCGTCAAGTTTGCTTAAAGATAAATTCGTTATCCCACTCGCGCTCGTGGAATGATGTAGTGCGTCTGCGTCCCATATCCCACTCGAAGGCCTACTCGAAGGAAATGTCTAAGGGCGTGTTTGTTTCGGACGAATCCGCCGACCCCGATCTGCGCAGATGGTTCAGCGCTATGCATAGTTGGATCTAGCTGAACCATCTGCGCAGATCTCGGGATCGGCGGATTCGTCCGAAACAAACACGCCCAAATAGACCTCTCTTTTGCCACGTCACGAATCACGTGATAAAACAAATCAGCCATTTTGGTTGGCAGAGCGACCGTACGTGTAAACAAAACTTCCCGCGCAATTATTTACTATGCTAGTCGACACATTTACGCCGCGGTTTTTGTCTCGTTCGATTTCAAAGTTGTTGCTGCTGCAGCAGTCGGCACAGAAAAGAATTTTGTCCGCTTTCCGGAACCGAAAACGTATCCTGATCAACGTGAGGCCTGGAATGCTGGATCCGTGTCGTCACTGGGCGGCATAAACATCGTCTATCGACTAAGACAAAGTCCAAGCACAGCCATCAGAATATTTATCGCATCTGCAGCGGCTAAACGTTATGGGCTAAACGTTAATGCTAGCATTGCTACCTTTTTCCAATGGCAATGAACATGATGAAGGCGACGTCCAACCTTGAACCTGGGCTAGCCTAGACCTAGCCTAGGGCTAGGGATGTAGTAGCCTATGCGGTACATGACCATGATGACCTGTCCTGGGGCCAATTTCATAAAACATGTTATGCTTAATCAAAATGTTTGATTAAGCGTAGCACGAAAATTTGCTCAAGCGACGGCGTTAGCATGCGATTTGGCTTGCTAAATAAGGGCTTTAAGCAAAAAACGACTGCTTAATTCTTTTATGAAATGCCATCAACCGCTTAATGCGCCGCTTAATCAAAATCGGGTGCTAACATGTTTTATAAAATTGGCCCCTGGTTGCCTGGGCTAGGTCTCGGCCTGCCCTCCTTGCATTATAGGCAATTTCATTTAAATTTCAATTTGCTTAATCACATGGATTTATTTCATGTTAAAGTGCTTATGCAACCCGTTTTAATGCAAAAAACGAGGCAAATTTTAATTGTGTTTTCCCAAGCATAGTTTTTCTGTATTTTTTTCTCAACAGCTTGCCTTTGTCGCCTTCCCAAAAGAGGATAAAAAAAGATGAGAAACAAGATGACATGAAAACTGTGACCATCGATGAATTTTTTTAAAAATAGGCCTGGCTATAGTGTGTTCTCAGAGAACTGGAATAAAAATAAAACAAACATTTGCCTATTTAGGCCTACTGGCAAGAGACTGGTTCACGTGCAAGATTTTACATGTACAGTGTACTTACACTGTATATGCAAGTGCCTGTGTGATAACTTAAAGGTCATTAAATAAAAATAGATGTCTCACCAATCTGGAAGACAAACCTGGCAGTTTAGTCACCTGTGACAGCGTGAAGCCGGCCTCTACATGTACATGTCGCAGACATACTACCACCAAGTTTGCCAGTTTGTAATAGGTAGCTGGTGCGAATGCGTGTTTAATTATTTCATGCAAGGGGCAAATACATGTAGACTAATTTTAAAGGCAGCCCAGGGGCTTGTCAGCAATGCGCGCGCCAAATTCGTGCCACGAAATATGCTGCTCCATGTAGCAAAGCCAAGGAGCTGCGTATTTCGTGGCACGAATTTGGTGCGCGCATTGCTGACGAGCCTGTGCCTTTAAAGAGGTGCATGCACTGGTAAATTGACCAACATTCTAATAAATTCAAAAGGATAATTTCAGAATATCTTTTTTGTGTCACCCTTGTAAGTGATAGCGTCAGTATGATTCAGTGCGTATATAATAATAAGAGGACTGTTAATACAACATTCTCCTTAAAAAAATGACACATTTAGGTCACATTTCCTTGTTCTTGTAATTGTTTTCTCTGCTGACAGTACAAGGTTCTGGTTATAACAAGGTATGCAAATTCTCAAAAATCCCTTATTAAAATGAGATTAAACTATTACAATGCCAGTAAATTGTGATCAAATTCCTATCTGTTATTGTGTGCTACACCAGTCCTCCTGCATATGCAGCATGTGACAGAGGGTGCTCCCATTGTGTCTCAAACATCCAAGAGATTTTAAAAGAATTTTTTATAAGAAATGTTTCCTGCTAGTACAGCAGCATGAATTTCAGCCCAGGTCCTGTACAGACAAGCACACACATGAACAAAATTGGCATGCCTCTGACTACACGAAATAAATCCTACAATAACAATTTAACTCTGGCGTCCGAGATTCGTTTATTCTTTACATGTATAGTCATCATGATAGTGATAATTAATAATTATTTTTCTGTTGAAAAAAAAAGACTAAGTCAAATGTATGTGCCTGCACCGATGTACAGTGAAACCTACTATTAGGGCCACCCTGATAAACAGGCCACCTGCATATAGTGCCCACATGTGTATAATGCTTTAAAAACTTTTATAAAGAGGCCACCTCTTTATAGTGGCCAGTTTTTTATTTACGGTCCCTAGGGTATAAACAAGTTTCACTGTACCACAGTGAGCTGTAATAATTAAGGAATAACTCAACTTCAGTGATAATTGTATTACGTCACATGTCTTTTCTATCACTGAAGAAAGCACCGAGACCCTCAATATCAATGACAATTTGAAATTTTTCAATTGGTTTAATTCCCGGAAAAATCATTCCATACATGGACGGAAATAATTGGAAAGTTGATCATGGCTTCAGACGGTCCTTGTGTGCAAAACATGAGACAGGCTAAACAAAATGTCAAGTGTTTCCTCATTCAAATTTTTGTTTTTTCTTCTATCAAATCTGCATCCAGTCATTTTAAAGAAACAAAATTCTGATCAACTTCCCAACTCTTACTAAGAAAAGTCCGTAAATTCATCTTTGCTGCATATGGCCCAATTCCGTACACGGTTGGAATGCTCCTAAAATACTTTGAAGAACTGTCCACCGTCTCTCATGATTCTGATTAGCTACTGCTCCGATCTATGGAAGTGCAACGACAAACTTTTACGGTACCACTGGTTAGAGCACACATCAATATGTAGGCCCACCGCCGCCACATGCTGCAGCTGCTGAAGGAACTATATAGCCTCGATCTGGTCCGCAAGTGATGATGTCAGCATACATGAAAATGTTACGACAGGCGTATACCCGATGTAAAAGTGCAAGCTGGATTATAAAAACAAAATAAATAGCAAAATTTCAAGATTTTACTTAAAAACTGTTCCCGGCATACATGTACTAGGCTTTGCACATGGAGTTCCAGGCAGTGGGTGGGTGTGAAATTTTTTTACAAGACAATCTTCTGTCAAATGTTGCCCCGACCAATCCAAGAACGACAAGTTGTAAGTACAGCTAGGCGAAATTGGAAGAGCAGTGTTTTCCACTATAGCTGATTTGTCCTGACGTGCTGCCTGGACAGAATGTCATTAGTGATGTCATTAGCACCCAGAAAAAACAGGAGAAAAATACCCTTCCACGCTATTGATTCCAATAAGGGATTTTAGCATTCTGCTGCCATCTTGAAAAAAATTCAGTAGAGGGGAACAAAATCGCTGGCAGCCAATGATTAGCGCTATCGTAAATGACGTCAGTCGATGAGGTACATGTATCTGCAATTAGCGCTTTTCATTGGCTGCCAGCAATTTTGTTCCCCTCTACTGGATATTTTTTCAAGATGGCCACGGAATGCGAAAACAGTTATATATGTAGGCCTTCTTCCATGCTAGGAAAATTGTTTTCCTTAAATTCCAGCTGTGACCTAAAGTAAAAAATACCCAAACCATGATCAAAACTTTCATTGTTGCATATATTTATAGTAATCTCTGCCTCTTTAATATTATGCACCAGTCCTATCAAGAATTGTTACATGGGGATTTGGTCACGATTTTCATGCCACAGGGTGGGGACTTCGACACATAGAAATTAAATTTTCAGCGCACCTGGGGGAAAACATGCATATTTTGACCTCCGGGGTGGGAATTTTGTCACCCAAAACGATTGATAGGTGCGTTATTATACCATTTCCTTCCTCCATTATTTAAACCCAGCATAGTGATTTTGAGTCAACTCAGTCCGAGGTCAACTAGGTCCCGAGTCAACTCAGCCCCGAGTCAACTCGGTCCTAACGAACTAACTTAACTAAGGCCCAGGACAACTGGACCACACTTGGAAAATGTACAATGTTTCCAAGCAGCCGATCTAATTTTCTGGATCATTTGACGCAACATGCGGTCACGCTCGTTTCCTTCCTCCATATGTTTTCACTCCAGGCTTGTGCGAGAAGAACCGATGACCGGCCGCGATACGCCAAATGAAAGGGCTTGCGAAAGCGAACTTGTCGCGAATCTGACAATTTGCACCACACATTCGCTTATTAAAGGCCCTGTAGATGATCTGTTTTTTAGCGATTCTGCGAATAAAACCATTATAAATCAAAAGAAAGACATCAACAAACTCATCCGAAGAAATTTCAGCTTTGTCAAATGTACCACGTTTAAAAAAACCATGAAAATCCATATGCATTTTCCTGGTCTTGGCGGGGTGTTTCAAATATTCGTTCTCAGTTGATCGGGTGGCTTGCGTCATGCACTCTGTGGCGCACATACTGCGTGTGCGCGCGATCCATAAAAATGCATCGCGTTGGAACACGATACGCCAAATGAAAGGGCTTGCGAAAGCGAACTTGACGCGAATCTGACAATTTGCACCACACATTCGCTTAAGTACAACTATGTAATTATGCGAATGATCACCGCAAAATTGTTTGACGTCGGTTTAAGTTTGTGTGTCTCGGCGGGCAATTGCGCAAGCAAGTCAGTTTTGTTCGGTTTTGGTGTGGCGGATTGCATTAAACGGTATAAACATGTTGGGTTGTACTCTCGTTTTAAGTATGACATGTGTGAACCATGCCGCAAACCTTGATAATTCAGTGAACGATTTCCCCTGTATCGCATCGCAAAATGCGACGCGTTTTTGACAATCTGCGATGCCACTTTTCAAAGTGCAGCATAAGCAGCAGTAATCCTTTATATCCCTAAGTCGGTAGGCATTGCTTAAAACTTAGATTTCTGTTGAAATTTCTGCATTGTAATTGGTACATTTTCAGGGGAAAAAACGCGACGCGAACCACTCTGTCCGGACAGCTAGTGGGAAACAAAACTTGTGCAACTGGTAATCTGCCTATAGTGCCTATGGAGATGGGTACTAGTTGATGCATATTGTTTTCCTACTGTGCTTGCGGACCCACGTGCATTATACACCATCACAAAAAGTTATTTCCCGTCTCGATGTAACCATGGATATACATGTAACTCAAAAACTATTTTATTGATTTTTGTCATTCAAAAGGCGATGTGTACACCAATGTCTTACACACACAATGAGTGGTTTCTTGTAGCCAGTAGACACCGTTTTCACTAAGAAATCACGAATTTTTTGAATTTGCTATAGGCTACAAAAATACTGGATTGCTAAACAAAATTTTAAAATTGCTATACAAAAAAATAATTGCATAGCAAATCTGCTATCCAAAACGTAGCCTACATTTTTTTGCCAATGACGGTCGAGTTGTCCTGGGGCTTAGTTCGTTGGGACCGAGTTAACCTGCAGTACGCACTACGCAGTGAGCATGGGTACAGGTCAACTCGGTCCCAAGTCAACTCGGTCCCCAGTCAACTCGGTCCCAAGTCAACTCGGTCCCAAGTCAACTCGGTCCCAAGTCAACTCGGTCCCAAGTCAACTCGGTCCCAAGTCAACTCGGTCCCAAGTCAACTCGGTCCCAAGTCAACTCGGTCCCAAGTCAACTCGGCCCCAAGTCAACTCGGTCCCGACGAACTAAGCCCCAGGACAACTCGACCGTCATTAGCAAATAAATGTAGCCTACGTAAAGAAAGGTTTAAAGATCATAATCGGCGTAGTCGCCAATAAAAGTAACGCCTTACGCCGCACGCGCACGACATTGGGCCCAGGAAAATATCAAGGTTTGCGGCACGGTTCATGCTTAAAACGAGAGTACAACCCAAAATGTTTATACCGTTTAATGCAATCCGCGCCCCACCAAAATTGCCCGTAAATCTGACGTCAAACAATTTGCAGTGAACATTCGCCTATTTAGTTGAACTTAGGCCTAAGCAAATTTGTGGCGCAAACTGTCAAATTCGCGTCAAGTTCGCTTTCACAAGCCCTCGCGTATGAATTTGTCATGTACAAACATTTAAAGTAATTCGGCAAAAGATCGCTGCTTAGAAATCTTGTACATTTTCAAGAGCGGTCGAGTTGTCCTGGGCCTTAGTTCGTTGGGACCGAGTTGACTCGGGACCGAGTTGACCTGGGACCGAGTTGACCTGGGACCGAGTTGACCTGGGACCGAGTTGACCTGGGACCGAGTTGCCGAGACCGAGTTGACTTGGGACCGAGTTGCTTCGTGCACTTCTCCATGTTCGTGCATGCAATCTCTTGATCTGGAATTCTCAAGTTCCGTTTGGAAATTCAACCATTAATTTGTCGTTGTACCTTTCTCTCGATGTCTGATCTACTTCTCTGACGTAGGATGACGACAAATCCGATGGATTTCCTCAGAAAAATATGAATGATCTTCGTTGATTTGGTCGATGCGTCGTCGGTGGCCGGGGTTGGCAAAGTCCCATATGCGATATGCCAAGTACTTTGCCAACCAGAGAATGCGCATGCGTCAGTTTCCGGCCAATGTTTACAAACAAAAGAAAGGTCTATAACAATATAGAGACGGCCATCTTGACCGACGGCCACTCGCTCATGCGGACTGTGACCCGAGTGCAATGCGCACGCATTACTCCAGAGTAGCGAGAGCTGCACGCCCGAACGCAGCCTGAAGCCAAGTTTCCATATAACCGTAACGCGCACACGCAGACTAGACGCAAACAACTGCAACGCAAACACTGACGATAAAGTTAAACTTGGTTCAACTTTGCCGACGGTCTGCGTTACTGTTTGCGTTGCTAGTTTGCGGTACTCTTTGCGTTTGTTACGTCTATATGGAAACCGGGCTTTAAAGGCAGAGGCTCGTCAGCAATGCGCGCGCGCCAAATACGTTGCCACGAAATACGCAGCTCCACGCCTTTGCTACGGAGCTGCATATTTCGTGGCAAGAATTTGGAGCGCGCGCATTGCTGACGAGCCTGTGCCTTTAAATATTGCGCTCTCTCCCGTTTTACATCTTCTTCATTGTGTAAAGTTTAAAATTAAATCGGGACGCGTTCCTCAGTTTTTGACAAAAAGCGAAATAAGAAGCACTAAAAAAAGGAGGTGTAACACTAGCCTGGGCTGAGCCCTCCTTGAGCGGAGGAAATTGAACTTTTACGATTTTATCGGAAACGTTATCTAAATACAACACGTTTCTTTATGTTAACATTTCACCACAAAATGGTCGGAAATTCTTTATATTCTCACGTGAAGGTGGCAAGTCCGGAAATGCCTTGTATCCCTAGAAGAGGTCCGTCCCAGTATTTTCCCACACAAAAACCGAACTTTACTGCTAGCAGCAATTAACATAGCATGCTATGTTGCGGCCCCAGCTACTAGTACATTTACACTTGAAGATGTCACATTCGTGGCTACGCTTATGCAGTGCTACTAGTAGTAGTTGGGAGCGGGGCATTCCGAATGACAAAAGTACAAATTTTCAAGTTCTCATCATTTTAAAATTTATTTCATCGTTACGCTCTAATCTCGGAACACACGCCCACCGTATGTATGTCCTGGCCATGACATACATACACACGTATTGTTGTATTAATTATGCGTCACACTGGCACTGCTCCGTTGATTCTTTTTAAAATATGCAATTAATTTCATTAAATAATATCGGAATATAATATCGACTTCTTTTCAATAAATCAATATGAGTGCACAATACAGTGTTTGTTGCGTGCTCTGTTGGTGTGCGGGATTGCGTAAATGTGACATGACCAAGCCCCTTTTTACACTTGTTCATTGTCACGGCGTACAATAGGCCTAACAATCAGTTACAATACAAGCTTATAGGCCTACATCATATCAAATTTTGCATAATATACAATTTACGAAATATTGGAAAGAGATTGTGTAATACGTATAGAAAAAAGTGCGGAAAAGTCGGTGAATTCGTCATCGCCAGTTATATCCATTCGTTTTTCTTTTATTTCAATATATTTGGACCAAATTACTGCATTGGTTTGAGAATTTGTTTTTCAAAATAGATTATTTCAGAAAAATATTGCCTGCCGCATGCAGCACGTTTTGTAAGCCCCGCCCCTTTTTAGCATTTTGATGACGACACGAGTCTCCCCGGCCCTTCTGTCCTAGGGGCGTGTTTGTTTCACGACAGATCCGAATCCAGATCCCGAGTTATTTTACGCGCAGAAACAAACGTAACTACTCTCGACTAGGAATTCAAGTCACGTGAATTGGATCTGCGCAGATCTGAATCTGGATCCGTCCGAAACAAACACGCCCCAAGGCTGTCGTCCAGCGCCCACGGCTGTCTGAGGGTGACACAGAGTAATGCGCATGTGCGAATTTTTAACGGCCGTCTGTGTGTTTTATATTTGGCGCGCTTTTTCGAAATCGTATGGGTGTTATCCTACGCAATGTTTTGGAAAACAAGAAGCATTAAACAACCAGTAAAAATATGCAGAAAGACCTTTGAAGACCTACCTTAAATATTTCCAAGGCAAACAAGTCTTTAAAAAGGCAGGTATGGCACGGAATTACAGATCGAAAAAAAAGCTTACTTTGAATTTTTTTAAATATTTTTTTGAAAACATACTTTACAATGTGCTTTATTGCTCGCAAAATATCATTTCCCCAACATATTGGTATGTCAGGGAAAATTATGGTTTGGGAGAAATTTCTCTGAACATTTTGATGAAAAAATAAATATTTTGTGCGTTTTGCAAATCTACAAGATGACCTAAAATTGCAGTTTAGTCCAAAATAAATTTGTGAATAATATCCGCGAAAAAGGCCCTCAAATGTTAAACCATGTCTCATACAATGTTCCCCAAACGGGATTTGCACCCAAAAAAGCCTCATCTGGGACCAAAAATTTCATTTGAATTCCTAGTTTTATTTTTCGAACTGCTAGCGTCGTCTGCAAGCGACAAACGGACTGCCGTTTACAAATAGTTAGACCCTTTTGGTCTGGGATCCAATTAGTTCTATGCCCGTTATCTCTACGGTACCCGGACCGGCGTGAGGTAAAGGGCGCGCTTCATTTTGATCTGTGATTGGTCGTCTTTGCGCGTGCGCATTGTGTGTTTTATATTTAAAAATTGGCGCGCGAAGCCCTTTGCTTTACATTAGGGTATGTTCGACACGCACGGCCGGGTTAAAAATGTCAATGTAAAATATACGTATACTTACTAAAAAAAATAATAATAATAATGACCACGTGACCACGGGCAGATTTCTGCCCGTCATGGCATCCCTTTATAAGCCGTGGGCCTAAGGCGTGTATCTTGTTCTAATGCTCCTGCCTAAAGATGAATACATTTTAAAACCATAATATGAAAGATTCACAGTTAAAAATATTAAAACATCAATGTTCATGTGAAAGATCTGGTTCATTTAAGTTGTAAAAATCAGTAATTTTAAAATCATAGTATTTTGAGCTTCAACCTCGATCACTGTGCTGAGAAATTATACAGTATGTACTTACCCTGGGAATGATCATTTAAACGATTATGAACAGCAGAAATATAGAAAATATGTAACAATTGTTCACATGGTATAATCATCTTCCTTTCGCAAGGGTCTTTCCTGCACTCGTACCTCGCTTGCCAAGAACCCTTGCTGCATCGACTGGAGCTGGGCTGTTTTGAGGAATATATCATCCTCTTGCAACAGTCCCCTTTAACGCACTCCCTCACTCCTGCGTACAGTGGCCCTGTTGAAAAAGGCCCCATTTCGCGGTGGGACTAGCGACAGAAATCTTGTCGCCTCGGCTGGACCAATTAGGACGCTTGGCAGTGCATTGCAGCATGATTGCAGGCATTCAAATGTAACGCGCGCAGATTGTAAACATCGTGCATGCAGTGTGATACATGTACTCGGTAACGCTGGCCGTTGTCCGCGTCGACGATTGGCTGCTATTCAAAGCATACTGGGGAATCCGTTCCATTACATTCGTCAGCATGCATCCCTGTTATTAATTTGAAAAACTGCGCAGTAAATTAAGATCGTCGTTTGTAAGTTTGGTAGGAATGGGACAGTCATAAGGAACGGAACCCAATACAATTTCTGGAAAGTATAGAAATCGTTTCTTTTCTGCATAACATGACCGAATTGATTAAATTATATCAAAATGACTCGGGCGTGAGTTGGCTCAAGACAACAGCCGGCTCACTCCACAGATTTGCGTGTGTTTCCTCAGGGTATTGTTACGTCGCTTTACAGAGTGGAAATTGCCTGATATCTCAGGATGGGAATATATATGAATATTGATTAGCCAGTGACAGTGATCGCAACTGACCAATCACGCGCAGCGCATGTTTCTCGGTCATCGCATGCAGTGCCGATAGGCCCGATATACTAAAGCGCACGTGCACGCATCTTCCTTTCGCAAGCATCCTCTTGCAACAGTGCCCCTTTAACGCACTCCCTAACTCCTGCGTACAGTGGCCCTGTTGAAAAAGGCCCCATTTCGCGGTGGGACTAGCGACAGAAATCTTGTCGCCTCTGCTGGACCAATCAGGACGCTTGGCAGTGCATTGTAGCATGATTGCAGGCATTCAAATGTAACGCGCGCAGATTGTAAACACCGTGCATGCATGTGATACATGTACTCGGTAATGCTGGCCGTTGTCCGCGTCGACGATTGGCTGCTATTTAAAGCATACTGGGGAATCCGTTCCATTACATTCGTCAGCATGCATCCTTGTTATTAATTTGAAAAACTGCGGAGTAAATTAAGATCGTCGTTTGAAAGTTTGGTAGGAATGGGACAGTCATAAGGAACGGAACCCAATACAATTTCTGGAAAGTATAGAAATCGTTTCTTTTCGGCATAACATGACCGAATTGATTAAATTACATCAAAATGACTCGGGCGTGAGTTAATTGGCTCAAGACAACAGCTGGCTCACTCCACAGATTTGCGTGTGTTTCCTCAGGGTATTGTTACGTCGCTTTGCAGAGTGGAAATTCCCTGATATCTCAGGATGTTCGCAAGGGTCTTTCCTGCACTCGTACCTCGCTTGCCAAGAAACCTTGCTGCATCGACTGGGTCTGAGCTGTATTACAGGCCCAGGGCTGTTCAACCAATGAGAGACAAGATATCTTTTGACCTGTATCTTTTGACCTTTTAATGAGCCGTTTCGAACAATCATATCGCGTGTTGTTTATCTCGCGACATCGTAGCCGCAATTACCACAATTTGTGTGGGGGAGATCTTTTTATGTACATGTATATCATTTTATCTTGCACGCAGTATAAATGTTCGTAACTGAAGGAAGACTTACTATATTTCGCTAAAAGCTAAACGCAGAATCTCTGAATAAAGATAGGCCTATTAAAAAACGCCTTTACAATGACTGTTTATTTAAACATTGGACCCCACCCCCTAGTAAAAGTGGACGCTATAACTAAACGGAGCGAGGCGCGTGATTGGCTCTTGCTGTTGGCAACAGCGTCCTAGCTATGATGTATTTTGAATGTCGCGCTACGTGCTACGTGCACGTTAGTCTTGGCCCAAGACTACTCTAGTCGATATTGGTTTGTGTACGCGTTGGCCATATAGTGCGCCCTCTTGCAGCACTAACGGACCAGTCTTTGCTCACTAGAGTAGTCTTGGGCCAAGACTACGTGCACGTGCGCTTTAGTATATCGGGCCTATCGGCACTGCATGCTATGACCGAGAAACATGCGCTGCGCGTGATTGGTCAGTTGCGATCACTGTCACTGGCTAATCAATATTCATATATATTCCTCAATAGACAGCCGAAGTGTGAAGTGCGTTGCCATGGCAATTGGATCTAAACTATCATGGCCGTCGGGAAAAGTACCATTGGAAAAGCACTTGGACACGGTTGATTGATTTTTAGTTGAGATCCAATTGCCTAGGCAACCAACAAAAGGTGACGTATTCACTTCGGCAGTCTATACAGCTCAGACCCAGTCGATGCAGCAAGGGTTCTTGGCAAGCGAGGTACGAGTGCAGGAAAGACCCTTGCGAAAGGAAGATGACGTGCACGTACCACGTAGCGCGACATTCAAAATGCATCATAGCTAGGACGCTGTTGCCAACAGCAAGAGTCAATCACGCGCCTCGCTCCGTTTAGTGGTAGCGTCCACTTTTACTAGGGGGTGGGGTCCAATATTTAAATAAACAGTCATTGTAAAGGCGTTTTTTAATAGGCCTATCTTTATTCAGAGATTCTGCGTTTAGCTTTTAGCGAAATATAGTAAGTCTTCCTTCAGTTACGAACATTTATACTGCGTGCAAGATAAAATGATATACATGTACATAAAAAGATCTCCCCCACACAAATTGTGGTAATTGCGGCTACGATGTCGCGAGATAAACAACACGCGAGATGATTGTTCGAAACTATGGTGTTCAGCACCTGCCATCTCGCATCTCGCATCTCGCATCTCGCGTTTTGACTGCCAAATCTCGCGTTACGTTTCGAATCTCGCGTCTCGCGTCTCGCATCTCGCGTCTCGCGTCTCGCGTATCGCGTCTCGCATCTCGCATCTCGCATCTCGCATCTCGCATTTTTACTACCAAATCTCGATTACAAAATCCAGAATACATTCACCAGAGTATATCTTCCACACGGGGCTGATGAAGTGAGAACAATTTCACAATTTTCTGAACAGACTCCAGCAAAACTGATTCATACTGTCCTCCTCCACTTAAAAAGTCTTCATTGAGTCTAATCCAAAGCACACTTAATTTGGTTTCAGCTTCAACCGCACACTAATTAGTACCTTTTTAGGGAGTTAAAGAGACCCCTTCCAAAGAAAGGAACTAAAAAGTAATGGTGTACCCTTTATGTCCCGGGCACACTTATTAGTCGAGTATCTATGGGGGGGGGGGGGGGGGGGGGGGGGGGTTGGTCCCGTGCACCCGTGCACCCACCCCCAGTACTAAACCAAACCAACTTTTTAAGGTGCATTTTATGGTCCTAAAACACAAGAAAGCTAGCTCTTGCTAAACCTAAAGGAACTGAAAAACGTTCCTTTACTCGCACAACCTTTATACTCGCGAGTAGCAAAATCCACTAGTCTCCCAGCAGTAGTAATGAACCCATAAAAACGCAAAATAAGGAGGAAAAATTGTTTTTGTTTAATACATGCTGCTGGAAGTTTGTCATAGGGCCTATGCCTGTACCTAGTTTTCTGAAGATCAAGCATAGTTTCATGGGCATTGTTGCCGCATAAGTACAAAACATACTAAAAATGTGATTTTTGAATTGGCTGAACTTTTACCTTTACTTGACCCAGGATGGAAGGGTCAGATGAAAACGCCCACGCGGAAAAAAATTGTATGATAGCAAAGATGACTAGAAATTATATTGTGGGGATAAAAACTTACAACTAACAATTGTATAATGCCTTTAGCATATTTTTTGGCTAATTCTTTTAAATTTTTTAGCATTTTTGGCAGGCACTTTGGCCGCCATCTTGGATATCTCCAATGGTTGATTCTGGGGATTGCATTTAATGGACATGTATGTTTATCATATTTTTTGTCCATTATACATGTACATCATTTTTCTCATAATGGCCACTTTTGGCAGCCATATTGGCCGCCATTTTGATTTTGAAGCATGATAGAACAAAGGAAACCCCAGAAATAAATTTGTGAGTGTCAAAAACATATAACTAGCAATTGTTTAAGTGCTTTCATCATGTTATTTGGCCAATATATGATTTTGAACCATTTTTAGTGGCCGCCATTTTGAATATCCCGAGTGCATCGGGTTTTTTCACTGTTAACATCAAAAATGTGTTTTAGGACCATAAAATGCACCTAAAAAAGTTGGTTTGGTTTAGTACTGGGGGTGGGTGCACGGGTGCACAAGACCACCCCCACCCCATCCCCATAGATACTCGACTAATAAGTGTGCCCGGGACATGAAGGGTACAACATTGAAAGATGTGCGTTTTTGCGCAAAATAGTTACTTTTTAGTTCCTTTCTTTGGAAGGGGTCTCTTTAACTCCCTAAAAAGGTACTAATTAGTGTGCGGTTGAAGCTGAAACCAAATTAAGTGTGCTTTGGATCAGAATCAATAAAGACTTTTTAAGTTGAAGAGGACAGTATGAATAAGTTTTACCCGAGTCTGTTTAGAAAATTGTGAAATTTTTCTCACTTCATCAGCCCCGTGTGGAAGATATACTCTGGTGAATGTATTCTGGATTTTGTAATCGAGATTTGGTAGTAAAAATGGGAGATGCGAGATGCGAGATGCGAGATGCGAGATGCGAGACGCGAGATGCGAGATGCGAGACGCGAGACGCGAGACGCGAGACGCGAGATGCGACATGCGAGACGCGAGACGCGAGACGCGAGATGCGAGATGCGAGACGCGAGACGCGAGACGCGAGATTCGAAACGTAACGCGAGATTTGGCAGTCAAAACGCGAGATGCGAGATGCAAGACGCGAGATGCGAGATGCGAGACGCGAGATGCGAGATGGCAGGTGCTGAACACCATACGAAACGGCTCATTAAAAGGTCAAAAGATCCAGGTAATTTTGCCCGGCCAGTGCAAAGTCGATCATCGGGGAGATGGGGGTGGGGAGGGGGGTTCTCTTTCTGGTCCCCCACGTGCATACATGCATGTATTATTTATAAGCACTCTGAATCATACATTATAGCACTCTCAGCAGGCATCCAGTCAGTTGCAGCAAGGTATATTGCTTTCAAAAATACTTTATTTAGCTTTTCCTTGCCCTTTTAAGGGCATTACACAAAAAAACCTGTATCGGGATTTTTCCGCGGGGGCGTACCTGGGGGTGGGGGTGTGGGGGGAGGGGGCGGTACTGACACGTGCCACGGTACTACCACGGTACTACCACGGTACTACCACAGTCCTACCAAGTCTCGTTTCGGGTCACATTTCCGAAGACCAGTCAGGGAATGGCAAAGGGGTTTTAACGTTGTTGTGATCTTCTTCGAATTATCACTTTAAGGACCTTAAAATCTATCGATTTATTAAATCAAATGTTGAAAGTTTTCTCCGAGTTTGTCAAAAACAAATAAAAATGTTTGACCTTTTTGTTTTCGCTTTGCAAGTACATTTACGAAACGGAGGCTCGGGCTTGGTGCATCTTAAAAATATTAACGAGGACGGAAATCGCAAGGAGATTTAGCCCTGAATAGACGTGGCGTAACGTTAGGCGCGGGTAGTCTTAGCCTACGTTTAGGCCTAGGCCAGTAATTTACGCAACATACGTGTACACGACAAACCTTGGTGGTGATGGCTGTTGGACTTGGTCGGCTTGTATTTTGGAGATTCTGCACCAACATGACCAATGTTTGTAAACTAAATATGTTCCTCGATCAACTCGATATCTGCACTACTGTAACACAAGACAAAACACCGGTGAACGTACGTGCGCCGTGTGGACCTATTGACTGTAGCAAGCCAGTACTAACGGAACGCTATATTCCATTCATTCCTTGCAGGATTCCATAGCGATCCAACCAGTTGATTTGACCTAGACTGATCTGTTGTCCAAGTACAGGTTATGGCTCTTTTTAATATCCCGCGTGGCCTTAGCTTTATGTGGCATGTATTGTTTTAGAGCACGTCGTAGGTGCAGATCTGCAATCTGAGCATTTTAGAGGAAAAATTTATTGAACACCAACACAACCCCTACCACAATATCATAGACTATTCTGAACAAGCTTTTCAAATTGATAGAGTAAAAGGGCCCCTGAAATGCTCAATAACTTTATGCACAGTTTTTGCTGCATATGAAGGATTACTAATGTGTAGAAAGACACTACTACTGTTCATTTTGATGCCCGATGAATAAAAAGTAGCATTTTTCAACTTTGAAAATGTCTTCACATAAACTCACAGAAAGAGGGCGCTGTTTGGGGCACGTCACTTTAGGAACACACAGCAGAAAAGCAAAGAAAAAACATAAGACTTCAAACTGGAATTATGCAAAAATGCTGCTGTTTCCAGCCTTAGTTTTTTCATGGTTTGCAACAGGCAACATGTAAAACAAACCTAAACCGTCATGGGTTACAAAAGTTTCAGCAAGTTGGAGAAAATTGTGGAAACTTTTGTGCACAGTTGAATGAGATTTTCCTGTGTTTTCCTAATGTGACATCACCACTTTGCTCATGCATATGTAAATCTGCATTAGCATAACAATAAAAAAAACCTTGATATTAATCCCCCAAACAACTTCCAAATAGGGTTTTTATGATTGTAAATTAATGGACTAGTTCCACAGCACAGATTTCATTGATAAAAACACCATTTCAGGGGCCCTTTAATAGATCGACAAACTGCATGGGCAGTTTTACGGAAACTAGGCACTGACAGCAACACCGTAGACACACTGGAGAAACTATACGAACAATCCTCCAGCAATGCTACAAATCTTATTGAGAGCTTCAAGTGCAATGTGGGTGTCAGGCAAGGATGTATTTTGTCCCCGATACTGTTTAATGTGTTTCTTGAAGGTGGAGTGACGATCCAAGGCCAATTGGTTAATAACCTGATATTCGCAGATGACATTGTGCTCATCACGTCGAATGAGGAAGAGCTGCATGAGTTGACGAAGAGTTTGGATGATACTTCCTCTAAATTCGGAATGGAGATTAGTGCGGAAAAGAGTACGGTAATTATGGTTGTAGGAAGCATAAGCAAGGAGCTTTAAAACTAAGTGGAGATTGCAGTCGAGAAACCTCTGGAACAAGTTTAGGCCTTCATGTACCTGGGTACAATTAGCGAGAATGGAAAGTCCACAACAAAGGCGAAGATAAGGGTCGGAATGGCAACTTCTTCTCTGGCGAAGCTAGACACAATTTGGAGAACTAAATCAGTTTTCCTGTAAAGCGGAGGTGAATGAGGTCGATTACCTCGATGCCGCTGCATTTGAGATGAAAAGTAATGTTAAAGCTATTACAATTTGACTGGTGTTTTATTTATTCTTGCTATTGACCCCCTTCGAACACGTGCAAATACGCCATCTGGGGGTCAAATAATGCTGAGTCATTATGGAAGCGATGTGCGTGCGCGCTGTGTGTCTCTCTGGTGGGCGTATAACGCGGTTTAAATCACCAATGGGAGCCTTAGCATTGCGCGTTACGCACGCTATGGACACACACAACGCGCACGCACATTGCTTCCACAACGACGCAGCATTATTTGACTCCCAAAATGACGTCATTGGCACAAGCTCAATAAGAACAAAAGTTGACAAACATTTTTGACTGCTAACCCATTTTTATAAAGCAAACAAATTTTAGATTTAGCCATTTTTGTTCTAAGCAACTTTATGATATTGGCCTATACTGCTTAAATTCAGTTAAATAAAATGCGATTTCTAACAATTTGAGATTTTGATAAGAGGTTTCTTGCATTATGACGAACTTGTACACAAAACAACTTTTGACATTATGTGTTCGTTTCTGAAATTTGACCCGAGATCATACAGCAAAGTTGGAATAATTGAAGGAGTTTAAAAACTGTTTTGACTTCTTCGAAACAGACGCTAATCTTGCAAAACCTAACACAGTCCTCTATCATCAAAACAATCACTAAGCAAGTATATTTTCTAATTATATCAAGTAACAAAAGTTGTATAAAAAGTAACAATAATGAAAAATACAAGCATTAAATCTGAACTTTGCTAACCCTTTATAAACATCTTTCCTTTCTTTCCTTCAACTAATAACTAAATAAACACTATATAGGAATGGTTACTATAATTCATTATATAATTCTGTTCATTCATTACTAATGCAGGAACAAGATAAAATAAGAACATACCTGTAACAAACCTCAATGATAAACAGGAAAACTAAAAATCGAATATGTTTTGCACTATGGGAATACTAGCTGTTTAAATACTTGGTTTATTTTTCTAAAGTGTTCAATTCGCCTTTAGTTTTGGAAATGTCATTCCGTAAATTATGTAATTGACTCAATAATGTTGTACAAAATACCCCGGTGGCATTTTGGAAATTTTGTAACTGACCTGCGGGGCTTGGTTCCTCTAGTCAGACTAGATAGTCAAACCACGCAGCGTTCGGGCGACGTCTAGATCGACTATGGTTAGTCTAGTTAACTATAGTCGCCCGCCCGAACTTGCTTATTATTGAGTCAATTACAAAATTTACGGAATGACATTTCCAAAACTAAAGGCGAATTGAACACTTTAGAAAAATAAACCAAGTATTTAAACAGCTAGTATCCCCATAGTGCAAAACATATTCCATTTTTAGTTTTCCTGTTTATCATTGAGGTTTATGTTTCTACAACTAGATATACAACGAGGTCACTTGGTTTGTTTATCAACAGGGTTTTGACGTCATCATGAGAAACATACAAAACGGCTTGTGCAGTATTGAATGGAAAATACACGAAGTGAATGTTTATCATGCCTGTTTTGTCCTTGTAATTCAAAATACAAACGTGAAAAACACTTCATGTAATATGACAACAATCTACTATTACCTGTTTTGTGAAAAAAACGATGAAATTGTGGCTCACAATGAAGCTCTTTTGAAGTAAATACTGGTGCACATGCGACGGGTGGTTTTGTCACGGAACAAACGGCATTCACAGCGGTCTGTGTACAGCATGGAACGGTCTCGCGGGCCGTATAGTTCCCGCGTTTGAACATGAGCGACTAATTTTTCTCTCTCTTGGTAATAGAAAAGAAAATCTTTCTGCTCTTTTTTTTCATAGTGTCTGGTAAAACATACAACCACGCAGCTACTGGGCATATCTCTGGCTTTTTGGACCAACAAAATTCTTCAAAAAACACCATCTAACAGAGACGGTTTTTCAAGTTGTTTGCGTGTAAACGTATGGAGCTAACAATCGTGTTGACTTCTCTTTCTCAGGATTGCGTCACGGGGTCACGCGCATATCATGAATACCTAATGAGCGTTTCAGAAATCGCGAAAATCTCATTTTAGAAAAGCGCACTTTTGCTTGCAATTTATCCACTTAAAACCGACAATTAAAAAAAAAAATCCACGTCGGCAAGAGGGATGTCTGGACTATCGAAAAAAGCCTAACTGCTAGATTTTCCTTCAAGGGGGATTCTAGCTGTTTAACAATGGAAGCACATTATGTGCAACGGTACCATGCATGTCCTGAAGGAACAAAGAAACTGCCCCACGAAATGACGGCTATTAATTCGATACGGTCTATATACTGTGTATTTTTGTTGTCTCATACATGTATTGTGTAATTCAACAAACTGTCTTTTTCGATTCAGAGTAGGCCTACATTGTACTTGTCTTTACAAACTGTTTCGATGCGAAGTAGGTTTAATGTGAAATACAGTGCTATATCGATGATTCAAATCAGAAGTAAAAGCAAAACTCTATTCCCACCGAGCAGGGTATGACAGTACAATTTGACGTAAACTTTAACAACTCAATCTTTTCAAATTAATTCCTCTCCCCGCGTAACTCAAACTGTGGGCTGATTTTCTTGATATTTGGTATGGGTAAATTTAAATGGTTTAATTTACCCTTCACTATAGAAGAAGACAGACAATTCAATAGGTTGCTAAGAATTATATAAAATAATATACTGAACCGCAAACGAAACGTCGCTTGAATATGGATAATGGAAGCTTCATTTCGAAAATAGCACATTTGGGTGAACTTTCAGTGTAATATAGTACATTTCTAATTAAAGGCAGAGGCTCATCAGCAATGCGCGCGCGCCAATTTCGTGCCATGAAATACGTAGCTCCATGCCTTTGCTATGGAGCTGCGTATTTCGTGGCACGAATTTAGCGCGCGCATTGCTGAGGAGCCTGTGCCTTTAATCAATTCAATTCAATTAAATTCGTTTATTTATTGTCTATTTAAAAGATAAAAATTGAAAATTTACATGTCTAAAAATTGATGACAGCTCCAAAACAGAACACTAAATCAGAAATAAATAAATATTAAAAAAAAAAACATTAAGAATCATTAAAAACTCTTACTGACAAAGGCACAAATGAATTAAGACGGCGTGTAGTCCTACATTGGATGCTTCGGAGTCTTTTCCCCGACCTCATGAAATAATAATAATGGTGTAAAGGATGATCCTTATTTTTCATTATTTCACCGGCCTTAGTTAAAACACACCTGAGATGTTTTTCAGATAGGTCTATTTTCTCACCGAATATTTTACCAGCTTGATTTGCTATCCTTTGTAGTTTGTTCATGTCTGCTTTCCTTAGACCTTGGAACCAAACAAAACATCCGTAGAGAATGACACTTTCAATCACAGAAGTATAAAACAGCTTCATAATTGTTTTGTCCACATTGAAAGTTCTGAGTTTCCTTAAGAAGTACATTGATGCCCTTTTGAAACAAGTGCTCTACACTGTTCAGTCCAAGTTAATTTATTATCAATGATGGTACCCAGATATTTATAGGATTGAACAATTTCAATATCAGAATTTTCAACATTTACAGGAATAACAGGTTGTTGACCATTTTTCCTCCTGAAGTCAAAAATAAGTTCTTTTGTTTTGGTAGCATTCAGATGCAAGTAGTTTTCATCACACCATGAATCAAACTGTCTAATACACTCTCTGTAATTAACTTCATCATTTCCTCTGAGAAATCCAACGATCACTGTATCATCTGCATATTTCAGAATGTTGACATTATCTTGGTTAGATATACAATCATTGGTATATAGAATGAACAGTAACGGTGAAAGGACACAGCCTTGTGGGGTGCCAGTATTAATGATCAAACGTTCAGAGATACAGTTCTTGACTTTAACTTGCTGTATACGGTCCTGCAGAAAGTTAACGATCCATGAAATCAAAGATGACCCAACCCCTAGGTTTTGAAGCTTCGGAATAAGGCAATGCGTACGATTTGTATTGAATGCCGATGAAAAGTCAATGAAAGTTGCTCGTGCGTAGCAGCCAGTCCTGTCAATGTGTTGTTGAATACCATTCACCAGAGTTAAGACTGCGTCATGAACAATAATAATAATAATTGCACTTATAGTGCGCCATTTAATTTATTTTGTTGATATGCAAACTGATATTTATCAATGTACTTTGACGCTGGCTCAAGAATATGTTTAATTATGATCTTCTCAAAGCTAATCAAACTCAAAAATACAAAGAAAGGACATATCTCTGTTGAGGTTTTATCAACATTTTAAAAAGCGACGTTTCTTTTGCGGTACAGTATATTTGTTGTAAATTTGAAAATGCATGGGTACGTTTCGAGCTAGTAAATTCAAACATGTATCGTTTTATATTTAACGTTATATAACAGGCACAGTAGCGTATTTACCATTACTTTTGTAGATCCACTTGAATAAAGCCAAACACAACGCTCTTTTGACACAAGAGTCATAAAATACACCATCGGGTTACTTTGAAAATTCACAGCATGCCTCGCGCAGCAATTTCACAGGATATTTTCAATTTCAGTGCGGTTTTGCACAATACATTTGCTATTTCACTCTTGAATGTTTGCAAAAGTTGTGTTTATACGAATGCATTTTTAATGTGGAATCAGACAAACATGTATACATGTATCTCTCATGATCTACTGTCAGTTTTATTATTTGTATGTTTTATTATGTGTATACTACATGTACTTGTACTCATGTAGAACACTCATGTCAAATCTGTGGAGCCATCGGGCGGCCATATTGTTTAATTATTAGATTTGTAAATATTGTTTATATTGTTAATCCATTTATTCATATTACTTCGTTTCAATCTTAAAAGACAAGAATCTTATTTCATTTCACTTTGGTCGTTATAAGATGACCACAGTTTGTATCGATCAAACAAAATGTACACTTTCTGCCCATTTATTATTTACTTTATCAGTGATATACTTGGTAAATCCTTGCTATAGGTTGATTTCAGGAAAGGAAAAGTGCGTCTCATCATAATATTTGTATATGGTGTTAACTTCAAATTTCAGACAATTTCTCCACTGATTTGGGGTGAATTATAGGGCTTATTTTTCAATGCTATATGACATTGTTGTGTGACGATCACGCTTATAAAATCCTGCATTATCTAACCCTAAATCCTGCATTATCTAATATAAGTTTTCCTGCACATTTTAAAACTTTTTTCATTCAAATTCATATCCGGTTAACTTAAATTTCATCCAAAGAAGAGTGAAACGCGCAAATGCAATTCATTTGGCCTTTGGTCTTTTAAGTCAATTGTCAACCAATTTTAACATTTTCCATCCAATGTTGTAAGATTTCAATTAAATTCGTCTCGATTGATGATCATGTACATCATGCAAGGATTGAATTCGTCTTTATTCAACCTATTATTTTCAGGAATCTATCGATCAAATTCGTCCCATGATCAAACTGTATACAGCATTGTGTGCAAGCTTTTTAAGGACATTAAATGAAATTTTCGTACGCTCGGCAACTGCTGACGACGAAATCAAAAAACCTTTTTCGAACAAATTTGAAAACGAAATGGTTTGGACAAATACGAAATGAGCGACCAAATACTAAATTGCACATGGAAAATGCAAAGTCGGGAATTTCTGAGACAAAATCGAAGTTATATAACCAGTTATGAATTTGGATGAAAAATGTTTAAAAATTTGCGGGAAAATCTATAGGCCTATAATATAACATTCGAGTCTGTAGTTTGTAACGCTTTCTGAGTGTACATCGTACGTCTTAAAAAAACAGTTTATACCTATCGATTTTGGAGATGTAAATGAAATGTGACGTGCCACGGCAAAATGAGAAATGTCCCCCAAATTTGACTTTTTGAAATTTATACGAGAAGAAATACCCCTTTTTCAGCTTTCCAATGGGAAATATGACGCAAGAAAGATGACGCAGCGCGCTATCGTTGCCAGAAACATTTTGAGAAAAACGGCTTTGAAAACAAAACTTGTCACGCATCAGCTGCTGCATATGAAAATCAGAAAATCTCATTTTTAACAGGTTTATTGAATATTTTGACAAAAACAATATTGTTTGTTTGTTTTTATTTGACAATCTCGGATATTACTTACAAAAACAACATACATACATTACAATCAATTAAATTGAACACATAAAAAACAAATACAAGTATCCGAGACACTGTCGAGGATAATACAAACAAGAAAAAAAAAGCATATTTCCATTGTGGTCCTATGCAATAGGATGAATCTTGAATACTTATACAATGCAAATATGCAAAAAAAAACCAAATCGTTTATGGACACATTTTTCACGTATATATTTCACTTTATAGGCGCCGATTACGTGCATGGTTTTAAAGGCACAGGCTCGTCAATGCGCGCGTGAGGCCAAATTCGTGGCACGAAATTGGCCTCACGCGCGCGACAGGTCACATCTATACTTTACATGAAAGCAAAACATTTATTTCAAAAACGGGGTAAAATACATGTACATGTACGTACGATCAGCTTTGTGCTGGATAAGTGAAATAAAAGTGGATTATTTCAGTGCGTAATGACTTTGTTAATTTTTTGTTTTAAACATTTTTACCTTAAAACGCTGTTGAACTGTTACACAACACATTTCTGGTGATGATCAGTTTTGTGCATATAAGGGGTGCGTCTTCTTTGAATAGTTTGAAGATTTTAATAAATTTATTTAACTGTTATGGTCTGACAATTAATATATTAATCTTGCTTTATTGAATGTTTATGTTTCTTGGAATTTTATTGTCAAAATGCAAACTGTTTTAACTTTTTGAAATACTTCTGCGCCTTGAACACCCTGCAGGGTGGATATGTGCGCATTTAAAATCCTATTATTATTATTATTATTATTATTATTTAGCTGTAACTTCGTTACTATAAAAAATTGTCAGGACGCGTGTAATTAAATACATAATAATCGCGATAACTCTGTATTGATTCTAATGTTTGTGTCATTCAATATTGTCTATAAAGACGCCATGCATGTCAGGTTACAATGATGTGCATTCAAATGGTTATTTATTAATTATTCTTAATTAATTAAAATTAATTTGTTTTACTATTGAAACACTCAAATTCCTTTCAATTGAAAGCTAATGTATTTGTGCGTTCCAATTCAAAGTTTTAGATTGCTATAAGTACATACTGTACATGTAAACAAAATGGCGTCCCTCGAGACTGCGCGTAGTCGTAAGTTAGTCTAAGTTAGTCTTCTGTGTGTAACATTGCATAATCACTGACGCCCCGAATTATCTTCTGTCAAAGTGATGTGCAGTTTAGAAAGTTACATACTACGCCGTTGTTTATGTTCCTGATCCTACGTAGTGGACGCCATTGCGCGCTGCGTAGCAATGGACAGTCTAGTTGTGGACACGGTATTCTTGGGTTTCACTTAACATGGCAACCGGTTGCTATCCGCCATTACTGTGTCCATAGTATGGCACGCCAAAGGAAAACTAATAAAACCAAAATGTTGACGCATATTTTCGCAAATGTTGCGCAAGAAAAAAAAAGAAGGTTGGCATGAATAAATAAATAAACCGGCCAAGCAGCGACCGCGCACGGCGAACAGTGCCCACCAGTGAATGGATTGGTTCGCGCAATATCTTGGACTAGGCACAGCCTTGTTCCATCTGCACACGACGCTGTTATGTGATTCCTTTAAGAAACACATAACCGCGCCGCATACAGATGGAACAAAGCTGTGCTTTAGCCTATAGTGTGGGTAGTCTGGTTTCTAGACCAAGAGATTCCGGGAACCAGCCTATTTACTGTTGGCTACTGTTCGCCGCGTGTGGTCGCTCACACCTTGCTCACAACCTTGAACAAGGCCACCTTATGGGGCATACGTTGACGGCGGGCAGGCTGTACATGTATTTTATTGGGCGGGGTCATTGTGAACTACAGGGATTTCATGCCCGTCTGTAACACCTCCTAAGACCAACAACTTAAGACAACACTGTCTCGTTTCATCTATTATAGCTTAAGTTGTTGTTCATCCCTGCACGCTGGTACATATTCGAAGATCATCTATTAAAATCGCAGCTAATAGACTACTAAAGTGTGACGTCAGTTGCCATGGTAATTGGGTCTAAACCTTCGCTGGTAATCTGAAATGTCAATTGGTATTGATCTGGGAAACAGTTAACTGGTTTTAGTGTAGACCCAAAAACCATGGCAACACACAAAGGGTGACGTTTTCACTTTAGTAGTCTATTATCCGCATTGCAGGAGGGTTTTGCACTGGAATCAGTAAGCAAGTTCATTCTATTAAAGAATCACAGTTTAACTTCCTCCTCCTTTTGCGAAGGAATGAAGATTAGCTGACTTAAGTTGTTGCCCTGTAGCCACTTACAAGGCTCTTTGACATGGCCATGGACTTGGGGTGCGAGAGAACAGAAGAAATATTGCGCTTTATAGGCAGAAGGAAACCCAACACACACAAACGTGCATAAGAAACCCACCACAAGGACTCAATCAGGAACTGAGAACGCAATCCACATAAAACGACCCGGACAGGATGATTCGAACAAGGGTACTACATGTAGCCGGTGGAAGGCTAGGAAAGTCTCATAAACCCTGCAGCCTGATTTCACACCCTTAATCGTGGAACCAATGTTTATTCCAAACTCTCCCAGATGACAGCTCATGACAACTCAGTTGGTTAGAGTGTCAGCCATTTCCTTTAGCATTCACGATATACCCTTCATTTGTGATTTTCGATTAATGCAGGCCTTTCATAAGACACCTTCGTTGGTTGAACTCCATGTAAATCTTCATAGCGTTTTTGCACCAGTCGCAACTTGGCTCTGTTGTAGCGGCAGTACCCACTGCAAAAACACAAAACAAGCACAGCTTATTTGGGTACCAAAAGTAGTCTACATACAACAAATGACAGTTTTCACATTTCACGCAATTATTTTCCAGTTCACATCAAGCAAAATAGAACACACAAAAGTCTACTCCCTGTATGTAGTACAGGTTCCATTACACATGAAATACTGATTAACATATATTTGTGCTCCCCTCACTTTTTCTAGAAATCTTGTTTCTACTCATTTACAACTACGCAAGCCTAATACTGTTGATATATTGTTTTTATCACGTGTATACGTATGAAAGTCGTTACAGATGAACTTCAACTTACAAGGTGATGAGCGTCCCCACCAAATATGTTGCTAATCCAATGTCAGCAGATCTTTTTACACGGCCTGATAGATTGAACAAAAGGCAACATTTAGAATGTGATCAATAAACTAAAAATGGTATACGAGTTAGTAGTAGCTGAAGGTAGCTCCCTAATTAGTTTGCTACATAATAAACCTGTTTCAGAGTTTAAGCTGTCAGATGCCAGTTATCTCTGGCACACTGAACTCCTATGGTAGTAAAAGAGGGACTTCCAAATAAATGAATGTTTATAGTGCAATTTAATTTTGAATTAATATCCAAAGGTTCAGTACCAATAGTGAAATTGCCCAGCAACAAGGCTTACATTGTATAACCCATTTTGTGCTTACTTGTTAATAAAAAGCTTGTAAGTCCAGCTCCAAAGCCACCCAACAAGCCATACAGGAATGCTGTCCTAGCGCAGGGCACTTGACCGATCTTATGCGAGATCCCTGAGAAGAATGACTATATCCCACAAAACAGAGAGATAGAAAGTATCAATTAGTTTGCGTTGAGAGTCTTGAACCCCGATTAACTTTAAGTGACAACTTCGTACCTGGTGGAGTCAGCTCAAGGTCATGTTGCCCAAAGACAGCTTCGTACCTGGTGGAGTCAGTTCCTGGTCGGGTTGTCCATTTAAGACAACTTGGTACCTGCAGTCAGTTCCAGGTCAGGTTGCCAAAAAACAACTTGGTACCTGGTGGAGTCAGTTCCAGGTCAGGTTGCCCAAAGACAACTTGGTACCTGGTGGAGTCAGTTCCTGGTAAGGTTGCCCAAAGACAACTTAGTACCTGGTGGAGTCAGTTCCAGGTCAGGTTGCCAAAAGACAACTTAGTACCTGGTCGAGTCAGTTCCAGGTCAGGTTGCCCAAAGACAACTTGGTACCTGGTGGAGTCAGTTCCAGGTAAGGTTGCCCAAAGACAACTTTGCACCTGGTGGAGTCAGTTCCAGGTCAGGTTGCCCAAAGACAACTTAGTACCTGGTGGAGTCAGTTCCAGGTCAGGTTGCCAAAAGACAACTTGGTACCTGGTGGAGTCAGTTCCTGGTCAAGTTGCCCAAAGACATCTTGGTACCTGGTGGAGTCAGTTCCAGGTCAGGTTACCAAAAGACAACTTGGTACCTGGTGGAGTCAGTTCCAGGTCAGGTTGCCCAAAGACAACTTGGTACCTGGTGGAGTCAGTTCCAGGTAAGGTTGCTAAAAGACAACTTGGTGCCTGGTGGAATCAGTTCCAGGTCAGGTTGCCCAAAGACAACTTGGTACCTGGTGGAGTCAGTTCCAGGTCAGGTTGCCCAAAGACAACTTGGTACCTGGTGAAGTCAGTTCCAGGTCAGGTTGCCCAAAAGACATCTTGGTACCTGGTGGAGTCAGTTCCAGGTCAGGTTGCCCAAATACAACTTAGTACCTGGTGGAGTCAGTTCCAGGTCAGGTTGCCAAAAGACAACTTGGTACCTGGTGGAGTCAGTTCCAGGTCAGGTTGCCAAAAGACAACTTGGTACCTGGTGGAGTCAGTTCCATGTCAGGTTGCAAAAATACATATTGGTACCTGGTGGAGTCAGTTCCAGCTCAGGTTGCCCAAAGACAACTTGAGACCTGGTGGAGTCAGTTCCAGGTCAGATTGCCAAAAGACAACTTGGTACCTGGTGGAGTCAGTTCCAGGTCAGGTTGCCAAAAGACATCTTGGTACCTAGTGGAGTCGGTTCCAGGTCAGGTTGCCCAAAGGCAACTTGGTACCTGGTGGAGTCAGTTCCAGGTCAGGTTGCCAAAAGACATCTTGGTACCTGGTGGAGTCAGTTCCAGGTCAGGTTGCCAAAAGACAACTTGGTACCTGGTGGAGTCAGTTCCTGTTCAGGTTGCCTTAAGACAACTTGGTACCTGGTGGAGTCAGTTCCTGGTCAGGTTTGCCAAAGACATCTTGGTACCTGGTAGAGTCAGTTCCAGGTCAGGTTGCCAAAAGACAACTTGGTACCTGGTGGAGTCAGTTCCAGGTCAGGTTGCCAAAAGACAACTTGGTACCTGGTGGAGTCAGTTCCTGGTCAGGTTGCCTTAAGACATCTTGGTACCTGGTAGAGTCAGTTCCAGGCCATAAGCATAACAAAGCGCTCTCATGCTCTGCTGAGCACCGCTGTTTCATGTCAGTTGATGACGCCCTGTTTACAGTCTGCTCTTAAAGGACAAGATAAATAACGCTTGAATTTTAGACTAACCAAGAAAAAATAACATGCTTCATGCCGAAGAGGGCGATTTGCATCACATCACAATTTTTGAAGTTGCCGTCTATTCATTTTCTTTAACGATTCCGCACGTAAATTGGACGCATTTTAACAAGCATAAAACAGCAACCGCTTGATGAGTTTTTGCAACAAAAGTGAAATATATTGCAGCTTGTCTGTTGTGTAAAAGTGGTTTTAACTCAAAATAAAGATTCTGATTTTTTTTCCCCAAGTTGCCAAACTGGTGGAGTCAGTTCCAGGTATTAGGTTGCCGGTGAGCGGACCTTTAAATGTATTCTGTCGGTAGCACATGTCTCATTTGTGACCCGTTGTCATATGCCTTTGTATAGAGGCATATAGCACTGTGATTGGAGTAAAAAAAGAAATTGTTCATGCTGAGATACGTGTATGTGTCATATCACCATGTTTTCACTCAAACCCTATACCACTCCGCTTGTCACCATGTTTTTACTCCTGCCCTACCCCTTGACTAGTCACTCATAAGGCAAAGCGGTGTATAATTCCATTGTTCTCTATTCAAGATACACTGTTTTACCTTATCAGAGTGCTTTGGGTCATTGAAAACTTGGGGTTGCGGGTTCGAATCCGGCTGCGGTATCTGTGCCCTTGGGCAAGGCACTCAACCACACTTGCTCCATCCTTCGGAAGGGATGTAAAGCCGTTGGTCCAGTGTGTTAGGTAATGGTAATAACGCTAAAAATCCCAGATCCTTCTTTCCTGAAGATTAAGGGGATTCCCCGGTGTCTCTGGCCATTTCTAATTCTAATTCTTCATGGGTTTCCTCACGCTTGCGAGTATACGTGACAGTGCAATGAGCACTATTGAGGAATCCTTGCAATGGTACATGTATGAATACAAGAAATAAATAATCATAATACCGGATGTAACGTGGCAGCGACCGACAGAATCTATAGACAGGTTCCTATTGCTAAGTATTGCAGAATGCCATCTCTAGCGGGAACGCATGTTAAAGGTGACAATTAGGTCCGCTAATTTCATGGTGTATTCCAGTAACCGGAACTCTAGCCAATGAAAAAAAAATCAATAAATAAATTAACATTAGTTTTTGCTGCTGGAATACCGAAGGCGGAACAGGAATGCCTACCCGTTTGTCTAAATCCTCGTCTGATGCCATTCTTTCGAAGAAATATATAACCCTACTCAGTTTTTGGTAACTCACATGTCGCAGGGCCGGCAACGCACGACTATGGGCGAACAATACCGTTTCGGAGTACGGGACACGCTAGGTCACGGTTCACGTACCATGCATCCGGGCTAGGCTGGCCACGTGCTCAGACACAGTCAGGTGCAACAACTAAAAGCACATGCTGGTCCACCACATTACGTCTGGGTAGTATGGCAGGTCACGCAGTATGAATGACCCGCAAACGCGGCACCATAGTGCACCGCCTACTGCTAGCTCATATCATCTAAAGAGCTGAGGATCGATCGAGCGGCTTTCGCAACGCACGAAACACAAGAATATCATCCGAAAATTTGCTCACATTGTTCCAAAAATAATGGTTTGTATTGGATCCATTCTTTAAGCATTTTATAGCCTATAGGCCCCTATTAAAGTATTTATTCAAGTAGGCCTAGGCGCTTTTCAATGACAAGTTTGGTTGAAATCTTCGGCTAGCTCTGCCTCCATGGCCTCTAGGCCTCTTTTCCTACCTCCATAGTCATAATCACCGGTATCGCTGTATAGTGTATGCAACGCCGTGTGGCTACTCGTACGATGACTGCTGGTGCCGGCCGGATATTTTTCCGTATGCATTGAACAAAGATTTGACTGAAATTATTACCTCGATACAAGTAACAATAGATCATCCAATTTCAAGATATACATGTAGCTACTTCCCACTTGCACTTCTTCTGTCGGAAATGTTGCATTTCTGAGACTGAAATAAGTAAATGATAAAATGACTGCATAAAGTAATGCAAACAATTATGGCAGGAGTGGTCTGTCATGTCCGTGGGATTAAGCGCGACAACAGAGGGCGCTGCGCACGCGTGTGAATGGTTATCTTGTGCACTAAATAACTGAATGCAATTTTTAAAGGAGAAAATGTGATTTTTCTTCAGAAATGCAACATTTGCGACAAAAGTGCAAGTGGAAAGTTAGCTAATTAGGGCCTACCTCAGCTCTAACTTTATCATTTTATTCGGATGTGGTTTTTCGGATGTAGAGCTGAGGTTACTTATCAACATGAACACGATATCACAAATTCAGTCTGTGCGCTGGTAGTCTGGTATTAAAATCAACTGCGCATTGCCATTCCTTTGTACACGGATAGACTTACAAGACTTGAATTTGTACACATCGGCTGTCATTCCAATTTTTTACTGCAATTGTAGGCTGAATCTTCATCGTGGCTTGTTATTTCCCTGAAGGACCTGCGTAGTGCATGTGGTGGTTTATATGCCTGACAAGGTTTGGGTGAGTCCCAGGGAGAATTAGTGTGTCACGGGGAGAAAATGACACCTTTGTTTTGTGATATCGTGTTCATGTTGATAAGTAACCTCAGCTCTACCGGTAGGCCTACATCCGAAAAACCACATCCGAATAACCACATGATAAAGTTAGAGCTGAGGTAACCTCAGCTAGTGGGAAGTATGTCTATAGATATCTTAGTTAAACTAAGATTTCAGGAGGTAATTTCCTTTTAAAAAAATACCGCCGGCCGTAACTGGATTGCCAACTGCATACACTTAATTTGTAAATGAAGCGGTAGCCATCACATTTAGTATTGAGTTGAGAAGTTGATCAGAAATTGTTTTCGTTAAAGGTGCGGACCACAGGTTACATTTTTTTTCTTCCATACTTTACCTTGAAAGTAAATTTTATGTTTAGCGTACATTAGCTATTTTTATCTGGCAGCCATTTAAAGAAAAGAATTATCAACATATGATGTTATTTATCAATCTTTTTCAATTGTACGAAATGTAGGCTCTTCGCGTTTGTGTGACCGGTGCAGCAGGCCAGATTGCCTATTCATTGCTGTACTCTATTGCCAAGGGAGATGTGTTCGGATCAGAACAGGTAAAAGTCTATATATATATTTTTTGTAGAAATGCCTTCAGCTTTGCCTGACGTGTATACATTTTAATAGAGAATAAATATATGTAGGCCCATTATTTGTTACAATTAGTGTCACAATTTGTACTTTTGAAAAAGTACAAATTTCCCACAAGTAATATAACCACGATGTACACTATACGAACCTGCGGACAAAAAAGTCCGCATAAACCAGGTAGCACCGTAACTAGAATAATTGCCGTTGTTTGAACACCGGCCGGTACCAGATAGAACGAGCGACTCATTTTTCTTTCTCTTATTGGTAATAAAAAAGAAAATGTTTCTACTCTTTTGTTTTCATGATGTCTAGTAAAGCATACAATTACACAACAACTGGGCACATCTCTGGCTTTTTGCACGAGAAAAATTCTTCAAAAAAACACCACTGAACAGAGACGGTTTTCGGAGTTTTTTGCGTGTAAACGTATGGAACTGCCGACCATGTTTACTCAGGTTTCTCAGGATTGCGTCACGGGGTCATGCGCATATCATTAATACATAATGAGCGTTTCATAAATCGCGAAAATTTCATTTTCAAAAACCGCACTTTTGCTTGCGATTTATCCACTTAAAACTTACGATTTGAAATAAACAGCGGTATAAGTCGGCTAGAGGGATATGTGGACTATCGAAAAAAGGGCAAATGCTGGATTTTTCGTCAAGGGGGATTAGCCTACTGCAAACAAAGCGCTGGTACATGCTGCACAATGTCTAATACATGTATATACCCACATGGTATAATATAGACCATGTGGGTAGCAAGTCAATTGCGTAACTACCAGCAAAACCATGGGATGAAAATTTATGGAATCTCTGTACTCTTTACATGAATTTATAAAACAGCAGTGCCCCAATGAGTGTAACAAATGTTATGCATTTTCTGATTTATGTTCACAAAAAGACTTGAAAAAGAACAAAGAACACATAAATTTAAGTATATTTCCGGAAACAAGCATTTTTAAATAAATTATTTACTTATTAATTTTGTTAGCGTAAGGGATGCTTATGTATAGTAGCTTCAAGATGACAACCGTGTGTAAAATTCAAGTGCAAGTACAATACACAAACTGGCCCAGCGGAAGACTTCCCAAAATGCTTTGTGAACTGTAAATTTGAGCTACATGTACATTGTAGCCCAGGCCATGTGGGGCCCACCTCAAATAGACAATTTATAAACATAGCTTGACTTATCCTCTTTCAAATCTTCATCCTCTTTCAAATGTTCAATAAAGACGGCTGCTTTAGGCTGGCTATTGACGTTGACAAAGAAAATTGACAAATTAAACAAAAGCTCCAAGGAGTACTAAGACACATTACTTGTCTCCCTTGAGTGCTGTTGGGTTATAATTGAACTTATCTTCAAGCAAACTTGAATTTGTGGTTCTGATTGGTGGATCCATGGCAACAATGTACGTACATCTACATGTACTCCTTCCAATTTTATGTCCCACTTTGTGTAATGCACCCTATAATTTCAAAGGTACTGCATCCCCTACACGGAATAATTCAGAGCTGTATACTACATGACTGTGAATTCAAACGTGATGTGTGTGTGCGACTGATGCCGCTTGTTATGTGTAGGATTCTCAGCCTGTCGCGCTTCTCACCCATGCGTGTGTGCGTCAAGTTTGCACTACCGCACTACCGGTACATTATGCCGTATTCCACTTGCACTCCTGGGATATAATGTACTGTCATTAATCAGATGAGTATTACTGTATATTGATTTCCCAGCCGCTTGAGCTTCTACTCTTGGACATCACACCGATGATGGAAATTGTGAACGGCGTCGTGATGGAACTAAACGACTGCTCACTGCCTCTACTTAAAAGTAAGTTGAGCAGCTGCTACATTGTACACATGTACGGTAGCTCAGAGAATTGAAACGTGTTCAAAATCAGGTTGGTGTGGGGGAATCAGGTTGGCGTAGTGGTACCTTCCTCGCCTTCCACCTCAGTGGCCGTGGTTCGAATCCCGTCTGGGTCAGTATGTGGATTGGGTTCTCAGTCCTTGGTGTGGGGGAATCAGGTTGGCGTAGTGGTACCTTCCTCGCCTTCCACCTCAGTGGCCGTGGTTCGAATCCCGTCTGGGTCAGTATGTGTATTGGGTTCTCAGTCCTTGGTGTGGGGGAATCAGGTTGGCGTAGTGGTACCTTCCTCGCCTTCCACCTCAGTGGCCGTGGTTCGAATCCCGTCTGGGTCAGTATGTGTATTGGGTTCTCAGTCCCTGGTGTGGGGGAATCAGGTTGGCGTAGTGGTACTTTCCTCGCTTTCCACCTCAGTGGCCCTGGTTCGAATCCCGTCTGGGTCAGTATGTGTATTGGGTTCTCAGTCCCTGGTGTGGGGGAATCAGGTTGGCGTAGTGGTACTTTCCTCGCCTTCCACCTCAGTGGCCCTGGTTCGAATCCCGTCTGGGTCAGTATGTGTATTGGGTTCTCAGTCCCTGGTGTGGGGGAATCAGGTTGGCGTAGTGGTACTTTCCTCGCCTTCCACCTCAGTGGCCTTGGTTCGAATCCCGTCTGGGTCAGTATGTGTATTGGGTTCTCAGTCCCTGGTGTGGGGGAATCAGGTTGGCGTAGTGGTACTTTCCTCGCCTTCCACCTCAGTGGCCCTGGTTCGAATCCCGTCTGGGTCAGTATGTGTATTGGGTTCTCAGTCCCTGGTGTGGGGGAATCAGGTTGGCGTAGTGGTACTTTCCTCGCCTTCCACCTCAGTGGCCCTGGTTCGAATCCCGTCTGGGTCAGTATGTGTATTGGGTTCTCAGTCCCTGGTGTGGGGGAATCAGGTTGGCGTAGTGGTACCTTCCTCGCCTTCCACCTCAGTGGCCGTGGTTCGAATCCCGTCTGGGTCAGTATGTGTATTGGGTTCTCAGTCCTTGGTGTGGGGGAATCAGGTTGGCGTAGTGGTACTTTCCTCGCCTTCCACCTCAGTGGCCCTGGTTCGAATCCCGTCTGGGTCAGTATGTGTATTGGGTTCTCAGTCCCTGGTGTGGGGGAATCAGGTTGGCGTAGTGGTACTTTCCTCGCCTTCCACCTCAGTGGCCTTGGTTCGAATCCCGTCTGGGTCAGTATGTGTATTGGGTTCTCAGTCCCTGGTGTGGGGGAATCAGGTTGGCGTAGTGGTACTTTCCTCGCCTTCCACCTCAGTGGCCCTGGTTCGAATCCCGTCTGGGTCAGTATGTGTATTGGGTTCTCAGTCCCTGGTGTGGGGGAATCAGGTTGGCGTAGTGGTACTTTCCTCGCCTTCCACCTCAGTGGCCCTGGTTCGAATCCCGTCTGGGTCAGTATGTGTATTGGGTTCTCAGTCCCTGGTGTGGGGGAATCAGGTTGGCGTAGTGGTACTTTCCTCGCCTTCCACCTCAGTGGCCTTGGTTCGAATCCCGTCTGGGTCAGTATGTGTATTGGGTTCTCAGTCCCTGGTGTGGGGGAATCAGGTTGGCGTAGTGGTACCTTCCTCGCCTTCCACCTCAGTGGCCTTGGTTCGAATCCCGTCTGGGTCAGTATGTGTATTGGGTTCTCAGTCCCTGGTGTGGGGGAATCAGGTTGGCGTAGTGGTACTTTCCTAGCCTTCCACCTCAGTGGCCTTGGTTCGAATCCCGTCTGGGTCAGTATGTGTATTGGGTTCTCAGTCCTTGGTGTGGGGGAATCAGGTTGGCGTAGTGGTACTTTCCTCGCCTTCCACCTCAGTGGCCGTGGTTCGAATCCTGTCTGGGTCAGTATGTGTATTGGGTTCTCAGTCCATGTTTGATACATGTACATGTACCTGGTACCATGGGTTTTTCTTCAATGCAGGATTGTGTAGGGGTTTTCCTCCCACCTTGGCCAACTTTGCCGTGAATGGACATCACTTGCTCTATCCTTTGCTAACCACTTCGCAGGCATTTTCCAATTTATTCCCCTGCAGGGCTTGCCCTTAATTTTTTCTGAGAGTAGCCCACTGAGGCTAGTAAATTGTATTTTTTACTAGCCCGCAGAAATTTTTACTAGCCCATGAAATGTTTGAAAAATAAAAAAAAACAAAGCATTAAAATATTGACTACATGTAGCACTGTCTACTGAGAAAGTTGATTTTTGTTCATCCCGCCCCCCATGGCTAGAAATCACTGTCGCTGGTCAGCTGGTAGTGGAGTCGGGATGTTCTTCCTCCTTTTCTTCAGTCCTTCATTTTTAAATAAAGGACTGAATCGAGGAGAGCTAATATAGCTCTCCTAATAAAAAAAAAAGTTCCTTGAAATCTTTGAAAACTGCTTTTGGGGAAAAATCAAGTGTTTAGCCTGTTTGGGGCCGAGTCAGTCTGGGGCCGAGCTTGTACACAAGGCAATGGGGGCCGAGTTGGTCTGGGGCCGAGTTTGTACACAAGGCAATGGGGGCCGAGTCGGTCTGGGGCCGAGTTTGTACACAAGGCAATTGGGGCCGAGTCAGTCTGGGGCCGAGTTTGTACACAAGGCAAAGAGGGCCGAGTTGGTTTGGGGCCGAGCCAGTCTGTGGCCGTAGTCGGATACCAGATGCATGTACATGTATGTATGTCTATGCACGTATATTGCACACAAGCTCTGTTGGACACAATGCAGACTCAAGCTGTGGCCGTGTGTTGCACGTGGAAAATGCAATGCGCAATCGTCGTTTGCATGCCGCAAGTATATTTTTAAAAAGCAGAACACTGGATTGTACCGCCCGTAAACATCACTGATGCCCACCTTGGGCGACTAAGGTGCGAATTTTGTGGTCGCCAATGGCGATAAGAATTTAATCACTGGTCGCATGTGAGCATTTTTAGGTGCCAATGCGACCATTTTAGTCGTACCGTACAGCGTTGGCGTTCGGACACTATTTTTTGAGGAGCGCTATTTTTTACGCTCCCCGAAAATTACGAGGAGCGCAGTAGGAGCGCCTGCGCGATCGCGCCCCTTAAAAATGAAGGTCTGTGACACAAGGTAAAGCTTTGAAGAGTTCATTTTATTTTCAATAATAACATCTGGAAAACAAGGAACGTGCACATGTTTTAAGTAGCCCGCCGGGCAAGTTGAAAAGTGGATTTTACTTGCCCACAGCAGTTTTTACTAGACAATGTACGCCGGGCTAGCGTTAAGGTCGAGCCCTGCCCTGGAGCAGAAGACTGCACTTGCAGTTTTGGTCATGCAGTATACATCTCTGGGGCTGGAGACTTCTTATTTTAAGTCGTAAATCAAGCTTAAGTCCAGACACAAGTCATTTTCTCCAGAGTCAAGTCACAGGACAAAAACCAAAAACTGATTTGACCCCAAGCCAACAGGACCAGAGACCAGCTCTGTCCTGTACTGACCTGCACTGACCCAGGCCATGGGTTAATTCTGTATAACCGCCCCCAAGACACTCCCTCTTGAAACTGCATATGCAGTTCCCCATAGTGAAGCGTTTAAGCTGTTGGTCCATTGTGTTTTGTCTTTCTGTTGTGGAATTTAAAGTCATTAAGTTTAGCTTAATGGTCGTCCCTGTGCAGGTGTTGTAGCCACTGATCTCTATAACGTAGCATTCAAGGATGTCGATGCCGCCATTCTGGTAGGCGCTATGCTTAGTAAGAAGGGAATGGACACAAGGACTTACTCAAGGCTAATGCTAAAATCTTAATGGTCGTCCCTGTGCAGGTGTTGTAGCCACTGATGACTATAGCGTAGCATTCAAGGATGCCGATGCCGCCATTCTGGTATAGGCGCTATGCTTAGTAAGAAGGGAATGGACACAAGGACTTACTCAAGGCTAATGCTAAAATCTTAATGGTCGTCCCTGTGCAGGTGTTGTAGCCACTGATGACTATAACGTAGCATTCAAGGATGTTGATGCCGCCATTCTGGTAGGCGCTATGCCTCGTAAGGAGGGAATGGAACGGAAAGACCTACTCAAGGCTAATGCCAAGATCTTTGAAGGTCAAGGAAAGGTCATCGATAAGGTTGCTAAGAAGACTGTTAAGGTAGGTACATGTACATGTAGTAAAGATGCAAGCATGATTGGCCCTTGTTTATCTTTTTTGAAAAACTAAGTTTGTGTACTACGGTAAGTATACATCTGTCAAATGCTTTGCCCAAGACGGACAACCAATACTCTATGCCCTCAGCGACAAAATGTATCCATTTTTAAAATCTCTTTCACATTTTGTACTCAACTGTGACTTTTTGCCGAGAAATCAGAGTGAATTATCCATTTTTAAAATCATTTTTACAAGGGTAGAAAACGTACCTTTTTTATACAACATGTACCCCACCCCTATCCCAAAAGAAGCCTTAAAATAAATAGTTTTACAGTTTGTATTATGAGCATACATATGCCTCAACAATCTCATAAATATGTACCTGTATGTAAAATGATGACCAACCAGTCAATCCCATTATTATATAAAATGAAGCTTTTGCGGATACTGTGAATTTCTGATAACGTGCAGTAGAGAGCCCCAATCTGATGTGTGTCCAATCGGAGTGCTCCAAAGCATGCATGTACGCGTGTGTCATGCATTGAGCGAATGCTTTTTGCGTACAACAGTAAATGTTAAACATTCATGAACTAACAAAGAAGGTATCGGCTTCATTTTATTTAACAATAATAACATTATATCTTTTCGGGTGACATGAGAATATACCGCACTCGTCATAAACATATTAAACTCGCCTTTGGCTCGTTCCGTATTTTCATGACTCGTGCGGTAGGCCTATATCCTCATATCACCCTTAAAGCCATCCAATATTATATAATTACATTATTCTGCAGATTCTGGTTGTAGGCAACCCAGCCAACACCAACTGTTTGATCACTATGAGCTGTGCACCGTCGATTCCACGTACCAACTTCACTTGTCTGACTCGCCTGGACCAAAACAGGGCCCAGTATCAGGTTGGTTCTGCCATAATAGACTATTTGCACAGTGGCCATCTTGAGTAGCAATCACACTGTTGCTATGCGTCATCATGAGCAGGCAATTTGTGAATCTGTTGTCACACATGAAATCCTGCCCCTGTTGGCTGCCTTATCTTGCCTTAGAAATTTCAGCCATGTACAGTGTAGATGCAGTGTAACATACATGTATGCACTTCAGAAAACCTGAAAGATCCATGCATGGTTTTTTGTGTATATTGAATTTTAAAAAGGTTGTCTGCAGACCACCTTAGTTTTGCAATTATGGGGAAAAAATCTTTTGGGGTGGATCACAATAAAATCGACTTACAATGTAGCCACTGGTCTAAGACCATTTTTTATTTTTTATTTTATAGTCGGCTATCTAACTTAACCAGTCACTGGCTTAGCCCATTGCAACAGACTGCCAAAGTGAATGTGTCATCTTTTGTTGGTTACCTAGGCAATGGCTCCACACTAAAAGTCACTGAGTCGTGTCCCTGTGCTTTTGCAATGGTACGTTTTCCGACGGCCATGATGTTTAGAGCCAATTACCATGGCAATTCAGGTCACACTTAGGTTATCTATAAACTAGTCTAATTTAAGTACGGCTGCACCAGCAGAAGAACCTGCACATCTTAAATTGACGCATCCGGCTATACTTGCGTAATTTCACGCCAAACAAACATCCTCACAAAGCCTCTTGATGGCGCGTGTGCTTCCGCAGGGTTTGCAAAGAAACCGACCGCGAAAGTTATCAAATAGCACTGAAAAGGCACCAACGGGCATATAATGTGGGTTCTCTTCACAACACTATCTTCTTTAAGCATAAATTTCAAGATGTAGCGTCGTGTCCAAAAAATGTAGACTGATTATTGCCTGCTCGCAGCTGGCATAATTTTTAAGACCGGTCTTACATTAAGACCATGATATTGCAATTGGGCTATAATTACCTGTCTCAGTACTTAGTAGACACCGCGTTAGCCGGCTAGGCCTATAGACCATCTTTTTAGTGAGATTTTTCTTGTCAACTCGTGAAAAACAAAAAATTGGGGTCACTCCAAATGATGTACATGTATTGTACCTCGTTGTGCAGATTGCAGCCAGGCTGGGTGTGCCATGTGACAAGGTACGTAATGTCACTATCTGGGGCAATCACTCAGCTACACAGTTCCCCGATGTTAGTCAGGCCGTGGCGGTGGACAACAGTGGGAAGAAGGTTCCTGTTTACGAAGCTGTTAAGGATGATGCTTGGCTCAAGGGGGATTTCATTACGGTAAGTCACAGAACCCAGAACATGGGGAGGTTTAGCTGCACGTAAAATGGCTCAGCCAGTAGACCTTTATCACGGTGCGGCCATCTTCCTTTTTCTCCTATTAAAATGAACGTAACCAAAGCGAGGCTCGCAGAAAAAAAATAGTTTGGTCCCGTTTTAGAATTGTTTGTTGTGTGCATCACAATGACATGTGCGTAGCGCGATCAAGAAAACGCGTAGCGCGGACAGTGATTCTCATAACAACAACAACGGGATATTGCACGCGCGGTCGCGCAGACGCACTGGTCATGCCCGACACGTACTATAGGGAACAATACAAAGATGGACGTACTGTGATAAAGGTCTATGAGTAACTGTTTAAGGTATTTTATGAATTAGGGGTTAAAAGTAGGTTTGGCCAATCTTAAACACACGTTTAAAGCCAGCTAGGGGTCCTGGGCACTGATAATGCCCGAGCCGCCAGGCTATTAGTGCACAATTTGCTTTCAGGCGTGTGCAGTTTCTTTGTGCATGTGCGTTTTCCATATACGCGCTGACTGCGGCACAAACGCGGGACAGCCAGCCGGGCATTATCACTATTCTTTATCGCTAATTTAAGACTGCCCATGTGACGTGCTTTCAGCCAATAGGGATGCGTTAACTGTCCAAGGTATTTATGAATGTGTATTTAAAGACGCTATACTTTGTCAGTTTGTAGCCATAATCACAGCACTAACAATGTACATGAAACATTCATAACAGTTCATTTACTTAATTGGAACTTCCTGAACAGCTGAATGGAAATTGATTTCCATCATAGTGAGATGTAAATGTATGCTTGACCTACATGTATTAACCCTAACTCCCTAGAGTGTACATGTAAAATCATATTGATTTTTGGAGGATTGAGGAGTGTTGGGGCTAATGATTAACAACTGTTAATTGAACAAAGTGATTTCCGTTTGACAGCTTCTTTATTAGCACAGGATACATGTATGGTGTGATGATTAAAATGATCAAATGAATATTGGTGTCTTCACTTGCAGACAATTCAGAAGCGTGGAGCGGCTGTTATCAAAGCAAGGAAGCTGTCTAGTGCAATGTCAGCAGCTAAAGCCATTGGAGATCACATGCATGATTGGTGGTTTGGGACTAAACCGGTAAGCAGACTGGCTCTTTGTAGGGCTTACTGGCCACCAAGCTGCTTAGTGCAATGTCAGCAGCTAAGGCCATTGGAGATCACATGCATGATTGGTGGTTTGGGACTAAACCGGTAAGCAGACTGGCTCTTATAGGGCTGCCAAGCTGCTTAGTGCAATGTCTGCAGCTAAGGCCATTGGAGATCACATGCATGATTGGTGGTTTGGGACTAAACTGGTAAGCAGACTGGCTCTTTGTAGGGCTTACTGGCCACCAAGCTGCTTAGTGCAATGTCAGCAGCTAAGGCCATTGGAGATCACATGCATGATTGGTGGTTTGGGACTAAACCGGTAAGCAGACTGGCTCTTTGTAGGGCTTACTGGCTGCCAAGCTGCTTAGTGCAATGTCAGCAGCTAAGGCCATTGGAGATCACATATGCATGATTGGTGGTATGGGACTAAACCGGTAAGCAGACTGGCTCTTATAGGGCTTACTGGCTGCCAAGCTGCTTAGTGCAATGTCTGCAGCTAAGGCCATTGGAGATCACATGCATGATTGGTGGTATGGGACTAAACCGGTAAGCAGACTGGCTCTTTGTAGGGCTTACTGGCTGCCAAGCTGCTTAGTGCAATGTCTGCAGCTAAGGCCATTGGAGATCACATGCATGATTGGTGGTTTGGGACTAAACCGGTAAGCAGACTGGCTTTTTGTAGGGCTTACTGGCCACCAAGCTGCTTAGTGCAATGTCAGCAGCTAAGGCCATTGGAGATCACATGCATGATTGGTGGTATGGGACTAAACCGGTAAGCAGACTGGCTCTTTGTAGGGCTTACTGGTCACCAAGCTGCTTAGTGCAATGTCAGCAGCTAAGGCCATTGGAGATCACATGCATGATTGGTGGTTTGGGACTAAACCGGTAAGCAGACTGGCTCTTTGTAGGGCTTACTGGCCACCAAGCTGCTTAGTGCAATGTCAGCAGCTAAGGCCATTGGAGATCACATGCATGATTGGTGGTTTGGGACTAAACCGGTAAGCAGACTGGCTCTTTGTAGGGCTTACTGGTCACCAAGCTGCTTAGTGCAATGTCAGCAGCTAAGGACATTGGAGATCACATGCATGATTGGTGGTTTGGGACTAAACCGGTAAGCAGACTGGCTCTTTGTAGGGCTTACTGGCCACCAAGCTGCTTAGTGCAATGTCAGCAGCTAAGGCCATTGGAGATCACATGCATGATTGGTGGTTTGGGACTAAACCGGTAAGCAGACTGGCTCTTTGTAGGGCTTACTGGCTGCCAAGCTGCTTAGTGCAATGTCAGCAGCTAAGGCCATTGGAGATCACATGCATGATTGGTGGTTTGGGACTAAACTGGTAAGCAGACTGGCTCTTTGTAGGGCTTACTGGCTGCCAAGCTGTCTAGTGCAATGTCAGCAGCTAAGGCCATTGGAGATCACATGCATGATTGGTGGTTTGGGACTAAACCGGTAAGCAGACTGGCTCTTTGTAGGGCTTACTGGCTGCCAAGCTGTCAAGCTGTCTAGTGCAATGTCGGCAGCTAAGGCCATTGGAGATCACATGCATGATTGGTGGTTTGGGACTAAACCGGTAAGCAGACTGGCTCTTTGTAGGGCTTACTGGCTGCCAAGCTGCTTAGTGCAATGTCTGCAGCTAAGGCCATTGGAGATCACATGCATGATTGGTGGTTTGGGACTAAACCGGTAAGCAGACTGGCTCTTTGTAGGGCTTACTGGCCACCAAGCTGCTTAGTGCAATGTCTGCAGCTAAGGCCATTGGAGATCACATGCATGATTGGTGGTTTGGGACTAAACCGGTAAGCAGACTGGCTCTTTGTAGGGCTTACTGGCTGCCAAGCTGCTTAGTGCAATGTCTGCAGCTAAGGCCATTGGAGATCACATTAGTCAGGCAGCATGTGGTGTCCCGTGGGAACTTAATGATTAGAAGGTCTCACCTACCTAGATGTATTACAAGGGTGCTCGGAAGCACAAAAAACGTTGTTGGCAATTTCAAAAATTTCAAAATGGCCGCCAGTTTAAGCCTTATTGCATATAACTATGTAAGGTGTAGGCAACTAATCAGCCAATTTTAAAGATCATGGTGTTGATATTATTGTTTTCCGTGGTGCTAAATGCAATTCTGAGATTTTCAAACTGATGACAGGTCAGGGTCACGTGATTAAGATGAGGATCTGGGTCATTTCCAATATGGCCGCCATTTAAAATTAACTGGTGTCAGGTGTAGGCAGTGTCAGGTGTAGGTACCTCAGCCGATTTTAAACATCATGGTGTTTATACTATGGTTTTCCGTTGTGCCGAATGCAATTCCGAGGTTTTTAAAATGATGAGAGGTGGGGCCACATGATTAGACCAAGGATCTGGTTCATTTCCATTATGGCCGCCATTAAAATTAACAGGTGCCAGTTGTAGGCAGTGTCAGGTGTAGGTACATCATCAGCCGATTTTAAAGATCGTTCTGTTGATACTATATGGTTTTCCGAGGTGCTAAATGGAATTCTGAGGTTTTAAACTATGAGAGGTCAGGGTCACGTGATAAGGATGAGGTCAATTTCAAATCTGGGTCAATTCCAAGATGGCTGCCGTTGGCCTTAAATCGCTGAAATGGCTGTAACTTCTTTAATATTTTGTGTAGAACAATGATTTCAATGTCTACCCTTTGGTTTTCATGGTCAGGCAATTCACTGACATCAATGAAATTTCAACCCAACCTTCAACAAACGATGAAAGCCACAATGTCAAGATGGCGGTCATAAATCCCCAGTGGTATAGGGGTAGAGAGAATTCGAACTGCTGGTGTTGGATACGTAATACTTATAAGTATTGGTCAGTAACATGGATAATTACGTCTTGTAGCAAGGCTGGCTGCATCAGCGTCCGTAAGAGCAGCTAAGGCAGGGTGCGCCACTCTGCATGAATGCACTTCTAGAGCTGCTTTTGAGATGTACGATTCAGGAGGTCAGCTCATCCCACGCAGGTTTAATCAGGATAAAAACCCTTTAATTGGAGCCTTTAACTGCAAAATTCTCCACTAGAAGTAGAAAATAATTCATTGCTGTATGAATCGAAGGTACAACTGGACTAGCGGAAGTGTTTTGAAACGTTTTCAGAGTGGTTGTCGATCAGTGCCTTGTTGTACTGTATTGGGGTGGGTTGGGCCGGGTTGGGGCTGGGCTGGCAAGCTTAGTTGGGCTGGGCTGGGGGCTGAGTTGGCTGCTGGCGCTGGGCGGGCTGGGGCTGGGCCTGGTCTGGGGGCTGGTGCTGGTCTGGGCCGGGCTGGGCTGGGCCGAGCCGAGCTGGGGCTGGTGGGGGCTGAACTGTGCTGGGGTGTGCTGCGGCTGGAGGGGCTGGCCTGGGCCTGGGGATGGGGCTGGGGCGGAATTGGGATGGAGATGGGGATGATGATGGGGATGGTTTGGTTGGTTGGCTTCAGGCTGGGCCGGGGTGGATTCGTGCTGGCTGTGGGTTGGGCCGGGGTGGCTTCCGGCTGGGCTGAGCCTCCAGCGGGAGTCGGGTGGCTTGGGGCTGGGCCGGGGTGGCTTGGATCGAGCTGGGCCGTGTGGCTTTGGGCTGGGCCGGGGTAGATTCGGGCTGGCTTTGGGTTGGGCCGGGGTGGCTTCCAGCTGGGCTGAACTTCCAGCTGGGGTCGGGTGGCTTGGGGATGGGGTGGGGTGGCTTTGGGCTCGGCTAGGATGGCTTCAGTCTGGGGTGGCTTTGGACTGGCTTCGTGGGGTGACTTCGTGGGGTGACTTCGTGCTGGGCCTGGATGGCCTCGGGCTAGGCGGATTCGGGCTGGATTCGGGCTGAGCCGGGGTGGTTTTGGGTTGGGTTGGGCCAGGGTAGCTTTGCGCTGGGCCGGGGTAGCTTGGGACTGGGCCGGGGTTAATTCGGGCTGGCTTTGGGTTGGGCCGGGGTGGCTTCTGACTGGGCTGAACTTCAAGCTGGGGTCGGGTGGCTTGGGGCCGGGCTAGGGTGGCTTTGGGCTGGCTTCGGGGTGACTTCGGGCTTGGCCGGGATGGTTTCGGGTTGGGCCGGGGTGGTTTTGGGTTGGGCCGGGGTGGCTTTGGGTTGGGCCTGGGTGGCTTTGCGATGGGGCTTGGGGCTGGGCCGGGATTGATTCGGGCTGGCTTTGGGTTGGGCCGGGGTGGCTTCTGGCTGGGCTGAACTTCCAGCTGGGGGCGGGTGGCTTGGGGCTGGGCTGGGGTGGCTTTAGGCTCGGCTGGGGTGGCTTCGGTCTGGGGTGACTTTGGGCTGGGCTGGACTGGGATGGCTTTGGCTGGGCCGGATAGCATCAAGCTGGGCCGGATGGCATCGGGATGGGCTAGGGTGGCTTCAGGCAGGACATATATAGAGCTGCATGGGCTGGGGTAGCATCGGGCTGGGCTGAGACAGTCTCGGGCTAGACTTCGGAGTGGGCTGGGATGGCTTAGGGTTGGGCTGGGCTGGGATGGTCATTTGTTGATAAAACCTGTGTGGGATGAACTGACCTCCTGAACCACGTGTCTCTAAAACAGTCCTAGAAATACGGATTGTCAGAGAGGCAATTCTGGCAGAGTACCACATGCTGCCTGACTACATGCATGATTGGTGGTTTGGGACTAAACCGGTAAGCAGACTGGCTCTTTGTAGGGCTTACTGGCCACCAAGCTGCTTAGTGCAATGTCAGCAGCTAAGGCCATTGGAGATCACATGCATGATTGGTGGTTTGGGACTAAACCGGTAAGCAGACTGGCTCTTGTAGGGCTTACTGGCCACCAAGCTGCTTAGTGCAATGTCAGCAGCTAAGGCCATTGGAGATCACATGCATGATTGGTGGTTTGGGACTAAACTGGTAAGCAGACTGGCTCTTTGTAGGGCTTACTGGCGGCCAAGCTGCTTAGTGCAATGTCAGCAGCTAAGGCCATTGGAGATCACATGCATGATTGGTGGTTTGGGACTAAACCGGTAAGCAGACTGGCTCTTTGTAGGGCTTACTGGTCACCAAGCTGCTTAGTGCAATGTCTGCAGCTAAGGCCATTGGAGATCACATGCATGATTGGTGGTTTGGGACTAAACCGGTAAGCAGACTGGCTCTTTGTAGGGCTTACTGGTCACCAAGCTGCTTAGTGCAATGTCTGCAGCTAAGGCCATTGGAGATCACATGCATAATTGGTGGTTTGGGACTAAACCGGTAAGCAGACTGGCTCTTGTAAGGCTTACTGGCCACCAAGCTGCTTAGTGCAATGTCAGCAGCTAAGGCCATTGGAGATCACATGCATGATTGGTGGTTTGGGACTGAACCGGTAAGCAGACTGGCTCTTTGTAGGGCTTACTGGCTGCCAAGCTGCTTAGTGCAATGTCTGCAGCTAAGGCCATTGGAGATCACATGCATGATTGGTGGTTTGGGACTAAACCGGTAAGCAGACTGGCTCTTATAAGGCTTACTGGCCACCAAGCTGCTTAGTGCAATGTCAGCAGCTAAGGCCATTGGAGATCACATGCATGATTGGTGGTTTGGGACTAAACCGGTAAGCAGACTGGCTCTTTGTAGGGCTTACTGACCGCCAAGCTGCTTAGTGCAATGTCTGCAGCTAAGGCCATTGGAGATCACATGCATGATTGGTGGTTTGGGACTAAACCGGTAAGCAGACTGGCTCTTTGTAGGGCTTACTGGCTGCCAAGCTGCTTAGTGCAATGTCTGCAGCTAAGGCCATTGGAGATCACATGCATGATTGGTGGTTTGGGACTAAACCGGTAAGCAGACTGGCTCTTTGTAGGGCTTACTGGCCACCAAGCTGCTTAGTGCAATGTCAGCAGCTAAGGCCATTGGAGATCACATGCATGATTGGTGGTTTGGGACTAAACCGGTAAGCAGACTGGCTCTTTGTAGGGCTTACTGGTCACCAAGCTGCTTAGTGCAATGTCAGCAGCTAAGGCCATTGGAGATCACATGCATGATTGGTGGTTTGGGACTAAACCGGTAAGCAGACTGGCCACCAAGCTGCTCAGTGCAATGTCTGATACAATCAGGCTAGGGCTTTCAATGCACTATATATATTTGTGTATGTTTGCATACAGGGTGAATCAGTGTCGATGGGCGTAGTGAGTGATGGTTCTTATGGCATCCCTAAGGATCTCATCTACAGCTTCCCAGTAGAGATCAAGGACAAGGAATGGCGTATTGTGGAGGGACTGAGCATCAGCGATTTTGCTCGAGAGAAGATGGACGTAACAGCTAAGGAGCTGGTTGATGAGAAGGATCTGGCAATGTCCTTCCTCAGTCAATGACTACATCAGGCAAAGTTGTGAGGAAATGAAACCATGTAGTACCACTTTACACCCATCCACTCAATTAGGGCATTACACAATAAGGCTAGGACCAAGAGTTTCACTCAGATAAAGGCTACATTGGATGTGTGTGCATGTGTCATGCATGGAAAAAAGGGTCGACACAAGGACTGCTAAACGTATCATAAAGTATATTAGAGAGGTTTCGCAGGCGCTAGGATACAGATAGCGCGACGGATACGTCACAGGTCGTGACATCATACACGTCTCACTCTGATACGCATTTGCACGGCACGCGTATCAAGCTCGCTATGTGTAAGCACTAAACGCGTAGTGAAATTTCGGATTTCTAGTAACGTTGCGTTTGCGTAGCTAGGTTGAAAAGAGTATGAATTATGAATGTCTACAAACTTTTTGTGCATTTCAAAGCTTTGGATTAAAAGTAAAATTAGTATCAAAGCCGTGTTGTGCCGGGTAGTTTTCCCGCTCTCGGAAATAGATGCCTTTTAGCTAACACGCTGTAGTTTTGGAGTTGCAAAACCACAGAAAATTGCCACTAACGGTTACGGATAGCTAACTGTATGCGTACGTGTATCGTTGGCTTGCGAAACCTTTATATTGTTATGTCTAGTATCGAGAAAAGAGCACTAAATGAGCCTTGTTTAAATAATCTGGGCTTTCTCAATAAACTTAACCTCCGAATCAGGTATTCGTTTTCAAATCAACTCTGAATTGTTTGTACAGTAAACGAAAACACTGATATCACTGCTGTGCTCTCTCTGACTGAAACTCTTATGGCGCTCTTATTGTGAAATACCCTTATTTAGGACTAAAGTGAACGCATCACCCTTTGTGTGTTGCCCAGGTTACTGGGTCTACTCTAAAACCAGTGAAGTGTTTACCTGTACTCTAGCAGTAAATGTTTTAAATTACCAGCAATTGCTTAGACCCAGTTACTCTATAGCAACTGACATCACAAGTGACCAGCTCTGGAGAAGTAGCATAAGTCGCGCTGGCTAGGTTGAGTTTTTGCGACCATAAGAAGAAATCTGCGGCAAATCAACGCTCATTAAAATACAAAAACACAATGGAAATTCCTGGCGGTGCTCAGATACCGCCTGGAATGTCCTTTGTGTTTTTGTATTTTAATGAGCGTGGATCTTCCACAGATTTCTTCTTATGGTCGCAAAAACTTGACCTAGCCTGCGCAACTTATGCTACCTTTTTCCAGAGCGGTTAACGCATGTTTGAACTCTATAACCGCACAAGCTTTACCCTACCTCACAAGATACTCTTTCAAACTTCACAAACCCAATTTCCTCGCAACTTCCTCTTGCCAATATATCTCGTTCGAAAGTTAATAAATTTGGGAAACGGACACAATTTTCATGTTTTTCCTAAAAAACTTTTTACGAGATGAAATCGGCCAAAGAGCTAATAAAATGATTTCTGAAATTGGATGTGATTTGGTTTAGGCGCCATCCAAAATTTTCAACATTTTCACGGTTCTACAAAGCATAGTATTTTTCAAGATCCCCCCCCCCCCGAAATCGACATTTTTGTCAGTATCGTGAAATGTCAACATTTTACAGTGCATGTAAAGTCCTATATGTGTCCCTCAACCCAACTCCCCCTTCCTACGCTCTATAGACCCGTGAGAATGTTGACAACTTTGAACGACCCCCTAGTCATTGCAAAGTGTGTAGTTTTTGTCATTTGAGGACTTAATTGCGCACTTAATAATGATACTGTAATAATAATGAGATTTGTAAAAACTCTGGATGCGGCAATAGGGCGACATTTCGGGAAGCCTTTCCCCGGGGACCACCGAAATTTCGGCAAGAATCACCCAAAATGACACCTTATTTTTTTACCCGAAGCTTCCAAAAATGGTTCCAGACCTAAGAGAATTGGTTCTAGCCCTAATAAAAATGGTTTTTGACCTAAACAAAATGATTTTTAATCTCAAAAATATTAGGGCGACACCAAAATGTCGCTCTAATAGAGTGTCGCCCTAATATAGCTTTTTTACACACAAATTGTAGCCCTATCCTAGCATCCAGAGTTTTTGTAAAGCGCACATATCCACCCTGCAGGATGCTCAATGAATATGCATGACTTGGCAGCATTAATCGATCTGAGATAAACTCAACAAAAATCGTGATTTTTATGACGAGCAAATACTGTCATGATATTTATGACTTGAAAATCACAATCATAAACAAAGATAAAACCAATCCATGTACTGTCATTAGAAGAAGAAAAACATAGAAATTATTTTATTAACTTTTTAAGTGACCAGTGTGTCCTTAAATTAAGACTTGTTATAAACTTGGCTAAAACTTGGCTAAAACTTGGCAAACTGGCCAAATTATCACATTTTTCTTTTAATTTTAATCGAGGTGAAATCCGCCTAGTAATAGATTCGCCTAGTAATAGATTCGACTAGTAATAGATTCGACTAAACCACTGCCCAGCACCCTTGAATGTTAAAACAAATCAGACCATAGAAAAAAGGTCCAACCTGAGAAACGGCGTCTATAAATCATGAATACATTTTCCCCTCATGCCCACCACAATGGATTTGTAATTAAGCTACATCTGAATGGAAGATGTGGCACCTGATACTGTAGTGAGCCTAAAAAGAATTTGTTTTCTTAACACTTACTATTCAAACAAAAGGATTTACTACTGACTAGTCTTATACCGTACTATAGTTTAATGCCTTTGTTCGTATTTATAGAATATCTTTGGTAAGATGCATGAATGATACTGATTTCATTTTGTCAGAAGTAGTCAGATAATTCTTTAATTTAATATTACAGAAATGCCATTATTTGCGTTTTAGGCATACTTTCTACATTTGTTTGCAGCCAATTACAATCAGCATTGTGACAATTATTTGTAAAACACAAAGGTCCAAATGTGGGGTTTTGGAATGGTTTAGGTATAATTTGGGAAATTGTCTTGTCCAAGACCGGTGCCTCGCGGAAAATTATTCTTTTTCCACTTGAAATTTGTTTGGCATATCTGATATTGTAGTACTGTGAACACAGCTTTTATTTGAAGCCACTTTTAATGAAGGCATTAGTAGTTTTGACCAATACATGTAATATAAAATTACCAATGCAGTGTGGTTGACAAGTATTTGATAATGAGTGACCTGAAATACTGGCACCCAAACTGATTACAGAAATTTGAGGATGACCGATCTTGCTGGTACCAGCATGCAAATAAAAACGAGCCTCGGTAACGTGACATGGGTGCAATTTAATGCAGCTGTTTGGCACAATGCACAATACGTTGGGGATATTTTGAGTTGTACGTTGAAATGATTTTGTATATGATTAGACAAATGTATCTGCATGACAGACACCTTGTCGCAGGAATATATAAAAACGTAATTTGAAGGGTAAAAAACAAAACAATTAACCATACCAATATCCTTACCAGCCAACATTATTATGTGATGCATATTGCGATTGACTATAGTACTCCATAGTGCACCAAATGGCTCGGTATTATTGCCATCTGTTCATATATCTGAACATAATATGAATTACGACAACTTCACTTCAAAGGGTCATATTTTATAATCAATTATGTAGTGCCAGTATTTATAAAACATGTTTGTCAATTTTCCAAATTGATTCCGTTTCTGCTTTGTATTGATTTTGCATTGGTCCTTCAACAATCGACACTTTATTGAACTTGACATTTTGACTATGTAGAAAGGCAAGTTAATCAGGTACGAAATAAGTTATTCATCATGGCAATCGAAACAAAAAAATCATGCATTTTTATGTACTCTTCTGGCGTCTCACCTGGCGACCTGTGGTCGGCGTGGGGACCGCCACATTTCGACCGCGAAACTTTGTCTCCATCAGGCGCTGGTAGACAGTTCGGTGTGTCGTATCTAGCTGCCTGTTTTATTACATGTATTTCATTTGTTTAATATTGAAACGATAATTTTCTAAAAACAAATCCCACAATTTACCCAAATAAAAATCCAATAGTCTCACAGCGTGGCTGTTTGTGACAAATTGAACAACAATTGCATGTACTCTTAGCTTATTTTCTGGCAGATGTGGACATAAAAACTAGTTGTAAGGAACAGTAATGCTCTTAAAATGTATTAATTAGCACACAAGTCTATCCATTTCCCAAAACATTACATGTGGAACCGATATCAATTATGTAATAACGTTCAATCAATGACGAGCTTTGTTTTATGAAGACAAATAGGTCTAATGCAGCTGTGTGATGATGGTTTGAAGTGAATTAGCAAATAAAAAGTAATTTAATTACTTCAAGGTCCTTGTGTTACAGTATCTAAATAGCCATTTCATCAGTACAAATTGTGATTGCAATATATGGGTGTTATGATAAAGAATAAGCAAGTTCATAAAGCAGCAAATGACGTATCGTAGCAAGAAGCAAAATTCAAAAATATGTACAAATGTATTTTAATTTTGTGCATCTTTTTCTATCTTTTTTGGCGTAAACCATATCAAATAGTTGCCATCTTATATGATAACTTGTTAAAATCATCAAATGTTTCAACAATGTAAGCACAAGATGGCAGCTATTGGATACGGTCTATCGCAACCAGGGATTCCTGTACATTGTTCGCGCTAGTTCCGCTCGATCGCAGGGTTCACTCTTTCACAAAGTCGTCTCCACTTGGCATGATCTAAAGCGTCCTCGTGGTTGGCGTTGACACTTGGCATGTCTCGATCGTTGGGCGTGCACGTGCCAGATGAGGTTGCGCAGCACTATAAAACGCCTTCTAGTTCTCCAGTTCGTCAAACAAAATAATCAAACGGACCTTCATGTTTGACACTACTCACGGTTAGGGAAATTGTGGGGTGTACGGATATATATTATTGAGGGTATACATTCCGCTTGAATCATTTTTGTATTATATACATGTATGAATAGAATATTGTACATGTATATCTGCATACAGACACACCTTGTCACAAGATAGGTGAAAACAGTCATTTGAAAAAAAATCGCATTGATTTGGCGTGATGGTGACATCTTTACTCTTGTAAAAGAACATTGATGATTCTGTCTAAAATATTCATCATTTGACGATATTTCGAGCAACATCATTTTTTTGCTCTTCCAAATAGACATCGTCAACCAGGTAGGCCTACTCTGTTTTCTTCAAGCATCTACACTCAAGGAAAAAAGAAACGCACCACGTAAAATTTTCATTTTTTTAAAGGAAATAGGACCGGCATTGTAAAAATGGTACATGTTCTAGATTGTGAGCAATTTAGAGATAAACGTCGATCTTTATTTATCTCGTTACGGCTGAGTGATTTGGGTGAGTTCCAAAAGATGTGTTTTTGCATTTTATGCGAATGGTCACACATGAGAGAATCCTAGAGATGAGTTTGACCACTCCTGTCCTGAACACAACCCTTGCCTATAAAAAGACACCAAAATGATGCCAAAACACTTGTTATCCATGATGCCACGACTGTCACAACCTTAGAGAGACCGAGCCATTGACATGCTTCAAGCCGGAAGGAACCGACGGTCCACCACTCGACTGTTGTGCGTCTTGAACAGCGCTACAACACTACTGGCACCTCCGCGGATCGTCCCCGAGCTGGCAGGCCGCGGGTCACGACCGCTGCACAAGACCGCGCCAACCGGCTGTCACACCTCCGTGACAGGTTCCAGCCCGCTACACGCACTGCCGCTGAGACCATAGGGACACACCACAGGCCAGTGAATGCAAGAACCATTAGGAATCGTCTCCGGGCCGACGGGATCAGACCATATCGACTGTACGTGGGCTCAGTGCTGACACGCCGACATCGCCAGGCTCGGGTCCAGTGGTGCACAGCACACCGCCGCTGGACATTGCAGAGATGGTCGCAGGTGGTCTTCAGTGACGAGAAGAGGTTCCAGTGCTTCAGGGCCGATGGCAGGCAGCGGGTGTACAGGAGACGCCACGAGCGTTACGCCGACGCTTGTGTCCACCAAGTCAACCGGTGGGGTGGCCCAAGCGTGATGATTTGGGCTGGCATATCGGCCAATCAACGCACTGACTTGGTTCTCGCGACGAGATCCTGGACCCAATTGTGCTGCCCTTTCTGGAGCGAGTTGGGGGTCGTGCTGTGTTCCAGCAGGACAACGCCCGTCCCCGTGTGGCTCGTGTGTGCGCCGACTTCCTGGAGGAGAACGATGTCGAGGTGTTGCCATGGCCAGCTCTCAGTCCGGATTTGAACCCTATTGAGAATGTGTGGGACTTGCTCAGTTGTCGCATCCGACAACGAGCTCATCCCCCAGAGACACAACAGCAGCTGAGGGCGGCACTGGAGGAAGAGTGGGCGGCTATCCCACAGGACCAGCTGCGACATTACTGTTGATCCATGAGGCGACGAATTACAGCTGTTTTTGACGCGAATGGAGGTCATGTTAATTATTGAACTGTAAATGCCACTTTTGTGAGCGGTGGTGCTAACTTGTTTTGTTTTTGTTGTTGTTGTTAACAATGAAATAAACATTGTCGCAGATGGTCCTGTGGGATAGCCGCCCACTCTTCCTCCAGTGCCGCCCTCAGCTGCTGTTGTGTCTCTGGGGGATGAGCTCGTTGTCGGATGCGACAACTGAGCAAGTCCCACACATTCTCAATGGGGTTCAAATCCGGACTGAGAGCTGGCCATGGCAACACCTCGACATCGTTCTCCTCCAGGAAGTCGGCGCACACACGAGCCACATGGGGACGGGTGTTGTCCTGCTGGAACACAGCACGACCCCCAACTCGCTCCAGAAAGGGCAGCACAATTGGGTTCAGGATCTCGTCGCGGTAACGGGCAGCATTGAGGTTTCCTTCGATGAAAACCAAGTCAGTGCGTTGATTGAGCGATATGCCAGCCCAAATCATCACGCTTGGGCCACCCCACCGGTTGACTTGGTGGACACAAGCGTCGGCGTAACGCTCGTGGCGTCTCCTGTACACCCGCTGCCTGCCATCGGCCCTGAAGCACTGGAACCTCTTCTCGTCACTGAAGACCACCTGCGGCCATCTCTGCAATGTCCAGCGGCGGTGTGCTGTGCACCACTGGACCCGAGCCTGGCGATGTCGGCGTGTCAGCACTGAGCCCACGTATAGAGTCGATATGGTCTGATCCCGTCGGCCCGGAGACGATTCCTAATGGTTATTGCACTCACTGGCCTGTGGTGTGTCCCTATGGTCTCAGCGGCAGTGCGTGTAGCGGGCTGGAACCTGTGACAGCCGGTTGGCGCGGTCTTGTGCAGCGGTCGTGACCCGCGGCCTGCCAGCTCGGGGACGATCCGCGGAGGTGCCAGTAGTGTTGTAGCGCTGTTCAAGACGCACAACAGTCGAGTGGTGGACCGTCGGTTCCTTCCGGCTTGAAGCATGTCAATGGCTCGGTCTCTCTAAGGTTGTGACAGTCGTGGCATCATGGATAACAAGTGTTTTGGCATCATTTTGGTGTCTTTTTATAGGCAAGGGTTGTGTTCAGGACAGGAGTGGTCAAACTCATCTCTAGGATTCTCTCATGTGTGACCATTCGCATAAAATGCAAAAACACATCTTTTGGAACTCACCCAAATCACTCAGCCGTAACGAGATAAATAAAGATCGACGTTTATCTCTAAATTGCTCACAATCTAGAACATGTACCATTTTTACAATGCCGGTCCTATTTCCTTTAAAAAATGAAAATTTTACGTGGTGCGTTTCTTTTTTCCTTGAGTGTATATGGATGCATTTGAATAGGTCAGACAGAGTCGAGGTGCCACCGACGATGGCAAATGATTTTCCAAACTTTAGCCGAGCTTCCCATTCTCGACGAGATGGCCAAGGAGCTTCCAAACTTCGGCGCCGGCGCCTGAGATGTCATCAGGCCCGGGTCCGGACAGCCTCCTGTTCTCGACGAGAATCGACGCGCCACGACTGACAAGGAGCTTCCAAAATTTGGCGGAATGTCACTTATGAACATATCCTTATAGGTGAAGATTAATCTGCTTTGTTAAACAAGATACCATTGTGTATACTCCTGAAAAAAATGACCTGAGAGCCTGAGCTACGCCCGTATTTTGAGACCTTCGTGCAGCTCCGACGATATGTATACCCAGCACGATATGCGGCAAAGGGACTCCCCCCCCCCCCCCCCCCCCCCCCCCCCCCGCCCCCCACCCCCTCCCCCCTAACGCCCTATACCTCAACACACTCTTCCTTTTGTTAACGCACCAACACCCCCTAAAAACTAAAAGGAATCCCTTGGAAATTCCTTGGATGTTTGAGACACAATGGGGGAACAATGGTAGGGGGCATGCCCTCTGCCACATATCGTGCTGCATATGACGATATGACGACAATCGGCATCTGGCGGCGCTAAAAAAAATCAACAATCGCAAGAGTAGAACGTCACATGTTCCCCTTTTGCGACGTGATGCCGATCGTCACAGGAATGTTCTATGAAAGAGAACAATATGCGTGATATAATAGTATCTATAATCATAACATTCGCGATGTATTATTTGATTTTAAGAAAACTAAAAAAGCAGTCTCGCATCCCGCTCAACAAGACCTCGGCTGGCCACGCCAGATCTCGCCAAACGCGAGACCGTGTTGCGAGGATGCTGGTAATCGCTGGTGCACTGTTTTTAATATTGCTTTCTCCTCGCATATATAAGGTATGTCGGAAGCATTTGTAAACCATTACATTAAGATGGCGTTCGAGTCTAACTTGTAGGCTATCCCATCCCAATTTGTTAAAAACAAATGAGCTTGATATGCCGACTGTGCTTGTATAGGCTATATTCACAAATCCACAACGATTTGTACATTTTGCACGGCATGTGCTTTTACTATAGCTAATAAACGTCAATTCTGTAATTTATAAATTGTAATATAGCAATGTGAGAGGTAAAGCGTCTGCCCAGTGAGTCAGAGGTCTTGGGTTCAAATCCCGATAAGGCTAATGCGATTTTTCTCATCCCAAGATTGTTTATAGGCGATGTGACATTTAAATACAAACATGATAATGTGCGTCAATTAAAATGAGTTATAGGCCCTACTCAAGATTTCAATAAAAATATTGTGGAACAAAATAATAATTTGCTTTTTATTGATGACAATTGCCGAGATGTGTTTGTTCTTCGTGTTTATTTAGGCCTACCTTTTTCGTTTTTTGTTGTTTTCTTTTCTATAAGTCTGAAGAAAACAAAACCCAAAGTTTTCGTCCCGGTTTCCTTTCTCTTCAAGACCGCTTTTCGTTTTAAGTTTTAATCTGATACTTTCAAGGAGGTGTTACTTCAACAAGTCTAGGCGATGAATTACGTCAATTTTAAATAATCTTTTCAATTGATAAAATTCATCACCTGACATTTTGAGGTATGTTTCCATGACGTATTTACGTTCCTAAAAAGATTTAAACCGAAACAAAATACCGATCTTAAAAAAACATGAAACGAGCTCATGAACTTTTTGTTTCTTTTTCTTCGGATCATTTATTATTGTACACTGAAAATAGACGACAGAGCAAATAAAAGTAAGAAAAGAACAGATAAATCGGTATCAATGTCTGGTGGTATCTAGACTTTTGCAAGATAGTTGTTGAACGCGGTAGTTGTTGAACCACGCTTTCTGTGTTAAGTGGGTATCATAGTACAATAATATAAGGCAACCGCGCGACCAACTTTGTCACACCGCAGTTTAGTTTTGAAGTATCCACCTCCAAACCAAGTTTCCAATTTGAGGTAAGGTTTTCAAGCTTGATTATTGTCGTCGTCACATTAAACTAATTTGTAGCCATTTTGCTTTGTTTTGTTTTGTTCATTTGCAGACTCGTTCAAATCAAAATTTTTGTTTGTTGGGTTGTTTGTTCATTTGTTTGCAGATTCGATTATACCATGGGTGTCGTGATGTACGTGTGGTTCCTTGGTCTACTGGCCTTGGTTGCCGGTTCGACCCTTCAGCGAGACTTCCCCGAGTACTCTGCACAACTTGTTATGAAAATTAACGCCATGGACACGACTTGGAAGGTAGGTATATGATAAATGTTTGGTTAATTTGCGATGAAGTAAGCAATGCATGCGACTCGTGGAAATTAAATTTCTTCATATAAAGGGATAATTTTTGCGGGTACCGTGGCCGAGTGGTTTGGGTCGTGCAACACTCGGGTGGAAACTTGGGGTTGCGGGTTCGATACCAGCGGTGCCTGTGCCTCATGGGCAAGCCACCCAACCACAATTGCTTCATCCTTCGGAAGGGATATAAAGCCGTAGGTCATGTACGTATGTTGTGTATAATGTGTAATGCACCTAGCCTATGCAGATTATGTTCGCATTTACAAAAGCATATGGCGTAATTATACTATTGAACAGGCTGGACCCAATTTTGTAGGAGAATCCGCAAAGTCTGTACTGGACCGTCTACGCACTAAGGAACAACCACGGGCTGAAAAAGTGCGCGTTGATGTGCCCGTGGAGAATACTGTAGATTTTGAGGCAGGACCACTACCTGACGAGTTTGACAGCCGCAAAATGTGGCCTTAATGCAACGCGACGATCGGTCACATCTTTGACCAGGGACGGTGCGAAGCTGGTTGGGTACGTATAGCATACAACTGGAAATGTTAAAGCATAAACATGTTATCTGCAGATCGCACACAAAAGAAACAATGATGCCTTTGCTTGTGTTGCTTCTGTTGTTTCATGCTGGTCTCATAGTTTTGACAATACAAAGAGTAATATTTTACTTAATTTACAACTTTAACCCAAGAAGACGAAGCTATGAAGTTTTGGAAGTGTGGGAAAACCCATCTTCCGTCCTGTCGCAAAGGTATTTGCTCCACACCGAGTTCCACAAAACCCTTGCTGCATCGAGTTGAGCTAAGGAAAGCTGTATTTTAGGCCAGGGCCCCGGGCTGTACGACCAATGAGAGACAAGGGATTTTTTTTGACCTGGCACTTTTGACCTTTTAATGAAGCCGTTTCGAACAATCATGTATCTCGCGACATCCGTAGCCGCAATTACCACAATTGTTATGGTGCAGAACTTTTTATGTACATGTATATCATTTTATCTTGCACGCAGTATAAATGTTCGTAACTGAAGGAAGACTTACTATATTTCGCTAAAAGCTAAACGCAGTTCATCTGAATAAAGGTAGGTATAGGCATGCGTATCTATTGAAAAACGTGCTGACAGTGACTGTTCATTTAAACATTAGACCCCACCCCCTAAAAGGTGGACGCTACCCACAGATATCTATTTATAGGGGCGTTCGAGATGCTGACACCGGGTAGCACCAACTTACACCGGAGCGTTCTTTTAGCCATCACGTGTTACATGAGTCTGCCCCGGTTGCAGCCACTACTGCCCGAGCTCGCGGGCGGGTCTGTGGTGTAAAGCAAGGTGTAATGACGTCACCTAGTAACCGCGAGTAGTAAAACATGGCGGACTTATTTATGACACAAAATAGGAGGAAATAGGGCTGTAAATACATTTGCTGAATCAGTAGATATCTGTGGGCATTGGCGAAGTTTAATGCGGTACTTTAGGGCAACTATTTTTGCGTGGCGCCGGCTTCATTTTTCATCCTGAGTCAAACGATAACAGCGTTTATAAAGCCCCAACCGGCAACAACCTTTGACCACGTGTTCCCAGAATTCAAAGCGAGACCCTGTGTCGTTCGTTTTGTAGTTTCTGGGGGCTTCCCCGGTGTAAACCCCGTGTTACCCGGTGTAAGCATCTCGAACGCCCCAAACAATTGTTAATAGATATCTGTGACGCTACCACTAAACGGATCGAGGCGCGTGATTGGCTTTTGCTGTTGGCAACAGCGTCCGTAGCTATGATGCAATTTTGAATGTCGCGCAAACAAGGCTACGTGCACGAGCCGAAACGTTGCGCGGCGCGTGATTGGTCGGTTGCGATCACAGGTCACTTGCTAATTAATATTCATATAATACAGCACAGCTCAACTCGATTCAGCAAGGCTCGTTGCGAGCAACTCGATGTGGTAGCAACGGCCTTGCGACAGGAAGATGGGGAAAACCCCGCTGTTATATATTCCATGGGAAACCCACGTGGTCAAGTAGGAACAGACCTTCCTGAAATACCTGTCATTACCTTCCGATGATCAACTACGGGTATAGTCTTGTCCCATGCAAGACTACTACACGGGTGATGGCCGTTCTTCGAGATAGTCGGTTGTTCAGGGCAAGTGTAAAAATTTTCTAGAAAATTTGACTTTAGCCGTCAAATTGAACAAATAATTTTTTTAATTTAAATTCGTAACTCCAACAAATTTCAATTTTCAGGGGTGTGAAATTTCAGATTTTTAGCTGATTTCAGCTGTTTTTTTTAATGTGCCAAAATTTTATTTCAGCTTTTTTTTTCCTACATATTTTCGCTTCCCCTCCGCGCTCCCCCACCCCCCATGCGTAAGCGTTGATTATATTTTCCGCTTTTTTTCTTCTTCTACAGTACGGTACTTGCCACTTGCTAGCGCACGCCATGTGCAAGCCAGCATTCAGTACAAAATTCCATTCTCGAAGCCATAAAATGCACCAACTGGGGACAATAATTCATCAAGATGTCAGTGCAACTTAAAGGCTCAGTCACATAGCCGATTATTTGCTAGAAAACCACTTCCAGACTGCTCAAGATTGGTCACGACTGGCCATTATTCGAAAATCGTGAGCAGTTTTTTTTTTCATGTGTAGCTTTGGCAAGGTCTGGGACTGTCCTGTGCAGTCGTCTGCAGTCTTGTGTGGTCGGGAGCACGTGGCAAATTTGAAAAACCCGCCACGATTTTTTCTTGCAGCCTCGTGGCGGGTTTTTTGAATTGGGAAGGTCGGCATGGACACATGAGCGGTTTGGAAGCGGTAGCTTGTGCCGCGGTGTCAAGGTCGGCGACTGATCGGGGACTGAACAAGTGGCGTCGCCGATTAAACATGCTTGATCTTGTTGATTTCATGATGCTGTCGCCTACTGGTAGGCGATTCAGCATCTCTTGTGTTGTTGAAGGCGGGGAAAATCGCAGACTTATCATCCCTGGTCATCCCTGGCCGGGATAAAAAATTTAAATTTTACAAGTTTAAACAAGACTGCAGCCGATTTTTAAAAAAAATGGTGGTCTTGTGTAGTTGGGAAGAGGTTGGATCGCGAGCTGTCTACTATGTGACTGAGCCTTAAGGCGCACTGGGAGCCCCACGAGGTGAAATCATCGTAATATCGCCCTGACAACGCCATAAGGACTCCGAACGCGTGGTGGGGTCGTGGCAGACACGCGAGGGTCGTGGTGAGGACGCCATGAAGACGTCACCGTTGCAAATGTTACCATTTTCGCAGCGTCTTTGCCACGCGTGTACTGCGCGTGTACTATACGTTCATGGAGATGTTACGACGCTTGTCTCACGACCTTCGCGACCCCACCGCGTTCTCAACGCGTTCCAGGTCAGATCGCAGAACCTTGGCGTTTGTTTTGCTCAAAACAAACGCCGTGACTTGGCGACCATGGCGACTGCAGCACGATACATGGCGTTTCCAACACGCTTATGGCGACCTTGACGCGCTCTGTGCCCATTTTTGTCGCCGTAGCAGCGTAGTAAAGACGCCACCCCGGTCTGACGGAGGTGTTAGGGCTTCGGGCTTCGCGCTCACAATGTCAGCTTTATGATTGCAGTTTCAGATTTTGTTCAGATTTTTTTGGGGTTCTCAACTCACCCTGAATTTTAAATTTATTTTTGATTGGTCTGATTGGTCGCTGTTTGATGTTGCTAATAGCCGCACCTTGCTTTTGTGGGCGCTTATTGGATGTTTGAATTCTTTCAACAGGTAATTCCTGCTGTTGGCGCCATGCGTGACAGATATTGCATTGCATTTGAGGGGCAAATGTTCAACTTCTCAGTACAAGATGCGCTGAGGTGTATTACTTACGTGGATACCGAAGATATGTGAGCAGAATGGAATTTAAGCTATAACCAACCTTTTAACATTTAGTGTTTATGTGTTCCTTTCAGGAAAATTGTCTGTGATCAGAAAAAAACAAGCTATTTCGAAACGCAAAGCCATGGAGCTGCGCATTTAGTGGCACGCCTTTTTATGCGTAAATAAGACGCGCGTCGCTTTGATAAAATGCGGTTTGGAGGGAATTTGGAGTGAAGAGACGCACTGAAAATCACAGAATCGCAAAACACTTTCCGCCCAAGATGATTTGGTGCATGTTGTTTTCAGTGCGTCGTTTCGCTCCGAATTCCCCCCACGCCTCTTTTTCTCAAAGCGCGTCTAAGGCTCAGTGTGAACCAATAGCCTTAATTACAGACGCCGCACCATGTAATATTTTTCTATCTCCAAATATTCCAGTTGTAACGGGGAACAATTCCCAGGAAGCAGTCTGATAGTCTGGGGATTCTTGGTGGAATCCGGCTTTGTAAGCGGCGGTGATTGGAACAGCACCAGCGGGTGTAAACCCTACTCTTATCGCCCCTGCGACCACTACGTGAACGGAACCTATGGACCGTGTCAGAATATACCAACGAATTCCTCGTGTATTAAAGAATGTCGACCTGGCTATCCGGTCAAGTACCACGAAGACCGAAAAAAAGGTACACATGTTTTCCGATTCCATTACTTCTGGGTACATGGATTCGCGCGTAATAGCGCCCCGCACTAATGCTAAAAATAGAACTTCCAATGATGGTGACGTCACGCAACTATGCCAGAGAGTTATATATAATAAACAAGAGTGGCACTCCAGATTTTAACGGATATCTGTGGGGCACTCCCAATACATGATGTGCCGATAAGGTCGCCGCCATTTTGGCTTATGGGTGCTCGGTGGGCAAAGCTGTGTTGCCCACTTTTCACTCATAGCGTTAAGCAAACATGGCGCCGCCCGCATCGGCACAGTCCACACACGTGGCTTGAATAGCCAGTGCACACTCTACTTTACTATATATAACTATATGAACTAAGCCCACCTCAGACAACCAAATCGGCCATGCGCTATGATCGTGTGTGTTGGAAATATGCGGTAGTACCATTTGTCAGTTTTCGGTTTTGTAGTTGGTTTTTTAAAGCAAATATAGCATGAATTCCACTAAACATTGCTGTTGTGGGACTAATATAATAATGTTTCGACAAGCCTCATATGCAGGGATATTTTGCTTTGTGTCGTTTTTGAAGCCGATCAAGCTTGCAAAAAAAAATGCAATCACATCGCGATCTCTTTTTTCCGGAGTGAGAATTTTTAGTTCGGAGATTTTGAGATTTGCTGAAAAGTTTGACAGATTAAAGGAGCGTGTACAGATTTTCTTGAAATTTGATCTAGATCTAACTTAACAATCATATACAATACATCCCAAAAATAATATTCATGACAAGAAAACAAAAAAAATACGAAATATTAAGGTGAGAGTAAGTTAACGTCTTGGTCGTGAGTAGTGACACGAATCGATGTCGCGCTGTTTGGCTTCCATTACCAGATTTTGAAATCGACTGACATGACTAAAGTTGGCTTTTCATTGTGCTAATAGGCCTAGCTGTAGCGTAATTTGTACTCGCATTGGAACCTCCGTGTAAACTATCCAAATGCACATGCACAATACTTTTAATGACCATTAAGCCCGGTTCATACTTCACGCGAAAGCAAACGCGAACGCGAATCTCACGTCAATGTGACGTCAAACATTTCGCGGCGAACATTCGCGCAAGTTGAAACTAGTTCAACTTTTTGCGAATTCGCTGCGCGAAACACAGACGTTGTGACGTCAAATTCGCATTCGCGTTCGCGTTCGCATGAAGTATGAACCGGGCTTTATGCATGTCGCGTGCGATCTTTTCGTACGTACCGTACCCTAGCCTAGCCTTGTCCAAGGGCAATGAAATTGTGTGAATCCGTGAAGAAAGTGCAATTGTAGCCAACTGCAAAATAGTCTGGTTACCGAAATATCTTGGTCTGAATCCTGACTTCACCTGCAAGGCTGGATCATAGCCTTGTTCATAAATGTACTCGATTTGTTATGCGTTTCTTTATAACTGCGTTGGAAATCCGACGCAATTACTTATGCGAAACCCGAGTGCTTATAAATATTCATATCATACATAACATCCAATCAGAGCTCACTACTCAGGTCAAATGGTGCGTACGTGACCGGTTTGCAAGCATAAACGTTTGTACGTCGTACAGGTGTAGTGTACACATGGCGGAAGGAAACAAGTGTACAGTAGGCCTGTCTGATGCAATTATGGCGACATCACACGTAGTGTTACAACTGAGAAAATCAACGGTAGTTTGAATTATGCAGCCTACAAATTGCAAATTGATGACTTTCGCGAAGACCAGAAGATATCCCTCACATATTTGCACAACCGCCGACGTTGAGGGCTGCGTAGGAATCTACGCAGTCTCGAGTATACCAACCCGTCGGGTGGACGTGTGTGTGATCGCTCCGGATAATCAATGGTTTTGAATTATCATCCATTAGCTGATATATTTCGAGGAAAATGAAAGTGCAGCAGTGTGTTACCTAGCGTCGAGTTTGGGATGTTTTGTAAGGCGAAATCAGGTAACCAGAGTAATTTAGAGGCATTTAAACATTTGCGAGGTGTAGGCAGCACCGCGCAGGCAGTATCATTACGCAGCTTCAAGCAATCGCCGTTACCGCACGCATGGTTGGCACTACGTTGGGTAAGCCTACACGTACGTACATAGTCAAATTGGCTCTTTCTCAACAATGGTAGAGCGCGCTCCAGTAATTCCCTTTGAATTTTCGCGTGCCTTAAGCAATGCACCCCTCATTGGGCTTGCGTGTGTATTATAGGCTATAGTGCCAATATGCTGTGTGCGGGTTATGCTGCCTCGTCGTGTTTTATGTACCGGACAAGTTTCCAACTACATGTACTCGTTTGCTGAATGTGCTGAAGATGGACATGATTTACGCCTTAGTTGAGGTACGAATTGCTTCAATGCTTTATATGTCATAAGATATTATTCAGTTTTGGTAAAACATCTGTCAGGCCCATAAATATGGCGAATTAGGCCTAGTAGTCTCAGGCTCGTATTTTATAGGTATCACCCGTGTGGCGACGGGGGCCCAGTCATTCGACAGGTATACAGGTATACAGCCAAATATTTTGTACGTATACAAATGCATACGACTCTTTAATTAAGTTTGGGCTACTAAGCCCACCATGCACAAGTACGCATTATAACAATTAAAAAAAAAAAAAAAAACCAAACAAAAAAGGCTAAGGGCAGTTTAACACACGCGTCTCCGAAACAGTGCTTTTCTCCGCCTTTTCATGGAGCCAGGCGGCCAAGGTACAGCGTGGGTCGGAGAAGGCATGGGCAGGTGAAATGTTTTCGATAATAGGCGTTTACACAAACAGTTTCCGAAATTTCAACTTTCTTTGTTGCTTTTTTCGTGCTCCCTATAGGAAACGGCGGATGCCAAGGATGGTTGGCAAGACATCGACCAATTGCAAGGTCTGGAAGACCGCTGGAGGGAGAATTTGTTCACCTTGGCGTCCTATGGATCTATATGGAGGACAACGCCGAGATCTGGAGCGAATGCTCCAACGGGTAAACAAGGCTCAGGGTGCAATGCTAGCATGTTTATAAACGGGGCACGCCCTTGAATCATGGGAATTAAAATACAAGTTTGGCAGGTTCGTTAGATGATAGAGGGCGGGCCTCTTTCAAGATTCGTAGTTCGGAAAGTGCCCTCACAATTCTTGTTTTGTTATTGCTCGAGCATGTATAGCGAGCGCAATATAACAATAAAAAAGGAGTCAGCCTAGCATTTGGGAAATCTGGTTCTGGCCTTTTGTTTCAAGGTACCTATGTTAGCGCCCTCATAGGTAATGGAACAGGCCCTAAGTGGCAAGTGAATGGACTCTTGCTTACTAAATGTATGAAGTGGAGGACGGGCCCCCAAACGCGCAGTTTAAGCGCATCTTTTGTTAGGCAATTTACGAAGCACGGGTTGGGCTTCCGAGTATCAAGGCCTAGATCGTATTTCTATGGACCAGGACTGGTCCCTGAGTACATGTGGGCTATTTCACAGTGGGTGGTCATTTGAGTAGATTACAGTTTAAACCCATCCTGGATAACTTTATCAGTGCATATACATGTTATGAATGATTTTATATGACGGGTAATATGAAGGACAAGCTACAGAACTATTTTTACATAATTCTACGAGTTATTCGTTTTTAATTTCTCTATTTACATGCACTTTTAACACCATTTTGGAGTCTCATTTCAAGTTTTGCATTAGTTTAAGTGCAATCATTTGTTGATGATGCATTATTGTGGTGATCATTTGGTGATCAATCATGGATATATAGTGTTCAACAATATTGTGAAACTTGGGTTGGTGTAATTCGGTCAACAAAAAAAAACAAACAAACAAACAAACAAAATATGGTAATGTCCTCTCCAGGTCAAGGTATTCCACACAATGGAATAGTTTGGAGATATGTACTCACAAAGATGTTTGTATCATCACATGACACATTTGATGGAGTAAATATGACAATTTGATCGTGGAAGAGATTTGAATAAATTTTATCAAGATCATATTCAGGGTTGTGGAAAATCCGTTAAACATTTGTCCTCTCCAGGACAGCATTCAATTGTAATATAACATGTCAACCATGATTGAAATATTTCGTTGTTAGGTTTGTAAAATTAACAGTACCATTCCTTCTAACAGGACAGTGCATGGCATTACCATTTCAACATTTAGTCTGGCCATTATATTGTGATATTCTGTGTTTAACAAAATGTCCTCTCCAGACAACCAATTACAAATTATTATTTCAGTGGAAAAAATAAACACGTTAATCATAATGCCACGCTCTGATATTTTTTGAATTATTAGTATACATTCTGAAGTTTTTAAATCAACAAACTTTTGTGAGTTGGACAAGTTTGAAATTTTACCCCGATTTGCCAGTGAGACTGAAAGTGTTCACTTATTGTGAAATAGCCCATGTCTTAATTTCCAGTTCCTTCGAGGAGGCAGAGCATGGGCCTCTGAATGCTATGCTGTTGTTCGTGAGCACGTCAATTATACTGAATGATAGATATGTGTCGCCATTAGGCAGCAAGCATAGATGCACTGGGGGTTTGGCTTGACAATACTTAAAGTTTCGTCATAACCCCAGTCAGAATCTGTATAGGCCGAGGACGGGCCTCTAAAGGGCAAGTTCAAAGTACCCATAGATTACATGTCTACTTGCCGAGATCGGGCCTCTGAATACTAAGTGGTAATACATATTCCACATGTACTCGGTACTAGACAGAGGACGGACCGAGTAAATATTGCCCACGTACTCTATATACTAGATAGAGGGCGGGCCTCCCAATGCCAAGTTTAATATGCTCATAGCTTGCATGTGTACTAGGCAGAGGAGGGCCTCTAAATGCCAAGTTGAGATGCCAAGTTCTGATGTGACGCTAATTTTGGCATGGGTACCCTTTACTAGACAGCCGACCTCTGAATTAGCGTATCCCTATTAATATGCGCTCTTATTTGGTATTGGTACATAAGGGCGTGTACATAGGCAGAGGACGGGTCTCTGAATTCAAAATTTCAATAAAAATCATTTTTATGAATGCCAAATTTTAATGTGCCCATGTTTTCTATGTGTATAGATACAGGTACTAGGCACAGACGGGTCCCTGTATGTCAAGTGTAATATACCCATAAATGGCGTGTGTGCTAGAGGACGTGCCTCGGGACACCAAGCTTAAGATTGCATTGCCCGTGTTTCGGTGAAAGGATTAAAAATAAAAATTAATTTACACAAGCGAACGAATTTATAAAGCTTACGTGTCTCTGTAACGAAAAATATCAAAAACTTAAGTTTCCGACGTCGGGAGTTGGAGATGCAGGCCTTTTTCTTGAAACGTGCTTTTCATGTTGTGCATGTGCGCGTGCGCTCGTATGTACATGGTGTGTGTGCAATGTGCACATGTGCGCGCACATGTGCATTTGCGTCATGGCCCTGTCGATTGGGTGACCTGCCAGCCATTTGGTCGTTTCTTGTTTTTGATCGACTGGCGTTGGTCCTTGACGGATTTTTTTACGTTCTTGGTGCCAAGTGGGGGCTGATAACCTTTTCTATTCGGGAAAGTTTTAAAAAAAAAAAAAAAAAAAAAAGGGCAGTGCAACTTTGATGAGCATTTATATTGCAGGTGCGATACACAGAGGGCGGGCCTCTGTATGAATGTACCCTTGATTTGCATGTGTACTCGGTACCAGGCTGAGGGCGTGCCTCTGAATGCCAGGCTTATGGTACATGTGCAATGTAACCATATTTTGCGTATTACAATCGGGTCACGGTCTTAGATGAGAGACATTATATGATTTGAAGCAAAAAAGCCCCTTTTCCCCTTGTCCAATCAAAATGTTTCATATATGAGTGGGACGGGAATTTTATGTAGTTTATTCATAAGTGCGAGTTGAATCTGTGTGTCACAGAGAACGACAGTGCCGTTCAATTCAGTGAGACAACCTACTGAAAAATGATTAGTAATCGTGTTGACCTCCATTGACTTTGCCGATTTTGAGGTTCAACACCCGTTCTTTGAGTGAAAAAAGCCCCTTTTCCCCGTGCATCATATATTTTATGAAATAATAACCAAACTAAAGGTAATACTCTGTACTTTGAAATGCATAGCGAGTTGGGGATAAACATAGACGTACTTTTTTTATGTACTCACAAAAGTTCGCAGTGAGGGGCTGTTTTCCGTGTCATTTTCCTGCGCTGAGCGTAGGGTCACGGAGCTCAGCGAGCAGATGCGCGCAAGTTCATGGTGCAAATGTACTTGGCAGAGGACGGGCCTCTAAATGCTATGTTTATGGTGCAATGTACTTGCCAGAGGACGGGCCTCTGAATGCTATGTTTATGGTACAAATGTACTTGGCAGAGGACGGGCCACTGAATGCTATGTTTATGGTACAATGTACTTGGCAGAGGACGGGCCTCTGAGTGCTATGTTTATAGTGCAATATACTTGGCAGAGGACGGGCCTCTGAATGCTATGTTTAAGGTACAAATGTACTTGCCAGAGGACGGGCCTCTAAATGCTATGTTTATGGTGCAATGTACTTGCCAGAGGACGGGCCTCTGAATGCTATGTTTATGGTACAAATGTACTTGGCAGAGGACGGGCCACTGAATGCTATGTTTATGGTACAATGTACTTGGCAGAGGACGGGCCTCTGAGTGCTATGTTTATAGTGCAATATACTTGGCAGAGGACGGGCCTCTGAATGCTATGTTTAAGGTACAAATGTACTTGCCAGAGGACGGGCCTCTAAACGCTATGTTTATGGTGCAATGTACTTGGCAGAGGACGGGCCTCTGAATGCTATGTTTGTGGTACAAATGTACTTGGCAGAGGACGGGCCTCTGAGTGCTATGTTTATAGTGCAATGTACTTGGCAGAGGACAGGCCTCTGAATGCTATGTTTAAGGTACAAATGTACTTGCCAGAGGACGGGCCTCTGAACGCTATGTTTATGGTGCAATGTACTTGGCAGAGGACGGGCCTCTGAATGCTATGTTTGTGGTACAAATGTACTTGGCAGAGGACGGGCCTCTGAGTGCTATGTTTATAGTGCAATGTACTTGGCAGAGGACGGGCCTCTGAATGCTATGTTTAAGGTACAAATGTACTTGCCAGAGGACGGGCCTCTGAACGCTATGTTTATGGTGCAATGTACTTGGCAGAGGACGGGCCTCTGAATGCTATGTTTGTGGTACAAATGTACTTGGCAGAGGACGGGCCTCTGAATGCTATGTTTATGGTGCAATGTACTTGGCAGAGGACGGACCTCTGAATGCTATGTTTATGGTACAAATGTACTTGGCAGAGGACGGGCCTCTGAGTGCTATGTTTATGGTGCAATGTACTTGGCAGAGGACGGGCCTCTGAATGCTATGTTTAAAGTACAAATGTACTTGGCAGAGGACGGGCCTCTGAATGCCGTGTTTGTAGTACAATGTACTTCTATTTTGCACATATGCGCGCTATACTTGGCAGAGGACGGGCCTCTGAATGCCATGTTTGTGGTACAATGTGCTTCTATTTCGCATACTCTGTATTTGGCAGAGGACGGGCCTCTGAATGCCATGTTTGGGGTACAGTGTACTTCTATTTCGCATATATGTACTCTGTACCTGGCAGAGGGCGGGCCTCTGTATGCCATGTTGATGGGCCTTCGCTAGCACGCTGATTTTAATGTGGTCCAGGGGCACCTCTTTGTGCCATTTTGTGAATCCCAAAGTTCAAGTACCCCGTTCGCAAAGTTTTGCTAAAAAAAATAAAAAAATAAAAAAAAAAACCAACCAGTACCATTGAGTACCAGTGGTATTTGAAAATGCTGGAGAGTCATCTGTGTGAGAGAGATTTTGATCAATCTTTGATCCCATCGCTACGCACGCAGCGAAGCGGAAACGAGGCACCTCCCAGTGGGTAATTTTCAATGGCAAACCAAGTGGCTTGCCAGTCCCCTTTACACCCACCCCGCCTGAAGTTCTCTCTGAAAGACTACAGGTAGATTTATAGGCGCTCGGATTCAGAGATCCAACTATTTTGTAGCCGGCACATTAAGCAATGATCCTGGTGCTTTGGGACGATATCTTAGCAGAGTCACCCAATAGGGACGAAGTTCATAGTTGGCTTCATCATGGAATTAGTCTGTATAATTTTTTCCAGTCGTTTCACGGCAGATACAGGGGCAGGAATTGCTGTTTATAATTGCCCACCGAAAGGTATTTTAAATGCGCTCATTTGTCAAGATTATGTCGCCCTTTTCATAGACACAATCACCAGGCGGTGGATAGAGGGCTCTATATACGTTGTGGGTAGGGTCAAGGAAGTACAGCCGCCGAAATGTGTGACTGCCTTGACAGTCTGCTTCTATATCAATGAAGGGACCTAATCTTTGGCGCAAGGACACACCCTTCAGTGTGGTACCTTTAGGCAATGTTGTCAGACCCATAACCAAAGGCGATATTTTCTCAAGTACCGACAACAGCCAGGGATACAAGCAAATCTTCTTGACCAAGGAGTCCAGAACCTTTTCCGGCTTCGAGTGGGTTTGGTTTAAAAAAATAAAAAAAAAAAAAAAAAAAAAAAGTGCATAAGTTTACTCATCCATTGGCTTTTGTCTTCCTGCATGGCTTAAGAACAGAGGTATACATACAGAAATATGGATAGACGACCGTTTCATTGGCAAGTGCCATCCCAGCGATGGAGGGCCAAAGTATACGAAGGTTTAAAACACTTCACTCTTGTTTGTTTTATTGCGGTGTGAACAGGACATGCATGGGGACGGTTCCTACATCAGAGCTCTAAGGGCCGTTTACGTCGTACGCTACATACAGTTAAAGCTCGGCTTGTTCAGCAACTTAAAGAAAAGTCATCGGCAGCCATCGAACAGCATGGTGCATCTCGGGTTCGGCATCTGCTCCAAACCCTATCATTTCCGATTCCTGAGCATAAAAAGTATCATTCGCTGAGGTACGAGAGACAATTTTGCGGGAGGATAAAATGCTATAAAAACAGATGCAACGTTTTGTGGGCAAAGGCCAAAGTTTTGCTCTGGTGTTTGTTTGTTTCTGAGGGAATGCTCCTCCTTCATATCTACACTTGATATGATCTCGTGCCTACGCCTCTGTCACCACAAGTGCGGGAGGAGATTCTATTTTGGAGGTTTGTCGATAGCTTCTCGCAGCTGATCCCTTGAAGTCAAGGCCGCCACCTTGCTATCGCATTGCACTGTCGGCAGACGCATCTGGCTATAAATAGGGCGGTACCATAGTCTTACCAGACGGTAGTGTAAGTTTCTGAGATTACTGGTCTGCAGACATTTTGGGACACACGGGTATGTGTCGCAAGGAGGCCATTGATCTATATTTTGTGTGGCTCTCAGTCTTTGATTCGCTATGGAACTTGATGGTGGATGTGGTTGGAGATTCCAGAAATGTGGTGGATGCTTGGACTGGCCTCCGAGCTAGGTCTAAACCGCTTTCAAAAATGTTGAAGTTTAAATTTTTGTTTTGCCCTCTCCTTGGAGGCAAATTTTTCGCTCAAGTTGACCTAGGTCCCATCTGGTAGTCCCACAGGTTTTCACCTTTGATTTGATGGCACTTTCGTCAAATGTCCCGGCGCGCAGGAACGGGTCTCCACTCAAGTTCTTCCTTTCGCCTGTCAGAGGCAGGTCAAGCAGGGGTTTTTAGAATACCCGTCTTCTACGGGATATGTCCCGAATTTTTCAAGGGCTGGGGTTTGAGCTCTGGGCCTTCCAGTGCTACTTCCCACGTATTGTCACCCCCCGAATGGATATCGCTTACGCTAAGCGTCACCATGTTCTCCTTGTGTCCGACTCAATGTTCAGAGGGTTCAAAGGATTCGGCTGGCCCAAGGCATTGAGCGTGCAAATGTTAGCCAACGGAGGCACAACAATGGCCCCGTTATGTAGACATCTGGTGGTATCTTGCAGGGCTTTTCAGCCGGAGGTGGCTGTTCTGCGCGGAGGCATAAATGATTTCAGCCGATTGACCGACCCTTCGCAGGGTGTACTTGACGTGGTAGGGGTTTTTCGCGCTGTTGCCCAACTGATCAGGGAGAAAATTCCCAATATGCATATTTGTTCTTTCCTCAAGGTGCCAAACCAAGATGGTGGACATCAATCGCTCAGTCGCCGTAGTCAACTCACTATTGAAAGAGGTCTGTCATGAATGCTAGCTGGCAGTTTTTCTCGAACGATTACATCGTGGAGCAGGATCTTGCGGACATTGTGCACCTATCGATGATGGGATATCTAAGCTCCAGCGCAGGCTGCGGCTGTTTTCAGATCCGTTTCGGGCTTGCCCTCGGGAATTGCGATACAATGCTAAATTTCTTCTTCAATCATGCCCTCCCCTTCTTCACGAGAGCGTTTTGGTATCTTTTTGAAGATGATCAGTGCGGCAACCAGGCTGACAAAACTAGGAAACGAGTTGGATACGCAGGGATATGGAGTGCAAAAGAGCAGACTTATTTGCAGCATTAGACCGATTTCTGCGGGAGCATCAAAGCAAATGATGCTGTACTGAAGGGGAGGATCTGGAGTCAGTGACATCACTTGACATCCTATGCTTTTTGATCGATCGTGACTCAGAAGGTCGCACGCAGATTCACGGCTTAGGGTGAAAAAATTTGGGTAAGCACGGGATCTGCAGCCGATTTCACGAATCCTTACGCACTGCGTAAGTCCGCTTGCGCAACATTTTATTGCGTAGGCTGCGCAACATTCCTGTGAAAATTACACGCAAGCTATAGGGCTTGCGCCATTTTGCAAAAGTTGCGCAAGCTGCGCACTCTTTCGTGAAATCGGCTGCCGCTCTTGTGGGTGCCCGCTTATATTAGCGGCATGCACCGTGGACTCTTATGTTGGGCAGATAAGGGCATACTTTAACTCATTCGGTAAGACCGAAGTCTGGCGAGTGGGATAAAAGTTCGCAAACCCTTGCATCTCTCACCAAGTTCGTAGATACATGAACGCAATGCAGCTGGAGCAGGCTGAGTCTCACATTACTTCAAAGCAGGCAATTCCATTGTTTTCTGATAAGTTACGATGGTCGGTGAAAGAGATCACTGACCGATCCTGGAGACTTGGCAAAGGCGAAGGTCTTTTCCCCTAGCGCTACGTGGTACAACGAGACTTGGCCCTTTTCCTCTGCCTATAATGGGCCGGAGACAGAGCTGGTGACCTAGGAGGAATCGGAACCTGAAAAATAACAAGGATCGAAGGAGGCGATTTTTTATTCAGCCACACTATTGGCAAGACGGTAAGTGAGGGTGACTCATCATTGATAATGATTCCAAAGTTGCAGGACCAAGGAAAGATGGATCCAGTCGGCGCAGTTCAAAGTCTGGTTGATCTTTCGCCCCTTGGCGGCCAATCGCAGAGTCCTCGTAAACAAACCCTTCGCCTGTTAACGGACCGAATTCACGGCTGAAGATGTATTTTGCCGCAACAGACAACCCTGAAAACCAGCTTTTGAGAGCGCACAACAGCCGTGCCATGGGTAGCAACCACACTGCGGCTCCTGGATGCATCGGACGAGCAGGTGATGGACCACTGCCAATGGGCGTCGCGGAAGACGTACAAGCACTATACCCAGGTTGAGAGAGTTATGAGGCGTCAGAGCACGGTCCAGGTATTACGCGACGCCGTCTCCACAGCTGAACAAAGTCCAATGGCAGATATCGTCGGACAATTCTATAGGCGTCTGAACTCGGGCCTCGGGGCCCGCGTAGCTTTCCCGCCATCTACATGCAGCTGATATAATGCCATCACCTACTAACAAAACTACCCATTTTGTTTTTTAATCAATTTTATAGGCAGCGACAGCTTGAGAAAAGAAAAGAGAAGAAAATAAAATGAAAGAAAGGCAGCAAGACAACTAGTCCAGTTTTTCTTTCCTTTCTATCTGATACAGTCTCCCGCTTTCGTTTGAGGTTTGGGTAAGGATTGGGGTGTATTTGGGCAGGTTTGGGGGTTCTCGGCGGCCTAAGAGGGCAGGTTTTGGCGAAATCCATCTAACCCATATCTAAACCCTATAGATGCCGGAGTCGGACGGAAACAAAGGCGTTGTGCAAATAGGTTACTATTTGCACAACCGCCGACGTTGAGGGCTGCGTAGGAATCTACGCAGTCTCGAGTATACCAAGGTGGCAGGTGGGGAGTATTTGGACGAGAAGGAACGAGTCGGCAGAGGACGGTATACGGTTGTATGTCTCAACGGTGGTAAGATAATAGTTTGGCCTCGGCGGCCAGCTTCTGGTGAGTATTATTATATATATACCTTTTTTTTTCCCGCCCACCCGACCTCCTTCCTCATTGCTGAGCTTTCCTATGGCTTCGGTTTCTATGCTCAATCCATCTAACCCATATCTAAACCCTATAGATGCCGGAGTCGGACGGAAACAAAGGCGTTGTGCAAATAGGTTACTATTTTCTGCTGTAAAGGTATGACGTGTTTGTGAACTTACCAAGGCTACGTACGGAAAATCTGCTATTTTTTAAACAGCACCGTATTGTTCTGTCAAAACAACCGTTAACCAATGAGCTTTTTACGTCTCGGTGCTCTCTTTGAAAAATTAGCATAAAGAGTCCCCGCCCATAAAACACATCGAGTACATAAAGAACAAGGCTATGATCCAGCCTCGCGCGTGAAGTCAGGGTTCAGACCAATTAAGATATTTCGGTAACCAGACTATTTTGCAGTTGGCTACAATTCACCGCGCGATGGCGCACTTTCGCTGCATAGCATACATGCAAATTCTTCACACAGATTCACACAATTTCATAGCCCTTGGACAAGGCTATACGTACCCGTACCCAATCGCGAGTAGACTAGTCACCAATCCACAAATTCCACATACAACGAATGAATCTCATATTTATTCGTTCCATGTGGAATATGTGGAGCGGAAACCAGTTTAAATCGCCACAACTAGACAGCGCTCCCAATGGCAGAAATTATAGCCGGGTGCACATCAGCCCTGCGTAGCGGATGCGCGTAAATAAAGCCAGGGTACCGGGCTGCTTTGCGCCAAAAAATTTCAAAGTCGAAACCGTCCCTAGTTTTTATGCATACGCGCACGCATGCTAGGTACGTGTGGCGGTGTGTTCATAACGGTTTGACACCCAGCTGAGCTGTCCGCTTCAGATAAATTAGTCGTTTTTCGACGATATCTCCGGAAATGAGCGTCATTTATGACGGATACCGGCGCAGTATAAATGTTCGTTATTATTATTATTATAAATATGCGGCCTAGAATCGTGGGAGTTTCAGATTCGTAATGAGAAAAATATGACGGATGTTAAAATCTCGGGACCCATGAGGTAAGCCCCGGGGAACTATGGGTAAAAAAATGTGATCTGGTCACACTCCTTTAAATGATTATTTTTGTATCTTTCAGCGAAGGGTGCGACCAGTGTTGACTTTTGGGAGAAAGCCATTAAGTTGATGATATTTTCCTCTGGCCCAGTATCGGCAGATATTTCCTTGTACAACGATTTTCTGACGTACCGCTCAGGTAAAAAAGATTCTCTGTCAACGACATGGTTTTACTATAGTTTGTATGGATAGAAAGGGGCATAAGGCCTTAGGGTGGATTCAGAAAGTTCACTGTATTCAACAAACTTCGTGTTCTGATAAAAAAATGTTTAGTCCAGGAGCCCACTGAGATTTAATGTGACTCTTGCGCCTAAAAGGTTTGACTGCTAAAATGGGTTGTATGGACCGTGATAACTGTGAAAAGGCAATTCTTGCAAAACGGGGGTGGTGCGTTGGGGGACAAAATCGGTTTTAAATAGGCTTTCGCACCCAAGCATAACTCCGGTACCAAATGATAGCCAACAATGTGCCAATCACGAAATTACAATGAAGAATGGACAATATGGTGCGTAATTAATTTAAGAATGGTTTTAATTATAGTCAATAAATCCGTTTTGATTAGACTTCCGCGCCCAAGCATAATTCTGGTACCATATGATAGCCAACACCGTGCTGATCACAAAAATATAACGTAAGAACGGAAAATATGGTGCAAATTTGGTATAAGAATGGTCTTAATTAGTGCTAATTTCGCGCGCGTCGTTAGTAACACTTGAGAAAAGACTAACCTGCAGCGAACCACGTGCTCACATATATACACACATAGGGCGTGTTTGTTTCGGACGAATCCAGATTCAGATCCGCGCAGATCCAAGGTGAACTCGTTCACTTCGCGCACATCCTGATCGAGATCTGTGATCTGTGGAATCCTTCTCGAGAGAAGGTTTCTGCGCTAGATCCAAAATGGCGACGTAAACATCGCGAAGATTTTGTGTGAGTAAAACCGTGTCGTTTCGGTTTTCAGAGGCAACATACGATACAAACAAATTTAGAATGCTTGTTTATTTACGACGAATGTCGTGGGAGAAATTTGGAACAGAAATTTGACAAATTTCGTAAATAAATTGCAATTCACGTGATTTAAGATCCGATCGAGTGGGGTACCGTGGCCGAGCGGTTTAGGTCATTGACTCGCAATCATAGGTGAAAACTTGGGGTTGCAGGTTCGAACCTTCCCACGGCTACGGTACATGTGCCCTTGGGCAAGGCACTCAACCACACTTGTTGCTCCATCCTTCGGAAGGGATGTAAAGCCGTTGGTCCAGTGTGTTAGGTAATGGTAACGCACTCTAAAGACTCCAGAGCATTCTTTCGTGAAGAGCAAGGGGGATCATCCCCGGTGTCTCTGGCCATTTCTAATTTCTGGCCATTTCTAATTATAATTCTTCATGGGTTTCCTCACGCTTGCGAGTGACGTGCAATGAGCACTATTGAGGAATCCTTGGTATGAATACCAGAAAGAAATAATAATAATAATGATAATAATAGTTGAGAGCGGTTTCGTTTGTTTCTGCACGGTAAAACAGATCGCGATCTGGATTCGGATCTGTCGTGAAACAAACACGCCCTATAGTCTTGGCCCAAAACTATTCTAGTCGATATTGGTTTGTGTACCCGTAGGCCATACCCGGTAGTGCGCCCTCTTACAGCACTAACAGACCAGCCTTTGCTCGACTAGACTGGTTCCCGCTCCACATATTCCACATACAACGACTGAATATGAGGACCGGCTACTGTCGTGTTTAAAATAGCACTTTAAGCATTGCGTCATGCATTTATTTTTAGGAGCACATAACCGTTAATTTTCAAAGCGCGCTGCGCGCTATATGGCATGAGTGTACAACAATTTGAAAGGGTTATTCCATATTTGACCAATACAAATTTAATATATTAACCTTAAAATGTTAAATATGCCCATTTTAATATACATGTAGCTATAGGTTAGCATCAAAAAGAAAATTCAAACTTTGTCTGCATCACCCAGTGAGCTCCATATTGTACATTAGTTTTAATCTGCTGTTGCAATCCCGTAACTATAGCCATTCATACGGTACCCGGTACGGTCGGGTTGGCGTACGGGTTCTTTCCTCGTCTTTCACCTCTGGCGTCCCGATCCCGGGTTCGAATCCGGGGCGTGTATGTGGATTGGGTTTGCAGTCCCTACTTGACCGCGTGGGTTTTGCCCTGAAATCTCAGCTCACGCTGGGGTGGTTTCCCTATTACTGTAATGAGTTTCGCTGGCTGAAACCATCAAGGCTGTTGGGTTTAGGACCGTACCGATACATGTACGTGCATGTGTGCATAGTCGTAGCGCGGCGCGTTGTGAGACTATACGTGCGACAGATTCCGTAGCTCGTAAGCGCTAAGTTGTTCAGTTTTATCTTCAGCAGGCCGTCTAGAAGACAAGGCTAAGCAAAGGCTGGTCTGTTAGTGCTGCAAGAGGGCGCACTACCGGGAATGGCCAACGCGTACCCAAACCAATATCGACTAGAATAGTTTTGGGCCAAGATCTTTATACGAATCTGTGTGTGTGAGCATACAGGTTCGCTGCAGGTTAGTCTTTTCTCGAGTTAGTTACTAACGGCGCGCGCGAAATTAGCACTAATTAAGACTGTTCTTAAACCAAATTTGCACCACATTTTCCGTTCTTACGTTATATTTTTGTGATCAGCACGTTGTTGGCTATCATATGGTACCATAATTTACAATGGGCGCGGAAATCTAATTAAAACGGATTTTTTGACTAACTAAAACCGTTCTTAAATTAATTACGCACCATATTTTCCGTTCTTACGTTGTAATTTCGTGGTTGGTACAATGTTGGCTATCATTTGGTGCCGGAATTATGCTTGGGCGCGAAAGTCTAATTAAAACCGATTTTGGGGGGTTTTGTCAGCGTCCCCTTCCCCAAACGCACCACCCCCGTTTTGCAAGAATTGCCTTTTCACAGTTACCACGGTCCATACAACTCATTTTAGCAGTCAAACCTTTTGGGCGTAAAAGTCACATTAAATTTCAGTGGGCTCCCGGACTAATGTTTTCATTCGTCTTGTATTTACCGAAGATGTTACGAATATTAGCTTGGTCTCTCGTGTCCATTCAAAAGGTGTTTATCATACGACTAATGAGGCGAACTTCCTTGGGATGCATGGGGTTAAAATCATCGGCTGGGGAGTGGAGAAGGGGACGAAATATTGGCTCTGTACTAACTCCTGGAATGATCAATGGGGTGATAAAGGTACGTATTAAATACTTGATTATGTACGGAGCTTTTGGGTGCCCTTGGCGTCATCCAGGGATTTCAGCATGTTTGATTGCACTTCAAGAGCTCCGTAACTTTCTAAACGGTCGGCTTCGGCTCAGGCTCGGTGTATCTCTAAATTGTAAACGCTGCAAGTAAAACATCTCGCCTAAAACCTCTGTTTAAGATTTTTGAAAGCCAACAAGGGGAACTTAAACGATTGAACTCTATGCAGACGAATACAGAAAATTACAAAAACCAGCTTAATTGACGCCGATTCCCTTGATTTTGAAAACAGCCTATAGAGTAATCATTTTAGACGAAATCATTGGTTGACTCGTCATGACGTTTGAATACGTCATCATGACGTCACAATCGGGCCAACCTTTGAAGCTCGTTATGTTTTTTGCTTTGCAGGATACGTGAAGATCAGGCGTGGGACGGACGAAGTAAACATTGAACAATATGTGAGCGCTGGCAATTTCAAATAAGGGCCAATCCTGAGTCAGTGACGTAATTGAATTAAGTGTCTTTGCAATGACCTAACTTTGTAATTCTAAAGCGTGAAAAATCCTCCAGTAGATGAGCAACAGATAAACGTTGATGGCTTACGGAATATTTCTTTGCATTAAATCACCATTCTTGTTTTAAAAAAAGTGGATTATTTCATATACTGAGCAGCTAAAGAAATGTAAAAATTTCTCCACGTTTTGACTTAAAAAGCAGTCGACCTGAGAGCGGGAATTTTCAGCACACAGAAGCTCTATGCAGTCATGCATAATGGAGCTGTAATGTGAACATTTTGATGTCAACTTAATTACAAAAGTATTTTCAAATTTGGATTCAACTGAAATGTGCTTAGTATGTGTATATTTTGCTGCTTAGTATGTGTATATTTTTGATGAAAACAATTACCCATTAATTTCAGTGACTAAGCCAACGGCTGTAATTGATGAATTTCAAATTGTCATCGAAAACGAGGATCTCAGTGCTTTGATCTTTTGTGATAGAATTTGCAAATGAAAAGACGCGTGACGTAATACAATAACTTAGCATCGGAAACGAGGCTGTCAGTGCTATAATTTTGAAATTTGTCAATAGACCGTATCGAATAGCTGCCATCTTGTAGGGCAGTTTCTTTGTTCCTTGAGGACATGCATGGTTACGTACACATTTTGTGCTTACATTGTCAACAAATTTACATTTTAAAAGTTGCCCTACAAGATGGCAGCAATTCGATACGGTCTATATATCTGATACAGAAATCCATAAGTAAATATTTGAGTTTTTGTGCATTTTAGTGTAATTTTTAAATGTTTGTAACAATACGGCCATGATAATAATTATGTTGATATTTTGGTTGGATCACTGACATAGAAAAGAAGAGAGAAAATATTTTACGTACGAGATAATTCCAGTTATTTGTGTACTTATATTAAGTTCTGAGCCAACTAGTAAAGCCAACTAGATCACCGCGTATAACACTCGCCGTCCTTTGCTCGTACCCGGCCCGGTCTACCGCCCATACAGGGCGCTGGGATGGGCTAATTTGTTTGCGCCCTCAATGGCCAAATTTTATACGACACGTGACCACGAGGTCACGTCGTTTTCTTGTAAACAAACGTAAACATTTTTTTCTCCAGCAGGCAAGGCAGGTTTTGCACTCATTTCATTCGTCAATTTGATTTTTGCACTAATTATTCGTCTGGCAGCAAGCAACCCACAAAGCACCGCGCGTCTGTATAGATGTGACATTTGCGTCACGTGTTTCCCATCACAGAAATCGGTGAAGCATATAACATATCAGCCCGTCTTATCTTTACTCCACTAATACAAAATCACTCTCAACACCTTTTATTGGTGATAGCCGGCCAAGCACCGGGCTATAGGAGACACGAAGTCGCCTTTAATATAGTCAAGGCCAGTGTACATGCAGTTACATATTGACAAGGAAAAGCCTGGACTTTCAGGCAATATTGTCAAAAAATTAACTCATATAACAATGTTCTCTGAACAATACAACTTGGATTATAAAGCTCAGTTTTTTACTATACCAACGCCTCATCGGAGAAGACGACGTCCAGGAAAAACAGAAATAGAATTAATAAAATGCTTTGAAAACCTGTACTCAAAAACAGTTCAGAATTCTCCTCAGCGAGAGTGTTAGGCTTCACTCTGAAATCATTCTCAATATTAATTGAAACAAAATTAAAGTTACGTGTCTGTATGGAGTGCTTGCTAGAACTGATCTCAATTCTTTTGCCTCGACTATTTATACCTTTCGTCTCATGTGCTATGTAACAATAGACCCGCTATGCGTGTCTCGAATTCCCAAGACAATTATTTCCCGCTCTACTGCGAAACGCGGGAAATGAATAATCCCATGCCCAGCGTCTTGTAAGGCGGTGGGTATGAGCGAATCACTGTCTAAGCCTATCACTATAAACGTGATCTCGTCATAACATGCGGGGGGGGGGTGGGGGCGAGGGTGGGGGGCGAGGGTGGGTGGCGTGGGAAGTGACGGCCAGAAAAAGTTCGAGAACCAGTGGTTAGGGTTCTCCCATATCCCAGTTGAAGAAGCTAGTCTTACTTCCATCCGTCCAAACATAGTTACATCTGCATTTTATTAAGTCCAATCCAAACTAGCCTTGACCAAGGCCGTCTCCAGAATATTGGGTGTAGCACAAGTCATGCAAACTGCACCGGCATCAAAACGAGCCACTGTGGGATAACGACTTCCATAGTAAACCCGTACGGAAACACACTGGCTGCGTACATACTACGTACAAGCTGCGTACGGCCTCGCCTTGGGTTTAGCGCTGTGAGCCAATGCAATACGCGCAACAGATTCCGTAGCTTGTAGTCTACACCCTTATGGCGTAAAAACATCATTTGTGTGCAACTTCGGGTACAATCTTTGATTTTTTCATGGAATACTCCTTGGTTAGTGGGAAACCCAGACTTTAAAAAATGAACTCAGCATCCAGTAAATCCTAGAATGGACACCACGACTGTTGAAATTGACCAGGGAAAGGGCCGTCAAAGTACAATTTTGTGATTTTTGACCCTCTGTGACCTTTAAATTGACTTTTGACCTTGAAGATGACCTTAACAATCTTGGAGACTATAATAAATGAACTTAGCATCCTGTGAATCCTAGAATGGGTGCAACGATTGTTGAAATTGACCAACGAGGGGCCGCCAAAGTGCAATTTTATGGTTTTGACCCTTTATGACCTTTAAATTGACCTTTGACCTTGAAGATGACCTCTTAAAAATTGGCAACAACCGGATTTGAATTCCTTGATATGAAATTAACATATCCTCAAATTTGCCAAGATTGTACCCGAAAATGCATATGGGGTCCCTTAGTGCTGTAGACTATTGTAAGCGCTTTGTCCAGTTTTATCTTCAGCGGGCCGTCTAGAAAACAAGCCCAATGCCTTGATCAAGGATAAATCCAAACACGAGCTATATTTACACTTGTAGCATACTTGAACACAAAGTCATCCTCTGCCTCGTCAGAAATTGATACGAGATGAGCAGCCTCGCCCCGGCTTGGTAAAGCTTGAGCAGTATGCCTCGGCCTCCAGAAATGGCATTGTGTCATCGACGACGTAAAGGTAGCAGTGATTACCATAGGCCAGCCAAGGTGCAGAACACTTGCTTTGTGAAGTACGCGTATAGAGTTTTTCATGCACCTGTCAAACAGTGAAAAAACTGGCACAAACGCCATCAAGATTAAAATATTCCAGAACATCATTGCGAGGCCGACATCGGTTGCTGTTGTGTTCAAATGGTGCATCTAATTTATCGAACTTGATACTTTCGCTCGAAATGGATCGGCCTTTTGCTAATCCCATACCGTCCAGGGAAATCTTGAAACGACTGGAACGTGTCTCTTTCGATGTTTCACCAAACTTGTACGCTTCTTTCTACGGTGCTATACTTTCGCCGATTCCTCCACATGCATTGCTTTCAGTTCTGGCTTTTCGAAAGCCCGATCCAGCAAATGTTTTGCACTGCACTTTGCACCGTACTGATGACCAATCACTGAGAAGATACACGGTGATGTAACTGCCTTTTTCTGGCCACGTGATCCAATACCATGGAACAAATTATAAGCCTTTATGGTCTTTTGTTTTGAATATTTTTCAGAATTCAGAGAACAAAATATTCAAGAAAATGATGCTGCCCCCTATAATCACAGGCCACAGTCCATTACTGAAAATTTGTGATCATGAGTGGTGATTTTTGAAGCAGAGAGTGTCGTACGTAACTAGGACACAACAATTTTGGACCCCTAATTTTGAGAATTACCCCACTATACATGTAACCTCGCAAAAACTTAGCCTGTGCAACTTATGCTACCTTTTTCCAGAGCGGGTAACGCATGTTTGAACTCCATAACCGCACAAGCTTTACCCTACCTCACAAGATACTCTTTCAAACTTCACAAACCAAATTTCTTCTCAACTTCCTCTTGCCAATATATCTCGTTCGAAAGTTAATAAATTTGTTTTTCCTAAAAAACTTTTTACGAGATGAAATCGGCCAAAGAGCTAATAAAATGATTTCTGAAATTGGATGTGATTTGGTTTAGGCGCCATCCTAAAGTCAGTATCGTGAAATGTCAACATTTCACAGTGCATGTAAAGTCCTACGTGTCCCTCAACCCCACTCCCCCTTCCTACGCTCTATAGACCCGTAAAAATGTTGACAACTTTGAGCGACCCCTTAGTCATTGCAAAGTGTGTATTTTTTGTCATTTAAGGACTTGCGCACTTAATAATGATACTGTAATAATAATGAGATTTGTAAGAACTCTGGATGCGGCAATAGGGCGACAATTCGGGAAGCCTCTCCCCGGGGACCAACGACATTTCAGCAAGAATCACTCAAATTGACACCTTATTTTTTTACCCGAAGCTTCCAAAAATGGTTCCAGACCTAAGAGAATTGGTTCTAGCCCTAATAAAAAAAATTGACCTAAACAAAATGTTTTTTGACCTTAACAAATTATTTTTAATCTCAAAAATATTAGGGCGACACCAAAATGTCGCTCTAATAGAGAGTGTCGCCCTAATATAGCTTTTTTACACACAAATTGTAGCCCTATCCTAGCATCCAGAGTTTTTGTAAAGCGCACATATCCACCCTGCAGGATGCTCAATGAATATGCATGACTTGGCAGCATTAATCGATCTGAGATAAACTCGACAAAAATCGTGATTTTATGATGAGCAAATACTGTCATGATATTTATGACTTGAAAATCACAATCATAAACAAAGATAAAACCAATCAATGTACTGTCATTAGAAGGAAAAAAAACATAGAAATTATTTTATTAACTTTTTAAGTGACCAGTGTGTCTTTAAATTAAGACTTGTTATAAACTTGGCTAAAACTTGGCAAACTGGCCAAATTATCACATTTTTTTTTAATTTTAATCGAGGCGATTACCTCTAAACTAAAACTAGTAATAGATTCGACTAAAACACTGCCCAGCACCCTTGAATGTTAAAACAAATCAGACCATAGAAAAAAGGTCCAACCTGAGAAACGGTGTCTATAAATCATTAATACATTTTCCCCTCATGCCCACCACAATGGATTTGTAATTAAGCTACATCTGAATGCAAGATGTGGCACCTGATACTGTAGTGAGCCTAAAAGGAATTTAAAATTTGTTTTCTCAACACTTACTAATTAAACAAAGGGATTTACTATTGACTAGTCTTATACCGTACTATAGTTTAATGCCTTTGTTCGTATTTATAGAATATCTTTGGTAAGATGCATGTATGAGTGCAGTACTGATTTCATTTTGTCAGAAGTGGTCAGATAATTCTTTAATTTAATATTACAGAAATGCCATTATTTGCGTTTTAGGCATACTTTCTACATTTGTTTGCAGCCAATTACAATCAGCATTGTGACAATTAATTGTAAAACACAAAGGTCCAAATGTGGGGTTTTGGAATGGTTTAGGTATAATTTGGGAAATTGTCTTGTCCAAGACCGGTGCCTCGCGGAAAATTATTCTTTTTCCACTTGAAATTTGTTTGGCATATCTGATATTGTAGTACTGTGAACACAGCTTTTATTTGAAGCCACTTTTAATGAAGGCATTAGTAGTTTTGACCAATACATGTAATATAAAATTACCAATGCAGTGTGGTTGACAAGTATTTGATAATGAGTGACCTGAAATACTGACACACAAACTGATTACAGAAATTTGAGGATGACCGATCTTGCTGGTACCAGCATGCAAATAAAAACGAGCCTCGGTAACGTGACATGGGTGCAATTTAATGCAGCTGTTTGGCACAATGCACAATACGTTGGGGATATTTTGAGTTGTATATACGTTGAAATTATTTTGTATATGATTAGACAAATGTATTTGCATGACAGACACCTTGTCGCAGGAATAGATAAAAACGTAATTTGAAGGGTAAAAAAACAAACAATTAACCATACCAATATCCTTACCAGCCAACATTATTATGTGATGCATATTGCGATTGACTATAGTACTCCATAGTGCACCAAATGGCTCGGTATTATTGCCATCTGTTCATATGTCTGAACAATATGAATTACGACAACTTCACTTCAAAGGGTCATATTTTATAATCAATTTTTATGTACTCTTCTGCATGGCGTCTCACCTGGCGACCTGTGGTCGGCGTGGGGACCGCCACATTTCGACCGCGAAACTTTGTCTTCATCAGGCGCTGGTAGACAGTTCGGTGTGTCGTATCTAGCTGCCTGTTTTTGCCACGAATTTCCAACGATTAGGTACGATTTGGTACGATTACCAGAGACTGTCTATAGACTCTACACAATCGTACTTAATTGTAGCTAATCGAAAAACAATTCGTGGCAAAAATCGCACAGTGAGGCCGCTTTATATGATAACTTGTTAAAATCATAAAATGTTTTAACAATGTAAGCACAAGATGGCAGCTATTGGATACGGTCTATCGCAACCAGGGATTCCTGTACATTCTTCGCGCTAGTCCCGCTCGATCGCAGGGTTCACTCTTTCACAAAGTCGTCTCCACTTGGCATGATCTAAAGCGTCCTCGTGGTTGGCATTGACACTCGGCATGTCTCGGTCGTTGGGCGTGTACGTGCCAGATGAGGTTGCGTAGCACTATAAAACGCCTTCTAGTTCTCCAGTTCGTCAAACAAAATAATCAAACGGACCTTTATGTTTGACACTACTCACGGTTAGGGAAATTGTGGGGTGTACGGATATATATTATTGAGGGTATACATTCCGCTTGAATCATTTTTTTTTATATGATTAGAATATTGTACATGTGCATAACAGACACACCTTGTCACAAGATAGGTGAAAACAGTCATTTGAAGAAAACAAATCGCATTGATTTGTCGTGATGGTGACAATCTTTACTGTTGTAAAAGAACATTGATGATTCTGTCTAAAATATTCATCATGTGGCGATATTTCGAGCACTCGGCAACATAATTTTTGCTCTTCAAAATAGACACGCGTCAACCAGGTAGGCCTACTCTGTTTTCTTCGAGCATCTATGGATGCATTTGAATAGGTCAGACAGAGTCGAGGCGCCACCGACGATGGCAAAGGATTTTCCAAACTTTAGCCGAGCTTCCCATTCTCGACGAGATGGCCAAGGAGCTCCCAAACTTCGGCGCCGGCGCCTGAGATGTCATCAGGCCCGCGGGTCCGGATAGCCTCCTGTTCTCGACGAGAATCGACGCGCCAGGAGCTTCCAAAATTTGGCGGAATGTCACTTATGAACATATCCTTATAGGTGAATATTAATCTGCTTTGTTAAACAAGATACCATTGTGTACTCCTGAAAAAATGACCTGAGAGCCTGAGCTACGCCCGTCGGCAACAAATTAGTCGGCGATTATTTTGAGACATTCGTGCAGCTCCGACGATATGACGACAATCGGCATCTGGCGGCGCTAAAAAAATCAACAATCGCAAGAGTAGAACGTCACATGTTCACCTTTTGCGACGTGATGCTGATCGTCACAGGAATGTTCTATGAAAAAGAACAATATGCGCGAGTGACGCGCGCGTGACATGGACGCGCGCGTGACATGGACGCGCGCGTGACATGGAGCATGGTTGCGAATGCTATTACTTTTATTTGTGTCGAGTTGCCGCTTGTATGTTCAGCGATACTGTTCTGTTTTGTGATTATACTTTTTGCTTGATGTCGACAGATTGTTCCGTCGCGCGCGGCGCAGGAATTTCGCAGGTTAACCCCTATTAAATCGCTGAACGAAGGGAGCGTGCGTAATGCGCCAAATAACCGATATTTTGTCTCCAGTACATATATGGTACATTATAGGCCCTATGTATCATTTGCAAGAAACTTTTTACATATTCGTGGAATAAGAATGTAACACATATAAGGAAGAATGTTTGTAAACTAGCCTGAAGAAATTTTAGCTACATACATGTAGATGCATATGCATCAACGCTTCAGAAAACCTTGAAAATCTATATATGGATTTTGTGTAACCTACAATGAAAGTGAATGGTATAAACAAAAACAACATATACCTTCGGTTGTCAACTTCTCACACAAAGCACCATTTTGGACAGAAATAAATCCATGTGGTGTTTGGTACCATTGTTATTAACTCTTTTAGTAAGGTTTTTCTTGTCAACTCATGAAAACAAATTGGGTCACTGCAAATGATGTACCCTACTATTAATCACTACGCCACGCCCCTTTTACGGTGGTCGCTCGTTGCGCGCGCTCGGATGCCCGCCCTCTCTCGTCGACTTCTTGCTAATGAATGAATTCCTATTTCCGGTTTCTGCACACTGCTCAAGCAAGACAAGTCAAGACTCATGCAAGTCCGAATTCCTGAACGTTTATGAAGGTAAAAACACCTTTCCATTATATTTTTTAGCAATCCGTTGTTGTGTTTGGATGTGGTAACTTGGTATTTTTTTCGCATACCGAGCTGGCGAGCTACTACGAAGGGAATCCCCGATTATTTCTCGCATAATCAATAAACCTACCTAGTTATCGACGTTCTCAATGCATTATGGGATTGGATGACAAAATTGCCCGGCCAAATGTGCATAAACCTATGACTAGACAACTTTTTTACTCATTTTCACGAAAACCAAAAAGAGTTCAAGATTCAACCTCCCACCACTTTATCTTTGACACATATCAAACATACTGACAAACATGTCCCGAAACAGAAATGTTGCAAATGCGAGAAATCATTGGGGATTCCCTTCGTATCGGTAGTCCGAGTACCACGCTCGCAGCTAGCTCGGTATGCGCTACTTCCAAATACTGAAAGCCATCCAGATCAGACTGTAGGGCTTTCAAGAGCAGCTTTTTTCCCCCCATCAAAACCGTTACTCAAAATGGAATCTTTAGTTTACTCATTTTACAGGAAATTGCTAGTTTTGGTTAAAATCTGAATCTCCACACGTTCTACATACCTCTCTGGCTGAAATTGTCTGAAAAGTGGCGTACAATCGTCCGTAAAACCCGAATTTTTCAGGAGCAATCATACGGCGTGACTTGTGAATTTTTCCCCCTTTTCAAGATGGCGGATGTAGACTCGGCGCAGTCGTTCTTTCGGCCACCAGCACGTACTAGCACGGTGAAGACAAGGGGGGCGCTGTTCACATTTATTCGCTCTTGCCTGTGGGCATGTACCGTATACCGCCGGCCGGCGCTCCGCTGGCGAATCCACAGTCACTGACGCGAGTACACGTTAAAAATGTGATATATTTCCTCATGGTTTGCATCTCTGAATTGTTTATATATTTTTGTAAATTAATAGTTAGTTAGAAAACCTACAAGCTGTTTAATTATCGACCAATTACTCTCAAAATGATTGTCCATGTATGACAATTGCGTTGTTTACACGTTGCCACTGTCTCAACTACGAATGAAGTATGATTTTTTCTTCAGCAATTCCGTTAGATGACGAAAAATATTGCCACCCAACTCCCCTTCCCTCCCTCCCAATTAAACAAATTGTAAAACAAAAATCAGAAAGGACTCGATAAGAACCACAGAACCTCTCGAAACTATACAATTCCAGGCGCCTATAGCTTTTGAGTAAGGATGCCGCCAACTTTTTTAAGCACCTGCAGCCGATTTCACGAAGCATTGCGCAGCTTGCGCAACTTTTGACAAATGGCGCAAGCTTCATAGCCTGCGTGTTATCTTCGGAAGAATGTTGCGCAACTTACGCAATAAAATGTTGCGCAAGTGGGTTTACGCAGTGCGTTATGATTCGTGAAATCGGCTGCAGGTGCTTAAAAAAGTTGGCGGCATCCTTACTCAAAAGCTATAGGCGCCTGGAATTGTATAGTTTCGAGAGGTTCTGTGGTTCTTATCGAGTCCTTTCTGATTTTTGTTTTACAATTTGTTTAATTGGGAGGAAGGGAAGGGGAGTTGGGTGGCAATATTTTTCGTCATCTAACGGAATTGCTGAAGAAAAAATCATACTTCATTCGTAGTTGAGACAGTGGCAACGTGTAAACAACGCAATTGTCATACATGGACAATCATTTTGAGAGTAATTGGTCGATAATTAAACAGCTTGTAGGTTTTCTAACTAACTATTAATTTACAAAAATATATAAACAATTCAGAGATGCAAGCCATGAGGAAATATATCACATTTTTAACGTGTACTCGCGTCAGTGACTGTGGATTCGCCAGCGGAGCGCCGGCCGGCGGTACGCGGTACATGCCCACAGGCAAGAGCGAATAAATGTGAACAGCGCCCCCCTTGTCTTCACCGTGCTAGTACGTGCTGGTGGCCGAAAGAACGACTGCGCCGAGTCTACATCCGCCATCTTGAAAAGGGGGAAAAATTCACAAGTCACGCCGTATGATTGCTCCTGAAAAATTCGGGTTTTACGGACGATTGTACGCCACTTTTCAGACAATTTCAGCCAGAGAGGTATGTAGAACGTGTGGAGATTCAGATTTTAACCAAAACTAGCAATTTCCTGTAAAATGAGTAAACTAAAGATTCCATTTTGAGTAACGGTTTTGATGGGGGGAAAAAAGCTGCTCTTGAAAGCCCTACAGTCTGATCTGGATGGCTTTCAGTATTTGGAAGTAGGTATGCGCTATCTATGCAACACACGCCGTATCGGCACTGCGAGTCCGTGACGATACGGCGTGTGTTGCATAGATAGCGCATACCGAGCTAGCTGCGAGCGTGGTACTCGGACTACCGATACGAAGGGAATCCCCGATGATTTCTCGCATTTGCAACATTTCTGTTTCGGGACATGTTTGTCAGTATGTTTGATATGTGTCAAAGATAAAGTGGTGGGAGGTTGATTCTTGAACTCTTTTTGGTTTTCGTGAAAATGAGTAAAAACGTTGCCTAGTTGTAGGAACGTGACAACAAAATTAAAAATTTAAATATTGGAGTTATTTTTGTGCCAAAATGTGCAGACTTAAGTCAATAATAAGACCACGTAAAAATAATTTGACAACTTTGCCTAAAACAAAAGATATGGCCAGTTGAACCATGAAAATAAACGTGGCCTTACATAGTAGGACCGTTTCTGATTGGTGTGCTGAATATGAATATTTATTTTAACTTAATAGCGCCCTCTTAAGGTTGTCAAAATAAACGTGTGCATCTATAGGAATAAAAGAACGAAAATCAGAGTCATTGACGAGTTGCTGGGCCGTCTAGTTGTAATGCACCTATCAATTGTATGACGCACCCTCGGACCCCCGGGAGAGGTGCGTCATGTCCCGGAATGTCCAGTCATATTTTGACGAAGGTATTGCGTCAAAGTATACATTGGTCCGTCACGATTACCATGACTAGTGCGTCAAGGTGTGTCAATGGTGCGTCAGTATAACAATGTCCATTGGTTTTCCACAGCGCCCGATCAAACAAAACCACGACGGCACGGCGTTCAAAAAGTCCCGTTAAAAAATATTGAAGCCCCCTAAATGTACACCCACAGAGTGAAATGGAATTCAACAGATTTAAAACATCATTTTAGTTCCCTTTGCTTGTGCATGTACTTTCTAAAAATGCATGAAAAACGGGAGGAAAAACGAAACACGTCAAAAATACTGCCGAGTGGAATAATACCATTTTGGAAGGAGGGGTGACCGTACTGTTTCCGAGGTACATCTGTTTAATGTCTTTGTTGTTTTGTTTCATATACTGACGGGAAATAAATTCGAATAAATGTTAGTGTCCCATTTATTTAAACGGTTTATTTGCGTTCATACTCATTTCATTAGGGTAGGCCTACTAAAAAAAAAAACTCCTACGCAATCAATGAAACTATCCCTTTACTGCTTAATGGTATCTTCTGAAAGCAAGATGGTCGCCAAGCGCGCTGGTTTACATTAGTTTTGTGTACTCGTCTATGGAAAGCCGGGTACCGGTTGTTGACTGGTTTCAGTACTTTTGTGCACGCGTCTATGGAAAGCCGGGTACCAGTGTTGTTGGCCAACATTTCATGCCAGAGATGTTTTCGCGCCGGCTGAAAACATTCGTGATCGATCGTATGCGTACGCCCGTCGTCCGGACGGCTCTGGTTGGATTTTTCGAACGGGAATAACCATCGCCAGCGGCGCCTTTGCCGGGCGTTCGCCTTCGATATTCATTTTTTATACATGTATGTCAGTCATATATGTCCGTCAAGGTGCGTCGTTTTCCAAAGATGGTGCGTCAAAATGTGGTAGTTTGAAGCGTCATTTGACCAGAATGGTCCGTCACAAAAAGTGACCGAGGGTGCGTCATGTTACCCAAAAAGATGACGCTCCTGTGGACATTGACGCACCTTTCCCGGGGGTCCAAAGGTGCGTCATACAATTGATAGGTGCATAAAGCTTAGGACTATCAAGCAGAAGGTCCCGAGTTCAATTCTCGTAGTGGTTATGCTAATTTTTTTTGTTTAATTTTCCATGAAAACTTTAAAACATTTCCGAAATCTGGTTGGGTTTGAAGAAATAATGTATATTGAAGAAATAATGTGCTTTTGAAAAAAGAATGTATATTTGCGCACTGCGCTGAATTCATCTGCAGTCCACATGTCACCAAATTCACAAATATTGGGCCATTATTATTTTTATTTAGGAAGAATTAGTGGCGGTCGTGCATGACATTTACACCGTACGTTTTGCATCTTCTGGAGGACTCCGATTGCAACTTTTCCAGACAATATTAATATTCATAAATCAAGACACCAATCCGAAACACATTCCTCAATACCCTCAACCCTTATATAGAAGCCGTATTTATTAATATATTTGCGACACAGCAAAATGGGCGCTGAAAATGGCGGAACCGTGCAAGTGGCGAATTCGGGTTGAAATATTGGGGTGTAGCCCTCCCTGTGGTGTGTTAAAAAAAAACACGCTGCCGGGAGTAGGCCTACATCGGCAAATTAAAGTCAGCTTTGAAGGTTTTGCCGACTCCACAAGAATTAAGACAAAGCTGAGTTATCATTCAATACTCTCCAACTTTTACTACTGCACAGCTAACATACCGCAACACAACAACGAAGTCCCGTGTGCATCATAAGCACACCGCACAGCAAGCAAGACTAATACAAAGATTTAGTAATACAATGTTATACAATGTAATACATAACCCCAGGCGGTAGTGGCCAGACTCTTTTGGCGCGCGTGCCAGCGCTTTTGGCGCGTGCTAGCTCTTTACGCAAACTAGGTGAGTGCTCTGCAGAAGTTCCGTTCTGCCTCCGGCTCCAGAGTCTGATTAAAGGCAAGTCTCGTCAGCAATGCGCGCGCGGCATATTCGTGCCGTAGCGCCGCGCAATATCTGACTGCTTGAGCTGACATCTAGTCAAAAGCGGTCCCGGTTTTCTGGCAGGCCTAGCTTGTTGGCACAATGGTGTCTGTTGCGAAACTTTATTGCAATGCGGCGGTGCTCGGCCCGGTCACATACTTGTGACCGAACAGTCCAATATTTTTAATTTCTTAATTTCTTGGCATGCAGGAACATTTTTCTCTGAATATCATTTGTATGTTTCAATGGATGGCCAAAAGTGTTTCTAATGCATGCCCACACAAGAAGCACGCTTTGAAATTGCAACTCAAGTGAAGTTTATTTTCGAACAAACAAAGTCTCATCAATACTACCGGTATGTATTCAGTACAAATGGCACTGGACGAATAACCCAACACAGTAGTCGAATTCCACAACATCTACACCTCATTTTGGTGGTCAAACTGCACATCATTCATCGGTCCTCCAGTTTCGGGCTTCATGCAAATGAAAGGCAGTTACCTAGACTTGCGATTGTCGAAAACTTTTGCCTTGCTTCTCCTCAGATGCAACTGTTATGCTCAAATGAACCTTATCCGGTCGAATACCCCCACTTTTACCCTACCGGTACTTATGTTTCCAAATGAATCAAATTAGCCTTTTTAAAGCATGGCGGACACAATTATAAGAGCGCACTTTGAAGTGGGTATAAAATCGAATAAAATGCAATTCCACTTTGCACTTATTTATTTTATTTATAATTCTGTCTCTGTATTATAATTGCCACATGAAAATCATGTTTTTGGAAAGAAATACAATTGTTAAAAAAATTCATACCCAAATAAAATTGCGCCCTCTCCTTTTGTTCCGCCATTCTGTACTTCTATAATCCAAATGCTTTATTATCACGTGAAAGGTGGGCGTAGGTAATGCTGCCGTGGCGTTCACTTACGAACTGGATTGCACGCCCACTTTATAAATATGCATTTCCAAGTTGGAATATAGAGTCGGACTTTACCATTATTGGTCACAGAACAGGGGTTTCATTCAGCTTGCACGTGGCGAGTCGGTTTATAACCGATTTTCCGATTCAAAGCAAACCATCGTCGCAACGAGAAACTGTCTTCACATTTTCACACATTGCATGAATAAATCTCGATATCATTTTCTATTCCTTAGAAATGTTACTTTTGCCCTTGAAAATAGGAATTTAACAGTTTGTTGTGGTCTCATTTTTATTCCATTTTTTCCTCTTGAGCAGCATCGACGATTCCAAGATTTCGGGTATCAGGCTATAAATAGTTTCATTATGTACAATGTACGACTAACTAATTTTTAGACAAAATTAAAACATCTCAGATATGGATGTTTGAAAATCATACACCTCGGGCGACAGACAAAAAACTGAACATAAGTTAGTCACACGAATGTGGTCACGTGACGTCCGTTTGTCACATCCCTACTAGTTGGAGTCCGCCTCATAGGTTTATGCACATTTGGCCGGGCAATTTTGTCATCCAATCCCATAATGCATTGAGAACGTCGATAAGGTTTATTAATTGCACCATTTCCGTCATGTCTGTTTCGGGACATGTTTTAGCCCCGCGAGCAGTGCTTCGGAAAACCTCAGCCCTGTTGCCTAATCTACCCCAAATCTGTGGCAAACTCACGCAAATGAAATTTGTCCCATGGCTCTGATATTTGCTCAATAGGTGCACTCGCCCCAGTTTGCAAATATTCCGAAGAGTACGCATCGATCCGATGTCTACTTTCGGTAACATCGTGGGCAAACTTGAGACCCTCCGTGCGATAAAATACAGACGATTTGCCCAAAAATCAAATATGCGCATGCGCGACAGCGGAGAGGTCAACACTAGACTGGTTCCACATCCTCAATTTACTTCCCTTCGTCGTAAGTTGAAGGGAAGTAAATATGAGGACAGCAAACCAGTCTATATTGTGTTGACCTCTCCGCTCTCACGATAAAAACGATTGCAAACGTGTAGTTGTGCATTGACGGACGCCCAAAGAGAACGTCAAACGAAACTATACATTGTATGCCGTGCCGTATAAAGGCGCGTGACATAAGAGCGCCACCCGTACTCTCATTGGGCCTCCGTAGATGCACACCAACTGTACGTTCGCAAAAGAAGACCACGTCGAACTTTGGCGCGACTCCACACTGGAATGGATTAGAATAGGTTGTCCTGGACACAATAAGAAATCGCAATGTACATGTATGTTTTCATACGAAAAATGGAATCGATCTGGAATAGAATTTTGATTCTTTTTTGGAATCGGAGTCGACTTCGAAAATGCTGGAGCGCCCCCAAGCGTTAAGCCTAGCCAACTTTATTTTAGCTGGTCACATCGTAACAACAGATTTCTTTGTAGAAGATTGTCGGAAATAGACGTTTTTTTTTTGAAAAACGGCAATGTAAGTAGTTCTTTTTTGTTTGTTTTCCAATCAAGAATATCTAAAACCAATGCAGGACACAACCAGCTGGAAATATTTGGGTGTGATTCTAATTTCGAGGCAAAATGACAACAATCCACTGTATTTATAAAAGGAAAGCTCACTGACTAAGCGCCCTCATGCTCTACTTGGCACTGCTGTTTAATGTCAGTTGATGGCGCCCTGTTTACAGTCTGCTCTTGAAGGACAAGATAAATATATAACGCTTGAATTTAAGACTAACAAAGACAAAATAACATGCTTCGTGCTTTGCATCACATCACAATTTTTGAAGTTGCTGTTTATTCATTTTCTTTGACGATTCCGCACGTAAATTTGACACATTTTAACAAGCATAAAACAGGAACTGCTTGATGAAATTTTGCAACAGAAGTATTTTTTTATATCTGTTGCAACTTGTCTGTTGTGTGAAAATGGTTTTAACTCAAAATATAAATTTAAAATTTTTGTTTGAAGTCGCTACTCAAGACGACTAGCCAACATACATACATATAACACTATAACTCAAAAACTACATGAGCATGCAGTCACTACTTTTAGAAGGCTAAAAGTGAATTTTTGACGTTTACATGTGGACGGAATGATTCACTTTTAGCCGATTTGAAATTTTGTCCCAATCGCCATTTTGTAAATCTCTACATGTCCCTTCTTGTGAAAAAGCACATGTCTGAAATCTCACCTTACAGTCCAAATCAAACATTGAAAAACATGGAGGTCCTTGGAATCTGCACACGGCATCAAAACGAGCCATCGTGCGATCACGACTTTCATAGTACCAACCCGTAGGGCAACACACAGGCTGCATACATACAGCACTAAATGCATGGCCTGCCCTAGCTCGAAAGACGGCCTTGTCGCGTCTGTCACTTCCGGGTTTAATGTCTTTCTTTATTTTTTAGGCCAGTTTTGGCCGAAAATGGGCGGGCTTTGGATATGCGGGTATGCAATGTATGAATATTTAAAATTTGTCCTGAGCCAATCAAGAGCTTCATGAGTAGCATGTAATGACGCGATGCATGCATTATGCATGTAATGGCGTCCTCATGTTACGAGAACCGTGGCATGATCGATGGACGAAAACAACAAATATTCTCGGGTTCGTACATGTAGCATTTATTGTGTTTGTCTGTTTACGTATTTGATTACACTTATGGGGGACAACGGTCGTAATATGACAGCTTTCCTGAATGATTTGTGGGAGCTCTTAATACTGCCTCGGATGAACAAACTGGGGATCGCAGATCATAGCGTTTTTTAAACATAACCTGTCGTGCGTCGACCAATGAAATTTCAGCTCACGCTGATGGGGTGGTTTCCCTATTACTGTAATTAGTTTCGCTGACTGAATGCAGAACCATCAAGGCGTTAGGTTTAGGGACCGTACGTGCGTGTGTGCATAGTGGTAGCGTGGCGCGCTGTGAGCCAATACGTGCAACAGATGCCGTAGCTGGTAAGCGCTTTGTTTTATCTTCAGCGGGCCGTCGAGAAGACAAGCCCAACGCCTTGATCAAGGCTATACATGTATGGAACCGGACAAATTAGTTTACAAAACATCAGTGGCTTTTTGACGATATCCCTGGAAATATATGGATTGAGGGTGCCAAATTTTAGAATGGTAACGAGAAAAATATGACATGATAAGGTATCAAAATGTACATGTATGCCAATTGGACCTGGGTTCGAATCCCACTCGGGGCATTGCATTTTTCTCGTGTTTCTATATTCATCTCTAATTGTCAATCCTATTATATACATCCCTCATTATATATATTTTTTTTGGGAAAATCTGTCACGCTCCTTTAACAGTGTTTTGATGGTTTACCATATATCATGTGTCATATTTTTCTCATTTACCACATTTCACACTCTAAATCGGTATATTTTCAAGATTATTGTAAACAAACACTGATGTTTTGAAGCAGTACAGTACAGTACAGTACAGTACAGTACAGTAATTGCACCAAATATTTTGCCACATCCAAAATGGAGATTTGCAAATTTCCTGTTTTCTTCTCATGGATAGTATTTGTTTAAAAGTACACATACATTGTACAAATGTGTATTATATGATTGTTAAAATATAGGTTAAAACGAAATACATTTGTGGAAAGAAGAAATAAAGCACATCCATCCAGGCCTGGTCGATATACATGTCAGGGCTTGAATTTCGGTAAAAAAACCACTGGACCACCGGTCTAGTACCAAAAACCATTTACAAGACCGAAAATATTTTTACTGGACCAAACTCAAAATAAGACAAAGCACAATTTCCTGGAATGTCCATTTCCCACGTTTTTCAAACTGCCGGGCGGCCTCAAGTTTCTCTTTTGCAGACCGCTTAGGAGGCTCTTTGGGTTTAGATACAACTTCTAAAAATCGCCACATTTTAGTACAAACTTACGTGCACGTACGTGTAGTCAAAATTCCCGTGCATGCCGTGGGGTTTGGTTGAAACCCAGGGTAACCCGGAAGTAGAATTGTTTATGACCGTGTAGAACATGCTACAACCTACCTCCGGCTTGTTATTTTAATACAACGTAGCTCCTGAGCTACCGTCAATGCACCAACTACACGTTAGCAAAACAAATCTACCTCCGGGGACCTTTGGGTACCTCCGACCACCTCCGACGGGTTTTATAAATTTCCCATGCCGTGTCCAACGACAACATGACATCCGACATGTCTGAAGCATGACCAGCAGTGTGTTATTCCGACTCTGATACGTCACACTATGAATAATAATATCGTCTACCACGTGTATTATTTTGTGCATGTACCGTGCCAATGAAAATAAACATGTATTATTCATATATGACGTACTGTATTCCGGCGTTGCAAAACAGTGCATCAAACCTTAACGTGACTGGTACTTTGGACTGGGAACCAACCAGGCTAGGCGAAGCGGAGATGGCCAGCATGCACGCGCATGGTACGCCGGTCGACATGGTCGATCATCCCGTACATGTACCGTCCGCGTTGCGTTGAGCCCGGTGCACCGGGCTCCGAGTCCACGCGGACGTTACGGAATGATCGGAGTGCAATTTCACGCGCACATGCCGCATGATTTTACAGTAATGATGGTGCGACATGGGACTTGAGTGTGAGTTGTTTATTTCACAAAAAAACACATGTCTTTTTGTTTCACTGTCCAAGAAATAAATCACTAGACAGCCGGTCTAGTCGGTCATAAAGACCACTAGACCGGCGCTTAAAATACTAGACTCGGTCCAGCGGTCCAGTGGGTATTTCGAGCCCTGCATGTACCGTACAAGTTCAGTGACAACTCGATTCGAATAGACTCAAAAATCAGAATAAGATGTTTGCTACAAATGTACATGTATGCAGATTTACGTTCCTCCAGTCCCTGTATACAGATACATGCCCGCGTCTAGTGGGAAACTGCACTGCGCTAACCTGGGGCAAGGTCGCCCTATGTTTAGCAAAACTCAGGGTTGAGGAAACAAATGGGAACATAACTCGGGGTTAACGAACCCGGGGTAAGAAAAGCTTAACCCGGGGCGGCAAATCTCTGGGTTAAGCAGAGGTACATGTAATAGTTAGCCTGTAGGCTGTGATCCCATTAGGCAAGTTACTGTCAAGGCCTACTAATCCATCAATGCATGCAATGTACAAGCAGACTGTAGTGGGAACCTTGCAATTAACACTGCCAATGCCAATAGACAGCAGTGTACACTGTGATGAGTCATTGTGGTATGAGTCACTTCAGCTTGCGTGGATGTTATGATGAAGGCACATACATGTACTGTACAATGCTGTACATGTATACAGGAAATACCCTGGTTACCATTCAAGGATTATTAGGGCATTAATGCTACAGAGCTCTGTACCTGACACACATGCCTGATGTTACTGTATTTTGACTGATCTGGACTAGGATGTGGTCATGTTCACCCTGGGTAGCTGGACATGCTGGATGGGGGTGAGTCGATCCGGCCTGTCACTTGAAAGTTGCCTTTATGTACATTGCATGCCTGATGTTACTGTATTTTGACTGATCTGGACCAGGATGTGGTGATGTTCACCCTGGGTAGCTGGACATGCTAGATGGGGGTGAGTCGATCCAGCCTGTTACTTGAAAGTTGCCTGTGTACATTGCATGCTTTCAAACACTGTATTGTACAATGTACAGGCTGTATAGTATGTAAATGTATGTATACCGTGCATACAGTCAGTGTACATTATGTGCATACTGTTGGTGAAATACGGTACATGTACATGTACGTAAATCTCATTAAAGCCAGTGGTTACGCTGGATAGCTTCGCCAAATTAAATTGTTACTGTTATACGTACAGTACGTAAACGTATGATACATAAATCGGTATGATGAACATGCGTTGCGTTAATCTGATAATTGGCTGTGCATTAACATCTCCATTTTGCATGTTGTACAATTGTATACATGAGCTCCACTGAGGTGAAGATGAAAATTCATTAATGGGAAAAACTAAATTTCCACAATATTGGAGATGATCTCCATCCTGAGATCTCAATCCTGAGATCTCAATTTCTGAAGTTACAATCCCCTAAGGAAATCCACGCAAATCTGCAAAGTTAGCCGGCTGTTGCGTTCAGCGAACACACACCTGAGTCATTTTTGGATACATGTACAGGTGTAGTTAAATGAAATTAGTCATGTTGTGGTGAAAATTCACAGTCTTTATTTTCTCGAAATTGTTTTGAGTTTTTGTTCTTTGTCACGTTCATCCTATCGATAATTCCTGCGACATTTTAAATTACTCCGCATTTAAAAAAAAAAATCAAATGGATGGAGAACGAGTAACATAATTTCTTGTTAAATACGTTATGTGCAGAAATAGTGACCAATCGACAAGCGCATTAAATCGGACATGGACCGTTTTTACAAACTGCGCGCACGTGTGGTGAAGTTTGACACACGTATACAAGCGTCCTGATTGGTCCAGAGAGGCGACAAGATTTCTGTCGCTTGTTCCACAGTGAAATGGGGCCGGTTTCAACAGGGCCTTGGTACACACAAGTAGGGGAGTGCGTTAAAGGGGCACTGTTGCAAGAGGATGGATGATCATGCCATGTGATGTTAAGATTGTGAAGTAAACTAAGCAGTTTTAACTGAACAACTACGCAAGTTCATATATTGTGAAGAATCAATAAGCGTACAGTGCATTTTTATCCAAAAGTACCATTATCCAAAAGCAACAGCCTCAGTTATTTAATGGTGCATGCAATGGCAAATTGAAACTGCACTACTGAGATTCCAGACCACCAGTTGGCTTCATAGCTCAATTAGTAGGGTGTCTGCACAGTCAGCAGAAGATCCGCAGTTCGAATCCCGGTGGAGCCAAGTTGCTTTTCACTGCATCCAGATTTCCCAAACTCATATGGACATTTGTCCACATTTGTAACAAATTCATTCACCCCGGTGGTCCCTGGGTTATAATCCGTAGGAAAAAAAATCACTAATTCAAATTGAAATCTCCTCATACAATGTACATGTACAAAGGGTTACAATGGTACACACTGTTTTTTTTGGCAGAAGAAACACCAGATAATATGTTTTCTGACGTGCGCAATTTAGCGTGCCAAAAGCATACTAGTTTTTTGTCTGCAGTAAAAACAACCAACATACATGTATATAACGGTTCAAGGTGTCGCTCAACGCACTGCCTAAATGCACTGTGTTGATGCCCGCAGTAGGAACAAGCTCAATTAAATGCACATTGACAACCTGACGAAGTACTGTCTATGTTAAAAATAAAATATGGTGAGGCAGAGCTGCTACATGTACATGGAAACAGAACTAAAAATTCCACGAGAGACGAAAATTAAATGAGACGGCTTTTGAATTTAATGGGACTGCCCCACTGTATACCATGTATACCATGTATACCATGTATACCATGTATACCATGTATACCATGTATACCATGTATACCAGTGCGTGTACATAATGTGTACATGTACATGTATGTCAAAATATTATATCATTTGTTTTGGTTTTCCAACAGAGTAATTTGTGGCATGAACATGAATGACCTACATGTACATGTATCATCAGGACCCTCGGTTGACCTCAGTTGACCTCATGCTTTAGCCTTGGCCTTGTATCTAGGCAGCAGTTGCTACTCTACCTGGCTACTACCCATCAGTGTGTACCTGTGTGACTGTGCCGTGGAACCATGACTTGGTGTTTAGTTGGCAGTACAGGAACAGTTCATGTTTTACCAGAGTCTATGATCTTTGTTGGAAGGGCGAACTGTGAAATTAATTTACTGGTGAGTTTTATGATCTCGGATAAACTGTTTTCAGTCTAATGCCTTGGTTACATTTTGTACACTATGCTGATCGTCTGTCCCAATTTCCCCCAATTTCATTTTTTTTGGAGGGTCGCACGATCCAGTGCCCCGAATGCTGTCGGGCCAAAAGCAGCTCGAAAGCACCCCAACTTTAACGACACGTGTCCTTCCCGATCGTAATCCTGATCCCTCGAAGACTCTTAAAGATTCTTGCAGGATTCTTCCACAATAACGGCACGTTACTCCTGACTTCCCCTTGAATGTTCCTACACCCTCCATGACACTCCCGACACTATACGATTCCCGGTGATAAATTTGGCACGGACAGTTCATCAATGACCGTGTGACACCCTGACCCTTTTTTGGGAAATGTGGAGATACAGTTGTGCTCAAAATTACCTTGTAATTTCTAGAGTATTTTGAATCATGTTTATAAATGAGTGAGTTTTGTCTGGCTTACTTATGATAACTATGTGACAAACAACTGAAAGAATAACAAGTGCCATTTTCTGTAATATTATTTTGGGGCTATTTTATTGACATATTTCCAAAAAAGGTCATGTCCATAATTATTCATACCCTTAATAAAGTCACTCTTAATAATCAATAGAAAAGCCTCTGTTTGTTATCAATGCTTCCAGACGGTTCCTGTATCGGCTTACAAGGCTTTGGCATGTTTCCACCGGGATTTTCGCCCACTCCTCCTTCGCAAAAGTCTCAAGGTCATTGAGGTTGGAAGGCTTGCTTGCCATCACCCAAGTCTTGAGTTCCCTCCGTAGATTCTCGATCAGGTTGAGATCCGGGCTTTGGCTTGGCCACTCCAGAACGTCCACATGGTTGTCCTCGAACCATTTCGTGACTGCCTTGGCAGTATGTTTGGGATCGTTGTCCTGCTGGTAGGTCCAATGCTGACCAAGCTGGAGTTTCTCAGCGGACTGCTTGATGTTTTCATCGATGATCTTAATGTACATGTACTAATCCTTTTTCATGATCCCAACCACTTTGACGAGATTCCCAGTCCCATTTGCCGGGGAGCATTCCCACAGCATGATGCTACCACCTCCATGCTTGACGGTTGGGACCGTGTTATTTGGATTGTACACTTCCCATTTCTTTCGCCAGAGATACATGTACAAGTACATGTAAGCAACATCCATGTGCCCGAAAAGCTCAATTTTTGTCTCGTCTGACCACAGAATCGTTGACCAGAGCTTGGATCCTTGTCCAGGTGTGCTTTAGCGAAGGCCAGACGAGCTTCCTGATGTCTCTGCCTCAGGAGTGGCATCTTTCTAGGTCGGCAGCCATGGAGACCTCCCTGATGCAATGTGCGCTGAAGTGTCTGCCTGGATATCTTGGTCTCGGACTCGCCAAGGCTGTTTAATTTTCTTGCCAGACGAGGTGACACCTTCGACTTACGACCACGCCCTTTAAGGTTTCTCAATGTGTGGAACTCCTTGTACTCCCTAATTATGCTCTGAACGGTGGAAACTGGCACTCTAGACTGCTTCGAAAGGGCCTTGTAGCCTTCCCCTTCTTTGTGGCCATTGACAATAGTTCTCTTTTCTTTGTCATGCTGAGCTAATATGAAGGCATCAGCTCCCCTCACTTTATAGCTTACAAGCAGAGTGCTATTTTATGACATTCTTTGATTGAAATTTAAACCAACATATATGTTAATGATTCAAATCTTATGCAAACATGTTATAACTGTTGAACAACAAAAAGGAATCACTGAAATAATGAAAGCAGGTGCATTATCGCAAAAAGTGGCCTAAATGCTGAGATTTTGTAAGGGATGATAGATTTTGAACAGGCACAAAAAAGCAAATCTGGACGTTACTATTGTTATGCAAATGATGCTGAGCCAAAAACATGTGGTCTTGTGTTTGCAAGGCAACTAACTGTCCTAGGAATGCTAGGATACAGTGAAAGTTACTTCACAATACTTTTTGGAATTGAGGACATTTGAAAAATGTTTTCAAAGGGTATGAATAATTTTGAGCACAACTGTACGTGGCGGATTCTTGGCAGATACATACATACTGTACATGTATGTACATGTACATACGTGGCAGGTAAAGGGCTGATACGGGGCGGATACTATTACCGGTAGGTACGGCAACGATCTCAAGGACACATTTAAGTGGGGTACCGTGGCCGAGTGGTTAGGGCCATTGACTCGCAATCATGGGTTAAAACCTGGGGTTGCGGGTTCGAATCCGGCTGCGGTACCGGTACCTGTGCCCTTGGGCAAGGTACCGTTACTCAACCACACTTGCTCCATCCTTCGGAAGGGATGTAAAGCTGTTGGTCCAGTGTGTTAGATAATGGTAACGTACTCTAAAGATCCTAGAGCATTCTTTAGTGAAGAGCAAGGGGATTGATTCCCTGGTGTCTCTGGCCATTTCTAATTCTAATTCTTCATGGGTTTCCTCACGCTTACGAGTGACAGTGCAATGAGCACTGTTAAGTGATATTTAGTACAGGGCCATTGCCTAGGCAACTATCACAATTTCACTAAGGTTATCTATTGAGCCTGATAATTAAGCCTAAAAAAATGTCTCCTTTCTTTTAGCTTTTTCCAAGCCTAAAATTCTGTTGCCACAAGAGAGTGCTAAACGACTAATACATGCTTTCATTACAAGTCGTTTGGATTACTGTAATAGTTTATGTTATGGTTTACCGGATAATCAGCTTGGAAAGCTTCAACGTGTCCAAAATGCTTGTGCACGATTTGTGCGCCCAGAACTTGGTAAGAATTGTCATATCACTCCTGTTTTATATGATCTTCATTGGTTGCCAGTCAAATTCAGAATTAGGTTTAAAATACTTTTGTTGACATTTAAAATTTTACATGGGTTAAGTCCAGAATATTTATCCAGGTTAATTCGTGCCCGGTCTCAGTCTCGCTACTGTTTGCGGAGCTCCAGTGGCATTATTCTGTGTCATCCCTCGATCCAAAGTAAGGTGACAATAGGGGATCGTTATGGAATAGTCTGCCTAGTCATCTAAGAGGTGTTGACAGTTTGAACTTGTTTAAGTCATGTTTAAAAACGTATTTATTTACTGTTGCTTTTTCTTAAATGTATGTTTATTTTATATTGTACAGCGCACGTGAACATACTTACATGGAATGTGCGCTATATAAATATATTTATTATTATTATTATGATACCCATTATTAATGACAATTTGGTGTTTATTTTCCTTTCCAGTCTCGTAGTGTTGATAAGCGCCATTCAGTCATCAACTTTGACAGACTTGATAATTCTTTCTTCATCAAAGACATGGAAACACTCAATGGGGTGAGTTTCTTGAATCTCTTTAGACCCAGTCACAAACTTGTTTCCTTGAATTTCAGGTTTTATTCAAAATCATCCTTGATCAATATATTTTACATAGTATATTGAAACAAGGTAGGCTTAATTTGCACTGGTCTGTGATTATAGGGGGCAGCATCATTTTCTTCAATATTTTGTTATGTGATTCCTGAAAAATATTCAAAACAAAAGACCATGGTATTGAATAGGAGTTTGGTGTCCCGGGTTACCTACGCCAATGAAAATTGGCTGTACAATGAGTTTGCATTAACCTTGGTGCCATATCTACACACAAATATTAAATTTGAGTGGCATTTGTTCAAATAAAAATAATTACTGGGAAACCACTTTCAATCACTAAAAACACTTTAAAATCTTAAAAAGCATGTCACACTTTTGGACCCCTAATTTTGGGAATTACCCACATACATTTTTCCTTGTTATAGGCAGAACTTTGTAATGTCAGTGTTTTTACCTTTGACTGTACTGGGTACGCTATACAGATTTATCTTCAAGCAAACTTGAATCCGTGTTTCTAATTGGGGGATCCATGGCAACAGTGTGACATTGTAACGTAATGCGCCCACACTGCGTCACCTACATGTACACGGAGCTGCATTTGTTTACATGATTGTGAATTTAAACGTCTGAACGTGACGCTTGAGCGTTCGATACGAATTGTGTGCTTCCCAGCATATTGCACTCCGCGCGTTTGTGCTTGAAGATAAATTGGTTGTTTGCCACGAGCGCAAGTGGAATACGGCATCATGTACATGTACATGTAGTGCGTCTGCGTCCCATATCCCACTCGGCCCCGAGGGATATGGGACGCAGACGCACTACATTATGCCGTATTGCACTCGCGCTCGTGGAATAACTAATAATGTAGTTATGTATGAAATTGGTAAACTAAAAATCTTCTTTAAACACGATCCCACAAAAATGACATTTTTTGGGAATCTTTTGTTAGATCAAGGTTAATTAATTTATAAAAGCCTCCTTTTCCATTCCTTCTGGCAGACGTTTGTTAATGACACCAGAATACCAGACCAGACCTACATCAGTTTGCATCAAGGAGACTCCATTAGGTTTGGATATGATATCCTTTTTGGAAATTGACATTTGTTTTAAACGAGGGAAGCGGGTGTAATTACAGAACCAACCATGTAAGGCTGGTTCAACGTCATGTTAAAGCAAAGTTTTAGCATATGTACATTTGACATGCGTCAATTGAGAAACAGTAAGGCAGAGAGAATAGACTCTATTCTCTGGTTTAACCGAGCTTCCCGAATCACTTGTATTGAATGCAATGTGCTAACTGGAAAGGTACCAGACTACCAATGCATTCCAAGCCTCGTCTTCAGATCGAGGTTTGAAACGCATATGTAACTGGCACCATTCCAATTAGCTGTTTGCATTCTATAGAAATTGATTCTGTGGTTTTCAGTGCGTCGTTTTACTTCAAATTCCCTCCACATTGCTTTATCTGAAAGTGCAAGAGTGAGATTTTTCCGTATTTCCAGAATTTTACCAATTTGTATTTGAATTTAATTTTTTGTGTGCTCTGCAGCTGCGATCGATATTCTATTTTACATTATTTTTGTTTGCCCTCAATCGATTCAGTAATTTTGCGAAGAAAACTTGTGCGAGTCTAGTTGTCACGCAAGTGCCATGACATACAGTGCTTTACCATGTATGTACTGTGCCACTTGGCGACCTGCCTGAGTCTGCATTCTGCAACGAGTAGTGAAGCGGACGTGTATACATTGTAAGTCTAATCCATTTATAAGCATGCGCCATCTTTGCCTGCATCGCAACGGCCGAGCGTGTGGTGTGTGTGTGCGTGTAGTGCTGTGCGAGCCGCGGCTGGCGCGAATACGGTATATAAACTGTGCAGTGTGTGCGGCTGGCGCATTGCAGCAAGCATGCAACCAACGAACCAATTTTACCCTCTGCTTTCGTCTCACTGTCTTCAACGGTAGATGTTGCCTGGATTCTTTTTACTATTATCCACATTTGTACACATACATGTAGGCCTCTAAACGAGGTAAATAAACAAAACTGGTTCTCATGATGCCTATTTAAAATGTTTTTGACATTGCATTTTGCACGATGCCGATTGTACGTTGGTGTTTAAAAACGATCCTCCAAAAAGTTGCGTGGTCTCTACGTTTCGCCCGCCTCCTCCCAAGGAAGCCACGCCCCTTCCGGATTTTTTTGTTTTCCTCCAATCTCACCCCTGGAAAGTGACGCGCATCAAAGTTACAAGCGGCAAGGTTGAGCGTGAATCCAGCCTCATGCAAAAGGTTACATGGGTTGTAGTACTCGAGTCCCGCACAAGTCCTCACAAGTCCTCACAAGCCTTCACAAGTCCACCGCAAGTCCCTGGGTCTTAATTCAAGTCACAAGCTATTCAAATGAACTCCAACAAAGGCATTCTTTTGTGCGTGTTTAACCTTTGCTTCTTGTTACTGGACTTGTGACTGACTTGTGCGGGACTTGTGATTTATTGGCTCTGGACTCGTCGACAACCCTGGTGTACAGATAGACAGCTGTACATACATACATCTCTGATTTCTTCATATTAAAACTAAAGTGGTCGCCTGTGCACAATTCATTCCCATTGACCCAATAAAACTGCCCTATAGAATTGAATTCCTCGTCAAACTAAAAGCACTGGGTAACTCACATTGACAGTGAGCCCAAAGGCATGTTTTATTTTGTGTAAGTTTACAGAATGTTAGTTGAATTAAAGGACTCGGGATTTCTTTGTCCAACGCTGTGGGTTGGTATTGTTGGTAAAGTAGTGCCAAGAGCGCAACGACCTTGTATAGTGGGTGAGGTAAATAGAACTATGATAATAGCAATGGCCTATATGGTTGACTGTGTCTGGTAATGTGGAACTTTGTTATTGTTGCTAGCCCTATTGTTGCTCTTTTCTTCAAGTCTTCAGCATATTTAGCAGATGGAATGGACTGTATTATTGGAATTGGTACGGCAAGTGTACAGCAGGGGAATCGCAGAATGCATGTACATTTACCGTAATGTAGTTGTGAATGTTGAATATTGGTTGGGGCATTTTGCATTGTTTGCGACCAGGAGAACGTCCTTTAAATTTCATTGCTCCTAAAGTTGTTAGGCGTTTTTAGAGATTGCTCCGGTGTACATATTTGGAAAGATTTTGCATTTCATGTTATGCTGATTCTAAGATGGGAATGTTGGTATGTACATGTCATCTGTTTACTTGTTTAAACTCCTAATAATGGATGGCTACATTTTAAGCTGTGTCCGCATTGGGCTTGTTTTATCGAGACGATGGTAAAATTAAAAATGGCTAAATTTTACTGCTGTCCGCAATTGGACTTATTAGCCACGGGAAAGTTTTACCAAGACCCTGGGAAAGCATGCGCAGTGTCCCTTCGCAGTATGACCATCACGGCTCAGACGTACACTTCCAGAGTGCTTTTACCGACTCGCTGTGTTCGCACTGAACTTATTACCATCTTCGGTAAAGTTCCCTGGTGAATTTTCCTGGGCAGCAGTTGGCCAGGAAAAGTAACCGCTGAACTCAGGGAAAGTTACCGAGAGGAAAACGTCCTAGGCTGTCCGCATTGGACTTAAAATGTGACCCATTGTCTCGGTAAGTTTGACCAAAAATAGTCCAATGCGGACAGGCCTTGATCTGTTACAACTGTGGGTGGCAAAATACTAAAGACTGCAAGATGTATTAAGCACCACTGATGAGTTGATGTTGGCATTAATTTGTTTCCTTGACTCCTAAGTTCATCACATCCAGTAACATATCGATTTGATGAGGTTGATCCCAACAGCATTCGGCAGTTCAAGGCCCAAGACGGATCAACCAAACTGGTAAGTCCACTTCATGTTTAATTCATGAGGTTTACGTTCAATAACATGTTTAATTCATGAAGAACTACATTTGTAAAACGTGAACAGTTTGTGCACTGTGACTGGTGACAAGCATATCATGTCAGGTTTAATCCAGTTTAAGATTGTAAGGTACACACCGGCCTACCGTTTACATGATTTAGTGATTTAGCATCAATGACAATAGTTTTTTGATGGTCTTTGTGAAAAAATCAAAATGTCACGTACATTGTAAGTTAACTTCAGTACGTGAAAATGTTTAAAAATAACAGAAGAGGCCCATATTGGCATGATTGGGCTATACGCTTTACCAGCTGGCCATCGCTGTATAATACCATGTGTTTGTAAATAAAGGGGGTGTTCGATACGGACCTCGTTTTCCCTGACTGCTAATCACACCTTGCATGATCCTCCAAGGTCAGCGCTGACTCGCGGAAGGTACTGGAACGCAATGGTTTCTTGCACGTCCGCAATGCATGGTGCTTTTTCCTGTGCTTTTTATTTGTGTCGCCCCAAATCCGCGAAAATCTGAGAGATTCTCTCATCGATCAACACCCAGAAACACTTCTAATGAAACCTGGTGGCAAATTTGTCTACAAATTGGAAAATACAGTACAGTATGTACATAGTGTTCGTAGGACAATATTTTCCATCAAGACGAGAAACCAACTGCAAATGACAAAAGCAACTCGCACTTCACGCTGGTTTCTACGGCTGGAAATAAAACTAACTACAAGACCGCGTGATTTTCTGGAACCAAAATCTGGTACCAGAAAATCATGTGACCTTGGTTTCTTTGACAAATGCTCAAAAACGGCCAAATTTGATGGTTTCTTTTCAGGATCTATTTAGTTTATTTCTGAAAGACTTTTAGAATCTTGTATGGGTCCATTTCGAAATGTAGCCCAACAAAGCCGGTGTGTACCTTTAACATTTAAATGTATAGTGTATCCCTTAAAGAGATTTCTTTAAACATTCATACATGTACTGTATATGTTTTTTTTTTTTAATTAACCCTAACCCCTTGGTCTTATGGAAAATTGTGTACAAATTGGAAGATATGATACAGGGACATGTAGGTATAAAAAAAGACTGGAACCTAAAATTGTTGTTGTTATGCTGTATGGACACTAGTGTACATGTACATGTACATTGGTCATATTGGGAGTCAAATACATGTATTACCGCGTCAATGTTGAAACAATGTGCGTGTGCATTGTGAGTCTCAAGCACGCTTTGTGCTGTACTAAGTTTTCCGTTGATAAAATAAACCGCATTACGCCCGCTAGAGGCACTCACAACGCACGCACATGGAGTCAACATAGACGCGCCATGACGAGCCATGATTTGCAAGCCCGCATTCAACGTGAGGTCAACATCTTACATGATGATTCTGCAATGGTCAAACAAGCTGTTCCTGTCATGCACCGGCGCCATTGTGGACTTTGCATTGAAAGATGAGGTGGGCCTGTGGAAGGTGTTGGTGCTTAAATTCATGTAATTACTGAATAAATATCACTTCAACATGTTCAATAAAATATTTTACGTACCGGTATCTTACATGTATGTTTTAAAATGACTAAATTTCCCTCCAGCTCGGGCCATATCTGGATATTCTAGGCTATACAATGTACATGTAGGTCTGACTAACTGTCACAAAGGGGTTTCTGCATACTATATTCCAAACAATAGTGCTCAGTGATGCGTGACAAGAGGAATGCAATCGTGGTATCACTGGAAATAATTTTGCCTCTACTTCATGGTAAAATATGACCGACTATCATAAAATGCATATCCTGGCCGTAGTAACCATTTTTGTCAGGATTACCTTTTTTTCTGCTGTATGCAAGGGGTCAATACGTTACATACTGTACACCTGTACATACATGTACGTATACAGTGTATACACATGTACTGGTTTTTTGGGGGGTTTTGGGTTGTGTTTACAATGTACATGTACTGGTGTTTTATATAAATTTGTACTCATTCATAATGAAAGTATTTTGTTATGTTTTCCTTTTTTTCTTTGCACAATTTTCTACTCATCAAGTTCCTTTTCTGAGGCAATAACATGTAATTTCATGCATGCCTTTCCTGCATAACATTGAGTTTAATCTAGAGAGTGCCTTCTTCCGTTTCGTCTCAACTATTTTAGTTACTGCAGAGTTAGAGGAAATAAAACATTTACTGTATTTAAAAGAGTTTCCTTTTCCCATCCATAAATCCTTGTGCCATAAGTCAATAAATTAGTTGAAGAACAAATAAGCCAATTTGGGATTTAGTCACATATAGTTGGTGTACATTTACACTGAGGCTGTTACGTGTACATTTGCAAACTTGTGCACAGTGTTCATGTATACATAGTGTAGATGACATGTATTGTACAGTGTAATTTGGTCTACATGTATGATCAGATGATGGCTGTGATGAATGATAGCAGCTGGCTACTGAAAGAATGTAACATTCACACGGAGGAACATCTCATTAGACTCAAGGCTTAAAGATGCATCATCTGTGCTCAGGTTTAGTTTGAAAATATGTAAATTGGGAAAACAAATTATACATGTCTTGCCTTTGAACATGAATGAGCCTGGTAAACCCACCAAAAAAGTGCAATGACATGTGTGTTTTTTTTTAACTTTGACGTCCCAAAAATGTATTTTAATTTTTTTGAAACTAAATCCTGAACAGTTTTCTATGTAACGTGGACATACCATTTTGTGACATTTTTTTCCGTCTTTGTTACATGCGTAATACATGTAGGAAAATTTGTGCACGGGTTTTTCACAAATGTATGTTGTAGGACAACCGGTATTTTTCGTACTCCTTGGTGAAAAAGTTATTTCCTCAGTTTAGCTTGATAATTAAAGATAAAATTAAGACATTTGAAGTGAACTGAGACCGAATGTTACAGAAATGTACACCATTACTGTAGAAAGACCCATGTACATACATGTATAAAAAAATTCTTTGGCATGCACAGAACTGTGTGTATACACGGTCATTTTGAGTAATGGCCCAGTCAATTGGGTATGCAGGTGGAAATCTTGACGGTAAATTTTCAGGTTTTTGTAATAATAATAATAATAAGAATAGTCGATTCTTAAATAGCGCACATGCCACCCTGCGGGGTGCTCCTGGCGCTGTTGCCATTATTACCGCTGCCAACAGGGAATCACCAGAACCATTTCACTTCAACTAGGTGGCTGCTGGCCAGGCGCACAACCCTATCAGCAGTTACATGTAGATTGTGGCATTCCCCCTAACAGCTCCCCAAATATTGCTTGGGTTGACGAGGCAACTGAGATTAAGTGCCTTGTCCAGGGACACAGATAGACATGTTGGTCATAGTAGGGCTTGAACCCACAACCTCTGATTGGGAATCCAGCGTCATACCCACTAGACCACACGTTCTACTTGTACATTGTAGGGACGGCTGTACATGTAGTTATAGATTATCGTCATGAAATCCCCCTTACGTGTATATCATTTGCATTGACTCTAAATGTTACGAGTAAAATACATGTACATGCTGTACCTTTGTGGGAGGAAATTGCCAACTGAAGTCTCATGAAACAGACATGTTTACCATTCATTCAACAACAAAAAATGTATGTAATTTTCACGTTTTCTGCTTCTATGAGGCTGGAATTTGTACAAGGCATTTCATCAATATTCTTTAGTTACATGCATGTGCTGCTTCTGTCTTTAAAAGTTTTCCAATCAAAGTCATGTAAATCTGTCTTTAATCCACATCATGGCCACCATTTCTTAAGATGGGGTGTTATGGCCGAGCGGTCTAGTGCGTCGAACTTAAGTTCCTGTGCTAGTACTAGACGGGTTGTGGCACCTGTGCCCTTGAGCAAGGCACTCAACCACACTTGCTCCCATTCCTGTAATTGGCGGTCTCTCTGCTGTTGGATGTGGTAAATAAATAAATACAAAATAAATACAAAATAAATAAGATCCAGACTTCTGCCCTGTGTGTGCATTACGACGTGTAGTTGATGCACACTACACAAAGCATTGACATCAACTACATGTTGCGATATTCTGCGGCAAGCATCTTGCAAGCCGAAACGGCTGGATTAAAAAAAATGGAATGTGGAGGGTTAACATCGACATAAATTTACTGTTTTTGGTCAGAAAGAAGAGTGTGCTGCTTTTGTTTGTGATAACCTTTGATTGTGTTAAAACCACTGCATTTTTGTGCTCAAGCCATGTTTGCCAACATTTATAAACAAATAACCTGATCAGTCATGCGTTAAGTTTGCCAAATGATCGCGGTGTCATTTAAAGCTTGAAATGTCTGCTTACCAATATGTAGAGAGAAATTCTGAAACTTATAACATTTTTATTTTTTGGACATTTTTCTGAGTGTATACTTTTTTTGATACACCCTGTAAAGTAATAATAATAATAAATCTCCCTGTGTGTTTGAAGATACGTGTATGCATGATTAAAACCAACCTACATGTAAGTAAAAGTCAGCTCCGTACTTTTGAGAAAATAGTCAAACAAATATTTCCAGTCACTTTGCCCAAAAACCACTTCGCCCTGAACCACTTCACCGCAGAGTGGTTTTGGGGCGAAGTAAATTTTCGTCTCATGAGACGAAAATTAATTATCTTACCCATTTCTCAAAGACTTATAGCACATCAGACAAAACCAATTTAGGGGTTTACTCCTTCATCATGTTTATACTGTGTACATGTAAGTTATGTGTAAATATGTGAACATTTCTGATTTTCGTGATCAGGGGCTAATGTATTTAATGTTAAAACGATCATGAAGTCCTTAAATGATAACAATGAAACAAACGTTTATTATTTTTTTAGCCAGAATGGTAGACCTGAGCTGTGTTCCAAATGCACAAACATTGTTAAAAGGGCCAATGTTCAGGTACATGTACATGTACCTGGCTTGAGTGCTCAAAAGCGCTGTAACCAATGGCAGCCCTGTTTCCATTAATAACTGGTCAATGGCCGCTTGGCATGCCTGATTCTCCTGATCACATGACCAATAGGATTGATTTCTAGAATGACCCATATTCATGTGCTGTGTATTATGTCTGGATTTCTGTACATTATGGCTTGGTGCATGCCAGGAGATGTCAGAGGAAACGGGGAATAATGACTTGGAAATAGACACAGCCGAGGATGAAAATAAACCTGATGAAGAAATTGAGGTTTGTGTTTAAATTACAATGTATGCATAAAACATGTACATACTGTGTAAAGCTGTAGTACAGTGGTGTATTGTAGTGTGACACTGTTTGTAGATCTTTAGCTATGGGGCATATTGCAATATGCAGTCTAATACCCATTTCCCACTACAAAATCTCCGGGTTAACTCGGGGGTAACGGCAATCCTTAACCCCGAGATACCCCGGGGCAGCGAAATATCGCGCGAGCGTTCCCACTACTCTTTTGCTGGCCCGGGTTAAGACGAAAAAATCGGCCGTTAGCCCGGGGCTCGTTAACCCTGCCAGCGACCAGGGTTAAGGATGGCAATCTCGGGGTTAACGGCCAAACTCCGGGGTAAGCATTGTAGTGGGAAACCAAGCAGGGTTAAGTGTTCTCCAAGCAATCTCGGGGTTAAGACGCATGAATCATTGCGCAATACGGTGTCTAAAGGTTAAACTCGTGGCGCGAAAATGCGTGTTCAGTGCGCTATAAATCCTGCTGGCGTATTGCCTCAAGCAACATCTACCTTCTTCCCCTTTTGAGAACGTTGGCGTTGACGTTTCCTTCGCAATATTTGTAAAATTACCATCAGGACCGCGACCGATATTGCTTCCGTGTCTGGCGCCATTTTGAGCGATGTACTAGCAGTACTTTTCCCCCAAACCACTTCGCCCTTGGCTGGACCACTTCTCCCTCGGCTGGACCACTTCTCCCAATCATGGAGGTAGGAATACATCGCCCAAATGCTACTTTACCCAAGGGGCACTCTGCAAACGTAACCTACGTACGTGCCCGCTCACGGCTGACAGACATGCAGCTACTTAGTTTTATGCCGTTTGATGAAATAATTTTTCAAAGAAGAATTAGGCCTGGCTGAGAAAACACCGTCTTAATACACCCCCATTTTAATGGTATAGGCCTACACGTGATGCGTCTTGCTTGCCACGTGGGTCATGGATGTTTGGACGAAATGTTATTTGCACGAGTGGTGTGTGGCCCAAGTGGTTTGGGGGCGAAGTGACTGTAAAGGGCAGTGCGGCGAAACCAACACATGTGTCGAATGGTGGGATCATATTTACCGATGTCTTGTGGCGCGAAAAAGGACCCGTTGCTTGGCGACAAGCCAACTCGCGCACTCCGTCATTTCCAGTCCGCGTGTAGTGGGAAACCGCACCGCGTTAACCCGGGGCAAGCTCGCCCCGGGTTTGCCGAAACTCCGGGTTAACGAAACAAATGGGAACAGAACTCGGGGTTAACGAACCCCGGGGTAAGAAAAGCTTAACCCGGGGCGGCAAATCTCCGGGTTAAGCAGTTTGTAGTGGGAAAAGGGTAAAAGACTGGTCTATAGGCTTAGCCGGCTAACGCGGCATCCACTGAGACCGGTCTATAATTTCAGCCCGCTTGCAATATTGTCATCTTAAAGTTAGACCAGTCTTAAAATTTAAGCAGGCGGCAATTAGCAGGCTATAATTTTGGCAATAATCTGGGCTGATTTTCACCCCAGCGTGGCCACCCCCGAGATTGTGTCTAGTGGGAAAAGGCCTTGATGGGGCTTAAGTTTAATCTAAAGGTTTCTTCAAGTTTGAGAGAAGATTTGTCAGAAAATTTAAATTGCCAAAATAGGCTCGAAATATAGACCAGAAAAATACCCTTGGAGCTCACACATTTTTGCCGAAATCATATTGGTCATATTTAATGTGCTGATGCCAATTTTCATTGTGGATGGTTTTCAGAGGCCCTTTATTATTAACTCCTACATGTACCGGTATGTGGGTTGATTGTTTTGCTTTTGGGCTTGACTCAAGCACATCCATCATCAGTAAAGTTAAATACACAAGCCTAATTGGCATGAACACATCAAAGTTGATCATACATGTAACTTGACAGAGCATTGCAATCAGGAGGAGAGGTCACCTCATAAACATGTCTGTTTTTATGAGTCATTCCTTGGCACTTCAGATATTGCTGTACCACTTGGCTTTCAGTCAATTCTCTTTCAGAAATGTCAGTTTGAGCATCAGTTCTGTTTCACCAAGGTTCATATTTGTATTACATGTACGTGTACATGTATCAGGGATAAGAAGAATATTGTATAGGGTGACCCCCAAAATGTCTGTTATTATAAAATGAAGCTTTTGCGGATACCGTGCGTTTCTGATACTGTGCAGCACATAGGCCCAATCCGATGTGCTTCCATGTTGGGCGCACCAAAGCAAATGCGTACGCACGCGTCATACATATCAGTACATGTATGTAGAGTGAATGCGCTTTGAGTGTGTGCCATATCATGCATGCGTGAGTAAAGTATCAAAAATACTGTACAACAGTAACAAAAAGCGCATGCAGTTGTAAACGTTGCAAATGAACTTACATTTTCAACACCAAACAGACAAAAATCTTGTAGAAATCCTACAAAGCAAAGAAGGTACCATATCATCTTCATTTTATCTACATTTTATTGCATGTCTTTTCGGGTGTACATGTACGCATCAATTAAACATCAAGTGCGGCGCATGCAAATGAAATTTAATAATTGGTGTGACCATTTATAGCCCCATGGTGTGACATACACTGTGCATGTAATTAGGGATTAAAAGTAGGTTTCGCCAAACCTACTTTTAATCCCATTCATAACCTTTTCATGTAAATCGGTAAAACTCACCAAAATTAGCTCGTTGTTTTGCATTCACTTTCCTAAACACAGTGTCAACAAGTACCGCTTTCGTACAACTGCTAGCTGTGCGTCAAGTTGTTTTTGTTCGATCGCGTGCGTTACACGTAATGCAGGTGTGTTTTGCTTGCGTGCGCGCGCAAGCACGCGACCGGGTATAAGTGCACAATTTGCTTTCGGGCGCGTGCAGTTTCTGTGTTCATGTGCATGTCCCGTATACGCGCTGACTAGGGCACAATTAAACGCGGGCCAGCCGGCCGGGCATTATCACTGGTCATTATTCGTTAGTTGAAGACTGCTCACGTGACGTGCTCTCGGCCAATAGGGATGCGTAAACTGTCTAAGGTATTTATGAATTGCCCTTTTAACCCTAACGCCCTAGGATGTAAAATCATATTGATTTTGGAGGATTGAGGAGTGTTGGGGTTAATGTGCAGTGGCAAGAGTCCACACAGTGTAAACTCAGTACATGGTACATGTATATAATGTACATACCGGTACACAAGATGAATGAGATCTTGCACAGTACAATGATAAATGTGTTGCTTTGTGGACTGTGATGATTTTTATGTCAACATTTTTGTGTTTCTGTGTACTTTGCTGCTGGTGTCATTGTGTAGTGATAACCTTAGATACTGGGGACTCTCTTAGTATTCTGCTTTCTTGTGTACTACATGTAGGCTATGCTTTGTGCAGTAAACTCGTGTTAAAGCACTTTGGAGGGACCAAACTAACACTGACTAATGCCAGTGCTATCCAGTGAGTTATGTGTACAGTATACATGTAATAAATTACATGTAACCACCGGCACTTGCATGTTATATTGATCCCTTTCGAACACGTGCGAATACGCCATTTTGGGAGTCAATAATAATTGGTGGGCGTCACATGGTTTAATTCACTAATGGGAGCCTTTGTATTGCGCGTTACGCGTGCTATGGACACACACTACGCGCACGCAATGGACACACACTACGCGCATGCACATTGCTTCCACAATGACGCGGCATTATTTGACTCCCAAAATGACGTCATTGGCACAAGCTCAGTACTGTAGAAAAAAAGGACCTCTGTATCCAACTGTATATTTTTTCCTGTACAATGTATTACAATTATCTGCATCTTCTTGCATTAGCTTACAATTAATGTCTGCCCATTGTAGCTATTGTACTACAAGTCTTAAGGTATGTACAAGAATTGATTATAGTCACTGTGATGATTCATATTCTCCCTTATTCCATTTATCCACAGGGAATACTACAAGCTGAGGATCCAACCACAGAAGTGAGTACATGTATTCATGCTGGTTCTATAGCTTTGCCTATATTTTAATAGTTTAGATGGGAGATGGGTCATTCCATGTAGTTCGGAGTTGGTTTCCCCGTTACATCATAATCTTCTATGCTCTATATTCTTGAACAAGCTACATGTACTAGTAATGTAGCCTGTGCGATTTGAGGTTGTTTTTTTTTGTAGGGCAGTGAGATACATTTCAAAAAATAGAAAATCCCATGATGTGATGCTGAACCTTACAAGTGTTATACAGTAGTCAAGTCCATCGCAAGTCCATCGCAAGCCTTCACAATTAAGCCTTCACAAGTCCACAAGTTTTAATTGAAGTCACAAGCTACATTGTATTTAAATGAACTCCAACAAAGGCACTTTTGTGAGTGTCCATCCTTTGCTTCTTGTTACTGGACATGTGATGGACTTATGTGGGACTTGTGACCGATTTGATTAGCTCTAGGCTTGTGATAGACTTGTGATGGACTCGGCTACAACCATGCACAGTACTAGGAATTAATTTCTTATATTGGGTTTCTTTATTCATATATTATTATTTTGTTTTTATCTGGTCACAGAGATACTCAATCAGGGCAAGTAGATGCAATAGCTCCTCCAGCCAGTATGAGCAGAGGAAGACGCCACTAGAAAACAGAATGATGTCACATGGTCGAACAACACCACAAAAACAGGGTAAGAACTACGACCTATCGGCCTATCTATATGTACAAGTAATAGCATTCCTAGTTTGAGATATTGGCAAACATATTTTTGTAGTCCTAATAAATAAAAAAATATTCTTCCCACACGATCTTTTACACATGTAACTCTTTCATCAGTGCCCATTGTTTTTAACATTTAACCCTAAAGTGCCCAACTTTGTGTGTGTTTTTTTTTTTTTTGGAAACTGAAGTCATACATGCACGGCGGTTGGCGTGTTGAAAGAAAAGATACAATCGAGATCGTACATGATGATAGCACTTTTAGTACATACCATAGATCGTACATGTACGGCATTGGCACTGAAAGGGTTAATGACATTCTTTTAACAAGATTCTTTTTAATGACATTTTAAAACAAAAATCATAGCGGAAGTGGTACAATTTTCTTTTTTAACTTTTTGACCCCATCCAGCTTTGAATTGATGATTGTGAAATAAAACCTGAAGCTTGTATTTAGTGCAGTATTCAAATACATTTGTACAATGTAACTTTTAGAAGTTGTATTTATTCACCAAAGGTTGTCACTGGTATGGAACATGAAGTATGCTAAAAATAACAAAATAAAAATTAAAACCCACAAAATGTGCAAGTTTTAGAGTGCTTGCCATGGGTTTGATGAATTAATCAGCTCTTACCACCTACTTGTACATGTACATACCTTGGTGACCACATACATGTACATGTACTGCATGGATCATTTCTGTTTAGTACATGTACTGTACTCTTTCAGATTGATGAAAGTGATACAATCCTGACTGGCATGCTTTTTCACCTGGGTTTTAACCTTAACACTACTCAATCCTCAAATCAATATGATTTGACACACACCCTATGGAGTTAAAGTTAATACAGCCTTAAACTACCAAATCTTGTACATGTACATGTACATGTACATGTACATACCGTAACACATAGTTTATGCACTGGCCATGTCCCAGCTACATGTATGACAGATGTACAGGGAAGGGTACTTAGTTATCAGAATGGTTTATAACTTGGCTTGAGTCTTGGCTGATACTGTTTTGGATCAACTTTTACAGACTATTCCGTGACATCCCATCCATCTCCATTGTATGGTCAGCCAGCGTGGTGGGGTCAGGAAGATGGAGGGGATGACGTACAGCATGATACAGAAGAGACAGAAAATGGGAACCAGCTGAGAACTCATGTTGGGGCTTATCCGTCAAACAATAAAGGTGAGTTGGAATGAGGCAGGAGGGACTTGGAGCAAGTCTAGGTGAGAGTACATGTAGGAACTTTATATCCATCATACATTGATGGTACATGTAGGTTAAAATGGCCTTGTGAGGTCAGGATGATCCAGAGCAGCCAACTCTCCCGGATTTTGTAACAGATTCTTCGGAAAATGACTAAGTTTGTGAGTCCTGACATGGTTAAAAATCCTCCTGGATTGTCAATTAACAACTTTGGGGATTTTTAGGTGTGTTTGGAGTCACGGAATTAACGTACCTGTTTTCCCAGATGTCCTCCCCAAAATCCGGGAGGGTTGGCACCTCAGATGATGCAGGAGGGACTGGGAGCAAGTCCAGGTGAGGGTACATGTAGGGATTTATCCACACAACAAAGGTTAGTTGGATGTCTTTTGTGCCAGTGTTTTTTTTTCTTTTCTAAAATAAATTTCAAACTTATTATTTTAACATTTTTGCAGATATGGACGTTTCAAGTCAGTCCAACCACAAACAGCTGGAGCGTCCCACCAAGTTGGCTTTGAATGAGGCTGAGCGTGACCACAACATCCCTGTACATATATATGGCCGCCATTCCACAGACATCACTCCCACCACGCCAGGCAAACGCCCTCCAACGCCTGAACACACTGAGGTCACGTTGGTTTCAGCCTCTGAGAAGCATGTCGGTTTTACCATCGAGTTTAATGCCAAAGATGATGCCCCTAAGATGTCCATGAATGAGAGCTTGAGTGAGTTTGTGCCGACGACTGTCAAGAACAAGATTGAAGGAAGTAGCAAGATGATGGAAGAGTTAAAGGCAGAGAGAAAGAAGAAAATTCTTGGAGATGACCCAGATAGCTATCAGGTAAGATTGAGGGAAGTAGTAGGATGGTGGAGGAGATGGTAGCAGGAGGAAAGAAGCAGAGCCTTGGAGATGGTCCAGATAGCTATCAGGTAAGATTGAGGGAAGTACATGTAGGAGATGGGAGCAGAGGGGGAGTCTTGTAGATGTTCTTGTTGTGTAATTCCTAGAAAAAAAGCAATCTTGCTTAAAATTTGTTGGAGTAAAAAAGAAATATTGATTTGTGTTTGCTTTGTTTTTTCTTTTATTCTGAGATATTTAGAAGTATTTTCATTGCTGAAGATTAAAGTGAACACAAACATGTTTATTTTTGTTGACCCCTAATTTAGTCCCCACGAGCATCGCCATCAGCTGTGCAGAAGCTAAACAGCATGTGGGCTAACAACCCAGGCAAGAAGGGCAGCAAGACCGGCCAGGTGGACCCAAGATCAGTGAACAATTCAGGTATGCTGATTTACTGTTCTTAGCTATTAAATATGGTCTTATTGGTATTTCAACTCCAGATCCTCAACACTCTGTGTCGGTGCTCTACCAGCTGATCAATGAGTCTCAGTGGTATAGGCCTACTTCTCAGTTTTTTCCCCAAGACCTCTGACACACCAGGCAGATGCTATACCAGCTGAGCTATGAGGCACAGTGGAGGAGATGGGAACACAATTTTTTCAATGATACTGTGACCCATAATGTTTTTTTTCTTCAAGATAACATTAAAATATCTGTCAACCAAAATTTCAAAATTTAAAGTGACTTGAAATAACCATATCTGTACAGATGTTAAACCAGTGTACACCGTACATGTTTGTACCTTCTGAGAAGTGGCAATGTTATTAGCAGGGGTCATTGTTTGTTTCAGATAATAGATATCAAAGTGACAAATCAGCAAAATTGATGTTATGCATGGGACATTCTCTGTTTGATGCCAAGAGCATTACGCATTAAATGCATTATTCGTAGGGCTGCACTTATTACACGTATACAGTGTACATGTACATGTATTTCCAAAATTTCATTTCCAGAATGAAATTTGTGAGTGTATAAAGCTTGGCAATGTCCAACATACCAGACATTCATAAACACTGAGAAGTGACAGTTATTGCTAAACAGTCTATAGGGCATCAACTTTAAATTTATTTAAAAACACCCCATGATCAATTTTCTAAAAAACAAAATAACAAATCATAAAAGTGAGTTTCTCAGAAATGCTGCTATTTCCACAGCAGAATCTGGCATGATAGAAGCACCAACATCTTTGAAACTACGATCCGGTGTCTTGCACAAGCAGCCAGCTCCGTCCAAATCCAGCCCTACAACAGCAGAATCTGGCATGATAGAAGCACCAACATCTTTGAAACTACGATCCGGTGTCTTGCACAAGCAGCCAGCTCCGTCCAAATCCAGCCCTACAAAATCACGCTCGTCACTCGGTAACCACTCCGAAGAACACAATGAACATAATGGGGATAATGTGAGCGAGTCTGGGACCTACACCATCGAGAGTGAGAGCCAGTCTAAAGAGGTCCAAGAGGCGAGATCAAAGATCGATGAAGTGTTTGGTTTAGATGCTAAACATGGAAGTGATGAGGATACTGATAATGATGTAGAAGATGGAGTGATACAGGAGGAAGCAATTACCATGGAAACGGCCAAAACACAGGAGATGGAGATTGGGAAATATAGCTCGACTAATGGACAGGAAAGCGCCAAGTTAACAGAAAAACAAACATTTCAGGTAATTTATGGTTATGAGTGCACTTTTTAGTGGATTGGATTCTTTTTTTCTTTTTTTTTACAGCGCGCATGTCCACCCTGGCGCTGTTGCCATTATTACCGCTGCCGTCAGGGAATCACCAGAACCATTTCCCTTCAACTAGGTGGCTGCCGGCCAGGCGCTCAACCCTATCAGCAGTTAGATTGTAGCATTCCCCTTAACAGCTTCCCAAATAACGCTTGGGTTGACGAGGCAACTGGGATTAAGTGCCTTGCCTAGGGACACAGACACGTTGGTCGAAGTGGGGCTCGAACCCGCAACCTCTGATTGGGAGTCCCGCTTCATACCCACTAGACCACAGAAAACAGATTGGATTTTTATTTTTCATATCCATTTTGCACCTGTCACTTTTGTCCCACTCCCCTCCCATACATTGCTCCACACAATATGTTGGGTTTTATTACCTCTGAAGTTCTAAGGAGATAAAATAGTAACAAATAGTGCAAAATCATACCTTTAAAAAAAAATCCTGTCTTGTTCGTAATACGAATATACACTTCATGACATTTTTGTGTGTCATTGTTAAGTGTGTTATGTGGGAAATTTGTGCAGAGGGTTTTTAGAAAGATATGTTGGCACACTATTTTTTTTTTATTTTAGTTTTTTTTTTTACAGTTTTACAATTTTAAAGATATTATGATCCTTACTGCAAACTCTCTCCAATACTTTTAGAGACACACATCTAACAGCCGATAGTGACAGCTGTACCTCTGATATTTTTTTGCGCTACTGCTGTCATATATCGGCGGTTACATGTACATTTGTGTGTTTTCCCTATTAAGTAGCTGGAAGTATCTAAAGTGTTTGCACGTTATTGCTTTGCAGCCCAAACCACCTACCTCTGGCACATCCACCACCCCTGCTTGGGTGCGACAGTGGGCAGTTCTTGCCAGTAAAGACGTCGGTTCCCGTGAGAAAAGCAATTCTCAGCCCACTGACACTTCACCAATCCTGAAGGACCAAGTATGTAATCCCAATGAACCAATGAACAGATCGCCTCTGCCAGCAATTCAGATCCCTGCTGTCCCACCACGGAGATCGGGCAAACGTCGTCTGCCGTCAACTCCACCTGAGAGGGGTGAGAAGCTTCCATCACATCACACTAGCTCTGATGATTCAGCGCGGCAAAACGGCTTGAATATACGACAGTCACCAGCTAGTGCCTTTTACAGTCCACATAATCGTGACACTGTCACTAATAGCCAACATGATGAGAGTGGTTCTCCAACAGGGGAAATGGTGTCTGGAAGAAATCCCATAGTATCAGTGAACAAAACGGTGTCAGAGGTGGGATTGGCATCTGCAGCAGGTGCAGAAGAGGAAGATGACTTCCGTACGGAGGTTTCCATTGATACCGAGATTCTGCTGAAAGACACGGAAACCTTTGTGAAGAGCCTTGAGTTGCGTATGCGCGATCGCCAGCAGTCTACACCTTCACCGGACATCTCAGACTCGTTCAATCACTCTCATCGGTCGTTTGATGGTGATGTGGACACTGACCTAGACACTGCTAGCTGTGTGAGTTTAGTGGGTACTTCTGGAGCTTCAAACTCACGACGATCCAACCAAGCCAGTCTTCCACCTTCGGGTTATCAAGGCAATAGAAATGCCACTGACAGCAATGCCAACAAAAGAGACTCAAAGGACAAAAAAGGAAGCTTTTGGAATCGATTATCTCAACCTGCTAGATCCAAACAAAATGAGAAGAATCCGTCTGCCCAAACCAAAGATTCTACGCCTGCGTCAAACAGTCTCAGTGATTCTGTGGAGGCTTCATTCCGTAGAAACACTAATTTAACAGGATCATTACCAACGGGACGCATCAATGGCCGTAAAACTCCCAAAGAAGCCGAAAGCACTGAAACAAGTCCCAAGTTGATTAGAAAAGTTAAAGCTAACCTGAGCAAACCGCGACAGACACGAAGCACAATGCTGCGCAAATCGCGGTTCGATGGTAAGGATTCGCCCGGTGTCGATCACGGCGATCTAAGCCCTAGTTCCAGCATGTCTGACATGAGCAGCTCCAAGAATCCCTCAGTGTTTCGTCGATCCAGTATTCAAAGAGAATCCAACGAAAGGTGCCAAAGTCCCAAGGATCTCCACTCTAGGACAAAGACGGCGAGTGCTAGGATCGACACTGGCCGACAAAGGACCACCAGCCGTAGCAGTGAACCGAGTCCTAGGAGCGAAGTTAGCCTGGGAGGACAGATTGTCCAACATGCCCGGGCTCAGTCCATGAGAGAACGACGGATGCATGCTGGTGACATAAGTGCAAGAATCATGGGCAAGGTGCAGTCGTCATCGGTTCGAACAGCCACCTCGACATCAACTAGAAAGACATCTCAGAGTTCGGTTGACTCATCATCAGTCAAGAAAGCCCCCACTGGGAACTGGAGAAGGTATGTATGTTAGTGATGTACTCTAAAACCTTGGTTTTCACCTTAAAGGCCCAGTAGATGATCTGTTTTTGAGCGATTCTGCGAATAAAACCATTACAAATCAAAAGAAAGACATCAACAAACTCATCCGAAGAAATTTCAGCTTTGTCAAATGTACCACGTTTAAAAAAACAATAAAAATCCATATGCATTATCCTGGTCTTGGCGGGGTGTTTCAAATATTCGTTCTCAGTTGATTGGGTACTATGTGGCTTGCGTCATGCACTCTGTGGCGCACATACTGCGTGTGCGCGCGATCCATAAAAATGCATCGCGTTGGAACACGCACACGGAGCACACAGCGCCCCTGCATTTTGGACTGCGTAGATGCGAACCAAAAATAAGTAAATCGTTTGCAAATGATCTAAATAATTTCATCTTTACGGATTATTTTCTGTTAAAATTATATAATTTTGAGCGGAAACCTTTCGTTGGGTAGTTGCTATTAATTCAATCTTTACTTTCAGAACTTTTCCCCTGTAAATTCGTCGATTACTTTTTGGGGTCATTGCAAATGATCCACTGGGCCTTTAAGGGAATTCGTAACCCTGTGAGCAATTGTTGGGTACTGTGGCCAGTCTTACACACGTGGCCAGTCTTACACACGTGGCTCAGGTTTAATCACTTTCTGTGCCCATGTGTGCATTGTGTTTTCATTTTATTGTTCTATATTTGAATCTAGATATAAAGACCAGCCATCTCGGCCAGACGCGGTTAATGCTTACATCAAGTCAGTCACCAGCCGTCAATCCTCCGTCTCCAGTGCTGACGAGAGCATTAAATCAGCCCCTGCTTACAGCTATCGCAAACCCCGTAGTAACAGCAACCCTTCCCCGCCGCAGCGAGCGGCCATCTCGGTGCATCAATTGACGCAGCATTATGAGGAGCCAATGAGGAATGGTAAGGATGACGTCGCTGAAGCTAGCAACACACTAGCCGAGAATCTACAGAGATTGGCTAAGGGAGAAACGACGTTGGGAATGGCCGTGGAACATATACCTAAAGATGAGGTGAGTTTGGAAGTCATAACGCTCCCCTCCCCTTGATATAAAGCTCTTTCTGATTAGAGGTGCTTTTCCTAAGTCTAGGTGTGTTACCAAGGGAAGCCTTTGGGAGGGGGGTAGGGTGGGGGGAGGGGGGTAGGGTCTGTAGGGGGGGGGGAGGGGGGTAGGGTCTGTAGGGTGGGGGAGGGGGGTAGGGTCGGTAGGGTGGGGTGGGGGGTGGTAGGGTGGGGGTGGGGGTGGGGGGGGGTGGGGGTGGGGGGGGTGGGGGTGGGGGGGGAGGGGGGTGGGTTGGTGGGGGGGGGGGAACATGTTCTCCTAACTACATGTATGTTCATCAAAATCTGAAATGGTCGGGTTTAGTCTTTTGGTTCAGTTGACACACAGTGACCCACAGCTTACTTTTGCTGATGTTAAAATTAAGTCCTTAAAATTGCCCTGAATTTATCCCCACAAATTATGCAAAATTGGATAGCAAGTGAAAATTAATTCCGATATTCTGTGTTATATAATTCTTATGCACAGCTCCTCTTCCATTTTGTGGTAAGTATAAAACATGGACAATATCATGGTGGTGTTGGCTGTTAATGTCCACTAGTACCGTACTGTGGTTGTTGTTACAGCCCCCTAGTCCAACACCCTAACGTTAGACCCATATACACCCTGCACACAAGTTGCCAATTTCACAGAGCTGTTAACACGTTGACTGCTGACTACAAGTATACTGGGTACTCGTACAATGTAGTAACAGGTGTACCGGATTCTGCCACTACGAGTATACTCATAGAAAATGGGAACGCCCTGTGAAACTGTTTGGCAGTCAACGTGTGAAGCACAGAAAATTGCTTAGCACAATTTGTTTTTAATGCAAGCCGGCCTTATACCTATTGCATTGACGGTCATGACAGGGGCCAGTCACATTGTGACTGTGCGTCATTCAAGAGCAGACACTTTGTGGATCTGTTGTCGCATCATTTAAATATGAAAACATGTGTACTTCAAGGTCCATTGGCCACTCAAAGTAAAGGCTACAATGTACATGTATCAAAGTCAATAATGGAGAAACCAGCCCCTCACTCCGAAACAAAATCAGAATGACCAGTCTCTTTACGATATAAGTGTGGCTAGTCCGCATCGAGACAACCAAGTTGCGCTGTACTACCGTGGTAAAGTGTCATGACTCGGATTTGAACCAACATGTTGCAATATCTGTGTGGTGGCATGATGCACCAGACTCTGCCTGTATACATTGGGTACCAGTGTGTATTATGATTGACTGGTATTCCGCTTCTGATTCCAAAAACAAGTTGACATTCTTTTGACGGGTAACCCATTTTTTCAAAGCAAATGAATTTTGTCTTGAGCAAATTTCTGTGCTTTAACAGCTCCATGAAACTGGCCTGAAACATCATAATGTCACGGTTTATTTACATTGTGTACATGTATGCATGCTTTCCTATGGCCCTACATGTACCTGTATGTATACCGTCTGGTGCCCTGAGAGTGAGATAATGTGCACATTATCCACAGTGTTTGCATGAACATGCAAGTCCTACCGGTATAAACCGTTGCAACCGTTGCAAACTTCACATTGCCCTTTCTCCACACTCTTCCCATTTGGAGTATTGTACAGTATTGTCCATTGTTGTAGTTTATTAGCTAAGTGTTTCAGGTGGAATAATTGTCAAGATCCTTTTGTTGAGAAGTAGATTTTGGCAATGTTACTGTTATTACACGTATGTACATTAGTGAGGTGGATTAAGGAAAAAATCGTTACACGGTGGACAAAAGCACAATTTTTTCACCAAAGTATCAGTTTGACCCATAGATTTCAAAAAAGTCATGCTCCAAAAAATCTGAGAATTGGATCACCTTGAATTACGTCATTATGACGTCATAACCTCTTGTTATGTAATAAAGCAAACGTAAATGCCATGGTGGGATTTCTACATGCCAAAATTATGTTTCTGAGGTCAAGGAATTCAATGAGGGTGGTATTAGTTTGTAAAAAATTAATATCCTTTATGGTGACTACATGTATATTGATGTAAATATGACGTCATCATCGTCAATACTACACAAATAACACAAAATTTGAAAAAAAACAGATTTTATTGCCGTTTTTTCACCAAAATGCTAATCTTTTTGTGTTCAAAATGGTAACAGTATAATTACCGTGGCACTGATCTACAAGATACCATGATGTCATTATGATATAATAAACAATAACTATCAACCAAAACAATCACACATTAACACAATGAAACAATGATTCTGACCGGATATAGGTTATGACAGGATATTTATTATATTGAATAGCGCATATAACAGTTGGTTTGTGTAGACGAGGGATTATAGTGCGTTACCATTTATTTAACTGCATCTTACAGTTACAGTTATTAGGGTTTTTTACAGTTTATTACTATTAACCACCTACGTAAAGGGGCAGGATCGTCGCTCAAAAAATTGGCGTTCTCGGGAAACCTGTACCCAAGTCAATCAATGCTGGTCCATTTGTTTGACGTCACAACTGTTTAAGTCTAAAGCGTTTATACCCAGTGAACTGCAAAGATATGTACATGTTGTTTGGCAAGTTAGGACATACTTCCTTCAATTATTGTTAAACTCATAGTAATCCTGCCCCTTTAAAGTCCGTTTTGATTTTAAAGTTTGTTATTGTTCAATAATGAACAGTCTCAATTTCTGGTATTAAAACATTTTATAGATTAATGTTTTGATGAAGCAAGCATCACATCTTCCAATTATTTTAGAGTTTTCGTAATTACTGTATCGTTTCAGATGACTGAATTAATTATCAATGCCCAAACTGATTATTTTTGACAGTTGCAACTGCAAAGGTCTGTGCAGGGTAGACCAGCTCTTGATGCACACACGTTTGACATCCACAGTAGTTGACTGCCTTTTTGACCGCCGGGTCCCTTGCTCCTCATTCTGTGTACCGGTATCATGTTTTCGTTTCTTTTCAACTTGCCTTTCCAGTTTTGACTTATTAAATTTCTGATGACAGGATCGATGCCACTTTGCCTCATTTCGCACAAAGTTTTCTGCTGTTTATTCTGCTCCATATTGGAGGTTAACAGGTAACGCGTCAAGCTTCATGAATTATTTGACATTCATAAGGAAGTCATTGAAGACAGTGAGAGAATCATAGTTGCGCCGCGTCTGTGGACAAGATAAATTTTCCGGTGTAGTTTGCTGGCAGATAATGCAGGCTGTCCAATCCATGCTGACTATTACACCTACACATAAATAATGATTATAATTATTATTAGTATAATTTAAAAACAAATAATGATCATCAACAAAGGACCAGAATTAGGAACCAAAGAACTATATGTAGAGATGGGGAACTGTTGGGTTGTTGAGCTTGGGGGTTAGGGATGGCACACAGGTTCATAGATGGACATTTGGAAGCTTCTAGGTTCTATTTGCAATCAGGTTGACATTTATTCTGATAATTATGTGTAAGGATGACAAACCTGCACCTGTAGCGTCAGGGCAGGCAGTGATATAAAAAGAGTTATTTTAGTTACAGTTTTACATGTTTCTGTACTCCACTCAGCAACTGTATAGTAATACAGGACAGAGAAAACCTCAAGCTAGGTGATCCTCAAAGCATTTGCACCGACCAAAGCAACGCAGCAATCCCACCCAAGAGCACAAATCCGCCTGTAATCTCTGAACAACTGCCAAGTTTACAGTTCATAAGATTATGGTTATTTGTATAAACAAATTAATAAAAGACCATGACCTAATTATCTTAAACCGAGGCCTATATACATGTACATGACCATATTACATACATTGTATGCCACCAATACAAACACACTAGTGTTTCTCTTAACACCAAGTTCTCCATTTCAGCTATTCAATACCACTTTTTTAGCTCACAATTTCACTCTTTCCATAGCTTCTTAAATTCCACCAGTATCATTAAACAAATCTATAATAAATTGCTGTAACAATGTCGAGCTCCAAGTATAAAATACAGAAATAATAAGTTCAAAATTTGATAAAAATAAAGGCAAATTTACTTTACCTGTAGCGTCAGGGCAGGCAGTGGCCTCAAACCCGCTGTTACTAGGCAGATCCAAAAACAGAAGTTAACATGTAGTTTGTGACACCTAAAACTCATTTTTCTAATACTTAATTAAAGCTTAATTGACAGTAAACCATCAACAAAATGCATTGTATTCAATAAATAATAGAATAGGTAGTTAAAGGAGTGTGACCAGATCACTTTTTTTTTACCCATAACTTCCCGGGACTTACCTTATTGGTCATGAGATTTTTATATCATAACATCCGTTATATTTTTCTGATTACGAAACTGAAACTCCCGCGCTTCTAGGCCGCATATTTCCGAGGATATCGTCGAAAATCCACCGATTATTTGTAAACTAATTTTCCAGTATCAACGTTTATCCGATGAAAGCTGACTCGATAGTTTTGTTCAATTTTTTTACTGGAAATTGCGAATTTTTTCGGGTTTTTGGGACATGGGAGGTGTGTATGGGAGTTACTTGATAATATTGGTAAGTTACATCGAAAACTATTTTCCAGAAACTCTGGTCACGCTCCTTTAAACCAAAGTCTGATTGCCCTACTTTCACAACCATAATATTCATGAACTGTATGTTGGGACACAGCATTATGCAAATAAGATGGCTTTGTTTTAACAAATTAGATCTATGCAAAAGAATTACATGTATAAAGTTGTGACCTTACTGCCGTTGCATGATAAAAAGAAATGCATTTTGTTTGACCCTACGACTGTTGCATGATAATAAGAAAATACATTGTAACAAAATCTTCAGTGGGAAGCAAGTGTACTACTACTGGGTAAGTAAAGATGGCAGCTATGCTTGGACTTAAATAATACACAAATAAAATAGCATTCTATATTTAATGTCAGGGGAGCCACACATCCCTTACATATATAACTGATGGTTCTTTCGCACAACAAATTTCTCGGAGAAGATTATGTCTCGAACGCTAATATTACAGAGACAATTAATCCTAACAAATGTGTTAAAGGAGCGTGACCAGAGTTTCTGGAAAATAGTTTTCGATGTAACTTACCAATATTATCAAGTAACTCCCATACACACCTCCCATGTCCCAAAAACCCGAAAACATTCGCAATTTCCAGTAAAAAATTGAACAAAACTATCGAGTATGCTTTCAGCGGATGAACGTTGATACTGGAAAATTAGTTTACAAATAATTGGTGGATTTTCGACGATATCCTCGGAAATATGCGGCCTAGAAGCGCGGGAGTTTCAGTTTCGTAATCAGAAAAATATAACGGATGTTATGATATAAAAATCTCATGACCCATAAGGTACGTCCCGGGGAGTTATGGGTAAAAAAAAGTGATCTGGTCACACTCCTTTAATAGTTCATGTGTACTTTGATCTCCAAAACTGTCTGTGGTTTGGTCATCATAAGACATTTTAGACACCAGTTGCCCAAGAAACAGTTTACAAAGTTATATATGGCAATTGCATTGTCTGAAACTGAAACAAAACCATTTCAATCCAAAACCGAGTTATAATTTCAAATGTTACTAACATTGGTCTGCTAGCCATCACAACCATGAGCTGAAATTGAAACATGTTAAAATATTTTAATACAAACCACTGATTTTCCCACGTTGATGATGATGTATTTTATACCATCATATGCTAATATAGACAAATTTAATACAAAAATGATGAAACTGTTTGTTTCAGCGCAACACAAACGTTGCCATGCGATTCCTTGGCCTTTGATACATATAATTCGCTACTAAAATCACTTGCCTCGGCATTATATAACTAAAAACATGCCGTTTTAAGGAAATGGCGGCCATTTTGAATATATTACGTCATAATTAGGTCAAGGTCATTGCAATTTTTTTGGAGCATGGGATTTTATTAATCTACATACCCATAGGAGTCTTTAAAAAAAAATTGGTGCTTTTGTCCACCGTGTCACGATCTTCGTGTTTTTTGTCCTTAATCCACCTCACTACATCAGGTGTGATATTTGTCGCTTGGGAATTTTGAGTTTGCTTTGTTTGCCTGATCTTAGTTTTATTTTGGGCTATAAATTGTTGAGTTTTGTTGACCCTGTACATGTACCTTCATAGTCTTTCTGACATTGTACCAACCGTTATTGTACATGTACATGTAGCACTCTAATGCTGTTTGTGTCTTATGGTTGAAAATTGTATACGTATGCATGCATTTGAACCTAAGCCTTCTATTGAATTAATGGTGTGTAAACTTGCTTGAGGAGTTCCTGGTTTTAGACTCATTACACGCAAAGAACTTGTAATGATACTGTGATACTACAGGGGTCGAAATTAACCTGAATTTCATGCTGGTCAGAAGGACCAGTAGATTAGAGAACTCTACTGGTCCTGCTAAAAATTTGGTGGTCCACTGGTGCTTTTCAAAATGGCACCGAGATACTGCAACACTTTCTGGTTTAAGGTCATTGAGTGCAGGATGGATGGGATTGCTTATTGATCCAACACTGGGGCATGTCTGGAGAGATCGGAGAAAGAAATGTAGTTATCTGAAAATGTCTAAAGCGATCAGGAATTTTTTGTGGTAACCAGGAAATCTTCGCATTGAGTAAGAAATGTTTACTGTGGATTAGGCATCAGAGAATGTTTCCATGAGTCGGTAAATGTTTTCACTGGTCCATTGGACCAGTGTCTTTGACAGTGGTCCTTCTGATTTTTTTTTACTGGTCTTGGACCACAGGACCAGTGTTAATTTCGACCCCTGTACTAAAATGTCTACATTTACCGTACCGGTAAGTTGTCTCATCCCATCTTTGATTGAATTACCAAGTCATGTTTGCCTTTTTGTTTCTAACGTTTACACGTACATTCTTGTTTTTTTTAAATGTCTCTTGCTGAAGGATTGACAAGGTTTTCATGCAAATTTAAAGACAGAATTTCAGCTGAATAGATGCAGTAATAACTGTACTTCAGACAACAGACAACGTAAAACAATGTTTGATGAAAAATGAAATGTCTAATCGCATGATACAAGTAGAATGTTTACCTTGCAAAATTGCTGATATGAGCTGCTCAATTTACCCACAGAGAATGATGGATGAAATCTTAGCTGAAGACACAGTGGGAATCACAGTGAATGAAACCCAACTGGCACCGAGTGACAACCACAGACAGACATTACAACGCTCTAGCTCTCTTGGCTTCAACTCAGAAGGTTAGGCTCAATACTGAGACTCCAAAATGCAGATCCATTTGGCAATTTAACCCTTAGCTGACGACACAATGGGAGTGAATGAAACCCAACTGGCACTGAGTGACAACCACAGATAGACATTACAACGCTCTAGCTCTCTTGGCTTCAACTCAGAAGGTTAGGCTCAATACTGGGACTCCAAAATGCAGATCCATTTGGCAATTTAACCCATTTAGCTGACGACACAGTGGGAATCACAGTGAATGAAACCCAACTGGTTCCCAATGACAACCACAGACAGACATTACAACGCTCTAGCTCTCTTGGCTTCAACTCAGAAGGTTAGGCTCAATACTGAGACTCCAAAATGCAGATCCATTTGGCAATTTAACCCATTTAGCTGACGACACGATGGGAATCACAGTGAATGAAACCCAACTGGCTCCCACTGACAACCACAGACAGACATTACAATGCTCTAGCTCTCTTGGCTTCAACTCAAGGTTAGGCTCAATACTGAGACTCCAAAATGCAGATCCATTTGGCAATTTAACCCTTAGCTGACGACACTATGGGAGTGAATGAAACCCAACTGGCTCCCACTGACAACCACAGACAGACATTACAACGATCTAGCTCTCTTGGCTTCAACTCAGAAGGTTAGGCTCAATACTGAGACTCCAAAATGCAGATCCATTTGGCAATTTAACCCATTTAGCTGACGACACGATGGGAATCACAGTGAATGAAACCCAACTGGCACCGAGTGACAACCACAGACAGACATTACAACGCTCTAGCTCTCTTGGCTTCAACTCAGAAGGTTAGGCTCAATACTGAGACTCCAAAATGCAGATCCATTTGGCAATTTAACCCTTAGCTGACGACACAATGGGAGTGAATGAAACCCAACTGGCACTGAGTGACAACCACAGATAGACATTACAACGCTCTAGCTCTCTTGGCTTCAACTCAGAAGGTTAGGCTCAATACTGGGACTCCAAAATGCAGATCCATTTGGCAATTTAACCCATTTAGCTGACGACACAGTGGGAATCACAGTGAATGAAACCCAACTGGTTCCCAATGACAACCACAGACAGACATTACAATGCTCTAGCTCTCTTGGCTTCAACTCAGAAGGTTAGGCTCAATACTGAGACTCCAAAATGCAGATCCATTTGGCAATTTAACCCATTTAGCTGACGACACGATGGGAATCACAGTGAATGAAACCCAACTGGCACCGAGTGACAACCACAGACAGACATTACAACGCTCTAGCTCTCTTGGCTTCAACTCAGAAGGTTAGGCTCAATACTGAGACTCCAAAATGCAGATCCATTTGGCAATTTAACCCATTTAGCTGACGACACGATGGGAATCACAGTGAATGAAACCCAACTGGCTCCCACTGACAACCACAGACAGACATTACAATGCTCTAGCTCTCTTGGCTTCAACTCAAGGTTAGGCTCAATACTGAGACTCCAAAATGCAGATCCATTTGGCAATTTAACCCTTAGCTGACGACACTATGGGAAGGAATGAAACCCAACTGGCACTGAGTGACAACCACAGACAGACATTACAACGCTCTAGCTCTCTTGGCTTCAACTCAGAAGGTTAGGCTCAATACTGAGACTCCAAAATGCAGATCCATTTGGCAATTTAACCCTTAGCTGACGACACTATGGGAATGAATGAAACCCAACTGGCACTGAGTGACAACCACAGACAGACATTACAACGCTCTAGCTCTCTTGGCTTCAACTCAGAAGGTTAGGCTCAATACTGAGACTCCAAAATGCAGATCCATTTGGCAATTTAACCCATTTAGCTGACGACACGATGGGAATCACAGTGAATGAAACCCAACTGGCTCCCACTGACAACCACAGACAGACATTACAATGCTCTAGCTCTCTTGGCTTCAACTCAAGGTTAGGCTCAATACTGAGACTCCAAAATGCAGATCCATTTGGCAATTTAACCCTTAGCTGACGACACTATGGGAGTGAATGAAACCCAACTGGCTCCCACTGACAACCACAGACAGACATTACAACGATCTAGCTCTCTTGGCTTCAACTCAGAAGGTTAGGCTCAATACTGAGACTCCAAAATGCAGATCCATTTGGCAATTTAACCCATTTAGCTGACGACACGATGGGAATCACAGTGAATGAAACCCAACTGGCACCGAGTGACAACCACAGACAGACATTACAACGCTCTAGCTCTCTTGGCTTCAACTCAGAAGGTTAGGCTCAATACTGAGACTCCAAAATGCAGATCCATTTGGCAATTTAACCCTTAGCTGACGACACTATGGGAAGGAATGAAACCCAACTGGCACTGAGTGACAACCACAGACAGACATTACAACGCTCTAGCTCTCTTGGCTTCAACTCAGAAGGTTAGGCTCAATACTGAGACTCCAAAATGCAGATCCATTTGGCAATTTAACCCTTAGCTGACGACACTATGGGAATGAATGAAACCCAACTGGCACTGAGTGACAACCACAGACAGACATTACAACGCTCTAGCTCTCTTGGCTTCAACTCAGAAGGTTAGGCTCAATACTGAGACTCCAAAATGCAGATCCATTTGGCAATTTAACCCATTTAGCTGACGACACGATGGGAATCACAGTGAATGAAACCCAACTGGCACCGAGTGACAACCACAGACAGATATTACAACGCTCTAGCTCTCTTGGCTTCAACTCGGAAGGTTAGGCTCAATACTGGGACTCCAAAATGCAGATCCATTTGGCAATTTAACCCATTTAGCTGACGACACAGTGGGAATCACAGTGAATGAAACCCAACTGGCACCGAGTGACAACCACAGACAGACATTACAACGCTCTAGCTCTCTTGGCTTCAACTCGGAAGGTTAGGCTCAATACTGAGACTCCAAAATGCAGATCCATTTGGCAATTTAACCCATTTAGCTGACGACACGATGGGAATCAGAGTGAATGAAACCCAACTGGCTCCCACTGACAACCACAGACAGACATTACAACGCTCTAGCTCTCTTGGCTTCAACTCAGAAGGTTAGGCTCAATACTGAGACTCCAAAATGCAGATCCATTTGGCAATTTAACCCATTTAGCTGACGACACGATGGGAATCACAGTGAATGAAACCCAACTGGCACCGAGTGACAACCACAGACAGACATTACAACGCTCTAGCTCTCTTGGCTTCAACTCAGAAGGTTAGGCTCAATACTGAGACTCCAAAATGCAGATCCATTTGGCAATTTAACCCTTAGCTGACGACACTATGGGAATGAATGAAACCCAACTGGCACTGAGTGACAACCACAGACAGACATTACAACGCTCTAGCTCTCTTGGCTTCAACTCAGAAGGTTAGGCTTAATACTGAGACTCCAAAATGCAGATCCATTTGGCAATTTAACCCTTAGCTGACGACACTATGGGAATGAATGAAACCCAACTGGCACTGAGTGACAACCACAGACAGACATTACAACGCTCTAGCTCTCTTGGCTTCAACTCAGAAGGTTAGGCTCAATACTGAGACTCCAAAATGCAGATCCATTTGGCAATTTAACCCATTTAGCTGACGACACGATGGGAATCGGAGTGAATGAAACCCAACTGGCTCCCACTGACAACCACAGACAGACATTACAACGCTCTAGCTCTCTTGGCTTCAACTCAAAGGTTAGGCTCAATACTGAGACTCCAAAATGCAGATCCATTTGGCAATTTAACCCATTTAGCTGACGACACGATGGGAATCGGAGTGAATGAAACCCAACTGGCACCGAGTGACAACCACAGACAGACATTACAACGATCTAGCTCTCTTGGCTTCAACTCAGAAGGTTAGGCTCAATACTGAGACTCCAAAATGCAGATCCATTTGGCAATTTAACCCATTTAGCTGACGACACGATGGGAATCACAGTGAATGAAACCCAACTGGCACCGAGTGACAACCACAGACAGACATTACAACGCTCTAGCTCTCTTGGCTTCAACTCAGAAGGTTAGGCTCAATACTGAGACTCCAAAATGCAGATCCATTTGGCAATTTAACCCATTTAGCTGACGACACAATGGGAATCACAGTGAATGAAACCCAACTGGCACCGAGTGACAACCACAGACAGACATTACAACGCTCTAGCTCTCTTGGCTTCAACTCGGAAGGTTAGGCTCAATACTGAGACTCAAATGCAGATCCATTTGGCAATTTAACCCATTTAGCAGACATGCGATGGGAATCAGAGTGAATGAAACCCAACTGGTTCCCACTGACAACCACAGACAGACATTACAACGCTCTAGCTCTCTTGGCTTCAACTCAGAAGGTTAGGCTCAATACTGAGACTCCAAAATGCAGATCCATTTGGCAATTTAACCCATTTAGCTGACGACACAATGGGAATCACAGTGAATGAAACCCAACTGGCTCCCACTGACAACCACAGACAGACATTACAATGCTCTAGCTCTCTTGGCTTCAACTCAGAAGGTTAGGCTCAATACTGAGACTCAAATGCAGATCCATTTGGCAATTTAACCCATTTAGCTGACGACACGATGGGAATCACAGTGAATGAAACCCAACTGGTTCCCACTGACAACCACAGACAGACATTACAATGCTCTAGCTCTCTTGGCTTCAACTCAGAAGGTTAGGCTCAATACTGGGACTCCAAAATGCAGATCCATTTGGCAATTTAACCCATTAAGCTGACGACACGATGAGAATCAGAGTGAATGAAACCCAACTGGCACCGAGTGACAACCACAGACATATATTACAACGCTCTAGCTCTCTTGGCTTCAACTCAGAAGGTTAGGCTCAATACTGAGACTCCAAAATGCAGATCCATTTGGCAATTTAACCCATTTAGCTGACGACACAATGGGAATCAATCGAACCCAACTGGCTCCCACTGACAACCACAGACAGATATAACAACGCTCTAGCTCTCTTGGCTTCAACTCAGAAGGTTAGGCTCAATACTGAGACTCAAAAATGCAGATCCATTTGGCAATTTAACCCATTTAGCTGACGACACGATGGGAATCGGAGTGAATGAAACCCAACTGGTTCCCAATGACAACCACAGACAGACATTACAACGCTCTAGCTCTCTTGGCTTCAACTCAGAAGGTTAGGCTCAATACTGGGACTCCAAAATGCAGATCCATTTGGCAATTTAACCCATTTAGCTGACGACACGATGGGAATCACAGTGAATGAAACCCAACTGGCACCGAGTGACAACCACAGACAGACATTACAACGCTCTAGCTCTCTTGGCTTCAACTCAGAAGGTTAGGCTCAATACTGAGACTCCAAAATGCAGATCCATTTGGCAATTTAACCCATTTAGCAGACATGCGATGGGAATCGGAGTGAATGAAACCCAACTGGTTCCCACTGACAACCACAGACAGACATTACAACGCTCTAGCTCTCTTGGCTTCAACTCGGAAGGTTAGGCTCAATACTGAGACTCCAAAATGCAGATCCATTTGGCAATTTAACCCATTTAGCTGACGACACAATGGGAGTGAATGAAACCCAACTGGCTCCCAATGACAACCACAGACAGACATTACAACGCTCTAGCTCTCTTGGCTTCAACTCAGAAGGTTAGGCTCAATACTGGGACTCCAAAATGCAGATCCATTTGGCAATTTAACCCATTTAGCTGACGACACGATGGGAATCAGAGTGAATGAAACCCAACTGGCTCCCACTGACAACCACAGACAGACATTACAACGCTCTAGCTCTCTTGGCTTCAACTCAGAAGGTTAGGCTCAATACTGAGACTCCAAAATGCAGATCCATTTGGCAATTTAACCCATTTAGCTGACGACACAATGGGAATGAATGAAACCCAACTGGCACTGAGTGACAACCACAGACAGACATTACAACGCTCTAGCTCTCTTGGCTTCAACTCAGAAGGTTAGGCTCAATACTGGGACTCCAAAATGCAGATCCATTTGGCAATTTAACCCATTTAGCTGACGACACGATGGGAATCGGAGTGAATGAAACCCAACTGGCACCGAGTGACAACCACAGACAGACATTACAACGATCTAGCTCTCTTGGCTTCAACTCAGAAGGTTAGGCTCAATACTGGGACTCCAAAATGCAGATCCATTTGGCAATTTAACCCATTTAGCTGACGACACGATGGGAATCGGAGTGAATGGAAACCCAACTGGCTCCCACTGACAACCACAGACAGACATTACAACGATCAACTATGGGTCCTTATATATAGGTCCTTATTAGTTACTGGTTCATGTATATTGGGAGACTTTGAGATGCTTAGTGGCGGGAAACATAACGGTCCCACGTAACCAGTATGTGATTGTTTGGGTCACTCTCGAGCTGAAGTGTGCAAGCTCAAAATGGTTCAGACAATAATGGACTACGTGGGACCGTAGTCTTGGCTCCAAGACCTTCGTTGTTGGTTCGTTCTCATGGCGCGTCGATTCTGCTGTGTGATTGTTTCAATGCTGGTATCGATTCTTAAATTGGAAGATGAAGGTCTTGGATATTTGTTCTGTGGCTGCTTAACTTTTTCTTTGTTTTCAGCCAATTGATTCTCCCGAAAAGTCGGGGGAGCCAATCAGCAATCGAGATGAGATGCACTGATGATTTATTCAATGCGATTTGAAACCGTAAACGAGTGCACACGTACGAATGTTAGTACAGTAAACACACACTGCATTGTATACAGCCCATAGAATGGGCACCACGTGATAAATATGATTGCAACACTGCAACAGTGTAAGGCCAAATTTGCATACGACTTCATTATCACTGAATGTCATTAGTGCGGTTTGCTGCCACCAAGTATCTCAAAAGTGCCCAAAATGTCTATTGAAAATCAGAATAAGAATGTGATGGCTTGGTGTTTTTGTTTTCTTTTTGGCAGGTATCTTACCCCAGTCACTAAAGGCATCCAGTCCACCGACGGCAATAAAACGCAAACAGTGGAGTAAACCAGAGGTATGGACACTCGTGTGTCTGTTTCATTCTCTATCTAGAATGAAACAGACACAGATAGGGAGGGGGGAGGGTGGGGCTTGGTAGGGTTACAAGAGTTAAGGGAAGGCACCCATGGTCATTGAAAACATTCTAATCATCACCCAAAAACTGTTACTTTTTAACTCCTAGCGTCAAGAAAGGATTTTGACGGAGACCATTGAGGCAAGAAGGCCACACCTTCTCGTGTCCCTGGTCTTGGGTTTGATGACATTTTCAGTCATCTCCATAAATAAGAAAAGGGCAACATTTTAAGACTGGGATATGATTTTAGAGTTTAGGGGTTAGAGTATCACAATGTTAAACTAAATGGCTGACGTCACAGATTGTGCCAATTTTAGAGTTTAGGGGTTAGAGTATCACAATGTTAAACTAAATGGCTGACGTCACAGATTGTGCCAATTTTTGCATACAGGGTGCTGCTAAAAAGTCATTTTTGTTCATGAGGGCGCTCTGTACGGCTTATCAGTGCTACCAGTTAACTTTAAAACATGCATAATTTGCAAAAAAGAAAATCGCCCAATATTTTCCCAAGGAGGCTCTAAAATACACCACAGAGCATGTACAGTTCCAACGTGAATTGAACGGATTCCCTATATGCTTTAAGTAGCAGTCAATGCATAGTTCCGAGATTGCCCAATTAACCCGGCCCCTTGGATGTTGTTGCTATGCCTCACACGCTATCAAAATGGCGACACACACTGCACAAACCAATGGGACTTTCAACGGAAAACACAGATTCATTGGTGAAAACTCAAAGGTATTCATGTTTCAGGGTCGACAGTTATCTTGGAACACACTGAGTAAAGGGCCAGTAATACAAGGATGTCATATATCATGAAATACATGCTTTCTTACCTTTGAACAGCGAATCGCCCGGCCTTGAAACAAAAAATTCACCCAGATCATCGCATGCAACACTGTACAAACTATATGGGCAGAAAATCGTGCAATATTGTTGTGAGACAACGCACTTTTACCTATGTGGGCGCTGTCTGCTAGCTTTGTTGCGATTGGTCGGCGGGTTCGGCTTGATTGACAGGTCGGAAAGTATTGCCGAGGCGGACACGGCCAGTGCTACCGAGTATTACACTGTACTGTGTAAACTTACATGGGTCTTTCTATAAATTAGGGGTCCAGCTTTGGTGTCCCCCGTTACATTTTACATCTTGTTTTTGTAAATTCAGGACACATTCTTCAAATACTTTCCATCTCAAAGAGTGAGTACACAAAGTACAATTCATACAAAATGGTTGAAAAGCCATTTTAATGATTTTTGTACGAAAAATAACACATATCAGATGTAACGGGGGACACCAAATGTCACACTTTTGGACCCCTAATTTATAGAAAGACCCACATACACAATCTGCGTGCGTGTATTTGAACGCCTGAAATGTACTGCCAAGCGTCCTGATTGGCCCAGAGCGGCAACATTATTTCTGTCGCTGCTTCCACAGCGAAATGGGGCCAATTTCAACACGGCCTCGTGACGCACGATCACGAGTTGGGGGAGTGTGTTAAAGAGGTACTGTTGCAAGAGGATGGAGGTTGCCAGGTTTGACCTGGACATCCTGTATAGACCAATCCGGTATTACTAAGGACTTCATCCATGAGCATCCGCCATAACTGGGTGCCATCCAGTCCCATGTAGTGTGCGTTCTGTGTTGTTAAATCAAACGGCTAGCACACAACGCGCCCCCTTTGTGTTTAAAGGCTTAACAGGCATTGAGCTCCATATACCGGTATGAAACTCGTTATTCAAAAGCTTTTAACACAGGGTTGTGAGTGGGGTTTAAAAAAAATAGCTGAAAATAGCTGAACCTGTAAATAACCGAACCTGCGAGCGGGAAGCGCGAAGCCCTCACTGCGTGGGGTCAGGGGCCCGCCCAAGGGCCCCGGAAATTTTTTGAATGTAGATGCTCTGTGGTGCATTTTAAAGCCTCCTGGGCCAACTATCGGTCGAAAATATTTTGCAATTTTGTTTGTTTGTTTGGTTTTTTTTGTCAATGTCCGTATCAAACTCCGAACCTCTTTGGATAATTTGTGTTGCACTGACATCTTGCGGAATTGTTGTCAAAATACGTTCGAAACATTCCTTCGAAACGACACTCGAACGTACGTACGTATCAGCATGCAGGATGCATGCAATGAAATGCACACATGAACTTTGCCCCGCATGAGGCCCTCTACCGGCGGCATGGCGACAATTTACTAGTCTTATTTCAAGGCTTTATATTTGCAACAAGCCGATGTTTACAGCGAGTTATTGTGGAGATCATTGCGTGTCACTACATGCATAGACACAGGAACGGCCGCAAAGAGTCCCAACGCGCTTCATGGCGCATGTGTGAATATTCATTTTTATCTGCAGCCAATCACAGCGCAATCACTGTTGGTTCCCAGCCGGATGCTGTTTACACGCGGCTTCGAGCTGACGTCGTATAGTACATGTACGTACATTGTACACACGTACGTACGTATGTACATGTACAGAATACTCGCTTGCACCATGGAGGTACAGGTAGGAAACACCTCCATGCTTGCACGCACCACAGAGCTACTATGTTGTCGAGAGCGGATCGCGTGCGTTCGGCGGCGGCGGCGGCGGAAAATAAAATAAACGGAAATAAAATCAATGCTTACGCGCGGGGGAAAAAGAGGGGGGAAATCTGGACCATCGGAAGAAAACAAGCGGAAAACAAAATGTGGCACGCTGAACAAAAAAGCGGAAATCCGCTAAATAGCGGAGATTTCACACCCCTGTTAACAAAAAACATGCATATATGTAACAGCTTGTTATCATCACAAACCGTAGAGTTCATGCCACCGGATGTCCCCCAGTTATGGCAGACGTACAGGGAAGAAGTCCTGGGAAGGAGTCCTCAGCTCTCGGATTGGTGTCAGACTCCCGTCGGCCGATAAAATCGGTGTCAGGCTGTGTAAACGTGATACCAATTCTACCGGCCGATACACTTTTTCACCATTTAACCGAGTCTGTTTCAACGTCAGGTTGACATGGCGTCAGGTATCTAAACAAGTGGGATGGCACTCACAGAGCGCCGTATTTAGGTACACTGGGCAATAATCAAGCAGTGTAACTACTGCGTGTTTTCCTCGAAATCGGCAGACAAAATCGGTCGACCAAATAAAAACGGCCAATATACAAAAATTGGTCTGTGTAACCAGGGTTTAAGACTGCATGATTACTTATCACTACTACTAAGAAACCTTTTCTTATTTCTTGTAGTCATTTGACATGCTAGTGATGTCATCAATCAACCATCTGTCAAACAAACTCAAGGATACCACCGACAAAATAGCCTACAAACTCAAGTAAGTTGGCAGTGTCATCAACTGTATGGTTTCATTCTAAATATTGTGAATTCAAATCTAGCATGTGTTATGTGTACGCCCTTGGGCATGTAACTTTACCATAAATTGCCTCTCAGGAGTAAAGGGGTAGTGAATGTTATGTGAGATAAACCCATAATCGCTGTATTGACATAGGTGGGCTGTATACTCCCCAGTGAGCTGAGGTTTAAGAAATGATATAATTGAGCCAAGTGACCAGGGGCCAATTTCATAAAGCTGTTCAGCAGAAGATTTTACTTCATCAAACAATTGTTGGCTTTATAAAAATTGCATGTCAGCTCTTGTTCTTTACAAGAATGTCTACCATTCTTGCTAAGAACACAAGTTGACATTAAACTATTAACACATTTTTATAAAGCACACCAATTTTGGATTAAGCAAATTTTTCTGCTGAACAGCTTTATGAAATTGGCCACTAGACTGATGCAGGCCACTAGGCGTCTCTTTTACATTTTATTTGGTTTCATTTGGTGTGAGGGGGAGGGGTCTTAGAAAATCAAACCAACTCTTATCTGGAGGTAGAGCTCATTGCTTCTCTCCATGACATCACAGTTGTCATGACATTGGTCTTCTGAAAGGGAAATTTGGTCCACCTTTTTGACAAAAGAACTACACTCCCCCACTAGACAAACCCTTTGCGCGCTGTTCACGTACATGAATATATATATGAGTCAAACTTCGCCTTTAATATAAATTTACCAAGATTACGTTGCTTCTGTCAGACTGATGATTGCCAATATATATATCTGTTTGTGAACAGGAAACTTCAGTCTCCTCATGTAACGGAAGCTGAGCTTCGTGATAATTTGAAGGATGCTGACTCTACACTGCTAAAGACTCATAACAAAGAGATTGCCTGCATTCTGAGGAATATGAGGCAGTTGGAGAAACGGCTGTCAGGTATGGACTTGGGTCAAGCAACAGACAATAAAGCATATGGGTCATTCTATAAATTTGGGGTCCAACGTGTGACATTTTTCTGTCCCCGTTATACCTGACATACTGCTATTTGCCATACAAGTATCATTAAAAATGCCTTCAAACCATATTTTTATGAATTGTATTTTATGTAATCACTCTTTGAAATAGAAGACATTTAAATAATATGTCCTGAATTTACAAAATACAACATTTTACAAGATGTCAGATGTAACAGGGACAGAAAAAAGTGGACCCCAAATTTATAGAATGACCCACATAGCGTACATCAGTGTCTGGAAGTGTCTGCAGGCAACTAGTGGCAACTGGACGCAACTCATGGCAACTGGGAGCAACTGATCAGTTGTTTCAAAAGGTTGATGTACACGCACTTGCACCTGCTGGCACTGACAAAATTCCAGTTTCCGCGAGTTGGTCATGTTCTACTTTCTGCCAACTTTGTTGTACCCAGTTGCCGTCAGTTTCGTTGATGTACGCGTACTTGCAACTGGTTGGTGTCAGTTAAACGAGTCCATCTGATCACATGGGCACACATCGACAGCAACTAATTAGTTGAGTTGCTTCCAGTTGCAAGGTCGTTGTATGCTAGGCTTTACCTGAGTTGCCGAAGCTCCCAGTTGCTGCTACATGTACAATAGTTGCACAACTGATCAGTTGCTGTCGATGTGCGCGCTACGCAGACATTGATAGAGTTGCTTCCAGTTGCGAGGTCATTGTATGCTAGGCTTAACAGCTGTGGGGCTGTCCATAAAGTATGTACGCACAAAGGTTTGGGGGGTGGGGGGAGGGGTTAGAATAAAACTAAAAGGATGACGTCACAGATGCCAATTTTTGCATACAGGGGTAGGGCGCTTCTAAAAAGTCATTTTTGTGCATGAGGGTGCAAAATGTTGACAACTTTGGACGACTCCTGAAATGATTGCACACTAAAACTGATGGCATGTTTTTTCCCCTCAGAGATCCACACAATGATCGATCCTCGAGATGAAATCGATGTTCCTGACCAGCTCACCCCAGCAGCTCAAATCAGACGCAAGTACATCAGTGACTACGGCAACAGTGCATCGCCGAATAGTGGAACGACTAGCACAGGGCAAACATTGGGTATAGTTGGTTTGGGGAATAGCACAACGAGTGAGACGCAGCGGTCAGTCAGGAGTGATGAGTCAGAGTATTATGTCTAGAGATGGTCATCGTGGTCTCAACCAGCACAGGGGGGCAACATGGGGAATAGCACAACGAGTGAGACACCGCGGTCAGTCAGGAGTGATGAGTCAGAGTATTATGTCTAGAGATGGTCATCGTGGTCTCAACCAGCACAGGGGGGCAACATGGGGAATAGCACAACGAGTGAGACACCGCGGTCAGTCAGGAGTGATGAGTCCGAGTATTATGTCTAGAGATGGTCATCGTGGTCTCAACCAGCACAGGGGGGCAACATGGGGAATAGCACAACGAGTGAGACACCTCGGTCAGTCAGGAGTGATGAGTCCGAGTATTATGTCTAGATATGGTCATCGTGGTCTCAACCAGCACAGGGGGGCAACATGGGGAATAGCACAACGAGTGAGACACCGCGGTCAGTCAGGAGTGATGAGTCAGAGTATTATGTCTAGAGATGGTCATCATGGTCTCAACCAGCACAGGGCAGACAACATGGGGTATAGTTGGTTTAGGGAATAGCACAACGAGTGAGACACCTCGGTCAGTCAGGAGTGATGAGTCCGAGTATTATGTCTAGAGATGGTCATCGTGGTCTCAACCAGCACAGGGGGGCAACATGGGGAATAGCACAACGAGTGAGACACCTCGGTCAGTCAGGAGTGATGAGTCTGAGTATTATGTCTAGAGATGGTCATCGTGGTCTCAACCAGCACAGGGGGGCAACATGGGGTATAGCACAACGAGTGAGACACCTCGGTCAGTCGGGAGTGATGAGTCCGAGTATTATGTCTAGATATGGTCATCGTGGTCTCAACCAGCACAGGGGGGCAACATGGGGAATAGCACAACGAGTGAGACACCTCGGTCAGTCAGGAGTGATGAGTCTGAGTATTATGTCTAGAGATGGTCATCGTGGTCTCAACCAGCACAGGGGGGCAACATGGGGTATAGCACAGCGAGTGAGACACCGCGGTCAGTCAGGAGTGATGAGTCCGAGTATTATGTCTAGAGATGGTCATCGTGGTCTCAACTAGCACAGGGCAGACAACATGGGGTAGAGTTGGTTTAGGGAATAGCACAAAGAGTGAGACACCTCGGTCAGTCAGGAGTGATGAGTCAGAGTATTATGTCTAGAGATGGCATTCCCTCACTGTTCATGCAAATTAGCAAGAAACGGAAAGCGTTTTGGGGATTCTGTGGTTTTCAGAACGTTGTTCCACTCCAAATTCCCTCTTCTCTAAATTCCCTTTTTCTTTAAAGCGATACATTTTTCATTGATGTGCAAAAGGCTCAGTGTGAATTTACCCTTCAAAAAGAGCTTGATGTCGGGGGGTGCATTATAATGAGGGTCTACTATAATGGACATCTGTTCAGACAAGTCAAATGGTCAAGTATGGAAATGAAGCCTAATTGAAAGAAAAACAATGGACAAAATTGTATAGGTATTAATTAAAACAATTTAAAAACACTATAAATTAATAATTCAGCATTAAAACAAAAAATGTCCCCAATAGACCTTTATCACGGTGCATCCATTATTATTATTATTATTTCTTTCTGGTATTCATACCAAAAATTCCTCAATAGTGCTCCTTGCACTGTCACTCGCAAGCGTGAGGAAACCCATGAAGAATTAGAATTAACCAGAGACACCGGGGAATATCCCCTTGCTCTTTATGAGAGAATGCTCTGGGATCTTTGCGAGTCAATGGCCCTAACCACTTGGCCACGGTACCCCATAGTATGTGGTACCGTGCATCTGCGCGACCGCGCGATGGCGTGTGTAATCTACCGTTGTTGTTTTGGGAGAATTACTGTCCGTGCGTTTTCTTGATCGCGCTGCGCGCATGTCATTGTGATGCACACAATGAACATTTTCAACACAGGGCCAAACTTTTTTTTTTTGCAAGCCTCACTTTGGTTACGTTTATTTTAATAGAGGAAAAGGGAAGATGGCTGCACCGTGATAAAGGTCTATAGACAGTATTGAATAGCCGCCATCTTGTAGGGCAGTTTCTTTGTTCTTTGAGGACATGCATGGTTGCACATATTGTGCTTACATTGTTGACCAATTTAGATGACAAAAGCTGCCCAACAAGATGGCAACTATTGGATACGGTCTATATGACCACAATGTGAGCCTGTGATGAGAACAAAAAATTGTGTAATTTTTAAAGTTGGAAATTATGTAAATATATATTTTATGCATGCCTGCTGGTGTGACATTAATTAGAGCTATTTAAAGGTGCCTTGATTGCTAATTAAAGCCCTCCATGATTGACATGTACATGTAGATGTTATCAGCTAAAATATGCAAAGCAGCATTTTAACGAGTTAATATGATTGCGAGGTTTATAAGTAAACCGCTCACAAAAGAATAAGACTCAAAGAAATTTTCCCTATAAATGTCAAATTTTTGGGACCTTAAATTTGTTCAGCCTAAATTTTTTGTGTTTATGTCGGGGTTGTAGTTGAGTCCATCACAAGTCCCCACAAGTCCACCATAAGTTCCTAGGTCTTAATTCAAGTCGCATGCTTTTCATATGAACTCCAACAAAGGTGTTCATCCTTTGCTTCCTGTTACTGGACTTTTGCAGGACTTATCGGTCACGATAATATCGGCTCTGCATTTTTAATAGACTTGTGATGGACTAAACTACAACCCTGGTGTATATACATGTAAGGCATGTCAAAGTTATCACTCATCAGATATGCTTTATTAAATCATTTACTGTAGAAAACACAAAAAAAAAAAACAAAGGCCGGAAAAAAAAGGAAATTAGGGGAAATTTTTTCCGTCTTATTATTTTGTGAACAGTACATGTTTGACTTTAGAAACCCAATAGATAGCTAATGCCTTTGGATTATCGGAGAGTTTGTAACATCAAATTTGTAGACAACTTATGCAATTAAAGTGTCAATCTCTGTTGAGTAAATTCCATATTTGTACAGCAAGGCAAAGCTACATGTATTTGTTGCTTGAATAAAGTCTGACAATGTACAGTTGAACCTTATTAATACTTTGCAATTGACCTTCAACTCGTTCTCACTAGAGAAATCACTTCATTTGCCGAGGATTAGTTAAATATCGTTAGTTAATGAAGTGTGCGTTTCACATCCCACTTAGGTACTCGCGACGCCCCTATATCGTTACATGTTAAATCGCTTTGTCGAACGAAGGGAGCGTTCACACAACAAATTTGCTTCGTCGATTGAAACTATTTTGCTTAGTCGAACAAAGCGAGCGTTTCACATCAGAAAATCTCTTTGTCGAATCATCATCAAACGAAGCGATTTCTCTAGTGAAAAAGGGGTCCTTGTGTCCATGCTCTTACTATGAGGTTTGACTGTTGAAGTTGAGATTTGTTAAATGCTGTGTTTTATAGAGCAACATTGGCTTATGTGTACAAATTTAAATATTTCGTTTTCTGCATTAGATTATTGCCATATTCGCTATAGTAATGGTGAAACATGACAATTAAGTTACAGCATTTTTCATGGTGATTACACACCATGCCTGATATTGTAAGCATTACCCAAAATGCAGAATTACTGTGCAGTTTACCTCAAAATTGTATATTGAAGAAAGCTTGTTTTATTTAAAAAATGATATAACATTTGATTTAGCATTATTTTTGACCCTGTGTGATATACAGGGTATTTGTTAACTCTTTTTTTTGTATTTGATGGAATCACAGGAGAGTACCATAAACTCATCTCTTGAACTTAAAGTAAGACACTCACGTACCTAGTGTCGGGAAGCTTTAAGAATTTCTTTACTTGGAAAATGGACTTCTTTTTTTGAAGTGGCCACTCTACAAATTTAAGAGCACATTCATGTACAATGCCGATGGAAATCTATTGGCAAATTTGATGCCATTCCACCTCCAAAGAAAATGTCTTCATTACACGATTAAATAAAAAAGCAATCCAAAAGGCTTTTTATCATTTTCATGTTTTCAGCAAAATTGACCTTTTTCTGTAGTCAAAGCAAGGATTCGCAAGTGGAATGTTTTTACCATCATCCAACCAGAATCCAACTGCTCTTGTATTTATGTTTGAACATATTTATTTTATTACATTTATATAATTTTGCTCTCTTGGACTATTATTTATTACATGTTGATAAATTTAAAAGTTAAATTTGGAAGTTTGTTTAGGGACTTTGTGAAAAGCTGAGAAAATCGTCGCCATATTACACGCAATAGGACAACTAAAGTGTGATGTCAGATTCCAGGGTAACTGGGTCTAAACATTCCCTTGTAATCTGAAATTGCTAAAGCACAGGGAAACGGTTCACTGGTTGACCCAGTAACATTGACAACACACAAAGGGCCATGTTTTCACTTCAATGCTCTATATAAACAATGCATGTGTTTTGTTTGTGGTCTATGCAATCAGTTTTGCTTCACTTCATGTATGGACACAATAGCCATATAGACCTTTATCACAGTGCGTCCATCTTTGTCTTGTTCCAATAGTACATTTAGGGTGCGATCAGTGCGTCGGCGTGACCGTGTGTCTAATCTACCATTGTTTTGAAGGGAAGATGGCCACACTGTGATAAAAGTCTATTGTAGGGGAGCGTGCACTTGGGTATGAAGCAAAAGTAAAAACAAAACTCCATTTTGCACTTATTTATTTTATTTAAATTTTGTAAAGCAAATCAAGTTTTTGGGAAGAAATACATTTTGTATACAAATCAAGGCACAATTTTGCACCCTTCCTTTTGCAAGGCTAAAGGACGAAAAACGTACAAAAGGAAATGCTCAGTTTGTGTCTGAATTGGTCCATAGACTGACACAGATGGACAAGTTCAGCGGATATCACGCAGAGCAGATAAAAACAAATATAAAAAGCAGTTGGCATGAGAAGACTTCAACATCACACAAATCTAACCGCCCGTACCGCTTGCACTAAGTAAGCTGTTCTTGAGTGGTACCACTGCGGTACTGGCATTTAGATTTGTGTCTCTTCCCTAACCTTAACTTGTCTGGAGTTTGCAGTAATTTGTGGTTTTCTCAATAATATGGTGGACAGCCAGCTCAGTTTCAAATAAACTCTGCAAGGATTTGTGTACATTCTGTATTCTAAATCATTCCTGAATGTTGAACGTCAACATGCTGGCTTTATTAATCACAGTTTAATTTATATTTAATTTTCTTCCTTAGCGCACCATTTAATCAAATTATTTTGACAGTTTTCATAATCAGTAAGTAATTTGATACGACCATTTTAATAGATAAAGGATGTCAGTGCACGAGGCAAATTTCACATTTAAAACAAAAATGCTTAGTTTCCAAAAAAATGTTAGCTTTGCAGTGAATTATTGATAAAAGGAATTTTAACAACGAAAAATTGTAGAGCAAAAAGTTGATATTTATAAAACTTTGTCAGCCTGCAAAATTAAAAAACCTTTTTGTTTTGTGACTTTATCTCAAAGCTCATTTTTGGGAAACTCAGCACTTCATTTCAAGATGAAATTGGCCCTCAGTATAATTGACCTTTAAGCATTGGATGTGTTTAATATGACTTTGTTACATGTTTTTTTTTATTGCGATGCTATGCATGAAATAAACAACTCCAGCATCAGTAGGTTTGAAGTGTAACCTGTGTGCTGTCCTTATGTTCGTTTAAACCAAACTCTTTAAAGGAGCGTGTTCAGATTTTTCCAGAAAATGGGTTTCACTCTAACGTAACATAATATCCATGGTACGAAAACAGGACATTTACTACAGTATCTCCAATTTGAATGGAAGCAAAAGGATTGATGTATTCACTGTACTGCTTTATGGTAAATTAGTTTACAAATCATCGGTGGTTTTGACGATATCCTTGAAAATATGGATTCAGAGAAATTTCAGATGTTAATGAACAAATATGACAAATGATTCAGTATCAAAATCTAAACACTCACGGGGAAAAATAGGGGCTCATATAAATGTGATCAGGACACGCTCATTCAAGTGTCAGCAGGTTGCATTGTATTATATTTCAATAGTGTTTAATTAGGCACCCTACCAAAAAGAGGTGAAACAATGAGGGTGTCACGAAAAGACAACGAAAAAAAATAAAAAATAATCAGCATAGATAAGAATTACTGGTATTTGATCTACCATCCTGCTGTGTCACACGTTGACTTATTACCCATGATGCACCAGCTACAGTCTCTGTTACGTCCACATTGTTTGATTGCACTAAATCTGATAGACACACTTTGACCTCTGTTGACCTTGTGAGGTCGTTAGCGACTAGTGTTGTTATCAGATGACTCGTGGCATTCCAAGAGTCCTGTAAAAAGACAAAGTCAGAATATTATTATTAATTATTATATAAATTTATAAATTATTATATAAAAGCTTTTGAGGGATACCGTGTGTTTGTGACACTGTGCAGCACAGAGCTTCAGTCTATCTGATGCGCGTACATGCTGGGCGCAGCAAAGCACATGCGTACGTGCGCGTCATACATCGAGTGATGCACTGTGCGTGCAACGTGCTCGCGAGTACACAGTAACAAAAATTACTGTACAACAGTAGCATGCACATACTGTTGTAAACGTTGCACATGAACTAAAGTTTTCAACACCAAACGGACAAAAAACTTGCAGAAATCTTACAAAACAAAGAAGGTATAAGCTTCATTTTATATAACAATAATAATATTGTCTTTTTGGGTGATATGAGAATATAACGCACTCGTCATGAAATACCGAACTCGCTTTCGGGCTCAATCAGTATTTTCATGACTCGTGCGGTATATTCTCATATCACCCTCAAAGCCATCCAATATTACCGTATATATTTTCTGGTATTGAAACCAAGGATTCCTCAACGGACCAACCAAAAAGTCTTTAAGCCCCGCCCCAAAAACTGCCATCAACCAATTATTTGTTGGGACAATGGTGATCAACGTGGTCTTTTGGCGATCCAAACAATCTAATGATTCTGCACTCTTTTATGTTGCTAGACGCGTTTCTACGTGGCTTACTGGATTCTACCGAGATCATGTTATGCAATTGCTACAATTTGAATGATCCTGCAATTTGTACTCAACAATTTTTTTTTAAGGGAACCCAAGTCCTAGAAACAAAACATTTAGTAGTGCATCTACCGGTATTAGGGGTAGACTTGCCATGTATCGGTGCAATGCTTATTTTGGAGTTTTTGCACTTACGGAAGTTTGTGGAAATGTTTCCTTTTTTTTTTAAAATATGAATACTTCAATTTTGAGATGTTGAGTTTCTCCAAACACTAGTTCATACCCTAACCAAAGTGCACTGGGAGCGCGTGTGGTCTAGTGGGTATGAAGCGGGACTCCCAATCAGAGGTTGGGGGTTCGAGCCCCACTTCGACCAACGTGTCTGTGTCCCTGGGCAAGGCGCTTAATCCCAGTTGCCTCTTCAACCCAAGCGATATATGGGAAGCTGTTAAGGGGAATGCCACAATCTAACTGCTGATAGGGTTGAGCGCCTGACCAGCAGCCACCTAGTTGAAGCGAAATGGTTCTGGTGATTCCCTGATGGCAGCGGTAATAATGGTAACAGCGCCTTGAGCGCCCTGCAGGGTGGATATGTGCGCTATACAAATCTAATCATTATTATTATTATTATTATTTAACAATGGCTTTAAAATTAACCTCAGAACCGCAACATGTTTTCCTACAGTGTACCTTGAGAGTGGCGAGCTGTTCCATCAAGACTGCATTCTTTGGACAGAGGAATGGTTCTGGAGGAACTTGGCACTTGAAGTGATCCTTCCAAAGATTGATAAAGACGTCCAATATGGTTAGACCGATTGGTAGGGTTACGCGATCTGGGTCCAAGTTTGGCTTAATAGGTTGGTGAAGCTCAGTGGAGGGTATTCTGCTATTTCCTTGAAGACATTCAGCTATTGCAGGATCTGAAACATTCAAGGTGGTTCTGGTTGCTAAGAGAACATCTTCAAGACATTGGTTCTTTTCTTGTGACCGTCTTAGATCAGCGCTTTGTTTCAAGTCTTCACCGGTTTGTTTCAGGCCAGGGATGCCATTGCAGTTTGTATGTGTAGTTGCGGTACATGCTTGATGTCTCTTATTCGCATGGTCAATGTGCGTGAATGATAATTCTCTATCTGTGATTTCTGTCCGAGCAGTAAGCTTATTCCCAGTGATGGCATCTAAGATGAATTCAGGCTTTCTACATTGCCATCCATTTTGAGGCACAATAGGATTGATAGCTTTAGTGCCACAGCTGCTAAGGGTCGAGTCTTTGCTAACTTCCCTCGTTACTTTCTTGAAGCCTTGACTGTTCTGGTTAAAGTCCGTCCTAGCAAAGTGTGAGCTTGAATAATTACATCTTAGCTCATCCTCTACACACGATTGATTACCGAGTCCCGTTCCATTAGTGATTGGCAATTCAGAGTTATTACCATTATGAACTTGACTCTGTTTGCAACAGGTGTCCTCAACGTCCTTATTACACACACCTGTTCTCTTGCTAATGCCAATATGCGAGCCATTAATGCCACTATGCGAGCCATTAATGCCACTATGCGAGCCATTAATGCCAATATGCGAGCCATTAATGCCACTCTGTAAGCCATTAATGCCACTATGCGAGCCATTAATGTCAACCCGTCCACAGCAAGTATTTCCCACGTCCACATTATTAACTGCTCCATTAGTACTGCTATTACATGAACCATCAATAATTCTACTCTGTACATGGCATGAGTTCCTGACATCCAACCTATCCCCAATGTCCATCCTGTTGTCTCTGTACAATTCGTTACTAAGATCTGAAATGTGTGGATGCGTATCCTGTCCACTTATCTCAATCATGCCAAGTCTCAAGTTGAGCTGCTCGGTCCGGGGCCTGTCACTAACACCATTGATCATGTTTTCTTTGGTCTGTTTTAGTGAGAGCCTTGTATTGGTTCCATGGTAATCTGTGCAAGTTGTGGAGTGAAGGTACGAAGGTTTGAAGACAACTAAAGCTGAGGCGAGATCGATGGACAGCTGCTGGAGCATCTGGTAGGCTAGAGGTGTCAAGTCCTGTAGCAAGAAATGGGAAAAAGAAAATATGTTTAAGTGAATATTTGATATTCAATTAACCCCTTCGCAGCAGCTAACCATTTTTCAATTTATTCCCTTGGAGCGGCAGACTGCACTTGCAGTTTTGGTTATATAATGTCTCTGGGGCTGGAGACTTGATGATTAGTTTTTATTTCAAGTCGTAAATCAATTTTATTTCCCAAGTCCAGTCACAAGTCATTTTCTCCAGAGTCAAGTCACAGGTCAAAAACCAAAAACCAGCTCTGCACTGGTAGTACTGACCTATGGGCTAATTCTGTTTATATAACGCCCAAGTAGATCCCTGTCATTTGATTCGACGATAGCAGGTCACATAATAGCGTTAAATAATTTAACCATTCAATGCTACGTCACCAACCGTGCAATTTTGTTCCGTGCAATTTTGTTCCATACAATTTTTCCACTGCACGGCACCCGCACTCCATGCATTTTTACTGCAAGCGTGTGTTCGTGTACGCGCGTGACATTGCATGACGCTGAAGCAGACGCATTTGCATAAGATGTACATGTGGTAGATGAGTGGAATTTGGTCATTGTGATGCGAGGGATGTAAGGGTACTTTTTTTATATTCTCAGGCTGTCAGATGTTCTCCAATCAAATGACAATGATCTCTTTGGGCATTATATAAAACAAATAATGAATGTTTTTCATTCGTTCAATGGAACGAATATTTTCTTTCGTTGAAAGATGGAATTGTTTCATTCAACTCGGCTCCACCTCATTGAATGGAACATTCCATCTTTCAACTCATGAACAAATTTGTACCATTGAACTCATAAACATTCAATATTTGTATAATAACCGACCCCAAGACACACACTTAAACTGCATATATGCAGTTTCCTGTTGGGAATGGGTTAAACATTTGGTTACAAAAATAAACACATGTACATCCATTGTAAGAGGACTACTGCATGGGAGCGCATAATTATAAAACATGAACACATCAATACATACATGTACGTACAAGAGTGTTCTAAAATGTTTGGGCATTTTTTTCCGGTTTTGCAGACTTGAAGCACATTTGCAGGCTCTGAATCGATAAACAGTACAAGTTCACAGTGAACTGACCTGTCTGTAATGCAGTACTTGTTGCGTGTCGTTTAGAAGCTCTGCTAGTTCCTCAACAGTCACACAATGGACGACACTCCCTGTCAGAATGTACCTTAAGATATCCTGTATGATACACACACAAACAACACCAGAGTTTACAACATCAGTTGGACCACTCAAACAACTTGACTCCGGACAAGTCGTCTATTAAGACAACTTGACTCAGGACAAGTGGTCTATTAAGACAACTTGACTCAGGACAAGTGGTCTATTAAGACAACTTGACTCCGGACAAGTCGTCTATTAAGACAACTTGACTCGGGACAAGTCGTCTATTAAGACAACTTGACTCGGGACAAGTGGTCTATTAAGACAACTTGACTCTGGACAAGTCGTCTATTAAGACAACTTGACTCGGGACAAGTCGTCTATTAAGACAACTTGACTCGGGACAAGTCGTCTATTAAGACAACTTGACTCAGGACAAGTGGTCTATTAAGACAACTTGACTCGGGACAAGTCGTCTATTAAGACAACTTGACTCGGGACAAGTCGTCTATTAAGACAACTTGACTGGGGACAAGTCGTCTATTAAGACAACTTGACTCGGGACAAGTCGTCCATTAAGACAACTTGACTCAGGACAAGTCGTCTATTAAGACAACTTGACTCCGGACAAGTCGTCTATTAAGACAACTTGACTCAGGACAAGTCGTCTATTAAGACAACTTGACTCAGGACAAGTCGTCTATTAAGACAACTTGACTCGGGACAAGTGGTCTATTAAGACAACTTGACTCAGGACAAGTCGTCTATTAAGATAACTTGACTGGGGACAAGTCGTCTATTAAGACAACTTGACTCGGGACAAGTCGTCTATTAAGACAACTTGACTCAGGACAAGTCGTCCATTAAGACAACTTGACTGGGGACAAGTCGTCTATTAAGACAACTTGACTCGGGACAAGTCGTCCATTAAGACAACTTGACTCAGGACAAGTCGTCTATTAAGACAACTTGACTCCGGACAAGTCGTCTATTAAGACAACTTGACTCAGGACAAGTCGTCTATTAAGACAACTTGACTCAGGACAAGTCGTCTATTAAGACAACTTGACTCGGGACAAGTGGTCTATTAAGACAACTTGACTCAGGACAAGTCGTCTATTAAGATAACTTGACTGGGGACAAGTCGTCTATTAAGACAACTTGACTCGGGACAAGTCGTCTATTAAGACAACTTGACTCAGGACAAGTCGTCCATTAAGACAACTTGACTCCGGACAAGTCGTCTATTAAGACAACTTGACTCAGGACAAGTCGTCTATTAAGACAACTTGACTCAGGACAAGTCGTCTATTAAGACAACTTGACTCGGGACAAGTCGTCTATTAAGACAACTTGACTCGGGACAAGTGGTCTATTAAGACAACTTGACTCGGGACAAGTCGTCTATTAAGACAACTTGACTCAGGACAAGTGGTCTATTAAGACAACTTGACTCCGGACAAGTCGTCTATTAAGACAACTTGACTCAGGACAAGTGGTCTATTAAGACAACTTGACTCCGGACAAGTCGTCTATTAAGACAACTTGACTCAGGACAAGTCGTCTATTAAGACAACTTGACTCAGGACAAGTCGTCTATTAAGACAACTGGACTTGGGACAAGTGGTCTATTAAGACAACTTGACCCGGGACAAGTGGTCTATTAAGACAACTTGACTCGGGACAAGTCGTCTATTAAGACAACTTGACTCGGGACAAGTCGTCCATTAAGACAACTTGACTCGGGACAAGTCGTCTATTAAGACAACTTGACTCAGGACAAGTGGTCTATTAAGACAACTTGACTCGGGACAAGTCGTCTATTAAGACAACTTGACTCAGGACAAGTGGTCTATTAAGACAACTTGACTCGGGACAAGTCGTCTATTAAGACAACTTGACTCGGGACAAGTGGTCTATTAAGACAACTTGACTGGGGACAAGTCGTCTATTAAGACAACTTGACTCGGGACAAGTCGTCCATTAAGACAACTTGACTCAGGACAAGTCGTCTATTAAGACAACTTGACTCCGGACAAGTCGTCTATTAAGACAACTTGACTCAGGACAAGTCGTCTATTAAGACAACTTGACTCAGGACAAGTCGTCTATTAAGACAACTTGACTCGGGACAAGTGGTCTATTAAGACAACTTGACTCAGGACAAGTCGTCTATTAAGATAACTTGACTGGGGACAAGTCGTCTATTAAGACAACTTGACTCGGGACAAGTCGTCTATTAAGACAACTTGACTCAGGACAAGTCGTCCATTAAGACAACTTGACTCCGGACAAGTCGTCTATTAAGACAACTTGACTCAGGACAAGTCGTCTATTAAGACAACTTGACTCAGGACAAGTCGTCTATTAAGACAACTTGACTCGGGACAAGTCGTCTATTAAGACAACTTGACTCGGGACAAGTGGTCTATTAAGACAACTTGACTCGGGACAAGTCGTCTATTAAGACAACTTGACTCAGGACAAGTGGTCTATTAAGACAACTTGACTCCGGACAAGTCGTCTATTAAGACAACTTGACTCAGGACAAGTGGTCTATTAAGACAACTTGACTCCGGACAAGTCGTCTATTAAGACAACTTGACTCAGGACAAGTCGTCTATTAAGACAACTTGACTCAGGACAAGTCGTCTATTAAGACAACTGGACTTGGGACAAGTGGTCTATTAAGACAACTTGACCCGGGACAAGTGGTCTATTAAGACAACTTGACTCGGGACAAGTCGTCTATTAAGACAACTTGACTCGGGACAAGTCGTCCATTAAGACAACTTGACTCGGGACAAGTCGTCTATTAAGACAACTTGACTCAGGACAAGTCGTCTATTAAGACAACTTGACTCTGGACAAGTCGTCCATTAAGACAACTTGACTCGGGACAAGTCGTCTATTAAGACAACTTGACTCGGGACAAGTCGTCTATCAAGAACACTTGACTCGGGACAAGTCGTCTATTAAGACAACTTGACTCGGGACAAGTCGTCTATTAAGACAACTTGACTCGGGACAAGTCGTCTATTAAGACAACTTGACTCGGGACAAGTCGTCTATTAAGACAACTTGACTCGGGACAAGTGGTCTATTAAGACAACTTGACTCGGGACAAGTCGTCTATTAAGACAACTTGACTCGGGACAAGTCGTCTATTAAGACAACTTGACTCGGGACAAGTCGTCTATTAAGACAACTTGACTCAGGACAAGTCGTCTATTAAGACAACTTGACTCGGTACAAGTCGTCTATTAAGACAACTTGACTCAGGACAAGTCGTCTATTAAGACAACTTGACTGGGGACAAGTCGTCTATTAAGACAACTTGACTCGGGACAAGTCGTCTATTAAGACAACTTGACTCGGGACAAGTCGTCTATTAAGACAACTTGACTCGGGACAAGTCGTCTATTAAGACAACTTGACTCGGTACAAGTCGTCTATTAAGACAACTTGACTCGGTACAAGTCGTCTATTAAGACAACTTGACTCAGGACAAGTCGTCTATTAAGACAACTTGACTCAGGACAAGTCGTCTATTAAGACAACTTGACTCGGGACAAGTCGTCTATTAAGACAACTTGACTCAGGACAAGTCGTCTATTAAGACAACTTGACTCGGGACAAGTCGTCTATTAAGACAACTTGACTCGGGACAAGTCGTCTATTAAGACAACTTGACTCGGGACAAGTCGTCTATTAAGACAACTTGACTCGGGACAAGTCGTCTATTAAGACAACTTGACTCGGGACAAGTCGTCTATTAAGACAACTTGACTCGGTACAAGTCGTCTATTAAGACAACTTGACTCAGGACAAGTCGTCTATTAAGACAACTTGACTCGGGACAAGTCGTCTATTAAGACAACTTGACTCGGGACAAGTCGTCTATTAAGACAACTTGACTCCGGACAAGTCGTCTATTAAGATAACTTGACTCAGGACAAGTCGTCTATTAAGACAACTTGACTCCGGACAAGTCGTCTATTAAGACAACTTGACTCCGGACAAGTCGTCTATTAAGACAACTTGACTCCGGACAAGTCGTCTATTAAGACAACTTGACTCCGGACAAGTCGTCTATTAAGACAACTTGACTCGGGACAAGTCGTCTATCAAGAACACTTGACTCGGGACAAGTCGTCTATTAAGACAACTTGACTCAGGACAAGTCGTCTATTAAGACAACTTGACTCGGGACAAGTCGTCTATTAAGATAACTTGACTCAGGACAAGTCGTCTATTAAGACAACATGATATATGTGATGTATACTATATAAATCTATTTAGCTGGTAAAACAACATACAGGTTAATAGCACACAGAATTGGAAAAAATGCTTTTTGTTTAATTTTTTAGACTATTTTTCTACCTGTGACAAAATAAAAAGATAACAGCTTGAAAATAAGAATTTTGCAATCTCCAATTTGGATGCGGAAGCAAGAAGGCTTGGTGTAATTACTGCACTGCTTTATGGAACCGATAAATTAGTATACAAAACATATTGGTTGTTTTTTAGGATATCCTTGAAAATATATCAATTGAGAGCGCAAAATTTCAGAATGGTAATGAGAAAAATATGACAAATGATATGGTACAAAAACATGTATGAAAATGTCAACACCATTGGGAAAAATGGGGGCTCAAATATGTGATCTGAAGCCAATTTCATCAAGCTATTTAGCAGAAAAATTTGCTTAATCAAAATTTTTTGTGCTTTATAAAAATAGAATAGTCAAAATTCTATGTCAACTTGTGTTCTTAGCAAGAATAGCAGAACACCAGTCCATTGTAATACACATCATATAAGATTTTGACTGCTAACCCATTTTTATAAACCAATTTTGGATTAAGCAGCTTTATGAAATCGGGCATGGACACACTTCTTGAACTTCTTGTCAGCAGCCAATGTACCTTATATTGCTGGATGAGTACGGACGGTGCAGGGACATCCGGGTCATGGCTGTCTGGTAGACACAACTTGGGTTTACTATCAGCGTCCTTCTTGGCTGATCTGATGGCCCTGTCAACGCTGTTATTCAATTCTTGCTGGATGGCAGCTAAAGACGGGATGAAAGGAAAGAATTGAGTGGTTGATTATGGCTTACATGTACAAAACATATGAGAAAGCTTTTCTCACAAAATCTTAAACAGCTAGAATCCCCCCGTCCACATTTTTTAAGTTTTTCTGTTTATCATGGAGGTGTATGTGTCTACAACTCCATCACAACTTGTTTTTCTTAAAAAATCGACAGGCTTTTGCTTAAAACGTAAAGCAGTTCCGACCCTCTTCACCCGAAATTCTGAAACGCTCGAGGTTACTTAATTGGTTTGTTGATAAACAGGGTTTTGACGTCATCCTGAGAAACATACAAAACAGCCTGTGCAGTATTGAATGGAAAATACACGAAGTGAATGTTTATCATGCCTGTTTTGTCCTTGTAATTTAAAATACAAACGTGAAAAACACTTCATATAATATGACAACACTCTACTATTACCTGTTTTGTGAAAAAACGGTGAAATTGTGGCTCACAGTGAAGCTCTTTTGAAGTAAATACTGGTGCATTGCGACGGGTGGTTTTGTCACGGAACGAACGGCATTCACAGCGGTATATGTACAGCATGGAACAGTACATGTACCTGCGGGCCGCTAGTTCCCACGTGTTTGAACATCGGCCGGTACAAGTTAGAATGAGCGACTCATTTTTATCTCTCTTGGTAATAAAAGAGCAGCTACTGGGCATATCTCTGGCTTTTTGGACCAACAAAATTCTTCAAAAAACACCATCTAACAGAGACGGTTTTCCAAGTTGTTTGCGTGTAAACGTATGGAGCTAACAATCGTGTTGACTTCTCTTTCTCAGGATTGCGTCACGGGGTCACGCGCATATCATGAATACCTAATAAGCGTTTCAGAAATCGCGAAAATCTCATTTTCGAAAAGCGCACTTTTGCTTGCAATTTATCAACTTAAAACCGACAATTAAATGTTTGGACTATCGAAAACAGCCTAAATGCTAGATTTTCGTGAAGGGGGATTCTTCCTCTTCAAATTTTTTCTCACTCCTAAATTTTCCGAGTCAGTTGAAAGGAAAACATTTCTGATCAACCCAAATTCGGGTGGGATTCGAACTGATGACCTCCTGCAAACTTGACAACTAATAGTAATATAGTCCTAATCGGGATTCACACTTGAGACATCTGAAACACCGGGCAGATGATCTACCCTCTGAGCTATGAGGCACAGTGGTATACTCCCTCATGTTTCCCCCAAGACCTCCAACACACAGGGCAGATGCTCTACCAGCTGAGCAATGATGCACAGTGGTATACTCCCTCAGGTTTTCCCCAACACCTCTGACACACCAGGCAGATGCTCTACCAGGTGAGCTATGAGGCACAGTGGTATACTCCCTCATGTTTCCCCCAAGACCTCCAACACACAGGGCAGATGCTCTACCAGCTGAGCAATGATGCACAGTGGTATACTCCCTCAGGTTTTCCCCAACACCTCTGACACACCAGGCAGATGCTCTACCAGGTGAGCTATGAGGCACAGTGGTATACTCCCTCATGTTTCCCCCAAGACCTCCAACACACAGGGCAGATGCTCTACCAGCTGAGCAATGATGCACAGTGGTATACTCCCTCAGGTTTTCCCCAACACCTCTGACACACCAGGCAGATGCTCTACCAGGTGAGCTATGAGGCACAGTGGTATACTCCCTCATGTTTCCCCCAAGACCTCCAACACACAGGGCAGATGCTCTACCAGCTGAGCAATGATGCACAGTGGTATACTCCCTCAGGTTTTCCCAAACACCTCTGACACACCAGGCAGATGCTCTACCAGCTGAGCTATGAGGCACAGTGGTATACTCCCTCATGTTTCCCCCAAGACCTCCAACACACAGGGCAGATGCTCTACCAGCTGAGCAATGATGCACAGTGGTATACTCCCTCAGGTTTTCCCCAACACCTCTGACACACCAGGCAGATGCTCTACCAGCTGAGCTATGAGGCACAGTGGTATACTCCCTCATGTTTCCCCCAAGACCTCCAACACACAGGGCAGATGCTCTACCAGCTGAGCAATGATGCACAGTGGTATACTCCCTCAGGTTTTCCCCAACACCTCTGACACACCAGGCAGATGCTCTACCAGGTGAGCTATGAGGCACAGTGGTATACTCCCTCAGGTTTTCCCCCAAGACCTCCAACACACAGGGCAGATGCTCTACCAGCTGAGCAATGATGCACAGTGGTATACTCCCTCAGGTTTTCCCCAACACCTCTGACACACCAGGCAGATGCTCTACCAGCTGAGCTATGAGGCACAGTGGTATACTCCCTCATGTTTCCCCCAAGACCTCCAACACACAGGGCAGATGCTCTACCAGCTGAGCAATGATGCACAGTGGTATACTCCCTCAGGTTTTCCCCAACACCTCTGACACACCAGGCAGATGCTCTACCAGGTGAGCTATGAGGCACAGTGGTATACTCCCTCAGGTTTTCCCCCAAGACCTCCAACACACAGGGCAGATGCTCTACCAGCTGAGCAATGATGCACAGTGGTATACTCCCTCAGGTTTTCCCCAACACCTCTGACACACCAGGCAGATGCTCTACCAGGTGAGCTATGAGGCACAGTGGTATACTCCCTCAGGTTTTCCCCCAAGACCTCCAACACACAGGGCAGATGCTCTACCAGGTGAGCAATGATGCACAGTGGTATACTCCCTCAGGTTTTCCCCAACACCTCTGACACACCAGGCAGATGCTCTACCAGGTGAGCTATGAGGCACAGTGGTATACTCCCTCATGTTTCCCCCAAGACCTCCAACACACAGGGCAGATGCTCTACCAGCTGAGCAATGATGCACAGTGGTATACTCCCTCAGGTTTTCCCCAACACCTCTGACACACCAGGCAGATGCTCTACCAGGTGAGCTATGAGGCACAGTGGTATACTCCCTCATGTTTCCCCCAAGACCTCCAACACACAGGGCAGATGCTCTACCAGCTGAGCAATGATGCACAGTGGTATACTCCCTCAGGTTTTCCCCAACACCTCTGACACACCAGGCAGATGCTCTACCAGGTGAGCTATGAGGCACAGTGGTACACTCCCTCAGGTTTCCCCCAAGACCTCCAACACACAGGGCAGATGCTCTACCAGCTGAGCAATGATGCACAGTGGTATACTCCCTCAGGTTTTCCCCAACACCTCTGACACACCAGGCAGATGCTCTACCAGGTGAGCTATGAGGCACAGTGGTATACTCCCTCAGGTTTCCCCCAAGACCTCCAACACACAGGGCAGATGCTCTACCAGGTGAGCTATGATGCACAGTGGTATACTCCCTCAGGTTTTCCCCAACACCTCTGACACACCAGGCAGATGCTCTACCAGGTGAGCTATGAGGCACAGTGGTATACTCCCTCAGGTTTCCCCCAAGACCTCCAACACACAGGGCAGATGCTCTACCAGGTGAGCTATGAGGCACAGTGGTATACTCCCTCAGGTTTCCCCCCAACACCTCTGACACACCAGGCAGATGCTCTACCAGGTGAGCTATGAGGCACAGTGGTATACTCCCTCAGGTTTCCCCCAAGACCTCCAACACACAGGGCAGATGCTCTACCAGGTGAGCTATGAGGCACAGTGGTATACTCCCTCAGGTTTCCCCCCAACACCTCTGACACACCAGGCAGATGCTCTACCAGGTGAGCTATGAGGCACAGTGGTATACTCCCTCAGGTTTCCCCCCAACACCTCTGACACACAGGGCAGATGCTCTACCAGGTGAGCTATGATGCACAGTGGTATACTCCCTTAGGTTTTCCCCCAAGACCTCTGACACACCAGGCAGATGCTCTACCGGTTGAGCTACATGTATGAGGTACAGGGGTATACTTCTTCTGGTTGACCTACATGTACGACCAGCTGTGCACTGTATAGCTCAGCTGGTAGAGCGTCTGCCCAGTGAGTCAGAGGTCTCGGGTTCAAATCCCAATAAGGCCCTTACAATTTGTCTCTAATCCCAAGTTTGGTTATGACGCACCTTGTATCTGCGTGTCAATCCAGCGAGCCGCTCTCTCCATAGCTAGCCGGCTAGTGATATAAGCCGCAGCCTTTAAGACTTGTTCCGATGTCTCAATAGGAAGCAGCACAGACAATGCCATTTGACTTCTACTGGACACAAACCTTTCAAGTAAAAAGTATCAATAACTTTGATTAAATAGCAGCTCTTAAAGACCGATCACATGACTGGAAAACGTTTAATAACAAGATTACGTAACTAAAAAATAATGTTGATAAACTGCCTTGTAGAAATTTCAGCCATATAGATGCAGTAATACTTCAGAAAACCTGAACAATCCATGCATGTTTTGTGTTAAAACGCAACCCTGTATAACATCAAATAACTCACTCATTTGCTTTCTTTTTAGCTGCTTCTCTGGTTGCTATAGTAATCTCCTCACCCCTGGCCTTAATTCGTCTCAATAGTGCTCTCTTCATCTCTGTAGACCACTCTTCATCTAGTGTCCCGACTTCTTCTGATCTGACTTCACATTCTAAGAGTCTGATTGCCGCATTGCGAGCTGCCGAGACCAGCGTAGCATCGATGTGTTTGATGCAGTTTGAGGACAATCGAGAGCTGATGAAATCCACCGTCTTCTTCAATGATGGAGAGTGATTGTCAAAGAAGTTCTTCTCCAGATCTTGCTGCAAACATGATTAGGCAATTCATTTTAATAATCGGATTAATTTTAGTTTTGATCACAATATTTTAAATAAAGAGATTATTACATCGGCTCATTTGATGTTAAATGAATGCATTTTGCCCGTACATGACACGTTGTGTATGGGAAAATTATACCAATCTCATAACATTATCGTCATCATCCAATGTCGATATTAAAACTTGCCTTTTGGAAGAAATAATTTTGGGATGGTAAAGCACGTATTCTTGCCTAAAACTGTTTGTGTATGAGAACAAATATATATATCTCCAATTCTACATCTTATTCTCCATCAAACTATCGCAGTAAATTCTTGTGTTCAAACACATCCACTGGGGTCACATGCTCAAAGTTGGTATTACTTAAAGATCACAGTACGGTAGTCTTAGTGTAAACTTGGGAAATAAAGCGTACCTGAAGTTGGTGCGCTGTCTGAATGGATGGGGGAGGAGTCTTGGCTGAAATTGGCGTGATCTTTTTCATTGGTGTTGTTTTAGACCCACAACCCAATGATGCATCTGATAACAGTACTCGCACATCGCCTGTAGGTGGTGCAAAGATAAGTCAAAATCAAACTACAATGTCCAAGTATGGGATGAAAAAAGGTCGACTCTATTAAGCCCGAGTCAATTCGAATAATTTAGTATACGAATATTCGATTTTTAAATTATTCGAATATTCGATCGTGTATTTGTTCCCAAAAGAAAAGGCCCCAAACCTGTGGCGGTCTGATCGCCGGTGGCAGAAAACACATGCCCTAATTTCCGGGTTTGAAATTTGAGATGTTTGCTTTCAAGATTTTGAGGGTATCCAAATACCCAACCATTACGGTTACTGTGAATTTGGTTCTTTTCAAACCCAAATTATCATAAAACTTCTTATCTCCCATTTTTGTTCGAATTCCAAAAGAAATATTTAAATATTAGATTTTCGATCGAATATTCGAATATTCGAATATTTGGCACAGGCTTACACTCTATCATTAGCAATGACCCAATATTACCTCATCAGTTGTCCAGGGAAAATAACGTAATAATGAAGTGTTTGACAAACACCACATGAATATATTTCTGTCCAAGACGGTACTTTCTGTAAATTAACAAATTAAATCATATTAAAGGAGAATCGAGAGATAAACTGCCCTGTGATTGGTCAATGATATCTCACCTAGATATGGACAGCAGAGATAGAGTAACTGCTGGTCTACTAGACGATGGCCGTCTAGCGCTGTGCTGAAGGGAGCTTCATGGTTTGTCACAGTGTCTACGATGAAGTCATCAGTAAAACTCATAAAGTACATGGATGTGGGTCAGCTGACCACATACTGCCCTGTGATTGGTCAATGATATCTCACCTAGATATGGACAGCAGAGATAGAGTAACTGCTGGTCTACTAGACGATGGCTGTCTAGCGCTGTGCTGAATGGAGCTTCATGGTTTGTCACAGTGTCTACGATGAAGTCATCAGTAAAACTCATAAAGTACATGGATGTGGGTCAGCTGACCACATACTGCCCTGTGATTGGTCAATGATATCTCACCTAGATATGGACAGCAGAGATAGAGTAACTGCTGGTCTACTAGACGATGGCTGTCTAGCGCTGTGCTGAAGGGAGCTTCATGGTTTGTCACAGTGTCTACGATTAAGTCATCAGTAAAACTCATAAAGTACATGGATGTGGGTCAGCTGACCACATACTGCCCTGTGATTGGTCAATGATATCTCACCTAGATATGGACAGCAGAGATAGAGTAACTGCTGGTCTACTAGACGATGGCCGTCTAGCGCTGTGCTGAATGGAGCTTCATGGTTTGTCACAGTGTCTACGATGAAGTCATCAGTAAAACTCATAAAGTACATGGATGTGGGTCAGCTGACCACATACTGCCCTGTGATTGGTCAATGATATCTCACCTAGATATGGACAGCAGAGATAGAGTAACTGCTGGTCTACTAGACGATGGCCGTCTAGCGCTGTGCTGAATGGAGCTTCATGGTTTGTCACAGTGTCTACGATGAAGTAATCAGTAAAACTCATAAAGTACATGGATGCTGGCATTCGGGTCAGCTGACCACATACTGCCCTGTGATTGGTCAATGATATCTCACCTAGATATGGACAGCAGAGATAGAGTAACTGCTGGTCTACTAGACGATGGCCGTCTAGCGCTGTGCTGAATGGAGCTTCATGGTTTGTCACAGTGTCTACGATGAAGTCATCAGTAAAACTCATAAAGTACATGGACGTGGGTCAGCTGACCACATACTGCCCTGTGATTGGTCAATGATATCTCACCTAGATATGGACAGCAGAGATAGAGTAACTGCTGGTCTACTAGACGATGGCCGTCTAGCGCTGTGCTGAAGGGAGCTTCATGGTTTGTCACAGTGTCTACGATGAAGTCATCAGTAAAACTCATAAAGTACATGGATGTGGGTCAGCTGACCACATACTGCCCTGTGATTGGTCAATGATATCTCACCTAGATATGGACAGCAGAGATAGAGTAACTGCTGGTCTACTAGACGATGGCTGTCTAGCGCTGTACTGAATGGAGCTTCATGGTTTGTCACAGTGTCTACGATGAAGTCATCAGTAAAACTCATAAAGTACATGGATGTGGGTCAGCTGACCACATACTGCCCTGTGATTGGTCAATGATATCTCACCTAGATATGGACAGCAGAGATAGAGTAACTGCTGGTCTACTAGACGATGGCTGTCTAGCGCTGTGCTGAAGGGAGCTTCATGGTTTGTCACAGTGTCTACGATGAAGTCATCAGTAAAAGTCATAAAGTACATGGATGCTGGCATTCGGGTCAGCTGACCACATACTGCCCTGTGATTGGTCAATGATATCTCACCTAGATATGGACAGCAGAGATAGAGTAACTGCTGGTCTACTAGACGATGGCCGTCTAGCGCTGTGCTGAATGGAGCTTCATGGTTTGTCACAGTGTCTACGATGAAGTCATCAGTAAAACTCATAAAGTACATGGACGTGGGTCAGCTGACCACATACTGCCCTGTGATTGGTCAATGATATCTCACCTAGATATGGACAGCAGAGATAGAGTAACTGCTGGTCTACTAGACGATGGCTGTCTAGCGCTGTACTGAATGGAGCTTCATGGTTTGTCACAGTGTCTACGATGAAGTCATCAGTAAAACTCATAAAGTACATGGATGTGGGTCAGCTGACCACATACTGCCCTGTGATTGGTCAATGATATCTCACCTAGATATGGACAGCAGAGATAGAGTAACTGCTGGTCTACTAGACGATGGCTGTCTAGCGCTGTGCTGAAGGGAGCTTCATGGTTTGTCACAGTGTCTACGATGAAGTCATCAGTAAAAGTCATAAAGTACATGGATGCTGGCATTCGGGTCAGCTGACCACATACTGCCCTGTGATTGGTCAATGATATCTCACCTAGATATGGACAGCAGAGATAGAGTAACTGCTGGTCTACTAGACGATGGCCGTCTAGCGCTGTGCTGAATGGAGCTTCATGGTTTGTCACAGTGTCTACGATGAAGTCATCAGTAAAACTCATAAAGTACATGGATGCTGGCATTCGGGTCAGCTGACCACATACTGCCCTGTGATTGGTCAATGATATCTCACCTAGATATGGACAGCAGAGATAGAGTAACTGCTGGTCTACTAGACGATGGCTGTCTAGCGCTGTGCTGAATGGAGCTTCATGGTTTGTCACAGTGTCTACGATGAAGTCATCAGTAAAACTCATAAAGTACATGGATGTGGGTCAGCTGACCACATACTGCCCTGTGATTGGTCAATGATATCTCACCTAGATATGGACAGCAGAGATAGAGTAACTGCTGGTCTACTAGACGATGGCTGTCTAGCGCTGTGCTGAAGGGAGCTTCATGGTTTGTCACAGTGTCTACGATGAAGTCATCAGTAAAAGTCATAAAGTACATGGATGCTGGCATTCGGGTCAGCTGACCACATACTGCCCTGTGATTGGTCAATGATATCTCACCTAGATATGGACAGCAGAGATAGAGTAACTGCTGGTCTACTAGACGATGGCCGTCTAGCGCTGTGCTGAATGGAGCTTCATGGTTTGTCACAGTGTCTACGATGAAGTCATCAGTAAAACTCATAAAGTACATGGATGTGGGTCAGCTGACCACATACTGCCCTGTGATTGGTCAATGATATCTCACCTAGATATGGACAGCAGAGATAGAGTAACTGCTGGTCTACTAGACGATGGCTGTCTAGCGCTGTGCTGAATGGAGCTTCATGGTTTGTCACAGTGTCTACGATGAAGTCATCAGTAAAAGTCATAAAGTACATGGATGCTGGCATTCGGGTCAGCTGACCACATACTGCCCTGTGATTGGTCAATGATATCTCACCTAGATATGGACAGCAGAGATAGAGTAACTGCTGGTCTACTAGACGATGGCCGTCTAGCGCTGTGCTGAAGGGAGCTTCATGGTTTGTCACAGTGTCTACGATGAAGTCATCAGTAAAACTCATAAAGTACATGGATGTGGGTCAGCTGACCACATACTGCCCTGTGATTGGTCAATGATATCTCACCTAGATATGGACAGCAGAGATAGAGTAACTGCTGGTCTACTAGACGATGGCTGTCTAGCGCTGTGCTGAATGGAGCTTCATGGTTTGTCACAGTGTCTACGATGAAGTCATCAGTAAAACTCATAAAGTACATGGATGCTGGCATTCGGGTCAGCTGACCACATACTGCCCTGTGATTGGTCAATGATATCTCACCTAGATATGGACAGCAGAGATAGAGTAACTGCTGGTCTACTAGACGATGGCTGTCTAGCGCTGTGCTGAATGGAGCTTCATGGTTTGTCACAGTGTCTACGATTAAGTCATCAGTAAAACTCATAAAGTACATGGATGTGGGTCAGCTGACCACATACTGCCCTGTGATTGGTCAATGATATCTCACCTAGATATGGACAGCAGAGATAGAGTAACTGCTGGTCTACTAGACGATGGCCGTCTAGCGCTGTGCTGAATGGAGCTTCATGGTTTGTCACAGTGTCTACGATGAAGTCATCAGTAAAACTCATAAAGTACATGGACGTGGGTCAGCTGACCACATACTGCCCTGTGATTGGTCAATGATATCTCACCTAGATATGGACAGCAGAGATAGAGTAACTGCTGGTCTACTAGACGATGGCCGTCTAGCGCTGTGCTGAAGGGAGCTTCATGGTTTGTCACAGTGTCTACCATGAAGTCATCAGTAAAACTCATAAAGTACATGGATGCTGGCATACCAGGGACCTGTGAATGAGTAACAGTGATTTACAGTGTGTTATGATCAAACCTGTATGGGTTTTATTGGGATTTGAACCCGATATGGTCCATTTCAATGGCGATTAGACAACATACTAAATATTGCATTCGTTACTTTGATCAGTTGCACTCACATGCAACACCGATAAACAAGTTGGGTTCACAGGGAAAACCCGAGGACTATATCACTGTGCCTCACAATTCAGCTGGTAGAGCATCTGCCTGGCGTGTCAGAGGTCTTGGGTTAAAATCCCGATAAGGCTCGTGCGATTTGTCACTCATCCCACGTTTGGTTGTTTCATTTCAATGGTGATTAGGCACCATAACAAATAGGGTGCTATGATGTCATGCAGACAACCAAAAAGCATTACCAGTGTCTGTATTACAGGAGAAAAAGGTAAAATACAATATATGGTATGGTGCCTAATAACCATTGAAATGAAACAACAAACCATGAGATGAAAGATGAATTATACAGTCCTCACCAGGAAATTAGAAATTTGTTGATTTTGAATCTACAGTACCATCCATTAATTATTACGGGTTTGTCCAATTGTAATGCACTTTGCTTATCGTCTTCAACTTCTGCAACTTTTATAGCTTTTGTTTTACCTTCCGGTTCTATTTCTACTACTTCTATGTGGCTTGCCACTAGCGAACTGATGAAATGACTGTCAATTAGGTATTCTACTTATGCTCGAGTTTACTGCCGGATTGGTCTGTACTTCTACGTGGAGTTTGTTGATATCGTTGATATCCAACCTGAAGTTTCCTATCCTAAATTTGGGCAATACAAACTTGACTACTTTGGTAAATGCCAACATTAACGGCAAGCCTAAACCATTAATCATCTCGGCACTGATCTTAGCTTCATATAGTTGGTTTAATTTAATCAAACTTTCTTCGTTCATGGTTTCTGCTTTTTCTGGGGGTATTCCTTGCCGAGGTAGGCCTTTGATTTATTGAAAGCCACTACTTTGAGAATTTTTAGTTTTTAAATCGTCAGACTGAGGTTTACTCTCTTTTAAAATATTGTCAAATTCCATCTTCATCTTTTAAATATAGATTTTACTTAATCCACTAAGAAAATTCTGCAAGTAGAAGGCTATTTAACCTGTGTCAAGGATGTTAATTGGGGTTTGTATTTTGCCGTCAGGAAAGGGCAAAACAAAACCCTACTTAACGTCCAAGGCTCTGCCAGGGTCAAAACGTGAGGACTTGACAGTCTGTGTGACAAACATGCCATGAAGAAAATGTGAATTATAGACTGGTTATGTGAAAGACTCGAATTCTGTCTCATGTCTCTGATTCCTTAGTCACAGCTTCCACTGACCTCAAAGAGCCATCCTAGGACCAGGAGAATGAGGAGCATGTTGTAGCTGGTCTGATCCATGGACAACATCCTGGAAACATCCCTGAGGAGGGAATAAGACATTCCTGAAGTTATAGCTCTGAAAAAATACTGAAACAGCCTCATTGTTATCAATTACATGTAGGTTCTGCCATGACCGGTTTTAATTATTCAATTTTTTTGGGTATTTAATCACAGCCCGTAGGCTAAATTGTATCTTCCTCCTAAACATGGAGATACATGGGTCATTATTCCATGAAAACGGGACAGTGTCCCCCGTACATCATGACACTTTTGGAGATTTTTTATAATTAATGGACTTCAAAGAATGATTACCCTCGGCATATACATGTAAATAATATATGACCTCATGAATTGAACACCACGTTTATCTCTTTATACTACCCAAAACATAATGAGAACGATTCAATAAACTAGTGCGATCTTCTAAATGCAAGTGTGACATTTTAAAACTTGTAAAACATTTTCAAAACGTAACAAATTTCGCTCATAATGTATTATAACTCGATAAAGGTTTTACAGCTGGGTAAAATCAGCAACTACCTTTTCCAGAAAGAAACTTGTCAAAAAGACTTGAAATGTGATTGTAACCGTGAAAAATGATACAACTCAATAAAACTGAATAAAATGACACCGGGGATCTAAGGACCAAGTCGCGAACTGTTTTTAAAGAAAGGTTTAATGAATAACGACACCAAAATGAAACAGACCAAATAATCAACTAAAATTAAACTAAACTAAAATCTTAAACTTGAAATGCACCAACTTATAAGAAACCTGTTAAAACCAACTATAAAAACCAAACACTAGAAACATCAAACCAACACAGTGTAAAGTATAAACCTAGAGGCAAAATCAGGGAACCTGTAAACAAACAAAACCAAAAGAGCAAAGAATTAATTACATGGATAAATACATTATACTTTGGAGCCAGGGAGGGTGCAATAAACTAAACAAGGGACCTAGAAACTTATGAATATTCATGAGGTAATAAAACCACTAAGCCTATAGCCAGGCACACCATGTGTCCTTCAATGAATCTAGGACAAAGGGAATGCCAAAGCACATGTTTTTAAAAGTACAGAAAAGGAAATTATATCAAGAAATGTAGCAAAAAGAGTCAAAGTAAAGTCCAGAATTTCAAGTGTAAATGCAGGAAGAACTTAAATTCAAAATGGTTTTACAACTAAAAAGCAGAGGGAAGTTATGTTGTTTCAAATTTCAAAGTCACTGAAGTATCGTACTTCTGACAAGAAAACCCCAAAGTATAAACTGTAAAAGTAACACTTTTAAAGAAACCACTATAGACTAATGTTATATAAGTAAAGTTGATAATAACAAGAAAACTCACCAGGGATGTGCAGACATTTAGACTTACAAAAACAGCAGAAAAACACAGGGTTGTGAAGAGATAAAAATACAGGTCTTCTCTTGATGCTGCTGGTCTACACACTGACCATGTGCTTGTGGTCACAGGGCCAGTGACCTCTACAGAAATAAACTATTAAGGGGATGCACTACAAAAGACACGGGTCATACACAATCTAATGGGGCTTACACATGGGAAACTAAAAGGACATTAAGAATACACTACAGGGGATGCACACCTATGAGAGAAACGGACAATTATTACACAATTTAAAGAAAATTATTTATAAACAGTTTTCACCCTTCTACACTCACGCCTGCTAAAACCCATTGCTGTCCTCAGCAATGACAAATTTTAAGCAGTAATCTACGTTTAATTTACACAATTATTATATACAACAATAAAACAACACACTTGTTGAAATAAATGACAATAAACAAATCAAATCGAATTCAGTTCATCACGGTGGACGATCTGCTGGCTGGTCTACACAGCTTGCATTTCTGCCGTCTTTCTTGCTTGAGGAATGCTCCCCAACCTCGACATGTTGCTGCAACTTGGCCGGTGTACATAGAGCCGTCTCCTGACTGGCTGCAGCCTGCACTGGTTGCGTGGTAGGTGTAGGTGCTGTCATCATCGCCTGCTGTTGGAGTTTCCGGACCTCTTGCCGATTAGCCTATGTCATATCACTCAAGCGTGACCAGTGCGCTTGCGCATTGAGGACCGAGAGCGGACAAATGTCAATATGGCGAATGGAACAAAGGGTTTAGCGTTTGTGTTCGGCCGCCATGTTGACAATTGTCCGCTTTAGTCGGTCACGCTTGAGTGTGTGACAGAGGCTAATGCCGCCTCATGTAGGCCATCGTTTCATCATGGAGACTTGGCCAGAAGTACTGTGCCTTGACCATGCTGAGCACCTTGCTGTACCCCTGGCTCTCCATTTCCTTATGCAGGTCCCGGAAAACGTCCTTCCTCAGGCGATGTGGCAGCACCACCCGATAACGCGCTTCATCAGTGCCTCGTTTGAACAGGAGCACGCCGCCTCTGACCTCCAGATGGTTCCAGACATGCAGTAGTTTCTGCACCGGTCTGGACTCTCGTGCCATCTTCCTACGGGTCATGCGGCAAGTCCTGTTCGCCTTAAGCTGCAGCACACGGTGAATGGCTGTGTCACTCCTCTGAGCATTGAGCAAACTGGCTGAATGTTCCTGGCTGGTTTTGTGGTGCGGAGTTTTGTTGGACGATCCACTTGCAGTGTCTCTTTCAGGCGAAACTCCAAAGAGCTCTTCCTTGGGTGCATCCTTGCCAGGCTCCTCTGCGGCTACTGATGAGCTGATAGGAGTGCAGCGAATCGTACTCTGGGGCTGTGGATGCCGACCACATTCCGAGTTATGTACGTACAGTTGCTGCCTCTGCTGTTCAGCAATCACCTGACTGAGGATGTTCTTCAGTTCGGCCAGCTGCTGGAATTGCTGCAAGATGACTTGCTGCATCTGGGCCTGATGATGCAACACCTCCAGCCAGCTCGGTTGATTTCCGCATCTGCAAACACCCTCTGGAACAGCGGAGTCTTGCAACTTGGAACTACCCTCTGTAGTGACGACGGCGGGTGGCGACGTACTTGGCTCTGCACTATGGGGCACTGGATCAAACCCCAATAGCTGCAGCGTCGTCAACTCCCCTGGACCCATCCTGAACCATCCAGGTCAAATACTAATACACTGTGTTGGCACGACTTAAACTGACAACTGAAACTAATCCTTGAGACAAAGACCTAATCCTAAACCTAAAGTGAGACCATGAAATGAGACCACAAAACCTAACGATAAAAACAGTTGGCTACGTTATAAAAAACGAAAGTCCTACCCGGATCTTCCACCAAAAAGTAAAAAAATGTAACCGTGAAAAATGATACAACTCAATAAAACTGAATAAAATGACACCGGGGATCTAAGGACCAAGTCGCGAACTGTTTTTAAAGAAAGGTTTAATGAATAACGACACCAAAATGAAACAGACCAAATAATCAACTAAAATTAAACTAAACTAAAATCTTAAACTTGAAATGCACCAACTTATAAGAAACCTGTTAAAACCAACTATAAAAACCAAACACTAGAAACATCAAACCAACACAGTGTAAAGTATAAACCTAGAGGCAAAATCAGGGAACAAAAACAGCAGAAAAACACAGGGTTGTGAAGAGATAAAAATACAGGTCTTCTCTTGATGCTGCTGGTCTACACACTGACCATGTGCTTGTGGTCACAGGGCCAGTGACCTCTACAGAAATAAACTATTAAGGGGATGCACTACAAAAGACACGGGTCATACACAATCTAATGGGGCTTACACATGGGAAACTAAAAGGACGATAAGAATACACTACAGGGGATGCACACCTATGAGAGAAACGGACAATTATTACACAATTTAAAGAAAATTATTTATAAACAGTTTTCACCCTTCTACATGATCGCAAGAGTTTAAAAATGTGTTGGAGTCCCCCCCCCCTTACTTCGTGAAACTATTTTCTTGAATACGTTCAAGACTATAATACCAAGACATTTTTTTTTCAAACCATTTGTAAATTATTTTAAATATTCTACGTTATTTAGAAATTACACAGAAATTTCTTTAACATTTTTGGTTAAACTTGAGTGCCTTAGTCAAGGGCACAGGAACCACAACCGGGTATCAAACCTGCAACATCAGGCTTTCAACCCTGTTGTGAGTCAACGACCTAAACCACTCAAGCACAGTACCCCTTCAGTCGGCCTCTTGTTAATAAGAAGCCCTTGCATGGGTATAAACAGGATCCTTATCTTATCAGGAATAAAAGAAACTAACAGCATTGAACATGGAACCTAACATTTTCATTCAACTAAGGTTCAAATGCATTTTTTGGGTAAAAATTTACCTGTAAATCTGGATGAGTAGCCTGAGAATCGCCTGAAAAGATTCCAGCCGAGTTGCGATTGGGTCCATCATGCTAAGGTACTCTACGATCCACGGGACTGTGAAGACGAGGCGATGGTGACAGTAGGAGAGTCCTAAGACACCAAGGATGTCCATGGGAGACTAGGCACAGAAATCAGACAAAGAGGACAGTCTACATTAGGTTATCATGACAGGGTTTTCATGTGACAGTCCCTTGTGATGGGACTGTGAAGACGAGGCGATGGTGACAGTAGGAGAGTCCTAAGACACCAAGGATGTCCATGGGAGACTAGGCACAGAAATCAGACAAAGAGGACAGTCTACATTAGGTTATCATGACAGGGTTTTCATGTGACAGTCCCTTGTGATGATGGGACTGTGAAGACGAGGCGATGGTGACAGTAGGAGAGTCCTAAGACACCAAGGATGTCCATGGGAGACTAGGCACAGAAATCAGACAAAGAGGACAGTGTACATTAGGTTATCATGACAGGGTTTTCATGTGACAGTCCCTTGTGACGGGACTGTGAAGACGAGGCGATGGTGACAGTAGGAGAGTCCTAAGACACCTAGGATGTCCATGGGAGACTAGGCACAGAAATCACACAAAGAGGAAAGTCTACATTAGGTTATCATGACAGGGTTTTCATGTGACAGTCCCTTGAGGCACCATGGCCGAGTGGTGAAGGGCGCTGAATCCAAGACTATGTTGAATCCACAGGTCGTGGGTTCGAATCCCTTCCCGGGTAGTCCATGATACATGTGCTCTTCAGCAAGGTACTTTGCCACAATTTACTACCCTCATACATGTAGGTACCCATTTGGTTGTGGGTGGAGAGAGGCAATGTATGGCCAAGTGTCTTGCCCAAGGGCACACACTTTGGACATGGGCAGGTCTAGATTCAAACTCATAATATGCAAAAATAACGAGGTTTTTGACTTTGATTTGCTACGATACCCTTCTTATGATGTCTATAGACAGCCGAAGTGTGACGTGGGTTGCCATGTTAATTGGCTCTAAACATCAAGGCTGTCGGAAAAAGTACCATTGCAAAAGCACAGGGACACGGTTCAGTGATTTTTTAGTGTAGAGCCAAGGCAACTAACAAAAGATGACGTATTCACTTCGGCAGTCTATTGGAAGAGGCAAAATATGGAGCTGATTTGGAAGGAGAGGTCAGGGTTTGAAGGCCTTTTCAACAAAAATCCATCTACATTAATAAATGTTGTAATAAACTTTGTGCACAATAACTACAGCTCCACAATAAATGCCGACAACCTTTCATTTGATTTCATGTTTTGCTTACCTTGTTTCTGAATGCAATCACATCACTTTGGACCGATTCAGGAAGAGCATCGCTTCCTTGGTAGGGCAAGAAGACCAGGAATCCTAGGAATTTGGCCAGTAGCCTGGCAGACTGCAAGCTGCTGCTGAAACTGATGCGCACCTCCTGAGGTCAAACACAAGATAATTATATCAATTTGTGTTGCACCATGTGATGAGCAATAACTTTAAATAGTAAGACAGTTATGATATAGATGGTAGCACTCTCTAAGACTAACTTTTACATTTTGTTTTAACCATAAGCTTTCGTAGCGACAACTACTTCATCAGATGCAATGAAGATGGGACAAATTAAGTGGGCCTTATGTACATGTACTGCATTCCCATTGGTCAAGACGACGTCATGTGGTTGGTTTTAACCTAATTGTTCACTCTCGGTGATTGAGTGATTAAGATGTCTGCCTAGTATGCAGGAGGTCATAGATTGAAGCCCCACCCAAGCACACTGGGTGGGACTCCACACTGAGGCTTGCCGCATGGTGATTGAGTGGTTAAGACGTCTGCCTAGTAAGCAGGAGGTCATAGATTGAAGCCCCACCCAAGCACACTGGGTGGGACTCCACACTGAGGCTTGCCGCATGGTGATTGAGTGGTTAAGACGTCTGCCTAGTAAGCAGGAGGTCATAGATTGAAGCCCCACCCAAGCACACTGGGTGGGACTCCACACTGAGCCTTGCCGTGCGGTGATTGAGTGATTAAGATGTCTGCCTACATGCAGGAGGTCATAGATTGAAGCCCCACCCAAGCACACTGGGTGGGACTCCACACTGAGGCTTGCCGCATGGTGATTGAGTGGTTAAGACGTCTGCCTAGTAAGCAGGAGGTCATAGATTGAAGCCCCACCCAAGCACACTGGGTGGGACTCCACACTGAGGCTTGCCGCATGGTGATTGAGTGGTTAAGACGTCTGCCTAGTAAGCAGGAGGTCATAGATTGAAGCCCCACCCAAGCACACTGGGTGGGACTCCACACTGAGCCTTGCCGTGCGGTGATTGAGTGATTAAGATGTCTGCCTACATGCAGGAGGTCATGGGTTGAAGCCCCACCCAAGCACACTGGGTGGGACTCCACACTGAGCCTTGCCGTGCGGTGATTGAGTGATTAAGATGTCTGCCTACATGCAGGAGGTCATAGATTGAAGCCCCACCCAAGCACACTGGGTGGGACTCCACACTGAGCCTTGCCGTGCGGTGATTGAGTGATTAAGATGTCTGCCTACATGCAGGAGGTCATAGATTGAAGCCCCACCCAAGCACACTGGGTGGGACTCCACACTGAGCCTTGCCGTGCGGTGATTGAGTGATTAAGATGTCTGCCTAGTATGCAGGAGGTCATAGATTGAAGCCCCACCCAAGCACACTGGGTGGGACTCCACACTGAGGCTTGCCGCATGGTGATTGAGTGGTTAAGACGTCTGCCTAGTAAGCAGGAGGTCATGGGTTGAAGCCCCACCCAAGCACACTGGGTGGGACTCCACACTGAGCCTTGCCGCATGGTGATTGAGTGATTAAGATGTCTGCCTAGTATGCAGGAGGTCATAGATTGAAGCCCCACCCAAGCACACTGGGTGGGACTCCACACTGAGCCTTGCCGTGCGGTGATTGAGTGATTAAGATGTCTGCCTACATGCAGGAGGTCATAGATTGAAGCCCCACCCAAGCACACTGGGTGGGACTCCACACTGAGCCTTGCCGTGCGGTGATTGAGTGATTAAGATGTCTGCCTACATGCAGGAGGTCATAGATTGAAGCCCCACCCAAGCACACTGGGTGGGACTCCACACTGAGCCTTGCCGTGCGATGATTGAGTGATTAAGATGTCTGCCTAGTATGCAGGAGGTCATAGATTGAAGCCCCACCCAAGCACACTGGGTGGGACTCCACACTGAGCCTTGCCGCATGGTGATTGAGTGGTTAAGACGTCTGCCTAGTATGCAGGAGGTCATGGGTTGAAGGCCCACCCAAGCACACTGGGTGGGACTCCACACTGAGCCTTGCCGTGCGGTGATTGAGTGGTTAAGATGTCTGCCTAGTATGCAGGAGGTCATGGGTTGAAGCCCCACCCAAGCACACTGGGTGGGACTCCACACTGAGCCTTGCCGCATGGTGATTGAGTGGTTAAGATGTCTGCCTAGTATGCAGGAGGTCATGGGTTGAAGCCCCACCCAAGCACACTGGGTGGGACTCCACACTGAGCCTTGCCGCATGGTGATTGAGTGGTTAAGACGTCTGCCTAGTATGCAGGAGGTCATGGGTTGAAGGCCCACCCAAGCACACTGGGTGGGACTCCACACTGAGCCTTGCCGTGCGGTGATTGAGTGGTTAAGACGTCTGCCTAGTATGCAGGAGGTCATGGGTTGAAGCCCCACCCAAGCACACTGGGTGGGACTCCACACTGAGCCTTGCCGCATGGTGATTGAGTGGTTAAGACGTCTGCCTAGTATGCAGGAGGTCATGGGTTGAAGCCCCACCCAAGCACACTGGGTGGGACTCCAAACTGAGCCTTGCCGTGCGGTGATTGAGTGGTTAAGACGTCTGCCTAGTATGCAGGAGGTCATGGGTTGAAGCCCCAACCAAGCACACTGGGTGGGACTCTACACTGAGCCTTGCCGCATGGTGATTGAGTGGTTAAGATGTCTGCCTACATGCAGGAGGTCATGGGTTGAAGCCCCACCCAAGCACACTGGGTGGGACTCCACACTGAGCCTTGCCGTGCGGTGATTGAGTGGTTAAGATGTCTGCCTACATGCAGGAGGTCATGGGTTGAAGCCCCACCCAAGCACACTGGGTGGGACTCCACACTGAGCCTTGCCGCATGGTGATTGAGTGGTTAAGATGTCTGCCTAGTATGCAGGAGGTCATGGGTTGAAGCCCCACCCAAGCACACTGGGTGGGACTCTACACTCAGCCTTGCCGCATGGTGATTGAGTGGTTAAGATGTCTGCCTACATGCAGGAGGTCATGGGTTGAAGCCCCACCCAAGCACACTGGGTGGGACTCCACACTGAGCCTTGCCGTGCGGTGATTGAGTGGTTAAGATGTCTGCCTACATGCAGGAGGTCATGGGTTGAAGCCCCACCCAAGCACACTGGGTGGGACTCCACACTGAGCCTTGCCGTGCGGTGATTGAGTGGTTAAGATGTCTGCCTACATGCAGGAGGTCATGGGTTGAAGCCCCACCCAAGCACACTGGGTGGGACTCTACACTGAGCCTTGCCGCATGGTGATTGAGTGGTTAAGATGTCTGCCTACATGCAGGAGGTCATGGGTTGAAGCCCCACCCAAGCACACTGGGTGGGACTCCACACTGAGCCTTGCCGTGCGGTGATTGAGTGGTTAAGATGTCTGCCTACATGCAGGAGGTCATGGGTTGAAGCCCCACCCAAGCACACTGGGTGGGACTCTACACTCAGCCTTGTCGCGCGGTGATTGAGTGGTTAAGATGTCTGCCTAGTATGCAGGAGGTCATGGGATGAAGCCCCACCCAAGCACACTGGGTGGGACTCCACACTGAGCCTTGCCGCATGGTGATTGAGTGGTTAAGATGTCTGCCTACATGCAGGAGGTCATGGGTTGAAGCCCCACCCAAGCACACTGGGTGGGACTCCACACTGAGCCTTGCCGTGCGGTGATTGAGTGGTTAAGATGTCTGCCTACATGCAGGAGGTCATGGGTTGAAGCCCCACCCAAGCACACTGGGTGGGACTCTACACTCAGCCTTGTCGCGCGGTGATTGAGTGGTTAAGATGTCTGCCTAGTATGCAGGAGGTCATGGGTTGAAGCCCCACCCAAGCACACTGGGTGGGACTCTACACTGAGCCTTGCCGCATGGTGATTGAGTGGTTAAGATGTCTGCCTACATGCAGGAGGTCATGGGTTGAAGCCCCACCCAAGCACACTGGGTGGGACTCCACAATGAGCCTTGCCGCATGGTGATTGAGTGATTAAGACGTCTGCCTAGTATGCAGGAGGTCATAGATTGAGGCCTCACCCAAGTACACTGGGTGGGACTCCACACTGAGCCTTGCCGCATGGTGATTGAGTGGTTAAGATGTCTGCCTACATGCAGGAGGTCATGGGTTGAAGCCCCACCCAAGCACACTGGGTGGGACTCCACACTGAGCCTTGCCGCATGGTGATTGAGTGGTTAAGATGTCTGCCTAGTATGCAGGAGGTCATGGGTTATAGCCCCACCCAAGCACACTGGGTGGGACTCTACACTGAGCCTTGCCGCGCGGTGATTGAGTGGTTAAGATGTCTGCCTACATGCAGGAGGTCATGGGTTGAAGCCCCACCCAAGCACACTGGGTGGGACTCCAAACTGAGCCTTGCCGTGCGGTGATTGAGTGGTTAAGACGTCTGCCTAGTATGCAGGAGGTCATGGGTTGAAGCCCCACCCAAGCACACTGGGTGGGACTCTACACTGAGCTTTGCCGCATGGTGATTGAGTGGTTAAGATGTCTGCCTACATGCAGGAGGTCATGGGTTGAAGCCCCACCCAAGCACACTGGGTGGGACTCCACACTGAGCCTTGCCGTGCGGTGATTGAGTGGTTAAGACATCTGCCTAGTATGCAGGAGGTCATGGGTTGAAGCCCCACCCAAGCACACTGGGTGGGACTCCACACTGAGCCTTGCCGTGCGGTGATTGAGTGGTTAAGACATCTGCCTAGTATGCAGGAGGTCATGGGTTGAAGCCCCACCCAAGCACACTGGGTGGGACTCCACACTGAGCCTTGCCGCATGGTGATTGAGTGGTTAAGATGTCTGCCTAGTATGCAGGAGGTCATGGGTTGAAGCCACACCCAAGCACACTGGGTGGGACTCCACACTGAGCCTTGCCGCATGGTGATTGAGTGGTTAAGACGTCTGCCTAGTATGCAGGAGGTCATGGGTTGAAGCCCCACCCAAGCACACTGGGTGGGACTCCAAACTGAGCCTTGCCGTGCGGTGATTGAGTGGTTAAGACGTCTGCCTAGTATGCAGGAGGTCATGGGTTGAAGCCCCACCCAAGCACACTGGGTGGGACTCTACACTGAGCTTTGCCGCATGGTGATTGAGTGGTTAAGATGTCTGCCTACATGCAGGAGGTCATGGGTTGAAGCCCCACCCAAGCACACTGGGTGGGACTCCACACTGAGCCTTGCCGTGCGGTGATTGAGTGGTTAAGACATCTGCCTAGTATGCAGGAGGTCAGGGGTTGAAGCCCCACCCAAGCACACTGGGTGGGACTCCACACTGAGCCTTGCCGCATGGTGATTGAGTGGTTAAGATGTCTGCCTAGTATGCAGGAGGTCATGGGTTGAAGCCCCACCCAAGCACACTGGGTGGGACTCCACACTGAGCCTTGCCGCATGGTGATTGAGTGGTTAAGACGTCTGCCTAGTATGCAGGAGGTCATGGGTTGAAGGCCCACCCAAGCACACTGGGTGGGACTCCACACTGAGCCTTGCCGCATGGTGATTGAGTGGTTAAGATGTCTGCCTAGTATGCAGGAGGTCATAGGTTGAAGCCCCACCCAAGCACACTGGGTGGGACTCCACACTGAGCCTTGCCGTGCGGTGATTGAGTGGTTAAGACGTCTGCCTAGTATGCAGGAGGTCATAGGTTGAAGCCCCACCCAAGCACACTGGGTGGGACTCCACACTGAGCCTTGCCGTGCGGTGATTGAGTGGTTAAGATGTCTGCCTAGTATGCAGGAGGTCATGGGTTGAAGCCCCACCCAAGAACACTGGGTGGGACTCCACACTGAGCCTTGCCGCATGGTGATTGAGTGGTTAAGATGTCTGCCTAGTATGCAGGAGGTCATGGGTTGAAGCCCCACCCAAGCACACTGGGTGGGACTCCACACTGAGCCTTGCCGTGCGGTGATTGAGGGGTTAAGACGTCTGCCTAGTATGCAGGAGGTCATGGGTTGAAGCCCCACCCAAGCACACTGGGTGGGACTCCACACTGAGCCTTTCCGCATGGTGATTGAGCAGGCCTCAAATTTTGCAGTTTTTAGGGCAAGGCCACTTTGGCCTTGCATGAAGGCAAATTAGAAAGGGCACCGAGGCCACAAGGCGGGGCACTAAGGCCAACTTTAGTTTTGAAAAAGGGCAACAAGGCAAGGAAAAAACAATGAAAACAAATGTTTGTTTGGAGTCGAGTAGGTCTGGTGGCAAAGTTTATACACAAAGGAATTGGGGCCGAGTCGGTCTGGGGCCGAGTTTATACACAAAGCAATTGGGGCCGAGTTGGTCAGGGGCCGAGTTTGTACACAAGGCAATTGGGGCCGAGTTGGTCTGAGGCCGAGTTTGTACACAAGGCAATTGGGGCCGAGTTTGTTTGGACAAAACGTTTTCGCCACGCACGCCACGCCGGTAAAACTGGGCGGTATACCCAGTACATGTACATGACGAATACCAGTGAAAGCATAATGCAAATGCCGGCTCATGTACTTTTTTCCTTCCATGCGCTGGTGTACCCACCATAGACGATGTATGAGCTGTGTGGCTTATCAGTGCAGTACATGTACATTACTTTACACGTGTACCGTACATGCGCTATGCATTGATGACCGACTGCGTGCCATAGTCGAGTCACATGGCGCGCGCTGTGCTGGCTCGCTTGTTGATATGATGTTCGTTCAGTTTCTAGGAATTTTGGCAGAGTTTAAACACGTGGCCGTACGCGTACCGCGGTACACTTTGAGTGTCGTTTATCGCCCATTTTATCTTGATGCAAAACAGGGGCACGACGGCCATCGGCGAAAAAAGGCAGGGCATTTTTGGCCGTGAAAGGGCCAAATTTTTGAGGGGCATCAAGGTCAGTAAGAGGGGCATCGGCGGCCATGGCCGTCGTGGCCGCCGTGAAATTTGAGCCCTGGTTAAGATGTCTGCCTAGTATGCAGGAGGTCATGGGTTATAGCCCCACCCAAGCACACTGGGTGGGACTCCACACTGAGCCTTGCCGTGCGGTGATTGAGTGGTTAAGATGTCTGCCTAGTATGCAGGAGGTCATGGGTTGAAGCCCCACCCAAGCACACTGGGTGGGACTCTACAATGAGCCTTGTCACGCGTAATTTTGATGTGCATTGCTTTGAGGAAGTGGCGTGAAGGGATTATGAGAAACGATGCAATTAAAACTACAGAATTAATGGGAAGTGTTTTTATGATTCTGTGATTTTCAGTGCCTCATTTACTCCAAATTCACTCCACATCGCTTTTTCTCAAATTACATTCATTTGACAACAATGATCTCAACCACACAGTATTCCATTCAGAGCAGGTCCCCCCCCCCCCCCCCCCCCCCCTATGCCCCGCTACTTACATCATCAACACCGCTGGACTCTGAATCACCATCTTGATCAGATAAACCAAACTGCATATCATTAAGCTGTGGGCAGAATACACAAACAATAGGTGCTGAAAAAGGAGTTGAAATACACATTTGTGGAATGAAAACAAATTACAGCCATTAAATAAAATAGCCTTGTCATGACAGGGGCAGGTTTTTATATTTAAACGATTTGACAATAGATCCACAAAGTGCCTATTCGTGCATGATGAATGGTGACAATGTGACTGCCCCCTGTCATGGCTACCGTAGCATATTTTGGACAAAGATTATTAAGATGTTTATCTAAAGACACCCATCACATCTTTAGCAGACTTACCGGCTAAAACATGGAGGTGGTAAGGTTATGTTGATGTTAAGTCTTATAAGTTAATTGTGCTCTTAAAGAAAAAATTAAACATGATCTATAAAAATAAATTACCTCCAAAATTTTGCTGGAGAAGTTGTTGATGAGATGCTGAGAAAACAAATAGCTGTGAATAAATGCACATTAAAATGTTACAGAACAACAAGCAAATAATGCACAATATTTACATAGATTCATTATCCAGGGAACAAAAGTACACCGCAAAATACAATCAGAATTTACTGTCAAGATTTTTTTTCAGATTTTTTCCAGAAATTGGATTTTGTTCTAACCTAACAATCATGTCAAATATCTCCCCAATTTCAATGTGGAGGCAAAAAGTTTGGTGTAATCGCTACAATGCTTTATATAACTAGATAAATTAGTTCACAAAACGTTTTTTTTTTTTTTGGACAATATACTGATTGAGAGCGTAACATTTCAAAATGGTATTTAGAAAAATACCAAAAATGATACACGTATGTATCAAAATCTCAACACCTACATGTATAGACAAATTATTGCATCGTGAGACACTTCTTTGAAAGATGAATTGCAAAAAGATGTTGAGCTATTCTGCATTTTAAGGGTGTGACTATGTGAGCTTGGTATTAATCAAAACAATAATGTGGAAATTATAACATGTACAGCACTTATTATATATCACAGCACTTCACATTATTTTGGGGATCTAAATAGAGCCCCTTTCCTGTTAGGCGCTCATGAGATAATTACAAATCTTGTATTACCAGTATACAATGAACATCCTTGGAGGCATTCATGGTATTTATGGCAAAGTGCCTTGTCCAAGGGCACACACTATTGGCAAAGCATAGATTCGATCCCAACTGCAGAAGGTTTTGAGTTTGGTACACTAGACCACTCAGCCATACAATGTAGTTTACTTCTTATTATTCCTTCCATTAAAGGCCCACTGTATCATTTGTAATGACCCCAACAGTTAATCAACGAGTTGACAGGGACAACCTCAGTGATCTCCACTAGTCCAAATTTTGTCCGGGCGCACCAAGCCGATATCGCTCAGCGGGGGGGCACGCACCAAACCAAACACACTACCACGAACGCACCCGGACGGCCGTACCCGTACGCCGCGGCAGTGCTTGGCATGCAGCGCCCTCAAGAGGTCAACAAAATCGACTCTTGAGGGCGCTGTTCAACAAATGCATACTGTCATGGCCGTTATCGATGCGGATTTGGGTCGTCGATCCGATAAATATGCGTGGTAAATAACCGATAATGACACCAGTGGCTACCGAATCACGTTAGATGAATTTACACCTCATCTTGGAATGACTTGGCTGTACTTTCATAGTGTTTTGGAGGAGAAATTATATATTTTTTTGTCCGGGCGGCACAATGTTTTGTCCGGGCGGCAAATTTTTGTCCGGGCGCTAACGGTACCTCTGATGATTTTGTCCGGGCGGCGCGCCCGGACAAAACCGGTAGTGGAGATCACTGAACCTTACTCAAAGTAAAGATTAAACTGGTAGCAACTATCCAATGAAATGTTTCCGCCAGAGACGATATAATTTTACCAGAAAATAGTCCATGAAGATGAAATTATTTAGATCGTTTGTGAACGATTTACTTTTCATCTGGGCAGTCCGAAATGGGCACTATGTACTGCGTGTATGCTGTTCCAACGCGATGCATTTTAAAAAATGCATTGCGTGGGAATGACGCAGTATGACGCGCAAGACAGAGTGCATGACGCGAGCCACAGAGTACGCGACCAACTGAAAACGAATATTTTAAACACCCAAGACCAGCAAAACGCATATGGAATTTCATGTTTTTAGAAGACGTGGTACATTTGACAGAGGTGAAATTTCTTTGGATGAATTTGTTGATGTCTTTCTTTTGATTTATAATGGTTTTATTCCCAGAATCGCTCAAAAACAGATCAATTATAGGGCCTTTACAGATGGAGGCTCACCAATGAGCGACAGACAAATTCGCGGCAACCGCTCTTATGGTCCCTGAGATGTAGGGTCATGGTGCAGGCTAATATATAGCCTCGTCCATTCTGCAAATAGGGTGTGTATCTTATCGAAATCAAATATCACAGAGAAAACAACCTGTAAACTCGTGACATTTTAGTTTCAGCTATATTCACAATATATTACAGATATGGTCACATTTGCTTCAAGAAGGTGTCATATAGATGGTTGAATTGACCGTATATGGGAACTCTTTGGTACGAACAACAAACAACAACACACAACCCAGCGCGTGTGATTTGATTAGCCTAGCAACGCATAAACACTGTGGCGAGCTTGCATAAATAATGAGCCTCCACCCTCCAGGATTGTAAGTGCAGCTGCCCTACTCGGGCAAGGTATGGAGCGCGGTGGGGTGTATTGACAAGGCTGTCTTTAATAATAAATGTCAGGAAGTCAACTGTTGTCATCTAAGGATCAACCATAGCTTGATGAATTTAGTCTGCAGATATTGTGCAAGGAATAAGAGAATTTGAAGTACAATGTACCTGTCAGCTGCTACGATGAACTCCTTGAAGAACTCTTGGCATCCATGGAAGGCAGGAGGGGGACTTGGGCCAGCAGAGGTAGTAGGGATTGAGAATCGCTCCTCAAGCCTGTATGAACAATGAAGGAAAACAATGTAAACTGATGTGAAGCTGCGGTTAATCTTTGAGCATTACACTACCACTTGGGTGTTCCAAAATACGAAGAAATACAACGGTCAAACATGAAACATTTATCTGTCTGTTTCAACATTTAAAATATATCTCTACAGATTCTGAACCAGTGGCAATATTATAAGTACTTTACAACAGGGTCAATAATTAGACAGTGACAAATCAGCAACATTGGTGTGATGCATGGGAGACTCTTCAGTGACATACAATGCAAAATACATCACATGTGTGTCAGACACACCTCCCACCGCAGACGTCCCATTGTCCATCTTTTGTTTGGACTTAGTTTTTTTGGCGACTGCTCTAATTTGTTTTGTACACGATTCTAAACCGCGGACGTCCTTAGAAATCGCGGACCCAATTGTTCCTATTGTTAAACGTCCCCAATTTGAATACAGAAACCCGCACACAAGTACCACAGATGTACGGTGTATTTCTAAAACAACCATTCCAGAATGCAATTTGTGTATGCACATACGCTGGGTAATGCCTGACACACAAGACATTTCATGAAACATGTAACAGAACGTTTATTTGATCAAAATATTCACCTATCCAACACCCGCCAAAAAGACCAAACTGTCAAAATGTCACCTGTATTGTAGTGCGCATCAGCATGGAGTGAATTTGGAGATAAACGACACACTGACAACTGACAAATCACAAAATCACAAAATATTTTCCACTTGTTATTTCTGTAATTTTAAAAACTGCAGAACCATAGTTGATTGCTTTGAAGTCAACAGATTTGGACTGTCACCGGAAGGACAAGCGTCATCATTCTCCTACAACTCGGAAATTTGGAATGTTACCTTTTGAATTTTTCTGGATTTGTTTTCTTGAGATCCCCTAGAAAGCCTCTCTCCCTGCCGTCATCCCGATGGTCTGAGATCAGACGCTCACCCTGGCACATCTAATGTAGGAAGAGTTAACAAATAATACAGCAAGTAGGTTTAATAATGCACTGTCATCTCAATGGTCTGACATCAGAGCACCTCCATGAACATCTACATGTATATACCCAGCACGATATGTGGCGGAGGGACTCTCCCCTAACGCCCCTATACCTCAACACACTCTTCACTTTTGTTAACGCACCAATCCCGCCTAAAAACTGAAAGGAATTCCTTGGAAATTCCTTGGAGGTTTGAGACACAATGGCAGAACAATGGTAGGGGGGATACCCTCTGCCACATATCAAGCTGCATATGTTGTACTTTAGGGTAACTTTTAAAAATGGCCCGACAATGTAAGGTAAAAATATGCAACGATGCATGTCCTCAATGAACAAAAATAACTGCCCTAAAAGATGGCTGTTATTCGATACAGTCTATAGATGTTGCAGGTCATTGCACCAATATAGACTGGTATCGTCATAGGAAATGGAGAAACAATGATTTACTCTCATTTCTCCACAATGGATTGGGACATGGTGAGTCTCAAGTAGTCGTGTCGGTGTTTCCCTGGATTTACAAATTCAGATTAGATTTAGATGTATTGAATACTAACCCTGGTGAGTTGAGAGCTGAATAGTCGAGCAAAGTGAGCACAGTTAGCAGCATCCACGACGCTCTGAACCAAATCCCTGGCAAAGACAGTTTAAACGTGAACTAAAATAAACATTCTACACTCTCAAGAAAAAAAATAAGGAGACAGCTAGAGCTGAAAGCCTAAATACATCATTTGCAGTTGGACACTCTTACTGCCTACCTGATCCTCTTAGACATGGCTGCCTCCATGCTCCATCCTGGCACCTGGTGATGATCAAGCCACTCGGGTGCTAACTCATAAAACCTGGCCCTAAACCACAAATGACTGACACTCTTACTGCCTACCTGATACTCTTAGACATGGTTGCCTCCGTGCTCCATCCTGGCACCTGGTGATGATCAAGCCACTCGGGTGCTAACTCATAAAACCTGGCCCTAAACCACAAATCACTGACACTCTTACTGCCTACCTGATACTCTTAGACATGGTTGCCTCCGTGCTCCATCCTGGCACCTGGTGATGATCAAGCCACCTAGGTGCTAACTCATAAAACCTGTCCCTGAACCACAAATCACTGACACTCTTACTGCCTACCTGATCCTCTTAGACATGGCTGCCTCCATGCTCCATATCCTGGCACCTGGTGATGATCAAGCCACTCGGGTGCTAACTCATAAAACCTGTCATGAAACCACAAATCACTGACACTCTTACTGCCTATACCTGATCCTCTTAGACATGATTGCCTCCATGCTCCATCCTGGCACCTGGTGATGATCAAGCCACTCGGGTGCTAACTCATAAAACCTGTCATGAAACCACAAATCACTGACACTCTTACTGCCTATACCTGATCCTCTTAGACATGGCTGCCTCCATGCTCCATCCTGGCACCTGGTGATGATCAAGCCACTCGGGTGCTAACTCATAAAACCTGTCCCTGAACCACAAATCACTGACACTCTTACTGCCTACCTGATCCTCTTAGACATGGCTGCCTCCATGCTCCATCCTGGCACCTGGTGATGATCAAGCCACTCGGGTGCTAACTCATAAAACCTGGCCCTAAACCACAAATGACTGACACTCTTACTGCCTACCTGATACTCTTAGACATGGTTGCCTCCATGCTCCATCCTGGCACCTGGTGATGATCAAGCCACCCAGGTGCCAACTCATAAAACCTGTCCCTAAACCACAAATCACTGACACTCTTACTGCCTACCTGATCCTCTTAGACATGGCTGCCTCCATGCTCCATCCTGGCACCTGGTGATGATCAAGCCACTCGGGTGCTAACTCATAAAACCTGGCCCTAAACCACAAATGACTGACACTCTTACTGCCTACCTGATACTCTTAGACATGGTTGCCTCCGTGCTCCATCCTGGTACCTGGTGATGATCAAGCCACTCGGGTGCTAACTCATAAAACCTGGCCCTAAACCACAAATCACTGACACTCTTACTGCCTACCTGATACTCTTAGACATGGTTGCCTCCGTGCTCCATCCTGGCACCTGGTGATGATCAAGCCACCCAGGTGCCAACTCATAAAACCTGTCCCTAAACCACAAATCACTGACACTCTTACTGCCTACCTGATCCTCTTAGACATGATTGCCTCCATGCTCCATCCTGGCACCTGGTGATGATCAAGCCACTCGGGTGCTAACTCATAAAACCCGTCATGAAACCACAAATCACTGACACTCTTACTGCCTATACCTGATCCTCTTAGACATGATTGCCTCCATGCTCCATCCTGGCACCTGGTGATGATCAAGCCACTCGGGTGCTAACTCATAAAACCTGTCATGAAACCACAAATCACTGACACTCTTACTGCCTATACCTGATCCTCTTAGACATGGCTGCCTCCATGCTCCATCCTGGCACCTGGTGATGATCAAGCCACTCTGGTGCTAACTCATAAAACCTGTCCCTGAACCACAAATCACTGACACTCTTACTGCCTACCTGATCCTCTTAGACATGGCTGCCTCCATGCTCCATCCTGGCACCTGGTGATGATCAAGCCACTCGGGTGCTAACTCATAAAACCTGTCCCTGAACCACAAATCACTGACACTCTTACTGCCTACCTGATCCTCTTAGACATGGCTGCCTCCATGCTCCATCCTGGCACCTGGTGATGATCAAGCCACCCAGGTGCCAACTCATAAAACCTGTCCCTAAACCACAAATCACTGACACTCTTACTGCCTACCTGATTCTCTTAGACATGGTTGCCTCCGTGCTCCATCCTGGCACCTGGTGATGATCAAGCCACCTAGGTGCTAACTCATAAAACCTGTCCCTAAACCACAAATCACTGACACTCTTACTGCCTACCTGATCCTCTTAGACATGGCTGCCTCCATGCTCCATCCTGGCACCTGGTGATGATCAAGCCACTCGGGTGCTAACTCATAAAACCTGTCCCTAAACCACAAATCACTGACACTCTTACTGCCTACCTGATCCTCTTAGACATGGTTGCCTCCATGCTCCATCCTGGCACCTGGTGATGATCAAGCCACTCGGGTGCTAACTCATAAAACCTGTCCCTAAACCACAAATCACTGACACTCTTACTGCCTACCTGATCCTCTTAGACATGGTTGCCTCCGTGCTCCATCCTGGCACCTGGTGATGATCAAGCCACTCGGGTGCTAACTCATAAAACCTGTCCCTAAACCACAAATCACTGACACTCTTACTGCCTACCTGATCCTCTTAGACATGGTTGCCTCCGTGCTCCATCCTGGCACCTGGTGATGATCAAGCCACCTAGGTGCTAACTCATAAAACTTGTCCCTAAACCACAAATCACCGACACTCTTACTGCCTACCTGATCCTCTTAGACATGGTTGCCTCCGTGCTCCATCCTGGCACCTGGTGACGATCAAGCCACTCGGGTGCTAACTCATAAAACCTGTCCCTAAACCACAAATCACCGACACTCTTACTGCCTACCTGATCCTCTTAGACATGGTTGCCTCCATGCTCCATCCTGGCACCTGGTGATGATCAAGCCAATATCGGATTAACTCATAAAACTTATCCCTGTTGAGATAAAAAGAAATACAAATCAAGTAAAAAGTAAATCCTTAAATGCCTTAAAATATCTTTGATAAATTCCTGTTATCTTGACAGCAAATGCCCCACGTTTAGACTCAGGCCATTCTTAGTTAAAAAAATGCCAACCTTACAGAATATTCAACTCAAATTTGACGAACATGTAAATAAAAGTTCAATATGGTTTTCTTTTTAGTAGTTGATGACGTTTTCTTATACTGCCCACAAATCCACCAAGAAAGACGCTCAGTTCACTCACGTCATTACATGTACCGGTACCTCTAATCACTGAGCTCAATTATATCATTCCATTAAACCTTCCCAACTCTCTGGGGAGCATGCAGTCCTGGCTGCCTGTTTGGCACTCATGAGCTAATCAAACAAGCACCTTTACAGATACCAATGTACTCATTAGCTCCTAGGTGGAGAGAGGCAATTTGTGGCAAAGTGCCTTGCTGGAGAGCATGACTTGGCCAGGATTCGAACCCATAACATTTAGAATCAAACAGGTCTTGAATACTATGCACTAGATCACTCAGCCACAGTAGTGATATGCAGTTTTATCAGATCAACTTTGGTGTGATTCTTGCGATAATTACACGCAAGCTATGGGGCCCTATGCCATTTTCACTAAGTTGCTGAAGGTCACATAGATGTTGGTGTGATGACTACCTTTGTTTCTTGAAGCTATGGAAGGCACCTTCTGAGGGGAAGTTTGTCCTGTTATCAGTGTCTGCCAAGAAGGGAACCGCCTGGACAGGAGACTTGGCAGTTTGAATGATGGATCTTTGTGCGGTGTTGCAGTCAATAGCAGACTCCAGCTGAGATTTGAGGGCTGGACTGAAGTCAGATAGGTGAGGCAAATCTGATAATAGCTTGAGGGTTGTCCTGTCCAGGAAGGTCAGCAGCCTGTTAGAGATAGACGGGGAAATGACAAGTGTGTTTTCGAGGGTGTCTTAGAACAAAAACTGATAATAAAATGCTAATGTACTCAGTAATTGCTGAAGAAATTTGGAAAATGGCAACCAGTAACTATTACATCTTGGTGTCTTTCTTATCCAGAATACCTTCATGGATTACTGAGCACCGATGATTCAAAGCAACCAGTAACTATTACATCTTGGTGTCTTTCTTATCCAGAATACCTTCATGGATTACTGAGCACCGATGGTTCAAAGCAACCAGTAACTATTACATCTTGGTGTCTTTCTTATTCAGAATACATTCATGGATTACTGAGCACCTATGGTCAAAAATAGCTTGGCACCAGATTATGAAAAGGTTCATCAGATAAAAAAGGATAAACAGAACAAAAAGACCAATAATCACCTTAAACGTGGAATTGTTTCAAAAAAGGGTGCAAGACATGATGCACTGGGTAATAACTGACAGGTTACAGATATGCACATACCAAAACTGCTCATGGAGCACATACACAGCAAACTGTACACAGTTGTGGATAGAGCACAAATAGTTAACATCTTCCAGGTCACAATGCTTGTTGGTGTTGTCTATAGAGGGCGCACTTCCCTTGGCCGTCAGCAGGTGCACAATGAAGTAGAGTTCAAGGGTCAGGTTGGGCATCAAACATTCTATACAAAGAACAATACCAGAGAGAGTTAACGTCCCCTGGGTCACAATGCTTGTTAATGTTGTCTATAGAGGGCGCACTTCCCTTGGCCGTCAGCAGGTGCACAATGAAGTAGAGTTCAAGGGTCAGGTTGGGCATCAAACATTCTACACAAAGAACAATAGCCAATGATGACACGTACATGTACATGTACATTACATACCCTATGTGGATTGCTGGACAAAGGATGTCCACACTTTGCGGAAAGAGATAACGCTATGTGGACTGGCACACGTCCACAGTCAGGTCGTCCAAGCTTTAACATTTACCGGTATATACAAGGTTAGGGGTCAGGGTGGGGGAGTAAGTTTAGGGTTAGGGTTTAGGTGAAAAAAGTTGTTTGCATTTTGAAACAAGGGTGGCCTTTTGGAACAGTTTATATAACTACACGAGAACGTGTAGAAACTAATTTTCACATAAGGTACATGTATGGAACGTAGGGATATATGTGTGTGTGTCCATGGCTAAGATATTAGAAGCCTAAAAGTGAATTTTTGACGTTTACATTTACTTTTTATTTAGTCCCGATCGCTGTTTAGATTTTTTGCACACACTTTATACATGTACCGGTAGTAGCACATTTCTGAAATATCACCTTGAAGTCCAAATCAAACATTGAACAAAAACACCATGGAGGTCCTTGGAATCTCCAGAATTCTGGGCAGTAGTCACTTTTTACCGCTGATTCCTCTAAACAGCAAAAAACTCCTCCAACGTAATTTTTCTTTACATTTCTCCAGCAAACTGCACCGATGTTGGAATTCAATAGCCTGATTAATTGCGAACCAATCAGTACATACAGTACATGTAGATAGCCCGCCCTCTTGTGGTCAACTCATTGTATGATGTCACTGCAGTACAATGAGATGACCACAAGAGGCCAGTACCTGCGAACCCGCTTGGACTCCAATATATTGCAAGCCACGTCCCAATGTTAAAAAAGTGATATTTACATGTAGGGTCCAAGTTCCTCGGAGTACCAAGCAACAAGTTGAATAGGTTCCCAATTTCTAACTAAAATGTTCTTCAAACATTATACTTTGGTATGGCATAGACTTTTGTTGCCATGGGCAAAGCAAGCCTGGTTAGATTGTCCCTACATGTACCGGTACATGTAGGGTGACATGGGTGAGTGGATAATTTGGTTTGTTTTGCTCAGTACATGTACCGTACCGGTATGTCCACTATATAAAACAGCATTACCTTTTATGCATGCCGAGTAGAGATCTGCAAGCTTGTAAACAAACTCTAGATATGTTACTTGATCTCTGCAAGGCGTTGTGAACTCGGACTGACATGAAAACACCGCTGAGGACTGGGAAGACTTGACGGGCGTCTTGACTGGAGACTGGATGTCAGAGACTGGATGACTGGATGCTGAATCTTGGCTTGCCTGCTGCTTCAAGCGTTCCAGTCTTAGAAGCTCTCTTTCCATCTCAAGACCTCGAGAAGAAGAAGGGGTTTGTTGATCTGCAGCTTCATGGGGATTGAGATGGTTTAGATGCGGCTCTTCTTGGTAGGATTTGGAGAACGCGGGAGCAGTCAGAGGCTGCCGTTTGACTCTGGTTACAAGAGCCTTGCGCTGACCAGTAACAGCTGTTAGTGTGATTCGTCTTGTTGGAGTGTTTATGTTTATTGACGGAGACGGAGCCCCAACAACGGGGAATTCCTCCGAGTCATCGAGGACAAATTCAGGAGTTTTGCAATCTTGGAAGACGGATACTGTCTTAGATTTCAAGGAGCTGTCGCTGTAGGAAGTCTTGTTGCCTTTACCACCGGATCGACGTTTATTGTTGGCAGGAGTCTTTTGGGAAGTGCTGTCTTTATGATATTGATCGCTTCTCCTTCTTCCTTTAGGATGGTTAAGACTGAAACCATCGGATTTAATGTACTGACCGAGAGTTAGCTGTTCGTCCTTTTTGTTGAAGGATGGGGAAACTCTTTTTGATCTTGCCTTGTTTTCATTGAGAGGTGTCTTAAGATAGAACTGGCCGTCCTGCAGCCATGTGTCTGCTTCTGGCAACCTGCTTGGACTTTCAGTCTTACCAAAAACAGGGGTGAGCGTCTCATTAGAAACATCCGACTTCAAAGGACTGGGGCTAAAGAGCTGGGTCCGATTGAGGCGACGCTGAACATTCCTGTTGCTTGAGTCTTGTTTGAGTGTGCGATGTTCATCAGTGGAGTTCTGGCGCTGCAGGTTGGACCTGCGAAACTTCTGGGCACTTGCAGGCGTCTTAGCTGGGGACAGTCCTGTTGTAGACGAGCCGTGCACAAGGTGAGAGGTCTGATCACGTAGATAGTTGATGAAAAATGGCAAGAACTCGGCCCGGAGAGACTTGTCTTTCAGAATAGCAGTTTCTGTTTCAACCTGTATAAATATTAAATCAATACATGTACATGTAGGTTTAGTGCATGGGGTTCCAGTGGGTGTCGGTGCACAATCTTTCCAAATATTATTGAAAAGACATATTTTCGGCCTTGTTCCACAGACTTAACACACAGCATGTAGGATCATACCAAACATTTTGTTATTAAATTCAACATTAATTAATTGTCAGGAGTTAATATGCAGAATGCTACAGCAGCCTTGACAAGAATACTGTACATGTACCATGTATGTCAGAGGCACTTTCCTCGCCATTTTGGCCAGGGAGTGACTCGGCAGAGTGACTCAGTGAGGAGGAAGTTAGCGAGGAGGTAAGAAGGTCAGCGGTGCAAGTTGACTCCTGACGCCTACCCGGTACGTGCGTGAATGGCCGATTATATGGCTGTGTCTGTGTGCATAGTTGGCCAACTCGACTCGAACCAACTCAACCGTTTTGCATCAGTGCTCTTTCTGATCTTGTAGCACACCATTTTACACGGCCTTGTCAGAAAAAAATAATACTGCACCGAGGCAAAAGCTTATCTTCATGCGAATCCCTGGCACGAAAAATTACGCAAAAGCGAAATTTTCTAATTTTGCAGTGCAAATTTGCAGGAACTTCTTCCCCTGTATAAATACCATACACTATACATACATGTACCGGTACACCCTCGCCACTAATTCTTCATAATATGACATGATAACACCCCAGAAAATGTAAATATGGCGAAACATGAATTTAGCAGTGAGAAAATTTCAAATTTTCCTTTGAAAACACTTTTTTTCCATGATGACTCAAACATCAAAAAAGGATAAAAGGGAGCAAAATTTGGAGTAAAATCAAATTTTCAGCCAGCGTGGTACCACAGACTTCATGCTAGGCCGCGTCAAAAGGAAAGTAGTTCCGCCAACGCGGATGAATTTTGTTTACACTATTTTAAGCCTAAACTGGTCCCCTGTCCACATATATACATGTACGTCGTACATGTATATGAGCGAGAGCAGCGTAGTGCACATACCGGTAGACAGGGGACCAGTCTAGGCTTAACATAGTGTAAACAAAATCCATCCGCGTTAGTGGGACTACTTTCCTTTTGACGCGATATAGTAGCGAAGTCAAGTCCCCCGTCTGTTCCAGATTTGTCGATTTTACTCCAAATTTTGCTCCCTTTTATCCTTTTTTGATGTTTGAGTCATCATGGAAAAAGAACGACAAGGGTACAGAAGTCTTGAGATTACAAGGACCTCCATGGTGTGCTTTTAAATGTCTGATTTGGAATTTACGGTAAGAATTTTCACACGGGTATTTGGACTCTTGGAGGGCGTGTAAGAATGATCCACACGGCGAATGGGGTTAAAATGTTAAGGGGCTAAAAGTGTTATATAAAAAATGATAACGTCCCAATATAAACGTCAAAAACAACACTTTTAGCCTACTAAAAGTAGGGCATGTAGGGACTTGGAAAAAAATTCAAAGTTCGATTTTGATTGAAAATATCATCTCACATTACAGATTATTTTCTGTAAATTCTAAAACAGCATTTACCACATAAATTGAGCAAGCGGTAGCCGAGATATGCATCTTAGGAATCGGCCGTTTTCCCGCGAAATCGTGCGTGTAAACTGATTAGGAGAAAGCTCGAAGAATGCGATGCAGTATGAAGCGCCCCCACAGTGACATATTGCGCCAAGCCAATGAAGATATCTTGAACTTCAAGTCTGATTAGTCTTAGTTCAACATGCTGTCTGTTTTCTGCTCAACTACGGTATAAAGCTTTGTCAGGAAAGCATCAATGCAACAGGAGTACAAAGCACACATGAGGGCGCGCACTACATGTATGTGTAAGAGCACATATTTACGCCTGGAATGAAAACCACGCACTTGACGACGCTCACAAAGAGTAAGTGATAATCATTTTTGGGGGCAAAAACAAACAAACAAAGGGCATGTGTTTTACACTGAAATTTTGCACAAACACAGACAACAATCTCCCTAAACTGTAACTGGTTTCACAAGTTTGTTTCGCAACACAAACTACCCTTTTTGGACCAGAAATCTCACCGTCAAACAAACATCTTGCTGTGTTCCAATTTAAATATTTCCAATTTTTGTTTTTTAAATAAATATCGTCAGAAAGTGTTCTTTATTTTCTGTATATATTAAAAAGTTTGGAATTGAACAATGTTGTGATGTTTTACAGCGCATTTTTCATGATGCGCCACTTCGCATACGGCAGAAATCCACTGCGAAACTGAGCAGTATTACTGTACCCGGTGCGCGCGCGATGACGTCACATATTTCCAAGTCCCTACTGCAGGGAAGGAAATCAATGATATTGTGTGTTTTTTTTTGTGTAAGTGCCGACTTACATTTTTTTGAAATGGACCGAGAATAACATGCCGACTTGGGCGAAATGACGACTTACAAATGCCGACTTAGAAACAAACATTTCAATGGAAATGCATTGTAGACGATCGGGACTTTCGTCAGACGACCGACTTAGGCGATTTGCCGACTTGTAGTTTTTATGTACGATGTCGAATTGGCCGGAGTTTACTGTCACTGACTGTACATGTACATCAACAGATCATCAAATTCTAAGATATACTTCCCACTTGCACTTCTGTCGCAAATGTTGCATTTCTGAGATAAATAAATGATAAAATTACTGCATCAAGTAAAGCACAAAATGACGCGGCGAGCGTTCTGCGCGTAAGCGCGACAACAGAGGGCGCGCGCGCGTGAATGATTAAGTTGTGCACTATTAAACTGAAGGCAATCTTTGAAGGACAAAATGTGATTCCAAAATGTTGATTCCAGGAGGTAATTTCATTCAAATCTTTGTTCAATGTATATGAAACAAATACCGAATTTCTTTTCCAAGTCGCTACCGTATGATTGAATAAACAGGTCAACTCGTACGCGAGCCAACTCGTACGCGTGCCAACTCGTACGCAAGTTGGTCAAGTCGTACACGTGCCAACTCGTACACGTGCCAACTCGTAATCATCGTTATTTTAACGGAATCATTTTAACGGGATATATTAATTTGTTTTCCCCTGCAGACTGCAATCATGAACCAATTGAAGAACATATTTCTTCCCTGGCCTTCTCTAACCAGCTCCACCCTTTTACAAGTTTTAGAGGCAGGAGATAGTTTATGGAATTCGCACGGAGGAAGGAAACCCATTCCCGGTGGGCACGCGCGATGCCATGGCTTCCGCGGTCGTCGGGAAATAAATGTATCATCACATCCTCGTCTGATCGCCCCAAACTTTTTTCCGATTGTTGGAAACATCTTCCGATTGTTGGAAACATCTTCCGATTGTTGGAAAAATCTTCCGATTGTTGGAAACATCTTCCGATTGTTGGAAACATCTTCCGATTGTTGGAAACATCTTCCGATTGTTGGAAACATCTTCCGATTGTTGGAAACATCTTCCGATTGTTGGAAACATCTCCCGATTGTTGGAAACATCTTCCGATTGCGTACGAGTTGGTCGGCGTACGAGTTGGCACGCGTACGAGTTGGTCGGCGTACGAGCTGGCACGCGTACGAGTTGGTTGCGTACGAGTTGGCACGCGTACGAGTTGACCAGCTTCGGTATGATTAGCCCAATTTCCGGACAATAGAATACAGAGAACTTTATTCATTTACAAGACTACTAAAAGTATATTTTTAACAAAAATAACAGTGACTACAACTATAAACACTCAAATTACAATTAGTACGATATTACCACATTTCCGTCTGAATACAGCCACAAAACCAAATGTTTGGCAGAAATTCTCCCGGCGAAGTACTCTTCCAGCACGACCGCCATTTTTCAATTTCGAACTTTGAATTAACTTTTATTTTTATTTTTTTAATTCGATCTCGGTTAGGCAAATATGAAATTGTTTTTTAAAATAATGTTAGCCTTAATATAATAATAATAAATAATAACTTGTAGTAACTGGCAAATGAAATAGAAAATAATGAGTTATTTTCTTTTTTCTTTTCGTGTTAGCGCCGACATGATTGGAGTACACAAGCTCGTATGCATTTACAAGCGAACGTTTTCGCGCCAAAAATTATAGGGTCATGACCTTTATTAAATGCCAAACATAGGTAAACAACCTGACGTGCGTTGAACCAGAGTCTCTGGTTGAACATGTTGAAGTACCTTGAATCGTTCTCTCTCAATTTCACGCATTGTACACCAATGATCAAGTTGTCGGTAGTTGCACAAAACGTTCTCTCGTGAGCTAGTGGCATAGTGATTCTAAACATGTTGAAAAGATCGTGCCCTTTCGAGTCTCACCCGAATCAGCTGAAAACTCACGTCGGACAGAAGGAAGTTGCGCAAGGTGTTAACAAGGAAAAGCACATGAAAGAAGTTTATGGTAAATTAAATGACCACTATAGCAGGCATAAAATACCATACCTGTACACCCTCGCTACCCCTAGAACTATGGGGGATATAGTATCCCCCATAGGTTATGTTGTTTTTTTCCAATATGGCGGCGCCTGAACTTTAAGATCGGACCGATACGGTTTAAGCTAGCGCAATAATCCGCTCCCCAATCGCCACCAAACTCCGTCTGATAGTTCTTGAGACACTCACCTTGCGTGTGTCTACGGAATTTCGGTACCATTTGTCCACTAAATTCTCCGAAAATAATGTTGGGAAATGAACGGGAACATGTGTGATGCATCCACATGCATTTTACCGAATGCCTCAATCATGCATGTGGATGCATCGCACATGTTCCCGTTCATTTCCCAACATTATTTTCGGAGAATTTAGTGGACAAATGGTACCGAAATTCCGTAGACACACGCAAGGTGAGTGTCTCAAGAACTATCAGACGGAGTTTGGTGGCGATTGGGGAGCGGATTATTGCGCTAGCTTAAACCGTATCGGTCCGATCTTAAAGTTCAGGCGCCGCCATATTGGAAAAAAAACAACATAACCTATGGGGGATACTATATCCCCCATAGTTCTAGGGGTACACCCTCGCCACTAATGTTTTATAATATGACACGACAACACCCCAGAAAGTGTAAATATGGTGAGGAAACGTGAATTTAACACAGTGACTGAGAAAAGTATAGACTTAGTGCATTGAGTCTCAACTGGGTGTATGGCAATTGGTATGTTTTCCTTTTTTTTCTTTTCTAAAATTATTATTATTATTATTATTTATTCGGCTATTCAACAACAAATTTTACAACGTGCAAATATACATAAAACCATACATACAAGGAACAAAACTTAACTGAAACAAAACTACCCAATTCAAGCTGGCCAGGGCCGACAAAAGTATAATAATACACTGTTGCTCGAAAGCCTGTCGACCCAAACTCAAAGTGGGAAATGACTAAACGTATAGTCGCCAGGTTCGTAAGCTTGCAAACCCCCTCCCCGAGGTCACGGACCTGGTGACCATGTACATTGTACAATACATGTCGGCATTTACGTTTTATAATCAGCTATTAATACGTGTAGTAATTGTAAGAACTCTGGATGCGGCAATAGGGCGACAAATTAGGAAACCCTTTCCCCGGGGACCACCGAAATTTCGGCAAGAATCACTCAAATTGACACCAAATTTCTCTACCCTAAGCTTCCAAAAATGGTTACAGTAATAGCACATGTTCTAGACCTAATAAAAATGGTTCTCGATTTAAAAAAAATGTTTTTTGACCTAAACAAATGGTTTAAAGAAATATATACTCTCCAACAAAAGAAACTGTATGTGCATGATAAAAATTGCTGTATTTTTTTCAGCCATGGCAGATAACTCGCTGGAATAAACTGTTAATGAAAGTCCATGAAATCTTTCAAATGGTTAACCGAACTTGAAATGTACAAAATGTGTTCTTCGTGTTCTCAGAGGTTGCTGAAAACTGACTTGCCAATATTGAAGTCACAAAGTCAGTATCGAGTGTGTCCCCCTTGTGCATTAATCACTGCTGTGCATCTTCGCCTCATGGAGCCAATGACACGCGCATGAAAGAGAATATTGACTTTTGGGTAGTCCTTTTATACGGCTTGCTAACGAGACCTGAACTTTATGGAATTCTGTTACATAACAACCTGTAGGACCCCTATTGTGAAATCAACACCCAGGCATGCCTAAGTCCTGCACTATGCCATGAGCAGGTTTTAGTGCATAACCTTTTTCTAACAATGTCAGAGAATATTGTCTGTGAATTTGGTGTTTATTTTCCACCTTCTTGAAAAAATACAGCAATTTTTACCATGCACAGTTTCTTTTGTTGGAGCATGGAGTATATATTAGGGCGACACCAAATTGTCGCCCTATTAAGCGTGTCGCCCTAATATAGCTTTTTTACACACAAATTGTTGCCCTATCCTAGCAAACAGAGTTTTTGCAGATACTATGTGAGGGAAAAAACAATGTTAATTGAAAAGTTATGCACCTATCAATTGGACGCCAACAAATTTTGGAGTAAGAAAAATTTAAGATTTTGTGAGGAAACACTTTTTGTTTTATCCTGTATCCAAGTTCTGAAGCCATGATCAACTTCTCAATTCTTTCCGGGAAAGATTTTCTTAGAAGACAGTACACTTACATTTATTTTCAGCCAATCTGTTTTGAACACAAGGTCTGATAGTTGTTGTTCTTTTGCATGAGGCCCTAGGGTGACTTCATTATTTCCATATTCCTTTCCACAGAGAAAACTTTGGCCATGATGTTTGCATCCCAGAGACAATCTGGTAAAGACGATGTGAACTCAGCAGCTACTACACCTCATAATGTGACATCATCGGATCACAGTGGACATCGATGTCATTCCCAACTCACAGAATTACTACCAGGACAGTGTTTATTGGATGAACATGGCAAAGTTATCAATAGACAGACTGTGGTGCCAAATGCAAATGGGGATGGTGAGTGTCATGTGAGCACATACACTTTAGATCAGCAGTGCATTCAAAATGTTGTGCACAAAAGGTGTGTTGAGGCGATCACAACAGACAGCGGACCCACATTATTCAACAGTTCTTGCAAATAGGCACAAACATCATTTTAAATTTAGAAACACGAGAAAATTACAATGCCCCAAATGTGTTTCGAACCCGGTCCTTGTAAGCCAAGGACCTGGGTTAGAATCCAAGTCGGGGCATTGCAATTTTCTTGTGTTTCTAAATTAATCTTTCAATTATCAATCCTATCATATAGATACACCTTCAATAAACATCATTTAGGCCCATTATTTTCACTAAGCTAATTAACTAAAGTTAAGACAACGATTACAGCAATAATTACCATAAAACAATGCATTATTTTCTTTTCGATGTGTAAATGTGAACATGCAAACAAAAAAAGTGCAATTTCTCTTCTTGCGCACAATTTCTCACCAACAGCAATCACTTATTGTGTAAAACATTTGTGCATGCACACATCACTTGTTGAATGACAACAATCAATAAAATAGTTTTAAATGTTGGTCACTGGTGGGAAATTTGGCTGTTAATACATGTTGTACCGGTACATGTATGCGTACTATAGCGGCAATGCCTGATGACCAGTTAGATAACAATTCAATTCAATTAACATCAAAATAATAATAATTGGCTGGGTATGTGTACTAAGATTGAGGCAAATATTTTGCGTCTTGATAATTCGTCTGTTTTAAAAGTGCAAAGAAGAAAAATATTATTTTAGGGGCTGCTTAAAGCCATTCATTAACTCTTCTGCTACGGTACATACGTACATCTCTCACAGCAGCATGAGAAATGTTTACTTCCAGCCAGAAAACGGCTGTAAATATCAAGAAATCTGGCCTATTCTGTAAAGGACTACGACGTAATTGAACAAAAACTAGATAGTGGTAGACTTTCATCTGGAAGTGGTTGTTTCTCAAGTAGCCTGAACAGAGCAGTCATCCGGCTCCAGAGAGCGGTCACCTGCCCCCCTTAGAGCGGTCATCCGGCCCCAGAGAGCGGTCATCCAGCCCCAGAGAGCGGTCATCCGGCTCCAGAGAGCGGTCACCTGCCCCCCTTAGAGCGGTCATCCGGCCCCAGAGAGCGGTCATCCGGCCCCAGAGAGCGGTCATCCGGCCCCAGAGAGCGGTCATCCGGCTCCAGAGAGCGGTCACCTGCCCCCCTTAGAGCGGTCATCCGGCCCCAGAGAGGGGTCATCCGGCCCCAGAGAGCGGTCATCCAGCCCCAGAGAGCGGTCATCCGGCCCCAGAGAGCGGTCACCTGCCCCCCTTAGAGCGGTCATCCGGCCCCAGAGAGCGGTCATCCGGCCCCAGAGAGCGGTCATCCGGCTCCAGAGAGCGGTCATCCGGCCCCAGAGAGCGGTCATCCGGCCCCAGAGAGCAGTCATCCGGCCCCAGAGAGCGGTCATCCAGCCCCAGAGAGCGGTCATCCGGCCCCAGAGAGCGGTCACCTGCCCCCCTTAGAGCGGTCATCCGGCCCCAGAGAGCGGTCATCCGGCTCCAGAGAGCGGTCATCCGGCCCCAGAGAGCGGTCATCCGGCTCCAGAGAGCGGTCATCCGGCCCCAGCTGCAGGACTTTTTTGTAGCAAGTTTGCTACTTATATACTTTGAGCGAGATTTTCCTCTCACCCAGGACACAGATTTCCAAAGTAGAGGAACTCATACATGTATACCTTTTCCAAAACACGTTCCCTTATCCAGAAATATTTCTCCATTGCCGTTTAAAAAACATGGCGGCAGCTTTCTGGGCGTGTGGTAATGCATTGAGCAGTGCCCTTAATGCTAAAAAAGTCCGGCCGCTGGGTGCAGTTGACCGCTGTGGCTATTTCTCAAGCTGGTGTGAGTGGCGCACAGTAGTACGTGTAGAAGAGTTAAATTGACAGAAATAATATTTGGAAAAAGGACTGTCATACATGACGTAAGTGCCAACAACTCCCACAACAACAACTTGAAAAAATTATTATGGAATAAAACATTTGTTGTATCACTGCATGTATTGTATGGCCTAGACTGGTCAGCACATTGTGAATGTCTTTTGTTTGACCATGCATACATGTGCAGCAGAATCAGTTAGCAAACCGCCACAGCTAACCATGACAGCACACTGCTATACATGCCGGGAATCACTGTGAATGTCTTTTGTTTCATCACATACAGCAGAATCAGTTAGCAAACCGCCACAGCTAACCATGACAGCACACTGCTATACATGCCGGGAATCACTGTGAATGTCTTTTGTTTCATCACATACAGCAGAATCAGTTAGCAAACCGCCACAGCTAACCATGACAGCACACTGCTATACATGCCGGGAATCCCTGTGTCCTCGCTGTGCTAGAATCTGCCTTCAGTGTGATAATCCATTCTGCAGTATGTGCTCACTAATCAAGTAAGTGTCAATAATAATAATAATGGTGGATTCTAATATACCAAGCGCACATGTCCACCCTGCAGGGTGCTCCTGGCGCTGTTGCCATTATTAACGCTGCCATCAGGGAATCACCAGAACCATTTCGCTATAATTAGGTGGCTGCTGGCAAGGCGCTCAACCCTATCAGCAGTTAGATTGTGGCATTCCCCTTAATTAACAGCTCCCCAAATATCGCTTGGGTTGACGAGGCAACTGGGATTAAGTGCCTTGCCCAGTCACTGAGTGATTATTTTAGGTGCCTTAAATTGCAATTTGATGTTAGTCATTGTTACATGATGGGCCATTCACCATCACGTGCCAGTGGTTATTGTTGGTGTTTACCAGTGCATGAACTCTGGGATCCACTCGCATCCCAAACGCGCAATCTACAAAGTAACTCCTTTTTTAGCTACCTAGCTGGGAATAGTTGATTACGCACAAGCTTTAGATAACTGTATCCCAATTCAAACGTGACTTATGTGCGTCCGATACGGCTTGTTATGCGCGTGATTCTATGTGTGGAGTGGTACTTTGATCTCGCGTCAAGTTTGCTTGAAGATAAATTTGTTATCCCACTGGCGCTCGTGGAATGCAGCATAATGTACTAAATGTAGTACGTCTGCGTCCCATATCCCACTCGGTCTTCGGCCTCATGGTATATGGGACGCAGACGCACTACATACATGACATAATGCTGTATTCCACTCGCGGGATAACTAATATTATATACCTCATGCGTAGATTCCAGTCATCTGATTGGTTAAAAGTGGGGGCATTGAATCGGCTAGACCCGGCGCGTATATGCCGACCGGTCAATAGTCTTTGCCATGCCCCGGGCATAGTCATTTAGCGGGTTACGGACGCGCGCATTACATGCGTTAGCATATAGCTAGTTGTGCACCAACTATGCAGCTGGGCATAGTCATTTAGCGGGTTCCGGACGCGCGCATTACATGTGTTAGCATATAGCTATTGCTGTGCACCAACTATGCAGCTGTGCGCTTTACGTAAACATTCATCAGGACGGTAATGGCGGAATCTCGACGTCATTTTGTCGTCTGTCGTAGATGATGAAGTCCTTAAGAAAGTAAGAGAAGTGGCCTACAGTGAACACTGTGTCAGGTGAAATGTGCTACTAAAGTGCCAGGTGATTATGCTACAATGTTTGCTGTAAATATACAACTTTTCCGCCGTAGACCAGCTTCCGAAATCGGAACGCAAAGGACCACTGTCATGACTGTATATTATGTCTCGTTACTTTTAACCAACCAGATGACAAAAATCTACACACTTTCGGTATATAAAACAAATATTGACTGCTGTTTATTCGGGTCATGGTTAAGATTATAGGCCCTCGGTGATCTCGAAGCCATGACTATGCCCCTCGGCTTCCGCCTCGGGGCATAGTCATGGCTTCGAGATCACCTTGGGCCTATAATCTTAACCATGCCCCTCATTGCAGTCAATATTTGTATAATATTGTTTATTTCAGGTGGATAGTCGATATTTGCAAATAGTCGATAGTTGGAAATTGACAAACCAGTTCTCTTGGCTTTCGCCTTGGGACTTCCAATACCTTGGGGAGCTAATATTGACTATCCACCCTCAAACCATGACGTTGTATTTGTATAATATTTAATGCTAATGTTATATTTGTTTGCAGCTATGATGAGGCTGTTGAGAGAGTTTTGTGCCTGAGTTGCTCTTCACATATGAAGTAATTTCTGAAGATTATGACGATGTCCTACTGTCACATGAATCTGAAATGTTGCCTCATTTTGAGGATTGTTTTCTAAAAAGAATGTTGTCTAATAGTATTTATAACATATTTGTTGCAGTTTACAGTTTAGAAGTAAAATTGTACTTATAAACCAGCATTTAAATGCAAGATCTGCTGTTTCAAAAGCCAAAACGTCTCTTCCTAAGTTAGCATTTCATCTGATCAATTCCTTGTGATGAGAACCAGCACCACTTGACTTGTACAGATCTGTTTCAACATAATTTGGGAGATTTCTGTAAAAGAACAGAGGTCTCGTTTTATGGGCTTTTCATATATATATGTAGGCTAATGCGGTTGCTTGTGAAATTACCAAAGAAGTATTTAACAAAATCTGAATCCTGCTTTAATTAACAGTCCGTGGTTCTTGGCAAATTCAATTTTTTTCTCTCTGAACGAATTTTTCAACCATTTACTTTATTTTAACGGAAAAAAATCATAGTTTGAACTTTAGACATCGGCAACCCTGTGAAAAAAGCCATTTGTTTTACATTGTATTTGGTCCGTGACCCGCGGCGTGCAACGCGTACTCTGGACTCAATATAGTCGAATCTCTTGTCTCTGAAGACTTTCAGAGACGGAAGAAACAAGAAAACAATTGATTTGGCAGGCCGCTGGTATAGAGAGCATGTTGTGCGCTGCGCACTGCAGACCAGATATAGGATGGACTTGGGCAAATATATGCCTCGAATTATTTCGGACCGAACTAATTCGAAATATTTACAGCAATTGTTTGATAACTAAACGTTGGTTGATTTTTGCTCATTGGTGTCTCATTTAAAAGCAAAAAACTTTAATGTTTCTAGGAAAATATAAATTTAAAAAAAACCTTATTTTTCAAGGTGCCACACCCGCACGGACCGTGTATCTTTAAGAATTGGGTCTTTCCAGAGTAATGGGGTACATTTGAAAAATAAATCAATAATTACTTCCAGATGTCGTTAGTGTATCTCAGATAACTTTGCCCAAAAAGGTAAGAAATTGCTGCCACAACATACATTTTTGAAAAACTTCTGTACAAATTTCCCCTTTATGTATGTAACAGACAGACCAATTGTGAAACTGCCCTACAAGATGGCAGCTATTCGATACGGTCTATTTAGACTGGAATCAATCCATACACCTCTAGTCAAAATATGGAGTTGATGAATGTAAAAGGTAGTCTTTTCACGAGTCTACAGGCTCATACGCAATATTTTGGCGACTTCACAAAGCCTGGGAAAAACACCAAGTTCTTGGATTGAAAAATTAAGTTGTACATATGTATAAATTTGTGTATATTAAAGATATCTTGGAAGCAAATTTGCCATCTTCTATGCTTGTGTTTTCATATATGTACACGGAGTAACTTCTTTTTTTATGATGTACACATGAATTCACACATAATATTCAGACAAGTTACCAATACAACTTTATTTGCACTTGAATGTACAAAACAGGATAAAATATTTTAAACAAATTAAAGGGATACAGGAATGCACCAAACTGATATAGTGGGCACACTGACGACACCCAAACTGACGTCACTATTTACATCCATGCTTTTCTATGGCCCTACATTTTTGTAGATATATCATCCAATAGCTAGAATAGCACATGTGTATATATTGCATTCACTTCTCCGAGAGTTTACTGTATATATATACATCTGAAAATTATGCTTAAGCATGGCATGCCGTGTGTGAACTTTCCTATTCCGTCTGTTATCAGCTGTGAGGCACTTTTGCCCAATCCCTGGCTCGAATCATTTTGCCACCTCATGAAAACATTTCAACACAAACATTTTACTGCCAAAAAGAAGGCCCAAATAGATCTAGAGAAAAGGAATCTTTACTGTGAAAGTCACAAATTGGCACAAGAATTATGATAAAAGATTATACAGTGCGAGGAAAAAAAATATACACATTTAAAATTACTTGTTTTTTAAGGTACCAATATTTATGAGTTTTTTTTACTTGGTAGCAGTTTAATTAAATTATGTTTCATGAATGACCGCACATGAGGCAAATAAGGGCGTCAGGTGGAAACAACTTGCGCTAGGAAAAAGTATGGCTAGGAACAAGAAATAGATTTGAACCTGTGAACATACGCACAATGAAACATTTTGTACGCTATTCTTCATTTTAAAACATGGTGTGTTTTGGTGTCTTTTTTCAATTGGTGCAAGTCGTGTTCCACCCGACACCCTTATTTGCCTCATACGGTACATGAAATATAATTGAAGAGAACTTATCCATGTCAAACCATCTCATATAAATATTGGTACACTAAAACACAACAGGTCATTTTAAAAAGTGTATAGTTTTTTTTGGACTCACTTAAAATATGAAGATACATTTGTAAACTTACAATGTCTAATTGTAACAAAAATATACAATAAATCAAAATCATTTTGACTATTCTAATCATTTGTTAATAATCCTAAGTTTGATGAATATTAGCGAGGTTTAGATGCAAACGTGAAATAGATCGAGCACTGGTCATATCTTTTGAAGGTATCAAAACCCAGGTTCAAATTTTACTTACGCCAAAAGTGTTATCTTGCCACGAAAGTCACATTTGTGGATTTTTGTTTTCGTCTGTTCTAAGATTTCCTCAAAGTAATGACCAAGTGTTTAAACCATTTTATGTTCACGTTTTACGTGCATCTAAACATCCCTACTCTCTAAAGTGTGTTGCTTTAACTTTTACAATAAAATATATCATTTAAAAGATTTCTATGAAGGCACAGTATATATAAGTATATGGATCAAATGAGCTGCTTTCTGTAATACATGTATTTAGAATATACTTTTAATGGAGTATATTAATTTCGAAAATTAAAAAAACTTTTTAATTAACACGCAAACAATGACTAAATCTAACTTGTATAACTTAACTCTGTTGGTCTTAGTCACTATGATACTGGTTATGAAGGTACGGTACCTGTATCATGGTCTTGTAATGTCACAGACACTCACTGGAAGTTTTTGACTCTTCATGGCTATTCCGGCAAGAAAAAACGGAGTATAGAAATTGCAGCAGTATTTGACAATGTCAATTCAATTTTTTTTTTTTACTTGTACTTTTTGACGAAGAGTTTCAAAGTAATAAAAAAATAACACATGTACAATGTCCTGTATACATGCATATTTAAACCTGGTACTTTTGGTCAGGTTGTTTAGAAATATATAAATCAATTAATTGCAACTGACAGCTTTTCTCCTCGTTTTCGTGGCAAAGCTTCTCATAGTGATAATCTTGCATATTATTTAAGCCTAGCACCGCTACCTTTGGTCTCGTTTTGGAATGAACTGACAGTCTACCGATGAAATTGGCGTGTTTTGAAATAACATGAAATATCTGTCAACCAAAATTTCAAGTGACTTGAAATAAGCATACATTGTATCTGTACAGATTCTGAACCAGTGTACACCTATCTTCCTGTCGCAAGGGTCTCTGCTCCACATCGAGTTGAGCTAAGCTGTATTAGGACCCCGGGCTGTTCGACCAATGAGAGATCCTGAAAACTTGTCACAGCACTTTTGACCTTTTAATGAAGCTGTTTCGACCAATCATCTCGCGCGTTGTATCAGCTCGCGACATCGTAGCCGACAATTACCACAATTCCTATGGGGGAGATCTTTTTTATGTACATGTATATCATTTTATCGTACACTTATGTACGCAGTATAAATGTTCGTAACTGAAGGAAGACCCTTGCGACAGGAAGATGGTGTACACCATACATTGTACTACATGATAAGGTATTTTTGGACAAGGTCATGAATGCATAGTTCCAATCTGTTAATCAACCGAACCCGCCGACCAATCACAACAGAGCTAGAAGATAGCGCCCACATAGGTCAAAGTGCATTGCCTCACAAACAACATCACGCAATATTCTGCCCATACGTTGTACGCAGTTTTCCGGTCGAATTTTTTGTTTCAAGCCGGACGATTCGCTGTTCAAAGGTGAGAAAGCGAATTTGTATGAATATATGACATCTCTGTATCACTGGCCTTTTACTAAGTGCGTGCTACAGTAACTGTCGACCCTGAAACATGAATACCTTTGAGTTTTCTCCAATGGATCTGTGCTCTCCGTTGAAAGTCCCATTGGTTTGTGCAGTGTGTGTGGACATTTTGATGATAGCGTGTGTGGCATAGCAACAATATCCAAGGGGGGCGGGGTTAATTTGGCAAACTCGGAACTATGCATTGTTTCGGCTAATCGATATTAAAGTGACAAATCAGCAAAATTGGTGTTTAACAGGAGACATTCTCTGGTTAACACAAAAAGGATGACGCTTGGGACACATGTACATTTTCATTTCTCTCAAACAACCAATTCAGAATGAAATTTGAGGGTGCACATACATCAGCTTAGTAAGACATTTCATGAAACATTTGAAGTACCAATAACTTATAGGGTATTTTCAGACGGAGGGCTGCTTTTGTTAAGCTTTAATCCAATTAATGAACTCAGTGGGGGTTCACTGGAGCCAAGTGCTGTGTAGTCCAAATGCTCTCCTGTTCAAACGGTGATGATAACTCGATCTGGATCTAGAGTTATGGCCAAATAGTTTACATATTTGTCTTTTTACAGAGTGCCAATGCGACATCTTACATGCAATTAATGCAGTATAGAGATCAGTGCATGCCATGTTTTGGGTGGAGCTAGCTAGCTCCGGAGATAGCCCCTCGTCTAAACGACATAATAGTTATTGCTGAGCATCTCGTTACAGGGCATTATTTGAAATGTCACGTTATTTTGAAACACCCCTATTAACAGGCTACTGATAACAGGACTCTTCACGATGCACTGGCTGCTGACGTCTTATTTCTTCTTGATAACATCCTCAGACTTAATGTTGTAATACTGGTGTCTAAGGGCCTCGTTGGTAACGGAGCGATTCTTGGCCACTTTCTTAGCCTTGTCTCTGGATGGCATGAACGCCTGCAGCAAGACGGAGTTGGACAAATGGTTAAAGTCCCAATACAACATTTGCAGTTAATCAACATTTTACTATATGAGTTGACAAGGAAAGACGACAAAGTGTTGATAGCAATAGGAAAAAAAAAACAATATGATTTGTTTTCCCCTGTGTAAAATGTTACCTTTGTGGGAGAAATTGCCAACTGAAGGTGCTTTATTTTCTGCAGACAATTTTTTCACCATTCATTCAACACAAAAACCATGCATGGATTTTCTAGGTTTTCTGAAGTATTACTCCATTTAAATGTGGCTGAAATTTCTACAAGGCAATATCAACATTCTTTAGTTATGCTGGTCCTGTTTTTAGAAGTTTTTTAATCATGTAATCCATCTATAATTGTGTGATTTTTCAAAAATTAAACAGTTATCACACAGCAGAATACGGCATTATGTAGTGCATATATCTACATCCCATATGTGACCTGCTCTGTAATAATGAGACAAATGTTCTGCAGATAGACTGGGTCGAGTTTTCACGACCACTAGTAGGAATCTGCAGCAGATCCAGCCTCATAAATACAAAAACACAATGGAAATGTCTGGCGGAACCCGGACATTCCAGACAGTATCTGGGCACCGCCAGGAATTTCCAATTTCTACTTGTGGTTGCGAAAACTCGACCTAGCCTGCAGAACATACGTCACAGACTATAGACCCTTTGTGCATCTATTGTCAGGGGCCGTCCAAAGTTATCAACATTTTCACGGTTCTACAAAGCGTAGGAAGGGGGAGGGGGGTCGAGAGCCAAGATTATGACACTTCATGGTACTGACAGAAGGAGTAGTACGGAGGAGGGAGGTGGTCTTAAAAAATACTCTGCTTTGTAGAACTGTGAAAATGTTGACAGCTTTGGACAGCCCCTTAGGTATTTATAGCAAAACAAAATCAAGAAAACATTCACAAAAATTTAAGGTTACATTTTCACAACTACATGTAAAGCCCGCTGCACACCTTTGCGATTCACCGGCCAATCGTCCCCACATACCAGAAAGGTGTGCGCTGAAACAATTTGGGCCGGTCTGACCATAACACCGCACGACGGGACAAATCAAACTTGATTGATTTTTCCGCATCTGATGGACCGGTGTCCGATAAATAGCAAAGGCGTGCGGCGGGCTTAAAATAGCCAACATTTTTCCCCTTACCTCAATGTCTGCATCAAGTCATCAGATAACGGAGCTGATTGATAGGTCGCACCGCCGGCAGCTAGTTAGGTGCTCCATAAGGGAGGAGCTATGGAGGGGGTACAATGCCTGCCTTGCAGGGGGGTGGCTTGCCTCCATGTTTGACTTCTTGGTCTGCATCATGTCATCAGATAACAGAGCTGGTTGATAGGTCGCACCGCCGGCAGCTGGTTAGGTGCTCCATAAGGGAGGAGCTATGAGGAGTACAATGCCTGCCTTGCAGGGCGGTGGCTTACCTCCATGTTTGATTTCTTGGTCTGCATCATGTCATCAGATAACGGAGCTGGTTGATAGGACGCACTGCCGGCAGCTGGTTAGGTGCTCCATAAGGGAGGAGCTATGGAGGGGTACAATGCCTGCCTTGCAGGGCGGTGGCTTACCTCCATGTTTGATTTCTTGGTCTGTTTGAGCTTGGTCTGCATCATGTCATCAGATAACGGAGCTGGTTGATAGGTCGCACCGCCGGCAGCTAGTTAGGTGCTCCATAAGGAAGGAGCTATGAGGGGTACAATGCCTGCCTTGCAGGGCGGTGGCTTACCTCCATGTTTGATTTCTTGGTCTGTTTGAGCTTGGTCTGCATCATGTCATCAGATAACGGAGCTGGTTGATAGGTCGCACCGCCGGCAGCTAGTTAGGTGCTCCATAAGGGAGGAGCTATGGAGGGGTACAATGCCTGCCTTGCAGGGCGGTGGCTTACCTCCAGGTTTTTTTTCTTGGTCTGTTTGAGTTTGGTCTGCATCATGTCATCAGATAACGGAGCTGGTTGATAGGTCGCACCGGCGGCAGCTGGTTAGGTGCTCCATAAGGGAGGAGCTATGAGGGGTACAATGCCTGCCTTGCAGGGCGGTGGCTTACCTCCAGGTTTGATTGCTTGGTCTGCATCATGTCTTCAGATAACGGAGCTGATTGATAGGACGCACCGGCGGCAGCTGGTTAGGTGCTCCATAAGGGAGGAGCTATGAGGAGTACAATGCCTGCCTTGCAGGGCGGTGGCTTACCTCCATGTTTGATTTCCTGGTCTGTTTGAGCTTGGTCTGCATCATGTCATCAGATAACGGAGCTGATTGATAGGACGCACCGGCGGCAGCTAGTTAGGTGCTCCATAAGGGAGGAGCTATGAGGAGTACAATGCCTGCCTTGCAGGGCGGTGGCTTACCTCCATGTTTGATTTCCTGGTCTGTTTGAGTTTGGTCTGCATCATGTCATCAGATAACGGAGCTGGTTGATAGGTTGCACCGCCGGCAGCTAGTTAGGTGCTCCATAAGGGAGGAGCTATGGAGGGGTACAATGCCTGCCTTGCAGGGCGGTGGCTTACCTCCATGTTTGATTTCCTGGTCTGTTTGAGTTTGGTCTGCATCATGTCATCAGATAACGGAGCTGGTTGATAGGTCGCACCGCCGGCAGCTAGTTAGGTGCTCCATAAGGGAGGAGCTATGAGGAGTACAATGCCTGCCTTGCAGGGCGGTAGCTTACCTCCATGTTTGATTTCTTGGTCTGTTTGAGTTTGGTCTGCATCATGTCATCAGATAACGATGCTGGTTGATAGGTCGCACCGGCGGCAGCTAGTTAGGTGCTCCATAAGGGAGGAGCTATGAGGGGTACAATGCCTGCCTTGCAGGGCGGTGGCTTACCTCCATGTTTGATTGCTTGGTCTGCATCATGTCATCAGATAACGGAGCTGGTTGATAGGTCGCACCGGCGGCAGCTGGTTAGGTGCTCCATAAGGGAGGAGCTATGAGGAGTACAATGCCTGCCTTGCAGGGCGGTGGCTTACCTCCAGGTTTGATTTCTTGGTCTGTTTGAGCTTGGTCTGCATCATGTCTTCAGATAACGGAGCTGATTGATAGGACGCACCGGCGGCAGCTAGTTAGGTGCTCCATAAGGGAGGAGCTATGAGGAGTACAATGCCTGCCTTACCTCCATGTTTGATTTCTTGGTCTGTTTGAGCTTGGTCTGCATCATGTCTTCAGATAACGGAGCTGATTGATAGGACGCACCGGCGGCAGCTAGTTAGGTGCTCCATAAGGGAGGAGCTATGGAGGGGTACAATGCCTGCCTTGCAGGGCGGTGGCTTACCTCCATGTTTGATTTCTTGGTCTGTTTGAGCTTGGTCTGCATCATGTCTTCAGATAACGGAGCTGATTGATAGGACGCACCGGCGGCAGCTAGTTAGGTGCTCCATAAGGGAGGAGCTATGGAGGGGTACAATGCCTGCCTTGCAGGGCGGTGGCTTACCTCCATGTTTGATTTCTTGGTCTGTTTGAGCTTGGTCTGCATCATGTCTTCAGATAACGGAGCTGATTGATAGGACGCACCGGCGGCAGCTAGTTAGGTGCTCCATAAGGGAGGAGCTATGGAGGGGTACAATGCCTGCCTTGCAGGGCGGTGGCTTACCTCCATGTTTGATTTCTTGGTCTGTTTGAGCTTGGTCTGCATCATGTCTTCAGATAACGGAGCTGATTGATAGGACGCACCGGCGGCAGCTAGTTAGGTGCTCCATAAGGGAGGAGCTATGGAGGGGTACAATGCCTGCCTTGCAGGGCGGTGGCTTACCTCCATGTTTGATTTCTTGGTCTGTTTGAGCTTGGTCTGCATCATGTCTTCAGATAACGGAGCTGATTGATAGGACGCACCGGCGGCAGCTAGTTAGGTGCTCCATAAGGGAGGAGCTATGGAGGGGTACAATGCCTGCCTTGCAGGGCGGTGGCTTACCTCCATGTTTGATTTCTTGGTCTGTTTGAGCTTGGTCTGCATCATGTCTTCAGATAACGGAGCTGATTGATAGGACGCACCGGCGGCAGCTAGTTAGGTGCTCCATAAGGGAGGAGCTATGAGGAGTACAATGCCTGCCTTGCAGGGGGGTGGCTTACCTCCATGTTTGATTTCTTGGTCTGTTTGAGCTTGGTCTGCATCATGTCTTCAGATAACGGAGCTGATTGATAGGACGCACCGGCGGCAGCTAGTTATTAGGTGCTCCATAAGGGAGGAGCTATGGAGGGGTACAATGCCTGCCTTGCAGGGCGGTGGCTTACCTCCAGGTTTGATTTCTTGGTCTGTTTGAGCTTGGTCTGCATCATGTCTTCAGATAACGGAGCTGATTGACAGGACGCACCAGGGGGAGCTAGTTTGTATTGATGTGGTCGATATGCAAGTTGAGATTCTCCAGATGATTGAGGTTGAGGCGCAGACTATGAGAGAATAGAAACGAATGGTCAATGCCTAGGTTGCCTTCCAAACACGCAAACATTGCAGTTATTTGTCGACAGGTACGGCGGCGGTAGAGGAGTGCACGAAGGCACTGTAACCAGTGACGAACGTTGGCAATGTCTGCGTAAGTGGAGCACAGGCCTGGGATCAATTTAATAAAGTACCCAAATCCATCGCAACTTGCCAAACCTTTGTTTGCCACAGGTTCAGCGAATTACCATTGATTTGGGCACTTGCGACATGTCGCAAATCTTAATGAAATAGAACCCTGGTCTATTAAAGGAGCGTGTTCAGAAAAATGGATTTCGTTTTAACCTAACAATCATATTAAATACCTCCCCAAAATACTATTCATGGGAAAAAAACAGGACATTTGCAATCTGCAATTTGCACGTGCGACGTGCCTTGCTTTTAGATAAAGCGATGTGGAGGGAATTTTGAGTGAAACGATGCACTGAAAATCACTGAATTATGAAATTTTGTGGAAGGAACTGTATTTGGTTTTCAGTGCATTGTAGGGTACCATGGCCCAAGTGGTTTGGGTCACTGACTCACAATACTCGAGTGAAAACTTGGGGTTGCAGGTTCGATACCCGGCTGGGGTACCTATGCCCTTGAGCAAGGCACTTAAACACACTTGCTCTATCCTTCGGAAGGGATTTAAAGCCGTTGGTCCAGTGTGTTGTGTAAGGGGATTCCACCTACATGTATGTAGTTCGAAGGTTTGGTGAAAGACACTTGTAACCTACAGGCTGCAAATTGAGGTTCATTAAACCCATTAAATAAATAAAATAGATAAATAAAAATGAGTCTTTGGAATGGCCTTACCCTTTGCTGCAGCATGTTGTCAAAGTCCATAGCGACTCCCAAGTAGTTGCTGGCCGATTCACGTTGATCATCGGTGTGAGCCGCTCTGGTCAGATAACGGCCATGGGAGTACCTGGACAGAAATGCATCACATATTGTATAATACAAAATCAAAAAGATAACGTCCACACTTTATTTATTAAAACAAACTTTTTCTTGAATGACTAAAAACAAAAATGCTGAAGACTTTTACATTTGGGCTCATGTAGACCAGAGAACAATGTTTGTTTCGTCTGTTCATCTACATGTATGTTCAGCGTCTGCTTTATTTAATGTCTGTGTCAATACTTTCCAATACAATCCCCTGTTACTGTCACAGCTACATGTAGAAGACCCTTTAATTGCCTGCAGCTGACTGGGCTATTCCTACAGCGGACAGTTATACTCTATCCTAAGCAGTAAATGGGTGCTTACAGCTAGTTTCATACAATTTGGCCCTGCTCAGTCTACTTACAGATGAAGTCGAGCATTTTCAATCTGGTTTTTCTCAGCGAGTGCCGCGGCTTGGCGCATGGCTGCTACTGACGTCACTGCAGCATTCAGATTCTTAATAATAACAATATTATAATCGGGTAAGGGCAAAACAAACCCTAATTAACAACAAATATAACAAACCTACAGAGGATGCTGATTCACAATGTCATTTTGCAGTGGCTGTCATTATTCAAGCATTTGTTGTAATACTCTTCATAAGACTTTTAGTGCATAGATACAATTTATTTTATTTTTTGAATGAACAGATGCTCGCGTATCAGAGCTGAACTATAAAGCATAAACTTTAAGCTACAATATGTCACAAAATGCAAATTAAAATTAAATGACGGCTCATAAATGATTGCGAGAGAACCTCCAGCAATATTTAGTCAAAGCAGGCACAAACTCAACAAAATGAATGACTCGTACCTGCTCCATCTGTTGTCTGTCTGCTGTTGTCTTGCGTTCCTCGGTGACGATGCGTAGAAATCGACGTCCATCGGTCTTCGTGTATTTTATCTGGACCTATTGATATATACCAAATGATACATACTCATGAAAATGGCAAACAATTATTTGTAATACGTCCACATAACTCCATTAATAGCTAGAACCGAAACAGAGCCGAGACGTGCATAACTGCACTTTCTCATTAGCATAGTTTTAGGCACCTTCATTTGCATAGTATTGGACACTATTTGCATAGTTTTGGGCACTGAATTGAATATCACGTAAAACCTTCCGCATGCGCAATTTTTGAATGTTTGTGATGATCGTGTGTTATATTCAAACACAAAATGTGCAAATTTGCGCACGCGTTCCAAACCGCCCGAAACTTACAATGTATCTAGCTTTTAATATAAATCTGAGACTAGGTCTAAAAAAAGGAATCATACTTTTGATCCTAAATGTCATTTGCCAACGGATATAAACCAAAATGTTAGATAATGTAAACAAGGCCTGACAAATTGTATTGAGCGACTTGACTCAGCTTTTAAATCTGAACCTCCGAGAAGTTGAGATTTAAAAATGCTATTTTAGAATGTGTGACTTCTGACTTGACGTCCTCCAATGTGGATACATACTGCAGCCAAAATGTCATTGCACACCTCCTTGATCGTTTTGTGCAACTCATCAAGAGGTGCAAAGGGACCTCTGACATAGATCATTTCTTTGACATTGAAGGAATGCTGCATCACCCCTAATGTCATTGCACACCTCCTTGATCGTTTTGTGCATCTCATCAAGAGGTGCAAAGGGACCTCTGACATAGATCATTTCTTTGACATTGAAGGAATGCTGCATCACCCCTAATGTCATTGCACACCTCCTTGATCGTTTTGTGCATCTCATCAAGAGGTGCAAAGGGACCTCTGACATAGATCATTTCTTTGACATTGAAGGAATGCTGCATCACCCCTAATGTCATTGCACACCACCTTGATCGTTTTGTGCATCTCATCAAGAGGTGCAAAGGGACCTCTGACATAGATAATTTCTTTGACATTGAAGGAATGCTGCATCACCCCTAATGTCATTGCACACCTCCTTGATCGTTTTGTGCAACTCATCAAGGGGTGCAAAGGGACCTCTGACATTGAAGGAATGCTGCATCACCCCTAATGTCATTGCACACCACCTTGATCGTTTTGTGCAACTCATCAAGAGTTGCAAAGGGACCTCTGACATTGAAGGAATGCTGCATCACCCCTAATGTCATTGCACACCACCTTGATCGTTTTGTGCATCTCATCAAGAGGTGCAAAGGGACCTCTGACATTGAAGGAGTGCTGCATCACCCCTAATGTCATTGCACACCACCTTGATCGTTTTGTGCAACTCATCAAGAGGTGCAAAGGGACCTCTGACATTGAAGGAGTGCTGCATCACCCCTAATGTCACTGCACACCACCTTGATCGTTTTGTGCAACTCATCAAGAGGTGCAAAGGGACCTCTGACATTGAAGGAGTGCTGCATCACCCCTAATGTCATTGCACACCACCTTGATCGTTTTGTGCAACTCATCAAGAGGTGCAAAGGGACCTCTGACATAGATCATTCTTTGACATTGAAGGAGTGCTGCATCACCCCTAATGTCATTGCACACCACCTTGATCGTTTTGTACAACTCATCAAGAGGTGCAAAGGGACCTCTGACATTGAAGGAATGCTGCATCACCCCTAATGTCACTGCACACCACCTTGATCGTTTTGTGCATCTTATCAAGAGGTGCAAAGGGACCTCTGACATAGATCATTTCTTTGACATTGAAGGAATGCTGCATCACCCCTAATGTCATTGCACACCACCTTGATCGTTGTGTGCATCTCATCAAGAGGTGCAAAGGGACCTCTGACATAGATCATTTCTTTGACATTGAAGGAATGCTGCATCACCCCTAATGTCATTGCACACCACCTTGATCGTTTTGTGCAACTCATCAAGAGGTGCAAAGGGACCTCTGACATTGAAGGAATGCTGCATCACCCCTAATGTCACTGCACACCACCTTGATCGTTTTGTGCAACTCATCAAGAGGTGCAAAGGGACCTCTGACATTGAAGGAATGCTGCATCACCCCTAATGTCACTGCACACCACCTTGATCGTTTTGTGCATCTTATCAAGAGGTGCAAAGGGACCTCTGACATAGATCATTTCTTTGACATTGAAGGAATGCTGCATCACCCCTAATGTCACTGCACACCACCTTGATCGTTTTGTGCAACTCATCAAGAGGTGCAAAGGGACCTCTGACATTGAAGGAATGCTGCATCACCCCTAATGTCACTGCACACCACCTTCATCGTTTTGTGCATCTCATCAAGAGGTGCAAAGGGACCTCTGACATAGATCATTTCTTTGACATTGAAGGAATGCTGCATCACCCCTAATGTCACTGCACACCACCTTGATCGTTTTGTGCAACTCATCAAGAGGTGCAAAGGGACCTCTGACATTGAAGGAATGCTGCATCACCCCTAATGTCACTGCACACCACCTTGATCGTTTTGTGCAACTCATCAAGAGGTGCAAAGGGACCTCTGACATAGATCATTTCTTTGACATTGAAGGAATGCTGCATCACCCCTAATGTCACTGCACACCACCTTGATCGTTTTGTGCATCTCATCAAGAGGTGCAAAGGGACCTCTGACATGGATCATTTCTTTGACATTGAAGGAATGCTGCATCACCCCTAATGTCACTGCACACCACCTTGATCGTTTTGTGCAACTCATCAAGAGGTGCAAAGGGACCTCTGACATTGAAGGAATGCTGCATCACCCCTAATGTCACTGCACACCACCTTGATCGTTTTGTGCAACTCATCAAGAGGTGCAAAGGGACCTCTGACATTGAAGGAATGCTGCATCACCCCTAATGTCATTGCACACCACCTTGATCGTTTTGTGCATCTTATCAAGAGGTGCAAAGGGACCTCTGACATAGATCATTTCTCTGACATTGAAGGAATGCTGCATCACCCCTAATGTCACTGCACACCACCTTGATTGTTTTGTGCAACTCATCAAGAGGTGCAAAGGGACCTCTGACATTGAAGGAGTGCTGCATCACCCCTAATGTCACTGCACACCACCTTGATCGTTTTGTGCAACTCATCAAGAGGTGCAAAGGGACCTCTGACATAGATCATTTCTTTGACATTGAAGGAATGCTGCATCACCCCTAATGTCACTGCACACCACCTTGATCGTTTTGTGCATCTCATCAAGAGGTGCAAAGGGACCTCTGACATTGAAGGAATGCTGCATCACCCCTAATGTCACTGCACACCACCTTGATCGTTTTGTGCAACTCATCAAGAGGTGCAAAGGGACCTCTGACATAGAAGGAGTGCTGCATCACCCCTAATGTCATTGCACACCACCTTGATCGTTTTGTGCAACTCATCAAGAGGTGCAAAGGGACCTCTGACATTGAAGGAATGCTGCATCACCCCTAATGTCATTGCACACCACCTTGATCGTTTTGTGCAACTCATCAAGAGGTGCAAAGGGACCTCTGACATAGAAGGAGTGCTGCATCACCCCTAATGTCATTGCACACCACCTTGATCGTTTTGTGCAACTCATCAAGAGGTGCAAAGGGACCTCTGACATAGAAGGAGTGCTGCATCACCCCTAATGTCACTGCACACCACCTTGATCGTTTTGTGCAACTCATCAAGAGGTGCAAAGGGACCTCTGACATAGATCATTTCTTTGACATTGAAGGAATGCTGCATCACCCCTAATGTCACTGCACACCACCTTGATCGTTTTGTGCATCTCATCAAGAGGTGCAAAGGGACCTCTGACATTGAAGGAATGCTGCATCACCCCTAATGTCACTGCACACCACCTTGATCGTTTTGTGCAACTCATCAAGAGGTGCAAAGGGACCTCTGACATTGAAGGAATGCTGCATCACCCCTAATGTCATTGCACACCACCTTGATCGTTTTGTGCAACTCATCAAGAGGTGCAAAGGGACCTCTGACATTGAAGGAATGCTGCATCACCCCTAATGTCATTGCACACCACCTTGATCGTTTTGTGCATCTCATCAATAGGTGCAAAGGGACCTCTGACATAGATTATTTCTTTGACATTGAAGGAGGTCAGTTGAAAGTAGCTGATTCTGAAATTGAAGGTTTTTTCATATGGCTTTTAAATCTCAATCTCTCGGTTAATAAAATTTGTCAGGCGTTGTTTGCATGATCCGACATTTTGGTTAAAATCCCTTGCAGAATGACAAAGTTATTTAGGATGAAAAGTAGGACTTTTTCTTTGACACGTAGCATAAAAATAGTAATATCGTACTGAATTCATAAATTAAAACTACATGTAACATGAAAAAAGGCCAGTGAATGGTAGAAATGGTGCTCCAAATGTATGCAGTAGACTTAATTTCTGCATTTCTAGATAGATCATACTGCATTAAAATTGACTACGGCATACATGAACATGTAGGCAAATTTGGGAATTTACACCTAATAAACCACGACAAATCAAGCTAAAGGAATATTTGGCATTCGATTGAAGACTTGGCTATAATTTTTCAGTAGTAAATCATTTAAATTGCCCCAACCCTACATGTACATACCTGGAATGGTAGCTTGATCAGGTTGGGGTCAACTTGTCCCGGTCGTAACTGGAAGTTGAATGTCAGATCAGTTGACTGCTGCACATTGCCGTAATGCTTGACAATCTTGCTCTCATTGGCAGTCTAAAGGCAGAAAACAGAACATATAATACACATAAACTGGCAATGAGGTCACTAGTGCACGTCTATGTGCCCCGAGGGACTGTGAGTGACCACAAGAGGTCAGATCAGTTGACTGCTGCACATTGCCGTAATGCTTGACAATCTTGCTCTCATTGGCAGTCTAAAGGCAGAAAACAGAACATATAATACACATAAACTGGCAATGAGGTCACTAGTGCACGCCTATGTGCCCCGAGGAACTGTGAGTGACCACAAGAGGTCAGATCAGTTGACTGCTGCACGTTACCGTAATGCTTGACAATCTTGCTCTCATTGGCAGTCTAAAGGCAGAAAACAGAACATATAATACACATAAACTGGCAATGAGGTCACTAGTGCACGCCTATGTGCCCCGAGGGACTGTGAGTGACCACAAGAGGTCAGATCAGTTGACTGCTGCACGTTACCGTAATGCTTGACAATCTTGCTCTCATTGGCAGTCTAAAGGCAGAAAACAGAACAGTTGTGACATTGACCATTCACAATGTGGACATTGACCAATTACCCCTATTTATTCACGCACAAACACCATGCATGTTTTTGTTTAGGTTTTTGAATTGTTACTGCATCTATATTTCTACTTCTGGCTGAAATTTCTACAAGGTAGTTTTAACAACATGGGCTTTTAAATAGGGACCATCAGGGTTTAGGATGTTGATTGTTCCCTAATGGTCCCTATTTACTTTACCTCTATCCCCTCAGTCTCAGTGTCAAACTGCAGCGCTGGATGCAGCATCAGCGTCACCTCCACGTTAGTAGCTATCACCTTGTCTTGGCCCAGCTGGCGTATCTGCCTGGTCAGTTCATCAGGGTTTAGGATGTTGACCGTTCCCTAATGGTCCCTATTTACCTACCTCCATCCCCTCAGTCTCAGTGTCAAACTGCAGCGCTGGATGCAGCATCAGCGTCACCTCCACGTTAGTAGCTATGACCTCGTCTTGGCCCAGCTGGCGTATCTGCCTGGTCAGTTCATCAGGGTTTAGGATGTTGACCGTTCCCTAATGGTCCCTATTTACCTACCTCTATCCCCTCAGTCTCAGTGTCAAACTGCAGCGCTGGATGCAGCATCAGCGTCACCTCCACGTTAGTAGCTATGACCTCGTCTTGGCCCAGCTGGCGTATCTGCCTGGTCAGTTCGTGAGGGTTTAGGATGTTGACCGTTCCCTAATGGTCCCTATTTACCTACTTCTATCCCCTCAGTCTCAGTGTCAAACTGCAGCGCTGGATGCAGCATCAGCGTCACCTCCACGTTAGTAGCTATGACCTCGTCTTGGCCCAGCTGGCGTATCTGCCTGGTCAGTTCATCAGGGTCTAGGATGTTAACCGTTCCCTAATTATCCCTATTTACCTACCTCTATCCCCTCAGTCTCAGTGTCAAACTGCAGCGCTGGATGCAGCATCAGCGTCACCTCCACGTTAGTAGCTATGACCTTGTCCTGGCCCAGCTGGCGTATCTGTCTGGTCAGTTCGTGAGGGTTCAGGATGTTGACCGTTCCTGATGAGATGGACACACACTTGCTGACTTGCTCAAAGTCACAGTGGTTGTCAGTTTGTATGCCGATGATTGATATAGTGGTTTGCTGCTCCTCGGCAATGCGACCAGCCTGTAGAGATTGGTCAATAACAAAAAGAGAAATATGAAAAATAGACTCAAGACTGTAGAGTAGTTTACATACCTGCCAACTTTATATATTGCCGATTCAAAAAACCGGACTGTAGTAAAACTTGCAACAGTCGAGTTGGTACAACGGTCAAGTTTATCTAGTACTGCACCCGTTTTCATGTACACAACACATGCGGCACGTGCGGGGAGTCAGGTAAAGTCGACCGTTCTGATTTTTCCCGATTTTCAACACTTTTAACACTTAAAAATCGGAACAAATACGATAAAATCGGACTAGTTGGCAGGTATGAGTTTAGTTTAGTTTAAAGTTGTTACACACGGTGCTCCCTCCACCCCAAATGTCCAGGCAAGCCCACAATCTAGGTTTCTCTGGACCCTGATAGAGAATCTTCATGATACTGTAGCGAAATCACCCTTTACAGTTGCATAGAGATTCTGTTGTTTCTCAATCATTCTTTCACTGAGATTTCTTAGCATGAGTATTGCATCTGTAGTTCCCTTTCTGTAACTAAGCTGTACGTGTCTCACTTCGTTGCCTCTCTGTTAGTGGATTGATGCGTGTGAGTTTAACTTCAGCAGAATCTTTGATGCAAGTCACTGCCTTGCCTTGCCTTGCCTTGCCTTGCCTACCTTTGGGCAGAGTGTGACGTCAACTGCCGCCCAGGGGCCAATTTCATAAAGCAGTTTAGCAAAACAAATTGCTTAATCCATAATTTGTTTGCTTTATAAAAATAGGTTAATAGTCAAAAATGTATGTCAACATGTGCTTTTAGCAAGAATAGCAGTACACCAGTAAATTGAAATACACATAAGATTCTGACTGCTAACCCATTTTTATAAAGCAAACAAATTTGGGATTATTTGCTAAACAGCTTTATGAAATTGGCCCCTGGTCACGCGTGCGGCCTTAGCAATGGTTCATGGGCACTCCCTAACAACCATTGCGATCACACATAAAACAACTTCTTGAAATGGACCAATGAAATACAGCGGTTGCCTGATGACTATTTGTGAGGCATAGTCATACTTACTTCCTCATAGAAGTCTGAATCATAGCGATTGCCTTGCAGCGACCCCACACCCTCATTGGGCATTCCATCTGTACACAGAATGATCTCTGAGCCTGGCTGTTTGGTTAAGAGACCCAGGCTGACAGCCAGGGCAGGGCCCAGAGCAGTCGAGCCGGTTGATTCAAGACGGGAAACTTTGTTCTTCAGAGCGCTGAGTATAAAGCAAAAAAGACAATATCACAAACAATAACATTTGGGCGTTTCACAATATGTAGCGCCACAAAGCATTTCTGTCGGAGAGGGCATTTTCTAACACAGCTGTCGACATCGGTGTATTCGTTTATTGCAAAACCTATCGTTCCGCTTGTCACCCGTTGTGGTGATTAGATGTTGAGAGCCGTCTCCCCCACAATATGACATTTTGACACTCACCCTACAGACACACTAAGCTTCTGGATGTCCAACTGTGCAGCCAGTTGCCGACCTTCATTCAGCAAGACGGACGTATTGTTCCGCTTGTCACCTGTTATGGTGACCTGATGTTGAGAGCCGTCTCCCCCACAATATGACATTTTGACACTCACCCTACAGACACACTATGCTTCTGGATGTCCAACTGTGCAGCCAGTTGCCGACCTTCATTCAGCAAGACGGACGTATTGTTCCGCTTGTCACCCGTTATGGTGACCGGATGTTGAGAGCCGTCTCCCCCACAATATGACATTTTGACACTCACCCTACAGACACACTATGCTTCTGGATGTCCAACTGTGCAGCCAGTTGCCGACCTTCATTCAGCAAGACGGACGTATTGTTCCGCTTGTCACCCGTTATGGTGACCGGATGTTGAGAGCCGTCTCCCCCACAATATGACATTTTGACACTCACCCTACAGACACACTAAGCTTCTGGATGTCCAACTGTGCAGCCAGTTGCCGACCTTCATTCAGCAAGACGGACGTATTGTTCCGCTTGTCACCCGTTATGGTGACCGGATGTTGAGAGCCGTCTCCCCCACAATATGATATTTTGACACTCACCCTACAGACACACTTAAGGTGCGTTCACACTATCGCGGAAAAATCACACTTTTGCGATGCGCTCACCGCATTGCATGAGCTCCCAATTGCGATTATTCCAAAATAGAAAATTCTACTCTGGTAACTTGGGGCTTATCTGATACCTCATTGGCTGCGCGTTGGAAAGGTCAGCGCACCGCGGTCAAAGTTCAACAAATTGGAACTTTGACCCAGCTCAAAACTTTTGCGCGCACAAGCGGCAAACCAGTTTGTGTACAAACCAATGGAACAGTGTGATTTTTCCGCGACAGTGTGAACTCCCCTTAAGCTTCTGGATGTCCAACTGTGCAGCCAGTTGCCGACCTTCATTCAGCAAGACGGACGTATTGTTCCGCTTGTCACCCGTTATGGTGACCGGATGTTGAGAGCCGTCTCCCCCACAATATGACATTTTGACACTCACCCTACAGACACACTAAGCTTCTGGATGTCCAACTGTGCAGCCAGTTGCCGACCTTCATTCAGCAAGACGGACGTATTATTCCGCTTGTCACCCGTTATGGTGACCGGATGTTGAGAGCCGTCTCCATAGACTGTGACCTCATGGCTGAATGTGACTAAGATGACCTTCTTGTCTGGGTTCTCAAGTTCATAACGCTCCAACTGCCTGTAAGGATGAAATACGATATGTGATGCATTTAGCAACAACAGTCTGCCTTTCCACTGCTTGAACGTTTTACAGAGAAGGATGAGGGTGGGCGGTGGGTTGACAAAATGCCAACACACGTGTAGCACAACTGTTGCGCCAGACAGATACATTTGTCCCCTCTTGGCTTTTCATTGGTCGAAAGTTGCCTTTTCATGCGCTGTGGGAGTGGTTCAGGTCGCCAGCAAAGTGTACGACTGTGAATTATACAGTTGAAGTCAGAAGTTTACATACCGTACAGTATGTACACCACTATCATAATCACCCAAAATGGTAAACAGGACTACCGGAACCATTGCAAGGTGTGCAAGCTACAGTTGAAGTCAGAAGTTTACATACAGTAAAATTTCGTTAAGTCAAAATTCAAGAGAATGGACGAAAACTTTGAGTTAAACGGAGGTCCCGATTCGCTCCGCTCAACGCACGAAAAGTGTCCACCGTAACTCGCTAGCCCCATGATTGTGTATGTTGTGGACTCGGTAGCCTATTTAGCCCATTTTGTAAGCATTTTTCCCCAGCTCGAAAACATCGTTTTGGCAAGAATTTTGTTCTTACTTGAAGCTCTATTTCATGTACAAGTTTAAAATATTAAAATGTCCATTTTGTAAAGCACGTACCATGTGTTTTGTGTCTTCATTTTATGGTGTTTTTTCATCACATCGTTTGTATTTTGTGGGCGGTTTGCAGTGCTGCACGCACGCACGTACGGCCAGGGTGATTGCGTGATCAGTGCTATCCTGTACCTACAGAGGGCGCACTTGTCATTGTCTACAGTCTAGCGCATGGTATGGCTACGGACCATGGTTCCGGGTATGCTTAACAATGACAGTGAGCATGTGCGAGTACCATTCAGAAGTTCCAGGAAGGCAGATTTGTTGCGGTAATGCCATGGATTTATAGGTCCTATTGTATCAGGGGACATTATGCATCACGCTGCATCTTTTGAAGAAAAGACGGATTATATCGACAGATAAGACTCATGAAAAGATTTTCACACTTTGTGATCCCTTTGGTTGCGGTTTCGTTTTAGATTTGCCGAAAAACAATTTGAGGTAAACGGAGCCACTAGCACAGGAATTTCGAGTTACGAAAGTATTCGTGTGCACAAAAGCCTATTCTCATGCCGGGAATGAGGATTACTTCGAGGTAAACGGAGTTTCGAGTTATCCGGTTTCGACTTAACGAGATTTTACTGTACATGTACACCACTACCATCATCACCCAAAATGGTAAACAGGACTACCCGAACCATTGCAAGGTGTACAAGCTACAGTTGAAGTCAGAAGTTTACATACATGTACACCACTACCATCATCATCCAAAATGGTAAACAGGACTACCCGAACCATTGCAAGGTGTACAAGCTACAGTTAAATAATCGTGATTAATCAATTAATCACGATATTTTTACTCCCGATTAATCGATTATTAAATTTTGATAATCACCCAGGCTTAATTATAATGCAATTGTAATAATTCCAACGACGACCGAGGTCAAACGACAAATCGTATTGTAATCACATTACAATAAAGCGGGGTCACGTTGCCTTACCTAGTAACAGCAGCCTTCATGCAATCCAACCTGCTGATGTATGTGGGCCCACCTACACCTTGCCCCTGCACTGCCATCCATTCAGCTGGTCAAACAGAAAACAGTCTTCATAGTTTGTTACTTTAACTCTTAAGCGGGCCTCCCAATGTGCAATGTTTGACACGAATTTTCTACGATTAGCTACGATTAAGTACGATTGTGTGTAGAGTCTATAAACAATCTCTGGTAATCGTACCAAATTGTACCAATTCATATGAAATTCGTGGCAAAAATCGCACAGTGGGAGGCCCGCTTTATACACTACGGATTTATTTTAAGGTTTGAGACGTAATGCATAATTCCGAGATTGCCCAGTTAACCCCACCCCTTAGATACTGTTGCTATCTGCTCACAGGCCATCGTAGCAGTCACATGATACTGCCTAATGAATATTCATGAGGTATATAGTACTCACACAGTAGGAGCGTTCGAGACGCTTACACCGGGTAACGGGGGGTTTACACCGGGGAAGCCCCCAGAAGATGCAAAACGAACGACACAGGGTCTCGCTTTGAATTCTGGGAACACGGGTCAAAGGTTGTTGCCATGTTTTACTACTCGCGGTTAATAGGTGACGTCATTACACCTTGCTTTACACCACAGACCCGCCCGCGAGCTCGGGCAGTAGTGGCTGCCACCGGGGCAGACTCGTGTAGCACGTGATGGCTAAAAGAACGCTCCGGTGTAAGTTGGTGTTACCCGGTGTCAGCATCTCGAACGCCCCTAATAAGGATGAGACCTGTGTGGTTGCTGACATTGAACCACTAATGTCAATGCAGTACACACGGTGCAGTAGTCACATGATACTGCCTGATGAATATTCATGAGGTATAGTACTCACACTGTAAGGATGAGACCTGTGTGGTTGCTGACATTGACCCACTAATGTCAATGCAGTACACCACGGTGCAGCAGTCACATGATACTGCCTGATGAATATTCATGAGGTATAGTACTCACACTGTAAGGATGAGACCTGTGTGCTTGCCGACATTGACCCACTAATGTCAATGCAGTACACCACGGTGCAGCAGTCACATGACACTGCCTGATGAATATTCATGAGGTATAGTACTCACACTGTAAGGATGAGACCCGTGTGGTTGCCGACATTGACCCACTAATGTCAATGCAGTACACCACGGTGCAGCAGTCACATGATACTGCCTGATGAATATTCATGAGGTATAGTACTCACACTGTAAGGATGAGACCTGTGTGCTTGCTGACATTGACCCACTAATGTCAATGCAGTACACCACGGTGCAGCAGTCACATGACGCTGCCTGATGAATATTCATGAGGTATAGTACTCACACTGTAAGGATGAGACCTGTGTGGTTGCTGACATTGACCCACTAATGTCAATGCAGTACACCACGGTGCAGCAGTCACATGACGCTGCCTGATGAATATTCATGAGGTATAGTACTCACACTGTAAGGATGAGACCTGTGTGGTTGCTGACATTGACCCACTAATGTCAATGCAGTACACCACTGTGCAGCAGTCACATGACACTGCCTGATGAATATTCATGAGGTATAGTACTCACACTGTAAGGATGAGACCTCTGTGGTTGCCGACATTGACCCACTAATGTCAATGCAGTACACCACGGTGCAGCAGTCACATGACGCTGCCTGATGAATATTCATGAGGTATAGTACTCACACTGTAAGGATGAGACCTGTGTGGTTGCTGACATTGACCCACTAATGTCAATGCAGTACACCACGGTGCAGCAGTCACATGACACTGCCTGATGAATATTCATGAGGTATAGTACTCACACTGTAAGGATGAGACCTGTGTGCTTGCTGACATTGACCCACTAATGTCAATGCAGTACACCACGGTGCAGCAGTCACATGACACTGCCTGATGAATATTAATGAGGTATAGTACTCACACAGTAGGGGCGTTCGAGATGCTGACACCGGGCAACACCAACTTACACCGGAGCGTTCTTTTAGCCATCACGTGCTACACGAGTCTGCCCCGGTGGCGGCCACCACTACCCGAGCTCGTGGGCGGGTCTGTGGTGTAAAGCAAGGTGTAATGACGTCACCTAGTAACCGCGAGTAGTAAAACATGGCGAACAGTTTGGAATCGCGACGCGAGTACGAAGAAAAACACTTATTTATGACACAAAATAGGAGGGAATTGGGCTGTAAATACATTTTGCTGAATCAGTAGATGTCTGTGGGCATTGACGAAGTTTATTTCGGTACTTTAGGGCTACTATTTTTGCGTGGCGCCGGCTTAATTTTTTATCCCGAGTCAAACGATAACGGCGTTTATAAATCCCCACCCGGCAACAACCTTTAACCACGTGTTCCCAGAATTCAAAGCGAGACCCTGTGTCGTTCGTTTTACATCTTCTGGGGGCTTCCCCCGGTGTAAACCCCCCGTTACCCGGTGTAAGCATCTCGAACGCCCCTTGTAAGGATGAGACCTGTGTGGTTGCTGACATTGACCCACTAATGTCAATGCAGTACACCACGGTGCAGCAGTCACATGATACTGCCTGATGAATATTCATGAGGTATAGTACTCACACTGTAAGGATGAGACCTGTGTGCTTGCTGACATTGACCCACTAATGTCAATGCAGTACACCACGGTGCAGCAGTCACATGACACTGCCTGATGAATATTCATGAGGTATAGTACTCACACTGTAAGGATGAGACCTGTGTGGTTGCTGACATTGACCCACTAATGTCAATGCAGTACACCACGGTGCAGCAGTCACATGACGCTGCCTGATGAATATTCATGAGGTATAGTACTCACACTGTAAGGATGAGACCTGTGTGCTTGCTGACATTGACCCACTAATGTCAATGCAGTACACCACGGTGCAGCAGTCACATGACACTGCCTGATGAATATTCATGAGGTATAGTACTCACACTGTAAGGATGAGACCCGTGTGGTTGCTGACATTGACCCACTAATGTCAATGCAATACACCACGGTGCAGCAGTCACATCGATACTGCCTGATGAATATTCATGAGGTATAGTACTCACACTGTAAGGATGAGACCTGTGTGGTTGCTGACATTGACCCACTAATGTCAATGCAATACACCACGGTGCAGCAGTCACATGACACTGCCTGATGAATATTCATGAGGTATAGTACTCACACTGTAAGGATGAGACCTGTGTGCTTGCTGACATTGACCCACTAATGTCAATGCAATACACCACGGTGCAGCAGTCACATGATACTGCCTGATGAATATTCATGAGGTATAGTACTCACACTGTAAGGATGAGACCTGTGTGGTTGCTGACATTGACCCACTAATGTCAATGCAGTACACCACGGTGCAGCAGTCACATGACGCTGCCTGATGAATATTCATGAGGTATAGTACTCACACTGTAAGGGCTGCTTTCGAGCGCGGCACCACCCAGTGCGCAAGCCACCGACGGACCGCCGTCGGCTGCCGTCGGCTGGGAAGCGGCCGGTCGGCATCGGCACACCGACCAAAAACCACCGGCGGTTCGCCGGTGGCTTGCAAGTGGCACGCGAACAGCGTTTTACAGCTCCCGAGCTACTAGCGAACCACTAGCGGTATCCAGTGGCAAACCACCAGTGCCACTGCCGCTCCTCAATCGCCAACGGAGCACTAGCGGTCCGCGGTCCGCGGGTGGCTGCCACCAGCGGCCCGCTAGCGGTGCCGCTAGCGGGCCGCTGACGGCCCGACCGCGGCTTGCGCACTGGGCAGGTGCTCCATGGTGCTCCATGGTGCTCGCCCGAAAGCGTGTGTAAGCATGTGTGTGACGTAACGTTTCCACCACCTGGGAGCACCAGGGACGAGCGCTCATAAGCAGCCTAGGATGAGACCTGTGTGCTTGCTGACATTGACCCACTAATGTCAATGCAGTACACCACGGTGCAGCAGTCACATGACACTGCCTGATGAATATTCATGAGGTATAGTACTCACACTGTAAGGATGAGACCTCTGTGGTTGCCGACATTGACCCACTAATGTCAATGCAGTACACCACGGTGCAGCAGTCACATGACACTGCCTGATGAATATTCATGAGGTATAGTACTCACACTGTAAGGATGAGACCTGTGTGGTTGCTGACATTGACCCACTAATGTCAATGCAATACACCACGGTGCAGCAGTCACATGACACTGCCTGATGAATATTCATGAGGTATAGTACTCACACTGTAAGGATGAGACCTGTGTGGTTACCGACATTGACCCACTAATGTCAATGCAGTACACCACGGTGCAGCAGTCACATGACACTGCCTGATGAATATTCATGAGGTATAGTACTCACACTGTAAGGATGAGACCTGTGTGGTTGCCGACATTGACCCACTAATGTCAATGCAGTACACCACGGTGCAGCAGTCACATGACACTGCCTGATGAATATTCATGAGGTATAGTACTCACACTGTAAGGATGAGACCTGTGTGGTTGCCGACATTGACCCACTAATGTCAATGCAGTACACCACGGTGCAGCAGTCACATGACACTGACTGATGAATATTCATGAGGTATAGTACTCACACTGTAAGGATGAGACCTGTGTGGTTGCTGACATTGACCCACTAATGTCAATGCAGTACACCACGGTGCAGCAGTCACATGACACTGCCTGATGAATATTCATGAGGTATAGTACTCACACTGTAAGGATGAGACCTGTGTGGTTGCTGACATTGAACCACTAATGTCAATGCAGTACACCACGGTTCCAGTGCTTTTAGACACGGCTGTAGCGGCGTCTGTCATCTTGTCATCTTTAGGGGCCGCTGCCAGCAAGTAATCCACGCTCTTCTCCTTGGGAATCTAGAGATGAAACGATTCTCATTTATGTGATCATTTTATATTGTGCGCAATTCCAGAAATTCTGAAATGTTTAAAAACTTTAAAGGCTACGCACGCTGTAATGAGTTACCATAGAGCCAGCACACTACATGTACACTACATGTACACTACATGTACACTACATGTACACTACATGCACACTTTATGTACATTACATGTACACTATACATGCACACTACATGCACATTACATGTACACTACATCCAATTTGCTTCCATTCTAACGAGTGCAACTGAGTAGGGGCAAGACTACAGAGTGATTAAAACCAGCCATACAATATGCCTTTGTAATTTGTTTAAGACACAGGCCCATGTTATCTGCTCTTCGCCAATAGGAATGCGTTAACTGTCTACGGTATTTATCAATAAAATATTGGTTAACTGGGCAAGAGATAATTGGACAAAAGCCTCCTTGATGGAGAAACATGCGGTGATATACATGTACATTGTGTATGCTGATTATGACTAATCTCATATTAAAGGCCCACTGTATCATTTCCAATGACCCCAAAAGTTATTCAACTAGTAGACAGTTAAAATCTTCCTCAAAGTAAAGATTGAACTGGTAGCAACTATCCAATGAAATGTTCCCGCCCAAGATTATATAATTTTACCAGAAAGTATACCATGAAGAAATTATTTAGATCGTTGGCTAACGATTTACTTAGTCGGTTCGCATCTGGGCGGTCTGAAGTGGGCTCTGTGTAAGCGATGCAATTTTTTTTATTGAATTGTAAGGGTCATGTAAATGTACATACGCAGTATTGCGCAAGCCACAGACTACGCGACCGACTGAGAGCGAAGAGACGAATTGAGAATTATTATTATTTGAAAACACTCCACCAAGACCGTCAAAACTCATATGGATTTTCATGTTTTAGGAAAGTGTGATACATTTGACAGAGCTGAAACTTCTTCGGATGAGTATATTGATGTCTTTGTTTTGATTTATAATGATTTTATTCCCATAATCGCTCAAAAAACAGATCATCTACTGCTACAGCATACATGTACCTGCCAACTTTGCCGAGTAAAAAAATTTGACTGTAAAAAAATTTGACTGCAATGAAACTTGAATGAAATTTGACTGTAATGAAACGGTCGAGTTGGTACAACGGTCGAGTTGGTACAACGGTCGAGTTGGTACAACGGTCGAGTTGGTACAACGGTCGAGTTGGTACAACGGTCGAGTTGGTACAACGGTCGAGTTGGTACAACGGTCGAGTTGGTACAACGGTCGAGTTGGTACAACGGTCGAGTTGGTACAACGGTCGAGTTGACCTAGTACTGCACCATAGAGTTACTCTACATGTATGTACTGCACCCGTTTTTATGTACACAACACGGTATATTATGTGATTCATTACAGCAAATGATTATCTCTACATGAAACACACCCAGATGTTTCATTGTAAGCTGCATGTACATTGTACATACCTCCTCCTCAACAACTTCTACATCTTCATTCACATGGTCACAGAACTCGCTGGAATGGAGAAAACAAAATGCAATTATTAGCTCATGACTAAACACAACAATTGCAAGTGTGTTATATTCAGACTCTCTGAAGCATGTATATTATACAAATATTGACTGCAATGAGAGGCATGGTTAAGATTATAGGCCCAAGGTGATCTCGAAGCCATGACTATGCCCCGAGGCGGAAGCCGAGGGGCATAGTCATGGCTTCGAGATCAAAACAAAAACAAAAGTAACACCGTCCAAGTACTGATTGTATAATTTATAAGATTCACTATTTATTGGATATATGCATATCTACATACCATTTCCATTTCCTGGTGGGTTCAGTGTCTGCAGCGGCTGTTTCCTCCAGTTTAGAGATGTGGGACAGAACGGCTTGGCACTTGCTGTATTATAGAGAGAAACGTAATGAAAACTATACAGGATGTACATGTACATGTATAACCACAGAATAGATGGTGGATTCAGTGTCTGCAGCGGCTGTTTCCTCCAGTTTAGAGATGTGGGACAGAACGGCCTGGCACTTGCTGGATTAGAGAGAGAAACATAATGAAAACTATACAGGATGTACATGTACATGTATAACCACAGAATAGATGGTGGATTCAGTGTCTGCAGCGGCTGTTTCCTCTAGTTTAGAGATGTGGGACAGAACGGCCTGGCACTTGCTGGATTATAGAGAGAAACATAATGAAAACTATACAGGATGTACATGTACATGTATAACCACAGAATAGATGGTGGGTTCAGTGTCTGCAGCGGCTGTTTCCTCCAGTTTAGAGATGTGGGACAGAACGGCCTGGCACTTGCTGGATTATAGAGAGAAACATAATGAAAACTATACAGGATGTACATGTACATGTATAACCACAGAATAGATGGTGGGTTCAGTGTCTGCAGCGGCTGTTTCCTCCAGTTTAGAGATGTGGGACAGAACGGCCTGGCACTTGCTGGATTAGAGAGAGAAACGTAATGAAAACTATACAGGATGTACATGTACATGTATAACCATAGAATAGATGGTGGATTCAGTGTCTGCAGCGGCTGTTTCCTCCAGTTTAGAGATGTGGGACAGAACGGCCTGGCACTTGCTAGATTAGAGAGAGAAAGGTAATGAAAACTATACAGGATGTACATGTACATGTATAACCATAGAATAGATGGTGGATTCAGCGTCTGCAGCGGCTGTTTCCTCCAGTTTAGAGATGTGGGACAGAACGGCCTGGCACTTGCTGGATTAGAGAGAGAAACATAATGAAAACTATACAGGATGTACATGTACATGTATAACCACAGAATAGATGGTGGGTTCAGTGTCTGCAGCGGCTGTTTCCTCCAGTTTAGAGATGTGGGACAGAACGGCCTGGCACTTGCTGGATTATAGAGAGAAACATAATGAAAACTATACAGGATGTACATGTACATGTATAACCATAGAATAGATGGTGGATTCAGTGTCTGCAGCGGCTGTTTCCTCCAGTTTAGAGATGTGGGACAGAACGGCCTGGCACTTGCTGGATTATAGAGAGAAACATAATGAAAACTATACAGGATGTACATGTACATGTATAACCACAGAATAGATGGTGGATTCAGTGTCTGCAGCGGCTGTTTCCTCCAGTTTAGAGATGTGGGACAGAACGGCCTGGCACTTGCTGGATTATAGAGAGAAACATAATGAAAACTATACAGGATGTACATGTACATGTATAACCACAGAATAGATGGTGGGTTCAGTGTCTGCAGCGGCTGTTTCCTCCAGTTTAGAGATGTGGGACAGAACGGCCTGGCACTTGCTAGATTAGAGAGAGAAAGGTAATGAAAACTATACAGGATGTACATGTACATGTATAACCATAGAATAGATGGTGGATTCAGCGTCTGCAGCGGCTGTTTCCTCCAGTTTAGAGATGTGAGACAGAACGGCCTGGCACTTGCTGGATTAGAGAGAGAAAGGTAATGAAAACTATACAGGATGTACATGTACATGTATAACCATAGAATAGATGGTGGATTCAGCGTCTGCAGCGGCTGTTTCCTCCAGTTTAGAGATGTGGGACAGAACGGCCTGGCACTTGCTGGATTAGAGAGAGAAACATAATGAAAACTAT